>CM046956.1:54728727-57228727 GCA_025698475.1 Gossypium anomalum
CCCCAAAAATCTTGAAACCCAAAAATCCCAAAATCCTAAAATTTCTTTGTTTTCGATTTTGATAAAAATTGTGTTTTATGTTCCTAGTCATGTGATAATTATAGTAGGTCTTAATTAAGGTTTGAATTTGAATCTAGGAATAAATGAAATTATAGTTTAATTATTAAAAGAATCAGGGTTGGCAAGTAGTTGGGCTTTTAAATAAAAATAGGGGAAAAATAACATCAAAAAGCCTTGTGGAGGAGTGGCTAAGTGACGCCACTTACAGAGTAGAGAGGTGGCGTTAGTAGCTAGGAAAGAGATCCAAGGTTCAAATCCTAGCTTAGTATTTTTAGAAGTTTAATTTTGGCCTTCTAGAAGGATGGTAGTGGCGTGAAAGAGGACTCCAAAAGAAGTGTTTAGGAGAAAAAATTAAGGAAAAGATCAATGGGTTATCAGGGAGAAAAACAAAGAAATGAGAGGGGAGAAGTGATGGAGCCGAATTGGAAATTAGGCATGGGAAATTTAGCTATAAGGGCTATAAATAGGGGCTGAATACAGGGTTGCCAGGCTGCTGTCAAAATTCTTCTTCACCTTGTCCCCAAAAGCCCCTTTCTTTAAAAGTCGAAAACCCTTTTCTTTTCAAGATCCAAAAAGCCGAAAACCCTTTTTTTTTCTTTTTTTTCATCCTGCCGATTTCTATTCTTCTCTACACAATTTTATTTGTTTCACTTAGCCAATTTCTTCTTCTACTCTTATGCTTTAATTTGTACCAAATAAACCTTATTCACCATACTAAATTTGAAAAGCTGAAAAGGTGAATCTCTCAAAGGCTAAATAGTCTTTGACCGAATCTAGTGGAATTAGTGTTAGATCTCGATTTTGGATTCCTGTCGATTTGCTCTTTAGATCTGAGAAATACGCGTGTTTAGTGATCAAAATAAAAGTTAGTAAAGGCTTGGCGTTCAGTTATGGTTAAGGTGAGATTCCGGCTTTTGGTAAAGTATTCGATAAGCATGTAAGATTAATCCTTGAGTGTTATCGATTGTAGGTTTGGGCTAAGGAGATCGCATCACGCTTGCTTACTAGGTGTGTACATACACTGCGCACACACTATGAATTGACAAAAGCCAAAATGCCGAAATGTCGAAATGCCGAAAAGCAGAAAGTTTGGCTATAGTGGTTTTGCGAGTGCGCGAACACTCGTAAGGGAGAGACCGATAGGTTTCCTGAGACCCACGGGCAATTTCGTAGACTTGGGTTGTGATTTGGCCATACAGGTCGGAATGGGCTAAATGGGCCCAATGGGCTGTTGGGCCCACAATAGGCAAAAATTGAATATTGATGCTATGTGATAGGAATTTGTATGTGAGCATGAATATGAATGTGACTGGGCCTAACAGGCCATATAAATGTGTCTGGGCCTAACGGGCCATATAAATGTGTCTGGGCCTAACGGGCCATATAAATGTGATTGGGCCTAATGGGCCACATACAAGTGATTTGGGCCTAATGGGCCATATGAATATGATTGGGCTTAATCGGCCAGATACAGGTATGTGAATTTGTTTGGACTTTGTAAGGGGTTTTGGGCCTAGTATATGACAACTACATAAGACTTAATTAAATTTTGCGACCCTAGACAACTTAAAGGGTTAAGGTGTGGCAACGAGATTGGATCTAGGGAGAGCTTGGTACTCAAGCGGTCTTAATGACCGACCTCCTCTTCTCTGGAATCCTACCTGGTGCATAGTATTCGTTCATCTTAGCTCGCGGGACTCGTTAACGGGCCAAGGTAAGTGAAAACCATAATTAAGGGAAAATTATCGAAATGCCCCTAAGGGCAAAAATGACCAAAATACCCCTATATGTTAAATGTAAGTTTATTGAATGTGACATGCCTATTTGCTGCATACATATGATATTCTGCTTAGGTTGCATATAGGATGGGAAATATTGAACGGACGAAGTATATGAGTATCGCATGGTTGCTTGACAATCGTGGATCCACCGATGACTTTTAAAGCCCAATATGTAAATAAAGGTAGTTCTGCAACCGGGCTACAATTACTGTGTGGGCTGGGTGGGTCGATATTTATATCCCCACATGGTGTGACGAGGGACGGAGCTGGTGTGTAGCGGATGGATAATTTGGATGGGTTTGCATTGCATGTTTGATGATTCTTCTTTGAATGCTTGTTTTTTCTTTAAAGAGGGTTGTACACATTGAGTTTCCGTAAACTCAACCCCTCTTTTATTTTATTTTCAGGTGATACTCAGTAGAAGGTTCGTTGCCAGGAGGGACTCTGGGTGGCCGGCTAGCAAGATAAATCGGACTTGGGTTTTTTTTTAAGCATTTAAGTTTTTATTTCTTTTTAAGTATGCTCAGACCAGATTGTGATAAGGTTTTCATCATGTTATTATTACTTGAATTATTATTATTCTTTTCATTGTATTTACGAGAAGTTAAACATGGATTTCTTAAGTTATAGTATGTTTTCTATGCTTCCGCAACTAAAATTTCTAAATGCTTTATTTTCATCAAATCTTATGTTTGAACAAGTTTTTAGTTAAGATTCTCTCTTATTCTAAGAAAGGTTTTCAATAAAAACACGATTTTCGCTAAAACACTTCGATGTGACACGCCGGATCAGGTCGTAACATCTGGACGGGTTTTGGAGTGTTACATTTAGTGGTATCAGAGCCTAGGTTGCAAGACTCGGGCTGTGAATTGAGCTTTATTACTTGTATTCTTTTTGTGTGTTTTTTTTTAAAATTTATTTTTTTGTAATGTTTTGGAAAAGAGGAAGTCTTGCTGAGCGGCACACCGAGTCTCCGACGTCGAACCAAGTAAGTATTCTTATTCTAAAGTTTGTTTAAATTGTTAAACAGTAGATAGTTAGAGGGCTACTTTAGATGATTTTGTTGGAATGGAACCAAAGCCCACAGGAACTTGAAACTGTAGAGGATTTTTGAAAATAATATTCTCTTTAATTACTTCTATAAAACATTGGGTTAATTATTAAAACTAACCAAGACATCATAAAAATTTCTAATCCTGATAATACGCGAATTGACGATGAGTGCCAGAAGAGGTGCAAGAGGTCATGGCCGAGGCCGCGGAAGTGTTAAGGCTGAATCGTCGGCATCGGGCCATATGTAGAATGTTGGAGTAGAAGAGGCTCCAGCCTCACCTGTGGCTGGGAATGTACCATATGATCTGGCCGTGGAAGAAGATGCATTGTCACTGGCAATGCTGAGAATTTTGTAAAGGGTCGTTGGGCGCAATAAAGGCAGCAGAAATCGGGGGTTTATTCAGGAGCAACTTCGTTCGAACGGGGCTGAGATCTTTAAGGGTGTGGCTAGCGTGGCTCCTAATGTGGGGGAATATTGGTTGGAGGCCACTAAAAGGATAATGGAGGACCTGGACTGCTCACCTGAGCAAAAGTTGAAAGGTGCCGTGTCACTACTTAGGGAAGAAGCCTACCAGTGGTGGCTGACGGTGAAAGAGGGCACCCAACCGGAGCGGGTCACTAGGGAGTTTTTCAAGGCTGCATTCCAAGGGAAGTATGTGGGTGCAAGCTATGTGGATGCTAGAAGGAAGGAGTTCCTGAACTTGGCCCAAGAAAACAAATCGGTGGCAGAGTATGAGGCAGAGTTTCTACGTCTTGGTACGTATGCGAGAGTAATGGTGGCAACAGACTATGAGCGTTGCATTAGGTCTGAGGACGGACTGAGAGATAGCCTTAGGGTATTGATAACTCCACAAAGGGAGCGAGTTTTCTCGGAATTGGTGGAGAAAGCAAAGATAGCAGAGGAAGTAAAGTGCATTAAGTGCCTAAATCGGGAAAAAGAAAGGGGTAAGGATAAAAGGGAGGCTGAGACTCCTGGTGTCGATTAGAGACCTAGGGCTAGGGCCAGAGTTATTGGGCCAGTTAAAGCAGGGCCCCCTGCTGTTAATCCAGGGGTGCCACCTTGTGCTGATTGTGGGAGAAGCCATAGAGGCGAGTGTTGGAAGAGGATGGGAGCTTGTTTTGCTTGTGGGTCTATGGAGCATAGGATCTAGGATTGCCCTCGAATGCTAGGTCAAGATCCAGCAGTAGATCAAGGTGGTGTTCAGCCACCAAGGGGTGAACAACTGCCGCCGAGAGGCTGTGATCAGGTCAGGGGTCGAAACGATTTAGTTCGTGGAGCACCGAGCAGAGGTGCTGGTCATGCTGAGGCAAGGTAGCTAGCTTTGGTTTATGTAACACGTCGTCAAGAGGATGAAGACGCTCTAGAAGCGAATACAGGTACGTACTTTATCCATGGTGTGCGATCTATCTATTCTGAAATTAGAAACAGAGTGCGCAGCAGAAGCGTAGTGGTCTAACCTAGGCGGTGCGACTATTGGGTAGTTGGAAATTTCGAGGACAAAATTTTTTTTAGGGGGATAGAGTTGTAACGCCCCAAAAATCTCGAAACCCAAAAATCCCGAAATTTTAAAATTTCTTTATTTTCAGTTTTGATAAAAATTGTGTTTTATGTTCATAGCCATGTGATAATTATAGTAGGTCTTAATTACGGTTTGAGTTCGAACCTAGGAATAAATGAAATTATAGTTTAATTATTAGAAGAATCAAGGTTGGCAAGTAGTTGGGCTTTTAAATAAAAATAGGGGAAAAATAGCATCAAAAAGCCTTGTGGAGGAGTGGCTAAGTGATGCCACTTAGAGAGTAGGGAGGTGGCGATAGTAGCTAGCAAAGAGATCCAACGTTCAAATCCTAGCTTAGTACTTTTAAAAGCTTAATTTTGGCCTTCTAGAAGGATGGTAGTGGCGTGAAAGAGGACTCCAAAGGAAGTATTTAGGAGAGAAAATTAAGGAAAAGATCAATGGGTTATCAGAGAGAAAAACGAGGAGATGAGAGGGGAGAAGTGATAGAGCCGAACTGGGAATTGAGCATGGGAAATTCAGCTATAAGGGTTATAAATAGGGGCCGAATACAGGGTTGCCAGGCTACTGCCGAAATTCTTTTTCACCTTGTTGCCAGAAGTCCCTTTCTTCAAAAGTCGAAAACCCTTTTCTTTTAAGATCCAAAAAGCTGAAAACCCTTTTGGTTCTCTTTCTTTTCTTCCTGTCGATTTTTATTCTTCTCTACATAATTTTCTTTGTTTCACTTAGCCGATTTCTTCTTCTACTCTTCTTCTTTAATCTGTACCAAATAAACCTTATTCACCATACTAAATTTGAAAAGCCGAAAAGCTGAATCTCTCAAGGGCTTAATAGTCTTTGACCGAATCTAGTGGAATTAGTGTTAGATCTCAATTTTGGATTCCTACCGATTTGCTCTTCAGATCTGAGAAATACGCGTGTTTAGTGATCAAAATAAAAGTTAGTAAAGGCTTGGCGTTCAGGTAAGGTTAAGGTGAGATTTCGGCTTTTGGTAAAGTATTCGATAAGCATGTAAGATTAATCCTTGAGTGTTATCAATTATAGGTTTGGGCTAAGGAGATCGCATCACGCTTGCTTACTAGGTGTGTACATACGCTACACATACACTACGAATTGACAAAAGCCAAAATGTCGAAATGTCAAAATGCCGAAAAGCAGAAAGTTTGGCTACGGTGGTCTTGCGAGTGCGCGAACACTCGTAAGGGAGAGACCGATAGGTTTTCTAAGACCCACGGGCGATTCGTGGACTTGGGTTGTGATTTGGCCATACAGGTCGGAATGGGCTAAATGGGCCTAATGGGCTGTTGGGCCCACAATAGGCAAAAACTGAATATTGATGCTATGTGATAGGAATTTGTATGTGAGCATGAATATCAATGTGACTGGGCCTAACAGGCCATATAAATGTATCTGGTTCTAACGGGCCATATAAATGTGATTGGGCCTAATGGGCCATATAAATGTGATTTGGGCCTAACGGGCCATATGAATATGATTGGGCTTAATGGGCCAGATACAGGTATGTGAATTTGGTTAGACTTTGTAAGGGGTTTTGGGCCTAGTATATGACAACTGCATAAGACTTAATTAAATTTTGCGACCGTGGACAACTCAAAGGGTTAAGGTGTGGCAATGGGTATATGCATGTCTAGGATTGGATCTAGAGAGAGCTTGGTACTTAAGTGGTCTTAATGACCCACCTCCTCTTCTCTAGAATCCTACCTGATGCATAGTATTCGATTATCTTAGCTCGCGAGACTTGTAAACGGGCCAAGGTAGGTGAAAACTATAATTAAGGGAAAATTACCGAAATAACCCTAAAGGCAAAATTGAACAAAATACCCCTATGTGTTAAATGTAAGTTTATTGAATGTGACATGCCTATTTGCTACATACATATGATATTCTGCTTAGGTTGCATATGGGATAGGAAATATGGAACGAAGGAAGTATATAAGGATCGCATGGTTGCCTGACAATCGTGGATCCACCGACGGCTTTTAAAGCCCAATATGTAAATTAAGGTAGTTCTGCAACCGGGCTACCATTGGTGTGTGGGCTGGGTGGGTCGATATTTATACCCCCACATGGTGTGATGGGGGACGGAGCTGGTGTGTAGCGGATGGATAATTTGGATGGGTTTGCATTGCATGTTTGATGATTCTTCTTTGAATGCTTGTTTTTTCTTTATAGAGGGTTGTACACATTGAGTTTGCCTAAACTCACCCCTTTTTTTATTTTATTTTTAGGTGATGCTCAGTAGAAGGTTTGATGCCAGCAGGGACTATGGGTGGCCGGCTAGCAAGATAAATCAGACTTGGTTTTTTTAAGCATTTAAGTTTTTATTTCTTTTTAAGTATGCTCAGACCAGATTGTGATAAGGTTTTCATTATTTTATTATTACTTGAATTATTATTATTATTTTCATTGTATCTACGAGAAGTTGAACATGGATTTTTTAAGTTATAGTATGTTTTCTACGCTTCCGCAACTAAAATTTCTAAATGCTTTATTTTCATCAAATATTATGTTTGAACAAGTTTTTAGTTAAGATTCTCTCTTATTCTAAGAAAGGTTTTCAATGAAAACACGGTTTTCGCTAAAACACTTTAATGTGACACGCCGGATCAGGCCGTAACGTTCGGGTCGAGTTTGGGGTGTTACAATCCCCCATTTCCTTGAAAACTAAAAAACAACATAAAGTTTCCCATTCATCTGCTGATGTTGCGTATAGGTCTATGGCTTCTGTTACCTGTGAGTTCAAGCTGTAACAACCCATTTTAGGGAAATCAGAAAAGTGGTTTTGGGATCGCAAATTGGACAAGTAAATTATTATTTTGTTATTATTTTAATGTCTATGGAATATTAGTAGGCTCGTATTAAAATTTCATTAAGAAAAATTTAATGTTTGCATGATTAATTAAGTAAAAAAGACTAAATTGAAAAAAGTGTAAAAGTTGAGTTCTAATGGTTAAAAAGGAAAAAGGCTATGGAAAGGAAATATAATGGATTTAAATGGTAATTAGACCATTTAATGAATTAGTGGATAGTTATGGACAAGGTTTTATTGAAATTTTGATTGTTTCTAAATGAAAAAATGGTAAATAAGGATAAAAACAAACAGGCTAAAATCGTCATCTTCCTCCCATTTGTTTTCTTCTCAACCGATTCTTCAATGAAGAAATAGCTACCGTTCAGCCAAGCAATGTTTTACTTGCATGGTATGTAGTTTTCCCCCCTTTTTTAATTATTTATATGTTTTTAGGTCATTTTAACTTAATCTAGCTAGCTCGGGGGTCAGTTTGTAAAACTACTAAAGATTGAGGGTTATGCCATTAATGTTCTTGAATGGTTCTTGAGGTTAAATGGTAGATTATGAATCTTTGCTGATAAATAAACATGTTTTACAAAGTGATTTTTGATGAAATTTGAAATTAAAGACTAATTTGTTAAAGGTATAAATTCTAGGGTTTTATTGAGAAATGATGATAAATATGGGTTCTTTCAAGGTCCCTTTCATGTTTAGTTAACCTAGATTATGACTAAAATGTTTAAATTTTAAGTTATTAGTGTAAGGACTATATTGTAAAAAAAGTTAAAATGTTAGGGACAAAATAGTTATTTTGCATAAACGTGAAATTTGGACTAAATTGAATACTAGAGGTATTAAATGGATTGAAATTTGTCTGTTTAGATCAAGATAAAGCCTGTACAGACCTAGATTGAGGCAAAGCAAAAGCTTTGGAATAGCTCGTTTTAACTTCTACGCCCCTAGTTGTCGAGGTAAGTTCATAGATACAATTATTGATTGACGAGTGAATAAAGCAATGTTATGACAGTTATCGAGTCCCAGTTGAACCTTAGGACTTCGTAAGATAAAAATGACATGTTGTCGAGACCATTTTTAAATCGAGTTTTCGAAAAATGGGAATCGACTTCAAGAAAAACGAAAACGGGAGTCGCCACCAATCTTTTTAGGTGTGATTGGATCACCTTATAAAATGTTTTGTTTTAAAACATTAATTTCGGCCTACGAAAATCGAGAAAAATAGATTCGAGAGTCAGTTACGTACGAGGAAGGGTTAGCACCCTCGTAATGCCCAAAAATTGGTACCTAATTGATTATCAAGTGTCTTTAATGTCAAAAATTTGAAAATCTTATGATGCAATCCTCTTTAATAATTTTGATTTTGAAAATTATGGTTCACTTGTATGAAATGAATCAAAATATTACATCCAATAAGTTAGGACACAATATTTTTAAAACATTCGATACTAAGTTAGCCTTTTAGGAAATCCCTATCTCGAAATGACAAAACGCCATATCCAGCAAGTTAGGACACAACGTCTTGAAATTCCGAGACAGCTGCTTGTACTATGAAAACCTTAAAACTTAGAAGGGTGCTTGATTGTTTAAAACTTAACGGAAAAATTGCAACCCAATAATTTAGGGCACTACTTTTCTCGAAATTTCCAAACACCAAGCATTGCCTTTATTTTTGAAAACTTTAGAGTCTCATTTTTTAAATATGATGCATGGAAGAGTATATAAACATAACATACGAGATAACATGTTATAATAATAGGTAAATAAAAGCATAATAGCATAAACATCATACATTAACTAACATATATATAAGATATAAAACATGGCAAATTTTAAATAAGTAAAATATACATAATACACAATATGTATTTAAGAAGAGTAGGTAAAATCACATAATCATGTAATTCAACATACATTTAAACATATTAATAAATAAAAGAAATGATGCACGATACAATTCGACACATATATATAAAAAATACAATAAAATAATAATATGTCAAGCACTCATCATTTAATGAAATTATGAGACCAATATATATTGACATAATAAAAAAAGGTTTAATATATATATTAAAATATAAATAAGGTGAGTATTTAAAAAAATGTGAATTAAAATCAAATTTTTGGCAATGTAATGACAATATAGTATACATAGTAACTTTAGTTTTAGGGTTATAACAAAATAATAAAATTTAAATACTAGGATATTGTACTATATAGAATATAAGATAATAAACATATTTAATAGTACATGAAAACATAGTAATTAATAATGAATTTTGAAATAGTATAATAATATATAAAATACTAATTTTATAGCTCTGGATAAAAATATACAAAATATAAAGGAAACAATTAATAGAATTTTGAATATCAATTTAATATGAAGATAATAATGTGAATAATAATATACATAAAATATATGATAGAAAATAATAATATGAAATAATATATTGTTAAAATGCAAAATAATATAATAATATAATAATATATAAATTTTACGTGATAAAAATATAATAATAAATAATGATATATGTTAAAATATATATTAATGTGATAATAGAAAAAAATATGAAGTAATATAATAAATCATAAGTAAATAATTATAAAATCTGTATAATACGTATATTCATATTAAAATATAATAATATATGTATAAAGTTTAAAATAAATAGGTTATAAATATGTTTAAAAGGATAAAAGGATTAAATTTGAACATAAGTAAAAGTCAATGGCTAATTTAATAAAAATAACTGAGATCGGACTTAATTGAAACAGCCACTAAAACCCTAGGGATTCATCGGGAAATTTTCCCTTATCCCTAAACGGCATCGTTTCTTTATAGGTCTTAGAGTGGTTTCCGTTGGTATTAAATTGAAACAGAGATGAAAATTTGGGCCAGATTTGAAAGTAAAATAAACCTGATTTAAAAAAGGAAAAATGCGGAAGGACTAAAGGGATAAATATCCCAATAGTTAAAAACAAGCGAATCCTCCCCGGGTAATCGGGTCAACGCGCGGATCCTTAGCTTCAATACGACGTCGTTTTAGGCTTATTAGATTAAGTCAAAACGGCGTCGTTCTATTAAGCTTAAAAATCATTTTACACCGTTCTTTAAAAAAAAAGGGTTCAAAACCCTCTGTATAGGTGAAGAAAGGGGTCCGATCTAGGCCTTCGGTCTCCGAGCGATTGCGCCCCACGCGCCCCACGCTCCACCGTATACGGTGGTCGGAGGGTAAAAACCCTTGCTCTTTCAAGCAAAAACAGGTAACTCACTTCTCTTTTAATATTTCGGCATTTTTATTTGACATGTATATGTATCCGTAAAAAGAAAAGAAAAAAAAAAGAATAATCACCTTTACTCTCAATCAACTCTAGTACTATAATTTTGTAAAAATCTATGCTTTTTATTCAGCCTTTGTGTGTATGTTTCATAAGACTCTAAAAATCGATCCCTTGTACAATGTTTAGATCCGGGCTTTATAGCCACTGTTTACAGTGTATTTACATCTTTATTTTATTTTCTTGCCATATTTGTTGGTTCTGTTCTCTTTGTTTCCTTCCTTTTTTGTAGAAAAATCACGAAGATCTCAATGGTAGACTCGTCGGCGTTGATGGAGGCATGAAATCTGGCAGTACTGGGAAAACGCATTGAGGACCTCGACAGTGCATTGATGGCCTCGATTCGGGGAGTTGGACAGACGCTTCCCGAGGCTTCTAGAAATCGTTGAGGCGCTAGGAGGGAAAGGCACAAACCCTAGGGTTTCCTGCCTTGGTGTAAAAATTTGGGCCAGTTGGGCTACTTTAGTCCTGGGTCTATTTCGGTATTTGGGCTTGGGTGTAACCGGGTTTTAGGTGGTTTAGCTGGGTTACAGGTTAATGGGTTAGTTTAGTTGGGTTTTAGGTATTTGATGGTAAATGGGCTGCTGGGTGTAACGAGTCTATTGGGCTGGTTTTATTTTTTTGGACTCTGTATATGGACTCTTAATAAATTAATATTTATTTGCCCATTTATTTTCCCCTGTTTAAGCCTGGTCAAATTTGGGCTACTACACATGTCATTAGGGATTTCATGTTTCGGGTGTTGGTCTTGAATGTCCTACCAATGGTTGAGGTCCTGCATTTGTTGCGGATACCCCACAGCTCGTGTGAGCAACATCATGTAGCCTACATTTTGACCCACAACTTGTGTAAGCAGGCCCATTGCACAGTTCGTGTGAGCAATGATGTGAAGGAAAGGTTACGGTTATGTAAAGGCACACTTTGAGTGAGCTTTCTCGAGTATCTGATGTAATTCTAGGTGGTTCAATGGGTATGAAATGGTAAGTTTTCAAATAAAATGTATCATGAATCTATGAAAAGGAATGGTGATCTAAATGATGTGAATACATGTGTAAGATTACTTGTTATGGATGAATTCATTTGAACCATGTATAAATGCACTAACTTATGTATTTGATGATGTTGTATAGGCATTATGCCAAGCTTATGGTTTAGTTGGTATTACACTTATACTATTTACATTATGCAAATGAAATGGTAAGTTGTGTTTAAGTCATACGAGCTTACTAAGCATTAATTACTTATGTAGTTTCTTTCCTATGTTTTATAGATTATCGGAAGATCAATCGGTTTGGAAGCTTGTCAAAGATCTATCACACTATCCAACATAAATATCGGTAGTTTTTGAATGTTTTGGCCAAGGCTATAATGGCATGTATAGGTGGACCTGTAATGGTATTTAGTTGATGATTTAGTATGTATAAGTTGTGTAAGTTAACTTTGTTGGTACATTTGATGCCTTGTTAGTTTGTTATTGTGGTTATCTTATGTTGCATGTTTTGAATGGCTCATATAGTATGTTTTGGATTGGAATGATTATGGTCAAGTTATGGTATGTTTTGGAAAGTATTGAACTAGATATTGATGTTTGATATTACATAAATTTGATATGTTTATGTAAGTTTTGATGATTGCATTTGAGGTTCCTTTGAGTGACATATTAGTTACTTGAATTAGGACTTTTGGAATGGAAACTTTATGTATGTTTTGGTAGGGTTTTTATGCCTTGAAAATGTACACAAAATAGCTAAATGTTCATGCATTAAATGGTATAGGAAATGGCTTGATTTTAGGCAAATTTAAGTCCACATGGCCTGAGACATGAGCGTGTGACTCAGCCGTGTGTCCCTAGTTCGAAGGTTATACAGCCTGAGACACGGGCATGTGTCTCAGCCGTGCATGGCTGTGTGACCCATGTTTCCAAATATTTGTGAACTTTTCTTAGACTTTCCAAATGTTTTCAATTTGGTCCCGAATTGTTTTTAAAGTATTTCTAAGGCTGTGAGGGCTCGATTTAGGGATAGAATGTGTATGTATGATTGGCTTATGATATGTTTATGATAGTATATGAAATTTATGTTTAAATATTCTGTTTGTATGGTAATGCTCTGTAACCCTAATTCGGTGACGGATACGGGTTAGAGCTACATTTAATCTATTCTCAGACTAAAACATAGCATGTATGGAGTCTAGAAATACATACTATTATATAACCTGTAATAGTGTGGTAATTCTTTACTCAAATTGAACTATGTTTTCAGATAGATAAAATATTATCAAACCGAGCCAATTCCGATGAAGTAGAAAGTGATGTGCAAGCCTCTGTTCACAAGGCAACTTCTAGTGGTAGTAGGCCCAAGTCTGAGGGTAAGGGAGGAGAGGCTAAAGAATCCTTCATCCAGATGATGTCTGAATGGTTTTCAGAGTTCGTGAGAATGAACCCAATGGCTCAACGACCTTCACCCCCACTCGTACCCCAATTAGTCCCCGTAGTTCCTCAAGGTTTGGAACCAATGCAAGTGAACAAGCCTCCGGATGATAAAATTTGAATGTATGGGGCTAAAGAGTTCCTGGTACATCTGAAGATGATCTAGAGAGACTGAAGTTCTAGTTAGAAAACACGATTGGGTTTTTGATGCATTGTCTTGTACACTGATTGAATACTTGAAATGTGTTGCTTCTTTATTGAAAGATTTAGCTTATTAGTGGTGGAACACTTTGATCGTGGTCGTACCGAGGGATCGTGTAAATTGGGAATTCTTCCTGACAGAGTTTAGAAAGAAATATGTAAGTTAGAGGTTTGTCGATAAGAAACACAAAGAGTTTCTTGAATTGAAACAGGGCCGGATGACAGTGGCTGAGTATGAGAGAGAATTTGTATAACTCAGCAAATATGCTCAAGAGTGTATACCATTTGAGGATATCATGTGTACACAGTTTGAGGATGGCCTAAATGAAGATATTAAGTTATTAGTCAGGATTTTTGAGTTAAAAAAATTTGTAGTTTTAGTCGATAGAGCTCACAAGGTCTAGGAACTTAGCAAGGAAAATAGAAAAGCATATTCAGAGGCTCGTGATTCAGGAAAACGACCTATGGTAAAATCATTCTCATCTCCATCGAAGAAGTTAAAAGAATTTAACAGGCATTCATCAGCTTCGGTGGGTTATTCTGGAATAGATAAAGGAAAGCATCATTCAAGCTCGAAAACTCAAGCTACCTCTATAACACCCCTAACCCGTATTCTTAGTCGTAATAGGGTTACAAGGCATTAACAATCAATCACAACATAAATCATACATTTTCACATAGACATCAATCAAATATAATCACAATGTCCCTTATAAGGCTCTACAAGACCTGAAAACATATTTAGAAGTGGTTTGGGACTATACCGATAACATTTGCAAACTTTGGGAAACTTATAAAATTTTCAAGCATTTAGGGGTCACACGCCCGTGTGAACAGGCCGTGTGCCTCACAAGGCCACTAGACACGTCCGTGTCTCAGACCGTGTTAAAACAGGGCATACATACTGACTTATACCACATGGCCGAAGACACGCCCGTGTGCCATGGCCGTGGGAAATCTAGAGGGGTTATTGACTTGGGCCACATAGCCAACCACACACCTATGTGCCAGCCCGTGTGCCACACACGGCCAGTAGACACGCCCGTGTATCTAGGTCATGCCAAACCTGTAAGGTATACTAACTTAAGTCAAAAGGGTACCCCAGGGGACACACAGCCGTGTACCAAGGCCATGTGTCACACACTGTCAAGCCATACGCTCGTGTGCTTGGCCGTGTGGAGTGAAAATAGGCTTGATTAAAGCCACATTTCTTACCCCCCTCATGCCTTCCTACAACAAGACATTTTATACCATTTCAATACATTTATAGGCATCCAAAACATCATCAACTCATGCACATTTCATACCATAATAACACTAGCCAATTCAATATACATTTACTACTCCAATCATATTCATTTCATATGCCAAAACAACAAGTCATAACATATAAGCATTTTCTCATCATCTTACTAACCATTTTATGCCTTATAACATACCATTTCATCATCAATATACCAATCCACAATATTCCATTTTTCAACCATGATACATCATTGATAATTAACCAAATCAATTACTCATCTAGCAAACACATGAATCCATATTAATCTTACTAAAACGTAAGACATTATATGCATCATAAATCACTTATCAAACTTATGAATTAAGCCAACTTATATGGCCAAATACACACCAACATTTACAAGCCAAATTTCATGGCTAAAATCATAACTCAAAACATACCAAGATGACTGTAACACCCTTAACCCGTATTCGTCACCAGATTAGGGTTAAAGGCATTATCTGACAAATAGAACAACTAACATACATTTCATAAGCATCAAAGCATCAGAGATCAAACATCAATATAGAGTCCCTTATATAAGTCATCGAGACCATAAACATGCATTAGAAAGGGGTCAGGACTAAACCAAACACATACAAAATTTTTCCAAAACTTAAACATTTTTCAAATAAGTACAGGTCACACGCCCGTATGAACAGGACGTGTACCTCACACAACAGTAGATACGCCTGTGTGTCTAGGCCATGTCAAAATAGGGCATGCATACTGACTTATACACATGGCTACAAGACACACCCTGTGCCTTGGTCGTGGTTGAAACTGACTTGAGCCACACGCCCATGTACCTTGGCCGTGCTCGAGCCTGTCTTATAATTGTAGGGTACCCCAGGGGACACACGACCATGCAACATAACCGTGTGTCACACACGGCTGAGACACATGCCTGTGTCTCTGCCCGTGTGGACAAAAATAGGCCATTTACAAGGCCAACATGCCACCCATCAAGGGCCTTCCCTACAAGCACCAATTCAAACATATATTCACTATAATTTCAGCCAATTTCACTACCAAATACAACATCATTCATACCATTTCATTATTAATCAATTCTAACTTCAATTCATCAAACAAATCATACAAAATCCATGCTAGAATCATACCAAAACATATGATCCAATATTTTAAATATCTTTATTTAATCTCATGGCATAACTTCCAATCTCTTAATTATGCACTTACCAAAACTTACCAAATTTGACCAATTTTCTTGGTCAATCAAGAACATATTATATTACCATAACTTCATTACATAATTCATACCACAAACTCATTCATATACATAACCATAATCAAGCCAAATCTCATGACCAGATATATATACATACTTTAAAACATAACCAATATACTTCTAGCCTATACATGCCATATTTCAATATTTACACTTTCAAAAGGTACCAAAATATGATTCGATAGTGTGGTGATGATCCTTGACGATCCCCGAGCTCATAGTAGCTTCGATATTTACAAACAGATAATAAACACATACGGTAAGCTTTCAAAGCTTAATAAGCTAGTATGATAAAAACTCATTTACTTATATAAACATTAACGGTTTATAATAACATACATATCTTTCAAGATTTCTAACAAACCTTTCACACTTACTTCTCTAAACTTGTACCTACCCGAAGTTTGCTATTACAGAAACAATGCCTTCCAACCATACTATTCTTCTCGAAGTTTCGCACACTCAGTGCCTTCATAGATGTATCGCACACTAAGTGCCATCCTCAGTAACTCGTACACTAAGTACCATTTTCACAATCGATATACTAACTATCAATCTAGTAACCACAAATGTACAATTTAATCATTCTTAAGCATTATATATATAAAGAAATAATGCTCTTATAACATGCTAACTTACCTTATACAGATTCGGCTACTTTAATACTTTTGACTTTCCTTGATCTAATTTCGAATTCCTCTTTTCTTGATCTATATAAATTAAATTTTAACTCTTTTATTCACTAAATCATTCAAATCAATCCAAATACACACATGTAAGGTATTTTACAAATTAGCCCTCACATTTTTACATTTTGACAATTTAGTCCCTAAATCACAAAATCACAAAATACACATAATTCATCAAAACCATGCCTTAACCGAATCTTCATTGCTCTCATACAAGTCCACACATTTTATTTATTTCACATTTTAGTCCCTCAATTTACAAATTTCACAATTTAGCCCATTTTACTCAAAATCACCAAAAATCCAAAGATAAAATATGTCAACCCAACATCAAACTTTCATAGTTCATCATTTAACAACATAAAGATCATGAATTCATCCATGGCACATCTCAAATTCATCATCAAAATAAAAAATTTAAGCATGGGCTTGATAGTATTCGAAGCAAGAATCTCAAAAACGTAAAAATCATCAAAAACTGAACTTAAAACATACCTTAATTCAAGCTCAAAGTGCCAAAACCCTAGCTTGAGTTTTTCTTTCTTTTTCTTTAGTAATTTCAGCTATGAATGATAATGGATGAGCAAATTTTAAGCTTTTGTTTTATTAATCACATATAATATACATTTTACTAAAATGGCCTTATTAATATCATTTAAAATCCACTAAGTGATGCCCATTTATGTCCATTCAAACTTCCAATGATCAAATTTCATCATAGGGACCTCTCTTTTACTAAGACAAATCAAATAGGCACTTTTAACAAATAGCATGCAAATTTTACATTTTATGTGATTAGGTTCTTTTATCAAATTTAACACTCAAACTATTAAATTTTCATACGAGACTTTCACACATGCTAATTCGCATATCATAAGCACGAAAAATAATATTTAAATATTTTTTAACTCGAATCTGTGGTCCCAAAACCAGTATTTCGACTAGGGTCTAAACTAAACTTTTACAATGACATTAGCCTATACATGCCATATACCATATATACAAAGCACCAAAAGTACCAACAAGTTGATTGATAGTGTGACGATATTCCTGATGATCCCCGATGTCCGAGCTAGCCTTGATAATCTATAAAATAGGGAAAGAACACACAAAGTAAGCTTTAAAAGCTTAGTAAGCCATATACAAATAAAGTCATCATATGAATATTTGCATATCAATTCAAATATGCTAAGCATAGCTAAACACATACAAGTTCACAAACCTTTCTCATTGTACACATATTCAATATCATAATTGAAATCATCAAATACTTCTCTTTTCAACACTTGTATGAATTTTGTACGTACTTGGGTTACCTAACTCATTCACACATTCTTTCTCGACTTGACTTTGCCTGTTGAACTATTTAGAATCATTAATGATACTTTGAAATTACATAAAACTCATACAATGCCATATCCCAGGTATGGTCTTACATGTTATCACATATCGATGCCTCTGTCCTAGACAGGGTCTTACACGAAATCAAACAATGATGCCAATGTTCCAGACATGGTCTTACACATAATCACAATACAATGCCAATGTCCTAGGCATGGTCTTACATGTAATCACATCTCGATAACCTAATTTCATGACATTCGTATCCTGTACTATTCCTAAGGTTCGTACGAGACTTTCGAATATTGTAACTTCGTCGATTCTTGCTAGTATTTACTCGTTACAAATTCATAGAAATTCAATGATAATGAAACATATATAATTCAATTTAAAGACATTTATTTGCATATGAACTTACCTCGTAGTCCGAATAGAGGGACTGGATCAACTATTCGATAACCTTCGATTTTCCCTGATCTAAATCTAATTTCTTTCTTTCTTGATCTATATACATTAAAAATTAGCTCTTTTATTCATAAACACAATCAATTTAGTCCACAAACACATATTTGGGCAATTTTACACTTTATCCCCTAAAGTTTTATATTTTTACAATTTAGTCCCTATTTCAAAAATACACAAAATTCATATAATTTCATTACACCCAAGCCCAGCTAAATTTCATGTAGGTCCCTAGCATCCCAAAACTTTTATTTATTTCACAATTTAACCCCTCAATTCACACTTTTCATAATTTAATCCTATATTTAGGCATTTTCATCAAAAATCCCTTTACCAAACATGTAAAACTATCAAAAAAATTCATTAACCATCCTCAATCATCAATTACACAAACTTTCATAATGGAAACTACTAAATTCTTTAGCAATTTTAGAAACAGAGGTATGGGCTGGCTAGTACTCAAAGCAACGATCACAAAAATGTAAAAATCATCAAAAACCGAACACAAAACACATACCTAATAAATCATGCAAGGGCTGAGCTTAATGAAGCTTCAATGGTTGTTTCTTTTCTCTAAATTCAGTGGTGGAAGATGATGATAAAGGAAATTTTATGTTTTACTTTAGTTAATATAACTTATTAACTAATTTACATTATTAACCTTTAATAAAAACATATAATAACATATAATGGATGGTCATTTATGTCAAATTCCACTATTAATGGTCTAATATCAACATAAGGACCATTAATATAATAAGCCATAGCAATTAGACACTTTTAACTTATAGCATGCCACTTTTGCATTCTACGCGATTTAGTCCTTTTCTCAAATTAAGCTTCTAAACGATAAAATTATTTCACGAAACTTTCAAACATATATAATCACATGCTGTAAGCATCAAAAATAATTTTAAAATAATTTTCTAACCTCAAATTTGTGGTTCTAAAACCACTGTTCTGATTTAGCTAAAATCGGGCTGTTACAACCTCTGTAGTGAGTGTGGGTAGTGTCAGGATGAACAAGCCTGAATGTCAACAATGTAATAGGCGACACTTCGGTGAATGGAGATTGAAAGATGGTTTGTGTTTTAAGTGCAATTTTTATGATCATTATCTTAGAGATTACCCAGAAAGGTCTGATAAAGAAAAGGCTCAAAATACTCTTTCGGGTAACACGACTGCTAGAGGGAGACCAGCCTAGAACACTTGAAATACGGGTAATAGTCAAAGTGGAATGAAAGATTTTGTTGTTAGATCTGAGGCACGGGCACCAGCTAGAGCTTATGCGGTTCATGCCCGCGAGGAAGCTTCAGCACTCGATGTGATCATCGGTACATTTTCTATCTTTGATACTAATGTAATGCTTTGATTGACCCGCGGTCAACGCAATCATATGTATGCACAACTTTAGTGTCAAATAAGAAAATACCTTTTGAGTCTACTGAATTTGTTGTTAAAGTAATAAACCCTTTAGGTCAGTATATATTAGTCGATAAAGCCTGTAAAAACTGTCATTTGATGATTTGGGGTTGCAACTTTCTGGCTGATTTAATGTTATTACCCTTTAATGAGTTTGATGTGATTCTGGGTATGGAATGATTAACTCTGCATGATGCTACTGTGAACTATATATGAAATCTTATCATTTTAAAATGTCAAGACGGTGAAAGGATCTGAATTGAATCAGATAGACTAGATAGTACATCTAATGTTATTTCAGTTATGACGACACAAAAACATGTTACAAAGGGTTGTGAAGCGTATCTCACTTATATATTTGATTCTAGAGTTTTAGAATTAAAGTTAGAACTAGTTCCGATTGTGTGTGAGTTCACGGATTTATTTCCAGAAGAATTGCCAGGGTTACCACCGATCTAAAAGGTTGGGTTTACTATTGAATTAATGTTGGGAACATAATCGATATCAATAGCTTTGTATAGAATGGCATGTACAGAATTAAAAGAGTTGAAAGCACATTTGCAAGAGTTGATAGATAGGGGTTTTGCTCGGCCCAGTTTTTCTCCTTAGGGTGCTTCTATATTGTTTGTTAAGAAAAAAGATGGGTCAATGCGATTATGTATTGACTACCGAAAGCTCAACAAAGTCCGATCAAGAACAAGTATCCATTGCTACGTATCGATGATTTATTTGACTAGTTGAGAAATGTGACAGTATTCTCAAAGATCGATCTTCGTTTTGGATATTACCAGCTACAGGTTAAAGACTCAAATGTGCCAAACACTGCGTTCAGAACTAGGTACAGACATTATGAGTTTTTTGTTATACCATTTGGTTTGACCAATGCACCTACTGTGTTTATGGGTTTGATGAATAGAATATTCATACCGTATTTAGATAGATTTGTTGTTGTATTCATTGATGACATTCTAATCTATTCACGAGATGAGACAGAGCATGCCCAGCACTTAAGAATTGTTTGCAGACTTTACGCAAAAAATAGTTGTTCGCTAAGTGTAACGTACCTAACCCGTATCCGTCACCAAAATAGGATTACAGAGCATTACCGTAAAAAAGTAACTTAAAACATTCATTTCCAAACATTTCATTAATCATTGTATAATTCATTCATACACATGCATATCATTCCTTATTTGAGCCCTCGAGGCTTAGAAACACTATAGAAACGATTCGGGACTAAATCAGAAACATTTGAAACATTGAGGAAAAAATTTGAAAGATTCACACTGCAGGGATCACATGACCGTGTGGCCAGGCTATGTAACTCACATAGCTGAGACACACACCTGTGTCTCAGGCCATGTAACAATTGAAATAGGGACACATGGTCGTGTCTCAGCCCGTGTTCGTGCCCGTGTAACTTTCTGACTTGGGTCACACGGCCAAGCCACACACTTGTGTGCCAGGCCATGTAACACTCGAAATGGCCTCACATGACCGTGTGCTAGGCCGTGTAACTTTCAAAAAGTAACCTTTAAAACCTACCGGGGACACACGACCGTGTTGCATGGCTGTTTGTCACACATGGCTAAGACATACGCCCGTGTCTTAGGCCGTGTGGACAAGAAAATGGCCAAAATCAAGCCATTTCTTTCACCAATTCAAACATGCAAGCAAATTTCACATATAATCAAGACCTTAAAACATACCCAAATCATGCATAATAAGACCAAATTAATAGACCATTTAACCATACAACCAATATGCCATATAGACACCTCAATCACAACCAAGTATTAATACCTATCTTTGTGTCTAACTGGTCATATTTCATCAAAACATACTTAACTAAATTCCATATCAAAGCGTACCATAATTGATCACATTACAAACATGCCAACACTTGCCAGCTTGGTCATAAAACCATGCATCAATTTGACCATATAAACATTAACCATCAAGACATCAGAAATACCATAAGTACCAAAAATCTAAACATTTCCAAATAATACCAAACAACCAACATATATAGATATACCATATTTCCATCATGTACATCTAATTCAAAACCCTTCCAAAGCATACCATATATTGACCATGTTGAGGTCCATTCATCACATACCACTTTGGCCATACAATCATGCATTAGCACATTGCCAAAGTAACACACATCAACAAGGCACCAAAAGTACCAAGGTTACATTAATCAAAATGACATGTGCATGCCGAACTCATCAATTAACATTCAACTAATCTTCAACCATAAGTCCATCTATACATGCCATTATAACCTTAACCAACATATCAAAGCTATCGATATAATCGTTGGATAGTGTGATAGATCTCCGACGAGCTTCCAAACCGGTCGAACTTCCTATAATTTGAAAAGTAAGAGAACAATGACTACGTAAGCAATGAATGCTTAGTAAGCTCGTATAAACTTAAACATAACAATTCATTTCAATAATAAAATTTATAGGTAAATGTATACCTATACCAATGCTAAA
Organism: Gossypium anomalum; assembly: GCA_025698475.1. NCBI lineage: Eukaryota > Viridiplantae > Streptophyta > Magnoliopsida > Malvales > Malvaceae > Gossypium > Gossypium anomalum. Next base: position 54,750,898 of record CM046956.1, read on the forward strand.
AGATTTATCAAACCATAATTATCAACTTACAAATGAGTAAGTCCATCAATATCACATATATTTTTCATTTCTATTATCATAGGATTTATAAAACCTATTACACAATCATTAACCTTTTCATAAACTATGTACCACTCCATTCACTTATTTTCCATTTCATTTACTTAACATAAACTTAAAAAACATCATCAATTCACTAATTATTATATTTGTTCATGAACTAGGTAAATTCATCCATAGCATACTTAAATTTATCATATATAAGTACATCATTCAACTCATTAATCTCATTTTCATCATATTACATCTCAACTTTGAACCTACCATTTCATTACCTTTTTTTACCTATTTCATTTGCATAATACAAGACATAAGTATAAATATCAGCCACATGATAAATCATTTCATTACAAAATACATACTTTGATTCTTACTACTCTTTCATGAACATAAGCATACTTTCATTTGGACACTTACCATTTCAATGCATAACTTTAAAATTAAACATAATACAATCCAACCAATAGCTTAACACAAGCCTAAGCGTCATCAACAACACATGTTAGTGCATCAATTCACAATTCACTTGAACTAACATAAGATAAGTCACTAAAATGAATAATCTCACTTGAAATCATCAATTTTATGAACATAGACATACTTTTATTTAACATTTCCTTTTTATTCATTTTCATAGTTTGCACGATATAAGTCATTTGTATACGTATCGTTCCTCCCCTTTTCATGCTCGTTGAACCACTTAAAAATAATTTTAGATACGCGGGAAAGCTCACACAAAGTGTGCTAAACATATGGTTGAAACCATTCATTTTTATCATTGCTCACTCGAGCCATAAATGGGTCTATTCACACAAGCTGACGGTCAGAATGTAGCTACATGATGTCGCTCACACAAGCTGATGAATATTCGCAACAAATACTGGAACAAAGCCATTGGTAGGACATTCAGGATCTGTAACACGCCTCGCCCGTATCCGTCGCCGGAGGGGTAAGGAATGTTGCTAAATAAGCCTTAATTTCTTTTCTAAATATCATCCATATAAATAAAACATTCAAGTATTATCGATCACATCCATAAACACCTACATTACTTATGAAAAACACATGTTAACTTAATAAGCCATTTGCTACCACTATACATATATACATCACCAAAAGATACGGGTCAATTTACAAAGTCAATCCTATACATGCCATTATCAAAATTTCGTCAAAAGTGTACCAAAAAGCTTAGATAGTGTGGTCGACTTCGACTTTGAAACTCCCGAATCTGATGGATGACGAGCAAAAATCTATAAAACAGAGAATCAAAGCAAAAGAATAAGCATTTCTATGCTTAGTAAGCTTTAAGTAATGAAATCATCTAGAAGATTAGCATAATAATGTCAAGTCTATATGAATCAACCCTTGGCCGAATCTAAACATAACTAAAGTACTTCTTTATCGATCATATCATAAAGGTGAAATAAATACATCCATCTATTTTCATTTATAGCCGAATACATTCATCTCAAATTTTGATGCAAATCTCATGAATATATATATACATACATATCATACTAGTGATGTTGGATTTGTCTAATTCGGTACTCATACATTCTAATCAAATCATAAACGTTCAAAGGATTTAAAACAATGGTCTAAGCATACTTACCGACTTTCGTAATACTAAATTAAACAATTAATCATATTCTCAACAAGAGTAAGTTACTTACTTGATCGTTTCACGGTAAGTCGCACATGTGTTTGAAATTAATTTGACATGTATTATATAATTTCTCTTATGCATGCTTACAGTTTATCAACCCAATTATTAGCCCGCATAGACGCGTCATACGAACTAAACCCGAATCTTAGCAGCTCGCTCGAAGCCCTTCGAGACCAAGCTCGGTTTATGCCACGACTTGAAGGCCCTTCAAACTAAGTTCGGTTATGACGCTGCTCAAAGCCCTTCTAACTAAGTCCGGTTATGACGCTGGCTTAAAGCCCTTCTAACTAAGTCCTTATAACACCGCTCAAAGCCCTTTGAGACCAAGCTCGGATTTAAACCTCGATTAACATTCACAAATATATGCACATTTAAATATCACTTTGATACTCGGATACAATTTCAGCATTCTTACTAACTATATCGCGATCAGTTCACTAATCATAAACAAATAACATGATCCCGTTTCATTATCCCAGAAGCTTTCTATTACCATACGGCTACAAACGAATACTCTACTTATTTATTTGGTCATGTAACATAAGCGAACCACTAGGTCATAAATTATTTATCGCACTCATAATTATATAATTTCTGTATCTAAACATAAGCTAAATTCCATTACTCAAAGACTTACCTTGGGTATGCTTGGATAATTACGGATAGACTACTCGGTTGTTTTCTCCTTTCCTTTATCTGATTTTGATCCCTTTAGCTCTTGAGCTTAAATTTAAACAAATAAATTTATTTAATCATTTCGAACATCAAAGAAAAATTTAAAGCTCCTAACATTTATACTCAATAATGAAATCAACCATTTATCTAATTATTTTAACACCTCACTTTAAGCACACAATTTATCTATCATACATCCATTTCACAAGCTCAGTCACAATGAATAGAAATACATGCATACCAATGAGTTACTTATAGCATGCTTTAATATCTTATATATCCCATTCGGCCTTAGCTTCTAACAATTAACTTTCATATTCAAATTTCATCTCATGATCAAATGTAGCTAGTTACACCTAGGTTACCATATTGCCAAACAATGACCGATTTTGCATATCTTAATTAGATTACTTAACACCTATCTCACATAGTCCAAGTTCATATAACCTTAATGTCTAAATGTGTATGGTACCTAAAATTCTTATAACTTAACCCTTTAACCCATTTTGCCGAAATTTTTATTAAATATCCTATTCACATACATATACATAATCCGTATTTGAAAATTTCCTTTAATCAACCTACAATCGGCAATGGCTACAACGACTTGATAAGTCTTAGAAACATTTCAATTTCATCTATTTCTTTAAAGACCGAATATATATATATATATACAATAATAATGCTGAATGCTATTAACTATTAAAGTCACATACACAACTTATATACAAAATTTATCCTTGCATAGCCTATAGCTTATTCGGCTATTCCTTACCCAATCCGAACAAAGTTTCATATCAAACTCCTATGACTAAGCACACATATTCTTACATTCCAATGATCATAATCTTTAAAAATCACATTCTAAATAAAGCATCATGAGCAATGCCGAATCTTCAATTGTTCCAATGTCTAGTTTACTCAATTCAAAAACATCATAATAACATTTGTTCATGACATCAAATATACATATATATATATTTTTGTTTCGGCTAGAAAATATATGAGTATTAAAATTCATATTTTTAACAAGATCCATTTCTTTTCTCAACACATTCATCATCAAAACTTAAAGGAAATTATCAAATTCTTTCTTTAATACCCATAGCCGAATGCTCCCTCTATCCTCCACAACTTAAAAATTTTAGCATGGGCTAAGTAGTAAACAAGATGATTACATAAAACAAGCTTAGATTTCAAGAAAATTTAACACCATTCACTAACCTTTCTTAGCTTCAATTGACCGAAAATTTTCTCCCTTTTCTTCCCTTCAATTCGGCCAAGAAGAAACAAAGGTGAAGCTTTGTTTTTTTCACCCAATTTTCACTTAATTCTTTTTCCATTAATTCATTTTGTATATTAAAATGTTAATAAACAAATTAAATAATTAAAATAAAATGCACATATTATGAGTTAGTCATTATCATGGCCGGCCACTATCTTTAAAAAGGTTAATTAGACATGCAAGTCCACCTTTTTAATAACATGCATAAATAGGTCATCTTAGAAATTACCCATCACATTTCATAATGTCTCACTTAAGTCCTATTTAAGATTTTCACATACAAATGACAAAATCAAAACATAAGATTTTCACAATTGCATGTACACATATAATAAACACAGAATTTAACAGTTAATTATTTTTATGACTCGATTTTATGGTCTCGAAACCATTTTTCGACTAGGGTCACATTAGGGTTGTCACAACTCTCCCCCATATAAAAGAATTTTCGTCTCCGAAAATCTTACCAGTGAATAAATTTGGGTATCTCTCTTTCATAGAGTTTTCAGTTTCCCAAGTAGCTTTCTCGATCCCGTGTTTGAGCAATAACACCTTTACTAAAGGAATCTTTTTGTTTCGTAACTCTTTCACCTCACGAGTTAAGATACGAATTGGTTCTTCTTCATAACTCAAATCAGATTGAATTTCAACCTCTGGTGGACTAATTATGTGTGAAGGGTCAGATCTATAACGTCGAAGCATCGAGACATGAAAAACATTTTCAATCTTCTCAAGTTCAGGGGGTAAAATCAACCTGTAAGCAACTGGTCCAATTCGTTCGAATATCTCATATGGCCCGATAAACCTCGGACTCAATTTGCCTTTACGGCCAAATCTGAGCACCTTTTTCCAAGGTAAAACCTTAAGAAACACTTTGTCACCGACCTGATATTCAATGTCTTTTCGTTTCAAATCTGCGTATGACTTCTGACGATCTGTAGCTACTTTCAGACTTTCACTGATTACTTTCACTTTCTGTTCAGTATCTTTAATCAAATCGACTCTGAAAATTTTACTTTCACTAAGTTCGGTCCAAAACAACAGTGTACGGCATTTACGACCATACAAAGCCTCGTAAGGTGCCATCTTAATGCTTGATTGAAAGCTATTGTTGTAAGCGAATTCAATTAAAGGTAAATACCGTTCCCACGAACCACCAAACTCAAGGATGCAACATCTCAACATATCCTCGAGTATCTGAATTGTTCGTTCAGATTGACCATCGATCGAGGGATGAAAAGCGGTGCTAAAATGTAATTTGGTACCCAAAGCTTCTTGCAATTTCTTCCAAAATCGCGATGTGAAACTCTGATCTCTATCGGACACAATAGAAATGGGTATTCCATGTAACCTTACAACTGGGATACATACATTTCAAACTAACTCGACAAGGAAAAATCCGCACGCATGAGGATAAAATGGGCCGACTTTTGTCAATCTATCAACAACAACCCATATCGCATCTTTCTTACTTGACGACAAGGGCAATCCGATACAAAGTCCATTGTGACTCGATCCCACTTCCATTCTCGGTATCATGATCGGTGAAGTAATCCCGAGGGCACTTGATGTTCTGCTTTCACTTGTTGACATATTAAACACTTCAAACAAAATCGAAATGTCTTGTTTCATACCATGCCACCAAAATCGACGCGTCTCGTGTCGTTGTACATTTTATACTTCCCGGTGAATTGACATTCGACTACTATGAGCCTCATTCAAAATCATCGAAATGAGTTCGAATTTCTTGGAATACACAAACGACTTTTGAACCTCAAACAATCGTCATCATCAATTTGAAATTACGATTCCATGTTCGAAATACACTCACTTTGCTTTGCAACCAATTCATCATCGACTTTACGAGCTTCTCGAATTTGATGAATCAACAATGGTTTAGCCTTCAATTCGCTACTAACACATCATCGATACAACAGACGGATGTACATTCATCGCGCGAAGGGCAAAACGGTGATTTATGACTTAAAGCATCAAGAACTACGTTAGCCTTTCCCGTGATAGTCGATGACCACTCATAATCTTTCAACAACTCGAGCCAACGCTTTTGTCACAAATTCAATTCTCTCCGAGTCATCAAATATTTGAGGTTTTTATGATCCGAGTATACATGACACCTCTCTCCAAATAAGTAATGTCGCCATATTTTCAAAGCGAAAACAATTGCAACTAATTTGAGATTATGAGTCGGATAGTTTTTCTCATGCGGCTTCAAATTGTCTTGATGCATATGCTACCACTCGACCTTCTTGCATCAACACACAACCAGGCCAAGCAAAGTCGCATCACCAGAAATGACAAACTCTTTCTGGATTCAGTTTGCACTAGCACCGGAGCTTCAGTTAAATAAGTTTTCAGTTGATCGAAACTTCTCTGACATTTTTCTGACCAATCAAACTTAACATCTTTCTGAAGTAGTCTTGTCATTGGTGTGGCTATCGTCGAAAAACCCTTTACAAAACGTGCTGTAATAACCGCAAAGTCCCAAAAAGCTTGAACTTCAAAGTGATATTTCTGAGGCTTCCGCTTAAGTATGGCTGTAATTTTACTCGGATCAACTCGAATACCCGTCACACACCACATGACCCAAAAACTAACTTCTCTCAACCGTAACTCACATTTACCAACTTAGCATATAACTCCTTATCCCACAAAATCCGTAACACTAATCTCGGTGCTCAAAGATGTTCGGTTTCATTTCTCGAATAGACCAAAATGTCATCGATAAACACAACTACAAACCGATCCGGATATGGTCCAAAATCGATTCATCAAATCCATAAATACCGCAAGGGCATTAGTAAGCCCAAACGGCATCACTAAGAACTCATAGTGACCATATCTCGTTCTGAAAGCAGTTTTGGGCATATCTGAGTCTCTAACTCGCAACTGATAATAACCCAATCTCAAATCTATCTTCGAAAATACAGAGGCCCCTTTTAGTTGATCGAACAAATCATCAATACGCGGTAACGGATATTTATTTTTTATTGTCACTTTATTCAATTGACGATAGTCGATGCATAATCTCATGGTTCCATCCTTCTTTTTCATAAACAATACTGGTGCACCCCAAGGTGAGAAACTTGGTCGAGCGAAACCTCTATCCATCAACTCTTGCAACTGAGTTTTCAATTCTTTCAATTCCGTTGGTGCCATACGATACGGAGCTGTAGAAATCGGTGTAGTCCTAGGTACAAGTTCAATGCCAAACTCTACCTCCCGAAGAGGTGGTAAACCTAGTAATTCCTCGGGAAAAACATCCGGATAATCACAGACCACTGGCACTGATTCAAGCTTCTTTTCTAACTCTTTGTCATCAAATACGTACGCCAGGTATATCTCACACCCCTTTCTCACAATGTTTTTGAGCCAACATCGAGGATATAATCGCGTAACCCGATCCTATCGAGAGACTCAACTCGGATTATCTCATCGTTTGCATCTCAAATCAATAGTCTTTCTTTTGCAATTCACAACTGCATCATGGACAGTCAACCAATCCATACCAAGGATAACATCAAATTCATCAAACGGTAAAAGCATCAAATCGGCTGGAAAGCAGGAACCTCTGATTAATAGGGGACATTTCTTACACACACCTTTTCCACAAGTACATAACGACCCAAAGGATTTGACACTCGGATTACAAACTCGATGAGACTCGACGGTGTAGAGTCTTCTGGATACTAAAGTCTCACATATATATGAATGAGTAGAACCAGGTTCAATCAAAGTAATTACATCAGTATCAAAGAGAGTAAAAGTACCGGTAATAACGTCTAGCGAAGAAGCATCCTCGCGTGCGCGTATAGCATAAGCTCTAGTAGGAGCACGAGCCTCCGATTTGGTGGTAGCATCTTTAGGCCCTCTCTGACCGCCACTAGCGTTCCCTAGGTTTCTAGGGGGCCTACCTCTTACTGTAGTATTATTCAGTTTCTCACTCTGATTCACATTCTATTCAGACAATCTCGGGCAATCTTTGATAAAATGATCAGTCGATCCACATTTGAAATAGGAGCGGTCACGAACTCTACAGCTTCTCGAATGCCACTTGCCACAATGCTGGCACTCAGATCTATCCTGACGATCATTGCCAACACTGGCAACAAAGGTAGCTCGTGTACTCATAGGAGGTCGATTACGATCTCGTCTAGAAAAACCCGAAGTATTCTTAGATCTGCTTGGATCATCTCTAAACTTCTTCGATGATTGATGAAAGGGCTTTCTTGAAGATCTTTTACGAAACTCTCTTACTCCCATATCAGCTTTTCTTTTCTCTTTACTGAGCTCTTCGGCTTTGCAAGCTCGCTCAACAAGTACTACAAACTCTCTGATTTCTAGAATGCCAACAAATAGTTTTATATCTTCGTTCAGTCCCTCTTCGAAATGTTTACACATTACATCTTCTGAAGAAACGCATTCTCGAGCATACCAGCTGAGCCTCACAAACTTTCGTTCATAATCAGTAACCGACATGGAAGCTTGTTTAAGTTCAAGAAATTCTTTCCATTTTTGATCAATAAATCTCTGGCTGATATACTTCTTCCGAAACTCAGTTTGGAAAAACTCCCAAGTTACTCGCTCTCTGGGTACAACCGAAATCAACGTATTCCACCAATAATAGGCAGAATCACGTAACAAAGAGATAGCACACTTCAAGCATCCATCGGGTGTGCAAGAAAGTTCATCAAGTACCCGGATGGTGTTATCCAACCAAAACTCAGCTTGTTCGGCATCATCGCTGTCCGTTGCTTTAAATTCATGAGCCCCGCTTTTCAATTCATCAACCGGGGATTATTTAACCTTATATCTCGATCGCCACGGAGGTACTACGTCTGCAGGGTGTATTGGTCGGGAGTGGGGGTTGTGGAACAGCCGTATTAGTTCGAATGTACTGATTGAACCAACCATTCATCACACTATAAAAAGCTTGCCTAGCTTCATCGTTCTAATTACTAGCCATAGGTTGAGAGTTCACCGGGGCTGTCCCTTGCGCGGGAGCAGGTGCCACATTCTCAACATCATCAACTATCGCTCGATTGGGATCGGGATCCATCACTATACATAAACGCATTTTTAACTGTCAGAAATCACCACACTATCAAATAAACACATAATGGCATGTATAGCTAGACCCATTCGCATTACGGTAGTCCTAGAATCGACTAAACTGTAGCTTTGATACCAATTAAAATGTAACACCCCTCGCCCGTATCCGTCGCCGGAGGGGTAAGGAATGTTGCTAAATAAGCCTTAATTTCTTTTCTAAATATCATCCATATAAATAAAACATTCAAGTATTATCGATCACATCCATAAACACCTACATTACTTATGAAAAACACATGTTAACTTAATAAGCCATTTACGCATGGCTATACATATATACATTACCAAAAGATACCAGGTCAATTTACAAAGTCAATCCTATACATGCCATTATCAAAATTTCATCAAAAGTGTACCAAAAAGCTTAGATAGTGTGGTCGACTTCGACTTTGAAACTCCCGAATCTGATGGATGATGAGCAAAAATCTATAAAACAGAGAATCAAAGCAAAAGAATAAGCATTTCTATGCTTAGTAAGCTTTAAGTAATGCAATCATCTAGAAGATTATCATAATAATGTCAAGTCTATATGAATCAAACCTTGGCCGAATCTAAACATAACTAAAGTACTTCTTTATCGATCATATCATAAAGGTGAAATCAATACATCCATCTATTTTCATTTATAGCCGAATACATTCGTCTCAAATTTTCATGCAAATCTCATGATTATATATATACATACATATCATACTAGTGATGTTGGATTTGTCTAATTCGGTACTCATACATTCTAATCAAATCCTAAACGTTCAAAGGATTTAAAACAATGGTCTAAGCATACTTACCGACTTTCGTAATACTAAATTAAACAATTAATCATATTCTCAACGAGAGTAAGTTACTTACTTGATCGTTTCACGGTAAGTCGCACATGTGTTTGAAATTAATTTGACATGTATTATATAATTTCTCTTACGCATACTTACAGTTTATCAACCCAATTATTAGGCCGGCATAGACGTCCTTCTGAACTAAACCCGAATCTTAGCACTGGCTCAGAAGCCCTTCGAGACCAAGCTCGGTTTATGCCGCTGACTTGAAGGCCCTTCGAAATTAAGTCCGGTTATGACACTGGCTTAAAGCCCATCGGAACTAAGTTCGGTTATGACGCTGGCTTAAAGCCCTTCGGAATTAAGTCCGGTTATAACACTGGCTCAAAGCCCTTCGAGACCAAGCTTGGATTTAAACCTCGATTAACATTCACACATATATGCACATTTAAATATCACTTTGATACTCGAATACAATTTCAAATTCTTTACTAACTATATCGCGATCGGTTCACTAATCATAAACAAATAACATGATCCCGTTTCATTATCTGAGAAGCTTTCTATTATCATACGGCTACAAACGAATACTCTACTTATTTATTTGGTCATGTAACGCAAGCAGAACCACTAGGTCATAAATTATTTATCGCACTCATAATTATATAATTTCTGTATCTAAACATAAGCTAAATTCCATTACTCAAAGACTTACCTCGGGTATGCTTGGATAATTACGGATAGACTATTCGGTTGTTTTCTCCTTTCCTTTATCTGATTTTGATCCCTTTAGCTCTTGAGCTTAAATTTAAACAAATAAATTTATTTAATCATTTCGAACATCAAAGGAAAATTTAAAGCTCCTAACATTTATACTCAATAATGAAATCAACCACTTATCTAATTATTTTAACACCTCACTTTAAGCACACAATTTATCTATCATACATCCATTTCACAAGCTCAGTCACAATGAATAGAAATACATGCATACCAATGAGTTACTTATAGCATGCTTTAATATCTTATATATCCCATTCGGCCTTAGCTTCTAACAATTAACTTTCATATTCAAATTCCATCTCATGATCAAATGTAGCTAGTTACACCTAGGTTACCATATTGCCAAACAATGACCGATTTTGTATATCAATTAATTAGATTACTTAACACCTATCTCACATAGTCCAAGTTCATATAACCTTAATGTCTAAGTGTGTATGGTACCTAAAATTCTTATAACTTAACCCTTTAACCCATTTTGCCGAAATTTTTATTAAATATCCTATTCACATACATATACATAATCCGTATTTGAAATTTTCCTTTAATCAACCTACATTCGGCAATGGCTACAACGACTTGATAAGTCTTAGAAACATTTCAATTTCATCTATTTCTTTAAAGACCGAATATATATATATATATATACAATAATAATGCTGAATGCTATTAACTATTAAAGTCACATACACAACTTATATACAAAATTTATCCTTGCATAGCCTATAGCTTATTCGGCTATTCCTTACTCAATCCTAACAAAGTTTCATATCAAACTCCTATGACTAAGTACACATATTCTTACATTCCAATAATCATAATCTTTAAAAATCACATTCTAAATAAAGCATCATGAGCAATGCCGAATCTTCAATTGTTCCAATGTCTAGTTTACTCAATTCAAAAACATCATAATAACATTTGTTCATGACATCAAATATACATATATATATATATATTTTTCGGCTAGAACATATATGAGTATTAAAATTCATATTTTTAACAAGATCCATTTCTTTTCTCAACATATTCATCATCAAAACTTAAAGGAAATTATCAAATTCTTTCTTTAATACCCATAGCCGAATGCTCCCTCTATCCTCCACAACTTAAAAATTTTAGCATGGGCTAAGTAGTAAACAAGATGATTACATAAAACAAGCTTAGATTTCAAGAAAATTTAACACCATTCACTAACCTTTCTTAGCTTCAATTGACCGAAAATTTTCTCCTTTTTCTTCCCTTCAATTCGGCCAAGAAGAAACAAAGGTAAAGCTTTGTTTTTTTCACCCAATTTTCACTTAATTCTTTTTCCATTAATTCATTTTAAATATTAAAATGTTAATAAACAAATTAAATAATTAAAATAAAATGCACATATTATGAGTTAGTCATTATCATGGTCGGCCACTATCTTTAAAAAGGTTAATTAGACATGCAAGTCCACCTTTTTAATAACATGCATAAATAGGTCATCTTAGAAATTACCCATCACATTTCACAATGTCTCACTTAAGTCCTATTTAAGATTTTCACATACAAATGACAAAATCAAAACATAAGATTTTCACAATTGCATGTACACATATAATAAACACAGAATTTAACAGTTAATTATTTTTATGACTCGGTTTTATGGTCTCGAAACCATTTTCCGACTAGGGTCACATTAGGGTTGTCACAATTGTAATGCCTCGCTTAATTTATTTATGTTTCTATAAATTCTAACACAAGTGTGTATTTGCTTAAGTGGTTGAGTCGTCTAGGTGTGTGTATGAGGTATTGGGTTCAAGTTTCCCTTTTTTCAATTTTGTTATTTTAGATCCAAGCCTTACCCTTGTTGAGTGGGCTTATATATAATTGTCTATTAATCCATATTAGAATGAGCCTGCTAGTTCCTGTGGTAAGGAGTTAGTGTGTTAGAGGTCCTGTGTTCGAATCCCTACGTGAGCATGGATGTTATTGCTGCTCGATTGTATGATATAGTTTTGGTGGAGTTAGAATTCTGAAGTAGTTGGATGTGGTTAGTGGGGAGGATTTCAGGGGATTATGTTGTTAGTGGGGGTGTTGTTAAGGGATTTTGAGTATTTCTTTTAATTAATTATTTAAAAATAAATAAATTCCTTTTTGTTTTTTACGTCATTTTTTCTATCCCCTTTTGCCTTCTCTACAATTTTTCTTTTTCCCTCTCTTTACAAATTTGAATCGATCTAGCATGCGTTACTCTTTGTGGATTGGCATTTTTAATTCTTTTCGTCTTCTTTTGTGCAACTGGAAATTACATTCGTTTCGGTAAATATTCGATAGATAGGGTTTTAATTTTCTTAGTTAGTGGTTAATGGGGGTTTTTTGTTCAATTCTTGGTTTGGGGAAAGGCAAGATACAACTGGTGCTCCTCCAGTAAATTAAACGTTGAGTTTTCTTGTTCATTGTCAGTAAGTGTGCGACTATGTTAAATGTTATTGCGAGATCCTATTTTTGGGTATTTCGTGTTTGAGTTTCGTAAATACTTACTAAAATTGGGCATTGGAATGTCAATTTTTAGGTTCTGGTGGGCTCGTGATTGCAATAGCATCAAAATCGAACAAGGTGTGTTCCCAAAACACAGAAATCAAGTTTCGACGAGAGCTAAAAAAGCATTCTATCGACACCACGCGAGCGCGTGCCTGGCCGTGTGGTTGGCTGTGTGCAAGACACGGCCATGTATCTAACGAAGGTGCTACTGTGCATAAGACAATGCCATGTGATGGTGTGAGTGTGGCTGTGTGGACCACACAGGCTAGGCCATAGTGGTTGTGTAGGCCACACAGGTGTGTAAGTTTTGGGCTAGGCCATGTGGGCCCGCATGGGCAAGCCACATGGACATGTGGGCCCATAATTCTAAAATTTTCCCTAAGGTCGTACGGTTCATTCCGATCGACTGTGGGCGTACTGTAAGGTCGGAAAGGGTTAACCAAACCCTAAATTATCTGATATGATATTTTGATAGTTTGCCTTGTATAGGATACCGATATGTACATCTGTTCTGTTAAGTATATATATGTGATTTGTATATGAGCATGTTATGCATGGTTTTACTGTATCTGTTATTCTATATCTATGACTGGGGTGGGTTTTGTATATGTAGAGGAACTGATCTATACAGCGACCTTTCGCCTATATTCTGGCAGCTTGACTGCATATTATCTATTATGTGTTGTATTGACACTATATGGTGTGTAGGGATAGGTGGGTGTTTCTAACCCCACATGGTGTGATGGCATGGTCAGAGTTAGTGTGTAGAGGATAGGGGTAGGATTCTGTATATCTATTATGCATATCTGATTCTGCTATCTGTATCTATAAAAGACTTAAGTCTGAATCTGAATTTGACTGTATATGTGATTTTTGTATGTTTGGCATGTATATTTTCGTTGGGTTATGCATTGATTTTATGAAAACTCACTTTTGTTTTTTTGTTCTGTACAGGTAATCCACAAACTTAGGTGGATCGGTGCAGCGGAGTCTCATGGTGACCTCAAGTTTTTGAATTATTTTTAGTTAAGGGTTTTCATTTAATTAAGGCTTATTTTTGGGAGTTTTGTAATTAAGGGACTCTCCAAACTGTTTGGTTTTATTTTGGGATTAGATTTTTTTTATTTAACTTTTTATTTGCAACGGTTGGCTAAAAATATGGTTTTTACTAAAAATAAAGGTTTTCTGAAAATACGAACGGGATTTTCAAATATAACGATTTCTAAGAGTTCTGCTATGAAATATGCTTTGGCAACTGAACTAATTAAGTAACATTTTTAGTAATAGTTATAAACAAATATGTGTTATGAAACTAGGATGATTTATTAAAATGACTCTGTTTTCAAAACCCTTCTTTGTAATATCTCCGGATTTGGCCATAATGTCTAGGCTAGGTTTGGGGTGTTACATTTAGTGGTATTAAAGATAGGTTGCAAAACTCAGGCTTTGAATTTTGGTTCCCAAAATTGTGTTTCAAAAGAACTAGTTTTTAAATAATTTGGATCATTTTAAAATATGCATGTGGTACACCGAGTCTCCGGCGCCGATCTTGTAAGTATTTCTAAATTTAGATAGAACTTTTTGAAAACACTGTAGTTAGTACTTTCTGAAATTGTACTGGGTTAGTTAGAAACCGAAACCTCTGGAATACTTCTGAACTTCTAATAATTTACGAGTAAAATATCTGCTAATAAATACTGAAACTGATACATAAAATTTTATAATGTAGATAAATTTGAAATATACAATAAGCGCTCATAGAACTCGCAGTCGTTGTATTCGTGGGTGCGATAGGGGCCGTAGGGGGCTCTAGCTGAGTTTTCCTCTCTAGGTAGTATTCCAAATTTAGATGCGAGTAAAACACAAATTTCACCTGCTACTAAGACAGGGTCTCCAAGCCGTTCGACTGGGGACAACGCACTATACCAAGCCATGTTGAGGGTGTTGGAGAGGGTCGCTGAACCTCAATTTGGATCTACGGACCGTGGGTCGGTAACTAAACAAATCCGGTCTAATGGAGCTAAGCTATTTAAGGGCGTCACTGAATTCGCCCCTACTATGGCTAAGTATTGGTTGGAGGCTGGAGGCCACTGAGAGGATTATGAACGATATAGACTGTACTCTTGAGTAGAAGCTTAAAGGGGTGCAGCCTCTTTGCTTTGCGACAAGGCGTATCAGCGGTGATTGTCGGTTGAGGAGGGTATTTAATGGGACTGTTTGAGCTAGGATTATTTTATGACTGCCTTCCAATGGAAATATGTGGGCGCGAGCTATGTTGATGCTCGTAGGCATGAGTTCATGAATCTCACGCAAGGTGATAGATCTGTGGCCGAATATGAGGCTGAGTTTTCGAGGTTAAGCCTTTACGCTCGAGGCATGGTGGCATCTGAGTATTAGAAATGTGTCCATTTTAAGGACGGCTTGAGGGATAATCTAAGGGTACTAATTGCTTTGTAGAGGGAGTGCGAGTTTGCTATTCTGGTGGATAAGGCAAAGATTGCCGAGGAGGTTAAGCGCGTGGAGCACTAGAATAGGGATCGTGAGAGAGGCAAGAGTAAGAGGGATTCAGAGCCCTCTAGTTCTATTTAGAGGCCTAGGAAATGGCCCAGACTTGATAGGCCTGTTAGAGTGGGGGTTCCTGTTACTCTTACTGGGATTCAACCATGTGGTGATTGTGGTAGGAACCATCCAGGCGAGAGTTGGAGAAGGATAGGGGCTTGTTTACGGTGTGGGTCTTTAGAGCATCATATTAGAGAGTGTCTATAGCGTGCTGATTAGATGCAAGCTTAAGGACCAAGTTTTGTACAGCCTTAGAGGGCAGTTCAGCAGCATCCTAGGGACCGTGGACCGACTAGGGGTGATAATGGTATGGGCTGAGGACAGAGAGCACCAGGCAAAGGTCCGAATCAGACAGAGGCAAAGCATTCTACACTAGTTTATTCTGCTCGTCACTGAGAGGATAGAGCCGCTCCTAATGTGATCACAGATACGTTCTTTATTTTTGATGTTCTATATACTACTTTGATAGACATAGGTTCTACACATTCCTATGTAGCTAGTACTATTTCTGAAAACTTGGGGATTTCTGTAGAGTGTACTTCTAGTGAGATCATTGTAATGAGTCTATTGGGGCAATCTGTTCGGGTTAGTAGACTTTATAGGAATGTACCATTGAAAGTACAAGGGACTGTGTTTTTGGCTAATTTGATGAAGCTGTGGTTTGGGAAGTTCGACTTAATTCTGGGTATGGATTGGTTGTTTAAGCATCGAGTTAGTCTAGACTGTGTGACTAAGAGGGTTGTTCTTTGGACAGGATGATAAGGAAGTGGTTGTGATCGGTGAGTGTTAAGATTACTTGTCTAATATGATCTCCACTCTAGTGGCAGAGAAATTGGTTTGGAAAAGGTGTGAGGCATACTTGGCCTACGTTAGTGTTTCAGTTCCTGGGGACTCTTCTGTCAGGGATATCAAAATAGTGAGAGAATTTTTGGATGTCTTTCTTGAGGAGTTACCGAGTTTACCTCAGAATCAAGAAGTTGAGTTCGGCATTGAGCTTCTACCGGGTACAACTCTAGTGTCTATGGCTCCCTATCGGATTACAGAGCTTAAGGCTCAACTTCAATAGCTTTTGGATCATGGTTTCATCCGTCCTAGTGTGTCTCCGTGGGGACACTGGTTTTGTTTGTAAAGAAAAAGGATGGTACCATGAGGATGTACATTGACTACCAGCAGTTGAATAAACTGACTGCGAAGAACAAGTATCCACTTCCGAGGATCGACAATTTGTTTGATCAGTTCTGAGGGGCTTCAGTGTTCTCGAAATGAGATCTCCGTTCTGGGTATCATCAGCTTAGAGTTAAGGAAGGGAATGTTAATAAGATGGCATTTAAGACTCGTTATGGGCACTACGAGTTTCTAGTTATGCCCTTTGGTCTGATGAATACTCAGGCTACATTAATGGATCTGATGAATTGAGTTTTTTAGTCGTATCTGGTGTAACACCCCTTACCCGTGTTCGATGCCGGAACAGGGTACAAGGTATTACCGGACTTAATCATTAATCATCGTACAAAAACTGATTCATAATTTCACTCTAATTTAAAACTTTTTCAAACACATTCAAGCTGTCCCTTAAAAAGAGCTTACAAGGCCCATATCATGCTTTTATTCACCCGCACACATAGGCAAGCATGCACATTCATAAATTGCATCATTTAATTAATAACATAATCAAGACTATCTTCATTAAATGACTTTATATAATAGAGACCTTCAATTAACATAGGTCAGTATTTTAGGCCAACTCCTAGCAACTTAATCACAATTAAATGAGTCCCCATACATTCCAAAGACTTAAAAATACTTTAAAACCTTTATATATCAATCAATAGTTTGATAGTGTGATTTAACCTCCGGTGACCTCCAACTCGAGCTAACATCTGTGACACTATAGGAAAAAGAAAAAGAAGTAAGCAAGCATTATAGCTTAGTAAGTAAATATGTAAATATTAAATAACAATACATTATCATACTTTAAACAAAGTCACAATATGTTCCCGGAATATTACCATCACAAACATACACACTTTCACTATTACAATCATAAACAGGTTCAAAATAAGCTGTCTAGCAAAGTACTAGCAGCTAAATTATTTATTTCTGGAGCTACAGAGCTCTAAATTACAAACCGTTAATTTTCCTTGAAACTAGATTCACGTATATTCTTACCATAAGATTTTTAGAATTTTTTTTCTAGCCAATTAGTACAGTTAGTTCATTGAAGTTACCCCTGTGTCACTGCTCAACTACCTTGACAATTCTTCACTACGAATCAATTTTCTCCTCGTGCAGAATTCAAAGGATGTTCTTGTTTATTTCATTTGAAACTAGGCTCATTAAGGATTTCAAGCATATAAATTATATCCCCTAATTATTTTTGTACAATTTTTAATGATTTTTCTAAGTCAGAATAGGGGATCACATAGTCATTCTGAACCAGTCTCTCAAAAACTTAAATATCTCATAATATAAAATTCCTTTGCTTCCTCTGTTTCCGTTATATGAAAATAGATTTGTTAAGCTCTAATTTTATATCTCATTCAGTCTCTGATTTAATTTCTACTATTTTTGGTAAATTTTTAGATTCCCGTCACTACAACTATCCCGAACAGTTTTATTATCAATTTTGATCTTTCACACTTCAATTGTATTCATCACTTACCCATAACAATATTTCTAATTTCCAATCACATATCGAGCATATTGCTCATAATTTATACACATATATACTTACACTTATCATCACAAAGTCATACACAATTTCATTTAATCAATTTCCCAGTTGAACGCTTCGGAATAATAACATATATGTGATGATATCGCACACAGCCCACCTTTAAAATCGAAGCTCTCTTGTACACATAGTGGCCTTCACTTAGCACCACTCATGTGACCTAGCTCGATTGTACACATAATTTTGGCTTTCTTGTACACATAGTGAACACTTAGTACCACCCATGTGACCTAGCCAGTTTATCTCGTAGCTCTCTTGTCTACATGGTGTCCTTCACTGGGAACCACGCATGCGACCTAGATACATATATCCCGTAGCTCTCTTGTACATATGGTATACATCCCGTATTACACATGTGATCTAGCTACATACCATCCGTATCTTTCGATTCTGAAGGTTCAAACGGGAAGTATCTAACTATCTAATAGTTTATTCCTTTCTTCCAATAGTCAATTATAATTCAAAAATCAGATACAATACATAAAATATGCTGAAATATAAAAACGTAAATAAAGATAATGTAATATTTACATACAAACTTACATACTTTCTCATTTCCATGTCGAATTAATATTGAACATTTAAATCATCATAATTATACTTACTTTCAACACCTCGGTAATCATAGTAAATATATCAATATTACATTGAAACATGCATAAATTAATGCTTATTATACATATGAACTTACCTCGATACTAAAACGACCATTTTACCAACTTTCCCGATTTTCAATTTTTCTCCCATTCTAGGTTCAAATCTCATTTTCTGGGATCTAAAACATCACATTTTACTTATTTAATTAATGTACTATTCAAAACAGTCCTTAACTCAAACTTTGGCAAAATTACAATTTTGCCATTAAACTTTTGCATATTTACACTTTTGCCCCTAGGCTCGGGAATTAAACTTCATCCCTTATTCTTATGTTTTATGACATTCTGATCATTTTTCCCTTCTATGAAAACATCAAATTCTCACTCTAACACATAGTTATAAACAATAACAACTTTTACCGATTAAGTCGTTTTACTCATTTTTGCTTAAAACCGCTTAGCAAAAGTTGTTTAACATAATTTTAGCCTTCATATTCTACCATAAAACATCAAAATAAACACATTTAACCCATGTTTATTTTTCAAAATATGAACCCTAGCTTAAATTATTGCTAGAATAAGCTTAATTAAGTTACCGAGATTTCAAAAATGTAAAGAACTTGAAAAACGGGGCTAGAACGGACTTACTATTGAGCTTGGAAATCTTGAAAACCCTAGCCATGGCTTCCCCCATGCAAATTTCGGCCTCCATTTCCCTTTTTATTTCTTTTAATTACCAAATGACTAAAATGCCCTTAAGGCCTTTCTTTAAAATTTTGTCCTATTCATGCCCATTTTTGTCCAAACAAATATAATGGTCTAATTACCATTTAAGGACCTCCTCTTTAAACTCCCATTTCAATCAAGTACTTATGAATTAGAACATAATTTTGCAACTTTTGCAATTTGGTCCTAAAAGTCCAATTAAGCACTTTATCAGTAAAATTTCTTAACGATATTTTTACACAATATTTTAATCAATAAATAAACCTTAAAACTTAATCGGAATAAATTTTTTGACTTTGAATTCGTGGTTCTAAAACCATCGTTCCGTTTAGGCCCTAAATCGAGCTGTTACAGCAACTTCTACAAATAAGCCCTAATAGGCAAATTAAACAAGCAATCTATAAAATTTCTTATCAATACTCTAACACATGCATCTAATAACTCGATAAATCATAAAAATTAATCGAAATAAACTTTTTCATTTCAGATTTGTGGTTTCGCAACCACTATTCCATTTAGGCCTTATTTCGAGTTGTTACATCTGGAACAATTCATCGTGGTCTTCACCAATGATATCCTGGTTTACTCTAAGACTGGGGACGAGCATGATGAGCATATTAGAGTAGTGCTTCAGATACTCTGAGAGAACCAACTCCACAGTAAGTTGAGCAAGTTTGAGTCATTGCTGTGAGAGGTAATTTTTTTGGGGCACGTGGTGTCTGCTGAGGGGATCCCAGTTGGTCCTAAAAAGATTAAACTATGCTTGATTGGGAACAGCCTAAGAATGTATCTGAGATCCGCAATTTTTTGGGGCTTGTGGGTTATTATCGGTAATTTGTCGAGGGGTTTTCTCTAATTGCAGCTCCTTTGACTAAGCTTCTTGTAACACCCCTCACCCGTATTCATCGCTAGAATATGGCTACAAGGTATTACCGATGAACCACATCATAAAAGTACACATTCATACATTCATAATAAAAGTCCATACACATTAACCATATTGCCCCTTTTAAGATCCCACTAGACCTTAAAACATGCTTAGAAGAGGTTTGAGACTAAATCGATAACATTTGCAAACTTTGAGATACTTAGAAAATTTTCAAACATATTAAGAGTCACACGCCCGTGTGAACAGGCCGTGTGCCTCACACAGGTACCAAACACGCCCGTGTCACAAGCTGTGTGAAAATAGGGCATACATACTGACTTGCATCACACGGCCGAGGACACGCCTGTGTCCCAGGCCGTGTGAAATCTAAGGGGGTTACTGACTTGGGTCACACGATTGGCCACATGCACGTGTGTCAAACCTGTGTGCCTCTCGAAATGGCCACACACACCTATGTGCCAAGGTTGGGTGACTCACATGGCCAATAGACATGTCCCTGTGTCTAGACCATGTCAAAAATGTAGGGTATACTGACTTTAATTCAAAGGGTACCCCAGGGGACATACGCCCGTGTAACATGACCGTGTGTCACACACGGCTGAGACACACGCCCGTGTCTCTGCCCTTGTGGACAAAAATAGGCCATATGCAAAGCCAATTTGCCATCTTATATTCATGTACACAAAACAACCAATTTGAAACCATTACAACACATAAATAGGCAGCCAAACATACCAATTTATACACATATTATGCCATTTATACACAACCATTTCAACTACCCAATTCCACAACCAAAACCTACCAAGTCTTTATACCAAAATTATTAAACTTGCATAACATCTATATGCATCCTATCATCACATTTTCACCTATTTCGTGTCACATAATTTACCATTTCAACATCACATAATTAAGCCACACATAAGGCATCATATACATTACATAATTAACTTATCCAACACATTATTTAGGCCAACTCAAAACACCAATATATACAACATTTCCAACCCAAAAGTAAGCCAAATCTTATGGCTCAAATCTTAACACAAAACATATCATCAGCTTTCTAGCCTAAACATGCCATATACCATATTTACAAAGCTTCAAAAATACCAACAAGTAGTCAATAGTGTAATGATGATTTTCGATGATCCCCGATATCTGAGCTAACTTCGATGATCTATAAAACATGGAAAGAACACATAAAGTAAGCTTTATAAGCTTAGTAAGCTATATACAAATAAAGCTACCATATAAACATATTCATATCAATTCAAATATATTAAACATAGCGTAACACATTCAATTACACAAACTTTTCCATTGTACACATATTCAATATCATATTTGTATCCATCAAATAAGTAATTCATGTATAAGCACATATAGATACACAAAACTTTCTCAATGCATAATTATTCACAATCACATGTAAGTTCATCAATTACTTCTCATCTCAATGTTCGTATGAATCTTGTACGTACCTGAATCACTTAGCTCATTGACATAATCTTTCTCAACTTGACTTTGCCCGTTGAACCATTTGGAATCGTTAAGGATACTCAGAAATCACATAAGCTCATACAATGTCATATCCCAGATATGGTCTTACATGTAGATACGTATCGATGCCATTGTCCCAGACATGGTCTTACACGAAATCATAATACAATGCCAATGTCTTAGACATGGCCTTACACGCAATCTCGATACAATGCCAATGTTCCATACATGGTCTTACATGTAGTCACATCTCGATAACCTAATGTCATGACATTTATATCCTATATGCTATTCCTAAGGTTCAAACGGGACTTTCAGATATTGAAACTTAATCGTTCCTTGCTCATAATTACTCGTTCAATATTCACAACAATTCAATAACAAGTAAACACATATAATTTAATTTAATTGCATTTATTTGTATATGAACTTACCTTGGAAATGAGAATGGATAAACGAGTCGATTATTCTACAACCTTCGACTTTCCCTGACCTAATTCTAATTTCTTTCGTTCTTGATCTATATAAATTCAGATTTCACTAATTTAATCACACATTTATTCATTTCAATCCACAAACACATAATTAGGGAATTTTACACTTTAGCCCCTAAAATTTCACATTTTGACATTTTAGTCCCCATTTCATAAAATCACAAAATACACATAATTTCACATTTCTCATGCTTAGTGAATTTTTATATGGTCTTTAGCAGCCCATAACTTTCACTTATTTCACATTTTAACCCTTTAATTTCTCATTTTTCACAAATTAGCCCATAATAATCAAATTCATCATAAATCCCAATGCAAAACATATTAACCTAACCTATATATTTCATTTTTCATCAATTAACAACACAAAATTCTTGGATTCATCCATTGCATATCTCAGAATCATCATCAAATTAAAAAATTCAAGCATGGGCTAGCTAGAGTACTAAGCAACAATCACAAAAACATAGAAATCATAAAAAAATGGATCAAAAATCACATACCAATTAGCCAAGATAAGTGCTGAATGTCTGAAGGCTTAGAAACCCTATTTATTTTTCTGATTTTCGGTTGAATATGGTGATAATGAAGACAAATTTTGGTTTTCTTTTATTAATAATAACTTTAATAACTAAATTGCTAATTTAACCTTAATAAAAACCATTATAAAACACATAATATAAAGCCATTAATGTCCATTAACCTTATCAATGGCATAATAACATCATAAGGACCTCCCAATTAATAAGCCATAACAATTTGACATGCCACTTTTGTATTTTACGCGATTAAGTCCTTTTATCAAATTAACCACTTAAACGATAAAATTAGCACACGAAACTTTCACACATATATAATCACATGATGTAAACACAGAAATTAATATAAAAATTATTTTACGAACTTAGATTTGTGGTCTCAAAACTACTATTTTGATTTAACTAAAACCTCGCTGTTACAACTCTCCCCCATAGGGATTTTCGTCCCGAAAATCTTACCAGCGAATAGGTTTGGATATTGCTTTCTCATAACATCCTCGGGTTCCCACGTAGCTTCTTCTACCCTGTGTCGATGCCATAACACTTTTACTAATGTTATTCTTTTTTTTCTCAGCTCTTTGATCTCACGAGTTAGAATTCGGATCGGTTCTTCACTATACGATAAATCTGATTGAATCTTAACCTTAGTTAGGGAAATAACATGTGAAGGATGGGATCTGTGCCTTTGAAGCATCGATACATGAAACACGTTATGAATCTTTTCTAACTCAAGTGGCAACAATAGTCTATAAGCAACCGGCCCAATACGCTCAATAATCTTATACGGCCCGATGAATCTCAGACTTAATTTTCCTTTTCTACCAAATTGAAGTATTTTTTCCACGGAGATAACACTCAATCCCTGATCTGAAACTCAATATCTTTTCGTTTTAAATCTGCGTACAATTTCTGACGATCTGACGCTGCTTTCAGACTTTCACGAATCACTTTCACTTCCTGTTCAGTCTTTTTAATCAAATCAACCTCGTGAATCTTATTCTCACTGAGCTCAGTCCAATACAAAGGTGTTCGGCATTTACGACCGTACAAAGCTTCGTAATGTGCCATTTTTATACTCGATTGAAAGCTATTATTATACGCAAATTCAATCAATGGCAAATATCACTCCCATGTACATTCAAACTCAAGAATGCAACATATCAACATATCCTCGAGTATCTGAATAATCTGCTCGGGTTGACCATCTGCCTATGGGTGAAAAGTGGTACTGAAATGTAGCTTCGTACCTAATGCATCTTGTAGTTTCTTCCAAAACCGCAATGTAAATCTCGAATCTCTATCTGAAGCAATAGAAACAGGTACTCCGTGTAATTTTAGAATTTTAGAGATATACAACTCAGCAATCTTGTCAAGCAAATAATCTGTAGCACAGAAATGAAATGAGCTGATTTTTTCAACCGATCAACAACAACCCAAATTGCATCTTTCATACTCAAAGATAGGGGTAAACCCGAAACAAAATCCATAGTCACTCTATCCCATTTCCACTCGGGAATCATAATCGACTGTAATAAACCAGATGGTACTTGATGCTCAGCTTTGACTTGTTGACAAATTAAACATTTCGAAACAAATCCTGAGATATCACGCTTCATACCAGGTCATCAGTAAAGCTGTTTCAAATCATTATACATTTTCATACTTCCCAGATTAATAGATAAACAACTACTATGTGCTTCGTTCAAAATCATCTGAATTAACTCTGAATTTCTCGGAACACATATTTGAGCTCTGAATCTTAAACAGTCATCTAAATCAACTTGACACTCTAAATCAAGGTTTGAATCACACTGAGCTCATTTTGCTAACATTTCATTATCAACTTTCTCAGCTTCACAAATCTGTTGTATAAATAATGGTTTCACTTTCAACTTTGCTACATTCGAGCCATCATCAGACAAGGTCAATTTAGTATTCATTGCATGCAAAACAAACAAAGATTTCCGAATTAATGCATTAGCAACAACATTTGCTTTTCCTGGATGATAGTCAATCACTAGCTCGTAGTCTTTTAGCAATTCTAGCCATCTCCGCTGTTGCAAATTCAAATCTTTCTGAGTCATCGGATATTTCAAACTCTTATGATCTAAATAAACATGACATTTCTCTCCGAACAAATAGTGGTGCCAAATCTTCAACGCAAACACGATAGCTACTAATTCTAAATCATGCGTCGGGTAATTCTTTTCATACAACTTTAATTGTTTTGAGGCATAAGCTATAACTTTGCCTTCCTGTATCAAAACACAACCCAGGCCGTTCAACAATGCATCACTATATATCACAAATTCTTTACCTGATTCTGGCAGTACTAACACTAGAGCTTCAGTCAATAGGGCTTTCAACTGATTAAAACTTTTCTGGCACTTATCTGACCAATCATGAAACACCCCAAATCTTTAACAATTATTTTTGAATGTTGGTAACACAATCTGTCTGCTTCAGTGGTTAAGTGTCCTGAGAAGAGTCTAAGAAGTCTTGGGTTCAAGCCTTGGCTTGTCCAAAAAAATTTGTTTTTATCAGTAGGCTTTTTAAATAAATATGGTTAAAACATGAAAAAAAGGGGCTATTGGTCTAGGGGTAAGTGGCATGTGGAGTGTTCGTTGGGTCTGAGGTTTGAGGCTTGGCGATGAAAAAGGAGCATTTTATTTTACTGCTTGGCCATAGAATAGTTGTGGTTGACCGAAATTCTGAGTGGGTGAGAAGTGTGGGGTGTGTGGCCAAATATTTGGGAGGATTTTAAGGGGGATTTTCGGTTGAGGAAAATTTGGAGAGAAGAGGGTGAGTGGAGTTCAAACTAGTTTGTGGAGAGATGTGAGGAGATTTTCGAGGAGTGGGTCAAAGGAAGGAAGTAGTGGTGCCTAAATTGAACTCTTTCGCAACAGAATTCGGCTACCATCTGTCATTTTCAACATTTTCCTGCTAGTTTTGACGTTTTCGATTTTAGAGTTTTCTCTCTACTTCATCTTTCGATATTTTTGCTTTGGTGCCCTACCGTCTTTTATTTTCTACTTTTGTTTTCTTCGCTTACTTCCTCTTGTTGAAATTCTATACGTCTTCTTCTTTACTTCTCTAGCCGAATCTTCTTTACTTCTTTAGCCGAATCATACCTGTTTGTACCCAAAATTCTGACTAGGGTATTGGTTTCTTGCAATTATCTGTCGACTGATCTTATTCTCCTATCTTCCCTTTGTTAAAATTTTGTGAGGTTTGTATTTCGAATATACCTCTTGTTTCTTTTCAGTTTGTAATTTTTTTCACTACTCTCGCAGTGTAATGATCAAAGGTTCCACTTTGTTCTCCCTTGGCTGAATTTTCTGGTTCCCTGCTCGCATGGTTGGTGGTTATTATGTTAAAGCATAATAAAATGTTGCTGCATCAAATGCTTAACTGATGTTGGTTGATGTCTAGGATCTATCTGTGGTGTGGAAGCCATTATTAGGCATTAAGAGGACGAAACCTTCCACTTTAACTGCTTTTAAGGTAATACTACCATTTAGTGTTTGGGTAACTGGAGTGCATTCTCAATTGCGTATTTGGATAAATAAATCATTAATGTTATTCGATCAAGTGTAGGGTACAAAGGCTCGGGGCTGTTTCTCAGCATATAGATTTGAGGTGTGTAAACACTACTCAAATGTAAATCTACAAAAGCCATAAAATGTGACCATTGACGTTACACGGGCGTGCGCTCTCTCGTGTGGTAATCCGAATACACAAACATGGGCGTTTAATCATAGAGGCCACCATGAGAGATTTCATGGGCTTAGGACGTTTTGGAACATGTTGGGCCGAAATAGACCATGTGGGCCCACACGGTAAACCACACAGACGTGTGGAGAATATTAGGCCAGGCTTGGCTACTGCATGATTGACTGCTTGTTTATTAAGGGATTACACACTGAGTTTTCGTAAACTCACCCTTCTGTTTATCTGCGTAGGTAATCCCCAATCTTAGACGGGTCGATGCTGCGAGGGGCTCAGAGGTGGCCACACAACCGCACATGCTTTCATTTTTGCTATTTATTTTACAAGTAATTTTATTTGGGTATTTGTTTTTGTAATAAGGCCTCTTTAAGTTTTTTTTTTTAAATTTTAATTTGGGATTTTATTT
The DNA here is from genome assembly GCA_025698475.1 of Gossypium anomalum. Taxonomy (NCBI): domain Eukaryota; kingdom Viridiplantae; phylum Streptophyta; class Magnoliopsida; order Malvales; family Malvaceae; genus Gossypium; species Gossypium anomalum. The sequence continues at coordinate 54,777,965 of CM046956.1, forward strand.
ATTTTGATTTACATCTATTAATAGTAGAACGCGGGTTTTCAAAAATATAAATGTTTTTCAAAACACCACGTTTACGCAACAAATTTTAAAGGTTTCTACAACAAACAATGTTTTAAAAAGTAATAATAATTTAATATGATTAATAGTTTGCTAAACGACCTGAGTTTTAAACCATGAACAAGACATCCTAAATCTTCATTACGATCACAAAGAGGTTTATTATAGACCGAGTTTTTCAAACGAAATTATATTTTGCGAAAAAACTTCAATATGACGTTGCTAGATTCGGCCATAACGTCTAGGCTGGGTTTGGGGTGTTACATTTAGTGGTATCAAAGCCAAGTTGCAAAACTCGGCTGTGGATTTGTGTTTTTCTAAAAACGTGAAATTTCTAAAATGAACCGTTTCAAAGGATTGGAAAGTATTTTGAAATGTTATTTCTGAATGTGTGGTCTACCGAGTCTACGACGTCGATTTTTAAGTCCTCTAAAACTACTGTTTGTTTAAATTGAGATATTGTGACTACTATAGGTAATAGACTGTACTGAAATACTCTGTTTAGGGCAACCTAAAATTGTAGCAAGACTATGATCTGCGAAAACAAAACTCTAAATAACTGATATTGCATTCATAAAATATCCTGTAATAAACACTAGAACTATAAACTGATGTATAAAATTAATAATAAAGATAATACATAAATCGATAATGAACACCAGAGGTACTCGTGGAAGAGGTACAAGAGGCCACAGCAGAGGTTGTGGAGGTGCTCGGGCTGGGTCTTCGTCATCGGGCCAAATGCCTAATGTGGAATCTAAAGAGGCATCGGCTTCACCCGTAAGTGAGACTAGGTCTCATGATCACGTGGCTAGGGATGACACATTGTCCTAGGCCTTGCTACGAATTTTGGAGAGGGTCCCTAGGCCCAATGTTGGTACTATGGGCCGTGAGTAGGTTACAGAACGAATCTGATCTAATGGGGCTGAGATTTTTAAGGGTATTGCTGGAGTTGCCTCTAATGTGGCTAAATATTGCATTGAGGCCACAGAGATGATCATGGACAACCTCAACTACACCCCCGAGCAGAAACTAAAGGGTACAGTGTCACTACTGCAAGATGAAGCCTATTAGTGGTGGCTTACATTTAAAAAGGGAACTCAGCCTGACCGATTGACCTGTGAATTCTTTAAGACTGCTTTCCAAGGAAAATATGTGGGCATTAGTTATGTGGATGCCTGGAGGAGGGAGTTTCTAAATCTGACCTAGGGGATAAATTAGTGGCTGAGTATGAGGCAGAATTTTTACAATTAAGTCGCTATGCGCGTGGAATGGTGGCAAGTGAATATGAGTGCTATGTTCATTTCGAGGATGACCTCAGGGATAGTCTACGGTTTCTGATAACTCCACAAAAGGAGCGAGATTTTGCTGCATTAGTGGATAAGGAAAAAATCGTCAAGGATATAAAGCGCGCTGAGCGCCAGAACCATGAGATGGAAAGAGGTAGGCCCTCAAGTTCATTTCTGAGGCCTAAGAAAAAGGCCAGAGTTGATGGGTCGGTCAAAGTTGGGGACCCCTATTACTGCTACTAGACCGTAGCCCTGTGCGGATTGTGGGAGACGCCATCAGGGCGAGTGCTAGAAAAGGATTGAGGCATATTTAAGGTGCGGATCTTTGGAGCACCGTATTAGAGATTACCCACGGAGGCCTGAACAGATGCAATCTACTAGTATGGGTAGTGTACAATCACCGAGAAGTGTTCAGCAGCCACCGCGAGGTCGTGGTCAGGCCAGAGGTGGTAATGGTATAGGTTGTGGTCAGAAGGCACCGAGCAGAGGTGCCGGTCATATTGAGGCGAGACAGCAAGCTCTAGTTTATGCTATACGGCACCGAGAGGATGGAGATGCTCTAGATGTTATCACAGGGACATTCTTTATTCATAATGTACCTTATACTACACTGATTGATGTTGGATCTACGCATTCCTATATAGCATGCACTATGTCTGAGATTTTGGGCATAATGGTTGAAAGCACCACGAGTGAAGTTACTGTGTTGAGTCCTCTAGGGCAGTCAGTGAGGGTTAAAAAATTTTGTTTAGAGATGTACCTTTGGAGGTTCAAGGAACTATCTTTTTGGCAGATTTGATGGAACTCCCTTTCGGAGAATTCGATTTAATACTGGGTATGGATTGACTGGTTAAACATCAAGTGACCTTGGATTGTGCTACCAAGCAGATGGTATTGAAAACTGCGGAGGGTGACTAGGTAGTTTTAATTAGGGAGCATTGAAATTATTTGTCAAATGTGATTTCTGCACTAAGGGCCGAGAAATTGGTTTGTAAGGGTTGTGAGGCATATCTAGCCTACAGTTAAGGACTTTTCGGATGTTTTTCCTGATGAGCTACATGGGTTACCTCCAAACTATGAAGCTGAGTTTGGGATTGAGCTCCTACCTAGTACAGCTCTGGTGTCCATTGCCCCTTATAGAATGACATCGAAGGAGCTTGTAGAGCTTAAAGCTCAAATTCAAGAGTTACTGGATCAAGGGTTCATCTGCCCTAATGTGTCTCCGTGGGGAGCATCGGTGTTGCTTGTGAAAAACAAGGTTGGATCCATGCGTATGTGCATCGATTACAAGCAACTGAATAAGCTGACCATCAAGAACAAGTACCCCCTTCCAAGGATTGATGATTTATTCGACCAATTTCGAGGAGCCTCAGTTTTCTCTATGATAGATCTCCGATCGGGGTACCATCAATGAAGGGTAAAAGAGACTGATGTTTACAAGACAACGTTTAGGACTCGTTATGGTCATTACGAGTTCCTAGTGACGTCGTTTGGATTGACGAATGCACCAGCGACTTTTATGGATGTGATGAACCGAGTGTTTCAGCCCTATCTGAATCAGTTCGTTGTGGTTTTCATAGATGACATCCTAGTGTATTTGAGAACTGAAGATGAACATGATGCACATCTTTGAGTTGTTCTGCAGATTCTGAGGGAGAAACAACTATACGCCAAGTTTAGTAAGTGTGAGTTCTGGTTGTGAGAGGTAACCTTTTTGGGCCATGTGGTATCTGCTGAAGGGATTAGGGTTGATCCTTGGAAATTTGAAGTTGTTCTAGATTGGAAACCGTCTAAGATGGTATCTGAGATTCGAAGTTTTCTAGGTCTAGCAGGGTACTGCCGATGTTTTGTTGAAAGGTTTTCATTGATTGCTGCACCTCTGACTAAATTATTGCGTAAGGGTGTACCGTTTAGTTGGACTGATACGCAGCAATAGATTTTTGAGAAACTTAAAAAGGTTCTAACTGAGGTCCCTATCTTGATACAGCCAGAGTCTGAGAAAGAATACACTGTTTATAGCGATGCATCACATGTTGGTTTAGGATGTTTGTTGATGCAAGAGGGTAAGGCAGTGGCATATGCTTCTCGTCAGCTTAAGACTCATGAGGCGAATTATCTGACACATGACTTGAAATCGGCCGCTGTGGTATTTGCACTGAAAATTTAGAGGCGTTACCTGTACGGTGAGAAGTGTATCATTTACACGAATCACAAGAGCCTCAAGTACCTCCTCACTCAGAAGGAGCTAAATCTTAGGTAGCGTAGATGGATTGAGCTGCTTAAGGACTATGACTGTTTGATTAAACACCATCCTGGTAAGGCCAATGTGGTGACCGACGCACTGAGCCGTAGGGCTATGACTGATCTAAGGGCAATGTTTGCTCGTCTCAGTTTATTTGATGATGGTAGCTTGTTTGTAGAACTCCAAGTTAAACCGAGGTGGATTGAATAGATTAAGGATGAATAGTTAGAGAATGAGTCACTAGGTCCTCGTTTTCGACAGATTGAGAGTGGTGAAACACCAGATTTTTGACTGAATAGCGAAAGGGTACTCTATTTTTGTGGAAAGGGTCTATGTACCGAAGGATACAGATTTGAGGCAGCCTATACTGTGTGAGGCACATATTAGTCCTTATGCTATGCATCCCGGTGGGAATAAAATGTACTGAGACCTTCATGAGTTATATTGGTGGCCAAGTCTTAAGCGTGAGGTTACCGACTTTGTGAGTAAATGCCTTACATGCCAATAGGTCAAAGCTAAACATCAGTTACCTTTAGGGTTGCTTCAGCCAGTTAAGATTCCACTTTAGAAGTGGGAGAGAGTAACCATGGACTTCGTTAGTGGGCTACCCGTAACACCTTCTAAAAAGGATTCGGTATGGGTCATCATGGATCGATTGACCAAATCTGCCCATTTCATACCAGTTCGTACTGATTACTCGTTGCAGAAGCTGGCCAAACTGTATGTGGCTGAGATAGTGAGACTGCATGGGATACCAATTTCTACAATATCTAATAGGATCCTCGCTTCATGTCTTAGTTTTTGAAGAAGCTGCATGAAGCACTGGGTACAAAGTTAGATTTCAGTACTGCGTTCCATCCTCAGACAAATGGTCAGTCAGAGAGGGTGATTCAGATACTGGAGGACATGTTAAGGAGTTGTGTGATTGAGTTCCGAGGCAGTTGGGAGGAATACTTACCGTTAGCAGAGTTTACGTATAACAACAGCTATCAGTTTAGCATACAGATGGCTCCTTACGAGGCATTATACGATTATATGTGTCGTACTCCTTCATGTTGGACTGAGTTGGGTGAATGGAGAATTCTGGGCCCTGAATTGGTTTCTGATGCCGAAGATAAAGTTAGAATAATTCGAGATAGACTGAAGGCAGCATCAGACAAACAAAATTCGTATGCGGATCTGAAGCGAAAGGAGATTGAATATTCTGTGGGGGACTTAGTATTTCTCAAGGTCTCACCATGGAAGAAGGTACTGAGATTTGGACGGAAAGGCAAGCTGAACCCTAGGTTCATTGGGCCTTACCGTATACTGAAATGTATGGGACCGGTTGCCTATCAACTTGAGTTATCCCCAGAGTTGGACTGGATTCACGATGTGTTCCACGTTTCCATGTTGAGGCGTTACAGCTCTGATCCCGTGCATATTATCTCGACTAAGGAGATTGATGTTAGGTCAGATCTAACTTTCAAGGAGGAGCCGGTTCAGATTCTAGAACGTGATGTAAAAATGTTAAGGAAGAAGTCTATCCCACTGGTTAAGGTACTTTGGCATAATCACAGCTTAGGGGAGGCCATGTAGGAACCTGAGGAGGCGATGTGACAACAATCCCCTCATCTATTTTGGCTAGGTAAATTTCAAGGCCGAAATTTTCTTTTAGGGGTAGAGTTGTAACGCCCCAAATCTTTAATAATTATTTTTGAATGTTGGTGACACAAATATCTGTCTGCTTTAGTGGTTAAGTTTTTGGGAAGAGTCCGAGAAGTCTTGGGTTCAAGCCTTGGCTTGTCCAAAAAATTTTTGTTTTTAAAGAAAAAAACCTTATCCTTAGTTAATAGGCTTTTTAAATAAATATGGTTAAAACATGACAAAAAGAGGCTGTTGGTCTAGGGGTAAGTGGCGTGTGGAGTGTTCCTTGGGGTCTGAGGTTTGAGGCTTGGTGATGAAAAAGAAGCATTTTATTTTACTGCTTAGCCATAGAAAAGTTGTGGTTGACTAAAATTTTGAGTGGGTGAAAAGTGTGGGGTGTGTGGCCGAATATTTAGGAGGATTTTAGGGGGTATTTTCAGTTGAGGAAATTTTGGAGAGAAGAGGTTGAGTGGAGTTCAAACTAGTTGATGGAGAGATGTGAGGAAATTTTTGAGGAGTGGGTCAAGGGAAGGAAGTAGTGGTGCCAAAATTGAACTCTTTCTCAGAGAATTCGGCTACCATCTGTCATTTTCAGCATTTTCCAGCTAGTTTTGATGTTTTCGGTTTTTGAGTTTTCTCTCTACTTCGTCTTTTGATATTTTTGCTTTGGTGCCCTGTCGTCTTTTCTTTTCTACTTTTCTTTTCTTCGCTTACTTCCTCTTGTTGAAATTCTGTACGTCTTCTTCTTTACTTCTCTAGGTGAATCTTCTTTACTTCTCTAGCCAAATCTTCTTTACTTCTTTAGCCGAATCATACCTGTTTGTACCCAAAATTCTGACTAGGGTATTGGTTTCTTGCAATTATCTATCGACTGATCTTATTCTCCTATCTTCCCTTTCCCAAAATTTTGTGAGGTTTGTATTTCGAATATACCTCATGTTTCTTTTCGGCTTGTTATTTTTTTCACTACTCTCGCAGTGTAATGAATAAAGGTTCCACTTTGTTGTCCCTTGGCTGAATTTTTTGGTTCCCTACTCACATGGTTGGTGGTTATTATGTTAAAGCATAATAAAATGTTGCTGCTTCAAATGCTTAACTGATGTTGGTTGATATCTAGGATCTATCCGTGGTGTGGAAGTCGTTATTAGGCGTTAAGAGGACGAAACCTGCCGCTTTAACTGTTTTTAAGGTAATACTGCCATTTAGTGTTTGGGTAACTGGACTGTGTTCTCAATTATGTATTTGGGTAAATAAATAATTTATGTTACTCGATCAAGTGTAGGGTACAAAGGCTCGGGGCAGTTTCTCAGCAAATAGATTCGAGGTGTGTAAACACTACTCAAATGTAAATCTGCAAAAGCCAGAAAATATGACCATTGACGCTACACAGGCGTGCGCTCACTCGTGTGGTAATCCGAATGCATAAACATGGGCATTTAATTGTAGAGGCCACTATGAACGATTTCATGGGCTTAAGACGTTTTAGGCCATGTTGGGCCGAAACGGGTCGTGTGGGCCCAATGGGCCTGCGGGCCCTACACGGGTAAACCACACGAACGTGTGGAGAATATTGGGCCAGGCTGTGTAGTTCACACGGCCAAGGTGATTTTTAAGCTTTGTGGGCCACATGGGCATGTGGGCCCACACGGGCCCGCATTATGGGCCTTAGGCCCATTTTCACTGTTTGACTGTTAAGGTTGCACGGGTCGCCTGAGACGACTGTGGACCTACTGTTGGGTCGGTAAGTATACCTAAACCCCAATTTGATGAAATGACTGTTATGCCCCTATGAGGTAAAATGACTAATATGCGCCTATGATATGTATGGCTATATTCGAGCATGTCATTTTATATATATATTGCATAAATGTATAATATTATGACATGACGCATGATATGTTGCATGGGGATGGGTTTATTATGATTGGAGGAAGTGTACTATACTGGCAGCTCTGCTGCAAATACTGTTTAGTACCGCAACCGGTGCTAATTTTAGAGTGTAGGGATGGGTGGGTTAATTTTATCCCCATAATAAGTGTAGGGCTGGACGGAGTGGAGTGTAGAGGCTGCTTGGGTAAGATTGGTGATTGCATACTTGTACTGCTACTGTCACTATATTAGGCTAAGGCCCACACTGTTCATCGAGGATCGACATCAGTAATGGGCTAAGGCCCTAATCAAACAAAATCACTATCGATACGGGCTTGGCCTGCATCAGATTTGCCTACTTCATGATTGACTGCTTGTTTATTAAGGGATTCCACACTGAGTTTTCGTAAACTCACCCTTCTGTTTATCTGCGCAGGTAATACCCAATCTTAGACAGGTCGGTGCTGCAAGGGACTCGGAGGTGGCCACACAACCGTACATGCTTTCATTTTTGCTATTTAATTTACAAGTAATTTTATTTGGGTATTTGTTTTTGTAATAAGGCCTCTTTAAGTATTTTTTTTAACTTTTAATTTAGGATTTTATTTATTTTGATTCACATCTGTTAGTAGTAGAATGCGGGTTTTTAAAAAGATAAATGTTTTTCAAAACACCACGTTTACGCAACATATTTTAAAGGCTTCTGCAACAAGCAATGTTTTAAAAAGTAATAACAATTTAATATGATTAACATTTTGCTAATCAACTTGAGTTTTAAACCATAAACGAGACATCTTAAATCTTCGTTAAGACCATAGAGAGGTTTAATATAGACCAGGTTTTTCAAACGAAATTATATTTTGTGAAAACACTTCAATGTGACATCTCCAGATTTGGCCATAACATCTAAGCTGGGTTTGGGGTGTTACAACTCAAACTTAACATCTTTCTGAAGCAGTCTCATCAATGGAGTCACAATCATAAAAAGCCTTTTACAAACCGTCGGTAATAACCAGCCAGTCCAAGAAAACTACGGATCTCAGATACATTTCTCGAAGGATTCCAATCCATTATTGTAGAAATCTTGTTCGGATCGAGTCGGATACCTAATGCTGACACAATATGTCCCAGAAAAATAACTTACGCAACCAGAATTTACATTTACTAAACTTTGCATATAACTACTTATCTCGCAAAGTGTGTAACACTACTCTCAGATGTTTGGCATGTTCAGATTCATCACGGGAATAAATCAAGATGTCATCAATAAACACAGCAACAAATCGATCCAAATACGATCTGAAGATCTGATTCATTAGGTCCATAAAAATAGTAGCTGCATTCATTAATCCGAAAGGCATAACTAAAAACTCATAATGTCCGTACCTCATTCGGAAAGCTATTTTCGGCATATTAGAGTCTTTAACTCGCAACTGATAGTAACCCAACCTCAAATCTATCTTTGAAAACATTGTAGCCTCTTTTAATTGGTCAAACAAATCATCAATCCGCAGTAAAGGGTATTTGTTTTTTATTGTCACTTTGTTCAATTGCCTATAGTCTATATACATTCTCATCGTGCCATCTTTCTTTTTCACAAACAATATGGGAGCTCCCCAAGGCAAAAAACTCAGTCGTGCAAATCCTCTATCGGTTAATTCTTTCAACTGAGCTTTTAGTTCTTTTAATTTTGTCAGAGCCATTCGATATAGAGCTATTTATATTAGAGTACTTCCCAACATTAACTCAATACCAAAATCAACCTCTCGAATCAGTGGTAAACCCGGTGAATCATCAGGAAACACATTAAAATATTCACACACAACTGGTACTGATTCAATCTTCTTTTCTGTTACTTTAGAATTGAGTACATAAGCAAAGTAAGCTTCATAACCCTTTTTCATATATTTCCAAGCCGACATCGAAGATATTATTACCGCTAAAGCATTCAAATCATCTGATTCAATCTGAATTATTTCATTATTCTGACATCTTAGATCAATTGTCTTTCGTTTGCAGTTTACAATAGCATCGTGTAATGTTAACCAATCCATACCCAGAATTATATCAAATTCGTCGAATGGCAACAACATCAAATCGGCTGAAAAATAAAAACCTCGAATCATCAACGGATAGTTTTTGTATACTTTATCCATCAAGACATATCTGCCCAAAGAGTTTGATACTCTAATCACAAATTCAGTAGACTCTACAGGCAAAGTCTTACTGGATACTAAAGTCTCACATACATAAGAATGAGTTGATCCTAAATCTATCAATGCAATTACAGTAGTATCATAAAGAGTGAAAATACCGGTAATAACATCTAGAGACGAAGCTTTTTTGCGAGTACGAATAGCATAACCTTAGCAGGTGCTCGGGCGTCAGATCCCATAGCCGTGTCTTTAGCCATTTTCTGGCTACCACTCATATTACCCGTGTTTTTGGGTAGTCTACCTCGAGCTGCCGTATTACTCGGCCTCATATTATGCACTATCTCTTGCTCAACCAACTCAGGACATTCACGGATGAAATGATCTAATAATCTACATTTGAAACAAGCTCGGTCATTCAATGTACAATTGTAGGGATGTCGTTTACCGTAATGCTTGCACTCAGGTTGATTCGGCCTAATGTTACCAACACTAGCTACTGAGGTAGCTTTCAAACTCACAGGTGGTCTATCTCGATCACGTCTAGAATAACCTGTAGTAGCCTTTGAACGACTAAAGTCATCTCGGAACTTCCTGGATGCCGAATGAAATAACTTACTCGATGATCTTTTTCACGAATCTCTAGCTTCATAATCAACTTTTCTTTTCTCTTTCCCGAGTTCCACAGCTTTACATGCTCATTCAACAAACACAACAAACTCTTTTATTTTAAGAATCCCAACTAACAAGCGAATATCTTCATTCAAACCATCTTCAAATCTCTTACACATAATTGCTTCAGTCGAGACACATTCTCGTACATAATGACATAATCTCACAAATTCTTGTTCATATTTTGTAACAAACATATGACCCTGTTTCAGCTCAAAAAACTCTTTGCGTTTCTGATCTATGAATCTCTGACTGATGTACTTCTTTCTAAACTCAGTCTGAAAGAACTCCCAAGCGACTCGTTCTTTCAGAACCACAGATATTAATGTTTTCCACCAATGATACGCCGCATCTCTTAGAAGTGAGACAGCACATTTAAGACATTTATTAGGAGTACACAATATTTCATCAAACACTCGTATCGTATTCTCGAGCCAGAACTCAGCTCTCTCAGCATCATCACCAGTAGTAGCACGAAACTCTTCAACCCTTATTTTCTAATTTTATCAATCGAAGGCTTACTCAAATGAATCAGATTCACAGCTTGTGTCATGATAGGGACTTGTGGAGGATTAGGCGGAGGTGAAGGTTGTGGAGCAGCCAGATTAGTCCTAATATACTGAGTGAACCACTCATTTATCATTTGGAAGAAGGCTTGTTTAGCCTGTCCCTCTTGGCTACTCGAAACAAGTATAGAATCAGATTGCACTGCCCCTTGAGCGGGAGCGGGTGCATTACTTTCCACATCATCGGCCACAGCTGGACCGTGATCTATTTACTATACAAAAACACATTTTAAATGTCAGAAATCATCACACTATCGTAGTGTATATATATGGCATGTATAGCTAGACTCTCACACGCTACATTAGTCCTAACTATAGCTCTGATACCAATTAAAATGTAACACTCCTAACCCGTATCTGTTGCCAGAATAGGGCTACGAGGTATTACTGATAAATTACATCATAAAAGTACACATTCAGACATTCGTAATCAAAGTCCAAACACATCAACCATATTGCCCCTTTTAAGATCCCACTAGACCTTAAAACATGATTAAAAGAGGTTCGAGATTAAACCGATAACATTTGCAAACTTTCAGGTACTTAGAAAATTTTCAAACATATAAAGGGTCACACACCCGTGTGAACAGGCCGTGTGCCTCACATTGCTACCAGACACGCCCGTGTCACAAGCCGTGTGAAAACAGGGCATGCATACTGACTTGCACCACAAGGCTGAGGACACGCCCGTGTGCCAGGCCGTGTGAAATCTAAGGGGTTACTGACTTGGGTCACACAGTTGACCTCACGCCCGTGTATCAAACCCGTGTGCCTCTCCAAATGGCCACACACGCCTATGTGCCAAGGCTGGGTGACTCACACGGCCAATAGACATGCTTGTGTGTTTAGACAGTGTCAAAACTATAGGGTATACTAACTTTAATTCAAAGGGTACCCCAGGGGACACACGGCCGTGTAACATGACCGTGTGTTGCACACGGTTGAGGCACATGCCCGTGTCTCTACCCGTATGGACAAAAATAGGCCATTTACAAAGCCAATTTTCCACCCTATATTCATGTACACAAAACAACCAATTTGAAACCATTACAACATATAAATAGGCAGCCAAACATACCAATTCATACACATATTATGCCATCTATACACAACCATTTCAACTATCCAATTCCACAACCAAAACCTACCAAATCTTTATGCCAAAATTATTAAACTTGCATAATGTAACACCTTCTAACCTGTATCCATTGTCGGATTAGGGTTATGAGACATTACCGAACAAAACACAGCTTCAAAACGTTCACATTTTCACATAGGTCATATTAGTATAAATAAAGCATATCGCCGATTAAAAATTAAACCTACTTTATAAATTGTAACACGAATTTAATTCATACCTCAAATTCATATAAATATTCTTTAAAAATACATACATAAATTATGTGTTCATTGTTATAATGGTATTTGAATACTAAGTAAATACCAAACATTTTATTTCATAATTTTTATACATGCACTCATTAAACAAAACAAATCACATATCAATCTTTATATCTATTATCATAAGTGGCATTGATAATGGTCTTTATGAACAAACATACTTTACACATTTATTTGAGTCACAAAACCATGCACCAATTCACATGCCAAAAATTACCATATTTAAAATACAAACACACAACCAAAACACCAATCAAGCTTTAAGCACAAGTCATATCCATTATTATCCATTTACTATGAACTAAAACAACCAACAATTTAACCAATAATTTACATCCATTTGACTATTATACCAACCACCATTTTCGATCACAATTGATAGATTCATAATATACCTAGTTTACTAGCATTTTATTCCACATACACGATATAAAAAATATATACATTTATCCCTATATATTACACATTGAGTGACTTTAAAACTATACCAATTGTACATCTTCTCTTATTACATATTTTATGTGCATAAGACCATATTATAAATGAACCCTTTTAAGCACATTTAACAATGATAAGTATACCCAATTCATATGTTACTTCTCATGCTCAATAATGCATACACAAAACCATTCATCTTTTAATATATATCTGAACATCCTTAATAACTTCCTTACATAACATTTAAAGTATAAACATTCTTTACCATACTAACCGGATCAAATATCAAACCATTCATCATATTGCATGAGTATAAATGTCGAATCAAAACTAGCTCATAACCATCACTTATATTTTATCACCTAACTGAATACATAAGTAGATAAACAATCCATAATCCAAACACATTCATCAACCACAAACATATATATGCCAAACTTTTATTTTTAAAAGAACTAATCATAAGCCATCATGCTAGAATATATTTATACCAAGCACATCACAAATACCATTCATGCATGGCATGTAGCATTTTAACCAAAATGAGCTTAAACCATGATCAAACATAACTGAATTCAAGCACAGAAATCAAGCCATTTTTGCATGGCTTAAATATATACATACTTCAAAATCATACATATTAACTAGCCTATACATGCCGTAGGTTCAAGTTCAAACTTATAAAATACCACAAAAGTGATTGATAGTGTGACGGATTTCTCTGACGATCTCCGAGCTCGTAACTAGCTTCCAAAATCTATAAAAACAAAGAACATACACACACACAGAGTAAGCTTGAATAGCTTAGTTAGTCATAAGCAAATAAATCATCATTTCAATGACATTCATAATTCAATTTAATTAAACCGAATCATACTAACCATAACCACATATACAATTATCAAGCTTGTAACTTCATGTATCAATACATATACTTTAGCATTATTTTCCACTTGGCCGAACACACATATATTCATAACCATATTTCACTCTCACTTTCATAATGCACATTTCATATATTCACATAAAATATATACTTACCTTACTACTCAATCATTTAACTTAGTACATACGTGGCCTTTTAACTCGATTTCACATTTGATCTTAACTTGATATTGCCCGTTGAACCATTCAGAATTAATAAGGATACTCGGATAATAAAAAATCTCATATAACGCCAACGTCCCAGACATAGTCTTACATGTAATCACATATCGGTGCCACTATCTGAGACAGGGTCTTACACGTAAATCACAAATCAATGCCAACATCCCGGACGTGGTCTTACACAAAATCACATATCGAAACCCTATGTCATGACATATATATCCTAACTATTCCTAAGGGTCGTACGGGGCTTTCAGATGTCGTAACTCGATCAATTTAGGCTCGTAAATATTGCTTCTATGCTTAATTCAATTCGGCATTGTTAAAATATATACAATCAAATTTAACGACATTTATTTACTTATGAACTTACATCGGAAGAAGACGAACGAACCGAGACAACTATTCGACAACTTTAGATTTCCCCCGATCCAATTTTGATTTCCACTTTTCTTGATCTAAATTAATCCAGATTTGACTTATTTAATCTCACATTCATTCAAATTAATCCAAAAACACATAAATGAGCAAATTACACTTTTTCCCCTAACATTTAATTTTTTTACAATTTAGTCCCTATTTCACAAAACACAAAAATATTCAAAATTTGACCACACCCATGCTTGGCCGAATTTCACTAAGGTCCCCAGCAGCCCATTTCTTTCATTTATTTCACATTTTAATCCCTCAATTTACAAAATTTGCAATTTAATCCTAAATATACATTTTTACTAAAAATCACTTAATTAAATTTAACAATCTAACAACATATATTTATTTTTATCATCAAGCACAAAATTCATCAAGCTATCAACAATGGTCATTCATGAATACATCATCAAATTCACAAATTCAAGCATGGGCTAGCTAAAACACGAAGCAACGATCTTAAAAATGAAAAAATTATGAAAAGTCGAGCTAAATACATACCTTAATTGGATTGGAGAAGGCCAAACCTAAGAACTCTCTTTTATTTTCTTTTTCTTTCAATTTTTGGCTAAGATGAACACAAAATGCATGGCTTTTTAATTTTTGTTTTATTATATCATTATTAATTTACATTTTTACCATATTAACCTTTTTAATTTAATAACCAAACTACATATATCAAGTCCAATACCGTCCATGCACGGTTCCAAGGGTGAAATTTCATCTTAAGGACTCCACATTATAAAAGCAATAGCAATGTAGCACTTTAACAATTAGCTAGCTACTTTTACATTTTACGAGATTAAGCTTTTCAATTAAATCGAGCACACAAACGATAAAATTTTCACACGAAATTTTCACACATATAAATTAACACACTTTAGACACCACAAATAATATTAAAATATTTTTTTGACTCGAATTGGTGGTCCAGAAACCACTGTTCCAAATAGGGTCTAAACTAGGCTGTTACAACTCTCCCCCCATAGGGATTTTCATCCCCGAAAATCTTACCGGCGAATAGGTTTGAGTAACATTCTCTCATAGCATCCTCTGGTTCCCACGTAGCTTCTTCAATCCCGTGCCGATGCCATAAGACTTTCACTAAAGAGATTTTCTTATTTCTCAATACTATAACCTCGCAATCTAAAATTCGGATTGGTTTTTCTTCATTTGTCATATTAGATCGAATATCAATATCAGATGGGGAAATCACATGCGATGGGTCAGATCGATATCGTCGAAGCATCGAAACATGGAATACGTTATGGATTTTTTTAACTCAGGTGGTAACAATAGTTTGTAAGCAACCGGCCCAATATGCTCCACAATCTCATACGGCCCAGTAAATCTCAGACTCAATTTGCCTTTACAACCGAATCAAAGTATTTCCTTCCATGGTGAGACTTTCAAAAACACTTTATCCCTGATCTAAAACTCAATATTTTTTGTATATTTTTTCTTTCAAGTCTGCATACGATTTCTGATGATTTGATGCTACTTTTAGACTATCGCGAATCACTTTCACTTTCTGTTCAGTCTCTTTGATCAAATCGACCCCATGTATCTTATTCTTTGTTCTACATTTGCGACCGTACAAAGCTTCGTTAGGTGCCATTTTGATACTCAGTTGAAAACCATTATTTTACGGAAATTCAATCAATGGCAAGTATCGTTCCCACGTACCTTCAAACTCAAGAATGCAACATCTCAACATATCTTTGAGTATCTAAATAATCTGCTCGGATTGACCATCTGACTACGGATGAAAAGCAGTACTAAAATGTAGTTTCGTACCTAATGCATCTTGCGATGTGAACCTCGGATCTCTATCAAAAATAATAGAAATAGGTACTTTGTGAAATCTCACAACCTCAGAGATATACAACTCAACAAGCTTATCAAGTGAATAATCTGTGCGAACAAGAATGAAATGAGCCGATTTAGACAATCTATCAACAACAACCCAGATTGCATCTTTCTTACTCAGTGATAGAGGTAAACCTGATACAAAATCCATCGTGATTCTGTCCTATTTCCATTCGAGAATCATAATTGACTGAAGTAACACAGACGGAGCCTAATGCTCAGCGTTAACTTGCTGACAAATTAAGCATTTCGAAGCAAATTCTGAGATATCTCGTTTCATACCGTGCGACCAATAAAGTTGTTTCATATCATTATACATTTTAGTACTACCCGGATGAACAAATAACAGACTACTATGAGCTTCATTCAAATTCATGTGAATCAACTCTGAATTTCATGGAACACATATTCGATTTCTTAACCTCAAACAACCCTCAGCATCAACTCGGAACTCTGAATTAGTTTTCAAATCACATTGGGCCTGCTTTGCTAACAAATCATTATCAACTTTCTGAGCTTCGCAAACCTGTTGTATAAATAACGATCTTGCTTTTAACTCAGCTACAATCGAACCATCATCAGATAGAGCCATATACGTATTCATCGCACACAGAACAAACAAAGATTTTCAACTTAAAGCATCAGCAACAACATTAGCCTTTCCCGGATGGTAGTCAATCACAAGCTCGTAATCTTTTAGCAATTCTAACCATCGTCACTGTCTCAAATTTAGATCTTTCTAAGTCATTAAATATTTTAAGCTTTTGTGATCGGAATAAACGTGACATTTCTCACCGAATAGATAGTAGCACCAAATCTTCAATGCAAACACAATAGCTGCCAATTCCAGATCGTGTGTCGAACGTGTGGCTTTAACTATCTCAAGGTATAAGCTATGACTTTGCCTTCCTGCATCAAAATGTAACACCCCGTACCCGAGACCGTTGCTGGGTTCGAACACGAGGTGTTAACAGACTTAATTCATTACTTAAACCGCTCAAACGATTTATTATTTTTAAATTTCTAGTCAAGATAGCAATCTGCATCACAGTTGCTTAAAAATTCATATCTCTAGTTCCGAAACTTGAGATCCAATTCCGTAAATTTTACCTGAAACTAGACTCATATATCTATTTACTATTTTTTTTCTAGAATTTTTGGTCAAGCCAATTAGTACATTTTATTAGTTAAATTCTCCCCTGTTTCGTGGTTCATTGCTCTCGACCTCTCTGTATTACAGAATCAGATATATCTCTGTACAGAATTTCAATGTCTATGAAGTTTGTTTCTATTAAAACTAGACTCAATAAGAAATCTGTACATATAAAGAATGACTTCTAATTATTTTTTAAAAATTTATTATGAATTTTTAAAGTCAAAATAGGGGATCCAAAAATCACTGTGGCCCTGTTTCACAAAAATTCAAATATCTCATAAAATATAATTCATATACCTGTTTTTTTTCAATCCATATGAAAATAGGCTCATTAATCTTCAATTTCATAACTTACTCATCATTTAATTCCATTTCTATTATTTTTAGTGATTTTTCAAATTTACATCACTACTGCTGCCAGATTCTGTTTTATGGCAAATTTCACTTTACTAAGGATTTTCATGGACTAAATATCATTTTAAACATACATAACATCAAATATGACTTAGATTGGCCATTCCAATGGCTAATCATTTACAAACCCTTTTTACCAAACTATAGCCATATCATAAGATCATTTACACAAAGTGAGTATTTTGCCATACATGCCACATTCAAAACACACAAGCCATTTTACCAATTTAGGCCTTCGGATAGTGTGAACGAGTCTTCGACCTATCTCGATTCACAAGCTGGCTTGTCAAAACTACAATGAAAGAAAAGGAGGGAGTAAGCACAAATGCTTAGTAAGTTCACATGCAAATAGCAAGTAACATAATCACACAATCCCACAAAAACATTATTTGCATAAACAACACCAAGACATTCATGTTTCATTTGTATTTAATATCTTTCTACGATTTCATCATACCAAGTTCTCAACCCAAGGGTTTAAGCACATACCTGTCAAATTTTCTCATTTACCACACTTACCAACATGTCACCTTCATTTTAGGCCTTCTTTTTATTCACTTAAGATTCACCCGTTGAACACATCAGAATATAATTCGAATACGCGGATCTCATGAACATAAGAGCCATACCCGCAGCTAGACAAACTCAATAGTCTGGGGAACTTATGTAGCCAAGCTACCATGTAACCCGCCCATAAGTGAACTCAGACTCAACTCAACGAGCTCGGGCGTTCGCATTCATAAGTGAACTCGGACTCAACTCAACGAGCTCGGATGCCTAGTTACATCTCACGAGCTCAGACTCCACTCAAGGAGTTCAGAACTCAACCGTCCTAGTGACATGTCACTTGTATTCTAATCTATTCCCAAGGTTCAAACGGGCTTTTTCCTCAATCACACATCTTTGCCATCTTCCACGGAATATCAAAACCGATACTCGGTAGCAATTCATATTTAACAAGTAATAAACATAATTTGCATATTACTCAACAATAACCACAAAGCATAATATTTCATAATAATAATCATCATATCATATAAATATCATTAAGTTAATTAAAATGACAATTATGTTACTACATTTACACATGAACTTACCGCGGTACAAAATTATTAGCAATCGAGCCTATTCTTCGTAAACTTTGTTTTTCCCTTGATCGCGACTTGAATCTCATTTCTCTTGATCTATAATGCCAAATTAATCTTATTTAATACATACATTCATCAAAATAGCATTTAATACAAACTTTGGCAAAATTACATTTTCCCTTAAACTTTTGCATATTTGCACTTTGCCCCAAGGCTCGGAAATTAAACTTCATCCCTTATTCTTATGTTTTATGACATGCTGATCATTTTTCCCTTATATGGTAACATCAAATTCACACTCTAACATGTACTTATGACTATTAGGTATTTTTACCGATTAAGCCCTTTTACTCGTTTTCGCTTAAAACCGAGTAGTACAAGTTGTCTAACATAATTTAAAACCTCATTTTCTATCATAAAACACCAAAATAAACAAATTTCACCTATGGGTATTTTTCCAAATATGAACCCTAGGTTGAATTATTGCTAGCATAAGCTTAATCGAGCTACCGGGATTCCAAAAACGTAAAGAACATTAAAAATGGGGCTTGGAATCACTTACTATGGAGCTTGGAAGCTTGAAACAAACCCTAGCTATGGAGAACCCTTGAAATTTCAGCCTAATGAAGAAGATGGACAAAAATTGGCTTTTAATTTTGTTTTTAATTCATTTTAATAACTAAATGACCAATATGCCCTTACTACTAAACTTTCCAAAAATTCCATCCATGTCCAATTTTTGTCCATAGATTAGAAATTGGTCAAATTGCTATTTAAGACCTCCTCATTAATATTCCAAAACAATTTCATACTAAAAACTCCTAGAATGCAAGTTTTACAAATTATTCGATTTAGTCCCTAATTTCAATCTAAGCACTTCAGGCATAGGATTTCATCACGAAATTTTCATACAATCATGCAATCATATCATAAACATCAAAATAATTATAAAATAATTATCTCTATCTCGGATTTGTGGTCACGAAACCACTATTCTGATTAGGCCCTAATTCGGGATATTACACAAAACACAACCCAAACTATTCAAAGATGTATCACTATAAATGACAAATTCTTTACCCGACTCTGGTTGAACTAGCACCAGAGCTTCGGTTAACAAAACTTTCAACTGTTCAAAACTTTTCTAGCACTTTTCTAACCATTCGAACTTAACATCTTTCTGAAGTAGTCACGTCATCGGGGTTGCAATCATTGAGAAACCTTTTACAAATCATCTATAATATCCAGCAAGTTCCAGAAAAATTTAGACTTCAAAAACATTTCTTGGAGGTTTCCAATCTAGTATGGCCGAAATCTTACTCGGATCAACCCAAATACCCGATGTTGATACAACATGTCCCCAAAACCCAACTTCACGCAACCAGAACTCACACTTACTGAACTTCGCATACAACTATTTATCACGCAAAGTCTGTAGCACAATTCTCAAATGTTCGGCATGCTCAAATTAATTTCGAGAATAGATTAAAATGTCATCTATAAACACAACCACAAATCAATCCAAATACTATCTGAAGATTTGATTCGTTAAATCCATAAAAGCAGCAGGTGAGTTAGTAAGTCTAAAAGGCATAAACAGAAACTCAAAGTGTCCGTACCTCGTTCGAAAAGTAGCTATCGGCACATCAGAGTCTTTAACTTGCAGCTGATAGTAACCCGATCTCAAATCTATCTTTGAAAACACTTTAGCCCCTTTCAACTGATCGAACAAGTCGTTAATTCATGGAAAAGGATATTTATTCTTTATAGTCACCTTATTGAGTTGTCGGTAATCGATGCACATTCTCATAGTTCCGTCTTTCTTTTTCACAAAAAAAATCGGTACACCTCAGGGAGAAAAACTCGATCGCGTGAAGCCTCTATCAGTCAATTCTTTTAATTCGATCGGTGCCATTCTGTACAGAGCTATCAAAATCAGAGTTGTCCTCGGTAGTAAATCAATGCCAAACTCTACTTTTCGGATCGGTGGCAAACTCGGTAATTCTTCAGGAAACACATTCGAATATTCGCACACTACTGGTATTAATTCAATCTTCTTTTCTGTAATGCCCTGATTTTTTGGCCTAGAAGTATTATGGGAACAGTAGGAGGCTGTACATAAATGTTTAGCTGTGTAAGGGAGTGACACAAATACATGTCTGCTTCAGTGGTTAAGTGTCCTGGAAAGTGTCTAAGAAGTCTTGGGTTCAAGCCTTGGCATGTGCAAAAAGTTTTGTTTTTTTATGAATAAACCCCGTTTCTAGTCAGTAGGCTTTTAAATAAATGGGGGTAAAACATGTCAGAATGGATCTGCTGGTCTAGGAGATAAGTGGCGTGTGGTAGTTACTTGAGGTCTGAGGTTCGAATCCTGGTGGGCGCGATTGAGTGTTTTATTTTACTAGTTTACTGTAGGAGTGTTGTGGTTTGACCGAAAAACTAAAGTGTTTGGTTAGGATTCAAATTGAGTAGTTGAGGGAGGAGTGATTTGAGGAGGGATTTTAGGAGAAAATATGGGGATTTGAAGTTGTGGGAGAGTTGGTGTCGAAATGGTAATTTGGCCACTCAGAATTCGACTTTGGGTTGTCAATTGCTCTCCATTTTGGTGGCTGTTAACATTTTGGTTCTTTTCTCACTACTTGGAGGCCGAATAGTGTTTAAGGTTCTTTCGGGTATCTCTTTTTTTGCCTTATGCGACTTTGCTCTCCCTCTCAACGATCTTCCCTTTGTTAGCCAATTCCCTTTCTTTCTCTACTCTTCTACCAAGCGTACTCTCCCTTTTGTTCATTGGCCGAATACACATTCTCCTTGACCCCTTCTCATTTTCTTTTGATTACAATCTCCTAATGTTGCTGCCCTTTTTCCCTTTTCGTTGAACCTCCTCCTAGAGTCCCCTTCTTTGTCTCTCTTGTTACAAAATCAATTTCTCTTTATTGCTTTCTGAATTTCTGACGTTATTTATCTTTTCCTCTTTGCCAAAGCATTTTTGTTCTTCCTCTTGTTGATTTCTATTTCGTCTATTCTTGCTATTGAAGTCATGTTTTCTTTCTCCTCTCTTTGTTTTGTTGGTTTCATCTGCTTCGCGATTCTTAGCATTATTTTGGTAAGTATCCGATTCTTTATTTCTCTGTTACTTGATGATAGATTTGTTTAAAGGGTTGTATATTGTTTTGATTAGAAGTCAATCGAGGGACTGGAGATCGTTATTGACACAATAAGGAAGGGGAATCTTCTGTTATTGGATTGAAGGTAAGGATTGTTCCATTGAAGGTTGAATATCTAGTGTGGGTTAGATTAATAAGACTGTATAATGTTTAATTGAATGGCAACTTGATCCATGATAGGTACCTAGAGTGCTCGCGGGTAGTGAGGCGACAGAACACACAAGGTGTGTAAACACTGCTTTTGATCGTAAATCGGCGAAAAGCCCGAAAGCGTGAATAGTTGACACCACACGGGCATGTAGCTGCCCATGTGGTAGACCGTGTAACTAAACATGGGCAGAGGATTGATGGGGCCAGCCATGAGCAATTTCATGGGCCGAGACCGTATTGGGCCATTTTAGGCCGAACTGGGCCGTGTGGGCCCCATAAACATGTGGGCCCCATACGAGTAAACCACACGAATGTGTGGAGAGTATTGGACCTGGCTGTGTATCCACACGGCCAAGGCCATTTCTGGGCTTCGTGGGCCCATTTTCACTGTTTGACTGTTAAAGTTACACGGGTCACCCGAGACGACTGTGGACCTACTGTTGGGTCGGTAAGATTACCTAAAACCCCTATTTGATAAAATGATTATTTTACCCCTATGTGATGTACGGCTATATTTTAGCATGCTATGTTAATTGCATTGAGTACATGCGTAATATTATGATATGACATGACATGTTGCATGATTTATTGCATGGGGATGGGTTTTATTATGATTGAAGGAAGTGTACTGTACTGGCAGCTCTACTGCAAATACTATTTAGTGCTGCAACCTGTACTACTTGGAGTGTAGGGATAGGTGGGTTGATTATATCCCCATGGAGTGTAGGGTTGGATGGAGATGGAGTGTAGAGGCTAGTCGGATAGGATTTCTGATTGCATATCTGTACTGTTGCTATCACTGAATTGGGCTCTAGCCCAAACTGATACCGATACTGAAATAGGCTTAGGTCTAGAATGTATTTGCTCACTGTATGATTGACTAATTGTTTGATAAGGGATTACACACTAAGTTTTCGTAAACTCACCCTTCTGTTTATCTGTGTAGGTAATCCCCAGTCTTAGGAGGGTCTGTGCTGTGAGGGACTCAAAGGTGGCCACACAGCCGCACAACTATTATTGGATCTTAAATTATAAGTAGTTTTATTTTGGGTATATTTTTATGTAATAAGGCCACTCTAAATTTTAAATTTTTAAATTGGGATTTTTACTTACTTTGATATATAATTGCTAGCTGTAGAAAAAAAGCGCTGGTTTTTCGAAAAGACAACTGTTTTTCAAAGACACCACGACTACTAAACCTGTTTTGAAGAGCTTCCGCATGTAATAATGTTTTAAAATGAAAATAATAATAGAGACGTTTTAATATGATTAACTTTTTGACAAGCAACTTACATTTTTGAAAAAACATATTAAAATAAATCTTAAGTCACACAAAGAGGTTAAATAAAGAACAGGTTTTTCATCGATATCACATTTTACGAAAAACACTTCAATGTGACATCACCAGATTCAGCTATAATGTCCAGGCCGAGTTTGGGGTGTTACATATTTAGTCACTTTAGAATCGAGTACATAGGCAAAAGAAGCTTCACAATCCTTTCTCACATATTTCTAAGCTAACATCGTAGATATCACTGCTAGTGATATCACTGCTAGTAAACCATTAAGATCATTAGACTCAATCCGAATTATTTCATCATTCTGTCATCGCAAATCAATGTCTTCCATTTGTAGTTCACAATAGCATCGTGCAATGTTAACCAATCCAAACCTAGAATTATATCAAACTCGTCGAATGGCAACAACATCAAATCAGCCGAAAAACATGAATATCGAGTCATCAACGGACAATTCTTGCATATTTTGTCAACCAAAACACACCGGCCTAACAGGTTCGATAATCTAATCACAAACTCAGCAGACTCTACAGGAAAAGTCTTACTGGATACTAAAGTTTCACATATATAAGAATGAGTCGATCCAGGATCAATCAATGCAACAACACTAGTATCGTAGAGAGTGAAAGTATCAGTAGTCACATCTGGAGACGAAGCTTCTTCACGAGCATGGATATCATAAGCTCTGGCAAGTGTGCGACCCTCGAATCTAATAGCCATGTCTTTAGTTCCCCTTTAGCTACCACTCACATTACCCATATTTCTGGGTGGTCCACCTCGAGCTGTCGTGTTACTCGGCCTCGTATTCTGCTTCATGTCTTGCTTAACCAACTCAGGGCATTCACGAATAAAGTGATCCATCAATCCACATTTAAAACAAGCCTGATCATTCAATCTACAACTATCAAGATGTTGTCTACCGCAAAGTTTGCACTCGGGTTGGTTCAATCGGATGTTACCAACACTAGCTACTGAGGTAGCTCTCGAACTCACAAGTGGTCTGTCTCGATCACGTCCAGAATAGCCCGCAGTAGCCTTTGAATGGTTAAAGTCATCTCGAAATTTCATTGATGCTGACTGAAATGCTTTACCCGGTGATTTTTTTCGTGAATCTCCAGCTTCAAAGTTAACTTTTCTTTTCTCTTCCCCGAGCTCTTCAGCTTTGCATGCTCGCTCGACTAGTACAACGAACTCTTTTATTTCAAGTATCCTGACTAACAGCTTAACGTCTTCATTCAACCTGTCTTCAAACCTTTTACACATTATAGTTTCAGTCAAAACACAGTCCCGAGCATATCTGCTAAGTCTTACAAATTCCCGTTCATATTCTGTTACGGTCATACGACCCTGTTTTAACTCAAGGAATTCTTTGCATTTTTGATCAATGAATCTCAGACTGATGTATTTCTTACGCAATTCAGTCTGAAAGAACTCCCAGGTCACTTGTTCTTTCGGAACTACTAATATCAATGTATTCCACTAGTGATATGCAGAATCTCAAAGTAAGGATACGACACATTTTATACACTTGAATAGTATTATCGAGCCAGAATTCAACTCGCTCAGCATCATCATCAACGGTGGCTCTGAATTCTTCAACCCCGTGTTTTTTGATTTTATCAATCGAGGGCTTATTTAATCTTATTGGATCAATAACTTGAGGTATTACAGGTATCTGAGGAGGATTAGGCGAGGGTGGGGGTTGTTGAATAGCCAGATTAGTTCTAATATATTAAGTGAACCACTCATTCATCATCTAGAAAAAGGTTTGCTTAGCCTCTCCCTCGTGGCTACTCGTAATCGGCCTAGAATCAGTCGGCGCTACCCCTTGAGCAGGAGCAGGCGCATTACTTTCCACGTCATCTAATACGGCTCGATGGGGATCCATTTACTATACGAAAACACATTTTAATTGTCAGGAATCATCACAATATTGTAGTATAAAATATATGGAATGTATAGCTAGACTTACAAACGCTACGCTAGTCCTAAAACTGACTGAATCGTAGCTCTGATACCAATCAAATATAACACCTTCTAACCCTATTCGTCACCGGATTAAGGTTATGAGAAATTACCGAACAAAAGATAGCTTCAGAACGTTCACATTTTCACATAGGTCATATTAGTACAAATAAAGCATATCGCTGATTAAAAATTAAACCTACTTTATAAATCGTAACACTAATTTAATTCATACCTCAAAGTCATATAAATATTCTTTAAAAAAACATACATTAATTATGTGCTCATTGTTATGATGGTATTCGAATACTAAGTAATTACCAAACATTTTATTTCATAATTTTTATACATGCACTCATTAAACCAAACAAATCACATATCAATCTTTATATCTATTATCATAAGTGGCATTGATAATGGTCTTTATGAACAAACATACTTTACACATTTATTTGAGTCACAAAACCATGCACCAATTCACATGCCAAAAATTGCCATATTTAAAATACAAACACACAACCAAAACACCAATCAAGCTTTAAGCACAAGTCATATCCATTATTATCCATTTACTATGAACTAAAACAACAAACAATTTAACCAATAATTTACATCCATTTGACTATTATACCAACCACCATTTTCGATCACAATTGATAGATTCATAATATACCTAGCTTATTAGCATTTTATTTCACATACACGATATACAATATATATACACTTATCCCTATATATTACACATAATGTGACTTTAAAACTATACCAATTGTACATCTTCTCTTATTACATATTTTATGTTCATAAGACCATATTATAAATGAACCCTTTTAAGCACATTGAACAATGATAAGTATACCCAATTCATATGTTACTTCTCATGCTCAATAATGCATATACAAAACCATTCATCTTTCAATTTATATTCGAACGTCCTTAATAACTTCCTTACATAACATTTAAAGTATAAACATTCTTTACCATACTAAACCGAATCAAATATCAAACCATTCATCATATTTCATGAGTGTAAATGCTGAATCACAACTAGCTCATAACCATCACTTATATTTTATCACCTAACTGAATACATAAGTACATAAACAATCCATAATCCAAACACATTCATCAACCACAAACATATATATGTCAAGCTTTTATTTTTAAAAGAACTAATCATAAGCCATATACAATTATTTCATGCTAGAACATATTTATACCAAGCATATCACAAATACCATTCATGCATGGCATGTAGCATTTTAGCCAAAATAAGCTTAAACCATGATCAAACATAACCTAATTCAAGCATAGAAATCAAGCCATTTTCACATGGCTTAAATATATACATACTTCAAAATCAAACATATTAACTAGCCTATACATGCCATAGGTTCAAGTTTAAACTTATAAAATACCACAAAAGTGATTGATAGTGTGATGGATTTCTCTGATGGTCCCGAGCTCGTAACTAGCATCCAAAATCTATAAAATAAAATAAAAACACACACACATGGAGTAAGCTTGAATAGCATAGTAAGTCATAAGCAAATAAATCATTTCAATGACATTCATAATTCAATTTAATTAAACCTAATCATACTAACCATAACCACATATACAATTATCAAGCTTGCAACTTCATGAATCAATACATATACTTTAGCATTATTTTCCACTTGGCCGAATACACATATATTCATAACCATATTTAACTCTCACTTTCATAATGCACATTTCATGTATTCATATAAAGTATATGCTTACCTTACTACTCAATCATTTAACTTAGTACATACTTGACCTTTTAACTCGATTTCACATTTGATCTTAACTTTATACTGCCCGTTGAACCATTCGAAATTAATAAGGATGCTCGGATAATCGAAAAGCTCGTACAATGCCAACGTCCCAGACGTGGTCTTACATGTAATCACATATCGATGCCACTGTCCCAGACAGGGTCTTACACGTAAATGACAAATTGATGCCAACGTCCCAAACGTGGTCTTACATGAAATCACATATCAGAACCCTATGTCATGAGATATGTATCCTAACTATTCCTAAGGTTCGTACGGGGCTTTCGAACGTCGTAACTCGATCAATTCAAGCTCATAAATATTGCTTCCATGCTTCGTTCAATTCGGCATATACATATAGACAAGTAATAATTCAAATCGGCATTATTAAAATATATACAATCGAATTTAACGACATTTATTTACTTATGAACTTACCTCGGACAAAGACGAACGAACCGAGACGACTATTCAACAACTTTAGACTTCCCCCGATCCAATTCTGATTTCCTCTTTTCTTGATCTAAATTAATACAAAATTGAATTATTTAATCTCACATTCATTCAAATTAATCCAAAAACACATAAATGAGCAAATTACACTTTTGCCGCTGACTTTTAATTTTTTTACAATTTAGTCCCTATTTCACAAAACACAAAAATTTTCAAAATTTGACCATACCCATGCTTGGCCAAATTTCACTAAGGTCCCTAGCGGCCCATTTGTTTCATTTATTTCACATTTTAACCCCTCAATTTACAAATTTTGCAATTTAATCCTAAATAGTCATTTTTACTAAAAATCACTTAATTAAATTTAACAATCTAACAACATATACTTATTTTTCATCATCAAACACAAAATTTCATCAAGCTATCAATAATGGCCATTCATGAATACATCATTAAATTCACAAATTCAAGCATGGGCTAGCTAAAACAAGAAGGAACGATCTCAAAAACGTAAAAATTATAAAAAACTGAGCTAAATACATACTTTAATTGGACTTGGACAAGGCTGAACTTGAGAACTCTCTTTTCTTTTCTTTTTCTTTCAACTTTCGGCTGAGATGAACACAACATGCATGGCTTTTTAATTTTTGTTTTATTATATCATTATTAATTTACATTTTTACCATATTAACCTTTTTAATTTAATAACCAAACTACATATATCAAGTCCAATACCGTCCATGCGTGGTTCCAAGGGTGAAAATTCATATTAAGGACTCCACATTATAAAAACAATAGCAATGTAGCACTTTAACAATTAGCTAGCCACTTTTACATTTTACGCAATTAAGTCCTTTTAATTAAATCGAGCACACAAACGATAAAATTTTCACACAAAATTTTCACACATATAAATTAACATGCTGTAGACACCACAAATAATATTAAAATATTTTTCTAACTCGGATTGGTGGTCTCGAAACCACTATTTCGAATAGGGTCTAAACCAGGCTGTTATACATAACATCTATATGCATCCTATCATCACATTTTCAATTATTTCATGTCACATAACTTACCATTTCAACATCACATAATTAAGTCACACACAAGGCATCATATACATTACATAATTAACTTATCCAACACATTATTTAGGCCAACTCAAAAGACCAATATGTACAACATTTCCAACCTAAAAGTAAGCCAAATCTCATGGCTGAAATCTTAACACAAAATCAACTCTCTAGCCTATACATGCCATATATCATAGTTACAAAGCTTCAAAAATACCAACAAGTAGTCGATAGTGTAATGATGATTTTTGATGATCCCCTATATCTGAGTTAACTTCGATGATCTATAAAACATGGAAGTAAGCTTTATAAGCTTAGTAAGCCATATACAAATAAAGCTATCATATAAACATAATCATATCAATTCAAATATATTAAACATAGCTTAACACATTCAATTACACAAACCTTTCCATTGTACACATATTCAACATCATATTTGAATCCATCAAATAAGTAAATCATGTATAAGCACATATAGATACACAAACCTTTCTCAATGCATAATGATTCATATTCATATGTAAGTTCATCAATTACTTCTCATCTCAATGTTCGTATGAATCTTATACGTACCTAAATCACTTAGCTCATTCACATAATCTTTCTCAACTTGACTTTTCCCATTGAACCATTCGGAACCGTTAAGGATACTCAAAAATCACATATGCTCGTATAATGCCATATCCCAGATATGGTCTTACATGTAGATACGTATCGATGCCACTATCCTAGATAGGGTCTTACACGAAATCATAATACGATACCAATGTCCCAAACATGGTCTTACACGTAATTTCAATACAATGCCAATGTCCCAGACATAAATAAATTTGTACAAAAAACTTTCACACATAGGTAATCACATGCTGTAAACACATAAATTAATATAAAAATTATTTTACAAACTTGAATTTGTGGTCTCAAAACCACTATTTTGATTTAACTAAAACCAGGCTGTTACACTTTTGCGCAAGGGTGTTCTTTTTGTCTGGACTAATGTGCAACAATCGAGCTTCAAGAAGCTCAAGCCTATTCTGACTCAAGCTCCTGTCCTGATACAACCTGAATTTGGTAAAGAGTTTGTGGTGTACAGTGATGTGTCGCATGTCGGCTTGAGATGTGTTCTGATGCAAGATAGTAAGGTTGTGGCTTATGCGTCCCATCAGCTTAAGTCACATGAGGGGAATTATCTAACGCATGATCTAGAGTTAGCTGCTATGGTATTTGCGTTAAGAGCTAGAGGCACTATCTGTATAGCGAGAGTTGTATTATCTACACTGATCATAAGAGCCTCAAGTACCTCCTTACTCAGAAGGAGTTGAATCTTAAACAGCGTCAATGGATTCAGCTACTCAAAGATTATGACTATACGATAGAGTATTATCCTGGTAAGGTTAATGTGGTGGCCGATGCTCTTAGTCGTAGAATGATGACTGATTTGAGAGCGATGTTCGCTCGTCTTAGTCTATTCGATGATGGAAGTCTATTGGCTAAGTTGCAAGTTAAGTTGACTTGGATTGGGCAGATTCAAGAAAAGCAGTTAAGGGATGAGTCTTTAGTTCTACGATTTCATCAGAAGGAGTGGCAGTACATCTGATTTTGGGCAGAATAAATATGGGATTCTTTGTTTTCAAGGTTGGATTTGTGTGCTGAATGATTCTGATCTGTGACAGTCAATTCTGAGGAAGGCACATAATAGCCCTTATGCTATACATCCCGGTGGTAATAAAATGTATCACGATCTTCATGAGTTGTATTGGTGGCCAAGTTTGAAGCGTGAGGTGACGAATTTTGTTGCTCGTTTTCTGACGTGCTAGCAGGTTAATGATGAGCACTAGTTGCCATTGGGTTTGCTCCAGCCTGTTAAGATTCCCTTTGTAACGCCCTAATTTTTAGGCTTGAAAGTATAAGGCCTTGAGTTTGGGTTCGAGTAAGAGACAACCCAAATAAATGGGATGATTTAATTGTTATTATTATTTAGCATGTTTAGTTTAGTAATTAAATAAATTACGAATGGTTTATGGTGTGGGAAAAAGTCCGGGGCTCATCCCATAGCTTTAGCAAAATTCTTAAATTTTGCCTCTTAAGAAAATCTGGGCATAAGGCCTTAAAAATAAATTGGGTAGAAAATAGGCATAAAGGAGCGCCTGGCCCAGTGGTTAGGCACGCTGGACAGCAGGAAGGAAGGCTGGGGTTCGATTCCCAGCATGCGCAAACATGTTTTTAAGTCAAGGGCTGTTGTAGGCAGGCCTTAAGAGTTGTTAGGGCTAACTCATGTCACAATAAAGAACTCAGCCTAGTGGCAAGGGGCGTTAGAAGGCTGAAGGGGACCCCAGTTCTAGGCACAGGGCGCGCGAGATGTTTATTTTTTTTAGTAAATGGGTTACACTAAAATAGGCTTTAAAAGAATTCACGAACGGAGTATGCCACAAGGAGCGCCTGTGGCGCAGTGGCAGCAGCGTGTTAGTCATGCCGAGAGGATGTGGGTTCAATTCCAGGGGAAGGTGAAATTTTTATTTCTTTTTAAGTAGCCGTGACTGCAGCAGTTAAGCCTTAAAATTAATTGTGAGAAGATTATGTCATGAAAGGTATTTCAGTGCAGTGGCAAGCAGTGTATGTGTGTGTTTAGAAAGTCGCAGGTTCGAGATGTATAGCAGGTGAAATTTCTTTTTTATTTTGCAAGTAACCGAGGCTTCAGCAGGAATAGATCAAGATTAATTGTGACCCTATTATGGTGTAGAGGAAAGCTTGGTGCAGTGGCCAGCAGCAGGATGTGGAATGCAGAGACAGGAGGAGGTCTAGAGTTCGAGTCGCTGTGCGCGCGAAGGACCAATTTTGCTACTCACGTGGGGGAGAGTTAGAGTTTGACGGAAACTCTCCTAGCAGTGGCTTGAGTCAGTCAAGCGGTGGACTACTGCTGATGGTGCAAGGAATTTGGATGGGATTTAAATTGGTGGCGGCTGAAATCAAGGAGCAATTCATGGAAATTGGAATTTAGGAAGAATTTTTATGCCGAAATACACTCATTCAGCCATAGCAAATAAGTGCCATTTATTTTTGGCCTTTATGATTCATTTCTTTTCTTTTTGGGTTAGTTGGGGTATTTTAATTTGGCCGATCTTACTTCCCTTTCAATCAGTTCTTTTTTTGTTTTATTTCAAATTTATATTTTTGTTCTTTTTGCTCATTTTCTCTTCTTTCATTCTCTTACTCTCTTAGTTTTTCAAGCCGAGGCCATTAACCCATTCCTCTCTTTTCTTTTATCATCATCTTCCCATCTTTTTTGCTTCACTAATCATAAAAAAAACCTCTCCCATTCAATCACCTTAGCCGATCACTCACAAAAGCCAAAACCGTAACTTTTGTTTTCCCTTTGTGCCGATCTCTTTTACTTTTACTCATCTTTTCATTAAAGTCGAATCCCCCAACTATGTTAGCCTTGTCGACATCTGCTCCCACTCATTATCGAGCTTCTATTTTTCTTCCTCCCTTGTTTGTTGAAAAGCTGAGGTCACCATACTTTAAGAGGTTGGAAGTCAAACACCTTTAGAACTCTTGGACTCATCATTTGCTCATGTTAGGGTAGGAAAGTATTGGAAACGTTCTTCATCGAATAGATCTCGTGGTAAGTATTCGTAACCTTCTTCCTATTCGTATCCTGTGGTTCTAGAAAAAAATTCGAGTAATCCCTAATCGCTTAGGGAGGCTATCGTTTTGGACTAAAGGGTTTATTGGGTTTCTTTATCGTTCTATTATGAGTAAGGTGGAATAAAGGCTGTCGATCAAGGAGCAGTGGGAAGCGAGGGCATCGAAACGACTGGATCTAGACGTAGTCATTATTTGTGACAAAGTTAAGCAGTCTAAGGGCATTAAGGGTGTTCACAGATTTTGGTAAAGAAGATATCATTAGTAATCGTATGGTTTTGGATCTAAATTTTTAAGTAATCAATTTTAGGATAGGTAGATTTTGGCAAGCGATCGTTGTAAAACAGGTGTGTAAACAACACCCACTTTAGACTAGATCTGCAAAAGCTGAAAAGCTGAAATGCCGAAGAGCCGGTATTTTGTGGACTTGCGAGTGTGCAAGCGCTCGTGAGATAGTTATTTGTTAATCTTGGTAATCTCAAGCAGCAAGATTGCAGAGTGCGCAATTTCGTGCACTTCGGTATATTTGGGCTTAATGGGCCAAAATCGAGTTAATGGACCAACGGGCCCAATTCAGTAAAAACACTCGGTAAGTGTTTCTGTTAATACATTAATGGTTGTAATATGCATGAAAACCCTAAAATAGTAAGTTTACTAGAATACCCCTAAGTATGGAAATTACCATTATACCCCTAGGTGCAAAGTGACTATTATACCCCTAGGGTTAATTTTGACTGAAATGCATTATATTCTGATTCTGCATGTTGTATGCCATGACATGTATAAATGTTGCATGGGATATGAGTTATATTGATAGAGGAAGCATTCTGGTGGCCATGCGACAAATATCTGTTTCTGGTGGCTATGCCACAAATATTTGTTCTGGTGGCTCTGCCACAAATATCTGTATCTGGTGACTCTGTCACATTATCTGTTCTGGTAGCCATGCTGCAAATTCTGTGGTGTGTAGCAGATTGGTGGGTCGAGTTGTCTCCCCACATGGTGTAAGGTTGGTACAGGGATGTATACGGCTGGACATGGGTTGGGTTTCTGCATACATGCATAATATATGTTCTGTTACTGTAATGGGCTTAAGGGCCACAATGATTTCTGTATAGGGCTAAGGCCCAACTTAATCTGTTTCTGTGGTTTGAGCTGATTTGGACTATGGTTGGTTTATTTTACACACTGAGTTTTCCAAACTCACCCCTAAATTTCATCCATGCAGGAAATCCCTAACCATAGTGGACTTCGAGCTGTGAGGGATTCGGAGTGGCCACATTTTCTGCAAATTCAGTTTTCTTCTTGTGATTTGATCAGCTTTTATTTACTTTAATAGTTTTGGGTTTTAAGTTGTAATAAGCCCGCTTTGATTATTTTTAATTATTTTAGTATGTTTTGTTAGCTTAGATATAATATTGTTTTAATCGTTTGAAATTGAATAGCTTTAGGGCGCGTTTTAAAAAGGTTACTTGATTTCAAAATATCGCGATAACAAAGCAAAGCTTCCGCAATGAAAATGTTTCCAAAAAAATTAATAACCTTTTCAAATGGTTTTAAACGAATTGGTTTTCCATGATCAATCACTCAGTTAAAGTGTGGCAATGGTGGTGTGCATGTCTAGGATTGGATTCGTGGAGAGCTAGGTACTTAAACAATCTAATAGACTCACCTCCTCTTTTCTGGCATCCTACCTGGTGCACAGCTTTCATTCACTTTAATCTATAACGAAGATATCCTTTAAACACTAAAATAGATTTTAGATAAAACATGCACTTTTCTAGTAACGCTTCGATGTGACACGTCAAATTCGGTCATAACGTCTGGGCCGAGTTTGGGGTGTTACACCCTTATGGAAATTGGAACGCGTAACAATGGACTTCATTAGTGGGTTGCCCTTGACACCCACTAAGA
This sequence comes from Gossypium anomalum, assembly GCA_025698475.1. Classification (NCBI taxonomy): domain Eukaryota; kingdom Viridiplantae; phylum Streptophyta; class Magnoliopsida; order Malvales; family Malvaceae; genus Gossypium; species Gossypium anomalum. The sequence goes on from CM046956.1 coordinate 54,811,808, forward strand.
AGGATTTTGTTTGGGTCATCGTGGATCGATTGACCAAGTCCTCCAATTTTATTCCGATTCGGATGAACTATTCTCTACAAAAGTTAGGGAAGCTCTATATCTCTGAGATTGTAAGACTACATGGGGTTCCAGTTGCGATAATTTCTAATAAAGATCCTCGCTTTACTTCTCGGTACTAGAAGAAACTACATGAGGCTCTGGGTTTGAGATTGGACTTCAGTATTATCTTCCATCCTCAGACCGATGGTCAATCTAAGAGGGTGATTCAGATACTGGAGCATATACTTCGGAGTTCTATGATTGATTTTCGAGGTAGTTGGGAGGATTTTCTGCTACTAGCTGAGTTTGGCTACAACAATAGTTTCTAGACTAGCATCCAGATTACACCTTACGAGGCTTTGCATGGTCATAAGTTTCATACTTTGCTATGTTGAATTGAGTTGGGTGAGCGACGGATTTTGGGTTCTGAGTTGGTTTCTGAGATCGAAGATAAGGTTAGACTGATTCGGGATCGCCTAAAGGTAGATTTCGATAGATAGAAGTCTTATGTAGATTTAAAAATGAAGGATATCGAGTATTTTGTAGGTGACTTTGTTTTTCTTAAGGTTTCTCCGTCGAAGAAAGTTCTAAGCTTCAGTCGTAAAGGCAAGTTAAGCCCTAGGTTCATGGGGCTGTATCGGATTCTAAAATGTGTGGGATTGGTAACTTATCAGTTGGAGCTACCTCTAGAGTTAGATCATATCCATGATGTGTTTCACGTCTCGATGTTGAGGCGGTACCATTTTTATCTATCTCATGTTGTCTCAGTTAGGGAGACCGAAGTTAGACTGGTCTTAAGTTTCGAGGAGGAGCCGATTCAGATTTTGGATCAAGATATTAAGGTTCTAAAGAGAAAGTTCATTCCCTTTGTGAAGGTTCTGTGGTGGAATCATGGCTGTAACACCCTTCACCCGTATCTGACTCCGGGACAGGGTTCGAGGTGTTACCAGACTTAAACATTCACAAACATATAAAATTGGGTCACCAAGTTCTGCCCAAAATTTAAAACTTACAAACCACAATGAATAAAGACCACATCTCATGGCCATATACAAAAGCTCAATGTAGGCCAATACGTAAACCAAATCATAATAATAATACATGTCATGAAACAAACTTGCTATACATGCCACTCACATGAAAATATTTAACATATACTAGCCAATACTCCAAGGATAATGGCTTGATAGTGTGATGCTGCCTCCGACGATCTCCAACCCCTGAGCTGACCTGACAAACTAAAAAAAATGGAAAGAAGGAAGTAAGCTTTACGCTTAGTAAGTAAGTATATAAATAATGAATAAAGAATTTAGTATGATTACATAATAACTCAAGTGTATCTACGTTTAATTTCACTATTTACTCCACTTTGGTCAAAATTTGTCTCTCTGCGTCATGTTCACTAAATAAATCATAACTCGAGTTACGAAACTCAAAATCCAATTACGTAAATTTTTCTTGAAACTAGACTCATTTATCTATTCACTAATTTATTTCTAAAAATTTTTCTCAATTCAATTAGTATATTTTATTAGTTAAAGTTTCCCCTATTACACAGCTCGACTGATCTGACCTCTGTTCACTACGAATTGAATTTCTCCCAGTACACAATTCAAATGACCATGAAACCAATTTCATTTAAAACTATATTTCTTAATTTGTTTTGTACAATTTTTAATGATTTTTAAAAGTTGGAACAGGGGATCACATAGTCATTCTAAGCAAGTCACACACAATTATAAATATCTCAAAATATAGAATTCCTTTACTTGTTCGGTTTCTTTTATATGAAAATATGCTCATTAAGCTTTAATTTCACATCTCATTCAACCTATAATTAAATTATTACTATTTTTGGTGATTTTTCAAAATCACGCCAATCAAGCATCGTCCCACAACAGCTTTTAGTGCTAATTCACTCTTTCACACTTTCTTTGTATTAACCTCATTTTAACTTATATATATATATATATCACAAATAATTTTCACCACATTTCATACATCACAAGTATAGGTCCATAATTACAATGTCACCATAAAGCCATCCTGTTGAACAATTTGGATCAATTCCCGATACTTGATGGTTTCAGCACACAGCTCCACCATCATATTTCATATAATTTGGCTCTCTTGTACACATGGTGAACACTTAGTACCACCCATGTGACCTAGCCAATTTATTACGTAGCTCTCTTGTCCACATGGTATCCTACACTTGGAATCACACATGCGACCTAGCTACATTTATCTCTCCCATAGCTCTCTTGTCTACATGGGATACTTCCCGTATCACACATGTGACCTAGCTACATTTATCTCTCTCCCGTAGCTCTCTTGTCTACATGGGATACTTCCCGTATCACACATGTGACCTAGCTACTACATAGTATCGTGTAGCTTTCTTGTACACATGATGTGCAGTCGGCATCATACATGTGACCTAGCTACACTCCATCTATATTATTCAATTCTTCCGAATATTTAACCGGGATTTCTCTCTCTATTACTTATTTCCATTCTTCCAATAATCAATTTATGCTTCAAAATCGGCTAAAATATATATAATAGGCTGAAATATAAAAATGTAAATGAATTTAATGTATTATTTACATACAAACTTACCTCGGTGCAAAATATGGAAATTTTGCAATTTAATCCAAAACATTTTCCTTCCCCCGTTCGAGATCGATTCCACGCCTTTCTTGATCTATAATATCACATTTAGCCTAATAATTAATCACACTATTCATATGGGTCTAAAAATCATATTTTTACAAATTTTCATTTTGACGCCTAGACTTTTACATATTTGCACTTTTTCCCCAAGGCTCGGAAATTTAATTTCAGCCCTTATTCTTATGTTTAATGACATGCTGATCATTTTTCTCTTCTATGGAAACATCAAATTCTCACTCTAACACATAGTTATGAACAATAGATATTTTTACCGATTATGCCGTTTTACTCTTTTTACGAAAAATCACTTAGCAAAAGTTCTTTAACACAATCTCAAACTTCATATTCTACCATAAAACATCAAAATTCATGCATATCATTCATGGGTAAATTTTTAAACATAAACCCTAACTCGAAATAATGGTAGAAATAGGTAAACCGAGCTACGAGGATTTCAAAATTGTAAAGAACATTAAAAACGGGGCTTGAATGCACTTACCATGGAGCTTAGAAATTGAAGAAACCCTAGCTATGGTAGCAAGTAAAATTCGGCAGCAACATGAAGAAGATGAATGGATTTTTGCTTGATTTTTCCCATTTTATTTCATTTAATATCCAAATGACCAAAATGCCCTTACTTACTAAATTTTCAAAAATTCCATCCATGTCCAATTTTTGTCCATAACTTAGAAATTGGTAAAATTGCTATTTAAGACCTCCTAATTAATATTTTAAAGCAATTTCATGCTAGAAACTTCTAGAATGCAAGTTTTGCAACTTATTCAATTTAGTCCCTAACTTCAAATTAAGCACTTTGTGCATAGAATTTCTTCACGAAATTTTCACACAATCATGCAATCATATCATAGACCTCAAAATAATCATAAAATAATCAAATTTGTGGTCCCGACATCACTATTCCGACTAGGCCCAAAATCAGGGTGTTACAACTCTTCCCCCTTTTAGGGATTTTCGTCCCCGAAAATCTTATCGAAAAAGTGTTCTTCACTTAGATTCCTCAATCTCATACTCAATAATAAAGTACCTTCACTCAGGCAGTGCCTCCAATACATCTCTTTAATTTCTCATTTCCATACTAATATCAATTTTGGCAAAGATAATTCTGGTAGATTCTGATGCTCGGCTTTAACCCCATTATCAATTTAGATTCTCTGTGGCATCGAATGCTCTATACTATCACATTACCTTATTATCTTGAAACACATCACAATTCATACAACAAGACATTACTAAAAAAATCAGAAGTCTTTACTCAATACAGACTAGTCCAAATTTCGGACATTCCAGATTAACAATATTCTCATCTGCTCAAACTTTACCAACATGTAATAAACTTTTCAACTTTCACGAAACGAAAACCTCATCATTCGTAGTAGTTTTTACTCATATAAATTTATTTATTTATTTATTATTATTATTATTATTATTATTATTTAAGAGATATACACTTCTCGTTCAGCATATTTGCCTTTTATCCGCATCTGAAATGAAATTCTATTATCGGACTTGAGAAAAATAATCCCGACATGATTGTCACATGAAATATTTCAAATAAATAATTCACACTGATTCAACACTCGAGTCGACCTTAATCACCAGTGAATGACATTTCTAGTAATCTTTTACTATTCATTCATTACGCTAACTAAAACCATCTCAATTTCATTAGTTCAAGTAACCAAAATACCTCAATTGAAGTCATTAATTATAATTGACTTATTTGAGAGAAGTAATCCACCATATCGATTGAGACTCGCGCTTTTATCACTTATGTCTTTATCATTGTCAAATCTTTACACGGAAATTTAAAAAAATCCTAATGCCAAAATTTGTCCAGTATTAATTGTCACATTCGGATATTACTGATTTCAAATATTATTTCCCACAACTAGTTCTCGCCATCACAAATTTCATATTAGACCTTTCGCTAAAGAAGACCAGTTCAATAAATTTTGATTTACACTTTTCTCGACCTTGTACTGAGTAATTCGATTTACCAAAGTAAATTTCTTCTCTAACTGAACGGTGTATAATTTCAATAATCTTTATGGCAACTTTGATACTTTTCTAGCTCTGTCTTTACTTATCAATTCATTCTTAATCTCTAATTATACTTATAATTATTCTATCACTTGAACTCTCTTTGAATTTTCAAGCGGGAACTTATTCAAGATGTATCTCATGAAATTCAATCATAAGCACCACTTCAATAAGAGGGAGGGGTTATAAGGCCTCTGACTCGTCTTTCTTATACATACACATATAATACAACTTTCATCATCATAGCAACATCGTTAAAATCATGTCATTCATTCAGGTAATGCATCATTCATATTGGTTTACACCAAATTTTCCAGTTATCCTATTTAGACAAGTATACTTATACATGCATTCTATGTTTTCTGGATAGCTTTACTTACCTATTCATTTACTCAAACAAATCATACTCATGACATCGTATAAGGGCCAAACAAACATAGTTATTTGCATCACAGTCACAACTTTCATTTCGTGCATCATTATATACATATCCTTACAATCATATAATTTAGTCCAAACAATTTAACATAGATAAGTTCATTTCATTATAATCCTTTATCTCATAAAAAAAATATAATTGACATTCAACATTCAATGTCCAACCAGGACAATGACATTTTTATTCGTATTAAAATATTATAAACCTTTATTCATACCTTTCTGAATCTAAACTTATTATAATCGTAATTTACTCAATTACCTTTGCATCACGTTAAACATGGTCGGTCTGTTTCGGTTGGAGAGTACCTCTGTCTAAATAAGACGGTTCTCATACGCGCGTCGGAAGACATCACACTATCACAAATCCGTGGCATATATAGCTAGACTTTTTTTCACATGCTAAGTTAGTCCGAGAACCGACTAAACCATAGCTCACGATACCACTAAATGTAACACCCTTCACCCGTGTCGACTCGGGACAAGGTTCGAGGTGTTACTGACTTAAACATTCACAAACATATAAAATCGGGTCACCAATTTACTCCCCCAAAATTTAAAACTTACAAACCACAATGAATAAAGACCACATCTCATGGCCATATACAAAAGCTCAATGTAGGCCAATCGTAAACCAAATCATAATAATAATACATGTCATGAAACAAACTTGCTATACATGCCACTCACATGAAAATATTTAACATATACTAGCCAATACTCCAAGGATAATGGCTTGATAGTGTGATCTTTGCCTCCGACGATCTCCAACCCCGAGTGACTCGACAAACTAAAAAAATGGAAAGAAGGAAGTAAGCTTTACGCTTAGTAAGCAAGTATATAAATAATGAATAAAGAATTTAGTATGATTACAAAATAACTCAAGTGTATCTACGTTTAATTTCACTATTTACTCCACTTTGGTCAAGCTGTCTCTCCTGCGTCATGTTCACTAAATAAATCATAACTCGAGTTACGAAACTCAAAATCCAATTACGTAAATTTTTATTGAAACTATACTCATGTATCTATTCACTAATTTATTTCTAGAAATTTTTCTCAATTCAATTAGTAGAGTTTATTAGTTAAAGTTTTCCCTATTACACAGCTCGACTGATCTGACCTCTGTTCACTACGAATTGAATTTCTCCCAGTACACAATTCAAATGACCATGAAACCTGTTTCATTTAAAACTAGACTCAATAATAAATTTATTCATATAAACTATATTTCTTAATTTGTTTTTTACAATTTTTAATGACTTTTCAAAGTTGGAACATGGGATCACATAGTCATTCTAAGCAAGTCACACACAATTATAAATATCTCAAAATATAGAATTCCTTTACTTGTTCGGTTTATTTTATATGAAAATAGGCTCATTAAGCTTTAATTTCACATCCTATTCAGCCTCTAATTAAATTATTACTATTTTTGGTGATTTTTCAAAATCACGTCACTGCTACTGTCCCACAACAGTTTTAGTGCTAATTCACTCTTTCACACTTTCTTTGTATTAACCTCATTTTAACTTATATTTATATATATATCACAAATCATTTTCACCACATTTCATACATCACAAGTATAGGTCCATAATTACAATTTCACCATAAAGCCATCCCGTTGAACAATTCGGATCAATTCCCGATACTTGATGGTTTCAGCACACAGTTCCACCATCATATTTCATATAATTTGGCTCTCTTGTACACATGGTGAACACTTAGTACCACCCAAGTGACCTAGCCAATTTATTACGTAGCTCTCTTGTCCACATGGTGTCCTACACTTGGAATCACACATGCGACCTAGCTACATTTATCTCTCTCGTAGCTCTCTTGTCTACATGGGATACTTCCCGTATCACACATGTGACCTAGCTACATTTATCTCTCTCCCGTAGCTCTCTTGTCTACATGGGATACTTCTCGTATCACACATGTGACCTAGCTACTACATAGTATCGTGTAGCTTTCTTGTACACATGATGTGCAGTCGGCATCATACATGTGACCTAGCTACACTCCATCTATATTATTCAATTCTTCCGAATATTCAACCGGGATTTCTCTCTCTATTACTTATTTCCATTCTTCCAATAATCAATTTATGCTTCAAAATCGGCTAAAATATATATAATAGGCTGAAATATAAAAATTTAAATGAATTTAATGTATTATTTACATACAAACTTACCTCGGTGCAAAATATGGAAATTTTGCAATTTAATCCAAAACATTTTCCTTCCCCCGTTTGAGATCGATTCCACGCCTTTCTTGATCTATAATATCACATTTAGCCTAATAATTAATCACACTATTCATATGGGTCTAAAAATCATATTTTTACAAATTTTCATTTTGACCCCTAGACTTTTACATATTTGCACTTTTTTCCCAAGGCTCGGAAATTTAATTTCAGCCCTTATTCTTATGTTTAATGACATGCTGATCATTTTTCTCTTCTATGGAAACATCAAATTCTCACTCTAACACATAGTTATGAACAATAGATATTTTTACCGATTATGCCGTTTTACTCGTTTTTACGAAAAATCACTTAGCAAAAGTTCTTTAACACAATCTCAAACTTCATATTCTACCATAAAGCATCAAAATTCATGCATATCATTCATGGGTAAATTTTTAAACATAAACCCTAACTCGAAATAATGGTAGAAATAGGTAAACCGAGCTACGAGGATTTCAAAATTGTAAAGAACATTAAAAACGAGGCTTGAATGCACTTACTATTGAGCTTAGAAATTGAAGAAACCCTACCTATGGTAGCAAGTAAAATTCGGCAGCAACATGAAGAAGATGAATGGATTTTTGCTTGATTTTTCCCATTTTATTTCATTTAATATCCAAATGACCAAAATGCCCTTACTTACTAAATTTTCAAAAATTCCATCCATGTCCAATTTTTGTCCATAACTTAGAAATTGGTAAAATTGCTATTTAAGACCTCCTAATTAATATTTTAAAGCAATTTCATACTAGAAACTTCTAGAATGCAAGTTTTGCAACTTATTCAATTTAGTCCCTAACTTCAAGTTAAGCACTTTATGCATAGAATTTCTTCACGAAATTTTCACACAATCATGCAATCATATCATAGACCTCAAAATAATCATAAAATAATTATTTCTATCTCAAATTTGTGGTCCCGACATCACTATTCTGACTAGGCCCAAAATCAGGGTGTTACAATGGCACTGAGGAAGCCACGTGGAAACTTGAAGACTCAATGCATCAGTAGTATCCTCATCTGTTCAGATCAGGTAAATTTTGGGGTCGAAATTTCTTTCAAGGGGTAGAGCTGTAATGCCCCCCTTAATTTATTTCTATTTCTATAAATTCTTACACAAGTGTATATTTGCTTTAGTGGTTAAGTGATTTGGGTGTGTGTATGAGGTCTTGGGTTTAAGTCTCCCTTTTGCCAATTTTGTTATTTTAGATCGAAGCCTTACCTTTGTTGAGTGAGTTTACATAAAATTGTCTATTAATTCATATTAGAATGAGCCTGCTAGTTCCAGTGGTAAGCGAGTTAATATGTTAGAGGTCCTGTGTTCAAATCCCTACATGAGCGTGGATGTTATTTTTGCTCGGTTGTATGATAGAGTTTTGGTAGAGTTGGTATTCTGTGGTAGTTGGATGTGGTTAGTGGGGAGGATTTTAAGGGATTATGTTGTTAGTCGGGGAGTTGTTAAGGGATTTTGAGTATTTCTTTTAATTAATTATTTTTAAAAAATAAATTCCTTTTTGTTTTTGACGTCATTTTCTTCTATCCCCTCTTATCCTTTCTAAAATTTTTCTTTTTCCCTCTCTTTACGAATTTCAAATCGATCTAGCGTACGTTACTTTTTGTGGATCGGCGTTGTTAATTCTTTTTGTCTTCTTTTGTGCACTGGTAGTTACATTCATTTCAGTAAGTCTTCGATAGATAGGGCTTTTAATGTTCTTCGCTAGTGGTTAATGGGGTTTTTTATTCAATTCATGGTTAGGGGAAAGGCAAGATACAATTGGTGCTCTTGCAGTAAATTAAACGTTGGGTTTTCTTGTTCGTTGTCGGTAAGTATACGATTACGTTAAATGTTGTTGTGAGATCTTATTTTTAGGTAATTCGTGTTTGAAATTGTAAACAATTTCTGAAATTGGGCATTGGAATGTCGATTTGTAGGTTCTGGTGGGCTTGTGATTGCAGTAGTATCAAAACTGAACCAGGTGTTTTCCCAAAACACAGAAAATTAGGTTTCGGTGAAAGCCAAAAAAGCATTTTGTCGACGCCACACAGACATGTTCCTGGCCTTGCGGTTCGCCGTGTGCGAGACACGGCCGTGTATTTGACGAGGGTGCAGCCGTGCGCAAGACATGGCCATGTGATGGTGTTAGGAAGGCTGTATGGGCCATACAGGCTAGGCCATAGTGGGCGTGTGGGTTTTGGGCCAGGCCAATCTGGGCGTGTAGGCCCGCACGGGCATCTGGGCCCATAATTCTAAAAATTTCCCTAGGGTCACACGGTTCATTCCAATCAACTGTGGGCCTACCATAGGGTAGGTAAGGGCTAACCAAACCCTAAATTATGTGATAGTCTGCCTTGTGTAGGATACCAATATGTACATTTGTTCTGTTAAGTATATATACATGATCTGTATATGAGCATATTATGCATGGTTTTACTGTATATGTTATTCTGTATCTGTGACTGGGGTGGGTTTTGTATATGTGGAGGAAGTGATCTGTACAACGACCTTTCACCTATATTTTGGCAGCTTGACTGCATATTATCTATTATGTGCCGTATCAACACTATATGGTGTGTAGGGATGGGTGAGTGTTTTTAACCGCACATAGTGTGATGGGATGGTCGGAGTTGGTGTGTAGTGGATGGGGGTAGGATTCTGTATATCTGTTCTGCATATCTGATTCTGCTATTTGTATCTGTAAAGGACTTAAGTCTGAATCTGAATTTAACTGTATATGTGATATCTGTATGTTTAGCATGTCTATTTTTGTTGGGTTACACATTGAGTTTACAAAAACTCACCTCTGTTATTTTGTTCTATGTAGGTAATCCACAGACTTAGGCGAATTGGTGCAGTAGAGCCTCACGGTGACCACAAGATTTTGAACTGTTTTTAATTAAGGGTTTTCGTTTAATTAAGGCTTCTTTTTGGGAGTTTTGTAATTAAAGGACTCTCCAGACTGTTTAGATTTATTTTGGATTTAGATTTTTTATTTAACCTTTTAATTGTGACGGTTAGCTAAAAATATGGTTTTTACTAAAAACAAAGGTTTTCTAAAAATACGAACGGTATTTTCAAATATGACGATTTCTAAGACTTCCGCTATAAAATATGTTTTGGCAACTGAGCTAATTAAGTAACATTTTCGGTAATAGTTATAAACAAATATGGGCTATGAAACTAGGATGATTTATTAAAACGACTCTGTTTTCAAAACCCTTCTTTGTAACATCTCTGGATTCGGCCGTAACGTCTAGGCTAGGTTTGGGGTGTTACAGTCGTCAAAACGTCGTTGGATTTTCATTATTTCTTTACACATGATAAATTGCATAATAACACATAACATATATATATATATATATATATATATATATATATATGATTCATTTACATTAGAACAACACAATAAACATTCAATTTAATCAACATTTAAGTTTTTATAGTTCATATGGACTTACCTGGCTGAATTGCAGAATTGATTAAGTATAGGGGCTATTTGGTAATTTTTTCTTCTTCTCGATTTTCCACTTGTTCTAGATCTAAATTAATAATTTCATTCAATTCGTTAATTTAGATAGTAAAACTAATTCATTTTATACAATTTAGTCATTTTTTATATTTTTACAAAATTGCCCCAATATTTTACTTTTATTCAATTTAGTCCTTGAGCCTAAAACATGCAAATTAATATTTTTTATTGAAAACCTATGCCAACTGAATATTCATAGCTTCCAGTACAACACATTTTTGCAACAATTTCACATCACGTCTTTGAACTATTATTATTTTAACAATTTAGTCCCTAGCCGTTGAATTCATCAAAAATCATTTAACAAAATACTTATAAATACCAACTAATATTTCAAATTCATAATTTAACATCTAAAATCACATAGATTCATCAATGGCAACATTCAAAATCTTTAATAGGTTCAAAAATAAAGGTATAGGCTAAATGGACCTAGTAGCAATGATCTCAAAAACATAAAAATTATTATAAACAGGTGAAAAATGGCTTACCATGCATGAATTGAAGCATGGCCAAACCTTGGTTTTTCTTTCCATGGTGTTTCGGTGGTTTGGAGAAGATGATAAGAATAAAATGTTTCCTTTCTTTTTGTTTTTTTTACTTATTTTATGTTTTTATTACTTTAAAATTTTTAATTTATAAAAATAACACATACTTATCATAAAAACAAGCATTGACCAACCATAATAATTCATCATGGTCTAACTATCATATAAGTCCACCTACTTCCACTAAGTAATCCATTAAATCATTAAAATTCAATAGCAACTAGGTTTTACACCTTTTACAAATTAGTCCTTTTTACTTAATTAAGCATGCAAACGTCAAAATTTCTTAATGAAACTTTTATACGACTTAATAACACTCCATAAATATTTATAAAAATTTTTATGGCTTTGCTCATAGAAATGAGGTCCCGATACCTCATTTTCTAAAATCACTTGACTTTAGGGTTTACCACTTAAACTTAATTAATCATTTATAACATAAATTATCATATCAAAAAATTTTAAAACTGTATTTGACTCATAAATGTTAAACAATAATATATACGAACTTACTTGTTAAATTTGTGGCTCTGAAACTACTGTTTATGACACCACTGGAAAATGGGTTGTTATAACTCTCCCCCCTTTACGAAAATTTTGTCCTCGAAATTTCGTACTTGATAATAGCGATCAAGTCGAGTCTTTCTTTTGCCTTTTTTCTTAATGGTACTCCATAAATAAATCAATCATAACTCGTTTTGATTCATCTCATATTGGAATTTGATATTGTACCTAGATTTAACTGAACAACTATTATGTTCTCTCGTCATAACTTTATCATTAGTATCACATCTACTGAGAAATTGTCAACAATCCTCTGTCAAAATTTAACCGAAAGGAAACCCAGTTTATTAGATTCCAAGCACATTTGACAATTCATAGCATTTAGCTAAAGTTCGTAATTTTCACTACAGACTTTAATCGATGTTTCTGACATATCTACATATGTAACTTCCAACTGAAAAGTGTTGTACTTCATGAAAAGTTTCAAACAATATCATTTAAATACAAGCGTGATAGTTGTAACTACCGAGATGACTTTACTTCATAGTAACATTTCCCGATTATAACTGATCTGGTAGATATATTCTTGTATCATGTCTTTTAGAATATGAATCCCTCATTCTGACTGTCCGTCTATTTACCCATGAATTCATAAAATTTATTCCTGAATCAAGAGATGAACTCAAATATACAACTTATCTAACTTTTCGAGTGAATAATTCGTTCTGACTAAAATAATTGAGTTGGTCTTATCAACTTGATAGTGACAATTCAAATCATTTTCTTCTTCTTGTCGTCAAGACAATCCATATATATAATCTATCATATTTCCCTTAGAATACCAACCAAAGATCACTACAAACTTCTTTAACAAAATTATGACATCTAGTTTTGATTGTTGACATGATCCGAGGTTATCTGAGTAATGAGAATTCAATATGCAAGGTTAAGCTCAACCTTCAATGTCTATACTTTTGTCGTTACCTATCCCCTTCATGAAAGCTAGAAATGGGATATAATGAAACTATCTCAATGATTAACATTGAAGCTTTGAACCATACTAGAGCTGTAACCATCGGATGGATTAAAACCATAGTCTATATTAAAACCAGTGTTACAACCTTATAGATAGAACAATACCTCAAATATCAATAGTGCAATCCGAAACAAAAGAGAATAATCGAATGTAGTTCCAGTAACAACCTGTGTAGTAACACAACCTCTATAAATCTAAGATCTATATCACTATATCCATATGATCCAACCAGGAGTTATAACCGTAATAGATGTCATTACCTCCGACCAAAGAATATCCTTTACAGATGAAAGATGTACGATAGATTAAACAATAAGAATAATAAGATTACCAAGATAAAGAATTCCAATATATAAAGCTCTACTGAATTGCAGAACATACAACCCATATTGAATGATAAAAAGATTGATGCTACCTCAGAGAAAATCTAGAAGAAGAATATCGCTCATACGCACTGGAATCAATTGTGACAGATACAACATAAATTGCATATATATAAATTAGAGCATCAACCAGACTAACAATACCTATATCTAACGGTATGGTTAACCATCGTTTCCATATGATAAGAATTACATCTAAAGATAAACAGTTGCATATGTCTCTAAGGATAAAAGAACATATAAAATACCTAGAGGAGATCATTATAAGATTCTCGACCATAACAGCTGCATTCAGATATATTTGTAGTTCAAACACTATCCGACTAACTACTAAAGTCATCGATGACCCTACATTATCTCGTTCCACTAAAGAAATCACTTCAGAAGAAATTTCGGTTAACCTGTTCTTTAGATACCATACCTGAATAAGTCGATTACTCGTAAATAACTTCTTCTTTAACAGCGACGTTGCGTATCCCGAATAATCTTCAAAAAAATCTAATATCCCTTCTAGAACTCTCTTTACTTGCTAACCGATTCTCGGCTCTAACCACATTATTACTCACTCAGTCGCTAAACATTTCAATTTCTCTTTTACAGACTTAATCAACATAAATCTTGTTTAAATTTCGTTGTATAAGACTTTGAGGGTTAGGGGGTGGGGTCATAAAGCCACTACATTAAGTCTCATATATACACATCAAACATAACTTTCATTATCAACATAACATCATAGACCTTCACTCTTACCTTTATGAGTTTTTTTCCCAACAATAGCAACTTTTGAATCAGATACTTGACTATCACTTTTAGCATTATCGGAAATAGCTCGGTTAGAAAATATCTTTGTCTGTAAGTGAAACAAATCTCATCAGAGTCAAAAGATATCACACTACCACAGGTTATATGATGCCATGTATTTCTAGACTTCCTACATGCTACATTCAGCTTGAGAACAGATTAAATCACAACTTTGATACCACTAAATGTAACACCTCTAACCCGTATCCACTACTAAAATAGGGTTACGAAGAATTACCATAAAAATGTAACTTAAAACATTCATTTCCAAACATTTCATTAATTATAGTATAATTCATTCATACACATGCATATCTTCCCTTATTCAAGCCCTTGAGACCTTAGAAACATTTTAGAAACAATTCGGGACTAAATTCGAAACATTTGTAACATTGAGAAAAAAGTTAGATAATTTCACACTGTAGAGGTCACACAACTGAGACATACGCCCGTGTCTCGATCTGTGTAACAATCAAAATAAGGACACATGGCCGTGTTCCAGCACGTGTCTGTGCCCGCGTAACACTCTAACTTGGGTCACACGACCAAGCCACATGCCCGTGTGCCAGGCAGTGTAACTTTCAAAAAGTAACATTTAAAACCTACAGGGGACACACGGCCATGTCGCATGGCCATGTGTCACACACGGCTGGGACACACACCCATATCTTAGGTCGTATGGACAAGAAAATGGCCAAAATCAAGCCATTTCTTTCACCCATTCAAACATCCACCTACAAACAGCTTGCACATATAATCAAGACCTTAAAACATACCCAAATCATGCATAATAAGACCAAATCAATAGGCCATTTAACCATACAACCAATATGCCATATAGGCACCTCAATCACAACCAAGTATTCCTACCTATATTTGTGTCTAAATGGTCATATTTCATCCAAACATACTTAACTAAATTCCATACCAAAGCATACCCTAATTGATCATATTGCAAACATGCCAACACTTACCAACTCAGTCATAAAACCATGCATCAATTTGACCATATAAACATCAACCATCAAGACATTAAAAATACCATAAGTACCACAAATCCAAATATTTCCAAATAATACGAAACAACTAACATATATATAGACATATTTCCATCATGTACATCTAATTCAAAACCTTTCTAAAGCATACCATATCTTGACTATGTTGAGGTTCATTCATCACATACCACTTTGGCCATACAATCATGCATTAACACATTGCCAAAATAACACGCACCAACAAGGCACCAAAAGTACCAAGGTTATATCAACCAAAATGACTTGTACATGCCGAACTCATCAACTAACATTCAACTAATCATCAATCATAAGTCAATCTATAAATGCCATTATAACCTTAACCAACATATCAAAGCTACTGATATAATAGTTGGATAGTGTGAAAGATCTCCGATGAGCTTCCAAACCGATCAAGCTTCCGATAATCTGAAAAGTAAGAGAAAGATTATTACATATGTAATGAATGCTTTGTAAGCTCGTATAAACTTAAACATAACATTTCATTTCAATAACGAACTTTATAGGTAAATGTAAACATACACTAATACTACAAGATTTATCAAACCATATTCATCAACTCAAAAATAAGCAAGTCCTTCAATATCACATATATTTTTCATTTCTAATATCATAGGAGTTATAAGACCTATTACACAATCATTAACCTTTTCATAAACTATATACCACACTCTTTACTTTCTTACCATTCCATTTACTTACTTTCCATTTCATTTACTTAACATAAATTTAAATAACATCATCAATTCACTAATTATTATATTTGTTCATGAACTAGGTAAATTCATCCATACCATACTTGAATTTCTTATATATAAGTACATCATTCAACTCATTAATCCCTTTTTCATCATATTACATCTAAACTTTGAACTTACTATTTCATTACCTTTTCTTACCTATTTGATTTTCATAATACAAGCCATAAGTATAAACTCAACCACATGATAAACCATTTCATTAGAAAATACATACTTTGAATTTTTACCACCCTTTCATGAAGATAAGCATATTTTCATTTGGACACTTGCCAATTAAATTCATAACTTTAAAATTAAACATAATACAATCCAACCAATAGCTTGGCACAAGCCTAAGTATCATCAACAACACATGTTAGTGCATCAATTCACAATTCACTTGAAATAACATAAGATAAGTCATTAAACATGAATAACCTCACTTGAAATCATTAACTTCATTAACATAGACATACTTTTATTTAACATTTTCGTTTGATAGTTTTCATGATATAAGTCATTTAATTACTTACCGTTCCTTCCTCTTTCATGCCTATTGAATCACTTAAAAATAATTTCGGATACACGGGAAAGCTTACACAAAGTATGCTGAATATATGGTCGAAACCATTCTTTTCATCATTGCTCACTCGAGCCGTAAATGGGTCTGCTCATACAAGCTGAAGGTCAGAATTTAGCTACACAATGTCACTCACACAAGTTGACGAGTATCCGCAACAAATGTCGAAACTCAGCCATCGATAAGACATTTAGGACCAGCACCTAAAATATCAAAACCCTAATGGCATTCATTTGTATCCCATATATTCCTAACAGTCATACGGGGATCGATAGTCATTAAAACATCATTGTATTTCCATCGTTTCTTTACACATGATAAATTGTATAATAACATACAACATATATATATTGATTCATTTACATTAGAGAAACACACTAAAAATTCAATTTAATCAACATTTAAGTGTTTATAGTTCATACGAACTTACCTGGCAAAATTGCAGAATTAACTAAGTATAGGGGCTATTTGGTAATTTTCCCTTCTCCTCGATTTTCCACTTGTTCTAGATCTAAATTATTAATTTCATTCAATTCATTAATTTAGATAGTAAAAATAATTCATTTTATACAATTTAGTCATTTTTGACATTTCTACAAAATTTCCCCCAACATTTTACTTTTATTCAATTTAGTCCCTGAGCCTAAAACATACAAATTAACAATTTTTATTGAAAAAAATGCCAACCAAATATTCATAGCTTCCATTTCAGCCCTTTTTTGTAACAATTTCACATCAAGTCCTTAAACTATTACTATTTTAACAATTTAGTCCCTAATCGTTTAATTATTCAAAAATCATTCAACAAAATACTTATAAATAACAAGTAATATTTCAAATTCAACATTTAACACCTAAAATCACATAGATTCATCTGTAACACCCCAAACCCAGCCTGGACATTATGGCTGAATCTGGCGATGTCATATGAGAGTGTTTTTGGAAATGCATTGACCTTAAAATCATCCCAATTATTAATTTCACTTAGTTCGGGAAAACGCGTTTTAATTGATTTGATTTAAAACATTTCTTTTACGCGGAGGCTTTTGAAAGCCCAATAAATTTTAGGGAACCATTTCATGTACGAAGACATTAGCTTTTAGGAAAACTGAGATTTGTCTAAAATCCCATAAACAATTTAAAAATCCAATTAAAGTCTATAAAGTCCCACCTTACATCAACCAAACCAGAACATAATTAAAAAGAAATGAATACCGAAATCAAATTTAAAATAGTCTAAATATGTGTGGCCACCGTCGTGTCCTCTGCTACACCAAACCGTCAAGTCTGGGGATTACTTACACAGATTAAACAAAAAAGGTGAGTTTTCACAAAATCAGTGTGCAATCCTCTCAGAAATTATACACAATAGCAGAAGTCAGGCATACATCCAAATATCACATAACTCGGGCCTGCACCCTTTACAGAACCGATGTGAACCCTAGTCCACTCAGATATAGAATCAGATACGAAAGGGCCTTAGCCCATCTCAGATATATCATCCATAACAGAGCAGAACAATAAAGTCCTACCCACCAACCTCTACACACCAACTCCGTCCAACCCTACACACCATGTGGGGATAAAATCGACCCACCCATCCCTACACACCATCCTGTACCAAATGCGGCACATAATCAGGTAATCGCAGCTAAGCTGCCAGATATCAGGCTTAGGATCCCTTTAGAATACTTCCTCTACCAATATTAACCCAACCTCGATGCAATACAGCATACAATACATGACATGCAAATATGCAATTAACAGATCATATATACAAATCGATGTACATGCTAAAGCACATATATACATAGTTAGATCACGTAATCAAGGGGTCGAGTAACCCTTACCGACCCTACAGTAGGTCCCAGTCAACTTGGGTTCCCCGAGTAACCTTTCAGAGTATCACAGAAAATTAGGCTCACACGCCCATGTGACCTGCCCGTGTGGGCCCACACAGCCTAAATTGGCCTTGGCCGTGTGGATTACACAGCCTGGCCTAGAATTCCACACGCCCATGTGGCCCATATGGCCCAATAGGTCGTGCCCGTGTCTCGCACACAGCCTCGCCTGCCATCACACGGCCGTGTTATGTGCCTGTGTCCTATGTGCTTGGCCTAGTTTGTCAATCACATGCTCGTGTACTGCCCCACACAAGTGACCACACACCAGTGTGGCATCGAAAGTTTCATTTTTTGGCTTTCGGCCTATTCTCGCTTTCTATGTTTTCGGGTACACACCTGATATCGATTTGAAGCTAAGACAACCCCGAGCACTCCAGAACCTATTATTGACTGATAAATACCAAGTTAACACTTCATACACAGTAAAACTGAATTGAAATGAAGAATCCTATAAACGCATAAACAACTTACCGATAACAACTGAACTCAATCCCGATTCAGGTCAAAGAACATGACTTCCAGTCTCTCAGCCTCCTCCTAAACACGAAATAAACTCATTAAATAAATATTCTATAGTCCTAGAACCAAAACGTTAATAATACACTTACCAAACGCGTGATAACGACACAGGACAATCGAAGGTAATTTGGAACCCAACGAAAATAACGAACAAAGAATAGGGGAAAGGGGGATGGGAATTTCGGTCAAGAGAGAGATGGGAATCCAAATTATACAAAAAAAAACCAAATGGGATATTCTGATATCCCTCTAATCTTTTCCCCCACAATTCTCTCCACCAAATCCTCACTACTCAGAATTCTATCGCCACTCAAACTCCTCCCCAAAATCTTGCAAAAATAAAGCCAAAGCTAGGAATCAAACTCAGGACCTCATGCAAACAAGCACTCCACCTAACCACTAGACCAGCAAGCCCGTTCTGATATAATCTTATCAAAAATTAAACATAAGCCTATTAAGCAAGGTTAAGGCTTTATTCAGAAAAATACCAAAATTTGGCCAAGCGAAGGCTTGAACTTAGGACCTCTCACACACACCCAGAACACTTAACCACTAAAGCAGATACACACTTGTGTGTCGTAAATTCACAAAAACAAAAACATAAATTTTGGGGTGTTACATCATCAATGACAACTTTCAAAATCTTTATCAGTTTAAAAAATAAAGGTACAGGCTAACTGGAGCTAGTTGCAATGATCTGAAAAACATAAAAATTATTAGAAACGGGTGAAAAATGGCTTACCATGCATGAATTGAAGCATGGCCACACCTTGGTTCTTCTTGCCATGGTGTTTCAGTGGTTTGGAGAATATGGTAAGAATAAAATGTTTCATTTCTTTTTTTTTTTTACTTATTTTATGTTTTTTTATTACTTTCAATTTTTTAATTAATAAAAATAACACATACTGATCATAAAAACAAGCATTGACCGACCATAATAATTCATCATGGTCTAATTTTCATATAAGTCCACCTACTTCTACTATAACAACCCGTTTTAGGGTCAAATCAGAATAGTGGTTTTGGAACCACAAATTTGAATTAGAAATGTTAATCTTATTATTTCTTTGAGGTCCACAGTATTATTGTATGATTTTGTGAAAATTTTGTTAAGAAATTTTATCGATAGAGTGTCCAATTGGACTAATAGGACTAAATTGCAATATGTGCAAAATATGTGTTCTAGAAGCTAGAGGTGTTTAATTGCTATGAAATTTTAAATTGGAGGCCTTTAAATGGTAATTAGACCATTATACTTTAAGTTGGAAAAAATGGACATGATTAGATAAAATTTCAAAGTTTTAATTGAAATGCATTTTTGTCATTTGGTTAATAAAGACAAAAATAACTAAAATAAAAGATGTTCATCTTCATCAAATTAGTCTCTTAGCCGAAATTCCAAGGGTCTCCATAGCTAGGGTTTTTCCAAGCTTTCAAGCTCGATTGTAAGTCCGTTCTTGCCTCGTTTATATATGATTTTTATGTTTTTAAAGTTGTCTCAACCTAATCTAGATATTTCCAGGACTAATTTGAAAGAAAATCAAAGTCTAAAATTTTACCCATGTTGAATATTTGTGTATTTTGATGTCCAATGGTAGAAAATGTATTTTTGATGTTAGGTAAACAACATTTACCATGTGATTTTTGATGAAAATTTTAAATAGGGACCTATTTGTAAAAGTTGTAAAATGTGTGTAAAAAATGTGAATAAATGAAAAATATGGGCTGTTATGAGTACTATTAATATTTGACTAGGATTGGGTAATAAAGAAATTGGATGAAAATCATTTTACGAGCCTAAGGACTAAAATATAAAAAGTTGGAAAGCTAGGGGCAAAAATGTAATTTTTGACATATGGTGTTTTTGGGATTAAATTGAATAATGTGATGATTGAATGAGTTAAATTTGATATTATAGATCAAGAAAGACGAGGTTCTAACCTAGAGTGGGGAAAGAACAAGGTTGTTGACTGAATCAAACTATTAGCCATTTTGTACCGAGGTAAGTTCTTATGTTAAAAATAAAATTTAGAATAATTGTACTTAAACGCTTTAATATTACATGAATTGTTTGTTTGATTATGTGAATGAGTGTAACTCTACGAACGAGTTCAATGACGAATCGACAAGCAAGAAATCCGGTTTGAACCTTAGGAATAGGATAGGATACAAGTGACACGTCACTAGGGTCATTATGTGCTATTTGATTATGTGATCCAGGTGCTGGTCTTATACGTCCTACCGGTGGCTGAGTATACCGGCGTATGTTGCAGATACTTAATAGCTTGTGTGAGCAGCACCGCGTAGCTACATCTCGACTGACAGTTTGTGTGAGCAGGCCCGTTCATAGCTCAAGAATGGGCAACTATGTGATATGAGACTTGGGTAGCTTTGGCTACATATGTGGCACTTAGTGTACAAATATCCTGAGTATCCGACATTTTTATTTTGAGTAGTTCACAGGTATGTCAAAGATGAGAATATGTGTAAGTTCATTTCGAGATGGTTCAGGTATGTACGTAAAGCTCATGTTTATTAAACACTTAAAATGATGAAAATGAGGTAAGTTTGGTGATGGAATGAATTATGATCATGAGACTATGGTAAATTTACATTTAATTATGTTATAATATTTAAATGTTATATGCATGGTAAGGTTGCTTATTTCTTTCATACAAGCTTACTAAGCTATATAGCTTACTCTGTTTATTTTCCATGTTTTTATAGTGTCGCCAAGCTAACTCAGATCGAAGATCGTTGGAGACTCAAATCACACTATCAAACTTTCATTTTGGGTATTGATGATCTTAGTATTTTGGAATATGGCATGTATAGGGATTTGGTCATTTTGTTACATGTGTCATTATGATTGGCCTATGTATTGGCTTGTAATAGTTATTGGTTGATTTGGTACTTTTTCATGCTAATTGGCTTATTTTTGGCTAACATGGTTGTAAGCCTAAGTATATTCATATATGTGCCAATGTCTTTTGTGATATGGTCATGGTATGCTTGGCGAATGATGTAATGTGATCCATAGCATGAATGTGAAATGTTTGGAAATGTGATCTATTAATGAGATAATGAATTTGTGTACAATTAGGTATCTTGACAGTAGTTAATTTTGGCTTGATGAATGTGAAATGGCATGATTGAGTTAGGGCTTAATAAATGTTGTAAGAATGATAGATGTTGCTATTGTGTTGGCACGTGTTGGTCATGATTGTAGGTGTTTTGGTTGCCTAAGTATATTATGATTTGTGCCATTGAATTGGTGTATGTGTTTGTGTGAAAAAGGGTGGCAAATGGCTTGGTAAATAGGCTTTAATTTTTCCACACGGTCTGCCCCATGGGCATGTGTTTTGGCCATGTGTCCCCTGCACCTTAATTTTGAGAAATAGAATGCTCAGAATTGAGCACACGAGCAGAGACACGGGCATGTGTCTCAGCCATGTGGATGATACAGCCTCAGGCACGGGCGTGTGTCCTGGGTGTGTGAAGTCTGTACCTATTTTATGAAAATTAATTTTCCACACAGCCTAGCACACGAGCATGTGACTTGCCCGTGTGATCTTAATTTGTTCATGAGTTACAATTTAGAGAGTTGCACGAGGTCAGGACACGGGCGTGTGTGACCGCATGGCCTGCCCATACAGGCGTGTCCCATACCCACACAGGCGTGTGACCCCCGTTTAGTGGAAAAATTTTCTAAGTCTTGTAAAATTTTCCTGAGTTGTCGGTTTAGTCTCGAACCACTTCCAAAGCATGTTTTGGGCCTCATACGCTCATATTAGGGACTTTATGATTATTTGTAAATGGATTTAATTTGGACGCAAATTTATGACTCAGAATTGTATGATTGTTTGTGTGGTAAGTTTGGTAACACCTCAGACCCTGTTCCGGAGTTGAATATGGGTAAGGGGTGTTACATCCACTAAGTAATCCATTAAATCATTAAAATTCAATAGCAACTAGGTTTTACATCTTTTACAAATTAGTCCTTTTTACTTAATTAAGCATGCAAACTTCAAAATTTCTTAATGAAACTTTTATACGACTTTAATATCACTCCATAGATATTTATAAAAATATTTCTAGCTCTGTTTATAGAAACAAGGTCCTGATACCTCATTGTCTAAAACAACTTGACTGTAAGGTCTTACCACTTGAACTTAATTAATCATTTATATAACATAAATTATCATATCAAAAACTTTTTAAAACCATATTTGACTCGTAAATATTAAATAATAATATTTTTAAACTTATTCGTAGGATTTGTGGCTCCAAAACCACTATTTTTGACACCACTAAAAAAGGGATATTACATAAAGTGTAACAAGTATGAGTTCTGGCTCTAAAAAGTGGGATTTTTAGGACATGTGGTATTGACAGACAGTATTAGTGTTGATCTGAGTAAAATCTCAGCTATAATAGACTAGAAACATTTGAAAAATGTGTCACAAGTCAAAAGTTTTCTAGGTTTAGCTTAATATTACATAAGATTTGTTAAAGGATTTTCGATTATTGATATACCGTTAATGAAACTGCTTCAAAAAGATGTGAAGTTCGAATAGTTTGAAAAGTGTCAGCAAGGTTTTAATAAGTTGAAAGCATTGTTAACCGAGGCACGTATGTTGGTTCAGCCAGAGGCCAGTAAAAAATCTGTGATTTACAGTGATGCTTCATTAAATGGTTTAGGTTGTGTTTTAATACAAAAAGGCAAAATGATAAGGTATGCTTCTCGATAGTTAAAGCCGTACTAATAGTGTAACACCCCTCACCCATATTCAACGTTGGAATAGGGTTACGGAGCATTACTGGACTTATAAAAAAAATTAAACATTCACTTTGCACACATTTTCACATTTCATACAGTTATCATTCAAACTCAATCAATATGTCCCTATTACGAGCCTATGAGGCCCAAAGCATGCATTGGGAGTGGTTCAGAACTTAATCGAAAACTGTGAAAACTTATAGAACACTTAAAAATTTTCACAAAAATAGCGGACACACACGGCCAACAGACACGCCCGTGTCACAGGTTATGTAGACATTCAAAATGGGAATGCATGGCTGTGTCCTAGCCCATGTCCGACATCATCTAACTTTCTGACTTGGGTTACACGGCCAACACACACGCCCGTGTGGCTAACCCGTGTGCCCTAAAAATGGCCATACAAGCCCGTGTGGTAGGCCGTGCCAAACCTATAGGGTATACTGACTTATGCCACACGGCCAAGTCACACGCCCATATGTGAGGCCATGTGGAGCATACTGACTTGATTTTAATTTCAACACTAGGAGATACATGGCCAAGTAACATAACCATGTGTCATATATGGCTAAGACCCGTGTGGACAAAAATAGGCTATTTGCCAAGCCATCTTGCCACCCAAATTTACATACACCTACACAACTCAATTGATACATAATCGTATCATAAATAGTCATCTAATTCAAGCACAACCAAGACTAAAATATGCCATTTCAACTAACCATTTTTTTGCATAAATCCACAAGCCATTCTTATGCAACTATGAACCACATCACTAAGGAGCATTAACACACATATATGTACAACACCATATTGCCAAAATGAGCCAACTCTCATGACTAAACACATAACTAACCATTCATCATTTACAAGAAAAATAAATGGCTAGAATCCATCATTAACATATAGGCTACCAATAGCCAAAAAGACCTATACATGCCATTATAACCCAAAATTTATAAAACCACAATACCAGATACCCGATAGATAGTGTGATGAAATCTCTGCCATCTTCCAATCTGAACGAGCTTTCAATATCTAGGCACACAAAGAAATTAACACAAAGTAAGCATGAAATGCTTAGTAAGTTCGTAATTCAAAAATAAGGCTTACTACTTCAATTTATAAGCATAATCCACTTTAGTCAATTCAATATATCTTGGCCTTGGTCTAAACATCATTAACCTTCACTACAGGAAAATAGGGCTTTAGCGGCGTTTTTAGTGGCGTTTTATCAAAAAACGCCGCAAAAATTGTAAAACACAGAGCAATAGCGGCGTTTTTGTTAAAACGCCGCTAAAAACAGAGCAATAGCGGCGTTTTTTGTTAAAACGCCGCTAAAAACAGAGCATTAGCGGCACTTTTGGTAAAATGCCGCTAAAGACCAGAGCATTAGTGGCGCTTTTGATAAAACGCCGCTAAAAACCAGAGCATTAGCGGCGCTTTTGGTAAAACGCCGCTATAGACCAGAGCATTAGCGGCGCTTTTGGTAAAACGCTGCTAAAAACCAGAGCATTAGTGGCGCTTTTAGTAAAACGCCACTAAAAGTTATATAACACCTAAAATCCTAAACCCCAAAGAAAAAAATAAAATATTAATCTATAACCCTTAAAATAGTAAACCCCTAAACCGTAACAAGCCCTAAACACTAAACTATAACCCCTAAAACCCTAAACGCCGCAATTGGTGTATTTTTAGTGGCGCTAGGTTATAAACGCTGCTAATGTTAAATTAAACTTAAATTCAGAAATTTGAAACATAGAGGAATTAAATTCTTAAGAATAGAAATATAATAACTAAATTTTAATTTTACGAAAAGTACAAATACTTATCTCATATTTTAGCTTTTACAGATTAAGTGGTTTAGTATTCAATTTGTTAAAGTATGTTAAGAGAATTACTTTTTCTTTTTTAAGATTTAACACTCCTATGCAAAAAGATATTATTTAACTCGTATATTTGTTAAAAGTTTATATAAAAATTAATTTAAAAGTTTATATAAGAATTAATTGTTATTTTTGTTATAATCATAAAGTTAATTGTGTTTCAAATTTTTATTATATATATATATATATAAAAATACATTCTTATAACTTAATTTATATGTGAGAGGGTAAATTAATAATTTCACAACTGAATTAATATACTTGATTAACCCATAACACCAACTTAATAAAAAAATAACTATAATTATAATTTTTTCTTTCCATTTATATGATTCAACTAAAAATATTTTTAATATTTAATTTAAATAGACAAACAATTATTGCACTCAAATTGATATAAATTATAAAATTACAATTAATTTTATTTAAAAGTCTATTCGAAACAATGGATGTTTTGAATTCGTAAAGTAAAATAATCATACTAGAATATGGCACACTCATTGAATTTTTATGTAACAAAATTAATAAAATTTGATGTAATAACCAGTATGCCATTTATATAAAAATCTAAACAACTAATGCGGACTATACTTAAAAGATTAATGCTTGTATTAATAAAATTTTCGTAATATTTAATTATTTTAGTACATATGCATAATTTCCATGATTAACTTTATATCACATACTGTTATTAATGATAAAAAGATTTTTTTTTATTTTTTATCAAAATAATATTTTTATATGAAAATAATAAATATGATTTTATAAAATTATATAAACTAATTTTGTTATTATATATGTAATGTGCAACAGTAATTTATTAATAAAATTTTATTTTAATTTGAATGGGTTTAATTGATTTTTACAATAATTTTAAGAAGTTAGCGGCGCTAGCATATAAACGCCGCAATAGATCACCTTTAGCGGCGTTTTTTTTAAAAACGCCACAACTGTCATTTTTTTTAACCAAAACTCCGTCGTTTTAGTTTCATCCAATTTATTCCCAGTGCTCCCGATAGCTGTTCTTTTTCCCCTTAACAAAATTTCCCCCATTCCATCTCTTCTCCTTTAATCCCTAAATTTTCATCCCCAAGTTCCCAACCCATTTGCTACCGAAGACGCCGACGAGACCACCTGGTGCATCGCCCTCGAATAATCTCTCTACTGCGACGCCGTCGCCGTCGCTCTCCACTCCTAAAAAATAATCGGGAGGCAATTTCGTCACCCCTTCTACAGTCAATTCGTCTACCTCTTTTTCCTAGGGTTCTGCATTGTCTAAATTTTGATTAATGCGGTTTTAATTAACTAAAAGTTTAACATTATTTTTCTTCCTTTGGATTATTTCAAGGCTGCTTTACTCATTCTGGGCTGTGATTTTTTGGTTCATGATTTTAAGGTACGGCAAAGTCAAAGGACCCATCCTTCTTTAATTTTATTTTTTTCATTATTTTTTTTAAATTTTTGCATGCTGTTAAAGAATTTGGGTTGGTAATTGTTTTCTAAATATTGGGTATTAAAAAATTTGACGAATTTGTTGAAATTAATGTGTATATATATTTTTATTTTTCTTTTGGTTCGTTAGAAGTACTAATCAAATGAGGAGCTTGGTAGGATGATTTGCGAGGTTCTCTTTAGGATTGAGATAATTGTGAACAAAAACTTGAAAATATTTTTGTTTTTGCTTTTAAATTTAATCAATAATTAGGAATTTTTATGAACAACTTCAATATATTTGTACAGGAGGGTAAATGTTTGAAATTTCCCCATTCTCATAGCTTGATATATACGATACTGGTGGTAGAAAGTTTTTGATGATTGGTAATTATTTTGAGCCTATTTTAATATTATAGATTCTCTTTTTCCAAGTTATCATTCAGGGAAATTTAAGGTTAGATCATGGGGATGATTTTTTTCTTTTTTCTTTTATTATTATTGATGATTTGAGGAAAGAGATTTATGATACCTTTAGAAGTTTGAGAGCTGGGGAGTTGTCAAAACACACACTTTTTTTAAGGGAATGCTTGTTTACATGGAATTTAATATTTTTGAATCTCTTGGCATTGGAAGGATCCGATCCCAAATTCGTTCCTCTCTTCGTGAAATCGTTGGGGTTTCTCGTTTGTGTCGGGTACGAACGTAGTAACGGGTCTTGGAAACCCAAGTCCCATGAAGATCATCTATTTGTCAAGGTTTGAATTAAGTTAAAATTGAGTTATCTTCATAGCAATCATCATTGCGTTATAATTTTTAATTATTCATTCATTTGAAAAAATTTAGATTCTTTCCAGTCGGAGAGAGGTTGAACGGGAGCTTGTGAATCAAGTTTTGTTATTTATGGCGAAAAACAAGGGATTGGGAATGGTGGACGTGTGTGAGTTCTTGAGACATTTTTTGATTTTTTCGATTTTAAGAATGAATGCCTCGGATTCTTCATTGTTTTTGTTTGCTAGACAGTTGATTACGTCAATGGCATCGTTTTGCTGTTCAATTCCTAACCAGGCATTGCCAATTTTCAGAGCACTTATACATTGCCTGAAATATTTCCCTCTCAAAAGCTTGGAGGTAAGTTTCTTCTAATTTCTTAACTTATTGTTCTTTTTTGTTTGGAACTTGTGGTATCTTTGAAGGTGCAGTTTTATTAGGTATTTAGGTTCTATAATCTTGTGAACTTTCAGGAAACCAGGAATTTTTGCTATGTGGTTGAATGTTTGGTTGACTCGTTTACTGTGGTTTTGAGGCAATTGGTTGGAAATGGAGCGGTATGTTCTAGAAACTTCAATTTTCACTTAGACCATTTTGTTTTGACTTATAATTTTTCTTAGTGTGGACTTTCTTATGATTTTCACTCATGCCTTTTTCGCCTTCTTATCATTCCATATTGTTTGTTCTTAGTCCATATTAAGAGGGAGTTGATTATTGAAGCTCAACTATGTGGGGTGGAACTAATAGAGAATGTGCTTTCACTCTATACGTCTCCTTGCAAGCAGTCTGATGAGATTGAGCCTATAGTTAAGCTATTAAAACACATGTTGGTAGCCCAAAAAGATCTTGCACTGCATTATATGCCGGAACTAGCATCAGTAATATTATCCTTATCTGTTTTGCTCATCGAATCCGATCTTGAACATCAACAGCTCTCAATATTAAAATTCCTTCACTTTCTTTTGAAGTGGAAAAGCGAAATTGGTATTTTCAGAATTTCTATGTAGATTCTATTCTCTTGATGCCCTTTAAATTGTATCTTCAGAATTTTTTTTGCTGTATACTGAATTTTTATTGTAGTCTAACCTTTATTTCTAAGTTTCTGACTTAATTTTATTTTTTATGAATCCATGTCACTTAATTTTGTTTTTTATGAATCCATGTCAAAGAAGTGTGTAAAATATTAATACTTTTATATACACATGTTTAGTTTTCTAAACCATCTTGGAAGTATCTATTTAATTTAGACCATTGGTTTATAATAGTTCACTGTTTTTTGTTGATACTGACCATTGGTTTAGTTTTCTGGTTTGTGCTGCTGTAAATCAACATGTAGGCCCTCTCTCTAATTTGTGCATGTGGACAGTGTGAATATTTCTAGAGTGGATGAATTATGATTGATGATCCTTTATCATTATTTTGTTTGGGTTGAATTCCAAGACCCTATATTTCTTACAATATTCTCTTGCGCTCACTTTTGTAGAGTATGTTGTTAATGGAGCTGAATATTTCCTTAGTGAAGAGCTTTTAGTTATTTTTCCCGTCATCAGCCTCATATCGTCCCCCTCTAAATCAGTTAAAGGAGCTGCAAATGATTTGCTTGTCCTTTTAGAAAGGCTTTTAGTAACATTATTGACAATGCCAAAGATTAACCTAGCCAAGAAGGTTGGCTATCCATCTATTAGCAGACCTGAACTGATAGCTTACAGGCTTTTGCAACATCTATGGTTTGAGATGTGTTTTTGCTGTCTAAAGTTTAATGCCTCATCAAGCTCTAGCTCCTCTGTTACACCATTAACCCTGATGGGGTTGGCACGGTGGATGTTGCATCCTTTACTAGGTCTCAATATAGGGGAAATGGCCTTCCACCAATTAGAGAAGCAGGACCTCAAAGAAGTGCGAGGAACAGATTAGGGGCAAATGCAGTGGATCCTATTTTGATGCAAAGTGGCAACCCTTATTTTCAAGGAAATTACTTGGGTCAACCTTTTCAGCCAACAATAACAGATGGAGGTGCCTCAGTTTGGACTCAGGCTCATGGTGTTCCTTATATGCATGGTAATTTCTCCATCTAAATATGTACTTTTTATTTAAAGCAGCATTCATGTAAATGAGCTTGTGTAGGAATTTGTTTTCAACTCGAAACTGATTGCCTTGGACTTGTGGTTTTGTACAGGTAGCAATATTGGTGGACCTATGAAGACTAGGCACAGAGGTTCCTCAAATTTCTCACATTCTCCCCTTGACTTTCAGAACCCAAACTTTCATCATCATGTGCCTTCTATCGAAGGAGCAAGAGGCCATGGCATTAATGTCCATCCGCAAGTAGCACCAGTTCCTTATTGCTTTCTAAATGCTTGTGGGAGGCATTGCAGCAGCGAATAAGGATGATAACATGCAGTTGACATCGTATGTGCTATGAATCCGAATTTAGGTATGACTTTTAGATATTTTATGTGCAAAAAAGTATTAGAGTGTCTTATGTTTGTATGTTAGTTAAGTAGATTATAGATAGAACCTGCAGTAGGACAACTAATTAGTTGATCAAAAGCTACACCCTATTTTGTAATCGTCTACTTGCATATTTGCATATACTTAATAATAATCTCGCGTCAACTAATTATTCTAATTTTTTATTTAATTGTTTTGTTTCAACATTTTATTTTTATTTGAGTTGAAAGAAGAAAAACACAAATTGCAATTTTGACTTAGTTAATCAATTTAAATAATCAATGTTGATATTTCACATGGGAATTAAGTCCTTAGTTAATCAATGTTTATATTTCATTTAAATAATATCTTATTTTATTGATATCTTTATATTTAATCTAATTTTTATTATTTATTTTAGTTTTGATTCTAAATTTTTATTTTTATTTTAATATTTAAGATAACTTGAGTTCTAACTTTTGGATTTTAATTGTGTTATTAATTTGTTATTTTAAATTCTAAATTTAAATTCATTAATTTTTGTATTTAGTTTTAAAGTTAAAATTTTAATAGAAAATTTAATTTGATAATGAATTTTAAATTTTTTATATTTTTCATGACCTTTATAATATTTTGTAATTTTTTTTTGAATTTCATGACTTTTAGCGGCAGTTTTGAGAAAAGCGCCGCTAAAGGTCGTGATCTTTAGCGGCGTTTGTAGAAAAAGCGTAGCTAAAGGTCATGATCTTTAGCGGTGTTTGTAGGAAAAGCGTCGCTAAAGGTCTTGATCTTTAGCGGCGTTTGTAGAAAAGGCGCCGCTAAAGGTCATGATCTTTAGCGGCGTTTTTTCAAATAAACGCCGCAAACTTTAGTGGCGCCATCTATAGAGGCATTTTTTGTGGCGCTTGTAAAAGCGCCGCTAAAGACCTTAAAAAACGCCGCTAAAAGTCAATTTTGCAGCAGTGCTTTGAATTTTAATTATCACATAAATTAGCAATCCATATCAAAACAACATAGCATAAGTACACACTACTTAGTGCATTCACATTTTCAAGAATGTGTATAAGCATATTTTTACCATCTAATAACTCATACTCTTTTCCAAGCTTTCATAGCAATTCTAATTGAGACATTTGCTGATCTTTCCTTCTATTTATACCAATTTAACCACAACTGTGTTCATCATGTATTCATATGTCAAAAATATATATACACCATTCAAATAATACGAATATGATATTCAACAACACATTAATTACAAAGTTAACATAAATTCAATCACATAATTACTCATAATGTTCACAACTTCCTTAGTTTTAATGCTCGTATAGCCTTTTGTACATACATGTATTGATACGTATCTATTTCTCACAATTTCACATCTTTAATTTACCCGTTGAACCATTTGGAATAGAAATCGAATATTCAGGATTCTCTCACCTTAAGTGCCCATATCATGTCTCGAAGCCAACTCAATGCATCTCGTGTCTGAAGTGCTAATATTATTACCCAAAGCCAAATCAATGTAACTCGCACCCGATGTGCTAATATCATAGCCGAAGCTGTAGCATCCTGAATTAGGGCCTAGTCAGAATAGTAGTTTTGGGACCACAAATCTGATGTTAAAATATTTATTTTATGATTTTATGATTTTTATAAGGATTAGAATATTAATATATGCATAAGTTAAAGTTTTGAGAAGAAATACTAAGTATAAGGTGTTTAATTGGAAATTAGGGACTAAACCAAATAAGTTGTAAATATTGTGTTCTACAAGTAATTTGTATGAAATTGCTTTAAATTATTAAATAGAAGGTCTCAATAAGTAATTTGCCCAATTTCTAAGTTTTTGGACAAAAATGGGCATGCATGGAAATTTTTGAAGGTTTAGTATTGAGGGGCATTTTGGTCATTTTATATTAATGAAATAAAATGGGAAAATAAGCCAAAAATCAGCTCATCTTCTCCATCTTGCTGCCGAAAATGGATAGACACTATAGCTAGGGTTTGTTCATCCTTTCCAAGCTCATAGTACTTGGTATATATATGATATGATGAAAAGTATGATGATGTTATAAGTATTTATGCTTAGATTTTCAATTGATGAAAAATGTAGTTTATTTGTATGTGTACTTACTAAGCTTTATAGCTTACCCTTCTCTCTTTTCCCACCTCTTTAGATACGTCAAGCTAGCTCAAAGGATCGGGAGACGTTGGAGCTCGGATCACACTATCTTCAAGAAATTTGGGTATAGATTGTTTAATTATTTTGGTTATGGAATGTATAGGAAATTTGTCTATTTGGTGTATATGTGTCATGTTGAAGTAGCCAATGTAATGGCTCATTTGAGTATTAATTATTTTGTTTATGGCCATGTGATTTGGTCCATGTTAATGATTGGGATGTATCCCTAAATTTACTCTTGCATGCATGCTAAATTGTGTATGTGTTAATGATATGTTTTGTTTGATGGATGTCTATTCATTTGCTTGTATGTGGTTGCATGATTTGATACTTAAAATGGATTAATAGTAAGGAATATGGTAAACCATGAAATTGGTGTGGTATGATTAAAAGATAAGGGTGTATGATTGACTAAGGGTGACCAATAGCTTGGAAAATAGCCTTCAAATGGTCCACACGGTCATCCCCACGGGCATGTCGTCTGGCCGTGTGTTCCCTATACCTTGAAAATTTAGGGTAGTTTGCATGGTAGTAAAAACACGAGTAGAGACACGGCCATGTGTCTCAACTGTGTTGAGGACACGGCCCTTGGCCATGGCGTGTGCTTGGTCGTGTGCCTCGAATTGCATGATGACATCATAAATAGAATGCTCGCTAAAATCACAGGAAGGCCGTGTGAGGGACACAGGCATGTGTTTGGCATGTGAAAACCACTGCAGCTTCGTAATGAAAAATAATTTCGCACGGGTAAGGGACACGGGCGTGTGCAAGGCCTCCCCACGGGTATGTGAGGCTCAAATAGGAAACTTTTCTAAATTTTTTCTTAGGATCTCAATTTAGCCCTGGACCGTCTCCAATGTATGTTTTGGGTCTCGTAGGCCCGTAATTGTGATAATATGATTATGTATGATTTATTTTAAAGTAAAAAGAAATTTTATGACCTATATTTTGTCAGAATGCCTACGTATGCATCCTGTAATGCCTCATACCTTGTCCCAGTCTCGGGTATAGGTAAGGGGTGTTACATTTATTAGTATCAGAGCTACGGTTTAGTCAGTTCTTAGACTATGTAGCATGTATCTGAGTCTAGCTATACATGCCATGTGTAAATTGTGATTGTGTGATGACTCCTGATGATATTAAACTGTGTTTTTCATATAGTAATAGATCCCGACCGAGCTGTAGCAGATGACGTAGAAAGCAATGCACCAGCCCCTACTCAAGGGACGGTGCTTGAAGAAAGTAGACCCATAACCGTAAGTCAAAGGGGGAGGCTAGAGGGTCCTTCTTCAAAATGATGAATGATTGTTATGCTGAGTTCGTTCGTACGAACCCAGCTACTTAGAAGCAACCTCCTTTGGCCCCTTCGAACCCTCAACCTGTACCCGTGATGCCTCGAGGTATAGATTTTATGAGATTCTGTAGAACTCCTGTGGATAAGATTCGGAAACAAGGAGTAGAGGAGTTTAGAGGTAATATTGAATATAATGCTGAGAGACCCGAGTTTTGGCTCGAGAATTCTATTCGGGTATTCGAGGAATTGTCTTATACACCTGAAGAGTGTTTGAAGTGTCCTATTTCATTTTTGAGGGATGATGGCTACCATTGGTGGAAGACTTTGATTTCGGTTGTGCCTAAGGAGGCAGTTACTTGGGACTTCTTTCAAGAGGAATTCTGAAAGAAGTATATTAGCGAGAGGTTTATTGACCAGAAACGTAAAGAATTTCTTGAACTTAAGCAGGGTCACATGTCAGTTACCGAATATAAGCGAGAGTTCGTCCAGCTTAGCAAGTATGCCCGAGAGTATGTGCCCACTGAGGCTAAGATGTGTAGGAGGTTTGGAGATGGACTTAATGAGGATATCAGAGTGTTAGTAGGCGTCCTTGAGGTAAAGGAGTTTGTTGTACTCGTTGAGCGGGCATGTAAGGCTAAGGAATTGACAAAGGAGAGAAAGAAAGCCGAGTCAGAAGCTAGAGATATGGAAAAGAGAATGATGAGTAGATCGGCCCCAACTCAGTCTAAAAAATCTAAAGATGTGTATTCTCGTTCTTATGCATCGACAGGACACTCCTATGGAAATCGTAAGAAGCAAAGTTCGAGTTTTCGGACTCAAGCTACATCTGTAGCTAGCGTAGGTGACGCTAAACCTTACCGATCTGAGTATGAATATTACAAAAGACGTCATCTGGGCTCGTGTAGGAGGAATGATGGGACGTGTGATAGATGTGGTTCTCAAGACCACTTTATCAAGGATTGTCCAGAGATGGGCGAGAGATTTCAGAATGCAAGACAGAGTG
This sequence comes from Gossypium anomalum, assembly GCA_025698475.1. Classification (NCBI taxonomy): domain Eukaryota; kingdom Viridiplantae; phylum Streptophyta; class Magnoliopsida; order Malvales; family Malvaceae; genus Gossypium; species Gossypium anomalum. The sequence continues at coordinate 54,846,635 of CM046956.1, forward strand.
GTTCAGCTTCAAAAGTGAGACCCCTAAAAAGTGTCGGTACTAGAGCTGGCAGCAATAATATGACACAAGAGACGGTAGTGCGATCTAAGGCTAGGGCTCCGGCTAGAGCCTATGCCATATGAGCATGTGAAGAAGCATCGTTGCCTGACGTGATCACTGGCACATTTTCACTTTATTGCACTGTTGTTATTGCTTTGATAGATCTAGGCTCTACACATTCTTATGTATGCATGAAATTGGTATCTAGCATGAATTTACTCGTCAAGTCTACAGAATTTGTGATTAGAGTGTCAAACTCGTTAAGCAAGCATGTCTTAGTCGATAAAGTATGCAAGAAATGCCCTTTAATGATTAAAGGACTTTGTTTCCCAGTTGACTTGATGTTTTTTCCGTTTGATGAATTCGATATTATTTTGGGTATTGATTGGTTGACACTGCATGGTGCTATAGTGGATTGTAGACAGAAAGCTATTGAATTGAGACAAGAAAATAGTGAAATCCTTCGAGTCGAATCAGATGAACCTAATGGCTTGCCAATCGTAATTTCTTTATGACCGCTCAGAAATGTATGAGAAAAGGATATGAAGCATAGCTGGCTTATGTGTTGAATACAAAGGAATCTAAGTTGAAAGTCGAATCAGTACCTGTTGTATGTGAGTTTGCAGATGTGTTCCCTGAAGGATTTCCAAGTTTACCCCAGGTTAGGGAAGTTGAATTCAGTATTAAGTTAATGCCAGGGACTGCGCCTATCTCTAATGCTCCATATAGAATGGCTCTAACAGAGTTAAAGGAATTAAAGTCATAGTTGCAAGAATTGGTTGACAAAGGCTTTACGAGACCCAGTTTTTTGCCATGGGGTGCTCTCGTGTTGTTCATAAAGAAAAAGGATGGTTCCATAAGATTATGTATTGATTACCGGAAACTTAATAAGGTAACGATTAAGAGCAAATATCCATTGCCAAGAATTGATGACTTGTTCAATCAGCTAAAAGGAGCAACATGGTTTTCCAAGATAGACTTGAGGTCCGACTATTACCAGCTGCGAGTTAAGGAGATAGATGTACCTAAGACTGCTTTTAAAACAAGGTATGGTCACTACTAATTCCTTGTTATGCCTTTTGGATTAACGAATGCTCCTACTGTGTTGATGGATTTAATGAATAGAATATTTCGTCCATACTTGGATAAGTTTGTTGTAGTGCTCATAGATGACATTTTGATTTACTCTAGAGATAAGACAGAACATATAGAACATCTGAGGATCATTTTGCAAACTTTGAGGGATAAGCAGTTATATGCCAAGTTTAGTAAAAGTGAGTTTTGGCTTCGAAAAGTTGGATTCTTAGGCCACATTGTTTCCAGTGATGGCATTCGGGTTGATCCTAGTAAGATTTCTGCCATTGTTGAATGGAAGCCTCTAAGGAATGTAACTGAAGTTAGGAGCTTTTTGGGCTTAGCCGGTTATTACCGAAGGTTTGTAAAGGGGTTTTAATGATAGCCAGCCCTATGACAAGACTGCTGCAAAAGGATGTTAAGTTTGAGTAGACAGAAAAGTGCCATCAAAGCTTTGAAAAGTGGAAAATGCTATTGACCAAGGCGCAAGTGCTAGTACAACCGGAACCAGGTAAAAAATTTGTAATCTACAGCAATGCGTCCTTGAATGGACTAGGATGTGTACTTATGCAAGAAGGAAAGGTTGTAGCCTATGCTTTGAGACAGCTGAAGCCTCATGAGAAGAATTATCCAACTCATGATTTGGAATTGGCCGCCATAGTGTTTGCCTTGAAGATTTGGCGTCATTATTTGTTCGGGGAAAAATGCCATGTCTATACCGATCATAAGAGCCTTACTTATTTAATGACTCAAAAAGACTTGAATTTAAGGCAACGAAGATGGTTGGAGCTATTGAAAGATTATGAGCTTATAATTGATTATCATCCGAGAAAAGCGAACATGGTCACCAACGCTCTGAGCAGGAAGTCTTTATTCGCTTTGAGGGCAATGAATACACAGATGGCCTTATGTAATGACAGTATCATTTTAGCCGAATTGAGAGTTAGGCCGACTCTTCTTCATCAGATTAGTGAAGTTCAAAAATCTGATGAGAAATTACAGGCTAAGAAAGTTCAGTGTAAATCAACCAATGAAACTGATTTTCAGAATGAGTCCGATGGATGCTTGAGATTTCAAGGAAGAGTCTGTGTTCCAAAGGATACCGAGTTGATCCGAACTATTTTACATGAGGCACATAATAGTCTTAAGTCAGTTCACCCGGGAAGTACGAAGATGTACAATGACTTGAAGAAAGTTTATTGGTGGAATGGCATAAAAAGAGATATCTTAGAAGTTGTAACAAGATGTTTGATTTGTCAACAGGTTAAAGCTGAATATCAAGTACCCTTCGGTTTACTTCAGCCTATTATGGTCCCTTAATGGAAATGGGATCGGATCACTATGGATTTTGTGACCGGGTTACCAGTGACTTCAAGAAAGAAAGATGCTCTTTGGGTACTAGTCGACAGATTGACTGAATCGGCTCATTTTATACCAGTAGGCACAGATAATTCTCTAGATAAGTTAGCTGATTTGTATATTTTAGTGATTGTTAGACTTCATGGTGTGCCATTATCAATCATTTCAGATAGGGATCCGAGATTTACGTTGCGATTTTGGAAAAAGTTACAAGCGGCTTTGGGAATGAAACTGAACCCATAAATTGATGGACAATCCGAGAGAATAATTCAGACACTTGAAGATATGCTTAGATGTTGTGTTCTTGAGTTTCAAGGTAGTTGGGAAAATTATCTACCTTTGGTTGAATTTGCTTACAATAATAGCTATCAGTCCAGTTTAAATATGGCACCTTATGAAGCATTATATGACCAAAGATGTCGAACTCCTTTGTATTGTACAGAGATCAAGGAAAGTAAAATTTTCGGAGTTGATTTGATCAAAGAAATCGATGACAAAGTTAAGGTGATTCAAGATTGTTTGAAAGCAGCGTTGGATAGACAAAAATCGTATGTGAATTTGAAAAGGAAAGAAATTGAGTATCAAGTGGGTGATAAGGTATTCTTGAAGGTATCACCCTGGAAAAAGGTTTTAAAATTCAGTAGAAAAGGCAAATTAAGTCCTCATTTTATTGGGCCTTATGAGATTACTGAGAGAATAGGACCGATTGCCTAACGCTTAGCTTTGCCATTAGAGTTAGAAAAGATTTACGACGTGTTCCATGTGTCCATGCTACGCCGATATAGATCGGACTCTTCGCATGTGATTACCCCGACAGAGGTTGAAATTCAACCTGACATGACTTACGGTGAGGAACCAATTAAGATTTTGGCCAGGGAAGTTAAGCAACTAAGGAAAAAAAGTATTGCCCTTGTGAAAGTACTATGGCATAGACATGGGTTTGAAGAAGCCACTTGGGAACTAGAGGAGGCTATGAGGAGTCAATATCTGAACCTATTTACTGGTAAGACTTTTGAGGATGAAAGTCCCTAAGGGGGGAGAAATATAACATCCTGAATTAGGGCCTAGTCAGAATAGTGGTTTTGGGACCACAAATCCGATGTTAAAATATTTATTTTATAATTTTTATGAGGTTTAGAATATGAATATATGTATATGTTAAAGTATCGAGAAGAAATCCTAAGTACAAGGCGTTCAATTGGAAATTAGGGACTAAATCGAATAAGTTGTAAAAATTGTGTTCTAGAAGCAATTTGTATGAAATTGCTTTAGATTATTAAATAGAAGGTCTCAAGAAGTAATTTTCCCAATTGCTATGTTTTTGGACAAAAATAGGCATGCATGGAAATTTTTGAAGGTTTAGTATTGAGGGCCATTTTGGTCATTTGGTATATTAATGAAATAAATGCGAAAATAAGCCAAAAATCAGCTCATCTTCTCCATCTTACTGCCGAAAATGGAGAGACACCATAGCTAGGGTTTGTTCATACTTTCCAAGCTCATAGTAAGTGCTCCCAAGCCCCATTTTTAATGTTCTTTGTATTTTTGAAATCCCGGTAACTTGCTCTCTCTATCTCTACCCATATTCCATGCGAGGGTTCATGTTTAGAAATTAACCCATGCATGAGAATCTTATGTTGTGATGATTTAAGGAGGGATATGAGAGTTTAAAGGATGGTAAACAACTTTTACTAAGTAGTTTTTCATGGAAAGGACTTTAAGGACCATTTTGTAAAAGTTGTAAAAATGGGTAGAAAAATGTGAAATGAAGGAAAATGTGGGCTGTTATGAGCATGAAAAATATTCTGCTAGGCTTGGGTAGCCAAGAAATCCCCTACATTGCATGATCCGAGCCTAGGGACTAAATTATAAATATATGAAAGTTTAGGGGTAAAATAGTAATTTTACCAAGTATGAATTTTGGGTCGTTTTGAGTAATGTATGTATTAAACAAGCTAAATTTGGTATTATAGATCAAGAGAATCGAGATACGGGTCTTGATCGTGGGAAGAACAAGGTTTACGAGGTTTAGGCTCGTTCTCTAATATTTTGTACTGAGGTAAGTACATATGCAAATAAATACATTAATTATTGCTATTAAATGTTTGATTGATATTTGTATGCTTAATATGCTTAAATTGGCTATTTTGATGGTATATCATGTTTTGCTATTATGATAAGAATATTGCTATGTGAATGAAGCTACAATTCGAGTACGTCCGGCAAAGGTTTGGAAGTCAGAAATCCCGTTTGAACCTTAAGAATAGTTTAGGATACGAGTGGCATGTCACTAGGATAGTTATGTGTTTTATGAGCTCATTTGATATGTGATATATGCTAGGGTCTGGGTGCTGGGTATCCTGAGTTTTGTTTGGATACTCTTTAACTCTTTGAGTAGCCCCCGTTGAGAGCGGCATGTGATTCTGGGATATGAGGCACTTCGGTGCATATTCTGCCGGGTAGCCAAGGCTACATTTAGGCACTTCGGTGCATTTCTTTTGTGTATCCAAATCATATTCCAAGTGTTCATCAGGTAATACGATGAATTCCAAAAGTAATTTAAGTAAACCATGTGTATGCAAGAGGGCACAGGTATGTACTAAAACCCTATGAGTATTTGGTATATATATGATATGATGAAAAGTATGATGATGTCATAAATATTTATGCTTAGATTTTCAGTTGATGAAAAATGTAGTTTATTTGTATGTGTACTTACTAAGCTTCATAGCTTACCCTCCTCTCTTTTCCCAACTCTTTAGATACATCAAGCTAGCTCAAAGAATCGGGAGATGTCGAAGCTCGGATCACACTATCTTCAATAAATTTGGGTATAGATGGTTTAATTATTTTGGTCATGGAATGTATAGGAAATTTGTCTATTTGGTGTATATGTGTCATGTTGAAGTAGCCAATGTATTAGATCATTTGAGTATTAATTATTTTGTATATGGCCATGTGGTTTGGTCCATGTTAATGATTGGGATGTATCCCTAAATTTACCCTTGCGTGCATGCTAAATTGTGTATGTGTTAATGATGTGTTTTGTTTGATGGATGTCTATTCATTTGCGTGTATGTGGTTGCATGATTTGATACCTAAAATGGATCAGTAGTAAGGAATATGGTAAACATGAAATTGGTGTGGTATGACTAAAAGATAAGGGTGTATGATTGACTAAGGGTGACCAATTGCTTGGAAAATAGCCTCCAAATGGTCGACGCGGGTAGACACACGGGTGTGTGTCTAGGCTGAGTGTGACACACCATCAGCCCCACAAGCATTTCGTTCAGCTATGTGTCCCCTGTACCTTGAAAATTTAGGGCAGTTTGCATGGTAGTAAAAACATGGGCAGAGACACGGCCGTGTGTCTCAACCACGTTGAGGACACGGCCTCTGGCCACGGGCGTGTGCTTGGTCGTGTGCCTCAAATTGCATGATAATTTCATAAACAGAATGCTCATTAAAATCACACGAACTACCACACGAGCGTCTGCCAGGCCATGTGAAGGGCACGGGCGTGTGAAAACCATTGTAGCTTCATAATGAAAAATAATTCCGCACGGGTAAGGGAGACAGGCGTGTCCCAGTACACGGGTGTGCGCAAGGCCTCCCCACGGGCGTGTGAGGCTCAAATAGGAAAATTTTCTGAAATTTTTCTTGGGATCTCAATTTATCCCCAGACCGTCTCCAACGCATGCTTTGGGTCTCTTAGGCCAGTAATAGTGTCAATATGTTTATGTATGACTTGTTTTAAGGCAAAAATAAAGGGTGCTACAGAAGCTATCTCGATCTCGCTCACTACGTGCCATACATAGCTGATCGTCGATTTTCCTGTGATAAGTTTTATAAATTTATATTGAATCATTCTTGAAACTAACTATTATCACGGCATAGGCAAGTGTACCTATCAAACAGTAGTATAGTTTTAGCAAGACCAGATTGTCGAACCCAAAGGACTAGGAGTACTAGTAATCACTGTCTTTTTATTATTTAGCCGAAGAAAAGAAATTTGTTTTAACTAACTAATTAATTAAACTAAGAACTTGCAGAAAATAGAATTTGGGAAATTACTTTTGGGGAAAGCGATTGATTGAAACAATACCTAAGGAAAAATCCAGCTAGACTTTTACTTGTTATTCTGGCTCCGAACCGGATGATTTATTCATTTAACTTGTTCCGTAGAAATCCCTAATGTATATTATTATCCCTCTTGAGACTAACAACGTCTAATCCCTAGGTTGAGTAACCGAGAGTTATCTCTAATTAACACCCTAAGGTTGCATTAACTCGATCTATGGATTCCCTTATTAGGTTTCACCCTAATTCAGCAAAATCTTGTCACCCTATCTCTAGGCACGCAATCAACTCCGCTTAATTACGACAAAGTTACTCTTAGCCAAGGTCTATTCCTCCTCCAACTAAGAGTAGTAACTTGAAGTGATATCCTGGAATACCAAAACAAGAATTAAGAACACATAATTAAGAACAAGTTAAATATTTATCATACGATTCAGAAATAATAACAAGTTTTCATCATAGGTACAAGTTCATAACTAAATAAGAAAACATCTCAGAATAATAATAGATACAAAACATAAAGAAAAACCCAAAACTCCTGAAGGGGAAATTGAGGATGGATCTTCAGTCTTGATAGTGGCTCCGGCTTCTGAGATGGATCAATGGGCTTCCTTGGAGTAATTCCTTACTCCCTATTCTCCGTCCCCATTTTCTTCCTCCGCTAGGGTGTATTTATAGACTTTGGAATGCCTTAGAACCCTCAAAAGTGGCCTTTTCCGAATTGGACTTAACTTGGGCTCGGTAGGGACACACTCGTGTGACACGCCCGTGTATGATAACTACAAGCCATGTTCGAGGTACACGGCAGTGTGTTATACCCATGTGAATCGTGCTGCAATTCTGCCAAATTGACACGGCCGTGTGATCTGCCCGTGTGAAGAGGTCCAGGCCGTGTTGATTTCGTGCTTTTGCCCATTTTCTCCATTTTCGGCCCATTTCTCGTTGCTTTCGTTCTCCTATACCTACCTGAGAATAAAACATGAAATTAAGGCATTAGGAGCATCGAATTCACCAAATCTAAGGGGAAATCATTCAGAAAAGGCGTTAAGCATGGGATATAAATATGTATAAAATACGGTTTATCAAATACCCCCACACTTAAGCGTTTGCTTGTCCTCAAGTAAAATTCTCGGATCACAGTTAAAATTTCCTTTTTCTCAACTTATAATTCCGATTAATGTTATCTCAAATCATCTCATAAGTAATCATACATTGAGAATTCAACTAAAAGAATATTAGACCTTCAAACATTCTAAATTGATATTTTAATCATGAAAAACTTAGGTATCTCCCCTCCCCTAGGTAGTTATCATTGATTTGGAACCTTACAGAGTTTAACATCCTTACTGAAGATTCACTCAAATCACTCGAAGTGTTTAAGGACAATGAAATCAGCACTCATTAGTCAATATGAAAAGTTATTACCATAGGCTTGCATAAAAATCAAATCTCCACCACTATAAATCGAGATGATACATCAACCCAAAGGTCTTTAAAGGGTTGTAGTGAGGCTTAGTTAGGGGGTATGGTCACAAGCTGAAAGAAAGGGTTAGAATCGAGATTGACTTGAAAAATTACTTAACTAGAAAAAAATATTAAATCATCACTTGCATACAACAAAGCTTTCTTCTTTGACTATGGAATGAGACTTACAAGCAACCAATAACTACTGATTTATATACTTTTTTTTAGAACGAGTCAAATATCATATATTACTATTAAGAACAAGACATAATTAAGCAATTTATTCAAATCAATTCTCGACAAAAATTGGGGATGAAATTAATTTAAGGGGATTTCAATAAAAATGGGTTAATGGTTAATATCGAGGGTGGTACAAGGAGTGGCTTGTTAGGCTTAAAGGGGTTTACTAAGGGTTAATCATGGAGGTAGGCTTTTCATGGCATGAGTGGTTTAATCCTAAGTGCCTCTATCATCTTGATATATCAAATCAAAAAGTGTGGTCTTGACATGCATAATCAGGCAAGTTCTAGAATAACAATTCAATATTGGCACAGTCAAAGCAATAACAAAAGTGAGCATGAAAGAATCAATAAATGCTCAAAAGGCTAAAAAATCTCACAAAAATTATGACTTTTTGATGTTTAAATCTGTGGGATTCAATTCAGGATAATACTTAAATTTAGGGAAACAACCTAAAATTTTAAATTCTTAAAAATCAACTTATCATGCTTGGTTTTCTAGTGTCTTAGAGTTTAACAATCAATGCATGAATGCCTATGTTTTAATTCAAGATATATCAGTCAAAATTATCAATCAATTCATGATATAAGAGATTCACAAGAGAACAAAGCACTATTTAGGGATTTTTCAGATAATGAAATAGTTACCCCCCACACTTAAGATGTACATTGCCCTCAATGTACAAAGTTAGATATATAAAAAAATATAAGATCATAAGATAGGGAAAGAATTGAAACTTCCAGTCTTACCAATGAATGTCCTAGTTTGGCGTTATGGAGGTGGAGGAGGATACTCTCAGTGGTAGTAGAGGTTGGATCCCACAAAAGGCAAACCAAAAGAATATTATATCTCCTTATTGAGCAGGGGGCATGGTAACAAGTGTGAACCTTTTCCATTGGACTTTGAAGTTCCTAAATGATTGTGAGCTTTGGAGCTCTGTGATAAGCTGTGATAAAAGCAGAACTGCTTTAGGGGATATTAGGAAGAATGATTTACTTGTAAAAGATTAGCTGAGAGAAAATATTGTTAGAGAAATATTATAAATCTTAATAAAAATAAAATGAAAGAAAAATAAAAAGTTGTCTTAAATGAAAATAAAAATAAAAATAAAAACATAAAATAAGAAAAATATAAATTTCTAAACATCTTCATCGCTGGATGGTTCGCGAGGTGGGACTCGCGATGAGATGTGGAGGTGCTGACAAATCTGCTGTAGAGTAGCATCAATGTTGTCAAATCTTTGAAAACATTGCTACTTGAATCTGTTAAGGCGCTTAAAGATGTCAGTGTATGAAGCCGCCACATGAACTGGCTGAGAAGGTGGTGGTGGTGGGTGGTGAAGTGGGTCATCGTGTTGGGTAGGGACATCATCAGTAATGTCCTCAGGAACCTCCTCCTCGGTAGATTGAGTGAGACGATATTGGGAAGGGTAGGTTCCTTCGGCGCCTCTCGATCATCCTCATGCTTATCGTACTCGAGATGCCTTGTGGAGACATTTGGCCAATAAAGGTCAAGGATGATGCTTGGGCTGCAGTGTTGAGGGTCTAAAGTATCGCACCAGGTGAGTCACGTATGGCCCAATGAAGATGATCCCTCTCCGATGTCGCTCCGTCTGGTGGCATATGGCAAGGGTGATGAAGTAGGCGAGGTCGATGACGTACCCGTTGGACATACACCATACGCCGGTGCTCTCTCTCCGTCCTATCAAAGTGTGAGATAAGAGAGAATTAAGGTACCTTAGGGACGAAGGGAGGGATGATGCCTTTGTGCGACTGGGGTCGTAGGTAGCCGAACGTAGGACAAGGGCATCCCAACACCGTGAGGGAGAATGATGGATGTGGCGGTCAAGAGCATGTAAGTCATTATCCTCTCTAAACTCCTCGGTATAGAGACCTAAGGCGGTACCCAACTTGGGAATGCTTAGTTGGCAGATTAATCCGCCTAAGCGAAACTGGACTGTGCCGAGATCATCGTAGTTGGTCATTACGATTTGAAGATGGAATGTCGAACACAGTTCCATTGTGAGCTCGAGGTACGTCAGCTCGATAATCCCAAAGAATGACTCCCATGGGTTAGTGGTAAGGAGAGGTCAGATCGTGTCAGCCAACTGGACTTGTTTGATAGCAGCCCAGTCTATGCAGTGGCCCGCTGCTAAAGGTCGGGCCCGTAGTATCTGATATAGTTCCTCTTGAGGTCCGTTAGGAAACTGAAGGAATAGGTGGCGAATTTTCACGGTAGGGCCTGCGAAAGATGATGCTCCCTTCCTTTTCTTCGAAGTGGGGACGGCGGCTTTCTTGCCTCGTGAGGATGACATTGTGAACCTGTCATCAATGAAGAAGAATAACAGTATGTATATATGAATTTAAAAAAAATGAATTTAAACTTCCAATTCAGCAAAAATTATTAATATGCACTGAAACACAACCGACAAAATCCTTTTATCATTGTAAATGTATGAGGGTGGGCATGGTAATGGCATGTGAATAACAAAAGAATGAAGCTTTCCTAACAACTTAATTTAACACGAAATGCATGATAAACAATCCAATAATGTAGAAAATAAAAAAAAATGGTCATAGCATGATGAAAATAACAACTATTTAAAGAATAAACATTAAAAACTTAGCAAAATGGAGTTCAAAAGAGTAAACAAACGCTGAGGGAGAGGAGAAAATGCGTCAAAAATGAAGTTGGAGGCGGCGCACGGGCATGGCGCGGAGGCCGTGTGGAGTTGCAGTGGCTAGGGTTAGGGTTTTTTGAGTGGGGAAGACAATGAATAGTGTAGGGTATTTATAGATTTTGGGGCACATGGCCAGGGGACACGCCCGTGTGTCTCAATTTCAGGCCATGTGTTTCGCGTTTTTCCATTTTTGGCACGTCTGAAATTCGACACATGCCCGAGTGTCTCGGGCGTGTTGGTTAACGGCCTTGTCGCACGATCGTGTTTTGCCTTGTTTGCTTCTTCCTCGCCCATGTATGCAATCCCCACGCCCGTGTTAATTTGACAGGTTCACCCACAGGTTTTAGACACGGGCGTGTCGCACGCCCGTGTTAGTTTTTCAGTTTCAACCACGGTCCTCAGGCACGGGCGTGTCGAACGCCCGTGTTGTTTTGGGAAGTTCACCCACGGCCATGTCACACGGCCGTGGCGACTTATCGTAGCCCGTGTTTTAGGGAAAATCTTTCCCTGTTTCCACACGATTTTATAGACGCCCGTGTGCTCGGCTGTGTCCCTGTGGTAAACCTGTTTTCAAGAGCTATGTTAGATGTTAAACGCTAAAATTACAAGAAATTAAAAAAAGTTAATACTGTTAATGCTTGGGTTGCCTCCCGAGAAGTGCTTATTTATAGTCTAAGCTCGACTTACCTCTCTACTGAATGGTCAAGGTGGTTTAAGGAGTTTGTACTCCTCATTCCTGCTATCATTTTTATCAAAATAAAGCTTTAGCCGGGAATTGTTTACCTTAAAAGTGCCGAACTTGGGATGACTTACCTCCACTGTATCGAATGGGAAAATACTGAGTACCGTAAGAGGGGTTTCTTCATTTGGTTTGGGAGTGACAATGTGAGGGTCTGCGGCATCTAATAAGACTTGATCTCCAACCTTAAGTTGATTTGGCGAGGTATCGAGCTTGTTTTGGCGTAGTTTCAGTTTATTGGGTGTTCTCGATTTATATGCTAGCCATTCGTCTAGATCCTCTATCAGTAGCCTTCGTTCTTCATGAATGGAACCCCTATTGTTGTTACTGGAACATGGCTCGTGAACTTATTTCAAACTTAATTTCTGCATAGTGTATTTTATCATATTATCAGTTTTAATAGTATGGTGTGGAACATTACCTTCCATGTTTGATGTGATGCTAGAATTACGAGCTTGAAGGGTGATCATTTCGTCTCCCACGCGAAGTGTAAGTTCACCTGTGCCAACATCAATAATTGTTTTAGTAGTTGCTAAAAAGGGACTCCCTAAAATCAAAGGGGTGCTGGTATCCTCCTCTATGTCTAAAACAACGAAATCAACAGGAAATATAAATTTATCCACTTTCACTAGTACATCTTCAATAATACCCCTAGGAAATCTTATGGCTTTATCTGCCAATTGAATGCTCATCCTAGTTTGTTTGGGTTTCCCAAGACCTAATTGTTTAAACATTTTGTATGGCATGACATTGATACTTGCCCCTAAATCAGCTAATGTAATTTTCACATCTAAAGTACCAATTAAGCAAGGAATTGTAAAACTCCCTGGATCTTTCAATTTATTGGGTAGCTTATTCTGTAGAATAGCTAAGCAAACTGCGTTTAGCTCCACATGCGATGCTTCGTCCAACTTCCGCTTGTTTGGTAAAAGCTCTCTTAAAAATTTCATTGCATTTGGCATCTGTGACAGAGCTTCAATAAACGGTAAGTTGATATGTAATTTTTTCAAAAGTTTAAGGAATTTACCGAATTGTTAATCTGAGCGGTCTTTCCTTGTCGCACTAGGGTATGACACACGAGGTTTGTATTCTACGTTTATCGTTTTATTATGACTTACCTCATCATCACCTTTGTTCTCTACCTTTTCTTGCCTTTGTTCTGGCTCGGGCTCAACGCATCCTTCTTGAGCATCAACTGCATTGAGTTGTTCCCTTGGGTTCGGTTCAGTATTACTTGGAAAACTACCTTGTGGTCGTTCAGAAATTAATTTGGATAGCTGACCAATCTGAGTTTCGTGTCCTTGAATTGGTGCTTGTTGATTTTTGAGTGCTATCTCAGTATTTTGGAAATGAGTTTCTGACACCGAGATGAATTTGAATAGCATCTCCTCAAGGTTCGGCTTTTTTTCCTTTTGATAAGGTGGCTGTTGAAAACCCTGAGGATTCTGTGGCCTTTGATTTCCTTGACTACCCCAACAGAAATTTGGGTGGTTCTTCCAACCTGCATTATAAGTATTACTATATGGGTTATTTTGAGATCTAAAATTATTGTTACCCATATAGTTGACTTGTTCCTCTTCAGTTGTAGGATTGAATGGTGGGTATTCTGTCAGCACACCACCTCCACTTGAATCACACCTCATCACTGGATGCACCTGCGTAGAACCAAGTAAACCATCAATTTCTTTTATTCAGAAGTTCTACCTGATTTGACAACATAGTGACCGAATCGACGTTATAAATGCCTACTGTTTTCATTGGCTTAGTCCTTATGACTTGCCACTGATAGTTATTTAGTGACATCTCTTCAATAAATTTAGAACCCTCTTCAGGTGTTTTGTTATTGATGGTCCCACCAGCAGCTGCATCGATCATTTATCTTGTCGAAGGGTTCACACCGTTGTAGAATGTTTGAACTTGCAGCCATAGAGGTAATCCATGGTGTGGGCACCTTCGCAAAAGGTCCTTGTATCTCTCCCATGCATCGTAAAGAGTTTCTAAATCAATCTGCACAAAAGAGGATATATCATTACACAACTTAGCTGTTTTTGCCGGTGGAAAATATTTTAATAAAAATTTTTCAGTCATTTGTTCCCAAGTGGTAATGGACCCTCATGGTAGTGTGTTCAACCATTGTTTAGCTTTGTTCCTTTGTGAAAAGAGGAATAACCGAAGGCGAATGGCATCATCAAAGATGCTATTAATTTTGAAAGTGTCGCACAGTTCTAGGAAATTCGCCAAGTGAGTGTTAGGGTTCTCATCCTGCAAACCATCAAACTGAACAAATTGTTGTATCATCTGAATCGTGTTAGGTTTCAGTTCAAAATTATTTGCAGCAATAGCAGGCCTAACTATACTTGACTCAGTTCCTGTAAAATTAGGTTTAGCATAATTATACATAGTACGAGGATCAGGATTCTGATTTGCTAATTCAGCAGGAATGGCTGGAGGTAGCGGATTGTCTTGATTTTCAGCCATCTCTTCGGTTGTAGTTGAGATATTGTCCTCTTGCTCTTCCTCTGTGTATCTTAAGCTGCGCCTAATTTCTCATCGGTTTCTACGAGCTGTACGATCAACTTCCTCATCAAAAAGCAATGGTCTTGACGGGTTTCTTCTAGTTATAAACTATAAGAACCTACTAGGAGAAAAAGAATGAAAATTAGTAAAGTAAAAATTAAAGTTAAATTGCAATAAAATAAATGGCTAAAGTAATAAAAATTGAGCGTTCCTAATATCTTAGTCCCTGGCAACGGTGCCAAAATCTTGATCGTCGATTTTCTTGTGATAAGTTTTTTAAATTTATATTGAATCATTCTTGAAACTAACTATTATCACGACGTAGGGAGTGTACCTATCAAATAGTAGTATAGTTTTAGCAAGACCGGATTGTCGAACCCAAAAGACTAGGAGTACTAGTAATGACTGTCTTCTTATTATCTAGCCGAAGAAAAGAAATTTATTTTAACTAACTAATTAATTAAACTAAGAACTTGCAGAAAATAGAATTTGGGAAATTACTTTTGGGGAAAGCGATTGATTGAGACAATACCTAAGGAAAAATCCACCTAGACTTTTACTTGTTATTCTGGCTCCGAACTGGACGATTTATTCATTTAACTTGTTCCGTAGAAATCCCTAATGTATATTATTATCCCTCTCGAGACTAACAACGTCTAATCCCTAGGTTGAATAACTGAGAGTTATCTCTAATTAACACCCTAAGGTTGTATTAACTCGATCTATGGATTCCCTTATTAGGTTTCACCCTAATCCGGTAAAATCTTGTCACCCTATCTCTAGGCGCGCAATCAACTCCGCTTAATTACGACAAAATTACTCTTAGCCAGGGACTATTTCTCCTCTAACTAAGAGTAGTAACTTGAAGTGATATCCTGGAATACCAAAACAAGAATTAAGAACACATAATTAAGAACAAGTTAAATATTTATCATACGATTCAGAAATAATAACAAGTTTTCATCATAGGTTCCATCCCCCTTAGGTATTTAAGGGTTTAGTTCATAACTAAATAAGAAAACATCTCAGAATAACAATAGATACAAAACATAAAGAAAAACCCAAAACTCCTGAAGGGGAAATTGAGAATGGATCTTCAGTCTTGATAGTGGCTCCGACTTTTGAGATGGATCAATCGGCTTCCTTGGAGTAATTCCTTACTCCCTATTCTCCGTCCCCCTTTTCTTCCTCCTCTAGGGTGTATTTATAGGCTTTGGAATGCCTTAGAACCCTCAAAAGTGGCCTTTTTCTGAATTGGACTTAACTTGGGCTCGGTAGGGACACGCCCGTGTGACACGCCCGTGTGCGATAACTTCAGGCCGTGTTCGAGGTACACGGCTGTGTGTTATACTCGTGTGAATAGTGCTTCAATTCTGCCAAATTGACATGACCGTGTGATCTACCCGTGTGAAGAGGTCCAGGTCGTGTTGATTTCGTGCTTTGGCCCATTTTCTCCGTTTTCGGCCCGTTTCTCGTTCCTTTCATTCTCCTATGCCTACCTGAGAATGAAACATGAAATTAAGGCATTAGGAGCATCGAATTCACCAAATATAAGGGGAAATTATTCACAAAAGGCGTTAAGCATGGGTTATAAATATGTATAAAATACGGTTTATCAATAGCCGAAGCTATCTCGATCTCGCACACTAAGTGCCATAGCTGAATTTTTGTCAAATATTTTCGTACAATTGTGTTCATCAACAATTCAAATATAGAGAATTAAACCTCAATTATAATAATTCTAATCAACATACAAACTTACCTCGAACTCGTATGACGGAAAATGATCGTTTAATTAATAACTTTGTCTTTTCCTCGATCTAATTCCGTACATCATTTTTCTTGATCTAATTAAAGGCATAAAGATGGCCGAAAAACCTAGCTTCAATGGATTTCTCTTCTTCCATTTTCAGTTGAAGCAAAAAGGAAAAATTATGGTGCATGTGCTATTTTGTTTCTATATTTATTAACCTTTATTAATAATTTACTTATTTAGCCTTGAAAACAAACCAAAATTTCAATAATGCCAAACCATTTCCATCCACTATCTCTTTAATGGGCTAATTACCAAATAAGGACTTCCACATTAAAGTTCTATAGCTATTTAATGCATTTAGCTAATAGAACACAACTTTCGCACTTAATGCGATTTGGTCCTTTTTATCAAATTAAGCACTCGAATGATAAAATTTCTTAACAAAATTTTCACACAAACATATTATCATGCTGTAGACATTAAAATAATAAAAAAATAATTACTTTGACCTCAGATTTGTGGTACCAAAACTACTATTCTGATCTGACCAAAAATGGGCTGTTACAAATAGAATTATCTGACTTACGATTTAGAAGTTCCAGCTATTGTATTTACTTTAAAGATTTGGTGACACCATTTATACGGGGGGAAATGTCATGTTTTCACGGACCATAAAAGCCTAAAGTATTTGATGTCATAGAAAGATTTGAACTTGAGATAGCGTAGATGGCTTGAATTGTTGAAACATTACGATATGATTATTGATTACCATTCGGGAAAGGCTAATGTCGTTGCTAATACTTTGAGTAGAAAATCTCTATTTACTTTGTGAGCTTTGAACACGTGGTTGATATTGATTGATAATGGTTCAATTTTAGCTGAATTAAAAGCTAGACCAAAATTTTTGCAATAGATCTGTGAAATTCAGATAAGTGATGCTGAATTGATTGCTAAACAAAAATAGATTGAGTCGACATTTGATTTAGATTTTCATGTTGGTTCAAATGACAATTTGTACTTCAAAAATAGAATTTATGTTCTGAGAAATTCTGATCTCATTCAGAAGATTTTATAGGAAGCTTATAGCAGAACCTTATCGATACATCCTGGTATTAATAAAATGTACAATGATTTGAAATAGATGTACAAGTGGCCAGGAATGAAACGAGAGAATTCAAAGTTTGTATCAAAATGCTTAATCTGTTAGCAAGTTAAAGCCGAGCATCAAGTACCTTCTGGTTTATTACAACCTGTAATGATTCCAGAGTGGAAATGGGAAAGTGTTACGATGGATTTCGTATCAAGACTGCCTTTATATCTGAGAAATAAAGATGTTGTGTGGGTCATTATAGATCGTTTGACGAAATTTGCTTATTTTAATTATGTGCATACAAATTTTTCACTTGAGAAGTTGGCAAAATTGTATATTTCTGAGATTGTTAGACTGCATAGTGTGCCAGTTTCTATAACCTTTGACAGGGATCCACTGTTTACATCTCAATTCTAGAGAAAGTTACATGAAGCTGTGGGTACTCGAATGCATTTTAGTCTAGCATTTCATCCACATACGAATGGTCAGTCTCAGTGAATAATTCAGATACTCATAGATATGTTTTGATGTTGTGTTTTAGAGTTCTAAGGTAATTGGGAGAAATTTTGTCGTTGGTTGAATTTGCATACAATAATAGTTATTAGGTGATCATTAAAATGGCGCCATACGAAGCCTTATATGGTAAAAAATTTCGAATGTCGCTATATTGGACTGAGCTAAGTGAGAAAAAGTTAATCAGTGTTGATTTGATTAGAGAAACCAAAGAAAAGGTCAAAGTGATACGTGACAATTTGAAAGCGGTTTCTAATTATCAGAAATCTTACA
Organism: Gossypium anomalum; assembly: GCA_025698475.1. Taxonomy (NCBI): domain Eukaryota; kingdom Viridiplantae; phylum Streptophyta; class Magnoliopsida; order Malvales; family Malvaceae; genus Gossypium; species Gossypium anomalum. Next base: position 54,864,459 of record CM046956.1, read on the forward strand.
CAGATTTGAAAAGAAAAGATAGAGAGTTTCAAGTGAGTGACAAGTTATTTTTAAAAGTATCGCCTTGGAAGAAAGTTCTTTGATTTGACCAAAAAGGAAAGCTTAGTCCATAGTTTATCGGACCGTATGAGATCATTGAGAGGATTGGACTAGTAGCTTACCCATTGGCTTTGCCGTCAGAGTTAGAAAAGATTCATAATATATTCCATGTATCAATGTTAGGATGGTGTCAGTTAAACTCTTCACACGTGATATCCCTGGTAATTGTTGAGATTCAGTCAGGTATAACTTATAGTGAAGAGCCGATAAAAATTCTAGCTCGGGAAGTTAAAGAAATGAGAAATAAAAGTATAGCTTTAGTCAAAGTTCCCTGGCAATGAAACGGAACAGAAGAGGCTACCTGGGAACCAAAAGAAGCTATGAAAGTGCAATACCCGAACCTATTTTCTAGTAAGATTTTTGGGGATGAAAATTCCTTTAGGGGGAGAGAGTTGCAACAGCCTGTTTTCAGTGAAATCAGAACAGTTGTTTTGGGACTATAAATCAGATGAGTAAATTATTATTTTATTATTATTTTAATGCTTATGGAATATTAGTAGGGTCCTATTAAAATTTCGTTAAGAAATTTTAATGTTTCATGATTAATTAAGTAATAAGGACTAAATCATAAAAAGTGTAAAAGTTGAGTTCTGATGGTTAAAAGGGAACAAAAGCTATGGAAAGGAAATCTAATGGATATAAATGGTAATTAGACCATTTAATGTATTAGTATATAGTTATGGACAATGTTTTATTGAAATTTTGATTGTTTTTAAAGGGAAAAATGGTAAAATGGTAAATAAAGATAAAAACAAATAGGCTAAATTCATCATCTTCCTCCCATTTACTTTCTTCTCAACCAATTCTTCAATGGAGAAATAGCTAGGGTTCAACCAAGCATTTTTTTACTTGCATGGTATGTAGTTTTGCACCGTTTTTAATGATTTCTATGTTTTTGAGGTTGTTTTAGCTTAATCTAGCTAGCTTGGGGGTCAATTTATAAAATTGTTAAAGATTGAGGGTTACGCCATGAATTTTCTTGAATGGTTCTTGATGTTAAATGGTTCTTGAAGGTCAATTTCTATGTTTTTTGATAAATAAACAAGTTTTACAAAGTATTTTTTTATGAAATTTGGAATGTTTTCAATTGCTTCAACTCAATGGGAGTCATTCGGTAGGGTGCAATGGATATAGGCACGACGACTAGAATTAACTCAATAGCAAACTCCACTTCTCTTTCTAGTGGAAAAAGTTGTAATTCCTCTAGAAATATTGAACTACGGATATTCTTTCAATCTCTAAACTCTTGGAAACACAAAAATATACACACTTTTTCATGCCCTTTTTAACTCAAATTCATGCAAATTCGTAGTAATTCTTGTCGAAAAATATATAATAATTATAAAATAATTAAATTGTACTTAAATTATTAATATGTTGAATTTTAATTAATTTTATAATAAATTTTTATTAATTGTTGATAATTTTCGATAGACTCGCACAACGGGTAAAAATTGGCTCGGCAAACACTACAGAATCGCAAAATTGAGAAGCGATTTTTGAATCATTGAGGTGAATTAATTTTTCAGCTAAAGACAGTCCAAATTATGAATATTAATTCATAATATAATTAATTTTAATTTTAATCCAAATTATTTTGGGTTAAATAAATTATTATTAATTAATTATGAAAAGAGCCGCAGTTGAGCTGAATTGAGAAAACCGATCCGAGCGAGCACTCGGCAGCCGAAAACCGTCCCATATGCTGACCCAATCAGATTTTTTGGTTGATTATTTGGCTTTCAAAATAGCCCTTAAAGACTCCTTGAATTTGCATTCAAATCCCTCCACTATTTATGCCTTTCTAGATTTGCCCCTACCTTAAAATAACAAGTTTGAAACCTTCAAACTTGCCACATGTGTGGTGGACCATGGGGGGACTCTATGGCTGCTGATTTTTGCTATTTTTAGCAGCCTACTCTACCTATAAAAACCCCCCTTGGCTGCTTATTTGAAACACATCTCAAAACCTCTCATCCTTTCACTTCTCTCTCACTTTCTCTCTTCAATCCCCTTCCATTGTTCTTCATTTTCTTCCCCATTCCCTTGTCGATTTCACCTCTTGAAGAAGAGTCCTTCAACCATCATGCCTCGGTTCTACAAGAACAAGCTGAGAAGGAGGAGCAGAGCAACTTAGTCAAGCCTCGGAGAAACACCGGATTTGATTCTTATTCCTTATCCTTTTAATTTTATTGTTGTTGTTATGAACATGTCTATGAATAATTGTGATGTTGATATGTTTACTTTAATTAATATGGCTTAAATTTAATTCATGTTAGGTTGATTGCATTTTGTCTACTTAATTTATTAAAATTGTGTTTGTGTTGTTATAGGCCTTGGTAATATGTTTGATTAAGTAAAACCATGACTAAGTTATTCTTGCATTACAATTGCAAGGCACCTAATGAATTAATTATTTAAATAGATTGAAATTTTAATTAATTGACACAATACTTAATCAGGGCATGTTTAATCATCTAAGGTAGCTGAGGGTTTTTAATAACCTCCTCAAATCAAAATATTTTTCTTCACCAAAGTGTTTTTACTTGCATTCATAAATAATTCTTTTCACAGTCCCTGTGGGTACAATAACTCAACATTTACGTGTCACTTTATTACTTGTTGTGATTGTGTACACTTGCACATTTCTGTCGTTCCAAGTTTTTGGCGCCGTTGCCAGGAATTGTGTTAAAAGTCATTATTTGTGAATTTTTGAATTTTGCAATTTGGTTTATTTTTCTGTTCAATTTTAACTTAATAAAATTTTTTTCTGCGTTGTTCCAAGTGTTTATGAGTATTGACTGAATTATCGATTTACTCCCCGTAGACCCTAATATTGAAAGAAGTTTTTGACAGTGAAGAAGACAAGCAAGTCAGAGAAGGACCGAAGAGACAAACTTTGAAAATCTGAATCAAAGAAACGGAGAAAACCTTGCTCAAAATCCTATCCTTATTACTGATGATAGGGATAGAACTCTAAGACAGTATGTCATGCCAGTGTTTCATGATCTTAATTCGGGTATTAGGAGACCCGAAATCAAGGCACAATAATTTGAGCTGAAGCTAGTCATGTTCCAGATGTTTCAGACAGTGGGCCAATTTAGTGGAATGCCTACCAAAGATCCTTATATTCACTTAAGATGGTTTATGGGCGTGACTAATTCTTTCAAGTTAGTCGGAGTGCCCAAAGATGCACTAAGATTAAAGTTGTTCCCATATTCGCTAAGGGACAGAGCTCGATCCTAGTTAAACTCATTGCCACCAAATTCCAATTCAATATGGCAAGAGTTACCAGAAAGATTCCCCATGAAGTATTTCCCGCTTAGCAAGAATGCTAAGTTCAGGAATAAGATCACTGCTTTAACAAATGGATGATGAGTCCTTGAATGAGGCATGAAAAATGTAACACCCCTAACTCGTAACCGTCAACGGAATAGGTTAAGGGCATTACTAAACTCGTAACAAAATTTAGAACAATTGAATATCAAAGATCATATCATTTCCATAAATAATAGTCATTCATGTTCAATACGAACTTAAACCGAGCATACAAGGTCTAATCCATGCATATAGGACTAAATCGATAACATGTAAAAGTTTCATAACTTATAAAAATTTTCAACTTTTCAAAGGTCACACACCCGTGTGAATAGGTCGTGTACCTCACACGGCCTTAGACACATCTGTGTGCCTAAGCCGTCGCGAAACAGGGCATACATATTAGCTTGCTCACACGACTACAAGACACGCCCGTGTGCCTTGGCCATGGTCAAACCTGACTTGGGCCACACGGCTAGCCACACGCCTGTGTGCCTTCGCCGTGCTCAAGCTGACTTACAATTGTAGGGTACCCTAGGGGACACACGGTCGCGTAACATAGCCGTGTGTAGCGCACGGATGAGACACACGTCCGTGTCTCTGCCCGTGTGGACAAAAATAGGCCATTTGAATAGCCAATTTGCCACCCCAATTTAGGTCAACCTACAAGCAAAGAAACAAGCCTATATGCACAACCAATTCATCCAATTTTTATGCCAAAACACACATCATTCATACTATAACATTATCAACCATTTACATACTTATCAACCTTACTAATACATGCCAAACATAAGGTAAGATCATATCAAAACATTTCTTTCCATACATCATTCAATTTCATGCTAAAACTTACCAAAACTTACTAACATTTACCATTTCTTTTGTCCAACTAAAACATACCATAAGCCATTATCAACAATGAGTTTAAACACAAACTAGCCAATTCATATAGCTAAATATATACATCACAAAACATAATCCCACAACTACTAGCCTATACATGCCATACTTTAATATATACATTTTCAAAGTACCAAAAATAAGGTTCGATAGTGCGGTGACAATCCTTAACGATCCTCGAGCACACAGTAGCATTGATATCTATAAAACAATGAAAACACACACAAAGTAAGCTTTCAATAGCTTAGTAAGCTCATACCAAAACATCAACAGTATATAAAATATGAAACATCAACACATAAGTACTTATAAATTCTCAACTCATTCATCAAGTCCATACCAACACTAACCATCTGTTTATACCAATTCAATAAACTTTTTTATGCATTTTACCATCTACCAAATAGGTATTATACTTACCTGAACATTCTCGTATTCATTCATTTTCATTCTCACTTCTTGTTCAGATATTTTAAGACTTTCCAAAGATCACCAATGCTTTAATCATCCACACACTTAGTGCTTTAAAGATTAGACAAAGCTATAATAATTCTACACACTTAGTGCCATCTCAATTAACCGAAGCTATTTCGGTATCGCACACTTAGTGCCTTAAATAGCCGCAGCTAAATCAAATCGCACACTTAGTGCCAAATACCATTAATTTATCATCATATTCATCCGAACTAAGTAAATATACAGTCCATGTATAATAAAAGCATCAAAACATACTTATAACATCATATTTTGCGTACGAACTTACCTCGTACTCAAATTTTTTTGACTCGGATCGTCTACTCTATAATCTTCGACTTCTCTCGGTCTAAGTCCGAATTCCTCTTTTCTTGATCTTTAATCAAGCTAGATGTTGGCTGAATGCTTGAACCCTAGAAATGGTGTTATTATTCTCTTATGTTTGGTGGAAGAAGACTTAAAATAAATTAGTTTAAGCCTTTGTTTTATTTAATATATCATTAATAACTAGTTTACCAATTTGCCTTTTTATTAAACCATTATAAATTCACATATATTAAGGCTATAAATGTCCATTACACATGTAAATGGTATAATAACCACATAAGGACCTCTCAAATATAAAGCCAAGTCAAATAGACACTTTTAACATCTAGCACACAGCTTTTACATTGTACGCGATTAGGTTTTTTTATCAAATTAAGCACACATACGATTAAATTTCACATGAAACTTTCACACTTACTAATTCACACATATTAAGTACGGAGAATAATATTTAAATATTTTTCTGACTTGGATATGTGGTCCCAAAACCACTATTCTGACTAGGGTCTAAACCTGACTGTTACAAAAAAGGTACAAAGAATCATTACGGAAGTTCCCTCATCACGGAATCCCTTGTTGCATCCAACTTGAGATGTTTTATAACGGTCTCAATGCTCACACAATGATGGTAGTGGACATTTTTACTAATGGAGCTCTCTTTTCTAGGTCTTATAATAAGGCTTATAAGATCATTAAGAAAATTGCCAGTAATAATTATCAATGGCCAACCAATCGAGCAGCGTTAAGAAGGCAAGTCATTAGAATGCATGAAGTGGATCCACTCACTTCAATTGCATATTAGGTATCTTCAATTTCCTCAATGCTTAAAATTTTTGCCATTAATGGGTTTAATACTTTTGTAGCTTAATCACCCAACCAATTTGAAAATATAGCCTGTGTCTATTATGAGAAAGGACATTTGTTCGAAGAATGACCATCAAACCTAGAATCCATGTATTACATGGGTAATCAGATCCAGAATCGAGGAAGGCAAGGTCTGCAATCTAATTTTTATAACCCATCTTGGTGAAACTACCTTAATTTCTCTTGGAGTAACGAAGGGGCTAGAACCAGTAACACTTATGCCTAACCTAGACCGACCCAACCACCTGTTTTTACCAAGCAAGCTCAGAAGCAGCCTCAAGCTGAAACTTCCAATGGCTTAGAAAAAGTGTTGAAGGCATACATAGCCAAAAATAATGCCTTAATCCAAAGTCAAGTAGCTACATTGTAAAACCTGGAAAACCAAATGGATCTGCTTGTCACTGAACTCAAAAACCATCCACAAGGTGCTTTGCCTAGTGATATGGAGAATCTAAGAAATCTGGGAAAGAGCATTGTAAAGAATTGACATTGAGAAGTAGAAAGACATTAAAGCCCAACACTGTCGAAGTTGAATAGGAGCCAGTTGATGCTTAAGATTCAGTGGAAGTTCAATCGATTGTTGAAATTCTAGTTTCATCAGAACCAGAATCTGCAAAATCTGATAAGGAAACTTCTGAACCAGTTAATTCTAATAAACTAACAACTTCGTTAAATGCAAAATTGCCATAGAAGATGAATCAACCAGTTTCACTAAAGAAGCCTACACCTACCCTCAAAGACTTTAGAAGCAGAAGCAGGAAGTCCAGTTCAAGAAGTTTCTAGACATACTCAAGCAACTTCATATCAACATTCCGTTGGTAGAATCACTTGAACAAATGTCGAATTACATCAAATTCATGAAGGATATCTTGTCTAAGATACGAAGACTTGGAGAGATGGTAGCCTTAACAAAGGAATACAGTGCATATCTTCAAGATAAACTACCCACAAAGTTGAAAGATCTTAGATGTTTTACCATACCTTGCAACATTGGAACAACTTATTATGGTAAGGCATTATGTGATCTGGGTGCAAGCATCAATTTTGATGCCCATGTCCATATTCAGAAAGTTAGGGATAGGTGAAGTTAAACCTACTAGGTTACACTGCAATTTACAGATCGATCCTTAGCACATCCAGAAGGAAAATCGAGGATTTATGGGTACATGTAGACAACTTTAATTTTCCTGTTGAGTTTGTTATTCTAGACATTGAAGCAGATAAAGAGGTGCCAATCATCCTAGGAAGGCCTTTCCTGGAAACTAGAAGGACCCTTATCGATGTGCAGAAGGGCAAGCTTACTATGTGTGTTTAGGATGATCAGGTAACATTTAATGTTTTTAACTCTATGCGATTTCCTAACACAATTGATGATTGTTCTGCAGGATCTAATTTGGAGGGATTAATCATGAAAAAGGAACTCAACTATGTTGAGGACCCATTGGAGCAAATTTTAACATCAATCCCTCCAAGTGATGAAGAGGAGAATGAATACTTAGCTTTGCTAAAAGCTAATCAAAGGAGATTTAAACCGCAATCCCACTTTGAGTCTTTAGAGTTAGAGAATAGGAACTATGCTCAACCAAAAGCATCAATTGAGGAGCCACCTAAACTAGAACTGAAGGTACTTCCTTCACATTTAAAAAATGTTTATTTAGGTAACGCTTCTACTTCGCCTGTGATTGTTTTAGTAGAATTCATCGAAGAGCAAGAAGAGAAACTCATTCCAGTGTTGAAACAATTCAACAAGGCTATCAGATGGACCATAGCTGATATTTGTGGCATTAGTCCATCTGTATGCATGCACAAGATCATCCTTGAAGATGGCGAGAAAAGGACGATTGATGGACAACGAAGACTGAACCTCATCATGAAGGACGTTGTAAAGAAAGAAATCATTAAGTGGTTAGATGTGGGTATAATCTACCCCATCTCAGATTGTTCATGGTAAGTCTGGTCCAGTGCATGCTAAAAAAAGAGGTATTACGATTGTTGAGAATGAGAATAATGAGTTGATCCTGACTAAAACGGTTACGAGATGGAGAATTTGCATCGATTACCGGAAGCTGAACAAGGTGACTAAGAAAAATCACTTTCCTTTACCGTTCTAGGACCAGATGTTGGATAGACTCGCGGGGCAAGACTATTACTATTTTCTCGATGGATACTCGAGGTATAATCAGATTACAGTAGCACTAGAAGATCAACACAAAACAATGTTCACATGCCTGTACTGTAACGCCCCAAATTTTGGGCCTAGAAGTATTAAGTCTTGAGTGGGTGCAGTTAGGAGACTGCACATAAATGGTTAGTCATGCAAGAAAGTGACACAAATATATGTTTGTTTCTGTGGTTAAGTGTTCTGCGAAGTGTCTGAGAAGTCCTGAGTTCAAGCCTTAGCTTTTGCAAAATTTTGTTTTTACTTAATTAAACCCTGTCTCTAGTCAGTAGGCTTCTTAAATAAATGTTGGTAATACATGTTATAAAAAGCCTGCTGGTTTAGGGGATAGTGGCATGTTACTGTTACTAAGAGACTAGAGTTCGAGTCTCGCTACGCGCAAGGAGTTTTTAGTTTGCTGCTGTGTCGTGTAAAAGGTTGTATGTCAGTAGGTTTCTAATGCTTATGGGCGGTTGGAGTGTTTGAGGGGTGTGGGGAAGTGTATAGCCAAATTCTAGAAGGATATTATGGAGAAGGGAGTGCTGTGCCAAATTTGAAATGTGGCACTCTAGACTTTCAGCTTTGGTAGGTTAAAGTAGTCTATTTCAGGTTTTAGGAGCATTTTTGTAACATCCCGAAATAGGGTCTAAACGGAATAGTGGTTGCAAAACCACAAATCTGAGGTAGAAAATTTTATTTTATTATTATTTTGAGGTTCATGATATAATTGCATGATTGTGTGAAAATTTCGTGATGAAATTCTATGCCTAAAGTGTTTAAATTGAAAGTAGGGACTAAATCGAATAAGTTGCAAAATTTGCATTCTAGAAGTTTTTAGTATGAAATTGAATTGAAATATTAATTAGGAGGTCTTAAATAGCAATTTGACCAATTTTAAGTTCATGGACAAAATTAGGACATGGAAGGAATTTTTGGAAAGTTTAGTATTAAGGGCATTTTGGTCATTTAGTTATTAAAATGAATTAAAAACAAAATTAAAAGCCAATTTTTGTCCATCTTCTTCATTAGGACGAAAATTCAAGGGTTCTCCATAGCTAGGGTTTGTTTCAAGCTTTCAAGCTCCATAGTAAGTGATTTCAAGCCCCGCTTTTAATGTTCTTTACGTTTTGAGTCCCAGAGCTCAATAAAGCTTATGCTAGCAATAATTTAAGTTAGAGTTCATATTTGGAAAAATACCCATAGGTAAAAAGTGTTTATTTTGATGTTTTATGATACAATATGAGGTCTTAAATTATGTTAGACAACTTGTACTACTCGGTTTTAAGCAAAAACGAGTAAAAGGACTTAATCTGGTAAAAATACCTAATAGTCATAAGTGCATGTTAGAGTATGAATTTGATGCTGCCATAGAAGGGAAAAATAACCAGCATGTCATAAAACATAAGAAAATAGGCTGAAGTTTAATTTATGAGCTTTGGGGAAAAGTGTAAATATGCAAAAGTTTAGGGGCAAAAATGTAATTTCTGCAAAGTTTGAGTAAAGGACTGTTTTGATAAATTTTGATATTAAATAAGTTAAATTTGCTATTATAGATCAAGAAGAGCGAAATTCGGGAGTAGATCGGGAAAAGAAAAAGTAAAGGACTAAATTGTAAAGTTTAGTCACATTTTGTATCAAGTAAGTTTACATAGAAATAAATGCAATATTCTTTTATTTTACATTATTATTGTCAATTTCAGCATTTATATACTTATTTTATGAGAATATTTAAAGTCGAATTAAAGGCGAAGTGACAGAGAAAAAGTATTAGGAAGCCCCATTTAAACCTTAGGAATGTTAGGATATTGGGGTTGTGATGACAGACAGATAGAAATGAGCCATGTAAGTCCATATCAGATATATGGCTTTGGAGACAGAATGAGCCATGTAAGCCCATATTATATATATGGCATTGGAGACAGAATAATTCATGTAAGTCCATGTCGAAGACATGGCATTGGCGAGATATTGATAGACGAAAACGACCCTAATATCCTTAGTATTCCGAGTGGTTCAACGGTCGATACGAGTTAGATTACATGAATTAACAGCAAAGGAAAAGTAGATTATATTTATGAAAAAGAAAAGGTCAGATAAGAAAGAAGGTAAGGAAATAAAGAAGAAGATAGAAATTGAGAAGTAAAGAAATTTATGATGTTAGATGATATTATGCATAATTATCCATTATGTTGAATGTTGTGATTTAATTACTTGTAAGCTTACTAAGCCTAGTGCTTAATCTCTTTATTTTCTTCTTCTTATAGTACTTATCTAGCTACTCGGGGATCGAAGGAAACGTCGGAGGCCGATCACACTATCAAAGAAATAACTCGGTATAATTAGACGTTTTGTTTTGTGTATGGCATGTATAGAAACTTAGTTACTTTTAGTATAATATGAATAATGAACGATGTATAAATACTTGCTAGAGATTAGCTAATAAAAATAGCCGATGATATGCATGTTTATTAATATGTATGATTGAATGGTGGTTACCACATGAAAGTTATGAAAAATGTGAAAGTAACCTAAAAACAGATTCAAACAACGAAATGACGTGACTTTGAAAAATCACTAAAAATTGTATAAACATATTTTTAAGATGAATAATATATTAAATTAAAGCCTATTATGTCTATTTTCTTATGGAATAAGCAAAACAGTAAAAAGAAATTATATTTTATGAGATATCTGAGTTTTAGTGAAACAGGGTCAGAGAAATTTCTAGATCCCCTGTTTCAACTTTGGAAATTCACCATAAATTGTAAAAAAGTAATTAGGTGGTGTAATTAGTAATTTTGTATAGGGAGAAAAGTGGTTCGTAGTAAGTAGAGGTCGGTCAAATCAAATTACGAAAACAGGTAACTTTAACTAATAAATCAGTACTAATTGGCTAAGCCAAAAATTCAAAAAAATTTAGTGGATAGATATATGAGTCTAGTTTCAGGAAAAATTTACGGATCTTAATTTTGAGTTTCGAAACTCAAGATATGAATTTTTAAGCGACTACAACGCAGAATAACAGCATATTCCGAAAAGTTTAAATAAAGATCTTAAAATTATTTAAGTGATAGATTAAGTTTAGTAATGCCTCGTGCTCGATTTTGGCAACAATCTCGGGTAAGGGGTGTTACAATTTTGGCTCTTTTTCTTTTGTTCTCTGGAAACCGAATAGGGTTAGGGTGATTTTTCTTTTCTGTATTTTTTATTTGAGTGATCACTCCTTCTCTTCTTAGGGCCAAACATAGTAAAAGACCATTCGAGTATTTTTCCTCCTGCATGCTTTTCGGTTTTGTTTCCTCTTTTGACCATTTCTCTACTGTTGGCTGATTCTTTCTCATCTACTATACTACTGAATGTGCTCATCCTTGTAACCCTAACCGAATACCATTCTTCCCCTTTCAATTGGTTCTGTGTCGTCATTATCATCTACTTTTGTCCAGTGGCCGAACATTCCTTTCTCTTCTCTTTCATTTCCTTCGGCTTTTATTGAGTGTCTTGTATTGATTAAATCTGAATACACTTTCTCTCTTCCTCTCAATATTTTCCATTTTCACCTTGTTACCTAGGTCGAATACCTTATCACTTCTATCCCTTTTTTTTTATTTCAGTTTTGGGGGGTGTTGGCACCATCTCGTGCCTCGGTTTTAGGGTGTACTTTTGTAGATCGATTACTACTACCCTCCATTATTAGTTCTGCATTTCGGTAAGTTGTTCACTTGGTTCAAGTTATTTACGTTTTGGGTTTTGGTTAATGAGATTAAGTTGTAATGCAGATCTTTGCCAAGGATCTTGAAGTCAATCTTGGTCAGCGATTTAAGTGGGTTGAATCGCATTTGTTCAACCAAGGCAGGTAATAAATACTGTTGGGATTAAGTGTTAATAAGAGGGTGTTTAACCCTAGTGATTAAAAGATTGATTGAATGCTTTGAATGAATGTAGGCTTTGGTGCTCGTGGACTTTTAGCACTCTTCGGAAACAGGTGTGTAACCACACTACTGTAAATGTAGATTGGCAAAAGCCAGAAAAGTATGACTATTGACACTACACGAGCGTGCTCTCACTCGTGTTGTAATCCAAATGCGCAAAACGTGGGCGTTTGATCGTAGAGGTCACTATGAGCGTTTTCATGGGCTTAGGCCTTTTTGGGCCACGTTAGGCCGAAATAGGCTGTGTGGGCCCCATGGGCTCGTGGGCCCCACATGGGTAAACCACACGGTGTGTGGAGATTTTTGGGCCAAGCTGTGTAGCTTACACGACCAATGCCATTTTTGGGCTTTGTGGGCCACACGAGCGTGTGGGCCCACATGGGCCGCTTTATGGGCTTTGGGCCCATTTTCACTGTTTGATTGTTAAGGTTGCACGGGTCGCTCGAGACAACTGTGGACCTACTGTTGGGTCGGTAAGTATACCTAGACCTCAATTTGTTGAAAGGACCGTTATACCCTTATGAGGTAAATGATTGGTATGCCTCTATGATGTATGATTGTAATCAAGCATGACATTTTTGCATACACGTATGACATTATGACATGACATATTGCATGGGGATAGGTTTATTATAATTGAAGAAAGTGTACTGTACTGGCAGCTCTGCTTCAACTTTTGTTTAGGGCCGCAAATGGTGCTACTTTTGGTGTGCAGGGATGGGTGGGTTGATTTTATCCCCACATGGTGTGTAGGGCTAGACGGAGTGGTGTGTAGAGGCTGGATGGGTAGGATTTCTGATTGCATATCTGTACTGTGACCGCTACTGAGTTGGGCTAAGGCCTACACTGATTCTGATACTGTAATGGGCTAAGGCCTAACTCGATCATCGGATCGCTTTTTGATACAGCTTAGGCTCGGCATCAGATTTGCCTATTGTATGACCGGATTTGTTTAATAAGGGATTACACACTGATATCTATTTTTACTATCATGGTTGGGAAGTATTTGGAAGTGTTTATGGATGATTTTTCAGTATTTGGAGATACATATGATGATTGCTTAGCGAAATTAGCTAAGGTACTGAGGCGATGTGAAGAAACAAACCTCGTACTCAACTGGGAAAAGTGTCATTTCATGGTACGAGAAGGTATTGTTCTAAGGCATCGGATAATGAGACCTGGAATCGAGGTAGATAAAGCAAAGGTAGATGTTATTGAGAAACTTCCACCTCCAACATCTGTAAAGTGTGTTAGGAGCTTTTTGGGCTATGTCGGTTCCTATTGAAGATTTATCAAGGACTTTTCCAAAATTGTTAAACCTTCATGCAAATTATTGGAGAAAGACATAATGTTCAAATTGGATAAGGAGTGTTTAAAAGCTTTTAATGATTTGAAAAGAAGATTAGTTTTAGCACCAATCATCATCACACCGGACTAGGATTTGCCATTTGAACTGATGTGTGATGCAAGTGACTTTGCGATAGAAGCTGTAATGGGCCAGCGAAGGAACAAAGTTTTTCATCCCATCTACTATGCAAGTTGGACTCTGACGGGAGCCCAGTTGAATTATACGGTAACAGAGAAAGAGTTACTTGTTATTGTGTTTTCTTTTGACAAGTTTCAGTCTTATTTTGTAGGTACCGAAGTGACTGTCTATACGAACCATTCAGCAATTAAGTATTTACTTGCTAAGAAAGATGCTAAGCCAAGATTGATCCGATGGGTACTTCTGCTTCAAGAGTTTCATCTAGAAATTCAAGATAGAAAGGGAGTAGAAAACCAAGTAGCAGACCATTTGTCCAGATTGGAGCCGCAAGAAGGGAATTCTCTACTTATATCCATTCAGGAGACCTTTCCAAATGAACACATACTAAAGGTAAATCATGTCCATAATACCTCTTAGTTTGCTGATATTGTTAACATTTTAGCTTTTGGTTTGATGCCGATTGATAACCGATTGATAAGACATGTCATCAAAAGAAAAAGTTTTTTCACGATATGAAATACTATTTTTAGGAAGAACCATATTTGTTTAAGAAATGTGCAGATCAAATGATCAGGAGATGCATGGTAGAAGATGAAGTACATAAAATTTTATATCATTGTCACACAGCTCCAAGTAGGGGACACTTCAGAGGTACATGTACTGCAGTCAAATTATTGCAAGTCAGACTTTTTTGGCCAACACTATTCAAAGACGCGTAAGCTTACATAAGGAGTTGTGGTCGATGCCAGATGGTTGGAAACATTACCAATAGAAATGAAATGCCCCAAACAAACATCATTGAGGTAGAATTATTCGATGTTTGGGGTATTGACTTCCTTGGTCCTTTCCCTCCATCTTTTGGTCACAAGTACTTATTGGTAGCAATAGATTACGTGACTAAGTGGGTTGAAGATGAGGCATATCTGACAAACTATGCTAAGGTTGTGATGAAGTTTTTGCAGAAGCATGTGTTCACAAGGTTTGGAACCCTGAGAGCTATCATTAGTGATGAAGGGTCCCATTTTATGAACAAATGGTTGAAATGGTTACTCGAAAAACATGAAGTGAAGCATAAGGTTGGCACAGTCTACCATTCGCAAATGAATGGGCAAATTGAACTGGCAAAGAAAGAGATCAAAGGCATACTCAAGAAGGTAGTTTGCCTGAACTAACGAGATTGGTCCAAAAGACTGGATGATGCTTTATGGGCCTACAGGACAACATACAAGACACCTTTAGGGATGTCATCCTATAAGTTGGTCATTGGGAAAGCCTGTAATCTGCCCTTGGAGTTAGAGCACAAAGCTTACTAGGCTCTCTAACAACTTAAATTAGATCTTAAGCTTGCTAATGAGGAATAGATGCTTCAACTTAACGAGTTAGAATAATTCTGAATGTTCTCATATGAGAATGCCAAATTTCTCAAGGAAAGACTTAAAAAATGGCATAACAAGCACATTTGAGTTTGAGAATTTGAAGTAGGTCAGCAAGTCTTGTTCAATTCTAGATTAAGGTTCTTTCCATGTAAGTTAAAATCACATTGGTCCGGTCCATTTACGATTCACGAAGTTTATCCATACGGAGTTGTCAAACTTCAAAGTAAGGGAGGTAATTTTTGAGTCAATCCTCAGCACTTAAAACATTATTGGGGGATAAAATTGAACGGGATCAAATCTCGTTCATTTTATCAAATATTTAATTTTTCTCAAAATTTTTTTAAATAAATGATTCAGGGTATATTTTCGAGATTAGTATTTTAAATAAATTATGTCTAGGAGATTGGAACTTAAGCAGGAGCGTTTGTGACCCCTCCAACTTTTCCTTGGATTTGATTTTAACATAATCTTCCAAGAAATTATTCCCTAAATAGTAAAATAATTTTTTTAGTTTTTCAAAAAAAAAGGGGGTCAATTTTGATCTAAGTTTTAATTGCAACTCAATTTCAATTTTTCTTTAAGTCTAGGTACTTAATTGAACTATTTTCAAAATTTGGTTGCTCTTTCTGTAAATATTAAAAATTAGATCTCTCTTTTTTTAAATATTTTCAAAGGCATCTAGAATAAATCTTTAATTTAATTTAATAAATAAGATGATAATAACTAGTATATAATTATATTTATTATAATATATATTGATTATTATCAACTTTGCATAGAATTAAGATTTGTTTAAAATTGATCATATTAATAGTTTTTATTTCAATAAATTAATAGCAACTAATAAAGTAATATGCATTATATTATTTATTAATTGTTATTAACTTTGTGTGGAATTAGAACTTTGAGTATTTTAATTACTAATTTGTTCTAAGAATTCTAATTGAACTCCTACCCTCTTCACTATAAATTCCAATCCCCTTTTACACTTTCTCACATCACCTACACCAATCCCCATCATTCCTTCCAACACCCACCGTTGACACCCTTTGCAACCTTGTCGCCCAGCAGCCACCCTTGCACGTACCTCGCGACCTACCCCATCATGCATATTGCTACATAGCTCTAGCCCGCGGCGCCAACAGCCTAGCAGATTTTACACCAGCTCGCGCACCCAGCAGTACCCTAGGCCTTGCTCGACGCAGCTTCCTGCTACCCAGCATCTTCACGGCACACGCGTGCCCTTCTGCCCATGCAAGGCTCTGCACATTGCTACTGCCTTCATCACACCAAGCTGCACACCGCTGCTCCCTTGAGTACCACTGCTACCCTTGCCTCTAACCGCACACCCTTGTCACCTGTGTACCATAATTCCATCTTATTTCGCCACCAATCACCTTTCCAACCATCCTTCAATTAAATTCTTTTGCTTCTAATTTTATTTATTGAGTTCTTAATTTCTATATAAAACTGGTAAGACAAATTTTTCTTTTAAATTTCAAATTTTATTTAATTATTTAATTCTTCAATTTATTGAATTATTAATATTTTATACTAATTAAATTTTTGATAAAATATTTGTTTTTATCTTATGATCAGGTTAATCATGCCTCACAAAAGAACTCGTGCCTCTGTCCAAATTGATGAATCCCAAAGCAAGTTTCACTATGAAGAAGCCAAAGCAAGATACGAAAGCATATTCAAGAATCAACAAATGCACCCTGAAAAAGGCTTTACACTGAAAAAAAAAAAAGCAACTGTATTGATTTCATGGTGTGCATTCAACAAATTTCTGAAGCTCTCAATTGGGAGTTTTTTTGTAAGAAAAGGTCGAGTGCAAATGAGGAATTAGTTCTTGAATTTTATGTGAATTTGACCTCAAATTAATTGATAGAAGTTTATGCCCGAGGAATCAAGGCACCAATAACCTCAAAAGCTATTAATGAATTCTTTAAATTACCTGATTTCGAATATGATGAATATTCTTCCTTGATGAGAAATATTGAGACTGAAAATCTGTAAGAAATTCTCGAGGAACTTACAATTCCAGGTTCGAAGTGGACTGTGTCAAAGCGAAGAATTCACACTTGTCGCAGAGAATATTTGACACCACTAGCGAATGTATGGTTCTATTTCATTCAATTCAGCCTTATGCCTATTTCACATGGGACTACAATTTCATTAGAGAGAATGGTCTTATTATACTCGATTTTAACTGAAGGACCATTGATGTGGGAAAAATAATTCTGAGAGAAATGCGGAATTGTGCCGCTAGACATTTTGGCCCAGTTTACTTTCCCTTTATAATGATAATTTTGGCTAAAATTCTTGCAAAAGTAAAGAAGACAGGTTATAGCCAGGGCACAATCATAGATTAGGACCTCTACCGAATAGCCGGAGATTCTGTTCTCTAGCAATGAGTTAAAGAGAGTGAGAATCTTGAAGAAGAAGAAGAAGAAGAAGATCCCATAGAGGTTGAACCAATGCAGTCAGTTGAAATCCCTAATAAAACTGAACCAATGGAACCAGTAACTAAACCTGACATGACAACTCAATGTTCAGAACTCAATCGCCTCACCCAGATCTTCGAGATGAGTTGTCAAAATTGATGGACAGAATGCAACATATGCAGTGGCAGCAACAAGCTTACTGGAGATATTCAAAAATACGGGATGACTCAATGAGCAACGCTCTTACAAAATATACAATGACCCGTTTATTTTTGTCCCTGAGTTTCCAGATTTCATAATTGAACCATGGAGTCCACTATCGAAGAGGGAGCGAAGCGATTCATGCAAAAACAAAGATGATAGAGCAAAAGACGAGTCAAATTCTGAGGGATCTATAAATAAATAAAAAAGGGGGATCGTAACTTTATTTTATTTTCGTTCTTAGGTTATTTAATGTTTTAGGATTAGGTTCTATTAGGATTTTTTTTATTGCATAATAAAAAAAAAGGTGAAAATCATAAATAAAAATGAACAAGTTGCAAAGTACATAGTGTGGCAATAGATATATACATGTCTATGATTGGATCTAGAGAGAGCTCGATACTTAAGAAGTCAAATTGACTCACCTCCTCTTTTTTAGAATCCTACCTGGTGTATAGCATCTATTCACTTTTAACAATGAGCACATTGTTCATCTTAAGTAGGGGGACCGAAAAATTTAAATTATTTCTTCTCAGAATAAAATTTTCTTTTAATTATGATTGGGTCATATCTTGTTCAAAAATTTGAAATCTTGTTAAGTATGCTAAACTTCAGTGTGAATAAAATTCTATTATTTCAATAATTATTATGTTGGCTGAATTATGACATAAATGTATTCTTAATAAAGCATGCAAATCATACCATAAAATTTTTAGTTCCTTAAGAAAGATAGGCATGCATGAAAGTTTAAATCTCTAGAATTGACTTGGTCATTTCTCGAGGCGAAATCCTAGGAAGCATAGAATGTTGAAAATGATTTAGGCAACTTTTGTTTGGACCGTTTGAGCCTTTCAAGCCAACCTTGGTGAATTTTTATCCCTTGAAACCAAACTTTGAGACTATATGGCCTAATTTTATTTGAACCTTTGCAATATTTAGCCATCACTCCTCTCTTAATCATCTTTAAATTATACCAAACACTAGACTCAGTACTATTTAGAATATTCTTTGAAAATAAGTTTTCAGGAGTTGAAAAGAAGTACCAAATGCTAAAAAAATTGTAGTACATACAACAAAATGCTCATAAAAGAAAGAAATAAGAGCGCACATACTTGAAAGAAAATATACGTACAAAAGAGCATGTGAGAGGAAAATAAGTTGCTATATTGAAGGTAAATATTTTGAAGGTCCGATTGAAGCTGAGTCTAGGGTTTTAAGCCTAAATTTCTCTATCTTTTACCTAACCCTAGCCTATCCATATTACAACCTATTTAAAAGACCTATTGATTCAAGTTTCTATGCTACCTACATTAGTGTAGAGAAATTGCTATGCTCAACATATAAAGGCATAAATTAAACTTGATTATTGCAGCTTAATCTTAAATAAGGGAATAAAATCATATTGGTAGGGATCTAACATGTCTTTACTGAGAAAGCATTTAGTCTATTTTTGCTATCATAATAATAATTGAGATTAATTTAAATGATATGTATACTTAAGTAGCATAAATATCAAATTTCTTGTTCTTGAGCATAAGTATACTAAATTCATAATTTTGGGAAGAATGTTTTTCTGAAGGAATTTTTCAAAGGTGTTTCCGAGAAATTCTTTTCAATTTTTACAGTACTCAGGGCGAGCAATGAATTGAGTTTAGGGGTGTGGAAACACGAAAATATACACACTTTTTCATGCCCTTTTTAACTCAAATTCATACAAATTCGTAGTAATTACCGTCAAAAAATATATAACAGTTATAAAATAATTAAATTTTACTTAAATTATTAACATGTTGAATTTTAATTAATTTTAAAATATGTAACACCCCAAACCCAGCCCGGACGTTACGGCCGAATCTGGCGTGTCACATTGAAGTGTTTTGTCGAAAACCTTGTTTTCATAGCAAACCCTTCAAAGGAGAAAATTAAGTAACATTCAGTTTGTATTTGTTGCTTTCAAAGCGAGGTGTATTTAAAGAAAACTATTCCTTCTTGTATGATAATAATTATTTTGTAAAATCTTTTTTCAGTTGTGGAAGCTTTATTTAAAATAGATGATCTATGGAACCTTGTCATTTAAAAATTGAGTAACAGAAACGTAGTATTTAAAAACAGTTATGGATTAGGAAAACCATGTTCTGCTTCTAATAAAAATAAAGCATGAAAATAATAATAATCCCTAATTCGAAATAATAACCAGAGGAAAGGCCTTATTACAATCCGGACTGAAATAACTTAAAATACTAGAAATTATAGGCTTAAGAAAACCAGTCCAAGCCGTCTTGCTAGTTGGCCACCTCGGAGTCCCTCCAACCGTAGAACCACCTACTGAGGGTTACATGAGAAAAATAAAAAAAGGGGTGAGTTTTCGAAAACTCAGTGTGTACAACCCTCGCCAAATAGAAATGCATGAAATAGCAAGTCTTTTCGGGCCTGAGCCCAATTCAATATTAGAACAGATGTAAGGCAATCAAATATGCACGGATCCCACCCATCCAGCCGCTACACACCATCTCAATGCCCCGATACACACCATATGGGGATATAAATATCGACCCACCCATTCGATACACTCGAATGGTAGCCCGCCATGCAGATTACTTAACGTTGCAAAAAGTCGCTAATCATATATTGGGCTTAAAAAGCCATCGGTGGATCCACGATCGTCAAGCATGTAACACCCCTATCCCGTATCCGTCGCCAGAATAGGTGAAGGGGCATTACCAGACTTGAAACTCATATCAGAACAGTAAAATTTTTTTTTTTTTTAACATTCCTTTAGATAAATACTAAAGACAGCCAGGATACAAATTTAAACTTCTATAAGTACATATTCAAAAGATGCCATTTTTGCATGGCTTATATATACATTAACCAAAATATTCTTCGGCCATTGGTCTATTCTATACATGCCATAAAATAATCCAAAACATAACAGTAACAAGCAGTGGATAGTGATAGTGTGATTAGTTGCTGACGATCCCCAAGTCTGTAGCTTCCAAATGAGATCTATAAAATAGAGGAAACAAAGTAAACGGAGTAAGCATTAAAATGCTTAGTAAGTTTTAAGCAGTGTCAACAGATAACAATCAAATTATAACATAGTTGTTCGTATTTTTATTTCACTCTTCCTTCGGGCATACCATCCCTTCACCGAATATACACATCTCATCATATACAATAGGTAGATAAACTTTCACATAAAAGTGAGCTCATGTGACATAGATATATTGTGTAGTTTCACATAACCTTTCACACTGATCCGACGCCACATAATCATAGGAATAGTCTCATAGATTGCTCACGTATGCATCACATAACTACCTTATGATTTAGTTCAAATCAAGCTCACATATAAACTCGGAGTACATACCTGTTTAACCTTTCGCATTGAATATATTTATAAGCAATTCTTATTGCGAAGTCTTATAGCTTTAAACTCTACTTGGATTATCGGCGAGACCTTTAGCTTAGATGAAATCTCCACACGAAGTCAGCGGGTCTTAACCCAGACATAGTCACCACATATAGTCATCTGGTCTTTAATCCCGGGTTTACATCACAGAGTTTCATGCATATTTATTCACATGTTACAACATTCACATCGACTATCATATTTGTAATTCATTTACCTCATCAAATATCTAATAAAACACACCTTCCACCGTTTATCATTTGGCCACAATATATATATATATATATATATATATATATACATCTCATACATATCTCATATTAGCCATTTGGCTTTACCACATATCCATCTCATACACATTTCGCATTAGCCATTCAGCTTTACCACATATATACACTTCCACGTTCATCACATTGGCCATTCTACCTTAACACATATATGCATGTTCACATTCATCACATTGGCCATTCGGCCTTATCACAGATATGCATGTTCATATTCATCACGTTGGCCATTCGGCCTTATCACACATATGCATGTTCACATTCATCACGTTGGCCATTCGGCCTTATCACACATATGCATGTTCACATTCATCACATTGGCCATTCGGCCTTATCACACATATGCATGTTCACATTCATCACATTGGCCATTCGGCCTTATCACACATATGCATGTTCACATTCATCACGTTGGCCATTCGGCCTTATTACACATATGCATGTTCACATTCATCACATTCGCCATTCGGCCTTATCTCATATATGCATGTTCACATTCATCACATTGGCCATTCGGCCTTATCTCATTTATACACATTCACATTCATCACATAAAATCCTAAATCAAAATATAAATTTTCATGTATTCACATCACAATTATCCAAACATACTTCACATACCACATATACTTTCATGTTTACACTTTGTCTTGACTGAATCTACATCTATCATTTTCCAATGAATAATTCAATTTCAAGCCATACTATCATTCCATATTCGAATACTTATAAACTTACAATTTCACAAATTTTAATATCAAAGATCCATCTAACACTCATATATCATTTTATAATATCACAATTTAGAATTCACGTATGGGTTTAATCAATAGCTTATGAGCAACTAAAACAAGTTTTATCAATGTTAACAACATAATCACAAATTCTCTACAAGTTGTTTTCCTGAGCAACAGTCGTTAAATTATTTGTAACTGGAGCTACGAAACTCCAAATGATGTGCCGTTAATTTCCCATGAAAATAGACTCGTATATCTTCTATCCACAAAATTTTCAGAATTTTTGGTTTGGCTAATCAATACCAGATTTTTCTTAAAGTCTCCCCTGTTTTACTGCTTGACTATTCTGACTACTCTTCACTAAGAACTGAATTTCTCATTATACAGAATTCAAAATATGTTTTCGTTTATTTTGTTTGAAACTAGACTCATTAAGGAGTCTAAGCATATAAATATTATCTTATAATCATTTTTGTACGATTTATAATGATTTTCCAAATACTGAACAGGGGATTTCGGAGCCATTTTGACTCTGTCTCACACAACAACAAAAATCTCATTATCGGCAACCCCTTTACTTACACGATTTCTTTTATACGAAACTAGATGCATCAGGCTTTAATTACATAATCTATTCAGCCTTTAACTCAATTCCCACAATTTATGGTAATTTTTCCAAAACACGCTACTG
This sequence comes from Gossypium anomalum, assembly GCA_025698475.1. Lineage (NCBI taxonomy): Eukaryota > Viridiplantae > Streptophyta > Magnoliopsida > Malvales > Malvaceae > Gossypium > Gossypium anomalum. Next base: position 54,887,168 of record CM046956.1, read on the forward strand.
CTGCTGTCCCGAGCAGATTTATACAAATTTACTCAGAAAGTTCTCATTCACATATTTAAAACATAATATCATATATGCCATCATTTAGAAAAGTTATTGACCTTAACGTATATACTTAATTCATATTCATCCCATTTAAAAACTTAAAACTTACAAAGGAATCAAACTCAAATGCTTAAGAACTTACCTCGGAGTTGTCAAACGATTCTGATCGACTATTCGGTTGGGTAGCTTTTTCTCTTATCCGAATTAGACTCCCTAAGCTCTTGAGCTTGAATAAACAAATTTAATCTATTACAAACCAATTATACAAACTCATGGCCGAATACAACAAGAAGACTAACTAGATTCTACTAGCCACTCATTGCTCTATTATTAACCTTACTTAATTATAAACACATTCGGCAACTACCTCAACCTTATTTAATACAATTAACACCGAATTCCTCATGTAAAAAGTACCATTGCCGAATATCATTTAGTTCACAAGGTCCTAATTTCAAAAATTTGACAAGCTCATACCCATTTCCTACTAATTCCATCATTTTAACACAGGTACGGCAAAGCTAAATTCCATTCTTCCATTAGTTTGCATTTAAATTATTTAAAACATTCAACACAACTCAACCTTATAAACACATATTCGGCTAGGAAGAAAGATTGATAATTTAACAACCTTAGCTTAACATATAATTTGTTGTAACACATCTTTAAGCATTCTTTTATTCCATCAACTCAAAACACGTTCATCACTCACAATAACTAAATTCATATTCGGCAATGGCCTCCAATATAGTGACCGATTCTTCTCAACTAGCACCTAGTGTACACACACATGATCATTTGTTTGATTCAAACACCTATCCACCAAAAATTCATCCAAATTAACAAGAACAACAACCACATTCCTTGTTATCTACCATGACCAAAACTCATATTCATTCACCAAATATCAAAAATTTAACATGGGTCAAATAAGGAACTTAGAAATTTACTAGGATTTAACTAATATTTCAAAAATTAACCAAAACTTCTTACCTTAATTAGGACTAGGATGACCGAATGATGTTCTCCCCCTAACTTCTTTCACATTCGGTTCTTCAAGAAACAAAGATGAATACTTTGTTTTTATCACCCATGTTCTCTTTATTATATTATTATTATTAAATAAATAAAAGCCATTTAGTTAACATATTGATAATATAAAATTTATATGTTATTTGTTAACTAGCAACATGGCTGGCCACCAATAATAAAGTGGGCAATTTGACATGCAAGCCCCACATTTTAGCCATGTTAACAATTGGCCACTTTAAGAAAAAAAGACTTCTAAAATTTTCCTTTATACAATCAAATCCCAACTAAATAATTTAGCATCCAATTAACTAAATTAGACCACCCAACTTTCACAATAGGTAATTCACATAACAAAGGCAATCAAATTAATAGTTTACAAAATTTTTGACTAGGTTTTGTGGTCCCAAACCACTTCCCGACTAGGGTCAATTTAGGACTGTCACAACTCTCCCTCTCTCTTTATGGATTTTCGTCCCAAAAATCTTACCGCAAATAGGATAGGGTAACTTTCTCTCGTTGAGTTCTCTAGATCCCACCTAGTTTCCTCAACTCCGAACTTACGCTTGAAAGGTTTAACTAACAAAACTTTCTTAGTTTGATCATAATTAATCACGTAAATCCACAGAATTGACATTTACTCGCCACTTTTCATTTCTGTAATAACGCACATAGGTATAACACAATTTAACCCACCGGTCCTGAACCTACTAGGTATAGGCTCGAACCCCACACACACAGTTCTCTAAGCCTACTTAACCCAAAGTCCAATAAACTTGATAGCCATCAACTAATTAGGCTATTAGCCTAGTATACACTTCACCGGTCCCAAACCTACTAGGCACAGGGCCTGAATAACTCAAACATATATATCTTCATTTGGTTCATGACAACACTCATTTAACATCTTATGAAAATATTTTATTTTTTTTATACATGTAACTTAGATAATTTTTCACACACCCATTCATCAATAAAGCACTATCAATAAGAATTTAATACTATCCTTTATCTTCGGCTATTTCAAGTAACCACTGATATAGTAGCTGAAGGTTTTAAATTCTCAATTCAGCAACATATATAAGCTGATACGAGATTAGGTTAACATCTTGCATCAATATTTAACTTAACTTATTTCCAAAGGAAAAATCAACTTCCACGTACCTGAACATTTATTTCGTTTAACACATTCTTTCATAGTTAACGTTACCCGTATACAGTCGAATAAGCATAAAGCCTAATATAATATAGTGGCATGAGATTTATACTAGCACATAACTCATATATCCATAATTATCACCATTCATCAGAAATTCTTACCAACTTTCAAATGTTGAAACTTAGTCAAAATAATTTCTTGAACATGATTAACAAAATAGTGTTTATTCACAATAGCACATATAACTGCATATACCGAGAATCTCGTATTTATAATGTATATAAATATATATCACATACCTTGTCAATTTAATGTCTCGAACTTATTTCATTACCAATTTAGCACGATGTTGTATAATCTCCGACTCTAATTAGTTCACCAGTGTTTAGTCCGTTTAACGAATTTTCTCTTTAGGTCTTACTTACTATTACAAATCAATGCCATTGTTTCACACGAGCTCATACATGAAACACACTTCGCATACGCAGTGCCCACTGACTGATTTCGCACACATAGCGCTCGATTAAAGAACTCGCATACATAGTGCCTTAATTACCAATCTCGTACACATAGTGCTCGATTGAAGAACTCGCACACATAGTGCCTCAACTACTGATCTGGCACACATAGTGCTCGGTTGAAGAACTTGCACACACAAAGGCCTTATAATTCCAAAGACGAATGCCTTCGAGGTTTAGCCCGATATATCGCTAGCACGAATGCTCCTTGGGACTTAGCCCGATATGTCACTAGCACGAACGCTCTTCGGGACTTAGCCCGATATATCACTAGCACGAATGCTCTTCTCGGGACTTAGCCCGGATATATCACTAGCACGAATGCTCTTCGAGACTTAGCCCGATATATCACTAGCACGAATGCTCTTCAGACTTAGCCCGATACATCACTAGCACGAATGCTCTTCGGACTTAGCCCGGATATATCACTAGCACGAATGCTCCTCGGGACTTAGCCCGATATATCACTAGCACGAATGCTCTTCGGACTTAGCCCTGATATATCACTAGCACGAAGGCTCTTCGGGACTTAACCCGGATATATCACTAGCACGAAGGCTCTTCTGACTTAGCCCTGATATATATAACTCTCAATTCTCATGTATATATACATATATAACAATACACATTAGTATATCATTTACATTACTTGAATACAAACACAACATGCTTGTCGACCATTCAACTTTCAGTTCCATAGCCACATACAAAGATCACATTTATAGTCATAACACTCTTTCAAAATTGCATCACTTATACCCTTATAATTCAATCCAAATCAAAATTCAAATACGAGTACATGATACATACCTGATCAACTTAATAATTTGAGCATGTCCAAGTGAAGTTATATCGCAAATTCTCATAGTCAGAAGCTTGCTACAGCTCGATCGGGATCAAGATTCATTACAATACAACAAACACAAATTAAATGGTCAAAAATCATCACACTATCATTTTATCCCTATATGGCATGTATAAATAGACTCACGCGTGCTACGTTAGTCCTAGAATCGACTAAATCATGGCTCTGATACCAATAAAATGTAACACCTCTATCCCGTATCCGTCGCCAGAATAGGTGAAGGGGCATTACCAGACTTGAAACTCATATCAGAATAGTAAATTTTTTTTTTTGAACATTCCTTTAGATAAATACTAAAGACAGCCAGGGATACAAATTTAAACTTCTATAAGTACATATTCAAAAGATGCCATTTTCGCATGGCTTATATATACATTAACCAAAATATTCTTCGGCCATTGGTCTATTCTATACATGCCATAAAATAATCCAAAACATAACAAAGAATAAGCAAAGGGATAGTGATAGTGTGATTAGTTGTCGACGATCCCCGAGTCTGTAGCTTCCAAATAAGATCTATAAAACAGAGGAAAAACAAAGTAAACGGAGTAAGCATTAAAATGCTTAGTAAGTTTTAAGCGAAGGGTCAACAGATAACAATCAAATTATAACATAGTTGTTCGTATTTTTATTTCACTCTTCCTTCTGGGCATACCATCCCCCTTTACCGAATATACACATCTCATCATATACAATAGGCGATAAATTTTCACATAAAAGTGAGCTCATGTGACATAGAGATATTGTATAGTTTCACATAACCTTTCACACTGATCCGACGCCACATAATCATAGGAATAGTCTCATAGATTGCTCACCTATGCATCACATAACTACCTTATGATTTAGTTCAAATCAAGCTCACATATAAACTCGTAGTACATACCTGCTTAACCTTTCGCATTGAATATATTTATAAGCAATTCTTATTGCGAAGTCTTATAGCTTTAAACTCTACTTGGATTATCTACGAGACCTTTAGCTCGGATGAAATCTCCACACGAAAGTCAATGGTCTTAACCTGCACATAGTCACCACATATAGTCATCCGGTCTTTAATCCCGGGTTTACATCACAGAGTTTCATGCATATTTATTCACATGTTACAACATTCACATCGACTATCATATTTGTAATTCATTTACCTCATCAAATATCTAATAAAACACACCTTCCACCGTTTATCATTTGGCCACAATATATATATATATATATACATCTCATACATATCTCACATTAGCCATTTGGCTTTACCACATATCCATCTCATACACATTTCGCATTAGCCATTCAGCTTTACCACATATATACACTTCCACATTCATCACATTGGCCATTCTACCTTAACACATATATGCATGTTCACATTCATCACATTGGCCATTCGGCCTTATCACATATATGCATGTTCACATTCATCACATTGGCCATTCGGCCTTATCACGCATATGCATGTTCACATTCATCACGTTGGCCATTCGGCCTTATCACGCATATGCATGTTCACATTCATCACGTTGGCCATTCGGCCTTATCACACATATGCATGTTCACATTCATCACGTTGGCCATTCGGCCTTATCACACATACGCATGTTCACATTCATCACGTTGGCCATTCGGCCTTATCACACATACGCATGTTCACATTCATCACATTGGCCATTCGGCCTTATCACATATATGCATGTTCACATTTATCACGTTGGCCATTCGGCCTTATCACACATATGCATGTTCACATTCATCACGTTGGCCATTCGGCCTTATTACACATATGCATGTTCACATTCATCACGTTGGCCATTCGGCCTTATCTCATATATGCATGTTCACATTCATCACATTGGCCATTCGGCCTTATCTCATATATACACATTCACATTCATCACATAAAATCCTAAATCAAAATATAAATTTTCATGTATTCACATCACAATTATCCAAATATACTTCACATACCACATATACTTTCATGTTTACACTTTGTCTTGACTGAATCTACATCTATCATTTTCCAATGAATAATTCAATTTCAAGCCATACTATCATTCCATATTCGAATACTTATAAACTTACAATTTCACAAATTTTAATATCAAAGATCCATCTAACACTCATATATCATTTTATAATATCACAATTTAGAATTCACGTATGGGTTTAATCAATAGCTTATGAGCAACTAAAACAAGTTTTATCAATGTTAACAACATAATCACAAATTCTCTACAAGTTGTTTTCCGAGCAACAACACTCGTTAAATTATTTGTAACTGAGCTACCCATTAATTTCCCATGAAAATAGACTCAGTATATCTTCTATCCACAAAATTTTCAGAATTTTTGGTTTGGCTAATCAATACCAGATTTTTCTTAAAGTCTCCCTATTTTATCGCTTGACTATTCTCGACTACTCTTCACTAAGAACTGAATTTCTCATTGTACAGAATTCAAAATATGTTTTCTTTTATTTTGTTTGAAACTAGACTCATTAAGGAGTCTAAGCATATAAATATTATCTTATAATCATTTTTGTACGATTTATAATGATTTTCCAAATCTGAATAGGGATTTCTGAGCCATTCTGACTGTTTCACACAACAACAAAAATCTCATTATCGGCAACCCTTTTTACTTACACGATTTCTTTTATACGAAACTAGACGCATCAAGCTTTAATTACATAATCTATTCAGCCTTTAACTCAATTCCCACAATTTATGGTAATTTTTCCAAAACACGCTATCATCTGCTGTCCCGAGAGCAGATTTATACAAATTTACTCAGAAAGTTCTCATTCACATATTTAAAACATAATATCATATATGCCATCATTTAGAAAAGTTATTGACCTTAACGTATATACTTAATTCATATTCATCCCATTTAAAAACTTAGAACTCACAAAGGAATCAAACTCAAATGCTTAAGAACTTACCTCTAAGTTGTCGAACGATTCTGATCGAATATTCAGTTGGGTAGCTTTTTCTCTTATCCGAATTAGACTCCTAAGCTCTTGAGCTTGAATAAACAAATTTAATCTATTACAAACCAATTATACAAACTCATGGCCGAATACAACAAGAAGACTAACTAGATTCTACTAGCCACTCATTGCTCTATTATTAACCTTACTTAATTATAAACACATTCGGCAACTACCTCAACCTTATTTAATACAATTAACACCGAATTCTCATGTAAAAGTACCATTGCGAATATCATTTAGTTCACAAGGTCCTAATTTCAAAAATTTGACAAGCTCATACCCATTTCCTACTAATTCCATCATTTTAACACAGTACTGCAAAAAAGCTAAATTCCATTCTTCCATTAGTTTGCATTTAAATTATTTAAAACATTCAACACAACTCAACCTTATAAACACATATTCTGGCTAGGAAGAAAGATTGATAATTTAACAACCTTAGCTTAACATATAATTTGTTGTAACACATCTTTAAGCATTCTTTTATTCCATCAACTCAAAACACATTCATCACTCACAATAACTAAATTCATATTCGGCAATGGCCTCCAATATAGTGACCGATTCTTCTCAACTAGCACCTAGTGTACACACATGATCATTTGTTTGATTCAAACACCTATCCACCAAAAATTCATCCAAATTAACAAGAACAACAACCACATTCCTTGTTATCTACCATGACCGAAACTCATATTCATTCACCAAATATCAAAAATTTAACATGGGCCAAATAAGGAACTTAGAAATTTACTAGGATTTAACTAATATTTCAAAAATTAACCAAAACTTCTTACCATAATTAGGACTAAGATGACCGAATGATGTTCTCCCCTAAACTTCTTTCACATTCGGTTCTTCAAGAAACAAAGATGAATACTTTGTTTTTATCACCATTGTTCTCTTTATTATATTATTATTATTAAATAAATAAAAGCCATTTAGTTAACATATTGATAATATAAAATTTATATGTTATTTGTTAACTAGCAACATGGCCGGCCACCAATAATAAAGTGGGCAATTTGACATGCAAGCCCCACATTTTAGCCATGTTAACAATTGGCCACTTTAAGAAAAAGACTTCTAAAATTTTCCTTTATACAATCAAATCCCAACTAAATAATTTAGCATCCAATTAACTAAATTAGACCACCCAACTTTCACAATAGGTAATTCACATAACAAAAACACTGAAATTAATAGTTTACAAAATTTTTGACTAGGTTTTGTGGTCCCGAAACCACTTCCCGACTAGGGTCAATTTAGGACTGTCACAAAGCAACCATGCGATCCTCATATACTTCCTCCATTCCATAATTCCCAACCCATATGCAACTTAAACAGAATATCATATGAATGCAGCAGGTATACATGTAACATCCATAAATCTTACATTCAACACATAGGGGCATTTTAGTCATTTTCGCCCTTAGGGGCTTTTCAGTAATTTTTCTTTATTATGGGTTATTTCTTACCTTGTCCCGTTAACAAGTCCTCGTTGGCTAAAGCGAACAGATACTATGCACCAGGTAGGAATCCAGAGAAAAGGAGGTGGGTCAATAAAACCGCTTAAGTACCAAGCTCTCCCTAGATCGAATCCTAGACATGCATCTACCCATTGCCACACCTTAACCTCATGGCTTGTCCACAGTTACAATTAATTAATTATTTAAGTTTTATGTCTGTTTAAGCAGTTATCAGATACTAGGCCCAAAACCCCTTACAAAGCTAAAACGAATCTACATACATGCATATGGCCCACTAGGCCCAAATCACATTCGTATGGCCCATTAGGCCCAAATCACATTCATATGACCTGCCAGGCCCAATCAAATTCATAGTCGTTGAATCATATGATTTTTCATCACTTAGTAACAAATTGCCAATTTTGCCTATTATGGGCCCTAGAGCCCATTGGGCCTATTTAGCCTATTTTGGCCCGGTTGGCCAATACCAAGTCCACGGAAGTGCACATGGGGCCTCTGATAACCTATCGGTTTCTTCTTACGAATGTTCATGCACTCGCAAGTCTATTGTAGCCAAACATCCGGCTTTTCAGCTTTTCGACATTTCGACATTTCGGGATTTGCCAATCTACTGTGTGTGTGCAGTGTATGTACACACCTGGTACTAAAACATGCTGCGATCTCCTTAGCCACAAACCTACAAATGATGTCACTCAATGATTATTCACACACTTATGAAATATGATCACCAAGAGCCAAAAAGCTCACCTTTGCCTTACCTTGAACGACAAGCCTTAACAGCCCTTCCTTGATCGCCAATCATGAGTATTCTTTAAATCTAAAACCCCAAAATGCCTAAGGTGAAATGTGGCATAGATCTGAAATCTGAGATTCGATACTAATCCCACAAGAATCAGTTGAAGTAGAGAGAGTAGTGGCGGCACAGAAGGTCTACAACCAAAGAGGTATTGGGCTTTTGAAATTTGTATGGTGAAAGGGTTATTCGGCACAAATAAGAAGAAGAGAAGGAGGAATCGGCTAAAACCAAAGGTGAATTAAAAGAGAATTTGAGAAGAGAAAGAATGAAAAATCGGCAAGCAAGGAACAATGAATTCTGCTTCTGAGCACTTAGAGAGAAAAGTTTTTCGGCAACAAAAAAAAAAAGAAATTCGGCTAAAGAAAGAGAAGCAATTTCGGCATTACCTAGAATCCCCAAAATCGGTACCTATATATACTATAGTTGAATTTACCTATCCCCAAATTCCCTATTCGGCTCCACTTCTATACACTCCTCATCTCCTAACTTTTCTCCCTGATAACTCCTTAATCCCTTCCTTAAATTTCTCCTCTGATCACTCTCTTCGGAGTTCACATCCAACGCCACTACTGGCCATTTATCGAGAAAAAATAAATCCTTCTTTTGAGCAAGGAGGGATTCGAACCCCAAACCTTCTTCCCATGCATGTGAGGCAACCTCTAAGCCCCACATGTGATGCTACTTGCCACTCCAACACAGGGCTCCTTATGTCTAATTCCTCCTTCATTTATTTAAAACCCAAACTACTTGCCATCAAAGTTCTTTTAATTATTAAACTATAATTTTCTTCACCCCAAAGTTCGAACTCAAAACTTACCCAAGCCTATTATCACATAAATAACACTTGACTAGGAATATTAAGCACACATTTTATCAAAACAAAAAAGGTCAGAAAGTTCAGGATTTTTGGGGCGTTACAACTCTACCCCCTTAAAGAAATTTCATCCATGAAATTTCCAACTAATAACACAGACTACCACACCACACTCCCGCTGCGCACTCTAATTCCAACTTAGGTAAATAGCACACTATGGGTAAGTACATACCAGTATTCGCCTCTCGAGCATCTCCATCCTCTTGATGACATGATGTATAGACCAAATTTGGCTGCCTCACCTCAGCATGACCAGCACCTCTGCCCGGTGCTCTACGACCTAAACCGTTTCCACCCCTGGCCTGATCACGGCCTCTCGACGGTTGTTGACCACACCTCAGTGGCTGCACACCACCTCGGTCCACGACTGGCACCTGACCTGACATTTTAGGGAAACTCTTGATCCTATGCTCCATAGATCCACAAGCTAGACAAGCTCATGTTCTCTTCCAGCACTCTCTCGCATGACCTTTTCCACAAGTAGGACAAGGTGGTGTACCAGTAGTAGCAACAGGGGGGCCTACTCTAACTTGACCATCCACTCTGGCCCTTCTCTTAGCCCTCTGATCGCAATTGGAGGGCTCAGAATCCCTTTTATTTCCACCCCTTTCTCTTTCCCGGTTTAGGCACTCAGTGCACTTTGCCTCTTCAATGATTTTTTCTTTCTCCACTAATGTTGTAAAATCCCGCTCCCTTTGAGGAGCAATCAATACTCAAAGACTGTCTCTAAGGCTGTCTTTGAACTGAACACAACATTAATAATCTACTGCCACCATTACTCTTGCATACCTATTAAGGTGTAGAAATTTTGTCTCATACTCCGCCACAGATTTGTTTCCCTAGGTCAAGTTCAGGAACTCCTTCCTTCAAGCATCCACATAACTCGCACCCACATACTTCCCTTGAAACGCAGTTTTGAAGGACTCCCAAGTGACCTGCTCAGGTTGGGTGCCTTCTTTCACCGTCAGCCACCACTGGTAAGCTTCTTCCCTAAGTAGTTACACTGCCGCTTTCAACTTTTATTCAGGTGAATAGTCCAAGTCCTCTATTATCCTTTCAGTGGCCTCCAACCAGTATTCAGCCACGTTAGGAGCCACACCAACCATGCCCTTAAAGATCTCAGCCCCATTTGATCGAAGTCACTTTAGAATTGACCCCCGATTTTCGAAGCCATTATTGGGCCCTGCAACCCTTCCCAAAATCCTCAGCATTGCTTGCGATAATGCATCATCCCCCGCGGCCCAATCATACCATCCAGTTTCAGCCACGGGTGAGGTTGGAGCCTCTTCTACTCCAATATCAGACATATGGCCTGATGCCGACAATCCAGCCCTAACACTTCCACGACCTCGGCCACGGCCTCTTGTACCTCTTCTAGCACTCATCGTTGATTCACGTATTATCTGGATTAGAAATTTTATGAAGTTTTAGTTTCAATAATTAAGCCGATGTTTTATGAAAGTATTAAAAAGAAAATTGTTTTCATAAATGCTCTATAGTTTCAAGGTCCTACGGGCTTCAGCCTCACTCCAATTAAAAGCCTTAGTATAATCATCTAAAGTATCCCACTAACTATCTACAATATATCAAATTAAACAAGCTTAATAATAAAAGACTTACTTGGTTCGACGTCGGAGTCTCGGTGTGCCGCACAGTAAGATTTTTTTCCAAAACATTGTGATATAATAAGGCCCACTTCACAGCCCGAGTTTTGCAACCTGACTCTGATACCACTAAATGTAACACCCTAAACCCGGCTCGAACGTTATGGCCAAATCTAGCGTGTCACATTGAAGTTTTTATCGAAAACCTTGTTTTTATTGGAAACCCTTCAAAAGAGAAAATTAAGTAACATTTAGTTTGTATTTGTTGCTTTCAAAGCGAGGTGTATTTAAAAAAACTATTCATTCTTGTATGATAATAATTACTTTGTAAAATCTCTTTTCAGTTGCGGAAGCTTTATTTAAAATAGATGATCTATGAAAACTTGTCATTTAAAAATTGAGTTGCGGAAACGTAGTATTTAAAAACAGTTATGGATTAGGAAAACCATGTTCTACTTCTAATAAATATAAAGCATGAAAATAATAATAATAATCCTAATTTGAAATAATAACCAGAAGAAAGGGCTTATTACAATCCGGACTGAAATAACTTAAAATACTAGAAATTATAGCCTTAAGAAAACCAGTCCAAGCCGTCTTGCTAGTTGGCCACCTCGGAGTCCCTCCAACCGTCGAACCACCTACTGAGGTCATTTGAAAAAAATAAAAGAGGGGGTGAGTTTTCGAAAACTCAGTGTGTACAACCCTAGGCAAACAGAATAGCATGCAATAGCAAGTCTTTTCGGGCCTGAGCCCAATTCAATATCAGAACAGATGTAAGGCAATCAAATATGCACAGATCTCACCCATCCAACTGCTACACACCATTTTCATCCCCTGATACACACTATGTGGGGATATAAATATCGACCCACCCATCTGATACACTCCAATGGTAGCCCGGTTGTGGTATTACCTAACGTTGCAGCAAAGCTGCTAATCATATCTTGGGCTTAAAAAGCCATCGGTGGATTCACGATCGTCAAGTAACCATATGATCCTCAATACTTCCTCCGTTCCATAATTCCCAACCCATATGCAACCTAAACAGAATATCATATGAATGCAATAGGTATACATGTAACATCCATAAATCTTACATTCAACACATAGGGGTATTTTAGTCATTTTTGCCCTTAGGGGCTTTTCGGTAATTTTTCTTTATTATGGGTTATTACTTATCTTGGCCCATTAACAAGTCCTCGTTGGCTAAAACAAACAGATAGTATGGACCAAGTGGGAATCCAGAGAAGAGGAGGTGGGTCAATAAGACCGCTTAAGTACCAAGCTCTCCCTAGATCGAATCCTAGACATGCATATACCCATTGCCACACCTTAACCTTATGGCTTGTCCAGGGTCACAATTAATTAATTATTTAAGTTTTATGTCTGTTTAAGCAGTTATCAGATACTAGGCCCAAAACCTCTTACAAAGCCCAAACGAGTCTACATACATGCATATGGCCCACTAGGCCCAAATCACATTCGTATAGCCCATTACGCCCAAATTACATTCATATGGCCCATTAGGCCCAAATCACATTCATAGTCATGCAATCATATGATTTTTCATCACTTAGTAACAAATTGCCAATTTTGCCTATTATGGGCCTTACAGCCTATCGGCCCCATTTAGCCCATTCTGGCCCGGTTGGCTAATACACAACCCAAGTCCATGGAATCGCACATGGGGCCTCTGATAAGCTATTGGTTTCCCCTTACGAGTGTTCGCGCACTCGCAAGTCTATTGTAGCCAAACTTTCGGCTTTTCGGCATTTCAGGATTTGCCAATCTACTGTGCGTGTGTAGTGTATGTACACACTTGGTACTAAAACGTGCTGCGATCTCCTTAGCCACGAACCTACAAACAATTTCACTCAATGAATAATCACACACTTATCAAATACGATCACCAAAAGCTGAAAATCTCACCTTTGCCTTACCTTGAGCGACGAGCCTTAATAGCCCTTCCTTGATCACCAATTATGAGTATTCCTTAAATCCAAAACCCCAAAATACCTAAGGAGCAATTTGACACAGATCTAAAATCTGAGATTCGATACTAATCCCATAAGAATCGGCTAAAGTAGTGGGAGTAACAGCGGCACAGAGGGTCTTCAGCCAAAGAGGTATTCGATTTTTGAGATTTGTACAGTGAAAGGGTTATTCGGCACAAATAAGAAGAAGAGAAGAAGGAATTGGCTAAAACCAAAGGTGAATTAAAAGAGAATTTGAGAAGAGAAAGAATGGAAAATCGGCAAGTAAGGAACAATGAATTCGGCTTGTGAGCACTTAGAGATAAAAGTGTTTCGATAACACAAAAAAAAAAATTCGGCCATAGGAAGAGAAGCAATTTCAGCATTACCTAGAACCCCTAAAATTGACACCTATATACACTATAGCCGAATTTACGTATCCCCAAATTCCCTGTTCGGCTCCACTTCTCTATACCCCTCATCTCTTAAATTTTCTCTTTGGTAACTCCTTAATCTCTTCCTTAAATTTCTCCTCTGATCACTCCCTTCAGAGGTCACATCTAACGCCACTACTAACCATTTATTGAGCAAAAATAAATCTTTCTTTTGAGCAAGGAGGGATTCGAACCCCAAACCTCCTTGCCATGCATGTGACGCCACCTCTAAGCCCCACATGTGACGCTACTTGCCATTCCAACACAAGGCTTCTTGTGTCCAATTCCTCCTTCATTTATTTAAAACCCAAACTACTTGCCATCAAGGTTCTTTTAATTATTAAACTATAATTTCCTTCACCCCAAAGTTTGAACTCAAAACTTAACCAGGCCTATTATCACATAAATAACACTTGACTAGGAATATTAAGCACACCTTTTATCAAAACTGGAAAAGAAAGAAATTTCATGATTTTTTGGGCATTACATAGTAAATTTTAATTAATTTTGATCATTTTCAATAGATTCGCACAAAGGGCGAAACTTGGCTACGCAGACATTGGTAGAAGCGCAAAATCGAGAAGTGATTTTTGAAGCATCGAGGCGAATTAATTTTTCAGTCAAAGATGGTCCAAATTATGAATCTTAATTCAAAATATAATTAATTTTAATTTTAATCCAAATTATTTTTGGTTAAATAAATTATTATAAATTAATTATGAAAAGAGGCCCAGTTGAAATGAACCGAGAAAGCCGATCCGATCGAGCACTTGACAGCCTAAAACCGTCCCACATGCTGACCCAATCAGCTTGCTTGGCTGATTATTTGGCTTTCAAAATAGCCCTTAGAGACTCCTTGAATTTGCATTCAAACCCCTCCCCTATTCATGCCTTTCTAGATTTGCCCCTACCTTAAAATAGTAAGTTTGAAGCTTTCAAACTTGCCACATGTGTGGCTGGCCATGAAAGGACTCTATGGCTGCTAATTTTTGCTATTTTAGAATCCTACTCAACCTATAAAACCCTTCTTTATTGCTCATTTGAAACACATCTCAAAACCTCTCATCCTTTCACTTCTCTCACACTTTCTCTCTTCAATCCCCTTTCGTTGTTATTCATTTTCTTCCTCATTCCCTTGCCGATTTCACCTCCTGAAAAAGAGTCCTTCAACCACCATTTGGAAAAGCATTCAAGTGTTTGTGGAAGCCCCGATTCAATGAGAAAAAGTGGAGAAGGAGAAGCGGAGCAACTTAGTCAAGCCTCAGAGAAACACCAGATTTGATTCTTATTCCTTATCCTTTTAATTTTATTGTTGTTATGAACTTGTCTATGAATAATTTTGATGTTGATATGTTTAATTTAATTAAGATGGCTTAAATTTAATTCATGTTAGTTTGATTGCATTTTGTCCACTTAATTTATTAAAATTGTGTTTGTGTTGTTATAGCCCTTGGTAAGATGTTTGATTAAGTAAAACCATGACTGAGTTATTCTTGTATTACAAGTGTAAGGTAACTAATGAATTAATTATTTAAGTGGATTGAAATTGCAAATAATTAACACGATATGTTTAATCATCTAAGGTAGCTAAGGGTTAAATTAGCAACAGTTTCTAATGATACATTAGCCTTGCATAACTTGCAAGATTATTGTGATTAAACTGTTTCAAAGTAGGAATACATTGTTACGTCACATAATCTTTTATGTTCTTATAAGATTGAATTAATTATTTGAATTGGCATAGAGATATGTACAAGAGATTATTTTTAATATCATATGTATGTGCATTAGCGCATTTGATTATTAAAATTTGTGTAATCGGTTGAATTGACATAAAGATATAGTTAAGAGATAAATGGATTTTGGTAGGTGAGTATGTTCATAAGTTAGCAGATTACCAAGTTGCCATGAATTTATTCGTAACAACTTGAACATGAGTTTAGTATTTCTAAATTAAGAAATGTAATTAATCTAACACAATTATATCATTTTGATTAAAATCATCTTTTGAAATCGTGCATTTGAACTTTTATTTTCTCTTTATTTATTTTACTTAGTTAAAAATCTTAGTTTTTAATCACCTCTTGAAATTAAAATTTTTTTTCACTAAAGTGTTTTTAATTTCATTCATAAATAATTCTTTTCATAGTCACTATGGGTACGATAACTTGACATTTACTTGTCACTTTATTACTTGTTGCGATTGTGTACACTTGTACATTTTCATCGTTCCAACTCTCTATAAAAAATGCAGGCAAGAAATTTTGTATATCCTTTTCTTACCATATTGAAAGCATTCATTGTAGACACCACATTCGACAGTGCACTATACTTTTTACCGTTAACAATCACTTTCTTTGCATCTAAATTTCTCAAAAATATTCTCTTTATTATAAATCAGCCTTAACCTGTACTCTGACAACTAGTCCATACCCAATATCACAAAAAAACTCATGAAATGCAAGTGCCATAAGATCTGTTGGAAACTTACAACCATAATTTTTTATTGGGCACCTTCTACACACTTTATTAACTTTCTCAATCTACCTGGATGGGTTAGTAACTACCATTTCATGTTCAGTAGCTTCTACTAATAATTCTCTATCTTTCACTAATGTAATGCATATTAAAGAATCCGTAGAGCCAGGATAAATTAATGCAATTAAAGAAAAACCAAATAAAAAAATTTACTAGTAATCACATCAAAAGCATTTCCTTCTTCCCATGTCCTAATATCATAAGTTTGAGGTGTTTGAATATCAGATCTACTAGCTATTTCTCTTACCGATCTCATACCACTACCAGTACTACTATAAATTCTAGGTTGTCTGCCACTTTGTGGAACCTAGTTACCTTTCACAAATTGTTCTAAAGTATTTTATGACATCTTTAGACAATCTCTGATCAAATGATCTTCGATCCATATTAGACACAGGCTTGATAATTCAACCGACATTCTTTCCAATGATGGTGGTGTTGGTTTTCTTCTAAAACCCCAAGTACTAACCATAGAAGCCACCTATCATGTTTGTCTTGCCCAACAGTAGGAGAGGTATATCTAGAATTTCTAGAATCTTTAACTCTTTTTGAAGACGGTGGTGGTGCTAAACTAGTTGCTACTCTATTTCAAAAACACTTTTCTCTCTGTCTACTTAACACTCTTCAATTCTCTACGCCCTTTCAACCAAAGCTAAAACATCTTGCAAATTTTGAGCAAGGATAAGGGAAAATATGTCTTCATTTAAACCTCATTTAAACCTTTTGCACATTTCTGCCTTTAAATATATTAGCACCCTAGCAGATATTGCCACACCCAGTTTTCTTTAAAACCAAATATTTGGAACAATTTTGGGGTAAAATTGAAAGAGATGAAAAACCAGGAAAAGTTATGTAACAGCCCAATTTTGGGCCTAGTTAGAAAAGTGGTTTCAAAACCACTATTCTGAGGCCGGAGAAAATTATTTTGATGTTATTTTATGTGATATAGCATGTTTATAAAGGTGCATGTTAATTTTGGTATATTAATTTTAGCAATTTCTAGTCCAATTTTGAAATAGGACTAAATCGCGTAAAAAGTAAAGTTGTGTTTTAATACCTAAAGGTGTTAAATTTCCTCGTATCTTAAATTGGGTGTTTTTAATGTGAAATTAGGCCATTGAAAGAGTGATGGTCAGCCAAGAGACAAGGAATTAAATGGTCAAATGTGTTAGGTAAGTGTTGGGTGACTTATTTGACAAATTAGTAATAAAATAAAGAAAAGAAAATATCAAATTTTCTTCATGTTCTCTCCACTGATTTTTCCAGCCAAGAGAAGAGTTTTGAAGCTTGAAAATTTCAGCAAAGAGGCTCCCATTATAGTAAGTGATTTTTAATGTCTTTCTTGATGATTTTTACATTTTTGGAACCCCTAAAGCATGAGCTTTCAAATGAGGGGACTATTTTGTAAAATGATTAAGAGTCTAGGGTTTTTCCATGAAAGAATATGTGTTTTTTGCTGAGGTTTTATGGAAGAATATGAGACTTGGTAGTGTTATAAATAACTTTCATGAAAGAAATTTGCATGAAAGCACCTAAATGGGCTATTTTGTAAAGTTTGTAAAATAAGTGTAAATGTGTGAAACAATTGAATTGTGAGTTGCTATAGTTATGAAAATGGTTTGTCTAGGCTTAATGAGTAAGAAAATGTGATAAAAATCATTTTATGAGCCTAAGGGCAATTTGGTAATTTTGGCAAAGTATAGGGGCAAAATTAAAAATTTTGCCAAAATGTGTCATTGGACTAATTTGATTAGTATATTGTGTTAATAAGTTAAATGTGATGTTATAGATGATGAAAAATGAGATTCGAGCTTAGAACGAGGAAAAACGAGAAATTGATGGTTAGGCCTCTTTTACCAATTTGGTGTCGAGGTAAGTTCCTATGACTAAATAAGCATGTTATCCATGTTTTTGTTAATATACTTGAATCTGGGAGACAAAATTATTATTAATAAGTGGACTTGACACGATTGAAGACCGTGCGAGAAGGGCTATAAGTAGTCAGGAAATGACTCTTCGGGGAGGATTCAACTTTATTCTGTTTCACATTCTCCACGTCTTCATCTTCTTCCCTAGTTGTTTCAAAGAATAGATAGTGATTGTCACTCACGATAAGTTTTTAAAATTTATAAATGGTCGTACTTAAACTAACTATTATCACGACGAGGGCAAGCGCACCTATCAAACAGTAGTATAGTTTTAGCAAGACCGGATGTCGAACCTAAAGGAAGTAAAAGTACTAGTATATTAACTTTCTTTTCATTATCTAGCCTAAGATTAATGAAGATTGTTTTAACTAACTAATTAACTAATCTAAGAATGCACAGAAAATAGATTGAGGAAAATACTTTTGGAAAACTGATTGATTTAAGACAACACCCAAGGAAGAATCCACCTAGACTTCTCTTGTTAACTAACTCTGAACCAGACGATTTATTCACTTGACTTGATCCGTAGAAATCCCTAAGTTATGTTATTATCCCTATTCAAGAATAATAACTTCTAAGCTTAGGTTGATTAATTGAAATCTCTTTTTAATTAAAACCCCTAGTTTTGCATTAACAGAATCTATGGATTCCCTTACTAGATTTGACTCTAATCCGACAGATTTATGTCGTCCTATCTCTAGAATTGCATGCAACTCCGCTTAATTATGAGCGATCTACTCTTAGACATGGACTATTTATCCTCCGAATAAGCACACCAATACTCGAATCAATATCCTAGGATATTCAAACAAGAGTTAAAGTCATAATTAGGAACAAATTAAGTATTTATCATACAGTTCAGAAAATATTAACAAGATCTATCTTAGGTTTCATCCCCCTTAGGAATTTAGGGGATTTAGTTCATAACTATAAAAGAAAACATCTTAGAAGAATGATAACAAAACATAAAGAAAACCCAAAAACTACTGAAGGAAATTGAAGGGACATCTTCAGTCTTAGAGGTGAATCTGGCTTCCGAGATGGATCAATCGGCTTCCTTTGAGTCATTCCTTGCTTCTTACTCTCTGTCTCCTTTTAATTCTCCTCTAGGGTGTTTAAATAGGCTTTAGAATGCCTAAAATCCCTCCGAATTGCCCTTTTTTGAATAGAACTTAACTTGGGCTCGACAAGGACACGCCTGTGTGGCATGCTCGTATGCGATTGCTTCAGGCCATGGTCAAGGCTGAGAGATAGACACGCCAATGTTGAGGTTATTTTAGACCGTGTTTGAGCCTACTAGAATGGCACGGGCGTGTGTGCTACCCGTGTGAGGAAGTCCAGGCCATGATGTTTTCCCACGTCGGCCCATTTTCTCCATTTTTGGCCCGTTTCTTGTTTCTTTTGCTCTCTTGTGCTCACCTAAGTATAAAACATGAAATTAAAGGATTAGGAGCATCAAATTCACCAAATCTAAGGAGAAATCATTCATAAATATGTTAAGAATGGGACAATAATATGTATAAATTACGGTTTATCAAATTCCCCCACACTTAAGCGTTTGCTTGTCCTCAAGCAAAATCCTCAATTCACAATTAAGAATTCCTTTTTCTCAACTTATAATTCCTATTGATGATATCTCAAACTATTTCATACGTAATCATACATTTAGAATTCAACTAGAAGAACATTAAAGTTCCAAACATTTCAAGTTGAGCATTTTATCACGAAAAACATAGGCATCTCCCCTCATCTAAGTAATCACCATTGATTCAAAATCGCACAGAGTTTAACATCCTCACTAAAGATTCACTCAAATCACTTGAAGTGTTTAAGGATAATGAATTTAGCACTCAACAGTCAATATGAAAAGTTATTACCATAGGCTTGCATGACAATCAAATCTCCACCACTATAAATTGAGATGATACATCAATCAAAAGGTTTTTAGAGGGTTGTAACGAGGCTTTGATTAAGGGGTGTGGTCACAAGATGAAAGAGAAGGTTAGAATCGAGATTGAATTGAATAATTACTTAACTAGAAAAATAGTTACTCATTAATTGCATACAAAAGAGCTTCTTCTCAGAATATGGAATTAAACACCCAAGCTTCAAAAATACTACTTATTGCTAATATATAGATATGTATGTATTTTTTTTAATTTTAAGAACAAATCATGTAACATATATTAACTATCAAGAGTAAGACATAGCTAAGTAATTTATTCAAATCAAATCTCGACAAAAATAGGGATAAAATTAATTGAGGGGATTTCAACAATAATGAGTTATGGGTTAATATTGAGAGTAAATCAATGAATGGGATGTTAGGCTCAAAGGGGTTCACTAGAGGTTAATTGTAAAGGTAGGCTTTTATAGAGTGAGTGGGTTAAACCTAAGTGCCTTTATCACCTTGACATATCAAATCAAATGGTGTGGTCTTGACATGCATAATCAAGCAAGTTCTAGAATAACAATTCGATATTGACACACTTAAAGCAATAATAAAAGTGAGCATGAAAGAAATAATAGATACTCTAAAGGCTCAAAATCTCACAAAAATTATGGCTTTTTTGATTTTTAAATCTGCGGATTTCAATTCAAGATAATACCTAAACTTGGGGAACGCAGCCTAAAATTTTTAAATTCTCAAAAATTAACTTATCATGCTTGATTCTCTAATATCTTAAAGTTTAAATAATCAATGCATGAATGCCTATGTTTTAATTCAAGTTATATCAATAAAAATCATAAATTAATCAAAATTCATTCTAATAATGATATTAGGGATTTACAAGAGAACAAGACAAAATTCAGGGATTTTTCTTATAGTGACATAATTGACCCCCTCACACTTAAGATGTACATTACCCTCAATATACAAAGATAAAGTTAGTGGTAATTAATTGCTATAAGATCATAAGATAGGGAGAGAAGTGAAACTTCCTGAATGTTAAATGAATGAACTCCTTAGGTTAGAGTTATGTAGAGTGGAGGAGAATACTCCGGTGGTGGTAGAGGTTGGGTTCCATAAGTGGTAGTCGTGGAGAACCTTTTCCAGTAGAGTTTCAAATTCCTAAGTAATAGTGAGCTTTAGAGCTCTTTATAACTATGATAGAATCAGGAATTTTTTTAGGAATATAGAGGAATAGGATTACTCATGAAGAAATAATCAACAATTATAAAAATCCTAAAAAATGAAATAGTTTTAAAGAAAAATAAATTTAGAAAAATAGGTATTGGGTACTCAGCCGTGGGGTACACCCGTGTGCCTTTTATTTAGCCCGTGTTTTTCGTCGGTTTCAAATTTTGGGCGTGTTGGTGCACACAACCGTTTCCTGCTTCGTTCACTTTTCCCACGTTGGTGTATGTAGGCCCACGCCCGTGTTAGTTTGACAGTGTCGACCACGGGTGAGGGGCACAGGGGTGTCGCACGCCCGTGTTACGTTTTCAATTTCGACCACAGTTCTAAGCCACGGGCGTGTCGCACGCCCGTGTTGTTTTGACAGGATTGCCCACAGCCAGATTGCACAACCGTGGCAATTTATCACATCCTGTGTTTTGGGAAAAATTTTGCTCTATTTTCACACGGCTGTATCGCACGGTCGTGTCGCCTCTCATGTTATGGACACGGCCTAAGGCACACCCGTGTGGATTTGGGAACCTGTGCTCAAAGACTCAGTTGGTGATTTAGATGTTTAAAAACTTAAAATTTAAATAAATTAAAACCATTAGTACTTGGATTGCCTCCCGAGAAGTGCTTATTTATATTCTAAGCTCGACTTACCTAGGTTTTACGCGGTCATGATGGTTCGAGGAGTTTACACTATTCATTCCTCCTATCAGTTTTATCAAAATAAGGTTTTAAACGAGTAATATTTACCTTAAATGTGCCGAATATGGCATGAGTTACCTCGACTCTACCATATGAGAAGATGTTAAGTACTATAGGAGGGATTGCTCCATTCGATTTAGAAGTGGTAATACGAGGATCTGCTGCATCTAATAGTACTTTGTCTCTAACCTTAATTTGATTTGGGGAAAAATTTAGCTCATCATGGCGTGTTTCCGGTTTATCTGTCCGCTATTCATCTAGCTCCTTGATTTGTAGCCTTCATTCTTCATGGATAGGTCCTTTGTTGTTGCTTGAACGTGGCTTATGTATGTCCTTCGAACTTATTTTCTGCAAAGCAAGTTGCAACATATGGTCTGTCTTAGTAGAATATTTTATACAACCACCTTCAATTTTTGATGTGTTGCTGGAATTGCGAGCTTGAAGGGTGATTGTTTCGTCTCCCACATTAAGTGCGAGTTCGCCTGTGCCAACATCAATAATTGTTCTAGCAGTTGCTAAAAAGGGCCTTCCTAAAATTAAAGGAACGTTACTATCCTCCTCTATGTCTAGAACAACGGAATTCGCTAGGAATATAAATTTGTCAATTTTAATGAGTACATCTTCAACAATACCCCTAGGAAATCTGATAGTTTTATCTGTTAATTGAATGCTCATCCTAGTTTGTTTGGGTTTCCCAAGACCTAGTTGCTTAAACATTTTGTGAGGCATGACATTGATACTAGCCCCTAAATCAGCCAAAGCGTTGTTCACATCTAAACTACCAATTAAACAAGGAATTGTAAAACTCCCTGGATCTTTTAATTTATTGGGTAGCTTATTTTGTAGAATGGCTGAGCAAACTACGTTTAACTCCACATGTGATGCCTCGTCCAACTTTTGCTTATTTGCTAGAAGCTCCTTTAAAAATTTCATTGCGTTCGGCATCTGCGAGAGAGCTTCAATAAACAGTAAGTTAATATGTAATTTCTTTAAAAGTTTAAGGAATTTACCAAATTGTTTATCTAAGCAGTTTTTCCTCGTCGCATTGGGGTATGGCGAATTAGGTTTATATTCTACACTTACCGGTTTCTGCTCATTGTGGCCTACTTCACCTTTACCTTTGCTTTTCACAGTTTCTTGCTTTGGTTTTGATTCAGATATAACTAACCCTTCCTCATTTCTAACTTTAATTGCATTGAGCTGTTCCCTTGGGTTAGGTTTAGTATTACTTGGCAAGCTACCTTGTGGTCATTCAGAAATTAATTTGGACAGCTGGCCTATCTGAGTTTCGAGCCCTTGATCGACGCTTGTTGATTTTTAAGTGCTGTCTCTGTATTCTGGAAACGAGTTTCTGACACTGAAATGAATTTTGTTAGCATCTCCTCAAGGTTCGGTTTCTTTTCCACGTTGATAAGGTGGTTGTTGAAAACCCGAAGGATTTCGTGACCTTTGATTTCCTTGAACACCCTATGAGAAATTTGGGTGGTTCCTCCAACCTGCATTATAAGTATTACTGTATGGGTAATTTTGAGATCTAGAGTTATTATTACCAATATAGTGAACCTGTTCCTTCTCGATTGTAGGATTGAAGGGTTGATATTCTGTTTGTATGCCTCCTCCACTTGAATCACACCTTATCACTGGATGTACCTACGTAGAACCAAGTAAACCATCAATATTTTTATTTAGAAGCTCCACCTGATTTGATAGCATATTAACTGCATCGACGTTATAAACGCCTGCTGATTTGGTTGGCTTAGTCCTCATGACTTTCCACTGATAGTTATTCAGTGACATCTCCTTAATAAATTCATAAGCTGCTTCAGGTGTTTTGTTGTTGATGGTTCCACCAGCTACTGCATCAATCATCTGTCTTGTTGAGGGGTTCACACCATTATAAAATGTTTGAACTTGCAGCCATAGAGGTAACCCATGGTGAGGGTACCTTCGCAGTAGATCCTTGTATCTCTCTCATGCATCGTAAAGGGTTTCTAAATCCATCTGCCCAAAAGAAGAAATACCATTCCTTAGTTTAGCTGTTTTACCAGGTGGAAAGTATTTAAGTAAAAACTTTTTAGTCATTTGTTCCCAAGTAGTGATTGATCCTCATGGTAACCAGTTCAACCACTGTTTAGCTTTATTCCTTAATGAAAAAAGAAATAACCGAAAGGCGAATGGCATAGTCAGAAATGCCATTGATCTTGAATGTGTCGTAAAGCTCCAGAAAATTTGCTAAATGAGTATTTGGGTTTTCGTCCTACAACCCATCAAACTGAACAAACTATTGTATCATTTGAATTATGTTAGGTTTCAGCTCAAAATTATTTGTAGCAATAGCAGGCCTAACTATACTCGTTTTAGTTCCTGTTAAAGTAGGTTTAGCATAATCATACATAATACGAAGAGTAGAATTTTGATTTACTTGGTTAGCAGCGATCGTAGGAGATAACGGATTTTCCTAATTTTTAGCCATCTCCTCGTTTGTAGTTAAAGTATCTTCCTCTTGCTCTTCCTCTATGTATCTTAAGCTTCGCCTTATTTCTCTTTGGTTTCTGTGAGCTATATGATCGATCTCACCGTCAAAAAGTAATGGTCCTAACGGGTTTCTTCTAGTCATAAACTATAAGAACCTGCCAGAAGAAAGAAAAAGAGAATTTAGTAAAACTAAAGATTAAAGAAAATAAGCAAATAATGGCTAAAGTAAAAAAAATTGAGTGTTCCTAATATCTTAGTCCCCCGGCAACGGCGCCAAAAACTTTATTTTCACTCGCGATAAGTTTTTAAAATTTATAAATGATCGTACTTAAACTAACTATTATCACGACGAGGGCAAGCGCACCTATCGAACAGTAGTATAGTTTTAACAAGACCAGATGTCGAACCCAAAGGAACTAAAAGTACTAGTATTAACTTTCTTTTTATTATCTAGCCTAAGAATAATGAAGATTGTTTTAACTAACTAATTAACTAATCTAAGAATGCACAGAAAATAGATTGGGGAAAATACTTTTGGAAAACTGATTGATTTAAGACAACACCCAAGGAAGAATCCACCTAGACTTCTCTTGTTAATCGACTCAAACTGCATTTATTTATTCACTTGACTTGATCCGTAGAAATCCCTAAATTATGTCATTATCCCTATTCAAGACTAATAACGTCTAACCCTAGGTTGATTAATTGAAATCTCTTTCTAATTAAAACCCTTAGTTTTGCATTAACTCGATCTATGGATTCCCTTATTAGATTTGACTCTAATCTGGCAGATTTATGTCGTCCTATCTCTAGGATTGCATGCAACTTCGCTTAATTATGAGCGATCTACTCTTAGACATGGACATTCATCCTCTGAATAAGCACATCAATACTTGAATCAATGTCCTGGAATATTCAAACAAGAGTTAAAGTCATAATTAAGAACAAATCAAGTATTTATCATACAATTTAGAAAATATTAACAAGATCTGTCTTAGGTTTCACTCCCTAGGTATTTAGGGGATCTAGTTCATAACTATAAAAGAAAACATCTCATAAAAATGATAACAAAACATAAAGAAAACCTAAAAACTCCTAAAGGAAATTGAAGAGAGATCTTCAGTCTTGGAGGTGAATTCGGCTTCCGAGATGGATCAATTGGCTTCCTTCGAGTCATTCCTTGTTTCCTACTCTCTGTCTCCTTTTAACTCTTCTCTAGGGTGTTTAAATAGGCTTTAGAATGCCTAAAAGCCCTCCAAATCGCCCTTTTTCGAATAGAACTTAACTTGGGCTCGATAGGGACACTCCCGTGTGTGATTGCTTCAGGCCGTGGTCAAGGCTGAGAGATAGACACGCCCGTGTTGAGGTTGTTTTAGGCCGTGTTCGAGCCTGCTAAAATGGCACGGGCGTGTGTGCTACCCGTGTAAGGAAGTCCAGGCCATGTTGTTTTCCCACGTCGGCCCATTTTCTCCGTTTTTGGCCCGTTTCTTGTTCTTTTTGCTCTCCTGTGCTCACCTAAGTATAAAACATGAAATTAAAGGATTAGGAGCGTCAAATTCACCAAATCTAAGGAGAAATCATTCATAAATGTGTTAAGCATTGGTCAATAATTTGTATAAATTACAGTTTATCAGTGATTGGAAGCTTTGCATGGGGTGGTGATCCTAAGAGTTGGCTCAAAAATTGGAGAATCCAATGAAAAACTGCTAGAAGGATGGAAATTCTTGCATTCTAGAAAGGCTAAGTTGAGAAGGGAAAGAAGCATCAGGTGAGCTTATTCACTTTGCCTCTTGACTGATAAATGTTGTGTGATCATCCTAGTTATGTATTGAATATTATCAGTAAGCAAATTGTACTATATACATGGTATAAAAGGGTATTCTAGTCAGGTTAGATGAAGTTAGGATTGGGAAAAAGGGTAATTCTGTTAGATACCATCATATGGTCCTGTTGTGTGTGAACCATGATGTGCGAAGCTTCGAGCCTTGTAAAGGGGACACTGTAGTGTTCGAATATCAAGGTTATGAATGGTGAAATGGAGGAATACATGGAATGCAAAGGGAAAAGTAAATAAAAAAATCATGGCCAGGCCATGGGTCCGATCGAAGGCTCCATGCCTAAAATGAGTAAGACCATAGCTAAAAGATGTTATGGCATTATGTATTGGTTTAATAATAAACATGAGTAAAACCATAGCTGAAAGACGCTATGAAATCCTTTGATAATCCGTCGGGACAGTAAACACAGGGTTATATTGTGTAAGACTCTAGATCAAAGACGCTATGACATCATAGATAGTCCGTTGGGATAACGAACACGGGATAGTCCATAGGATAATAAACACGGGGTGGTCTACTGAGATAGTAAACACATGGATTACAACGTGTAAGACCATAGATCAACTATAGAAACCAACGGATTTAGCCATGGCACTAAACACGAAACCTAATAAGTAAGACCATAGCTCAGCTATGATAGTTTATAGAGTCCATCGTGACAATAATCACGGGTGGTCAACTAGGATGGAAGAGAATCTTACGAATAAGGAAAAAGGGATTAAAAAAGAAAGTGGAAATATAAGGTGAAATGGTTACTTAACAGCTCGAAAGAATCTACAAATGAAAGGGGGAACATAATGAAAGTGGGAAAGAACTGTTAAGGTAGTACTTGTGAAAGCCAGTAAGGTATAAAGGGGGTAGCCTAGCATGAAATAGTCACTAGAGTTGATGCACTTGTGGTTCTTGGTATACAAGCTAATGAAAGAGGGTTTGCCCAAGGATTATAGATAAATATTTGCCATTAAGAATGCCAGAAAGTGCTCAAAGAAACCCTATAAGTTAGAAAGGTAACACAAAGTACGTGGGTTGGTTAATAAAAAAGGAAGGGATCATAGGAACCGATTAACTAAGAAGGATATATCAAGGGACGTATATGTCCGTTAAGACTATTCCTTTTCAAGAGGAAAACCATTGGGAAAGTACTAGCCAAATGGCTAGTTCCGTAGGCAACCAACATAAGGGAGAAATCGTGAACACAGATTATCACTCTGAGGTTGGTCTACTGGGTACTGAATGCCAAAACGGTTTGCAATAGATGGAAAGGATATGCTCACGAGCGTGGTATCTTGAAAGAGGTAGATTACAATGAAGTAATCCAACTGCTATTCATCCCAAGTGGAACTTAGTCTGCCAAAATGGTAAGAAATGGGAATCCACATTGAGCTAAAAAGATCTAAAAAATTCACCAATAGGTGTGATCGGTTCTCGTAAGCCTTATGAGTAGATATTCCCCATGAGTATAGTATCTTTGTATTTGCTGGAACTATGGTACTTAGAATCAGGAATGAAGCAAAAAATGATATTTCTAATAAGAAAGTATGTAGGATAAAGTGAAAAACTGCCAAAATAACAAGCCGTCTAGAAATTACCAGAATTATATTATTGCGACGTGAGGTCTGACTAGAAACTTAAGGTATTAGCAGTCAAACTGCCATTAAAGTAGCAAAATGTATAAGAAAGTCTGCCAATCCATACTGGGCACTAAAGTCTGGTAATAACAGGGAGTCAAAGTATTTTATTTTATTTTAAAATTTCACCTAAATAAAGAAGTGGCGAGATATGTAATTTTGTAGTGAAGAAACTCGCTAAGGTCATTTAACTTACCAAAGTGTTGGCCTGTGTTTTGTAGGATTTGTGCAATAAAGGACTTGAGGATGGGTTAAGCCAGTCAATGTTAGACTAAAGAGCTCTATTAGTAAAGTGTCATGCACATATGAAGGTGGTACTTTAGAAACTTCTCCATGGGGATGACTATAATGTATTTATATAGATCCCTTAGAGTCCAGAGTTGGGAAAGTGAACTTTTAATTAAAAACTTTTCTCTGTTTTAAGTTTTTATAAATAGGTAATACTATCTAATTTTAAAATAGTAAGTTTTAATTTTGCACATGAACCTCGTCTAATTGTGATGCTCCATACCTGGATTTGGTGAATGGGTCAGTTAGGGTGTTACATATTTGTTGAACCGAATAATTCTCTTTTGTATTCAGCTACGGTCAAATTTTTTTGCTTCAAATCTAGAAATTTCATTTTCTTCTTTTCTAAATACAACTGTCCCACAAATTTCTTCTTAAATTCTATAAAAAAGAAGCTCCAATTAATCTTTTTAGCAAGATTAATACTTCGAACTATGATCCACCACCGATATGCTTCCCATTTTAGCAAGGATTTTGTGTAATTTAACTTTTCTTCTTTGGTGCAATGTAATTCTTCAAATACCTTTTGAATGTTTTCTAACCAATCTTTAGCTTCCACCAGATTGTCTTTATTCTTACCTCTAAATTCTTTAGCCTCATACTTTCTGATCTTTTCTAGACGGGGTCGATGACTAGAAGTAGCTGATTGAATTGGGGAAATAGTAGTAAGGGGAGGTGGAGCTAGAGGAATAGTGCTTACCTTCACAAATTGTTGTAGTAATTTGACTAGAGTCTAGATTAATGCCTCAGAAGAGGGTATTTCAACCGTGAATGGTACCTATTCGAATTTACTTCTTACTCTTCTATTAGGGTCTTGTTATTGTTATCAATCTAATCCTAAATATACAGGTTCACCAAACTCTAAACAGCATGTTTGTAACGCTCCAAATCTTAAATATTTATTTACGTATGTTGGTTAAAAGCGCCAGAATCGTGAAAAGGAAAGAGGTAGGAGCAAGAGGGATTCAGAGCCCTCAAGTTCATTTGTAAAGCCTAAGAAAAAGGCCAGAGTTGCTGGGCCAGTCAAAGTTGGGGCCCCTATTGCTGCTTCTGGACTGTAGCCCTATGCGGATTGTGGGAGACGCCATCAGGGTGAATGCTGGAAAAGGATTAGGGCATGTTTGAGGTGCGGATCATTAGAGCACCGTATCAGAGATTGTTCATGTAGGCCCGATTAGATGGAAGCTATTGGTATGGCTACTGTTCAGCCACTGAGAGGTGTTCAGCAGCCACCGAGAGGCCGTAGTCAGGCCAGAGGTGAAAATGGTATGGGCCATGGTCGTGGAGCACCGAGCAGAGGTGCTGGTCATACTGAGGCGAGGGAACCAGCTTTGGTTTACGCTGCACATCACCGAGAAGATGGAGATGCCCCAGATTTTATCACGGGTACATTTTTTATCTATAATGTACCTTATACTACACTGATTGATATTGGATCTACTCACTCTTATATAGCATGCATTGTGTCTGAGACTTTGGGTTTAATGGTTGAAAGTACCGTGAATGAGGTAACTGTGTTGAGTCTACGAGGACAGTCTGTGAGGGTAAATAAATTGTTCAGATATATGCCTTTGGAAGTTCAAGGAACTATCTTTTTGGCGGATTTAATGGAACTCCCTTTTGGGGAATTTGATTTAATACTAGGAATGGACTGGTTAGTTAAGCATCAATTGAACTTGGACTGTGCTACCAAACATATGGTATTGAAAACGGTGGAGGGTGACGAAGTAGTGGTAATTGGGGAGTGTCAAAATTATCTGTCAAATGTGATTTCTGCACTGAGGGCCGAGAAATTGGTTCGTAAGGGTTGTGAGACGTATCTAGCCTACATCAGTGTTTCAGATTCGGAGGTTTCTTCTGTTAAAGATATTAGAATTGTTAACGGCTTTCTGGATGTTTTTCTCGATGAGCTACCTGGGTTACCTTCAAATCGTGAAGTTGAGTTTGGGATTGAGCTCTTGCCTGGTATAGCTCCGGTGTCCATCACCCCTTATAGAATGGCACCGAAGGAGCTAGTGGAGCTTAAGGCTCAAAATCAAGAATTACTGGATCGAGGGTTCATCCGCCCTAGTGTGTCTCCATGGGGAACACTGGTTTTATTTGAGAAAAAGAAGGATAGATCCATGCGTATGTACATCGACTACTGGAAATTGAATAAATTGACTATTAAGAATAAATACCCTTTACTGATGATTGATGATCTGTTCGACCAGCTTCGTAGAGCTTCGGTTTTCTCTAAGATAGATCTCCGATCTGGGTACCATCAACTGAGGGTCAAGGAGACTGATATTTATAAGACAGTATTTAGGACTCGTTATGGTCATTACTAGTTCTTAGTGATGCCGTTTGGACTAATAAATGCACTAGCAGCTTTTATGGGTCTAATGAACTGAGTGTTCCAGCCCTATCTGAATTTGTTCGTAGTGGTGTTTATAAATGATATTCTGGTGTATTCAAAAACTAAAGATGAACATGATGCACATATCTGAGTTGTTTTGCAAATTATGAGGGAGAAACAACTGTACGGCAAGTTCAGTAAGTGTGAATTCTAGTTACGAGAGGTAACATTTCTGGGTCATGTGATATCTGCTGAAGGGATTAGGGTCGATCCTCGAAAAATTGAAGTTGTCCTAGGTTGGAAGCCGCCTAAGACGGTATCTGAGATTCGAAGTTTTTTGGGCAGGGTACTATCGACGATTTATTGAAGGGTTTTCATTGATTGTTGCACCTCTAACTAAGTTATTGCGCAAGGGTGTACCATTTAAATGGACTGAAGCTTAGCAAGAGAGTTTTGAGAAGCTTAAGGAAGTTCTGACTGAGGCCCCTGTATTGATACAGCCAGAGTCTGAGAAAGAATTCACTGTCTATAGCGATGCATCACATGTCGGTCTGGGATGTGTGTTGATGTAAGAAGGTAAGGTGGTAGCTTATACGTCTCGTCAACTTAACACTTATGAGGCGAATTATCCAACGCATGACTTGGAGTTGGCCGCGGTGGTATTCACACTGAAGGTCTGGAGGCATTACCTGTACGGTGAGAAATGTATCATATACACGGATTACAAGAGCCTCAAATACCTCCTCACTTAGAAGGAGCTAAATCTTAGGCAGCGTAGATGGATCAAGCTACTTAAAGACTATGATTGTTCAATTGAATACCATCCTGGTAAGGCTAATGTGATGGTTGAAGCACTGAGCCATAAGGCTATGACTGATCTGAGGGCGATGTTTGCTCATCTTAGATTATTTGATGATGGTAGCTTTTGGCTGAGCTTTAAGTTAAACTGACGTGGATTGAACAGATTAAGGGCAAACAATTGGGGGATGAGTCACTCGGTCCTCAATTTCGACAGATAGAGAGTGGGGAAACTTTAGATTTTGGACTCAATAGCAAAGGGGTACTTTGTTTCCGTGGGAGAGTCTGTGTACTGAAGGATACTGATTTGAGGCAGTCTATATTGCGAGAGGCGAATAGTAGTCCTTATGCTATGCATCCTGATGGGAATAAAATGTACCGATATCTTCGCGAGCTATATTGGTGGCTAGGTCTTAAACGTGAGGTTACCAACTTTGTGGGTAAAAGTCTGACTTGCCAACAGGTTAAGGTGGAACATCAGTTACCTTCAGGGTTGCTTCAGCCAGTTAAAATTCCACTTTGGAAGTGGGAGAGAGTAACTATGGATTTCGTAAAGATTTGGTATGGGTCATCGCGGATCGATTGACCAAATTTGCCCATTTCATACCAGTTCGTACTGATTACTCGTTGTAGAAACAGGCTAAACTAACTGAGATAGTGAGATTACATGGGGTACCGATTTCTATAATATCTGATAGGGATCCTTACTTCACGTCTCAGTTTTGGAAGAAACTACATGAAGCACTGGGTATAAGGTTAGACTTCAGTACTGCGTTCCATCCTCAGACAGATGGTCAGTCAGAGAGGGTGATTAAGATACTAGAGGACATGTTAAGGAGTTGTGTAATAGATTTTTGAGGCAGTTGGGAGGACTACTTGCCGCTAGCAGAGTTTGCGTATAACAATAGCTATTAGTCTAGTATATAGATGGCACCTTATGAGGCATTATATGGTCGTAGGTGCCGTACTCCTTGTTGGACTGAGTTGGGTGAGTGGCGTGTTTTGGGTGCTGAGTTGATTTCTGATACCGAGGACAAAGTTAGATTGATTTGGGATCGACTGAAGGTGGCATCTATCAGACAGAAGTCGTATGCGGATTTGAAGCGTAAGGAGATTGAGTAAACTATTGGGGGATTTCGTTTTTCTCAAGGTCTCGCCATAAAAGAAGGAACTGAGGTTTCGACAGAAGGACAAGTTGAGCCCTAGGTTCATTGGGCCTTACCGCATACTGAAGCGCGTGTGACCAATTTCCTATCAGTTAAAGCTGCCTCCAGAATTGGACCGGATCCACGATGTATTTCATGTCTCTATGTTGAGGTGCTACCGCTCTAATCCCACATATGTTATATCGACTGAGGAGATTGAGGTG
This sequence comes from Gossypium anomalum, assembly GCA_025698475.1. Taxonomy (NCBI): domain Eukaryota; kingdom Viridiplantae; phylum Streptophyta; class Magnoliopsida; order Malvales; family Malvaceae; genus Gossypium; species Gossypium anomalum. The sequence goes on from CM046956.1 coordinate 54,919,981, forward strand.
AGGCCGGATCTTACTTTCGAGGAGGAACCAGTTTAGATTTTAGAAAAGGATGTAAAAGTTTTAAGGAAAAAGTCTATTCCACTGGTTAAAGTACTTTGGTGCAATCACAATTCTGGGTAGGCCACGTGGGAACCCGAGGAGGCGATGCGACAATAATACCCTCATTTGTTTTGACTATGTAATTTTCGAGGCCAAAATTTTTTTTAGGGGGTAGAGTTGGAACGTCCCAAATCTTAAATATTTTTTTACGTATGTTGGTTACATAAATACATGCCTGCTTCGCTGGTTAAGTGTCTTGGGAAGTGATTGAGAAGTCTTGGGTTCAAGCCTGGGCATTTGCGAAAAAAAATTGTTTTTAAGAAATAAACCCTTGCCTTTAGTTAATAGACTTTTAAATTAATGTGAGTAAAACATGACATGAAGAGTCTGCTAGTCTAGGGGTAAGTGGCGTGTGGAGTGTTCCTTAGCATCTTATTTTGCTACAAATGCCGTGGAAGTGTCCTAGGTTGACCAAAACTGAGGTGCTTGAATGGAGTTTGAATGGGCGGTTGAGTAGATTATGTTGGAGAAGGTTATGGAGGGACTTGGGTGAATGATTTTAGGAGTAATGTGGGAGAGTTGGATAGGGATCGGTTGGGGTGAATTGTGGAGAGATTTTAGGAGAGGATCAAGGGGATTTGAAGTGGAGGGAGTGTTGGTACCGATTGGGTTTGTAGGCAACCAATGAATTCAGTTTAGGGTAGAATTCGGCTGAGGGTGATCTTTAGTTTTAGTTGTTGTGCATTTTTGTTTTTTTTCCTCCTCATGTTTAATTTCTGACAAGTGTTTTTTGGGCTTTTTTCTACACTTTGCATTAGCCGAATTCACACTAGAGGACCATTCGAGTACTTTCTTTTGGACTATTTTGGTTTTTGTTCTCCTCTCTCTACTCTCTAACAATCGTATATCCTTTGATACCTTTTGTGACCGAATACTTTTCTTTCTCTCTCTAAAGGTTCATTTATTCTTGGTAGACCGATTCTCTTCCTCCTCTTTCCCTTTCAAACTGATTTTTCATTGATCAATTGCCCCTCTTTCTCTGGCTTCTTCAATTAGTCATGCTTGGCCGAATAGCATTATTTCTTTCGCCTTCTATATAAAATTTTCTCTCTTCTTCTCTGTTGACTTTGGTGGTAATACAAATTTTTCGGTTATGCTCTTTCTCTTCCTTTCTCTCTTTATATCTTTTGTAGTCTTGCTTCTAACTCTACCTGTGCTGTCGTTTTATGATAGGGGTACAATTATCCCATTTGCCTCCATCATATTGTATACTTTCGGCTCTTCTATGGGGATAGGTCGATTGTCCTTTACCTCTAATCTTGACTCTGCATTTTCGGTAAGTGATTATTCTTTTAGTTCAAATTGTTCTTTTGATTAATGGTTGACAAGGCTCGGTTGTAATACAGGCAACCCCTAAGGCCTAGGGATTAGGTTCTCGCAGCGAAGTAGGTGGGCAAGCTTTAATCGATCGATCTAGTAAGTGGAAGGTAATCTTATGATTAAAGGCTTTGTTTAAGGCTCGCTTCAACTCGGTTGTTAGGCTACTAACCGAACCTTTTGTTAGAATAGGTTGGAGTGCTCGTGATATAGTTACATTTTCGCAATCAGATGTGTAACCACACTGCCATTATCATAAATCGGCAAAAGCCAAAATAGGTGACCGTTGACCCTACACAAGCGTGCGCTCGCTCGTGTGGTAATCCGAACGCATAAACGTGGGCCCTTGATCATAAAGGCCACCATGAGTGATTTCATGGGTTTAGGCCGCTTTGGGCCATGCTGGGCCGAAATAGGTCGTGTGGGCCCCATGGGCTCTTAGGCCCACACGGGTAGACCACACAAACATGTAGAGATTATTGGGCCAGGCTGTGAAATTCACATGGCCAAGGCCATTTTTGGGCTTAGTGGACCCCACTTGGGCCCATTTTTACTGTTTTACTGATAAGGTTGCATGGGTCGCCCGAGACGACTGTGGACCTACTGTTGGGTCGGTAAGTATACCTAGACCCAAATTTGATAAAATGATTGTTATGCCCCTATGAGGTAAAATGACTGATATGCCCCTATGATATGTATGACTGTATTCGAGCATGCCATCTGTATATTGCATACATGTATGATATTATGACATGACGCATGACATATTGCATGGGGATGGGTTTATTATGATTGGAGGAAGTGTACTGTACTGGGAGCTTTGCTGTATATACTGTTTAGTGCTGCAATCGGTGCTATATTTTGGAGTGTAGGGATGGGTGGATTGATTTTATCCCCACATGAAGTGTAGGGCTAGACGGAGTGGAGTGTAGAGGCTGGCTGGGTAGGATTTCTATTTGCATCTTGTACTGTTACTGTAATGGGCTAAGGCCCACACTAATATTGTTGCTGTAATGGGCTAAGGCCCTAACTGATACTGGACTGTTACTGAAACGGGCTTAGGCCCAGACCGTAATTGCCTTTCGTATGACTGACTGCTTTTTTTTTTAGGGATTACACACTGAGTTTCATAAACTCACCCTTCTGTTTTTCTGCGCAGGTAATCCTTAGGTGGATTGGAACTGCGAGGGACTCGAAGGTGGCCACACATTCGTTTATGCCTTGATATTGGATTTTTAATTTATTAGTAATTTAAATTTTGGTATTTTTATGTAATAAAGCCTCTTTAAAGTTTTAACTTTTAATTTGGGATTTTTACTTGCTTTGATATAAACTGCTAGTTGTAGGAAAACAACGGGTTTTCAAAAGATAACTGTTTTTCAAAAACGCCACGTTCACGCAACACATTTCATTAGCTTCCGCAAAAGACAATGTTTTTAAAAATTAAAGACATTTAACATAATACACAACAGGCTTTAAAATCATCATTAAAAATGAGTAACTAAGGTAAATGTGTAAAAAGGGTTTTCTGAATATCCTAAATTTTCGTTAAGATCATAAAGAGGTTTTAATATAGAACAGATTCTTTTCAACAAAATTATGTTTCTGAAAAACACTTCAGTGTGACATCGCCAGATCCGACCATAACGTCTAGGCCGGGTTTGGGGTGTTACAATGTTATTCTCTTAACCAATCAGCTAAAGGTCAAAACAGATAGTTGCTTTAACCAACTATATGAAATTGTGATTTTGGTTTGTTGTGATACAATTTCTCAGTATCACCAAGTTGTTAGTAGTGCCCACTAGGCCTTCAAGGTCTAAAACATACGAAAACATTTCATATAACAACCCTAATCATCTAACCAATATGCCTTAACGGTACCATCACAAATCAAGGATTGCAAAACATTATAAGTTATTCAACTCAATTGATACCATTCATGCTATTCATTCAATTCAAGTAAACCATTATACATGTATTACCATCACATGTTTATACTAATTTCACTCTTACCATTCACATCAAATTACTCAACCTTTTAACATTTGAATTTGGCCATTCTTAAACTCCAAACAATACTTACCTCAAAACCATCAAACATATCTCAAACATCAATATATGCATCCCAAAACCAACCATATTCTTGATTTAACCACATGGATATTTCAACTACAACACATGTACAATTCAAAATCTAAATATATTTCATATACACATCTTAAAAAAACCATTTCATCACTATTCAAAACAACCACATTTTCACATCAAAACCTATACACATGCCACATAACCAGGTTTGAAACAAATTAAAAGTCTACCGAGATCGAAGTTGGATAGTCTAAGCTCTGAGTTGATCCGATCTTCATATTCTGCAAAAGGACAACTACAAGATAGGAAAACATAACAACGTAAACATTATTTATGCTTAGTAAACTAATGTAACAGCCCGATTTTAGCTAAATTGGAACAGTGGTTCTGAAACCACAAATCTGAGGTTGGAAATTTATTTTAATAGTATTTTTGGTGTTTACAGCATGATAGCAGGTATGTGTGAAAATTTATTGATTTAATTTTATCGATTGGATGGTTAATTTTGGTAAAAGGACTATATCACGTAAAATACAAAAGTTGCATTCTACTTGTTAAAAGTGTTTATTTGCTATGAAATTAAAATGTGGGGGTCCTTATGTTGTTAATGGACCATTAGTTGTGTAGTGGACATAAATGACCATCCATTATTTGTTATTATATGTTTTTATTAAAGGTTAATAATGTAAATTAGTTAATAAGTTATATTAGATAAAATAAAACATAAAAATTTCTTTTATCATCATCTTCCACCATCGAATACAGAGAAAAGAAACAGCCATTGAAGCTTCATTAAGTTTAGCCCTTGCATGATTTATTAGGTATGTGTTTGGTGTTCGGTTTTTAATAATTTTTACGTTTTTGAGATCGTTACAGCTTAATCTAGCTAAACCGTATCTCTGATTTTTAAACTATTTAAGCATGTGAGAGTTGCCATTGATGAGTTGTATGTTATTTGATGTTTGATGGTGAAATAAGAACATAAGATGTTAGATTTTCATATTTTATAAAGTGATTTTTTGATAAAAATATAAATAGGGTTTAAATTGTGAAATATTAAAATTATGTGGTTAAAAGTGTAATTATATGGAAAATGTGGGTTGCTAAGGCAATAAGAAGAATTTGGCCAGCATGAATTTGTGTCAAATTGAATGAATTTGTGATTTTGTGAATTAGGGACTAAATTGTAAAAATATGGAACTTTAAGGGCTAAAGTGTAAAAATGCCTAAATATGTGTTTGTGGACTGAATTGAATGAATAGGTGATTAAATGAGCTAAATTTGAATTTATATAGATCAAGAAAAAAAGAAATCGAATTTAGATCGGGGGAAATCGAAAGTTGTCGAGTAGTCGATCCCATTCGTTCATCGTATATACGAGGTAAGTTCATATGCAAATAAATGTCTTTAAATTGAATTATATGTGTTCAATTGTCATTGAATTTCCATGATTGTTGCATGAGCAAATACGAGCAAGAATCGACGAAGTTATGATATCTGAAAGTCCCGTACGAACCTTAGGAATAGTATAGGATACAAATCTCATGACACTAGGATTACTGAGATGCGATTACATGTAATACCATGTCTGGGACATTGGCATTGTATTATGATTACGTGTAAGACCATGTTTGGGACATTGGCATCGTTTTATGATTTCGTATAAGACCATGTCTGGGACATTGGCATCGATATGTGATAACATGTAAGACCATATCTGGGATATGGCATTGTACGAGCTATATGTGATTTCTGAGTATCCTTAACTATTCCGATAGGTTCAACGGGTAAAGTTAAGTCAAGAAATAATATGTGAATGAGTTAAGTCATTTAGGTACGTACGAGATTCATACGAGTATTGAAATGGGAAGAATTTGATGAATTCACATGTGATATTGAATATGAATACATTGGGAAAGGTTTGTGAACTTATATGTGCTCATTCATAGTTTGCCTATTTGATGAAAATAGTGTTGATTGATATGGTAATTTTATTTGTATATGGCTTACTAAGCTTTTAAAGCTTACTTTGTGTGTTCTTCCCTTATTTTATAGATAACTGAAGCTAGCTCAAACATCGGGGATCATTACGAACCGTCATCACACTATCGACTACTTGTTGGTACTTTTGATGCTTCGTAAATATGGTATATGGCATGTATAGGCTAGTGATATGATAATATGTTTTGAGTTATGGTATTAGCCATAAGATTTGGCTTGTAAATGTTGGTGTGCATTGGGCCATATAAGTTGGCTTAATTCATAAGTTTGATAAGTAATATATGATGCATATAATGCCTTATGTTTTGGTAAGTTTAATATGGTTCATGTGTTGGCTAGATAGATAATTGATTTAGCAAATTATTAATTGGTGTATTATTTCTTGAAAAATGGCATGTTGTGGCATAGTTTTAAGGTGATAATTTTGTATGTTTTATGACACAAAATAGTTAATAAGATGGTGAGGAAATGCATATAGAAGCTAAGGTTAAGTTATATTGTTTTGGCACGATTTTGGTTGTGGATTTGAGTGGTGAAATGACTAGAATGTAAATGACATGAAATGTGCATGAAATGGTCATTTTTGGTTGTCTATTGTATGTGAAAATGATGCCAAATGAATGCTTTTAGGTACATGAATGATAGGTGGGAATAATGGCTTAAATCAATCCTATTTTTGTGCCACATGGATGAGCACACGGGTGTGTCACTCGACCGTGGGACCCCTGAATCCTAGTTAAAATAGGTCAGAGAGTTACACGGCTTAAACACATGAACATGTCTATTGGCCATGTATAGCACACAGGCTGGCACATGGGCGTCTGGTCGGCCATGTGACTCAAGTCAATATACCCTCCAGATTTCACATGGTCATGGCACACCGGCGTGTCTTTGGCCTTGTGATGCAAGTCAGTATATATGCCCTGTTTCCACACGAGCGTGTCTAGTGGCAGTATGAAGCACATGGCCTGTTCACACGGGCATGTGAATCCTATATGTATGAAAATTTTTTCAGTTTCCTAAAGTTTTGAAATGTTATCAGTTTAGTCCCGAACTTCTTCCAAGCATGTTTTAAGGTCTCGTAGAGTGGAACCTCTTCCAAGCATGTTTTAAGGTCTCATAGAGTGGAACCTCTTTCAAGCATGTTTTAAGGTCTCGTAGAGTCTATTAAGGAACAATATGATTAAGTTTGACTAATGTTTATGTGGTAATGGATTCATGTATGAGAAATGTATGTTGTAATTGATCGGTAATGCCTTGTAGCCCTATTCCAGTGATAAATACGGGTTAGGGGTGTTATAGCTAGTATGTGTTAAAATAGTAACTTACCTCATTTCATAATTAAACATATCAAAATAACACGTTTAGTTATGTTTCTTATCACAACATATCACAACTGTAAGGTGAGTATTTCATATACAACCATATAATCCACCAATTCATTCGTACAGTTCAATTCAGTATCATTTCATCAGAACTAGCGAACGAATATATCAGTTGCTCAATTAAAACATAGGAACACATATAACCGTATGAACACATTCATTTCCAATCACTATACAAAATCAGACAAACATTTAATTCTTAAAATCATTAGCTTGATTAACTATAGTAATAGATATACACAAGTAACTACCCCACACTAGTAGGTAGCGAGTTGCTTAAACAACAGGCATTGAAGTGCTAAGTAGTAGACACCGTAGTGAAAATCCTATACAAGTGTGAAACTAAACCTATTGGCGTGCCAATTGTATTTTATCCTATGTTTATTTGGGTTTAATGCACATATTAGAACAACTCTTTATGGTTTAGTCCTTTCTCACCCTTTTGTACCATTTTGAATATATTTCAAAATACAATATTTATAATAGAAACTGATGATTTAAGCACATTCAATACATTTATAAACATAGCTACTCCATATGAATTTATCAGGTAGAAATAACAACAATAAAAGTGTTAGGGACTAATAAGCAATTTTTTTTACCCTCGATTATCTACCAGTTGCTTCAATTCTTGATCTATACAATAATTCATTTCAAAATATCAGTTCCAATTACCTTAAAATAGTTTATTTAATGTATATGATATACTATTATCAATTTTCAAAATTTTCCTAATGTTTCACATTTTATTCAATTTGGTCCCTAAAATCGAAACCATCATATCTTTCACATTTAAGTCTCGTTTTACAATCCAATTTGAAATATACATCCCTATATAGCTCTCAAGCACCTATATTTACATAAATTTCATGCTACTTTTATAATAATTACACCTTAGTCCCTGTAACAACACATTTTTTAGGGGTGTCGAAAACAGTGGTTTGAAGGCCACCGAATTTGACGATTAAGTTTGTAAATATTATTATTTAGTTATTTAGTTATATAAATGATTTATTAAGTTCAAGTGGTAAAACCCTAAGGTCAAGTGGTTTTAGAAAATGAGGTATCAGGACCTTGTTTCTATAAACTGAGTCGTAAATATTTTTATAAATATTTAAGGAGTGTCATTAAGGTTGAATTAAAGTTTCGTTGAAAAATTTAAACATTTTGATTGTTAATACATTAAAAAGGACTAAATCGTAAAAGATGTAAAATTTGATCACTATTTGATTTGAGTGATTAAATGGTTAATTGAATAAAGGAAAAGGGACTTAAATGGTAATTAGATCATTCAAGGAGTTAGTGGACAATTATGGGTATGAAATTGGAGTTTTATTTATTTATTAACTACGGTTAAAATGGTAATTTGATAAATTAAATTAAATTAAATAGAAACAAAAGTCATTATCATCATTTTCATGTCTTCTTCACCGAATGGTAAGGGTAAAAGCACCGTTTTTAGACCTTGAGGTTTCAACGACTTCACAAGTTAACTTGGTAAGTGATTTTTGACCCATTTCTAATAATTTTTTATGTTTTTGATATCATTGCAAGTAGGTCCAGCTAGCCTATACCTTCGATTTTGAAGTAGTTAAAGATTGTGAATATTTTCATTAATGAATCTTGTGATTTTTTATGTTAAATGATGAATTTGAAATATTGGTTGATATTTAAAAGTATTTTCTTAAGAGATTTTCATGAATTTTTTATTAGGGACTAAATTGTTGAAATAGTAAAAATACAAAGATTTGATGTGAAATTGTTGTAGTAATGGGTTTTATTGGATAGCATAAGTATTCAGCTAGGCTCAATTTTGGGTAAAAATGGTTAATTTGCATGTTTTAAGCTTAGGGATTAAATTGAAGAAAAGTAAAACTTTAAGGGCAATTTTGTAAAAATGTCAAAATGACTAAATTGCATAAAGTACATTATGTTAATGTCTAAATTAATAGATTGAATGAAATTATTAATTTAGATCAAGATTGGGTGGAAAATCAAGGAGAATGGAAAATTACCAAAATGCCCCAATACTTTGACATTTATGCAATTTGGTCAAGTAAGAATTAAATTGAATGTTAGTATGAGATTTTATTGTGATTGAATCAATATATATATGTTATTATGTAATTTATCTTGTTAAGAAATGAAGGAAATTTAACGACGTACGAGGAATATCAAGCCCCATTTGAACTTTAGGAATATATAGGATACAAATGACATGTCATTAGGGTTACCATGTTTCAGGTGCTGGTCCTAAACATCCTACCAATGGCTGAGTTCTGGCATGTGTTGTGGATACTTGACAGCTTTGTGAGCAACACCATGTAGCTACGTTCCGACCGACAGCTTGTGTTAGTAGACCCATTTATGGTTCAAGAAAGAGAATCTATGTAAAGAAAAAGGAAAGAAATGGTTTTGACCATATGTTAGCACACAGTGTGTGAGATTCTCGCGTATCCAATATTATTCTAAGTGGTTCAATAGGCATACAAAAGGAAGGAACGGTAAGTGTTCCAATTGGCAATGTCATGAAAGTATGGAAAGGTATGAATTGTTGATAATTAAAGTGTATATAGCCATGTTCACTAAAAGTATGAATATTTACATGCTATATTCATGAAAGTTATTTTATTATGTGGTGATTTTTGCTAAGTTATGTGTTTAATCACTAACTTGTGACTATGGTTAATGTTATGTTTAAGTCTTATGTGTTATGCAAATGAAATCGTAAGTGTTCAATATGAATTAAGGTATGTATGCATGAAACTCCTTGAAATGGTGATAAATGGAAAACATGATATGTTAGGAGATTGATGATAAATCTAATTGATTTATGTTCAAGTATAATGGTTATCCATGTCTTCATACGAATCATGTTTAAATGAACTAACATGTGTTGTTGATGTGAGCTTATGCCAAGCTTGTGGATATAATTGATGTTTATGATTATGCTTGTATTATGCATATGAAATGGGTAAGAAAAGGGAATGAAATGGTAAGTATGTAATTGGAATGTATTATAATGTATTTCTATGTAAGAAATTTTATGTATACCATGAACGAATATACTTATAACATGGATAAATACACTAAGTTGAGAAGTGATAATGTCGTTTAGGCTTATGATAAGCATTAGGAACGGAATGGAAAGTAACTAAATTGAAAGGTGTATAATCTTATAGAAAGGTTGATGGTTATACATTATGTCCCATAAAGTCCATTCATGTTGTGAATTATAACTATATGTGATATTAATGAATTTACTCATTTGTGAGTCGATGATTATATAGGTTTATAAATTCTGGCATTGGCATAGGGTTATGTCTATTTTAATAAGTTCATTATCGAAATGGAATTTTATGCTTAAAGTTTATATGAGCTTACTGAGCATACATTGCTTACGTAGTTTTTTCCTTTACCTTACAGATTATCGGAAGCTCAATTGGGTTGGAAGCTAGTCAGAGATCCATCACACTATCCATCGTTTTTATCGATAGATTTTGATGCTTTGGTAGTGGTTATAATGGCATGTGTAGGTGGAATATGTCTACTGTTTAGTTGATGATAATGGCATGTAATGTTACTATGAACTTGTAAAACTTTTGTTATTTTAATGCCTTGATGGTTGGTGTGCTTTTGGCACTTTGATGCTTAATGGTTGGTGTGTATGTGATAAAATTGATGCATGGTTTTAATGATCAAAGTGGTAAGAGTTGGCATGTTTGCAAAGTGATCACTTAGGGCATGTTTTGATATAAAATTTAGTCAAGTATGTTTGGTTGAATTATGACCAATTGGACGTAATTTGGTATGTATATATGCTGGTTGTTGGAACTATTTGAAAATGGCTAGACTGGTGACATTTAAATGGTTTTGATGCATGTGAAAATGGTCCCAATAGTAAGGTCATTTTGATATGTTTGATATAGAAACAAGTTAATTGATAAATGGTTAAATATGCCCATGTATAAGTATTTTATGATTAATGATATCTTAGCATTTTAGTGCTTTCATGGTTGATGTTAGAATGGTCAAACTGATGTATGTTTTGGTGACTAATTTGGTATGTTTGTATATGATTTTGACATGTGGTTATGGTGGTAAGTTTGGTAAGGATATTAGATGAGAAATGTTTGGTTGGTTAATAGCTAAAATTATGCAAATGTTTAAACATGTTAGGTATTTGTGATTGAGGTGCCTTTAGGCATATTGGCTGTATGGATAGATACCATATGGATTTAGCTCTATTATGCATGTTTTAGGTACATTTGACTAACGCACCAGCTATCTTTATGGATTTGATTAATAGAATTTTCAGACCGTATCTAGATCAATTTGTTGTTGTATTCATTGATGATATATTGATTTATTCACGTGATGAATCCAAACATGCCTAGCATTTGAGATTAGTACTGCAAATTCTGTGAGATAAATAGTTGTATGTGAAATTTAGTAAATGTGAGTTCTAGTTGCGAGAAGTTGGTTTTCTGGGTCATATTGTATCAGTATCTGGTATTTGAGTTGATCCGATCAAGATTTCAACTATTTTGGATTGGAAACCTCCGAGGAATGTCTCTGAAGTCCATAATTTTCTAAGACTTGCTAGTTATTATAGAAGATTCGTAAAAGGCTTTTTGATGATTGCGACTCCGTTGACAAAACTACTTCAGAAAGATGTGAAATTTGAGTGGTCAGAAAAGTGTTAGAACTATTTCGATCAATTGAAAACTTTGTTGACTGAAGCTCCAGTTTTAGTACAACGCAAATCGGGTAAATAATTTGTGATCTACAATGATGCTTCGTTGATTGGTATAGGATGTATCTTAATGCAAGAAGGCAAAGTCATTGCTTATGCTTCCAGACAGTTGAAGCCACACGAAAAGGATTATTCGACACACGATCTTGAGTTAGCTACAATTGTGTTTGCTCTAATGATTTGGCGTCACTACCTGTTCAGTGATAAATGACACGTGTATTCTGATCATAAGAGTTCGAAGTATTTGATGACTCAGAAAGATTTGAATCTGCAATAGAGAAGATAGCTTGAATTGCTAAAAGATTACGAACTTGTGATTGATTATTATCCGGGAAAAGCTAATGTTGTTGTTGATGCCTTGAGTCGAAAATCGTTGTTTGCTTTGTATGCGATGAATGCTCATTTGGTTCTGTTTGATTATGGTGCTGTTTTAGTTGAATTGAAAGCAAGACCTTTGTTCTTACAACAAATTATTAAAGCTTAGAAGATTGATAATGAGATTTTAGCTAAACGAACTTAGTGTGATGTAGAGTCTGATTCAGAGTTCAGAGTTGACAAAGATGATTGTTTGAGATTTCGAAATCAAATTTGTGTTCCGAGAAATCTAGAATTAATTCAAATGATTTTGAGTGAAGCTCATAGTAGTCATTTATCTATGCATCTGGGTAGTACGAAAATGTATAATGATCTGAAACAGCATTATTGATGGTCCGGAATGACAAGAGATATCTCTGAATTTGTTTTTAAATGTTTGATATGACAGCAAGTTAAAGCTGAACATCAGGTGTCATCTGGTTTGCTACAACCGATTATGGTTCCGGAGTGGAAATGGGATCGAATAACAATAGATTTTGTTTCGGGTTTGCCCCTGTCTCCGAGTAAGAAAGATGCAAACTGGGTTGTAGTTGACCGTTTGATGAAATTAGCTCATTTTATTCCGATTCCATCCAATTACTCACTTGATAAATTAGCTGAGTTATATATTTCCAATATTGTGAGATTGCATGGTGTGCCATCATCCATTGTATCAGACAGAGACCCACTATTCACATCACGATTCTAGAAAAAATTGCAAGATGCTTGATCGTGATTTTCTGTGATAAGTTTTATAAATTTATAATTAATCATTCTTGAAACTAACTATTATCATGACGTAGGCAAGTGTATCTATCGAACAGTAGTATAGATTTATCAAGACTGGATTGTCGAACCCAAAGGACTAAAAGTACTAGTAATGACTGTCTTTTTATTAACTAACTAATTAATTAAACTAAGAAGTTGGAGAAAATAGAACTGGGAAATTACTTCTAGGAAAACGATTGATTAAGGACAATACCTAAGGAAAAATCCACCTAGACTTTTACTTGTTATTCTGGCTCCGAACCGGACGATTTATTCATTTAACTTGTTCCATAGAAATCCCTAAGTTATGTTATTATCCCTATTCAAGACTAATAGCGTCTAATCCCTAGGTTGAATAACTGAGACTTTTCTCTAATTAACACCCTAGGGTTGCATTAACTCGATCTATGGATTCCCTTATTAGGTTTCACCCTAATCCGGCAAAATCTTGTCACCCTATCTCTAGGCGCGCAATCAACTCTGCTTAATTATGAAAAAGTTACTCTTAGTGAGGGTCTATTCCTCCTCCAATAAAGAGTAGTAACTTGAAGTGATATCCTGAAATACCAAAACAATAATTTAGAACACATAATTAAAAACAAGTTAAATATTTATCATACGATTCAGAAAATAATAACAAGATTCGTCTTAGGTTTCATCCCCCTTAGGTATTTAGGGGATTTAGTTCATAACTAAAAAGGAAAACATCTCAGAAGAAGTAAGAATACAAAACATAAAGAAAACCCAAAACTACTGAAAGGGAAATTGATGAGAGATCTTCAGTCTTGATGGTGAATCTGACTTCTAAGACAGATCAATCGGCTTCCTTGGAGTAATTCCTCACTCCCTATTCTCAGCCTCCCTTTCTTCCTCTTCTAGAGTGTATTTATAGGCTTTGGAATGCCTATAACCCTCAAAAGGGGCTTTTTTTGAATTGGACTCAACTTAGGCTCGGCAGGGACACGCCCGTGTGACACGTCCATCTACGATTACTTTAGGCCGTGTTTGAGCCTATTAGATTGGTACGGGCGTGTGTTCTACCCGTGTGAGTAATGCTTTGATTCTGCCAAATTGACACGACCGTGGGATCTGCCCGTGTAAGGAAGTCCAGCCCATGTTGATTTCGTTCTGTGGCCCATTTTCTCCATTTTTGGCCTGTTTCTCATTCCTTTCGCTCTCCTATGCTTACCTAAGTATAAAACATGAAATTAAGGTGTTAGGAGCATCAAATTCACCAATTCTAAGGAAAAATCATTCATAAAAATACGTTAAGCACGGGTAAAAATATGTATAAATTACGGTTTATCAAATACCCCCACACTTAAGCGTTTGCTTGTCCTCAAGCAAAATCCTGAAATCATAATGAAAAAAATTCCTTTTTCTCAACTTATAATTCCTATCAATAATATCTCAAACTATCTCAAGTAATTATACATTGAGAATTTAACTAAAGGAACATTAAAGCTTCAAACATTCCAAGTCGAATATTTAATCATGAAAAACTTAGGCACCTCCCTTCATCTAAGTAGTTATCACTGATTCAAAATTGCACAGAGTTTAACATCCTCACCGAAGGATTCACTCAAATCACTCGAAGTGTTTAAGGACAATGAAATTAGCACTCATCAATCAATATGAAAAGTGATTACCATAGGCTTGCATGAAAATCAAATCTCCACCACAATAAATTGAGATGATACATCAATCAAAAGATCATTAGAGGGTTGTAACGAGGCTTGGCTAGGGGGTGTGGTCACAAGCTGGAAGAAAAGGCTAGAAATGAGATTAACTTGAAAAACTACTTAAATAGAAAAATATTTAACCATCACTTGCGTACAACATAGCTTCTTCTCTGACTATGGGATTTGAATAATGAAGCTTACAACAAAAGATAACTACTAATATGTATACATGTTTTTTTTTTTTTAAGAACAAGCCAAATAACACAGACTAACTGTTAAGAACAAGACATAGCTAAGCAATTTATTCAACTCAAATCTCGACAAAAATAGGGATCAAATTAATTTAAGGGGATTTCAACAATAATGGGTTAAGGGTTAATCTTGAGGGCTATACAAGGAATAGCTTGTTAGGCTCAAAGGGGTTTACTAAAGGTTAATCATAGAGGTAGGCTTTTCATGGCATGAGTGAGTTAATCCTAAGTGCCTCTATCATCTTGACATATCAAATCAAATAGTGTGGTCTTGACATGCATAGTCAAGCAAGTTCTAAAATAACAATTCAATATTGACACACTCAAAGAAATAATAAAAGTGAGCATGAAAGAATTAATAGATGCTCAAAAGGCTCAAAAATTTCACAAAAATTATAGGTTTTTGATGTTTAAACCTGTGGGATTCAATTCAATATAATACCTAAACTTGGGAAAACAACCTAAAATTTTAAATTCTTAAAAATCAACTTATCATACTTGATTTTCTAATGTTTTAAAGTTTAAACAATCAATGCATGAATGCCTATGTTTTAGTTCAAGATATATCAATATAAATTATTAGTCAATCAAAATTCATCCTAAACATGATATGAGAGATTTGCAAGAGAACAAAGCAATATTCAGGGATTTTTCGGATAATGAAATGATTACCCCTCCACACTTAAGATGTACATTGCCCTCAATGTACAAAGATAGATATATAAGAAAATATAAGATCATAAGATAGGGAGAGAATTGAAACTTCCTGAGTGTTGAATGAATGAATTCCCTAGTTTGGCATTATGGAGGTGGAGGAGGATACTCCGGTGGTGGTAGAGGTTAGGTACCACAAGTGCTGTGCCAAAAGAATATTATATCTCTTTATCGAATAGGGCGTGGCAGTCATGGAGAACCTTTTCCAATGGAGTTTGAAGTTCCTAAGTGATTGTGAGCTTTGAAGCTCTTTATAACTGGGATAAAAGCATGAACTATTTAGAGGATATTAGGAAGAATAATTACTCATAAAGAAATAGCCAAGATTCAAAATTGTTAAATAAAAATTATAAATCCTAAGAAAAATAAGATGAAAGAAAAATAAAAAGTAGTCTTAAATGAAAATAAAAGTAGAAACATAAAATAATAAATTAAAGTTTTTAAACATCTTCATCACTGGATGGTTCGCGAGGTGGGACTGGCGATGAGATGTGGAGGTGCTAACAAATCTACTGTTGAGTAGCATCAATGTTGTCAAATTGCTGAAAACACTGCTTCTCGAATCGAGTGAGGCGCTCAGAGATGTCAGCATATGAAGCCGCCGCATGAACTAGACGAAAGGGTGGTGGTGGCTGAGAGGGTGGGTCCTCGTGCTGGGTAGGGACATCATCAGTAATGTCCTCTTGAGCCTCCTCCTCGGTGGATTGGGTGAGACGATATTGGGGAGGGTAGGTTCCTCGGTGCCTCTCGATCATTCTCATGCTAAGCATGCTCGAGATGCCTTGTGAAGACATCTAGCCAATGAGGGTCAGGGATGACTCTTGGGCCGCGGTGTCGAGAAGTCTGAACTTTCGGGCCACTCGAGTCACGTAGGGGCCAATGGAGATGACCCCCCTCCGATGTCGCTCCGTCTGGTGGCAAATGGAAAAGGCAATAAAATATACGAGGTCGATGACGTGCCCGTGAGACATGTACCATAAGTACTAGACATCGTGAGTAGTAACGAAACCTGTGCTTTCTCTCCGTCCTGTTAGAGTGTGAGATAAAATTGAATGTAAGTACCTCAAGGATGGAGGGAGAGATGATGCCTTGGAACGAATGGGGTCGTATCTGGCTGAACGTGGGACGAGGGCATCCTAGCACTTCGAGGGAGAATAATAGATGTGACAGTTTAAGGTGTCAAGATCGTTCTCCTCTTGGAACTCCTCTGTCTAAAGACCCAGTGCCAAACCAAACTCTAGAACGCTCAACTGGCGGATTGGACCACCAAGTCGAAACTGGACTATGTCAGGATCATCATGGTTTGTCATGACAGTCTGGAGATGGAATGTTGAACATAATCCCATTGTGAGTTTGAGATATGTCAGTTCGGCGATCGAAGAAGAGGTTCCATGGGTTGGTGGTAAGGACTACTGCAGCCCAGTCACTGCAGCGGCCCGCAGCTAAAGGTCGGGCCCATAATATTTGAAAAAGTTCCTCTTGGGTAGGAAAGGGTGGAAAATTTCCATGGTAGGGCCCGAGGAAGATGACGCTCCCTACCTTTTCTTTGAGGTGTGGACGGTGGCTTTCTTCCCTCGCGAAGACAACATAGTGAACCTGCAATTGGAATCATTAATTCGTCTTGATGAGTGGAAAAGGCAAAATGTAACTAAAGTCAAAGAGGAAAAGCCATGAATATGTTCAGCCACAATTACTAAAACACTAAGTTCAATAGCATATTTTTGTAGCATGAGCATTGTGGTATGACTAAAAATGACAAAGCATAGAATGCAACATATTATATGGATGAGAGAATGGCAACACAAAAGGTATGAAAATTTTAACTACCCTAATCATGCATATTTAATGAAATGGAGTAGAGAATTCATGCAATGAGTAAAAAATGTGAACATGGAAAAGATGAAAACTTGTTTTTATAATAGGAAGATTAAAAGTAGCATGAAAAATATAGATTACTATGATAAATAGCATTATAAATTAATGAACTAGGTGATAAAAGAGTGAACAAACGATAAAAAATGGAAGAATGGGCGTCGAAAATGGAGTTAGAGGCGGCACACGGGCGTGTCAAGGAGGCCGTGTGGACTTGCAGCGGCTAGAGTTAGGGTTTTTGAATGGGGAAGACAATGAATAGTGCAACCTATTTATAGATTTTGGGCCACATGGCTAGGGGAAACGCCCATGTGCCCCAAATTCAGCCTGTATGTTTTGCATTTTTCTTATTTTGGCGCGTTTAAAATTCGACACATGCCCGTGTACCTCGGGTGTGTCGGTGTACACGGCCGTGTCAAACGATCGTGTCTAGCGTCATTCGCTTCTCCCACGCCCGTGTATGCAAGCCCCATGCCCGTGTTAAATTTACAGGTTCGACCACGGCTATTAGACACGGGCGTGTCGCACGACTGTGCTAGTTTCTTAGTTTCAACCACTTTTCTAAGGCACGAGCGTGTCGTACGCCCGTGTTGTTTTGATAGGTTCGGCCACGGCCATGTCACACGACTGTGGCAATTTATCGCAGCCAGTGTTTTGGGGAAATCTTTGCCCTGTTTCCACACGGTCATAAGCATGTTCGTGTGCTTGGCCGTGTCTCTGTGGTGAACCTATTTTCAAGAGCTTCATTAGTAGGTTAGGTGTTTAAACACTAAAATTTAAAGAAGTTAATAAAATTAGTGCTCGGGTTGCCTCCCGAGAAGCACTTATTTATAGTCTAAGCTCGACTTACCTCTCCGTTGAATGGTCATGGTGGTTTAAGGAGTTCATACTCCTCATTCCTGTTATCAATCTCATTAAAATAAGGTTTTAGACGGGTGTTGTTTACCTTAAAAGTGCTGAACTTGGGATGATTTACCTCAACTGTACCGAATGGGAAAATACTAAATACCGTAAGAGGGATTTCTTCATTCGGTTTGGCAGTGATAATGTGAGGATCTGAAGCATCTAGTAAGACTTTATCTCTAACCTTAAGTAGATTTAGGGAGGTATCGAGCCCATTCTGACATAGTTTTGGTTTATCGTGTTTTCTCGGGTTATGTGCTCGCCATTCATCTAGCTCCTTGATTTTTAGCCTTCGTTCTTCATGAATGGATCCTCTATTATTGTTTGAACGTGGCTGATGTACTTCTTTCATACTCAATTTCTGCAAAGTAGGTTGCGTCATATTATCAGTTTTAGTAGAATGGTATGGACAATTACCTTCAATATTCGATGTGATGCCAGAGTTTTGGGCTTGAAGGGTGATTGTTTCATCTCCCAGACGAAGTGTGAGCTCACTTGTGCCAACATCAATAATCGTTTTAGCAGTTGCTAAAAAGGGCCTCCCTAAAATCAAAGGGGTGTTGTTATCCTCCTCTATATCTAGAACAACGAAATCAACGGGAAATATAAATTTATCTATTTTAACTAGTGCATCTTCAATAATACCCTTAGGAAATCTTATAGTTTTATCTGCTAATTAAATGCTCATCCTAGTTTGTTTAGGTTTCCCAAGACCTAGTTGCTTAAACATTTTGTAAGGCATGACGTTAATACTAGCCCCTAAATCAGCTAATGCATTATTAACATCTAAATTACCAATTAAACAAGGAATTGCAAAACTCCCTAGATCTTTCAATTTGTGGAGTAGCTTATTTTGTAGAATAACTGAGCACACTGGGTTTAGCTCCACATGCGACGCCTCGCCCAACTTCCGCTTGTTTGCTAAAAGCTCTTTTAAGAATTTCATTGCATTTGGCATCTGCGACAGAGCTTCAATAAACGGAAAGTTAATATGTAATTTATTCAAAAGTTTAAGGAATTTATTGAATTGTTCGTCTGAGCGGTCTTTCCTCGTCGCGTTAGGGTATGGCACACGAGGTTTATATTCTTGTAACGCCCCGTACCCGAGACCGTTGCCGGAGTCGAACACGAGGTGTTAACAGACTTAATTCATTACTTTAAACAGCTCAAACAATTTATTTTTAAAATTTTCAGTCAAGCTAGCAATCTGCGTCACAGTCGCTTAAAAATTCATATCTTGATTTCCAAAACTCAAAATCCAATTCCGTAAATTTTCCCTGAAAGTAGACTCATATATATATTTACTAATTTTTTTATAGAATTTTTGGTCAAGCAAATTAGTACAGTTTAATAGTTAAAGTCTCCCCTATTTCAGGGTTTGACTGCTCTGACCTCTGTGTATTACGAATCAGATATCTCCCTGTACAGAGTTTCAATGACTATGCCGTTTATTTCTAATAAAACTAGACTTAATAAGCAATCTGTACTATAAATCATGACTTCTAATTATCTTTGAAAAATTTATGGTGAATTTCCAAAGTTAGAACATGGGATCCAGAAATTGCTCTGGCCCTGTTTCACAAAAATTTGAACATCTCATAAAATATAACTCATATACCTGTTTTGTTCCATCCATATGAAAATAGACTCATCAAGCGTAAATTCCATAACTTATTCATTATTTAATTCCATTTCTACTATTTTTAGTGATTTTTCAAATTCACATCACTACTGCTGTCTGAATCTATTTTATGGTAAAATTTACCCATTTCATGGTTCCCATGGATTAGCTAGCAATTTAGCATACATAACACCAAATATGATCATGATTAGCCATTCCAATGGCTAATAATTACCAAGCATTTCCATACCACTCAATAACCATATCATAAGACCATATATACAAAATGATTATAATGCTATACATGCCATACTTAAAATATACATGCCATTATGCCAAGATGGTATACGGATAGTGTGAGCATGCCTCCGACCGTTTCCGATTTCCGAGCTGGCTTGTCAACACTACAAGGAATGAAAAGGAGGGAGTAAGCACAAATGCTTAGTAAGTTCACATGCAAATAGCAAGTAACACAACTATTTAAGCAAACATAAACATCATTTGCATGATCATCACCGAGACATTCATATCACATTTTCATTTATCATCTTACCATATTGTTGTTATATCGAGTTTTCAACCCGAGGATTTTCAAAGTATCCAGTTCACAACACTTACCAATACATCCCTTTCATCTCGAGTATTCCTCCATTTGAGTAGAATTTTACCCGTTGAACACGTCGGAATATAATTCGGATACACGAAAAGTTTGCACATAAGTGCCACATATGTAGCCAAGCTACCATGTAACCCGCCCATAAGTGAACTCAGACTCAACTCAACGAGCTCGGGCGTTCGCATCCATAAGTGAACTCGGACTCAACTCAACGAGCTCGGATGCCTAGTTACATCTCTCGAACTCGGACTCAACTCAACGAGTTTGGACATTCGCATCCATAAGTGAACTCGGACTCAACTCAACGAGTTCGATGCCCAAATATCCCAAAGACATGTCACTTGTATCCTAATCCATTCCTAAGGTTCAACGGGACCTTTTTCCCAATCATGTGTCTCAACCATCTTCTACGGAATGCCGATACCGATACTCGATAGTATTTCACATTTTCCAAGTATATCACATAATTTGACATATTATCAAACAATTATCACGAGTATAATATTTCATAATAATTATCATATCATTTAAATAACATAAAAACATTTAAAATAATAACTATGTTACCAACATTTACATATGAACTTACCTCGTATGTGAAAATGGCTACTTTTACCATTTCGTCCACAACTTGGTATTTTCCCCATTTTAGCCCGAATTTTAGTTTTCCTTTCTCTATCATTTAAAATATAGTCTAATTAGGGCTCACATTATTGAAATTAACCCAAAATCATATTTTGGCAAATTTACACTTTTGCCCCAAAGCTCGTAAATTAAACTTCAGCATATTTTCTTATGTTTTATGACATGATGAACATTTTTCCCTTCTATGACAACATCAAATTCTCACTCTAACACATAGTTATGAACAATAACAATTTTTACCGATTAAGCCGTTTTACTCATTTTTGCTTAAAATCGCTTAGCAAAAGTTGTTTAACATAATTTCAGCCTTCATATTCTACCATAAAACATCAAAATAAACACATTTCACCTATTGGTATTTTTCCAAATATGAACCCTAGCTTAAATTATTGCTAGAGTAAGCTTAATCCAGTTACCGGGATTCCAAAAACGTAAAGAACTTGAAAAACGGGGCTAGAACGGACTTACAATTGAGCTTGGAAGCTTGAAAAACCCTATCCATGGTTTCTCCTTGCTATATTCGGCCATGGGGTTTAAGATGAGCAAAATTGGCTTTTAATTTTGTATTTTAATTCATTTTACCCCTAAATGACCAAAATGGCCTTACTACTAAACTTTCCAAAAATTCCATCCATGTCCAATTTTTGTCCATAGACTTAGAAATTGGTAAAATTTCTATTTTAGACCTCCTAATTAATATTTCAAAACAATTTCATACTAGAAACTTCTAGAATGTAAGTTTTGCAAATTATTCGATTTAGTCCCTAATTTCAATTTAAGCACTTTATGCATAAAATTTCTTCACGAAATTTTCACACAATCATGCAATCATATCATAGACCTCAAAATAATCATAAAGTAATTATTTCTATCTTGGATTTTGTGGTCACAAAACCACTATTTTGACTAGGCCCAAAATCAGGATATTACAATTCTGCACTCACCGTTTTGTTTTCATTATGAATTACCTCACTTTTACCATTGCTCACCACAGTTTATTGCATCAATTCTGGCTCAGGCTCAACGAATCCTTCATTATCTTGAACATTAATTGCATTGAGTTGTTCCCTTGGGTTAGGTTCAGTATTACTTGGCAAGCTACCTTGTGGTCGTTTGGAGATTAGTTAGGAAAGCTGGCCTATCTGAGTTTCGAGCCCTTGGATCGATGCTTGTTGATTTTTAAGTGCTGTCTCGGTATTCTAAAAATAGGTTTCTGACACCGAGATGAATTTGGATAGCATCTCCTCAAGGTTCGGTTTCTTCTCTTGTTGATAAGGTGGCTGTTGGAAGCATGAGGGTGGTGGTGGTCTCTGATTTCTTTGTCCTCCCCATGAGAAGTTTGGGTGATTCCTTTAACCAGCGTTATAGGTATTACTGTAAGGATTATTTTGAGATCGATGATTATTACCCATATAATTTAATTGCTCGTTCTCCATGGTGTGGCCATAGGGTTGATATTCTGGATTACTCGATCCACCTCCACTAGCTTCACATTGCATTACTGGGTGAACCTGCGTAGAACCAAGTAAACCATCAATCTTTTTATTTACAAGTTCTACTTGATTTGATAGCATAGTAACTGAGTCGATGTTATAAACGCCTGCTATTTTCGTTGGCTTAGTCCTCATGACTGGCCACTGATAGTCATTCAGTGACATCTCCTCAATAAATTCGTAAGCCTCTTCAGGTGTTTTGTTATTGATGGTTCCACCAACAGCTGCGTCAATCATCTGTCTCATCGAGGGATTCACACCATTGTAGAATGTTTGAACTTGCAGCCATAGGGGTAACCCACGGTGAGGGCACCTTCGCAGTAGGTCATTGTATCTCTTCCATGTATGGTAAAGTGTTTCTAAGTCCTTCTGCACAAAAGAAGATATCATTACGTAACTTAGCCGTTTTAACCGGTGGAAAATATTTTAGTAAAAATTTTTCGGTCATCTGTTCCTAAGTAATGATAGACCCTCGTGGTAATGAGTTCAACCACTGTTTAGCTTTGTTCCTCACTGAAAAAGGGAATAATCGAAGGTGAATGGCATAATCAATAACGCCATTAATTTTAAAAGTGTCGTAAAATTCCAGAAAACTCGCCAAGTGAGTGTTGGGATTCTCATCCTATAAACATCAAACTGAACAAACTGCTGTATCATTTGAATCGTGTTAGGTTTCAGTTCAAAATTATTTGTAGCAATAGCAGGCCTAACTACACTTGAATCAGTTCCTATTAAATTAGGTTTAGCATAATCATACATAGTACGAGGAGCAGGATTCTAATTTGCTAATTCAGCGGGTATTGCTGGAGGTAGCTGATTGTCTTGATTTTTAGCCATCTCCTCGGTTGTAGTTAAGATATCGTCCTCTTTCTCTTCCTTTGTGTATATTAAGCTTCGCCTTATTTCTCGTCGATTTTTACGAGCTGTGCGATTGATCTCTTCGTCAAAAAGCAGTGGTCCCGACGGGTTTCTTCTAGTCATAAACTATAAGAACCTGCCAGAAGAAAGAAAAAGAAAATTAGTAAAATAAAAATAAAGTTAAATTTCAAGAAAAATAAATGGCTAAAGTAATAAAAATTGAGTGTTTCTAATATTTTAGTCCCCCGATAATGGCACCAAAAACTTGATTGTGATTTTCCGTGATAAGTTTTATAAATTTATAATTAATCATTCTTGAAACTAACTATTATCATGACGTAGGCAAGTGTACCTATCGAACAGTAGTATAGCTTTAGCAAGACAGGATTGTCGAACCCAAAGGACTAAAAGTACTAGTAACGATTGTCTTTTTATTATCTAGCCTAAGAAATAAATGGGTTTGTTTTAACTAACTAATTATTAAACCAAGAAGTTGCAGAAAATAGAATTGGGAAATTACTTCTGGGAAAACGATTGATTAAGGACAATACCTAAGGAAAACTCCACCTAGACTTTTACTTGTTATTCTGGCTCTGAACCGGACGATTTATTCATTTAACTTGTTTCGTAAAAATCCCTAAGTTCTATTATTATCCCTATTCAAGACTAATAACGTCTAATCCCTAGGTTGAATAACCAAGACTTTTCTCTAATTGACACCCTAGGGTTGCATTAACTCGATCTATGGATTCCCTTATTAGGTTTCACCCTAATTCGGCAAAATCTTGTCACCCTATCTCTAGGCGCGCAATCAACTCCGCATAATTATGACAAAGTTACTCTTAGTGAGGGTTTATTCCTCCTCCAACTAAGAGTAGTAACTTGAAGTGATATCCTGAAATACCAAAACAAGAATTAAGAACACATAATTAAGAACAAGTCAAATATTTATCATACGATTCAGAAAATAATAACAAGATTCGTCTTAGGTTTCATCCCCCTTAAGTATTTAGGGGTTTTAGTTCATAAATAAAAAGGAAAACATCTCAGAAAAATTAAGAATACAAAACATAAAGAAAACCCAAAACTCCTGAAAGGGAAATTAAGGAGAGATCTTCAGTCTTGATGGTGAATCCAGCTTTTGAGAAGGATCAATCGGCTTCCTTGGAGTAATTACTCACTCCTTATTCTCCGTCTCCCTTTCATCCTCTTCTGAGGTGTATTTATAGGCTTTGGAATGCCTAAGAACCCTCAAAAGTGGCATTTTCCGAATTGGACTCAGCTTAGGCTCGGCAGGGGCACACCCGTGTGACATTCCCGTGTGCGATTACTTCAGGTCGTGTTCGAGCCTGTTAGATTGGAACCAGCGTGTGTTCTACCCGTGTGAGTCATGCTTCGATTCTGCCAAATTGACACGGCCGTGGGATCTGCCCGTGTGAGGAGGTCCAGGCCGTGTTGATTTAGTTCTGTGGCCCATTTTCTCTATTTTTGGCCCGTTTCTTGTTCCTTTCGCTCTCCTATGCTTACTTAAGTATAAAACATGAAATTAAGGCATTAGGAGCATCGAATTCACCAATTTTAAGGAAAAATCATTCATAAAAATGCATTAAGTATGGGGTAAAAATATGTATAAATTACGGTTTACCAATGCTTTGGGTACTAAACTGCATTTTAGTACTGCTTTTCATCCTCAAGCAGACGGTCAATCTGAGCAGATTATTCAGATACTAGAGGATATGTTAAGATGTTGCATTCTTGAGTTTGAGGGTATGTGGGAACAATATCTACCTTTAATTGAATTTGCTTATAATAACAGTTTTTAGTCGAGCATTAAAATGGCACCCTACGAAGTTTTATATGGTTGCAAATGTTGTATACCTTTTTATTGGACTGAGCTCAATGAAAATAAGATTCACGGGGTTGATTTGATAAAAGAAACTGAACAGAAAGTGAAAGTGATCCGAAATAGTGTGAAAGCAGCTTTCAATCATCAAAAATCATATGCAGATTTGAAAAGAAAAGACATTGAGCTTGAGATTGGCGACAAAGTGTTTTTGAAGGTATCTCCGTGGAAGAAAGTACTTCGCTTTGGTAGAAAAGGAAAATTGAGTTCGAGGTTCATCGAGTCGTATGAGATTACCGAGTGTAGTGGGCCAGTAGCATATAGTTTGTTGTTACCATCAGAGTTAGAAAAGATTCATAATGTGTTTCATGTATCGATGCTTCGATGAGACAGATCCGATCCTTCGCACGTGATTCCTCCATCTGAGATAGAGATTCAGTTTGATATGACTTACGAAGAAAAGCTGATCCATGTCTTAGCTCGAAAGGTTAAAAAGCTACGAAATAAGAAAACTCTGTTAGTAAAAGTGATGTGGCATCGACACGGTATTGAAGAGGCAATGTGGGAGCCTGAAGATACTGTGAGATAGCAATACTCGAATTTGTTTAATGGTAAGATTTTTTGGGACGAAAATCCCAAAGGGGGGATAATTGTAACAGACTGATTTTGAACCTAGTCAGAATAGTGGTTTCGGGACCACATATCTGACCCACAAAAATATTTTAATATTATTTTTCGTGTCTTTTATAAGTGAATTGACATGTGTGAATGTCTCGTGTGAAAATTTAACTGCTTGTGTGCTTAATTTGTAAAAAGAACCTAATCACGTAAAATGTAAAAACTGTGTGCTAGATGTTAAAAGTGCCTATTTGACTTGGCTTTATATTTGAAAGGTCCTTATGTTGTTATTATGCCATTTACATGATCAATGGGCATGTATGACCTTGATATGCATGGTTTATTAATGATATGATACAAGGGCAAATTGGTAAACTAATTAAAAATGAATTATAATTAAAATAAAGACATGAAATAAACCATTTCATGCTTAGCTTTCACTGAAAATACAAGGAAAGAAAAGGGAAAAGAATAGCTAGGGTTCAGCTAAGGAAATCCTTGATTAAGGTATGTGTTTTAATCGATTTTTGATATTTTCTACGTTTTTGTAATCGCTGCTTCGTATATTATCGAACCCATGCTTCAACTTCTGATTTTGATGATGATTTTGAAATGTGCCATTGATGAAACTATGAGCTTTTTGATGTTAATTGGTGAATTATGAAAGCTTGATGTTGGGTTTACATGTTTTGTCTTTGAATTTTTGATGAAATTGAGTATTATGGGCTAAATTGTAAAAATGTTATTTTGAGGGACTAAAATGTGAAATAAATGAAATGTATGGACTTGTATGAGGGCTAGCAGAATTCAGCCAAGCATGAGTATAAGCAAATTATGTGTATTTTGTGATTTTGTGATTTAGGGACTAAAGTGTCGAAATGTGAAAATGTGAGAGCTAGTTTGCAAAATGCCCTAAATATATGTCTATGGATTGTTTTGAATGATTTGGTGAATAAAAAGGTTAATTTTGAATACATATAGATCAAGAAAAGAGGAATTCAGACTTAGACCGAGGGAAGTCGAAGATTATAGAGTAAAACAGTCGGAGTCGACAACTCCGAGTACGCGGTAAGTTCGTACATAAAACATGATATTATAAGTATATTTTGATGTTTTTATTATGCATAGATTGTATATATATTTGGTTTTGATGAATACGATGATAAACCAATGGTATTTGGCACTAAGTGTGCAATTTAAACTAGCTTCGGCTATATAAGGCACTAAGTGTGCGATACCGAAATAGCTTCGGTTAATTGAGATGGCACTAAGTGTGCGGAATCATTTTGGCTTCGGCTAACCTTTACAGCACTAAGTGTGCGGATGTTTAAAGTACGAATAATTTACAGAAAGTTTTAAAATGTTCAAACGAGAGGTGGGAATGAAAGTGAATAAGTACGGGAAGATTCAGGTATGTACGATACCTATGTGGTAGATGATATTATGTATGTGAAGTTCATTGAATTGGTATGAGCATATGGATTATGTTGGTATAGATTTGATAGATGATTTGAGAATTTGTAAATACTTATGTGTTGATGTTTTATGTTTTATATATTGTTGATGATTTTAGTACGAGCCTACTAAGCTTTTGATAGCTTAATTTGTGTGTGTAACGCCCCGTACCCGAGACCATCACCGGAGTCGAACACGAGGTGTTAACAGACTTAATTCATTACTTTAAACAGCTCAAACAATTTATTTTTAAAATTTTCAGTCAAGTCAAGCTAGCAATCTGCGTCACAGTCGCTTAAAAATTCATATCTGGATTTCCAAAACTCAAAATCCAATTCCGTAAATTTTCCATAAAACTAGACTCATATATCTATTTACTAATTTTTTTATAGAATTTTTGGTCAAGCAAATTAATACAGTTTATTAGTTAAAGTCTCCCTGTTTCGTGGTTCGATTGCTCGACCTCTCATGTATTACTTAATCGAGATATCTCCTGTACATGAGTTTCAATGATCATGCGCTTTATTTCTAATAAAACTAAACTCAATAAAACATCTGTAAATATAAATCATGACTTCTAATTATCTTTGAAAAATTTATGGTGAATTTCAAAAGTCGAATGTGGGATCCAGAAATTGCTCTGCCCTGTTTCACAAAAATTTAAACATCTCATAAAATATAACTCATATACCTTTTTGTTCCATCCATATGAAAATAGACTCATCAAGATTCAATTCCATAACTTATTCATTATTTAATTCCATTTATACTATTTTTAGTGATTTTTCAAATTCACGTCACTCTCTTTGTCTCAATCTATTTTATGGTAAATTTTACCCATTTCATGGTTCCTATGGATTAGCTAGCAATTTAGCATACATAACACCAAATATGATCATGATTAGCCATTCCAATGGCTAATCATTACCAAGCATTTCCATACCACTCATTAACCATATCATAAGACCATATATACAAAACAATTATAATGCTATACATGCCATACTCAAAATATACAAGCCATTATGCCAAGATGGTATACGGATAGTGTGAGCGTGCCTCCGACCGTTTTTGATTTCCGAGCTGGCTTGTCAACACTACAACGAATGAAAAGAAGGGAGTAAGCACAAATTCTTAGTAAGTTCACATGCAAATAGAAAGTAACACAACTATATAAGCAAACATAAACATCATTTGCATGATCATCACCGGGACATTCATATCACATTTTCATTTATCATCTTACCATATGGTTGTCATATCGAGTTTTCAACCCGAGGGTTAAGTACATACCTGTTCAAAGTATCCATTTCACAACACTTACCAATACGTCCCTTTCATCTCGAGTATTCCTCCATTTGAGTAGAATTTTACCCGTTGAACACATCGGAATATAATTCGGATACACGAAAAGTTTGCACATAAGTGCCACATATGTAGCCAAGCTACCATGTAACCCGCCCATAAGTGAACTCGGACGCAACTCAATGAGCTCGGGCGTTCGCATCCATAAGTGAACTCGGACTCAACTCAACGAGCTCGGATGCCTAGTTACATCTCTCGAACTCGGACTCAACTCAACGAATTCGACATTCGCATCCATAAGTGAACTCGGACTCAACTCAACGAGTTCGGATGCCCAAATATCCCAAAGGACATGTCACTTGTATCCTAATCCATTCCTAAGGTTCAACGGGACCTTTTTCCCAATCATGTGTCTCAACCATCTTCTACGGAATGCCGATACCGATACCGATACTCGATAGTATTTCACATTTTCCAAGTATATCACATAATTTGACATATTATCAAACAATTATCATGAGTATAATATTTCATAATAATTATCATATCATTTAAATAACATAAAAACATTTAAAATAATAACTATATTACCAACATTTACATATGAACTTACCTCGTATGTGAAAATGGCTACTTTTACAATTTCGTCCACAACTTGGTATTTTCCTCATTTTACCCCGAATTTTAGTTTTCCTTGCTCTATCATTTAAAATATAGTCTAATTAGGGCTCACATTACTCAAATTAACCCAAAATCATATTTTGGCAAAATTATAGTTTTGCCCCTAAACTTTTGCATATTTACACTTTTGCCCCAAAGCTCGTAAATTAAACTTCAGCATATTTTCTTATGTTTTATGACATGCTGAACATTTTTCCCTTCTATGACAATATCAAATTCTCACTCTAACACATAGTTATGAACAATAACAATTTTTACCGATTAAGCCATTTTACTCATTTTTGCTTAAAATCGCTTAGCAAAAGTTGTTTAACATAATTTCAGCCTTCATATTCTACCATAAAACATCAAAATAAACACATTTCACCTATGTGTATTTTTCCAAGTATGAACCCTACCTTAAATTATTGCCAGAATAAGCTTAATCAAGTTACTGGGATTCCAAAAACGTAAAGAACTTGAAAAACGGGGCTAGAACGGACTTACAATCGAGCTTGGAAGCTTGAAAAACCCTAGCCATGGTTTCTCCTTGCTATATTTGGCCATGGGGTTGAAGATGAGCAAAATTGGCTTTTTATTTTGTATTTTAATTCATTTTACCCCTAAATGACCAAAATGCCCTTACTACTAAACTTTCCAAAAATTCCATCCATGTCCAATTTTTGTCCATAGACTTAGAAATTGGTAAAATTGATATTTTAGACATCCTAATTAATATTTCAAAACAATTTCATACTAGAAACTTCTAAAATGCAAGTTTTGCAAATTATTCGATTTAGTCCCTAATTTCAATTTAAGCACTTTATGCATAAAATTTCTTCACGAAATTTTCACACAATCATGCAATCATATCATAGACCTTAAAATAATCATAAAATAATTATTTCTATCTTGGATTTTGTGGTCACGAAACCACTATTTCGACTAGGCCCAAAATCAGGATATTACAGTGTGTGTTTGCATTGTTTTATAGATATCAAAGCTACTGCAAGCTTGGGGATTGTCAAGGATCGTCACCACACTATTGAACCTCATTTTGGTACTTTTGAAAATGTATATTTTTGAAGTGTGGCATGTATAGGCTTATAGTTGTGGGATTATGTTTTGTGATGTACATACTTAGCCATATGATTTGGCTAGTATGTGTTTAAACTCATAGTTGACAATGGCTTATGGTATGTGATGTTAATGTGCAATTGTTGTAACACCCCTAGCCCGAATCTGATCGCCGGTTTTAGGCTAAGAGGTATTACTGAGCTAAACATTAAATTTTTCATTCACATTATCAATCAACAAAAATAGAAATCGAGCTGAATACATATTGGTTTATAAGTTAGAAATCCCATTTTCGTATGGCCAAAATATTTACAATACAAAACATAACTATCACCAGCCTAACCTATACATGCCATATCAAGGCCAAAATATAACTGTACCAAAAAGATCGAAAGTATGATGAACTGCTGATGATCCCCGATTCGATGGCCAAAATCAACAATCTAAAAAAACAAAGAAATAAGAAACAGAGTAAGCTTTCGAGGCTTAGTAAGTTTTAAGCATTTCAAACAATTAAAACTTGTCGTTTATATCGAACATTAAGTATCAGAAAACCCGTATTCTAATTGTAAATCACTTGACCGAATACACACAAGTACACTAGTTATAAAGCCTATTGGCCGAATATATATATATGAATACACAAGAAATTTCCAGCACATATTTCACTATACTATATGGCTCATACAATTACTTTAAGTCACATACTTTACAATGACATACATTGACCGAATAGGTCATTCTCTTATTCTTAAATACCGTATTCATCCACACACACACACACACATATATATATATATATATATCATTCTTTGATACTAATAATTCACTTTGAAATCAATTCACATATGAGTACATAATACGTACCTTAACATGTAAAATATATATATAGTACTTACTCAACAATGGTTACCACGGATATCCAATGTCGTAATCTTACTTAACTTACTGGCATCGGTCTTGTCAAGTCTTAGAACTCGAAACACATTTCTAGCACAAGCCTGCGGGTCTTTAACCCGGATACAATTCCAGCATATAGCCTGTGGGTCTTTAAGCCCGGATACAATTCCAGCATATAGCATGCGGGTCTTTAAGCCCAGATATACACATCAAATATCATGCCTATTTAATCATATACTAACACATTTTATGGAACATTTCACATTAGTAGCCATTTGCTACATTTGGACATGAGCTTCATATGAACACCATCATTTTCATTAAAATCATACTTAAATATCACATATACCTTTCATCAATCAAGCTTAACCCGAATTGACCATTCAACTATAGGTCATATACTTGATTATTTAACACACAACTTAATTCAAATAGAACCAAAAAGATCAAAATTCATCTAGTATATACATATCAAGGCATCATCAATTTTATACTAAAGGCGATTACTCAAAACTTACCTCGGATCTTTTGAATAGTTGCGGATAGGCTACTCGATTGCTTTCTCTTTTCCCCTATCTGATTTAGTTCCTCTTTGCTCTTGAGCTTAATTTAAACAAATGAATTTGTTTAATTACTTACTCAACTTTAATTCTTTAATAGTCACATTTGGCAATCATATAACTTCAAAACATATTATGTCTTATAAAATATGCCATGACTCGATTTCATGCTTATTATATCAATATCTAATCCGCATACACAAACAAAGATTCACATAACATACCATGCTTTCATATACACGAATTTAACTATATAATATATATATGTATATCAGAATGTCTCTATGCCACAAGGTATATACATAAGGCATATATATATACCTATGTGTGACTATCACAATTTAATCGATTACTCGTTTTATGCACAACCACATATACACATATATATATTTATAGCATGCCTTAATATCTTATATACCCCATTCGGCCCTAACTAATCAAACTTAGCCTCCATTTTAAATTTCCATTTCATGACCAATGTAGCAAATTTCATATTGGTTTCACCTATGCCAACAATGACCGAATCACTCATTCACATTTATAGCCGATTCTATCTTGCTCATATTAAGGTCATAACTCACTTAAAATAATTTCTAATCTTTCACACTCTCATATCCATTATTATAAGTAATGTCGAATGCTTAAACATAACTAAACTAAAAATTTACTCAACATCATCTTAATTAGCTATTACCTATTCTTCAAAACATCGAATACAAGGTGATTTACACCTATACATTATACCAAACTTGCTAGCACACATAATCCTTAACCGAATGTTATTAGCCCAAGCCACACATATTATTCATTAAGACATCTTCAATGACCACATTCGGCACCTCCCTATAAACACATACTAACCTCAACTTTCAAGTTAAAAACAATTAACAACTCATCATATATTACATTACCATCCATTTTAATGACATTAAAAATATCTACTAAGAGTTTCAAGCTTCTTGGCCGAATTTCAAACCTCCAAAACCTAAATTTAATCCATGGAATAGGTAAAATTTGAACTAATCATCTCAATTATGCATAAATTTTCAAGAATTACTTAGTACATACCTCATTCTAGCCATCATCTAAGCCGAAAATCAAAGAAGAATTTTTCTTCTTCCTCACTTCAAGCTACGGCAATGGAGGAGCAAGGATGAACCAACTTTGGTTTCTCCTCCCACTAACCATTATTTTATTTCTCTTTATTCTTTAATTCATTTTGTAAATAAAAATGTTAAATCAAAATACATAATATATATTAATCAATATCATGGCTGGCCACTATCCAAAAATGGGTATTTTGACATGCAAGTCCACCTTTTTGATAACATGCATTAATAGATCACTTTAAAATTTACCTATCATATTTCACAAATGTCTCACATAAGTCCTATTTAAAAATTTCACATACAAATGACAAAATCAAAGCATGAGACTTTCACAAATGCATTTACACATACAATAAGCATAGAATATAACTGTTAATTATTTTTATGACTCGGTTTTGTGGTCCCGAAACCACTTTCCGACTAGGGTCAAATTAGGGCTGTCACAACTCTCCCCCACATAAGAAATTTTCGTCCCCAAAAATCTTACCAGTGAATAAGTTAGGATAACGATCTTTCATAGAGTCGTCAGGTTCCCATGTAGCTTTTTCAACCCTGTGCTTAAGCCACAGTACCTTCACTAATGAGATTTTCTTATTTCGTAGTTCTTTTACTTCACGAGCCAAAATACGAACCGGTTCTTCTTCATAGCTCAGATGGATTAATTATATGTGATGGATCGGATCTATAACGTCGAAGCATCGAAACATAAAAAACGTTATGAATCTTTTCAAGCTCAGGGGGTAAAATCAATCTGTATGCGACTGGCCCAACTCGTTCGGATATTTCATACGGCCCGATGAACCTCGGACTCAATTTGCCCTTATGGCCAAATCTGAGCACCTTTTTCCAAGGTGAAACTTTAAGAAACACTTTGTCCCCAACCTGATATTCAATGTCTTTTCGTTTTAAATCTGCATACGACTTCTGACGATCTGAAGCTGCTTTCAGACTTTCACGGATCACTTTTACTTTCTGCTCAGTATCTTTAATCAAATCAACCCCGAAGATTTTACTTTCACTAAGCTCGATCCAAAACAACGGTGTACGGCATTTATGACCGTACAAAGCCTCGTAAGGTGCCATCTTAATGCTTGATTGAAAACTATTATTGTAAGTGAATTCAATCAAAGGCAAATACCGTTCCCATGAACCACCAAACTCAAGGATGCAACATCTCAACATATCCTCGAGTATCTGAATTATCCGCTCGGATTGACCATCTGTCTGGGGATGAAAAGCGGTGCTAAAATGCAACTTGGTACCCAATGCTGCTTGTAATTTCTTCCAAAATCACGATGTGAATCTTGGATCTCTATCCGACACAATAGAAATAGGTACCCCGTGTAACCTTGCAATCTGAGAAACATATAATTTAGCTAACTTGTCAAGTGAATTATCCGTACGTACGAGAATTAAATGAGCCGACTTTGACAGTCTATCAATAACAACCCAAATCGCATCTTTCTTGCTTGACGACAATGGCAATCCAGATACAAAATCCATCGTGACTCGATCCCATTTCCATTCAGGTATCATGATCGGCTGAAGTAATCCCGAAGGCACTTGATGTTTCGCTTTCACTTGTTGACATATTAAACACTTCGAAACAAAGTCAAAAATTTCTCGTTTCATACCAGGCCAAAACTGACGTTTCAGATCGTTGTACATTTTCATACTACGCGGGTGGACTGACATTCGGCTACTATGAGCCTCGCTCAAAATCACTGAAATAAGTTTCGAATTTCTTGGAACACACAATCGACTTCTGAACCTCAAACAATCGTTGTCATCAATTTGAAACTCTGATTCCATATTTGAAACACATTCAGCTCGTTTAGCAACCAATTCATCGTCGACTTTCTGAGATTCACGTATTTGATGAATTAATAATGGTTTGGCGTTCAATTCTGCTACTAACATATTATCGGATGAAATAGACAGGTGTACATTCATCGCTCGTAAAGTAAACAATGACTTACGACTTAAAGCATCGGCAACCACGTTAGCCTTTCCTAGGTGATAGTCAATGACAAGCTCGTAATCTTTCAACAACTCAAGCCAATGTCTTTGTCGCAGATTCAAATCTCTTTGAGTCATCAAATATTTGAGGCTTTTGTGATCCGAATATACATGACACTTCTCTCCAAACAAGTAGTGCCGCCATATTTTCAAAGCGAATACAATGGTAGCTAATTCGAGATCATGGGTCGGATAGTTTTTCTCATGTGGCTTCAATTGCCTCGACGCGTAAGCTATAACTCGACCTTCTTGCATCAATACACAACCCAGCCCAAGTAAGAATGCATCACTGTAAATGACAAACTCTTTACCTGATTCAGGCTGCACTAGCACTGGAGCTTCTGTAACACCCCAAACCCGGCTTAGACGTTATGACCGGATCCGATACGCCACATCGAAGCGTTCAAAACATTCCGTATTACTTAGTTTGGAAAACTTAGTTGGTGTTGTAAAAGATACCTTTAAAAGTAGGTTAAAGTGAATGGAAGCTGTGCACCAGGTAGGAAACCGAAAAAGAGGAGGTGAGTCCGTCGAACTGCTTAAGTACCAATCTCCCTTTGGATCCAATCCTAGACATGCACACCGCCATTGCCACACTCTAACATCTCGTATAATTTTGAGGAACCATTTGGTTAAGTCCATCTTAAGAAAAATGTTTAAGTTTGAAAATGTTTGCTTAGCGGAAGCCTTACTTGTAATCGTGTTATTTTGAAATCACTTAATGCTTTTGAAAATGCGTCCTAGAGCTAATCCATTTCAATAGTTGTCTTAGTTCATTTTTATCATAATAAAATAAAATAATAAAAATAAAACAAAACCATAAAATAATTAAGCGGCCTTATTACATTTAAAAACCCAAAACCACAAACAAAAATAAAAGGACGTCCAGTTCACCAGAAAGAAACCAAGTTAGCAGAATCGTGTGGCCACTCTGAATCCCTCACAGCTCTAAGCCCACTATGGTTGGGGATCACCTGCGTGGATGAAAATAAAGGGGTGAGTTTTGGGAAACTCAGTGTGTAATTTAACCCAACCATAGCCTAAACCAGTTCAAACCGCAGAAACAGAATAAGTTGGCCTTAGCCCAGAATAGATATCAGAATAAAGCCCATAGGCCCATAACGGATCAGAACAGATAGTACATGCTTATGCAAAACCCATCCCATATCCAACCATATACACCCCCGTCCAACCTTACACCATGTGGGGAGACTACTCGACCCACCCATCCGCTACACATCACAGAAACATGCAGCATGGCTGCCAGAACAGATAATATGACAGAATGGTTATCACACCATTATCAAAATAGAATGGTTATCACAACCCCTTACGGCTACAAGTCTAAATCGATAGCCTCCCTAATATTTAGGGATTTCTACTTTTCCTAAAATACGAAAGAAGACTAAGTTTTGAAACTATTTACCACCAATTCCTTCGATCAATGTTTCCAATTGATGCCTACTTAAATCTGATGTCGCTCTACCCTCAAACGATCACCAAAGTCAAGCTTTCAATGTTTTTAATATTCGGCTAAGTCCCTATGAAAGTGGGGTTTTTGATTTTTTTACAACTGTGTAGAAAAAGATGAATTAATAGGGTTTTACTGTGGTCTTGTCGACAAAAACTTGAGGTTTAGAGGAGGAAAGAATCGGCCAAAGATGATAAGGAAAATAAGAGAATTTTGCTAGGAGAAATCGGCACAGAAGAAAGTGTAGCTTTTGGGATTTTGGCTTTTTATGGCCAAAGGCTATGAAGGTTTTGAAACGTCTGAAGGGAAGGATAGAGATGAACAAGAGGTTAGAAGGGTTCGACTATAAAGGAAAAAGGAGAAGAAGAAAAAGGTTGATGAAGAGAGAGGAGAAGAATGAAGAGGGGAATGGTCAGCAAACGGCACAACTTCCCCTTAATGCCGAATTTATATTGACCTTAACCCTAGCCGAATTTTGCCTCCCTAAAGCTCCCCTTGGCCGGCCAACTCTTGCTCCTCAAGAGTCCATTATTCGGCCAACACAGCTCTCCCTAATCAGCTCCTAAATTCTCTCCCTTATCCCCTCCTTACTCAATCTCCTGAGCAGCTCCAACTCTTCCTAACAGTCTTTCACTTCAGTTCCATTACTTACCTTTTCCGTTCATAAAAATTAATCCCTTATTTTGCTGTCATTGTGACTTGAACCTGGGTCCTTCCTAGCATCCACACGCCACTTTTAAAGCCTTCTCAATGGCGTCACATGCCACTTTACCACTTGCTTCCTTGTGATCCATTTTATACAAATAATACTTAAAAGCCCAGTTAACCAGAACCCCTTTTTCTTATGGAATTAAAATTAATTAAAACTACCAGGTTTTACCTTAAGCTTGGGCCTTCTAGAGGCCCACTAACGTACTTAGTCCTACGACAAACAAGCAGAACACAGAATTTTAAATTTTTCCAACATTTTTAAAATTCCCAAAAATTGGGGCGTTACAACTCTAGCCTCCTTAAAGAAATTTCGTCCTCGAAATTTACTTGGTCCGAACAGATGAGGGTATTGTTGCTGCATCGCCTCCTCTGGCTCCCAAATAGCTTCCTCTCTGCCATGATTACGCCAAAGCACCTTTACTAATGGGATAGATTTTCTTCTTAGAACTTTAACCTCTCGATCCAGTATTTGCATAGGCTCCTCCTTAAAGGTCAAATCAGTTTGCACCTCAATTTTTGCAACCGGCACGACATGAGTAGGGTCAGAACGATAACGCCTTAACAAGGAGACGTGGAAAACATCGTGAATCCTATCTAACTCTGGAGGCAATTCCAACTGATAAGCCACTGGGCCTACTCGCTTCAAAACCCGATAAAGCCCAATGAATCGTAGACTCAACTTGCCCTTCTTACCAAACCTTAGTATCTTCTTCCAAGGAGAAACCTTCAAGAAAACCATATCACCCACTGAGTATTCAATCTCCTTACGCTTCAAATCTGCATACGACTTTTGCTATCAGACGCTTCTTTTAATCGATCTTTAATTATTCTGACCTTTTCTCGATGACGCCTATCAACTCGGTCCAAGAACTTGTCGCTCTCCTAGTTCAGTCCAACAACTAGGTGTTCGACACCTTCGCCCATACAGTGCTTCATATGGTGCCATTCGAATACTCGCCTGATAATTATTATTATACGCAAATTCTGCCAATGGCAAGTAATCCTCCCAACTACCTCGGAAGTCAATAACACATCACCTCAACATGTCTTCTAGAATCTGAATAACTCTTTTCGACTGACCATCAGTTTTGGGATGGAAGGCCGTAATAAAGTTTAGTTGCGTTCCCAACGCCTCATGCAGCTTTTTCCAAAATTGAGATGTGAATCTTGGATCTCGATCAGAGATAATCGAAACTGGAACTCCATGAAGTCGCACAATCTCTGCCACATACAACTTGGCTAACTTCTACAGTGAAAAGTCTGTGCGAACAGGTATGAAATGAGCCGAATTGGTCAACCTATCCACAATCACCCATATCGAGTCTTTCTTCGATGGTGTCAAGGGTAGCCCACTCACAAAGTCCATTACCCTCTCCCACTTCCAAAGTGGTATTTTCACTGGCTGCAACAATCCAGAAGGTGATTGATGCTCAGCTTTCACTTGTTGACATGTCAGACATTTCCCCACGAATTCACACTTCTCGCTTAAGTCCGTGCCACCAAAGATGCTCCTCCGCAAGTCGTGATACAACTTATTCCCTCTAGGATGCATGGCACAAAGTCCCCCATGAGCTTCCTTCAAAATTGACTGTCTCAAGTCAGAGTCCTTCGGAACACAAATTCTTCCTTGAAAACACAGAACTCCTTCGTTATTTAACCCAAACTCAGAAGTTTCCCCTTCTTTAATTTGTTAAAAAGAGCAACCAAAGACTCATCTTTCAACTGTTTTTCCTTAATTTGATCCACCTGTGTTGGCCTTACTTGCAATTCACCAATGCACTTCCATCATCATACAGCACTTAGGCGAGCAAACATTGCTCTCGGATCGATATCTGACTCTACGACTTAAAGCATCGGCTACCACATTAGCCTTGCCTGGGTGATATTCGATCGAACAATCATAATCCTTAAGCAACTCGATCCACCTCCTTTGCCTCAGGTTCAATTCCTTCTGAGTCGCAAGAAATACTTAAGACTCTTATGATCTATGTATATAATACACCTTTCTCCATACAAATAATGTCTCCAAATCTTAAGTGCAAAGATTATCACGCTAACTCCAAATCATGAGTAGGATAGTTTTCTTCGTGAGGCTTAAGCTGTCGTGATGCATAAGCAACCACCTTACCCTCTTGCATCAACACACAACCCAAACCTACGTGTGATGCATCACTATACACAGTAAAATCCTTCCCAGACTCTGGTTGAATTAACACAGGTGCTCCGGTCTGAACTTTCTTCAACTTCTCAAAAACTTCTTGCTGCTTCTCAGTCCATACAAATGGTACTCCTTTCCCTATGAGTTTTGTCAGAGGTGCTGCCATCACAGAAAAACCTTCCACGAAACTTCTGTAGTATCCTACCAACCCTAGGAAACTTCGAATTTCTGACACCGACCTAGGTGGCTTCCATTCCAAAATTGCTTCAATCTTTCGAGGGTCCACCTTAATCCCCTCAGCAGAGACAACATGTCCTAAGAAAGTTACCTCCCTCAACCAAAATTCGCACTTACTGAACTTCGCATAAAGTTCCTTCTCCCTTAATACTTGCAACACAGTGCGGAGATGCTCATCATGTTTTGCTTCAGTCTCAGAGTATACCAGAATATCATCAATAAAGACGACCACGAATCGATCCAGAAATGGTTGGAATACACGATTCATCAGATCCATAAACGTTGCAGGAGCATTCGTTAGTCCAAAAGGCATAACCAGAAACTCGTAATGACCATAACGAGTTCTGAATGCCATCTTATGAATATCTGCCTCCTTAACCCTTAACTGATGATATCCAGATCGAAGATCGATCTTGGAAAATACAGAAGCTCCTCTAAGCTGGTCGAACAGATCATTAATTCTTGGTTGTGGATACTTATTCTTAATCGTCAGTTTGTTCAACTGGCGATAATCAATGCACATGCGCATCGTCCCATCCTTCTTCTTCACGAATAGCACCGGTGCTCCCCATGGAGACACACTTGGCCTAATAAAGCCCCTATCCAACAACTCTTGAATTTGCGCCTTTAACTCCACTAACTCCTTCGGTGCTATCCTATACGGTGCGATGGACACTGGCGCCGTTCTTGGTAACAAGTCGATTCTAAACTCGACCTCTCGATTTGGAGGCAAACCTGGAAGCTCTTCCGGAAAAACATCTTGGAATTCTTTTATGGTCCTAACCTTATCCACTGTCAGTCCCTCTTCTTCTGTTTGACTTACAAATGCCAAATAGGCCTCACAACCTTTCCGAATCCACTTTTTAGCCCTCAATGCCGACACCACATTGGACAAATAGTCCCTTCGTTCACCTATCATCAAAACCTCATCACCTTTCGTGGTCCTTAGCACCATCTGCTTAGCAGCACAATCCAAAGCCGCCTTATGCTTAACAAGCCAGTCCATTCCTAGAATAAGATCAAACTCTCCAAACGGCAACTCCATTAGATCACCAGGAAAGATCCTACCTTGAGTTTCTAAGGGTACATCCCTATACAGTTTGTCTACCCTAATCGAGTAACCCAAAGGACTTAGCATAGATACCCCACTCACAATCTCCTCAAAGTGAACATCCAATGACCCAGATATGGCACATGAAACATAGGAATGAGTAGATCCAATATCCACCAAAGCAGTATACGGCATGCTAGAAACCAAAAATATACCAGTTATGACATCAGGTGCGTCACCCTCCTCTCGACGACGAGCTGCATACACCAACGCTGGCTGTCGAGCCTCAGCATTTCTGGCACCCCTACCAGGCGCCCCTCGACCTCATCCATTACCATTTCCATTTCTGCCCCTACCTTATCCACGTCCTCTCGGTGGTTGTAGTCCACCTCTCGCGGGTTGGGCAACCCTCTGTTCGGCAACTTGAACCTAATCAGCTCTCTGAGGATAGTCCCTAACTCTATGTTCCATAGATCCGCATCGAAAACAAGCACCAGAACGTTTCCTACACTCGCCCAAGTGTACTTTACCACAGTCTCTACAGATTGGTGGTCTAACAACATTCACTGGAACCGCTCGAACTGGCTCCTCCACTTTCGCCCTTTCGGCATTCTTATTCGCTCCACCCGACGGTCCAGAATCCCTCTGAAAATGGTTTCGATCCTTCTCACGGTTCTACCTCTCAGTATGCTTTACCTCCTCAGCTATCTTAGCTTTTTCCACTAGAATAGTGAAGCCACGCTCCCTCTGCGGAGCAATCAGCACCTTAAAGTCATCTCTGAGTCCATCCTCAAAGCGAACGCTACGCTCATACTCCGTAGCGACTATTCCCACAGCATACCTGCTCAGCCTCAAAAACTCAGCCTCATACTCAGCAACAGTTTTGCCTCCTTGGGCCAGATTCAGGAATTCCTTCCTGCGGGCGTCCACATAACTCGCCCCAACATACTTCCCCTTGAAAGCCGTCTTAAATAGCTCCCAAGTGACCCTATCAGCTGGGGTTCCATCCCTCACAGTGAGCCACCACTGATAAGCCTTATTTTGCAGCAACAATACGGCCCCCTTCAGCTTCTACTCCACAGAGCAGTCCAAGTCATCCACAATCCGTTCTGTGGCCTCCAACCAATATTCTGCCACATTCGGGGCTATACCAAATACGCCCCTAAAGATCTCCACTCCGTTAGCCCAGAGGCGTTTAGAAATTGATCCTCGAATTCCGTTGCCCAAACTTGCCCCGGCAACCCTTTCCAGAACTCGAAGCATAGCCTACGGTAGGGCGTCATCCCCGGCACCACGATCATGTGATTCCACTTCTATTGTCGGTGGTACCGGTGCTTCTACCACCGGCATATGTCCCGAAGACGAAGATCCCGCTCAAGCACTTCCTCGGCTTCGTCCACGGCCTCTTCCATGAGCTGCTCGCGTACTCATATCGTATTATCTGATTACAAATTTTATGCATAATTTCAGCATTCCAGTGATTATTACAGATGTTTTATGATTCAGATAGTAATTCAGAGTTGGTTTTCGTAGAATCGAGGTCTAGTTATATTTTCAGTCTCTTATCAATTCTTCCTATGGTTTCAGTAGCATCCTATCTAAAGTATCCTAGTAGGGTTTCAGTACAGACAGATGATTCAAAATATATATTCAAAAAAGTCCAGAATTACTCACAAACTTGGGCCGGAGATTCGGAATGCCACTCAAAGATCCAGATTTTGAAAACAGAGTTTTACAGTCTTCATAAAACTTTCATTTTTGAAAAATCTTTGTTTTTTGTAAACCGATTCCACAGCCGAGTTGTTGCAACCTAGGCTCTGATACCACTAAATGTAACACCCCAAACCCAACCTAGACGTTATGGCCGGATTCGATGCGCCACATCGAAGCGTTCAAAACATTCCATATTACTTAGTTTTGGAAAACTTAGTTGGTGTTGTAAAAGATACTTTTAAAAGTAGGTTAAAGTGAATGGAAGCTGTGCACCAGGTAACCGAAAAAGAGGAGGTGAGTCTGTCGGACTACTTAAGTACCAAGCTCCCTTTGGATCCAATCCGAGACATGCACACCGCCATTGCCACATTCTAAAATCTCGTATAATTTTGATGAAACCATTTGGTTAAGTCCATCTTAAGAAAAATGTTTAA
Source organism: Gossypium anomalum (assembly GCA_025698475.1). Lineage (NCBI taxonomy): Eukaryota > Viridiplantae > Streptophyta > Magnoliopsida > Malvales > Malvaceae > Gossypium > Gossypium anomalum. The sequence continues at coordinate 54,962,725 of CM046956.1, forward strand.
GTTTGAAAACGTTTGCTTAGCGGAAGCCTTACTTGTAATCGTGTTATTTTGAAATCACTTAATGTTTTTGAAAACGCGTCCTAGAGCTAATCCATTTCAATAGTTGTCTTAGTTCATTTTTATCATAATAAAATAAAATAATAAAAATAAAACAAAACCATAAAATAATTAAGCGGCCTTATTACATTTAAAAACCCAAAACCACAAACGAAAATAAAAGGACGTCCAGTTCACCAGAAAGAAACCAAGTTAGCAGAATCGTGTGGCCACTCCAAATCCCTAACAGCTCCAAGCCCACTATGGTTGGGGATCACCTGCGTGGATGAAAATAAAGGGGTGAGTTTTGGGAAACTCAGTGTGTAATTTAACCCAACCATAGCCTAAACCAGTTCAAACCGCAGAAACAGAATAAGTTGGCCTTAGCCCGCAGCAGATATCGAGAATAAAGCCCATAGGCCCATAACGGTCGAGCATGTATAGTACATGCTTATGCAAAACCCATCCCATATCCAACCATATACACCCCCGTCCAACCTTACACCATGTGGGGAGACTACTCGACCCACCCATCCGCTACACAACACAGAAACATGCAGCATGGTCGCGAGCAATGTATATATGACAGAGTCACGAGAACAGAGATAATCGTGGCGAGCCACGAACGAATATATGTGGTAGAGCCACCAGAATAGATATATGTGGCATTGCCACCAGGACACTTCCTCCATAATATAACCCATGTCCCCATGCAACAGACATTCATTTATGGCATACAACATACAGATTAAAATCAACATGCTTTTTAGACAAAATTAACCCTCGGGGTATATTAGTCATTTTACTCCTAGGGGTATCATGGTAATTTTCATACATAAGGGTATTATAGTAATTTAGCTACTCTTAGGATTTTCATGCATATCCTTACTATTTACATACTATCAGAACACTTACCGCGCATACTTATCGAATTGGGCCCGTTGGCCCATGAACCCGATTGTTGGCCCATTAAGCCCAAATTATCGAAATGCACAAAATCGCGCGTACCGCAGTTTCATTACTTTAATTTGCCAAATATGTTAACCCATTTACCTTACGAGCATTCGCACACCCGCAAGTGTACCAAAATACCGATTTTTTGACATTTCGACTTTTTGGCTTTTGCCGATCTAGTCTATGAGAGGGTGTCAGTTACACACCTGTTTTGCGATATTCCTCGACGAGATCTCCTACACGATTTCTCCTATAATCAACCACTTCTATATCAGCCCAAATAATTAAACCAAAATGAAAACCATCTACTGTCCACACTTACTCATTCGGCCACCACCCATAATGGCCTTAGAATCCATACCTTTGCCGAAGTTGATGACTAAATCCAAAGATCTGATCGTTCCACTTGTCCAAGCCCTTGATCAGCTGTCTCTAAATCACACCATTATCAAAACAGAACGGTTATCACAACCCCTTACGGCTACAAGTCTAAATCGACAACCTCCCTAACATTTAGGGATTTCAGCTTTTCCTAAAATACGAAAGAAGACTAAGTTTTGAAACTACTTACCACCGATTCCTTCGGTCAATGTTTCCAATTAATGCCTACTTAAATCTAATGCCGCTCTACCCTCAAACGATCACCAAAGTCAAGCCTTCAATGTTCTCAATATTCGGTTAAGTCCCTATGAAAGTGGGGTTTTTGGTTTTTTTGCAACTGTGTAGAAAAAGATTAATTAATAGGGTTTTACTGTGGTCTTGTCGACAAAAACTTGAGGTTTAGAGGAGGAAAGAATCAGCCAAAGATGATAAGAAAAATAAGAGAATTTTTCTAGGAGAAATCGGCACAGAAGAAAGTGTAGCTTTCGGGATTTCGGCTTTTTATGGCAAAAGGCTATGAAGGTTTTGAAACGTCTGAAGGCAAGGATGGAGATGAACAAAAGGTTAGAAGGGTTCAGCTATGAAAGAAAAAGGAGAATAATAAAAAGGTTGATAAGGAGAGGGGAGACGAATGAAGAGGGGAATGGTCAGCAAACGGCACAACTTCCCCTTAATGCTGAATTTATACTGACCTTAACCTTAGCCAAATTTTACCTCCCTAAAGCTCCGCTTGGCCGGCCAAATTTTTCTCCCCAAGAGTCCATTATTCGGCCAACACAGCTCTCCCTAATCAGCTCCTAAATTCTCCCCGTTATCCCCTCCTCACTCAATCTCCTGAGCAACTCTAACTCTTCCTAACAGTTTTTCACTTCAGTTCCATTACTTACCTTTTCCGTTCATAAAAATTAATCCCTTATTTTGCTATCATTGTGACTTGAACCTGGGTCCTCCCTAGCATCTACACGCCACTTTTAAAGCCTTCTCAGTGGCATCACATGCCACTTTACCACTTGCTTCCTTGTGATCCATTTTACACAAATAATACTTAAAAGCCCAGTTAACCAGAACCCATTTTTCTTATGGAATTAAAATTAATTAAAACTACCGGGTTTTACCTTAAGCTTGGGCCTTCTAGAGGCCCACTAACGTACTTAATCCTATGACAAACAAGCAGAACACAGAATTTAAAATTTTTCCAACATTTTTAAAATTCCCGAAAATTGGGGCGTTATAGCTTCAGTCAAATAAGTTTTCAATTGATCGAAACTTTTCTGACATTTTTCTAACCATTCAAACTTAACATCTTCTGAAGTAGTTTCGTCATTGGTGTGGCTATCATCGAGAAACCCTTTACAAACCGTCTGTAGTAACCAACAAGTCCCAAAAAGCTCCGAACTTCAGTAATATTTCTCGGAGGCTTCCAATCGAGTATGGCTGAAATTTTGCTCGGATCAACTCGAATACCCGATGCGGATACCACATGTCCCAAAAAGCTAACTTCTTTCAACCAAAACTCACATTTACTGAACTTAGCATATAACTGCTTATCCCGTAAAATCTGCAACACTAATCTCAGGTGCTCGGCATGTTCGGTTTCATCTTGTGAATAGACCAAAATGTCGTCAATAAACACAACAACAAACCGGTCCAAACACTGTCTGAAGATCCGATTCATCAAGTCCATAAATACCGCAGGGGCATTAGTGAGCCCAAACGGCATCACTAAGAACTTGTAGTGACCGTATCTCATTCTGAAAGCAGTTTTAGGTATATCTGAGTCTCGAACTCGCAACTGATAATAACCCCAATCTCAAATCTATCTTTGAAAACACTGAGGCTCCCTTCAGCTGATCAAACAAATCATCAATACGCGGTAACGGATATTTATTCTTTATTGTCACTTTGTTTAATTGACGATAGTCGATGCACATTCTCATGGTTCCGTCTTTCTTTTTCACAAACAATACTGGTGCACCCCAAGGTGAGAAACTTGGTCGAGCAAAACCTCTATCCGTTAACTCTTGCAACTGAGTTTTCAATTCTTTCAATTCTGTTGGTGCCATACGATATGGAGCTATCGAAATTGGTGTGGTACCAGGTACAAGTTCAGTGCCGAATTCTACCTCTCGAACAGGTGGTAATCCCGGTAATTCTTCAGGAAAAACATCTGAATACTCACAAACCACTGACACTGATTCAAGTTTCTTTTCTGACTCTTTGCTATCAAGTACGTATGCAAGATATGCTTCACACCCCTTTCTCACATATTTCTGAGCTAACATCGAGGACATTATTGCTGGCAATCCGTTCAAGTTAGTAGACTCAACTCGGATTATCTCAAAATTTGCACATCTCAAATCAATGGTCTTTCTTTTGCAATTCACAACTGCATCATGTACGGTCAACCAATCCATACCGAGGATAACATCAAATTCATCAAACGGTAAAAGCATCAAATCGGCCGGAAAACAAGAACCTCTGATTATTAGTGGGCATTTCCTACACAGTTTCTCGACAAGCACATATCGACCCAAGGGATTCGACACTCGAATTATGAACTAAGTAGACTCAACAAGTAAAGTCTTACTGGATGCTAAAGTCTCACATACATATGAATGAGTAGAACCAAGGTCAATCAATGTAATTACATTAGTATCAAAGAGAGTGAAAGTACCGGTAATAACATCTGACGAAGAAGCATCCTCGCGTGCGCGTATAGCATAAGCTCTAGCAGGAGCACGAGCCTCAGATCTAGTCGTAGCATCTCTAGGCCCTCTCTGACCGCCACTAGCATTTCTCGCATTTCTAGAGGGTCTACCTCGAGCTGTAGTAGTATCCGATTTTCCCCTCTGATTCACGTTCTGTTCAGACAGTCTCGAGCAATCCTTGATAAAGTGATCAACTGATCCACACTTATAACAGGAGCGGTCATGAAATTTACAACTTCCCGAATGCCATTTTCTACAATACTTGCACTCGGTCCTATCCCGATGATTGTTTCCAACACTGGCAACTGAAGTGACTCGCGTACTCACAAGGGGTCGATCATAGTCTCGTTTGGAAAAGCCCGAAGTGTCTTTAGGTAGACCTGAATCATCTCTAACTTTCTTCAATGACTGCTGAACGAGCTTTCCCGAAGATCTCTTACGGAACTCTCTTGCTCCCACTTCAGTTTTTCTTTTCTCTTTACTGAGCTCTTCGGCTTTGCAAGCTCGTTCGACAAGTATTACAAATTCTTTGATTTCAAGAATGCCAACATACAGTTTTATAACTTCGTTCAATCCATCTTCGAAATGTTTACACATTATAGCTTCTAAAGAAACACATTCTCGGGCATGCTGGCTAAGCCTCACAAATTTTCGTTCATAATTAGTAACCGATGGAACCTTGTTTAAGTTCAAGAAATTCTTTCTGTTTCTAATCAATGAATCTCTGGCTGATATACTCTTTTTGAAACTCAGTTTGGAAGAACTCTCAAGTCACTCGCTCTCTGGGCACAACAGAAATCAATGTATTCTACCAATAGTAGGCAGAATCACGTAGCAAAGATATAGCACATTTTAAGCATTCATCGGGTGTGCAAGACAGTTCATCAAACACTCGGATAGTGTTGTCCAACCAAAATTCAGCTTGTTTAACATCATCACTATCTGTAGCCTTAAATTCAGTAGCCCTATGCTTTCAAATTTTGTCAACTAGGGGCTTAATTAACCTCGTCTGATCAGTTACCAGAGGTATCGTAGGTGCAGGGGGTGTATTATTCGGGAGTGGGGGTTGTGGAACAGCCATATTAGTTCGAATGTATTGGTTGAACCAATCATTCATCACACTATAAAAAGCCTGTCTAGCCTCATTGTTCTGATTGCTTGCGATAGGTTGAGAGTCCATCGGCGCTGTCCTATGTGCGGGAGCAGGCGCTACACTCTCAATATCATCAGCTACTGCTCGATTGGGATCGGGATCCATTACTATAAGAAAACACATTTTTAACTGTCAGAATTCATCATACTATCGTATTAATACTATATGGCATGTATAGCTAGACCCAAACACTCTACGTATTAATACTATATGGCATGTATAGCTAGAATTCATCATACTATCGTATTAATACTATATGGCATGAATCTGATCGCTGGTTTTAGGCTAAGAGGTATTACTGTGCTAAACATTAAATTTTTCATTCACATTATCAATCAACAAAAATAGAAATCGAGTTGAATACATATTGGTTTATAAGTTAGAAATGTCATTTTCATATGGCCGAAAAATTTACAATACAAAATATAACTATCACCAACCTAACCTATACATGCCATATCAAGGCCAAAATATAACTGTACCAAAAAGATCGATAGTATGATGAACTGTTGATGATCCCCGAGTCGGTGGCCAAAATCAACAATCTAAAAAAATAAAGAAATAAGAAACAGAGTAACCTTTCGAGGCTTAGTAAGTTTTAAGCATTTCAAACAATTAAAACTTGTCGTTTAAATTGAACATTAAGTATCACAAAACCCGTATTCTAATTGTAAATCACTTGACTGAATACACACAAATACACTAGTTATAAAGCCTATTGGCCAAATATATATATATGAATACACAAGAAATTTCCAGCACATATTTCACTATACTATATGGCTCATACAATTACTTTAAGTCACATACTTTTACAATGACATACATTGACCGAATAGGTCATTCTCTTATTCTTAAATACCGTATTCATCCACACACATATATATATATCATTCTTTGATACTAATAATACACTTTGAAATCAATTCACATATGAGTACATAATACGTACCTTAACATGTAAAATATATATATATATAGTACTTACTTGACGATGGTTACCACGGATATTCAATGTCGTAATCTTACTTAACTTACTGGCATCGGTCTTGTCAAGTCTTAGAACTCGAAACACATTTCTAGCACAAGCCTGCGGGTCTTTAACCGGGATACAATTCCAGCATACAGCCTGCGGGTCTTTAAGCCCGGATACAATTCCAGCATATAGCCTACGGGTCTTTAAGCCTGGATATACACATCAAATATCATGCCTATTTAATCATATACTAACACATTTTATGGAACATTTCACATTAGTAGCCATTTGCTACATTCGGACATGAGCTTCATATGAGCACCATCATTTTCATTTCGGTTTAAAAATCATACATAAATATCACATATACCTTTCATCAATCAACCTTAACCCAAATTGACCATTCAACTATAGGTCATATACTTAGATTATTTAACACACAGCTTAATTCAAATAGAACCAAAAAGATCAAAATTCATCTAGTATATACATATCAAGGCATCATCAATTTTATACTAAAGGCAATTACTTAAAACTTACCTCGGATATTTTGAACAGTTGCGGATAGGCTACTCGATTGCTTTTTCTTTTCCCCTATCTGATTTAGTTCCTCTTTGCTCTTGAACTTAATTTAAACAAATGAATTTGTTTAATTACTTACTCAACTTTAATTCTTTAATAGTCACATTTGACAATCATATAACTTCAAAGCATATTATGTCTTATAAAATATGCCATGACTCGATTTCATGCTTATTATATCAATATCTAATTCCCATACACAAACAAAGATTCACATAACATACCATGCTTTGATATACACGAATTTAACTATATATAATATATATATATATGTATATCCGAATGTCTCTATGCCACAAGGTACATACATAAGGCATATATATATACCTATGTGTGACTATCACAATTTACGATTACTCGTTTTATACACAACCACGTATACACATATATATTTATAGCATGCCTTAATATCTTATATACCCTATTCGGCCCTAACTAATCAAACTTAGCCTTCATTTTAAATTTCCATTTCATGACTAATGTAGCAAATTTCATATTGGTTTCACCTATGCCAACAATGACCGAATCACTCATTCACATTTATAGCTGATTCTATCTTGCTCATATTGAGGTCATAACTCACTTAAAATAATTTCTAATCTTTCACACTCTCATATCCATTATTATAAGTAATGCCGAATGCTTAAACATAACTAAACTAGAAATTTACCCAACATCATCTTAATTAGCTATTACCTATTCTTCAAAACATCGAATACAAGGTGATTTACACCTATACATTATACCAAACTTGCTAGCACACATAATCCTTAACCGAATGTTATTAGCCCAAGCCACACATATTATTCATTAAGACATCTTCAATGACCACATTCGGCACCTCCCTATAAACACACACTAACCTCAACTTTCAAGTTAAAAACAATTAATAACTCATCATATCTTACATTACCATCCATTTTAATGACATTAAAAATATCTACTAAGAGTTTCAAGCTTCTTGGCCGAATTTCAAACCTCCAAAACCTAAATTTAATCCATGGAATAGGTAAAATTTGAACTAATCATCTCAGTTATGCATAAATTTTCAAGAATTACTTAGTACATACCTCATTCTAGCCATCATCTAAGCCGAAAATCAAACAAGAATTTTTCTTCTGATCTCAAATCTATCTTTAAATACACTGTAGCCCCTTTCAACTGATCAAAAAAATTATCAATTCTGGGCAAAGGATATTTATTCTTGATAGTTACTTTGTTTAACTGACGATAATCAATGCACATTCTCATTGTATCGTCTTTCTTTTTCACAAACAGAACAGGAGCACCCTAAGTTGAGAAACTTGATCGTGCAAACCCTCTATCGGTCAACTCTTGTAACTGAGACTTTAATTCTTTTAACTAAGTTGGAGCCATTCTATACAGAGCTATCGAAATCGGATTAGTTCCCAGTACTAACTCAATGCCAAATTCAGCTTCTCGGATTGGAGGTAATCCTGGAAGTTCTTTAGAAAACACATCAGGATATTCACAGACAACAGGCACTGATTCAATTTTCTTTTCAATCACTTTTGAATCAATCACATAAGCAAAATAGGCTTCACAACCCTTTTTCACATATTTCTAAGCTTTCATCAATGAAATCACAGCCAGTAACTTATTCAAATCACTAGATTCAATTCGGATTATTTCATCATTCTTGCATCTCAAATCAATAGTTTTCCATTTGCAGTTCACAATAGCATCATGCAAAGTTAACCAATCCATACCCAGAATTATATCAAACTCATCAAAAGGTAATAACATCAGATAAGCTGGAAAACAAATGTCTCGAAACATTAACAGACAATTCTTGCAGACTTTACTGACCAAAACACACTGGCCTAAAGGGTTCGATACTCTAATTACAAATTTAGTAGACTCTACAGGCAAAGTCTTACTGTTCACTAAGTTTATGCATATATAAGAATGCGTTGATCCTGGATCTATCAATGCCATCACAAAAGTATCATAAAGTGTAAAAGTACCAGTTATAACATCGGGAGACAAAGCTTCCTCACGTGCACGAATAACATAGGCTTTGGCAGGTGCGGGAGCCTCTGATCTAACAGCAGTATCTTTAGTCCCTCTTTGACTACCACTCACATTTCCTGCATTTCTAGGAGGTCTACCATGAGCTGTATTGCCACTTGGCCTCGAATTTTGCATAATTTTTTGTTCAACAGACTCGGGACAATCTCGGATAAAATGATCTAAAGATCCACATTTGAAACAAGCCCGATTATACAGTCTAAAATTGCCAGGATGTCTTTTACCACAGTGTTTACACTCGGGTCGATTGGATCAGACATTTCCAACACTTGCAATACAAGTAGCTGGAGCTCTAAAGCTCGAATGTGATCTAGCACGCTCTTACTTGAATGCCCTACATTAGCCTTTGAACGGCTAAAATCTTCTCAGAATTTCTTTGACACAGATTGCATTGATTTACTTGCGGATCTCTTTTTCACATATCTAGCTTCTGAGTCGGCTTTTCTTTTCTCTTTCTCGAGTTCTTTAGTTTTACACGCTCGTTCAACAAGTACAACACACTCTTTTATTTTCAGAATCCCGACTAACAATTTGATGTCATCATCCAAGTCATCCTCGAATCTTTTGCACATATTGCTTCAGTTGAGACACATTCTCGTGCATATTGGCTCAATCTCAAAAATTCTCTCTCATATTCTGTAACAGACATACGACCTTGTTTTAACTCAAGAAACTCTTTGCATTTCTGATCTATGAATCTCTGACTAATGTATTTCTTTCGGAATTCAGCTTGAAAGAAATCCCAGGTGAATCGTTCCCTCGAAACCATAGATATCAATATCTTTCACCAATGATACCCCGTATCTATTAGAAGTGAAACGGTACATTTAAGACATTCTTCGGGAGTACATGACATTTCATCAAACATCCGTATTGTATTCACGAGCCAAAATTTAGCTCTCTCAGCATCATCATTAATAGTACCATGGAATTTTTCGGCCCCATATTTTCTAATTTTATCGACTGGAGGCTTATTCAAATGAATCGGATCTACAACTTGTAGCACAACTGGGACTTGTGGAGGATTTAGCGGGCGTGAAGGTTGTGGAACAGTCAGATTGGTTCTAATATACTAGGTAAACTAATCATTTATCATTTGATAAAATGCTTGCTTAGCCTCTCCCTTGTGGCTACTAGTCACGGGTCTAGAGTCAGATGGCGTTGTCCCTTGAGCAGGAGCAAGCGCATTACTTTCAAGATCGTCAGCTACAACTCATTCGGGATCCATTTACTATATAAAAACACATTTTTATTGTTAGGATTCATCACACTAAACTGTAGCTCTGATACCAACCAAATGTAACACCCCTAACCCGTATCCATCGCCAGACTAGGGTTAAGAGGTATTACCAGAAAAATCGAAACATTTCACATTCATTTCACAAACATCATAACATCATAGTCAAACATCAACATAAAGTCCCTTTTCTTAGGTCAACCAGACCTTAAACATGCTTTAGAAAGAGGTCGAGACTAAACTGAGCAAATACAAAATTTTTCAAAACTTAAACATTTTTTTAAGTTACAAAGGTCACACGCCCGTGTGAACAGGCCGTGTGCCTCATACGGTATTAGACACGCCTGTGTGTCTAGGCCATGGCAAAACAGGGCATACATACTGACTTGTCCACATAGCCACAAGATACGCCCGTGTGCCAGGCCGTGTGAAAATTAGGGAGGCTACTGACTTGGGTCACACAGCCAGTCACGCCCGTATGTCTAGCCCGTGCTCGAAACAGACTTGGCCACACGGCCTAGCACATGCCTCTGTGTGTGCGGCCATGTGGTCTGCTCCGGCTCATTTCGAAATGGCCCTCGAGCAACACAGCTGAGACACATGCCCATGTCCCTACCCGTGTAGGCAGAAATAGGCCATTTACAAGGCCAACATGCCACCGTTAAGGGTCCTCCCTATAAGCAACAAATAGGTAACAACTGCATCACAAATTCAACCAATTTCAATCACATAACGTACATTCTTCATGTCATATAATCACCAACCAATCTCATGCTTATATCCAAACCAAAACATACCAAATCATAAACCAAAGTCATACCAAAACATATGATTCATAATCTCAATTTATTTCATACATTCACATGCCAAAATCTTTCCAAATTCCAAAATAGACACATACCACAACTTACCAAAATGACCAATTCTATTAACCATTCATGAACACATAATATTGACCATATTACATCACATAGTTTATACTCAAAACTCATTCATAATCACAACCAAATCTAAGCCATATCACATGGCTAATATTCACAACTCAAAAACATAATGAAATACTTTTAGCCTATGCATGCCATACTTCAAATTTACATTTTCAAAAGGTACCAAAATTAGAGTTCGATAGTGCGGTGATGATCCTTGACAATTTTCGAGCCTTTAGTAGCTTTGATAATCTATAAAATAGCTGAAAACACACACAAAGTAAGCTCTCAAAAGCTTAGTAAGCCATATACAAATAAACTCATCACATAACGTATTTCTAAACCATTTCATTCATGTAGTTCATGGAAAAATATAACCACATATATACATATGCTTACCTTTCATTCTCAATCGTAATATACATTTCAACCGTACCTGAATCGGACACAAGTTCACATAGTCATTCATTTTCTTGGAATGCCCGTTGAACCGTTCAGAATCATTAAGGATACTCGGATAGCTTGGAAAGCTCGTACAATGCCAACGTCCCAGACATGGTCTTACATGTAATCGAATATCGATGCCACTATCCTAGACAGGGCCTTACACAAAATCAAATACGATACCGATGTCCAAGACATGGTCTTACACATAAATCTCAAATCAATGCCAACGTCCCAGACGTGGTCTTACACGAAATCACATATCAAAAATCCTATGTCATGATATATGTATCCTAGCTATTCCTATGGTTCATACGGGGCTTTTCGGATGTCATCACATTGTCGAAACTTTTTCGTATTTCATATATTCAACTCTCATATCCATTGACCACAATTCAATATCATATAAGCAATAATAATTCAATTTAACACATTTATTTGTATATCGACTTACCTCATATATATATTCAAATGAACGAAATCGACTACTCGACGACTTTCGACTTTCCCCTGTCTAATCTCATTTTCTTTGGTTCTTGATCTAAACACATTCAAATTTGACTTATTCAATCTCACATTAATTCAAAACAATCCATATACACACATTTAGGGCATTTTACAAATTAGCCCTCACATTTTCATATTTTAACACTAGTCCTTAATTCATATAATCACAAAATACACAAAATTTCCTTATACACATGCTTAGATGATTTTTCATGGAGTTCTTATAAGCCAACATTTTTCATTTATTTCACATTTTAGTCCCTTAATTTCTCTTTTTCACAAGTTAGCCCAAAATACTCGAATTCATCAAAAATCCCAATACAAAACATAGTAATCTAACACATATTTTTCATTTACTATCATCTCACTTCATAAAACTCATATTATCAACAATGGCACATCTTAAAATCATAATCAAATTCAGAAGTTGAAGCATGGGCTTCAAAGATTACTAAGCAACGATCTTAAAAAATAAAAATTATCAAAAGTCGAGTTAATTACATACCTCAATTGAGCAAAATAAGTGTCGAACACTAAGCTTGAATTTTTCTTTCTTTTTCTTCTTCAAATTTTCGGCAATGGCCTAATTTCATTCCTTTGTTTTATTTTAATTAACATAATATACTAATTTCTAAAATAGCCTTTGTTAAACCATTATAAAATTACTTAATGAATGGTCATTAATGTCCATTAACCTTAGTTATTGTCTAATAACATCATAAGGACCTCTCCTGTAATAAGACATAACAAATAGGCACACTTAACATATGGCATGGAACTTTTACATTTTCTGCGATTAGGTCCTTTTTGCAAATTAAACACACAAACGATCAAATTTTCAGATGTAACTTTCACAGATATCAATTCACATATAATAAGCACAGAAAATAATATTAAAATATTTTTTGACTCAAATTTGTGGTCTTGAAACCACTATTCTGACTAGGGTCTAAATCGGGCTGTTACAGACCAAGTTAACCTATATATGCCATTATACCAAAACAAGTTTAACATTTATACCAAAACAAACTAAAGGATAGTGTGATTATGCTCCGACCAGTTCCAACCTTTACGAGTTTTCAAGCACTATAAAACAGAGAAAAGAAAACCAAGTAAGCATTTCAAATGCTTAGTAAGTTCGTATAACAAGAATTTAACTTACCAAGCATGTACATTCAAAATAAGTATACAAGCATGCATCCAAATCATTATGACCATTTGCCTAAACACATATGATCGTAAGAAACTTTTTAGTCATGTATATCATGTAAACATCAAAAATCAAAGATGAGCTCATCATGTAATAACTTTCATAAACATGTGCTTTTCATATCATATTTCCATATAACTTGTACATTTCCATAATCAATCATATTAAGTTAAATTTAACCATGTCAAAACTATTCCCATTGAATTTATTTGAAATATCGATGGATACACATGTAGTACACTCAAAGTGTACAAAACTGTAAACCATCAACTCATATTCATGGGTACCTGATTAGGGCACATAATCAATAAACACTCTCTCAAGCCATATAACAGGATGCTCATGTGAGCCATGTAACAGGAAGATTATTTGGGATAAATTAGGAAACTGATAAGAGTTTAGAATAGGAAGCTCATTGAGCATAACAGGTAACTCCGAAGAGTTATTATCAGGGAGCTCCTGATAGCCATATAATAGGATGTTCAAGCGAGCCATGTCAGGAAGATCACAAAGAGCCTATATCAGGATGCTCTTAAAGAGCGGCATTTGTGTCCGCAATATATATGTAAGATCACAACCGATCATATAACAGGATGCTCACAAAGAGCTGCGCTAGTCCGTAACACATGTAGGATCACTACTGATCAGGATGCTCACAGGAACCATGTAACAGGAAGCTTGAGAGGGCTTATAACAGGAAGCTCGTAAGAGCTATGGTGTGTCTGCAACATATGCAAGATTACAACTAATCGGGAAACTTGTATTAATCGAATTTCATTTATTCAAACGAGACTTATCATTTATCGGGCATTATCGGATATGTATTCAATTTTCATATGCATGACAACTACATAATTCTCATGCACAACATTCAATTCAAGTGTATAAATGTACAAATTTAGTTACACGAACTGACCTCGTCACTTGTTCGTATACGAAAATCTAATAATCCGATACTTTTTGTTTTCCTCAATCCAACTCAGTATTAGGTCTTTTCGAATCTATATAAATTAATTTAAAGTCAATTTAATCCATTTCATACTCAATTTAATTCAATTAACATCCTAGGAAAAATTACCATTTTGTCCTTATACTTTTTATAAATGATGATTTCGTCCCTAGGCTCAGAAAATGGAATTCGTGCAATTTAATCCTTATTCCAAGCCTAACCAATTTTTACATATAACATTTTCAGCACATATATTTCATAAAAATAAAAAATTTTCCATGAATTTTACATCTTTACAATTTAGTCCCTAATTCACAATTTCATGAAAATTCACTTTACAAAAGTTATTTACCTATCAACAATTTTTCATTTTCTATAAATTTCAAAATTTCAGCATATTAATCCATGGTAGAATTTTAATACTTTGATAACTTTACAAATTGATCCCCAAATCTCAAAAATATAAAAATTACTAAAAACGGGACATGATTACTTACCCAATTAGGCTTGCTTGATGTTCTTTCTCTTTCTTAGGGTTTCCATAGAATTTAGGGATGAAGTTGATATAAAATGATGATATTAAACATTTATTTTATTTATCATCTTTTATTTATTTCAATTTCCAATTTAATCCTTTTCTTTTTCTAAATTTCCATGGATGAATCATCAAAAATATCTACTAAATTTTCTTAATGGTCTAATTACCATATAAGGACCTCAAGTTTTGAATTCCATAGCTATTTGATACTTATAGCTACTAGAACTCAACTTTTGCATTTTATGTAATTTGGTTCTTTCTATAATTAAACATGAAATCGGTAAAATTTTCTTATCAAAATTTTCATACGTCTTTCCTATCATAATGCAAACCATGCAATATTATTAAAATAGATTTTCTTTCTGTCTCGGATTTATGGTCCCGAAACCACTATTCCAATTTCCCTAAAAACAGGCTATTACAACTCTCCCCCGTTAAAGAATTTTTCTCCTCGAAAATCTTACCAGTAAAGAGGTTTGGGTATTGTTTTCTCATGGTATCCTCTAGTTCCCAGGTAGCTTCTTCAATTCCATGTCGTTGCCAAAGAACTTTCACTAGAGCTACCTTTTTCTTCTTTAACTCTTTTATTTCACGTGCTAAAATTTTGATCAGTTCTTCACTGTAAGTCATATCAGGCTGAATCTCAACTTCTATCGGAGAAATAACATGTGAAGGATCTGACTGATATCGTTGTAACATGAACACGTGGAAAACATTATGAATTCTGTCAAGCTCTGGTGGTAACGCTAATCGATACGCAGCAGGTTCAATTCTTTCAATAATCTTATATGGTCCAATAAACTGTGGAC
Source organism: Gossypium anomalum (assembly GCA_025698475.1). Classification (NCBI taxonomy): domain Eukaryota; kingdom Viridiplantae; phylum Streptophyta; class Magnoliopsida; order Malvales; family Malvaceae; genus Gossypium; species Gossypium anomalum. The sequence goes on from CM046956.1 coordinate 54,978,187, forward strand.
TTAGTTTTCTTTTACGGCCAAACCGGAGAACTTTCCTCCAAGGTGATACTTTCAAGAATACCTTGTCTTCAACTTGAAATTCTATTACTTTTTGTTTAAGATCGACATAAGACTTTTGATGATTAGAGGCCACTTTTAAACTATAACGAATCACTTTCACCTTTTCTTCAATTTTACGAATCAAATCAACTCCATGTATCTTTTTCTCACTAAGTCCCATCCAGTACAACGGAGTTCTACATTTACAACTATACAGAGCCTCATATTTAATGCTAGAATGATAACTATTATTGTATGCAAATATAACTAAAGGCATATATTTTTCCCAATTACCTTCAAATTCCAACACACACGATTGAAGCATAACTTCTAAAATCTGTATCACACGTTCAGATTGTCCATCAGTCTAAGTATGTAAAGCTGTGCTAAAATGTAACTGTGTACCCAGAGCTTCTTATAATTTATTCCAAAATCGGGATGTAAACCGAGTATCTCTGTAAAAAATAATGGAAACCGGTACCCCATGTAATCTAACAATCTCAGAAACATATAAATCTGCTAACCTATCCAAAGTGAAATCCATATGTATCAGAATAAAGTGTGCAGACTTTGTTAATTGATCGATGATTACCCAAATGACATCTTTCTTTTTTGGAGATAAGGGTAACCCTAATACAAAAATCCATAGTAATTTTTTCCCATTTTCATTTTGGTATCGTAACTGGCTGTAATAATCCTGAAGGTACTTGGTGTTTAGCTTTAACTTGCTAACATATCAAACACTTAGGCACAAATTCAAAAATATCGCATTTCATTCCTAGCCACTAGTACATCTTTTTCAAATCATTGTACATTTTGTTACTTCTTAGATGAACAGACATAGTACCATTATGAGCTTCGTTCAAAATCTTCTGTACAACTTCTAAATTCATCAGTACACATATTCTGCCTCTGAATAATAGACAATCATCGAACCCAATCTGAAATTTCGAATAAGAATTCAATTCACACTGTACCCGTTTAGCTCGTAGGTCACCATCATATTTCTGAGCTTCAGAAATCTACTACAAAATCATCGGTCTAGCTTTTAACTTAGCTATAATTGAACCATCATCGGATAACGAGAACCGGGTATTCATTACTAGCAAGGAAAATGGGGATTTTTTGCTCAGAACATCTGCAACCACATTAGTTTTTCCCAGATGATAATCAATAACCAAATCATAATCTTTTAACAGTTCAAGCCACTTGCACTGTCTCAGATTCAAATCCTTTTGCGACATCAAATACTTTAAACTTTTATGATCAGCAAATATATGGCATTTTTCACCAAACAAGTAATGTCGACAAATTTTCAATGCAAACACTATAGCTACCAACTCTAAATCATATATTGGATAATTCTTTTTATGTGGTTTTTACTAGCTAGAAGCATAGGCTATTATGTAATAGCCCATTTTTAGTCAAATCGGAATAGAGGTTTTGGGACCACAAATTTGAAGTCAAAATATTTATTTTATTATTATTTTAATGTCTACAATATAAAAATATGTTTGTGTGAAAATTTTGTTTAGAAATTTTATCGTTTGATTAGTCAATTTGATAAAAAAAGACTAAATCGCGTAAAGTGCAAAAGTGTTGTTCAATTACTTAAAGGTATTCAATAGCTATATAACCATAAATTTAAGGTCCTTATGTTATAATTATTCCATTAATAAAGGTAATGGAAAAATATGGACATCATTAATGTGACTAAGGTTATATAAGTAATTTAATTAGTAAATAATTAAAATAGGTAAAACAAAATCAAATTATTTCATTCATCATCTTCTAGCCAATATTCTAGGGCACAGAAACACCATTTTTAAGCTTTCAAATTTGGCCAAGCTTGGATAGCTAATTAAGGTACAATTTTTGTCCCATTTTTAATTATTTCTATGTTTTTAAGATCGTTGCAACTAGGTCTAGCTAGCCTAGGGACTATTATGCAAAATTGTTAAAGATTTTGAATGATTCCATTGATGAATACATGTGTGTTTTGATGTTTGATTATAGATTATGAATGTTGGTTGTGAATTATACAAGTTTCATAAAGTGACTTTTAGTGAAAATGTAAATTAGGGATTAAATTGTGAAACGTGGAAAATTTGTGGTTAAAATGTGAAATAAATGAAAAATATGGGCTTTTAGGGGCATAGTAGTAATTAGCCTAGCATGGTTTGTGGTTGAATTGCATTAATTTATGTTCTTATGAAATAAGGACTAAATTGTAAAAGACGTGAAATACTAGGGGCAATTGTATAAAAATGCCTTGAAGTGAATTTTGGACTAAATTGAATAGATATATGATTAAATAAGTTAATTTTAATTATATTTAGATCAAGAAAGGTGAAATACAAATTTAGATTGGGGAAAGAACAAAGATATGGAATAATTAACTTGTTTCGTCGTTTTAGAATCTAAGGTAAGTTCGTATGTTAAAAGCATAGTTATAATTATGTTTTAAATACTTTGATATTGCATAAACTATGAATACGGGAATACGAACACATTTGACAATGATTCAATGATGATTTGGTATTTTGAAATCCCGATTAAACCTTAGGAATAGATTTGAATACTAGTGACAGGTCATTAGGGAATTATTGTGATTATGTGATCCGGGTACTAGTCTTGTATGTCCTACCAGTGGCTGAGTATACCGGCATGTGTTGCGGTTACTTGACAGCTTGTATGAGCAGCAACATGTAGCTACGTCTTGACCCACAGCTTGTGTGAGCAGGCTCGTTGATAGCTCTAGTGTGAGCAGTATATGTGATATGAGATTGAGATAGCTTCGACTATATATGTGGCACTTCGAATGTGAGTTTCTCATGTACCTAAAAGTATTCTGAATGATTCAACGGGTAAATGAAAGATGTGGATGTGTATGAGATTGGTACGAGATATAAGCTTAAATAGAAGAAGTTGTGAAGTTCATGTATATGATTATGATTGAAAATGTGAAACGTGTTAGTTGAATGAATTACATGTTGATATGTTCAAATGGATGATTTGTATATTTATGTTAAGATTGAGTTTATTTCATATGAGCTTACTAAGCTATATAGCATACATTATTTAACTTTCCTATGTTTTATAGTGATTTTAAAGCTAGCTCGGACTCAGGGATTGTCAGAGACATCGTCACACTATATGTTTTGGAATATATGGTATGTATAAGGATTTTGGTCATTTTGGTATATTTGGTAATGTGTTATGCCATTTGAAATGGCTTGTAAATGTCTATTTTTTGGTTTGTATATATATAGCCATGTAAGTTCGTTTATATGGATGATTTTGATGATGTATATATGTGTGCAAATGGCCTTTGATGTGTGGTTTATAATTTTCTTATGAATAGCTTATTGAAATTTAGTATTGAAGGTGAGAATGGATTGATATTAAGGATATATTAGCATGTTATGTATAGGCAAAATATTACATATGATAAGTAAATTATTTAGATAGTTTGGGTTGTGATTTTGGCATGTATTTCAAAATGGTCAATTGGTGTTTATAAGCTTTGTGGTTGATGATAATGAAATAGCATGATTTTGGACTTGTATATGGTTGGCTTGACTAAATATTCATGCCTTGTGTTTATGCCAAATGATGTGGTGTAGGTATATGCAAGATAGGATAGCAAAATGGATTGGTAAATAGCCTATTTTTGTCTACACAGGTAGAGACATGGGCGTGTGTCTTAGCCGTGAGCTATACACGGTCATGTACACGGCCGTGTGTCCTCTGGTGTTGAAATTAAAAACAAGTCAGTATGCTCCACACAACCTCACACACGGACGTGTGACTTGTCCGTGTGGCATAAGTTAGTATACCCTACTGGTTTGGCACGGCCTAGCACACGGTCTGGCACACTGGCGTATATGGCCATTTTTAGGGCGCACGGGCTAGCCACATGGGCGTGTGTGTTGGCCATGTGACCCAAGTCAGAGTGTTACATGGGGTCAGACATAGGCTGGGACACGGCCATGTGATCCCATTTCGAATGTCCACACGACCTGTGATACGGGCTTGTGTCCCCTATTTTGAGAAAAATTTCATAAGTGTTTTAAGATTTTCTAAAGTTATCGGTTTAGCCCCAAACCATTTCCAATGCATGTTTAGGGCCTCGTAGGCTTGTATTAGGGACTTTTTGATTAAGATTGGTTGATAATTTCATGAAATGTGAAAATGTATGCAAAGTGAATGTTTAATTGTTTTATAAGTCCAGTAATGTTTTGTAACCCTATTTCGGTGTTGAATACGGGTGAGGCGTGTTGCATTTACTGGTATCAAAGCTACAGTTTAGTCGATTCTTGGACTAACGTAGCGTGTGTGAGAGTCTAGCTATACATACCATATATAACCTGTGATAGTATGATGACTCCTGACAATTTAAAATGTGTGTTCGTATAGTAATGGATCCCGATTGAGCTGTGGCTGATGATGTCGAGAGTAATGGGCCAGCTCTCGCTCAAGGGGCAGCACCGTCTGAATCTAGAAATGTATCAAGTAGCCACGGAGGAGAGGCTAAAAAAGCCTTTTTTCCTAATGATAAATGAGTGGTTCACGCAATATATCCAGAAAAATCTGGCTGCTCAACATCCTCCACCTCCACCTAATCCTCAACCTGTTCCCATAGTTCTTCAAGTTGTGGAACTTCAGCGACTGAATAAGCCTCCAGTTGATAAGATCTGAAAACACGGGGCTAAAGAGTTCAGAGCTACCATTGACGATGATCCCGAACGAGCTAAATTTTGGCTTGAAAACATTATTTAGATATTTGATGAACTGTTATGTACCCCAGTCGAGTGTTTAAAATGTGCCATATCGTTATTGACGGACACTGCGTACCAATGGTGGAATACTCTAGTATCAGTGGTACCGAGAGAAAGAGAGACCTAGGAATTCTTTCAGACTAAGTTTCGAAAGAAATATATAAGTCAAAGATTTCTCGATCAAAAGCATAAAGAGTTTCTAGAATTGAAACAAGGTCAAATGACAGTGACCGAGTATGAAAGATAATTTGTACGGTTGAGTAAGTATACTCTAGAGTATGTTTCTACTGAAGAAATCATGTGCAAGTTGTTCGTTGATGGGTTGGACGAGGATATTAAACTTCTAGTCAGAATTTTAGAATTGAAAGAATTTGTTGTCTTGATTGATAGAGCTTGCAAAGCCGAGGAGCTTAGCAAAGAAAAGAGAAAAGCATATTCAAAGGCTAGAGATTCGAGAAAAAAATCAATGAATAAACTGTATCAATCTTCATTAAAGAAATTCAGAGATTTGTTCACTCGTCCAAATGTTTCAATCGGGCATTCGAGTAGAGATCATGGAAAACAATTCTCAAGTACTAAAGCTGAAGCTACATCAGTATCGAGTGTTGGCAGTGTGGGAAATTATAGACCTGAATGTCAACAATGTGGAAGACAACATCCTGGTGAATGTAGAATGAATAACTGGGTTTGTTTTAAATGTGGTTCACAAGATCATTTTGTACGGGATTTCCCAAATCTAGCAGAGAAAGATAATGTTCAAAATGTAAGACCGAGTAACACAGCCACTAGTTGGAGGCCACCAAGAAATGTGGGAAATGCGAGTGGTAATCGCAGTACTACAAGAGATTCTACAGTAAAATTTAAGGCCAGAGCACTTGCTAGAGCTTGCGTTATTCGTGCTCGCGAAAAGGCGTCATCACATGATGTTATCACTGGTACATTTTCTCTTTATGACCCTAATGTGATTGCATTGATTGATCCTAGATCAACTCATTCATATATCTGTATGAATTTAGTGTTTAGTAAGAATTTACCTGTTGAGTCTACTAAGTTTGTGATTAAAGTATCGAAACCCTTAGGCAAGCATATGCTAGTTGATAAAGTTTGAAAGAACTATCCTTTAATGACTCGAGGTTACTATTTCCTGCAGATTTAATGCTTTTGCCATTTGATGAGTTCGATTTAATTCTGGGTATGGATTAATTGACTCTGCATGATACTGTTGTGAATTGTAGATGAAAGATTATTGAATTGAAATGTCAGAATAGTGAAATTATTCGAATTGAATCTAATGAATCAAATGAATTGCCTGTTGTGATTTCATCTATGTCAGCTCAAAGATGTGTGAGAAAAGGGTGCAAATCTTATCTTGCTTATGTTTTAGATACAAAGGTGTCTGAGTCAAATATTGAGTCAGTACTGATAGTCTATGAGTTTCCAGATGTGTTTCCAGAAAAATTACTAGGGTTACCACCAATAAGAGAGGTTGAATTTGCTATTGAGTTAGTACCGGGAACTTCACCAATATCAATAGCTCCATACAGAATGGCTCTGACAGAATTGAAAGAGTTGAAATCTCAGTTGCAGGAATTAACAAATAGAGGTTTTACACGACCTAGTTTTTCGCCCTGGGGTGCGCCAGTATTCTTTGTAAAGAAGAAAGATAGGTCAATGAGAATGTGTATTAACTATCGACAACTCAACAAAGTTATGATAAAGAACAAGTATCCTTTGTCGAGAATAGATGACTTGTTTGATCAGTTAAAAGGGCCAATAGTGTTTTCGAAGATTGATTTAAGATCTGGCTACTATCAGTTACGAGTTAAAGATTCAGATGTGCTGAAAACTACATTTAGAACGAGGTACGAACATTATGAATTTCTTATTATGCCTTTCGGATTGACTAATGCTCCTGCAGTCTTTATAGATTTGATGAACTAGATTTTTAGACCGTATTTAGACAGATTCGTTGTTGTGTTCATTGAGGACATTCTGATCTATCCACAAGATAAGTTTGAACATGATGAGCATTTGAGAACCGTGATACAAACTTTGAGAGATAAGCAACTGTTTGCTAAATTCAGTAAATGTGAGTTTTGGCTTAAAGAAGTCAGATTTTGAGGACACATTATTTCAGCGGAAGGTATAAGAGTTGATCCGAGTAAGATTTCAGTAGTTGTTGACTGGAAACCACCAAGGAATGTATCCGAAGTTAGAAATTTTCTGGGGTTAGCTGGTTATTATCGATGTTTTGTTAAGGGATTTTTGATGATTGCTACACCGATGACCAGATTGCTACAAAAAGATGTGAACTTTGTGTGGTCCGACAAATTTCAACAGAGTTTTGATCAGTTGAAAGCATTGCTAACTGAGGCACCAGTGTTGGTTCAATCTGAGTCAGGTAAAGAGTTTGTGATTTATAGCAACGTTCCATTGAATGGTTTGGGTTGCGTTGATGCAAGAAGGAAAAGTTATATCTTATGCCTCCAAACAATTGAAATAGCATGAAAACAATTATCTGACCCACGATTTAGAGTTGGCCGCTATTGTCTTCGCATTGAAAATTTGACAGCATCATTTGTACGGCGAAAAATGCCACATCTTTACTGATCATAAGAGTTTGAAATACATAATGACTCAGAAAGATCTGAATTTATGACAACGGAGATGGCTCAAGCTATTGAAAAATTACGAGTTAGTAATTAATTATCATTCGGAGAAAGCAAATGTAGTCGCAGATGCTTTAAGTTAAATCTCTACTTGCTTTGAGAGTGATGAATACGAGACTGACTTTGTCCAATGATGGTTTGATTCTAGCAGAGTTGAAAGCTTAACCGATTTTTCTTCAGCAAATTTGTGAAGCTCAAAAGTGTGATACTGAGTTACAAGCTAAAAGAGTGCAATATGAGTCAAATAATGGTTTAGACTATCAGATCGGAGCTGATGATTGTTTAATATTCTGAGATAGAATTGTCATACCAAATAATTCTGAGCACATTCAGAAAATTTTGCACGAAGCACATAGTAGTTGTCTATTTGTTTACCTAGGGAGTACCAAAATGTACAATGATTTGAAACAATTGTATTGGTGGTCGGGTATGAATCGAGACATTTCTGAGTTTGTATCGAAGTGTTTTATTTGTCAACAAGTCAAAGCTGAACATCAAGTGCCTTTGGGATTACTACAGCCTGTGAGGATACCAGAGTGGAAATGGGAAAAAGTATCGATGGATTTCGTATCAGGATTACCCTTGTCCCCAAAGAAGAAAGATGTTATTTGGGTTTTCATTAATTGACTGACAAAATCTACACATTTCATTCTGGTACGTACTGACTATTCATTTGATAAATTAGGTGAACTATAAATATTTGAGATCATTAGTTTGCACCAGATGCCAGTTTCAATTATTTCAGATAGAGATCCGAGGTTTACATCATGATTTTGGAAGAAATTGCAAGAAGCTCTGGGTACAAGGTTGAATTTTAGTACAACATTTCATCTGCAAACCAACGGTCAGTTTGAAAGAGTAATTCAAATTCTTGAAGGCATGCTTCATTGTTGTGTGTTGGATTTCAAAGGCATTTGGGAGAAATATATGTCGTTTGTTGAATTTGCATATAATAACAACTTTTAATCGGGCATAAAGATGGCACCGTACGAAGCTTTGTATGGTTGCAAATGTCAAACTCCATTGTACTGGATTGAACTGAGTGAGAAAAAGATTCACGGGGTTGATTTGATTCGAGAGACTGAAGAAAAAGTTAAAGTAATTCACGACATTCTAAAAGTAGCTTCAGACCGACAGAAATCATATGCGGATTTGAAACGAAAAGACATTGAATTTCAGATTGGTGATAAAGTATTTCTGAAGGTTTCTCCATGGAAGAAAGTACTTCGATTTGGCTGTAAAGGTAAACTGAGTCCGCGATTCATCGGGTTGTATGAGATCATTGAAAGAATAAGACCAGTAGTATATCGACTAGCTTTACTGTCAGAATTAGAAAGGATTCATAATATGTTTCATGTGTTGATGTTGCAACGTTATACATCAGATCCATCACATGTAATTTCTCCGGTAAAAATCGAGATTCAATCTGACATGACATAATACGAAGAACCGATTAGAATTTTAGCTCGAGAGGTTAAAGAGTTTAGAAATAAAAGCATAGCTCTCGTGAAAGTACTTTGGAAACGTCATAGGGTTAAAGAGGCTACGTGGGAACTCGAGGAAGCTATGAGAAAACAGTACCCTAACCTTTTTGCTGGTAAGATTTTCGGGGACGAAAATCCCTAAGGGGGAGAGTTGTAATAGCCCTTTTTTAGTCAAATCAGAACAGTGGTTTTAGGACCAGAAATCCGTAGTTGAAATATTTATTTTATATTTATTTTAATGTCTACAGCAATAAAATATATTTGTGTGAAAATTTCGTTTAGAAATTTTATCGTTTGATTAGTCAATTTGATAAAAAGTCTAAATCGCGTAAAGTGCAAAAGTGTTGTTCTATTAGTTAAAGGTATTTAATAGCTATAGAACCATAAAGTTAAGGTCCTTATGTTGTAATTATTCCATTAATAAAGGTAATGGACAAATATGGACATCATTAATGTGACTAAGTAAGGTTTTAAAAGTAATTTAATTAGTAAATAATTAAAATAGGTAAAACAAAATCAAATTATTTCATTCATCATCTTCTAGCCGATATTCTAGGGCAAAGAAACACCATTTTTAAGCTTTCAAATTTGGCCAAGCTTGGATAGCTAATTAAGGTACAATTTTTGTCTCGTTTTTAGTTATTTCTATGTTTTTGAGATCATTGCAACTAGGTCCAGCTAGCCCAGGGACTATTATGCAAAATTGTTAAAGATTTTCAATGATGCCATTGATGAATACATGTGTGTTTTGATGTTTGATGATATATTATGAATGTTGGTTGTGAATTATACAAGTTTCATAAAGTGATTTTTAGTGAAAATGCAAATTAGGGATTAAATTATGAAATGTGGAAACTTTGTGGTTAAAATGTGAAATAAATGAAAAATATGGGCTACTAGGGGCATAATAGTAATTTGGCTAGCATGGGTTGTGGTTGAATTGCATTAATTTATGTTTTTTTATGAAATAAGGACTAAATTGTAAAAGATGTGAAATACTAGGGGCGATTGTATAAAAATGCCTTAAAGTGAATTTTGGACTAAATGAATAGAGAGATGATTAAATAAGTTAATTTTTATTATATTTAGATCAAGAAAGGTGAAATACGGACTTATATCAGGGAAAGAACAAAGTTACAGAATAATTGACTTGTTTTGTCGTTTTAGCATCCGAGGTAAGTTCCTATGTTAAAAGCATTGTTATAATTATGTTTTAAATACTTTGATATTCCATAAACTGTCAATACCAGACTACGGACACATTTGAAAATGATTCGACGATGATTCGGCATTTGAAATCCCGGTTGAATGTTAGGAATAGATTTGGATACTAGTGACAAGCCATTAGGGAATAGTTGTGATTATGTGGTCCAGGTGCTAGTCCTATACGTCCTATCGGTGGCTGAGTATACCAGCACGTGCTGCAGTTACTTAACAGCTTGTGTGAGCAACACTGTGTAGTTACGTTCTGACCCACAGCTTGTGTGAGTAGGCCCGTTGATGGCTCTAGTGTGAGTAGTATACGTGATATGAGATTGAAATAGCTTCGGCTATATATGTGGCACTTTGGGTGTGAGTTTCTCATGTATCTCATAGTATTCTGAATCGTTCAATGGGTAAATGAAAAATGTGGATGTGTATGAGATCGATACGAGATGGTACAGGTATGTACATGAAAGTATAAGCTTAAATAGATGAAGTTGTGAAGTTCATGTATACGATTATGATTGAAAATATGAAAGGTGTTAGTTGAATGAATTACATGTTGGTAGGTTCAAATGGATAATTTGTATATTCATGTTAAGATTGAGTTTATTTCATACGAGCTTACTAAGCTATATAGCTTACTTTATTTAATTTTCCTATGTTTTATGGTGATTTTAAAGCTAGCTCGGAGTCAGGGATCGTCAAAGACATCGTCGTACAATCCAACTATCATTTTGGTACTCTTGAATCTATGTTTTGGAATATATGGCATGTATAGGGATTTTGGTCAGTTTGGCATATTTGGTAATGTGTTGTGCCATTTGAAATGGCTTTTAAATTTCTATGTTTTGGTTTGTATATATATAGCCATGCAAGTTGGTTTATATGGATGATTTTGATGATGTATATATATATGTGCAAATGGCCTTTGATGTGTGGTTTATAATTTTCTTATGAATAGCTTATTGAGATTTAGTATTGCAGGTGATAATGGATCGATATTGAGGATATATTAGCATGTTATGTATAGGCAAAATATTACATATGATAAATGAATTATTTAGATAGTTTGGGTTGTGATTTTGGCATGTATTTCAAAATGGTCAATTGGTGTTTATAAGCTTTGTGGTTGATGATAATGAAATAGTATGATTTTGGACTTGTATATGGTTGGCTTGAATGAATATTTATGCCTTGTGTTTGTGCCAAATGATGTGGTGTAGGTATATGCAAGATAGAGTGGCAAAATGGCTTGGTAAATAGCCTATTTTTGTCCATACGGGCAGAGACATGGGCGTGTGTCTCAGTCGTGTGTGATACACGGCCGTGTGTCCCCTGGTGTTGAAACTAAAAACAAGTTAGTATGCTTCACATACCCTCACTATAACACTCCTAATCCCGTACCCGTCACCGGAAGGATTTAAGAAGTATTACCATACAAGCATGAAGTTTCTTTTAATTATAATCAGATAATTCCATTTGAATACCAATAGAACCGAATTCCATTTATACAACAGACAAGGAGTCATCTTAAGTTAATAATTATCTCGATTCATTCATAAGTTCAATTCGATCAAAACATTTAAAACATTAATTAAATATCAACTACACATACATACTAACTAGGTGAAACTCATATAATAACTTAACAAGCCATTTTCGCATGGCTATATATATATATACATCACCAAAAAGATACTTAATTAACATCAAAAGTCAATCCTATACATGCCATTTTTAAAGTTCAACTACAAGGTATCAAATGGGCTTAGATAGCGTGGATGACTTCGGCTTCCCGAGATTGATAGCTAACGAACGAGATCTATAAAACAGAGAATTTAAGCGATAGAGTAAGCATTTCGATGCTTAGTAAGTTTAAGTAATGAAATCATTTACAACTAAAGCATAACATTCATAAGCTAAATAAATACATAAACGCAAAACTCCATGATCATGTTACCTCACACTTCAATCATTATATTCACATGCTCAGAGTCAAACCTGACTAAATTTCATTTAAGTCAAAAATTATGTACCCCGAATAAGCTAAATATTTCATACAACCCTAAGATCTGACCCGGAGTTCACTATTCAATTGAACGAATACATTTTAAACCAAATCAACCTTTACAATGTATATATATATATGAAACATACCTTATCATCTTAGAAATTTGAGCGCATTTATTTGGAATTATTACAGCCGTATCACCAATTCTGAATCAGCACGAATGTCTTCGGGGCTTAGCCCGGATATAACAACTAGCACGAATGCCTTTGGGACTTAGCCCGGATATAACAACCAGCATAAATGCCTTCGGGAATTAACCCGGATATAACACTCACACAAGGCCTACGGGTCTTAGCCCGGTTATAATCCCAATTTATCATGCACATGTCTTATTATCATAACACGTCGGTATTTCATTCACATTACTAGAACACAAGCACAACATGCTTATCAACCATTCCACTTTCGTCTCAATAGACACATATAAGGAGCACGATTTCGATTTGCTATTCAACATGATTTCTATAACTATTCAATTACAAGTCATAAGTACAAGCTATTTATCTCACTATATAAATCAAGTAGAACCATTATGTCATAGACTATTTGTTATGCTTATATATCATGATTTTATCAACTCATAGACTAAGTTCCAATACTCGAAGACTTACCTCGGATAAACTTGAACGGTTGCAAAGTGGCTACTCGGCTACTTTCTCTTTTCCCTTATCCAAAACGCCCTCTATGCTCTTGAGCTTAAGTTCAACAAATTTTAAACTAGTCATTAATCGACTATTAAAGTATTACTTTCAGAATGTAATACATATAGATTCGACTTTCACACATATAGATTATAGTAAGCTTTATAAAAATCGATAAATAATTCATTAACAAATTTTCATTAATGTTTACAATATAATTACAATTTCCCTATAAGCTGACTTCCTCAGCAACAGTTACTAAAGTATTTATAACTGGAGCTACGAAACTCCAAATCGATTGCCGTAAATTTTTCTTGATAGAATACTCATTTATCTATTATATATAAAATTTTCATAATTTTTAGTTTAGCCCAACAATACCAGATTTTTCTTAAAGTTCACCTTGTTCCACTGTTTGACTAAACTGACCACTCTTCACTACGAATCAAATTTCTCATTATACAGAATTCAAAATATGTTATCGTTTATTTTATTTGAAACTAGACTCATTAAGGAGTCTAATCATATAAATTTTATCTTAGGGCCATTTTGGTACAATTTATACTGATTTTATAAAAAAAGAACAGGGAATCTAGTAGTCATTCTGACTCAGCCCCACAATACTTCAAATATCTCAAGATCGGTAACTCTTTTGTTTTATAGTTTCTTTTGTAAGAAACTAGACTCTTCAAGATTTAATTACATAATTTATTCAGCTTCTAACTCAACTCCTACAAATTATGGCGATTTTCCAAAATCACCTTACTGCTGCTGTCCCCAAGCAGATTATTACCAAATCACTCTTTCAAACATTCCTTTTATACATTTTATTTAAGCATGTATATCAACAATCGAATTCATCATATAAATATCTATAAATTCACTCAAACAATCTCAATACAATACATGGTGCTCTAACCATTATTCAAGTTCAAAATTCGGCTAATACACATATATACACTAGCAATCAAATACTAACATTTGCATTTCACCTTAATAGCTAGCTTAGCAAACCTTATTTTAACATACAATTGTTCATAACACAATTAAAGCATCCTCTCCATTCCATCAATTCAAAACACATACATTGCCCAAATATCCAAAATCATATTCGGCCTTAGTACACAACTTGTTAGCCGATTCTTTTCCATTTAGCAACTAATGCCCATATGTGCTCATTTGTTAGACTCTACTTCACCTACCTACCATTTTTCATCCAAATAACATGAACAACAACCATTTCTTGAACATTTTCTCTTAACCGATTACTCATGTTACCAACAAAATTCAAAATTTGGACATGGGCTAACTAAGGGACTTAGTAACTAGCTTAATACATTCAACAATTTCAAAAGCTACCATGAATTTCATACCTTATTCAAGACTAGGAGTGGCCGAATGCTTGTTTCCCCTTCCCCTTTCTTCTTAGAGTTTTCGGCTAAGGATGTTAAAAGATGAACACTTATTTCTTTTCTTTGTTTTATTCATTTAATTAGTTTAACACCTTTTTTTTTTTTTTTTTTATTATGCCATTAATACATTATTTTATTATTATTACACATCACATATTGCTTATCATCATTGTCATGGCCGGCCACTATTATTAAAGTGGGGAAATTGACATGCAAGTCCACCCTTTTGATTACATGCATTATTGAACCACTTCTAGGATTACCTATCACATTTCACATTTGTCTCACATAAGTCCTATTAAATAGATTCACATTCAAATGAATAAATTAAAGATTGAAATTTTCACACATGCATGTTCATGCACATTAAACATAGAAAATAACGGTTCTTTATTTTTATAACTCGGTTTTGTGGTCCCGAAACCACTTTCCAACTAAGGTCAATTTAGGACTGTCACACTCACACATGGTCGTGTGACTTGGCCATGTGGCATAAGTCAGTATACCCTACAAATTTGGCACGACCTAGCACACGGCCTGGCACACGGGCGTCTATGGCCATTTTTAGGGCAAACGGGCTAGCCACATGGGTGTGTGTGTTGGCCATGTGACCCAAGTTAGAGAGTTACACGGGGTCAGGCACGGGCTGGAACACGACCATGTGATCTCATTTCAGATGTTCACACGACCTGTGACACGGGTGTGTCTGTTAGCCGTGTGAAACAGACAGTCGGGCCACTGGCGTGTGTCCCCTGTTTTTGAGAAAAATTTTGTATGTGTTTTATGATTTTCTAAAGTTAGTGGTTTAGTCCTGAACCGTTTCCAATGCATGTTTAGGGCCTCGTAATAACAATGTACCAATAATAACATCAGGTGCAGAAGCATCCTCACGTGCACATACAAGATATGTTCTGGCTAGCGCTCGTGCTTTAGATTTAGCAGTTGAATCTTTTGTAGCACCTCGACTACCATTGACATTGCCAGAATGACGGGGTAGTTTACCTCTTGGGACGAGATTACTTGGCTTCGAAGTCTGAACAATATCTTTTTCAAGCCTTTCTAGATAATTTTTAAGACAGTGGTCAAGAGAACCACATCTAAAGCAGGCTTTGCTTCTCATACGACACTCCCAAAAATGAAATTTACTACAATGTTTACATCTAGGTTTGGGACTACCAACACTTCTTACACTTTTTACTAATGGAGAAGGACATATCAGATTAGAATGTCGAGAACCTTAATCTTTTCTAGAATACCCAACAGATGAAACAGAACAATCATGATATTTCTTTGATCTCTTTGAAGCTGACAATTGTGATTTTCCCATAAATCTTTTACTCGAAGTTCGAGCTTCCATCTTTACCTACCTCTTTTCCTTATTTAATTCTTCAATTTTATGTGGTCCGTCGGCCAGTACAGCAAATTCTTTTAATTCCAGAATCCTAACTAACAACTTAATGTCTTCATTTAAACCCTCTTTAAACCTTTACATATATCAACTTCGGTCGGGATACATTCTCTAGCATATTTGCTTAACCAAACAAATTCCCGCTCGTATTTAAATACAGTCATATTCCCCTATTTGAGCTCTAAAAATTCTTTCTTTTTCTGATCAAAAAATCTCTGGCTAATGTACTTTTTAAATTCTATCATGTAATATTTTCCCTCGGTAAAACATAAATGATGGTATTCCACCACTGGTATGCTGAGTCTTTTAGTAGAGATACAACAAATTTCAGACATTCTTCAGGTGTACAAGACAATTCATCTAAAACCCTGATTGTATTTGTGTAACACCCCTTACCAGTATCCAAGGCCAGAACAAAGTACGAGGCATTACCAGACTTAACAATACACATAGACAAAAACCAGGCCATAAAATTTCATCTAATTCAAAACTTTTCAAACACATGCATAACAAACAAAACTAACTATATCATTACATCAAAACATAGGACATAGCACGATTAATTAAACTTATAAACCTTAATGGATAAGGACTACATCTCATAATCATATACGGTAACTCAATACAGACTGATATGTATGGTCAAAATCATAATAAAAATACATATCACAAACCAACATCCTATACATGCCACTCACTTGATATTTCTAATATTTGAATTAATTCTCCCAAAAATGATAGTTTGATAGTGTGATTTTGCCTCCGACGATCTCCAACCCCGAGCTGACTTGCCAATACTAAAGAAATAGAGAGGATGGGTAAGCTTTACGCTTAGTAAGTTCATATGAAAATAATAAGCAATTACCACTATGCTTTTTAAGATAAAACACTATAATTGTACAATTACACATATTCAGGTTAAGCTGTGTTATCGAGTTACAGTTATTAAATCATTCATATCTGAAGCTACAAAACTCAAAATTTAGTTTTGTTAATTTTACTTGAAACTAGATTCATATATCTTTCTCCCATAAAATTTACGGAATTTTTGGTTTAGCCAATTAGTACAGTTTATTAGTTAAAGTCTTCCCTGTTTCAGAGTACGACTACTCTGACCTCTGTTCACTTCAAACCAAATTTCTCCCTGTACAGAACTCCAAAGACCATTCCGTTTGTTTCCCTTAAAAATAGACTCAATAAGAAATCCATGAATGTAAGGCATGTCTCTCAATAATTTTTGTAAAATTTATGGTGAATTTCTAAATTCAGAACAGGGGATCACGTAATCATTCTGAACCAGTCTCACAAAAATATAAATATCTCAAAATATAGAATTCCTTTGCTTGCTCTGTTTCTTTTATATGAAAAGAGACTCATTAAGCTTTAATTTCATATCTCATTCAGCCTCTAATTAAATTTTTACTATTTTTAGTGATTTTTCAAAGTCACATCACTGCTACTGTCCAAAACAATTTTATTACTAATTCACTCTTTCACACTTTCTTTGTATTAACCTCATTTTAACATACATATCACAAATCATTTTCACCACATTTCATACATCACAAGTATAGGCCCATGATTACAAGGTCACCATAAAATCATCCTCATGTATAACTTACTTGTTTATAACCTTACCACATCCCGGTCACTTAATGAACACATCATTCACATAACCAAGTTCCTGCACTTATTCATCACAAAACTCACAAAGCATTACATAGCAAGTCTCCCGTTGAACACTTCGGATCAATCCTCGATACTTGGTGGTTTCAGCACATAGCTCCACCCATCATAAAGTTCGGCTCTCTTGTACACATGGTGAACACTTAGTACCATCCATGTGACCTAGCCAGTTTATCTCGTAGCTCTCTTGTCTACATGGTGTCCTTCACCTGGAACCACGCATGCGACCTAGCTACATATATCCCGTAGCTCTCTTGTCTACATGGTGTACACATAGTATCACCCATGTGACCTAGCTACATCATAATGTCTCGTAGCTCTCTTGTACACATGATGTGCACTCAGCACCATACATGTGACCTAGCTACATACCATCTGTATCATCCAATCTTTCCAAAGGTTCAACCGGGATTTCTCTCTCTTTTCCAACAATTTCACCAATCAAGTGATTATCAACAAACACATTTCCAATATTATTATAAAATATCATAATACAAGTAAAATTGATGTATTACTTACATATAAACTTACATCTCATTTAATATCAAGGCAATAACATTAAATTACACATTGCATTATTATTAAAAATCATATGAACTTACAATTACTCATAATATCCATAATCATAGAAATCACATTTATGTATGATAATTCAATACACTTCATATACCATAGACATATTTTTAAATCAATTCATAAACTTGGCACCATAACATTTAATTTAACATAATTCAATTAATTCACTAAATTTAACTTTCAAATATGAATTACAACATTATTGCGATATATTATTATCATACCAACTTATCTCGATCCAGAAACGGCAATTTACTATTTTAGTCCATAACCTTGTATTTTCCCGATTTAAGCCCGAATCTCGATTTCCTTCATCTATAATATCACATTTAGCCAAATAATTAGTCACATTATTCATACGGCTCCAAAAATCATATTTTTACAAATTTTCATTTTGACCCCTAAACTTTTGCATATTTGCACTTTTGCCCCAAGGTTCGGAAATTAAACTTCATCCTATTTTCTTATGTTTTATGACATGCTGATCATTTTTCCCTTCTATGGCAACATCAAATTCTCACTCTAACATGTACTTATGACTATTAGGTATTTTTACCGATTAAGCCCTTTTACTCGTTTTCACTTAAAACCGAGTAGCACAAGTTGTTTAACATAATTTAAAACCTCATATTTTATCATAAAACACCAAAATACACAAATTTCACCTATGGGTATTTTTCCAAATATGAACCCTAGCTTAAATTATTGCTAAAATAAGCTTAATCAAGTTACTAGATTCTAAAAACGTAAAAATCATTAAAAACGAGGCTAGAACGGACTTACAATCGAGCTTGGAAGCTTGGAAACCCTAGCCATGGAGTCTCCCTTGGTATACACGTCCATGTGAAGAAGATGAGCAAAATTAGCTTTTAATTTTGTATTTTAATTCATTTTACCCCTAAATGACCAAAATGCCCTCACTACTAAACTTTTCAAAAATTCCATCCATGTCCAATTTTTGTCCATAGACTTAGAAATTGGTCAAATTCCTATTTTAGACCTCCTCATTAATATTCCAAAGCAATTTCATACTAAAAACTTCTAGAATGCAAGTTTTGCAAATTATTCGATTTAGTCCCTAATTTCAATTTAAGCACTTTACGCATAAAATTTCTTCACGAAATTTTTACACAATCATGCAATCATATCATAGACCTCAAAATAATCATAAAATAATTATATATATCTCAGATTTGTGGTGACGAAACCACTATTTTGATTAGGCCCTAATTCGGGATATTACAATTTTCTAGCCAAAATTTAACCCTTTCTGGATCATCATTGGTAGAAGCCCTAAATTCTTTTGCCCCATATTTCTGAATTTTATCTATCGGAGGCTTACTAGTCCTAACAGGTTCGACACCCTGTGGCATCTCTGGAGTCGATTGATAAGCAGAAGGGGGAGGTTGTTGTACAGCAAGATTTGTTTTTAAAAATTCTATAAATCACTCATTCATCATTTGAAAGAAGGCTTCTTTTGCTTCCTCACCTCGACCCTCAAAATTGGGCCTTTTACTATTACTAGATGCAGCTCTTTGAACTAAAGCTGGAGCATTGCTCTCAGCTTCCTCGGATTCAGCTCTAGCTTAGTTGGATGACATTATTATATTAAAAACACATTTAAAATGGTCAGGAGATATCACACTATCACAATTTATATAATGGCATACATAGCTAAACTCATACTTACTACGTTCGACTGAGAATCGGCTAAACCGTAGCTTTGATACCAATAAATGTAACACCCCTAACCCATATACGTAGCCAAAATAGGGTTACAGAGCATTACTGGAGTTTACAGAGCAAATACAATTAATTCATGTCTTTTACTATTCATATTAGAAACAAATCATAATTCAATTATGTTGTCCTTTAAATAGAACCTTGAAGCCCAAATTTATGCATTTGAAATAAGCCGGGACTAAATCGAAAACTTAGAGAATTTTTCGTGAAATTTCAAAATCTTTCTTAGGTGCAAGAGACACACGTCCGTGTGGTCAGGCCATGTGGTTCACACAGGCAAGTGACACGCCCTTATCTTAGGCTTTGTGGGCATTCGATGTGAGGCACACGTTCGTGTCCCGGCACATGTTCAAATTAGGGTAGCTACTAACTTAGGTCACACGGCCAGCCACATTCCCGTGTGCTAGGCCGTGTGGACTATTTAATTTTTGAAAATTAGGTGCAGGATTCACACGGTTGAGACACACGCTCTTTTCTATGCCCACGTGACCAATTGTGAGCATTCTGTTTCTAAATTTTTAAGATGCAGGTGACACACGACCAAACCACACGCTCGTGCTCATAGCCGTGTGTCACACACGGTTGAGACATACGCCCGTGTGTCTACCCGTGTGGATGAAAACAAGGCCATTTTCAAGCCTTATTTCTCACCTAAATTTTACCTTGTACCTGCATTAATACTTGTATACATATATCAACCAATTCAAGATATTAAAACCAAGCCAACATTAACATTATACTTGGTATATCATCACATGTATTCAAACTTACCTTTTTAAAGGACATATATGTGTTTACCATAATTCAATCTAACCATAGCAAGCACATATATTTTAACCATATTACAACCTCAAGTATATAATCACTAAATATACCATTACTAGCCATTCCAATGACTAGATTACAAACAACCATTTACATTCCAACATTTGGCCGAGTTAACCTATACATGCCATTATACCAAAACAAGTTTAATATTTATACCAAAACGAACTGAAAGATAGTGTGATGATGCTCCGACCGATTCCAACCTTTACGAGCTTCCAAGCATAATAAAATAGAGAAAAGAAAATCGAGTAAGCATTTCAAATGCTTAGTAAGTTCATATAATAAGAATTTAACTTACCAATCATGTACATTCAAAATAAGTATACAAGCATGCATCCAAATCATTATGACCATTTACATAAACACATATGATCTCAAGAAACATCAAAAATCAAAGATGAGCTCATCATGTAATAACTTTCATAAACATGTGCTTTTCATATCATATTTTCATATAACATGTACATTTCCATAATCAATCATCTTAAGTTCAATTCAACCATATGAAATGTAACACCTCTAACTCGTAATCGACGCTAGAACAGGGTTACAGAGTATTACCGGACTTATAAGTCAAACAATCACACATTTTGTATACATTTATCATTCATATAAAAAAACATTCAAATACATTTATACAGTCCCTAATACGAGCGTTCAATGCCTCCAAATAGATGTTAGAAGTGGTTCGGGACTAAACCGAGTTCTCTACGAATTTTTAAGAAAACATGAAAAAATTTTCAAAGTGCAGGGATCACATGCCCGTGTAGACAGGGGACACACCCGTGTGGCTATAGGACATGCCCGTGCTTCAGGCCATGTCCGACCCCGTGTAACTCTCTGACTTGGGTCACACACTAGACCATACGCCCATGTGCCAGGCCGTGTGCTAGGCCATGCGAAAATTGGAGGGTATACTGACTTGTGCCACATGGCCAAGCCACACGTCCGTGTGCTAGGCCGTGTGAAGCTACTGATTTAGTTTTAAAAGAAACATCAAGGGACACACAGCCATGTATCACACACGAGTGAGACACAAAGTGTTACCAACCTACACACATCAATATGCATACAACGAAGGCATAGTAGGCACACAAAATCAACCAATATCAATTTCATGACATGAACATTTACACCACAACATGATATAACAAACAAATTATTTTAGTGAAACAAATAATCAAAAGTTGAAACGTATGTTTGGGAATATCAATGTTTTCTTTTTGACTGGTGTTAGCCCAACTTCTGGAACAAATATGATTAGAGATAAGCCATGATTGTATACTCTCTGTCTCATATGAATATGATTACAGATAAGCCAATGGATTTTGAAGGGAGATGGAAAGGTAGGAAATTTTCTTGGAAAAGTTGGGAATTCGTGTTGAAAGATGGAAAGAGAGGTTGCCATGTCATAATCATACTGAATTAAAAAAAAAGTTGATAATTATCATTTAAAATATATTATTATTAGATTTTTTATTCGTGCATGTTAGATAATTTTTAAAATTATTTATTAAATAAAAAAATTATTTGTTAAATAAAATATTAACATGTATTTGATAAAAAAATTAAGAAATAATAATCTTAAAATATTAAAATATAAGTTTAAAAGAACTAATAATTTTAAAAATAATTTTTAGTATATATGATTACTAAAGGAACTATTTTCAGGAAAAAGTCAGTCAGTTATTTTATTGTGTGATACACTAAAAATACAAAGATGGTAAATAAGTTAGAGAAATTATAATTCATAAAATTTATAAATATGTGAATGAGATAGAGGAAATGTAAATCATAAAATTTGAAAGAGTTTAGCGAAAGTTAAGTGAATTTGGAAAAAATGCACAAATAGAAATATAATGCATGATTAATGTGAAAAATTATGTGAAAATTGAATCATGATTTCCCTGATAACTAAATTTCACAGAAATAAAATGAATTATTCATTACCATTAATAACACATATTAAGTTAATATTGAATATAACATGTATGCCATGTGAGGAAATATTCAGATATTGGTAATAAAAACAAGTTTACTTTAGTGTTAATTTTGTAATGATATGGGTCAAAAACTACATTATTCTTAGTGAATATTATCTAATTCAAATAACTACTTATATATTGTAAAATTTTCTTACAAATGATAAATATTGTGTTAGTATATATATTATTTACATTAACAAAGCACCAAGTTGAATTAAATCATAAAATTTAGCTTTTTTTTATGTAACAATTAAAAAAATCTGGTTAAAAATATAGAAATATTTATTTTTCATTAATTAAATTCATAAACAGTATAATGAAAATTTAGTTTAAAAATACATAAAAAATTTAAGAAATATTTTACATACTTATTATAACGAAATTGAATAAAAATATAGTAAAAAATTATATATCAAATATAGAGAGGTTTATGTTACAAGTTTTCCTTCTACAAATGTTTTCTTTTTTTGCCACATATCAAAATTTTATAATGTCAACACGTTTTAAGAATTTAAGAAACTTGTAATATATATGCTGTATAATATAAAAAAAACATTCTTATAATTTGAAAATTAAATTTAAATACTTTTATTAACTTTGATAATAATTATCAAAATGATATTGAACAATAGATAAAAATCAATCAATGATAATAAAAATGGGTAAGTTATGTACTTTTATACGCTTAATTTTGTTGATCTTTTTAACTTGATAAAACTTCTCTACTTGCATCATGTAGTTTTCATTGTTTTTATCAATGTGATAATAGGTGCTAGTCAATGATGTGAAACACTTAGCTGGAACCACGCTAATTTTTATATTGGTGTATTTTCTTCATTATTTAATTATTTTATATTTATATAACTTTTTATAGGAGTAAATTAATAATTCATGTTATAATAGTGTTATTATGTGTACGGATTTGTATTATATTGTAGAAAAAATTTTGGTGGAGGGAGGAAATGTTGCAAACTAGTGAACAAAATGTATTGAGAAAAGGTGTGGAGGAAGACTAGAGTAGATCCTATAACAATGAGCACAATAGCAAGTTGTGGTTCTTAAGGTGGAGAAAGGTTGTGTGTAGCTGAGAATAATGTTGGCTGATAGATTAAAGTTGAGAGAGCTTTAGATAGAGTTCTTAAAGTTAGATTGTCAAAATGCTCCAAAGTCCTTTCACTAATTATGTAGGGCTCCTATTTATAGTGTCCAATAATGAGACTTACAAATTTAAGCTTTAAATAAGAGTAATGAAAAATAATGTCAGTTACAAAGACATAATGTATTTTTATTAGTAAAGAGTTTAAGTTGTTGCTGATGGTGATAGTGAATAATGAACAATAGTTCACTTTGTTTTTGAAAGAAGGGATAAGCACTCAATATAATAGAAAATGTTAAGAAAAAACCTCTTAATTACCTTCATTTTTGATCTACCAAACCAAACTTTCTAGAATATCCCGATAACCAAAGAACCCTAGGATATTTCGAAGTTATTTCCACTTTTTATGCTTTGGTGAAGTAGTACATTGTAAAATATCTTTTATAGAACATCTCTTAAAACACTAGCTATTTTTAAAAAATGGTTGTTTTTGCTAATCATTTCTGCATAAAATTTATTCTGACCTATTTCAAACCTAAGTTGTTCTCCGTTGATATTGCTCCTAACAATGACTATCCTTGAAGAGCAATTGTCTTAAAGAGAAGTTGTTTCGAAAAATGGTTGTTCTAAGTATAATTGTTCTTCAAGCGCAATAATTCTAAACAAGATTTATTCCAAACATTAATTGTTTTCGAAAGGAGCTATTGTCAAATGAAAGTTACACTAGATAACAATTGTTCTAAATGAAACCCTATTTTAAATATAGTTGTTCCGAATGTAGCCACTCAAACAATGATTGTTCTCAGCAACAACTATTTTAAACAAACGTTGTTTTTTCGAAAGAGATGTTAAGTGTAGCAACACTGCTACTTGTTCTTAGTTAACTTTGTTATTATCTTTGTAAGTGCAAATTTTTAAACATGATCTTATTTATCTTTAAGAAGAGATAAAATATTAGTAGCCAAAACTAAGTATTTACATATATTTTTGTTTTTTTTTTTTGTTGTATGATATTTCTTAGTTGCATTTTTTTGTGTTCAAAACATTTTCTATATTATGTTTTCTATCATTTAATCATGTAGATTTTGCTTGGTAGAGAGGAAAAAAATTGGAATGATGAAAAACTGAAGGGGTAGAAAACTAGAATGATGAAAAACACAATTTTTCTTTCTATAGCTGTTCTTGGTATGAAATATTGAAAATGGAAAGAAAAAATAATTTTCTTTCCCTCCATCGCTTGGTAATGTTGAAAAATGAAGGGGAAAAAATGAAACTGAAAAATACATAATTCTAAACTAACATATACATCTTTCTCATTCTTTCCTCTCTATCATTACTAGTTTGGAATGATTGATTTTTATGCATTAAGAAGGAAAAGATTACCCAAAGTTTATTTTATTTTCACCATTTCACTTCTTCCCTACTAAGCTTATCGAAAGTTTATTTTCTTTTCACCATTTCCCTCTTCTTCCCATCCTTTTACTTTTCCATCCAACCAAATATGTGGAGTTATGCCCATATTTTTTGGCTTTTCTTCTCCCAATTAAACTCTATTGTTTAGCTTCCAACTTAAACTCTGATTAGTGTAGGTTATTTTAATATTATTTGACCAATAAATTTAGCCTATAAATAGGACCATTTTCCACCTTAGAAAAATAACCCACTACAAACTTATGATAGTGATAAAAGTAACATGTTTTAGTCTTATTCCTAATGTGATTTTGGGTGAGTATTTGATGTTAATGATGAATTTTATGCTTCTAATCCTTTAAATTCATGTTTTTATACTTAGAAGAGCATTTGAGAGCAAAATGAGTTAAAAAATGAGTGAAAATCAAAAAATTAGAGTGAGTTTCAATAGCCATACGGCCTGGACACACTACCATGTGAGCCACATGGGATGCCACACAACCATATGGCGGGCCGTGCCAATTTCATGAATTGTACTCTAAACAGTAGAAAACATGATTTTTAGGGTTATTCAGGCATTCTAAGACTATATATGACAAAAATAAGAAGATAGGAGTGAGTCGTCATAGAATATTCAAGAAAACAACTCGAAAAACACCATTGAAGCCGATTTCCATCAGGAATGAAGATTCCCTTTTGATTCTTTGGAGATTATTATGAGTTTCTTTATTTTTTGTTGTTATATTGTATTTTGGATGTTTTTATTTGCTAGTATGAACTAATTTTCTAAATACCTAGGGAGATGAACCCTATTATGGATTTTGTCATTTGATTTTTATTTTACGCAATAAAAACTTAGATATTGTTCTTAATTATGTGTGCTTAATTCTTGGTTTAATATTTCTAAACTATTAATCCATGTTTGATGTGCTTAATTTAGAGGAGGAATAGACCCTATTTAAGAGTAGACCTGGCATAATTGAATGGAGTTGCATGCAATCCTAGAAAAAGAATGACATAAATCTATCAGATTAGAGTAAAATCTAATAGGGGAATCCATACATCGAGTTAATGTGATAATAGGGGTTTTAATTAGAAAAAAATTTCAATTAATCAACCTAAAGTCAATTGCTTTTACTCACAAAAGAGATATTAGCATAATTCAGGGATATCAATGAATCAAGATACTAAGTGAAGAAATTGCATAATTTATATTGATAATGATAATGACAAATAAAATATAGGTGAATTCTTTCCTGGATATTGTTTCGCTTATTGGTTGTTACCGATTATTTTCCTGATTTGTTCTTTGTTGCATTTGTAGTTAATTAGCTTATTTAATTTTCATTTTAATCAATCAGTCAATCAAATTTATCAATTAAATAATAGAAAGACGGTAATTACTAGAACTTTTAGTGTAACAGCCCAGTTTTAGCTAAATCAGAATAGCGGTTTCAGAACCAAAAATCTGAGGTCGTAAAATTATTTTAATATTATTTTTGGTGTTTACAGCATGTGATTATATGTGTGTGAAAATTTCGTAAGCTAATTTTATTGTTTAATAGCTCAATTTGAGAAAAATGACTTAATCGCGTAAAATGCAAAAGTAACATGCTATAAGTTAAATGTGCTTAATTGCTATGGTTTATTAAATGAGAGGTCCTTATGATGTTATTATGCCATTGATAAGGTTAATGGACATTAATGGCCTTATATTATGTGATTTATTAATGTTTTAAAACAAGGTTAAATTGGTAAATTAGTTATTAACTTATGTTTTAATTAAATAAAACAAAAAGATGAATTTCATTCATCTTTGTTCAACCGTGTATAGCAAAAGAGAAAACCATTTTAGGGCTTATTACATTCGACACTCTCCTAGCTTAATTGGTAAGTATTTTAAACTCGATTTTTAATTATTTTTACGTTTTTGTAATCATCGCTTTGAGTACTAGCTAGCCCATGCCTCAATTTTTGAGTTTGTTAATGGTTTTGAAAAATGCCATTGATGAATCTATGAGTTTTATGATGTCTGATGATGAAGTATGCAAGCTTGATGTTTGATATACTGTTTTGTAAAGTGATTTTTGACAAAAATTTTAATTAGGAGTAATTTGAGAAAAGTGTAAATCGAGGGGTTAAATAGTGAAATAAATGAAAAATATGGGCTCCTAGGGAGCTATAGAGAATTCGACTAGCATGAAATTAAAATGAATTGTGTGAATTTAATGTATTTGAAAAATAAGGACTAAACTGATTAAATGTGAAAGTCTAGGGGCTAATATGTAAAAGTGCCCAAATGTGTATTGTGGATTAAATTGAAAGATTATGTGATTAAATGAGTTGAGTTTGTTATAATATAGATCAAGAAAAGAGGAATCCAGACTTAGATAGAGGCAAGAATAAAGTACTCGACTAATTGACTAGTTTTGTCATTTTTACGTCTGAGGTAAGTTCATACGTGATAGACATTGTTACAATTATACTTTTAATGCTTTCATATTGTATAAATTATATAAAGGAGACGATGGTTGTGTACACAGATGAATCGATTATGTTTGGCACTTAGTGTGCATTTCGAGATAGCTTCGGCTATAAATAGCACTTAGTGTACGAATTAGAATAGCTTCAGCTATATGTGGCACTAAGTGTGCGATACTGAGAAAACTTCGGTTTAACATGATGGCACTAAGTATGCGATATCGTTATAGCTTTGGCTAATCATTTTGGCACTAAGTGTGCGAGTTCCTTGAGTATTGAAAGATTTCTAGATGGATTAATATATTGAGAAAAGAGGTGAAAATGTAATAAATAAATATAGGAGAGTACAGGTACATACGGTACCTATGTGGTAGTTGATACTAAGTGTATGAAGCTTGATGGATTTGTATATATATGATAAAAGGGTATGGGTTAGAATTGAGTAATGATATGAGACCTATTAAGTGATTATTAATTGATGATTTGAATATTATGAACTATCGAGTTTATTTAGTATGAACTTACTAAGCTATGAAGCTTACTGTGTGTTATTTGTTTGCGTTTTATAGATTATCGAGGCTAGCTCGGACATCGGGGATCATCGGGAGCCATCATCACACTATCGACTACTTGTTGGTATTTTTGAATGCTAGTGAGTTTTGAGTTGTGGTTTTAGCCATGAGAATTGGCTTGCAAATGTTGGCTTGTTTTGTATAGTTACATGGTTGTTCTTTGGTTGTTTGTAATTTGGAGTAATAATGCTTGAAGAATGATATGTTGTGTCTTGATTTTGAGATGATGAAATGGTATGTTATGATTCAAGAAATAGATGACAAAATGATGATGAAATGTATTTAGAAATTATGTAAACTTGATGCTTTTGGCATATGGATTTGAGTAATGAGTTGTATGGTTATAAACAGCTTGAAATGTGTGTGAAATAGCATGTCTTTGGCTACCTATAAATGTATTGAAATGGTATCGTTTTAGTTGTTAGGTGTGCATGAGAAAATTGTGGCAAATTGGCTTTGCAAATAGTCTATTTTTGTCCACACGGGTAGAGACACAGGTGTGTGTCTTAGTCGTGTGCGACACATAGTCATGTTACACGGCCATGTGTCCTCTAGGGTACCCTTCAAATTAAAATCAGTATACCCTACTGTTTTGACATGGTTTAGACACACGGACATGTCTATTGGCCGTGTGTGGCATACGGGCTGGCACATGGGTGTGAGATCAGCCGTGTGACCCAAGTCAGTAACCTTCCTAGTTTTCCCATGGCTGTGGCACACGTGCGTGTCCTCGACCGTATGGTGCAGGTCAGTATGTATGCCCTGTTCACACCGGCGTATGACCCTTAAATCTTTGAAAATTTTCTAAGTTTTCCAAAGATTGCAAATGTTTTTAATTTAGTCCCGAGCCACTTCTAAGCATGTTTTAAGGTCTCGTCGGACCTTTTATGGGACAATGTGATTCATATGAATAGATTTTGATTATGATTGCACAAATGCATGATTTATGTTGTGGATAATCAGTAATGCCTCATAACCTTATTTAGGCGATTAATATGGATTAGGGGTGTTACATTTAATTGGTATCAGAGCTACGATTTAGCTGATTCTAGGACTAACGTAGTGTTTGAGAGTCTAGCTATACATGCCATATATATAAACTGTGATAGTGTGATGATTCCTGATAGTTAAAATGTATTTTTTATATAGCAAATGGATCCCGAACGAGCAATAGATGATGATGTTGAAAGTAATACACCCGCTCCCATTCAAGGGGCAGTGTCAGCCGATTCAAGGCCTATGTCAAGTAGCCAA
Source organism: Gossypium anomalum (assembly GCA_025698475.1). Lineage (NCBI taxonomy): Eukaryota > Viridiplantae > Streptophyta > Magnoliopsida > Malvales > Malvaceae > Gossypium > Gossypium anomalum. The sequence continues at coordinate 55,007,529 of CM046956.1, forward strand.
GGGGGAGAGGCTAAGCAAGCCATCCTCCAAATGATAAGTGAGTGGTTCACAGAGTTCGTTTGAACGAATTTGACTGCTCAACAACTTCTACCCCCACCTGTTCCTCAACAAATCCTAGTTGTGCATGTTGATAAGATCTGATTTGAGTGAGTAAGCCACCTGTTGATAAGATTCAGAAAGATGGGTCTAAATAATTTCGGGCTACAGTTGAAAATGATGCTAAGAGAGCTGAGTTTTGACTTGAGAAGATGATTCGATTATTTGAGGAATTATCTTGTACTTCTGAAGAATGTATCAAATGTGTGGTATCTTTGCTTAGAGATAATGCATATCATTGGTGGAAAAAGTTGACATCGGTGGTTCCTAGAGAACGAGTTACCAGGGAGTTCTTCCAATCCGAGTTTTGAAAGAAGTACATAAGCCAATGATTTCTTGATCAGAAACAAAAAGAGTTTCTACAATTGAAACAAGGTGGAATGATTGTGACCGAGTACGAAAGAGAATTTGTAAGTTTAAGCAAATATGCTCTAGAGTATGTATCTACTGAGGAAATTATGTGCAAATGATTTGTTAATGGGTTGAATGAGGATATAAAGTTTTTAGTCGGGATACTTAAATTGAAGGAATTTGTAGTACTAGTTGAAAGGGCTTGTAAAGCGAAGGATCTCAACAAAGAAAAGAGAAACGCTGAATCATAGGGAAGAGATCGATGAGTAAATCATATCATTCCACGTCGAAAAAATCTAGAGACTATTTTAACAGATTGACAACTTCAGTGAGATATCAAAATAGAGATTTCAAAAAGCAATACACCAATCCTAAAGCTCAAGCCACATCAGTATCGAGTGTTGGTAATGTAAAAGATATTAAACCTGAGTGTCAACAGTGTGGAAGACGGCATTTTGGAAATTGTTGGGTGAAAAATAATAATAGAACTTGTTACAGTTCCGGTTCATGAGATCACTTTATTAAAGATTACCCAGAGTTAGCTGAAAAAGATAATGCTCAGAACACGAGGTTGAGTAACACTGCTGTTAGAGGTAGACCACCTAGAAACACAGGAAATGTGAGTGGTGGTAGAGGTGCGACAAGAGACACTGCCGCGAGATTTGATGCTAGAGCACCTGCACGAGCCTACGCTATTTGCGCTTGTGAAGAAGCGTCATCTCCAGATGTTATTATCTGTACTTTTACTCTCTATGATACTAAAGTTATTACATTGATAGATCAAGGATCAACTCATTCATATATATGTGTAAATTTAGTATCTAGTAAGACTTTGCCTATAAAGTCTACTGAATTTGTAATTAGAGTTTCAAACCCCTAGGCAAGTGTGTGTTGGTTGATAAAGTGTGCAATAATTGTCCATTGATGATCCCGGATTCCTATTTTTCGGCTGATCTGATGCTATTGCCATTTCAAGAATTTGATATAATTCTGGGTATGGATTGACTAATGTTCGATGATGCTATTGTGAATTACAAACGAATGATGATTGATTTGAAATGTCAAAATAATGAAATTATCCGAATTGAGTCAGATGATCTGAATGGCTTGCTAGGAGTGATTTCATCGATGTTAGCTCAAAAATATGTGAGAAAGGGTTGTGAAGCTTACTTGGCTTATGTGCTTGATACGAAAATGACTGAAAACAAGATTGAATCAGTGCCAGTTGTGTGTGAGTATCCATATGTGTTTCCTGAAGGGTTAACAGGATTACCATCGATCCGAGAGGTTGAATTTGCTATTAAGTCAGTGCCAGGTACAACATCGATATAGATAGCTCCATACAAAATGGCATCGAAAGAGTTAAAAGAATTAAAAGCTCAATTGTAAAAATTAACTGATAGAGGTTTTGCAAGATCGAGTTTCTCACCTTGGGGTGCTCTTGTGTTGTTTGTGAAAAAGAAAGATGGTACGATGAGAATGTGTATACACTACAAACAGCTTAACAAAGTGACGATTAAGAACAAATATCCTCTACCGCGAATTGACACTTTTTTTGACCAATTAAAAGGGCGTATAGTGTTTTCAAAAATAAATTTCAGATCAGGCTATTATCAGTTGCGGGTTAGAGACTCTGATATGCCAAAGACTACAATTAGAACGAGGTACGAACATTACGAATTTCTAGTTATGCCTTTTGGATTAACGAATGCATCTGCTATCTTTATGGACTTGATGAACCAAATTTTCAAATCGTACCTTGATCGATTTGTTGTTGTGTTCATAGATGACATATTACTTTATTTGAGTAATGAAACTGAGCATGCTGAGCATTGGAGAATATTATTGCAAACTTTTCGGGATAAGTAGTTATATGCAAAGTTTAATAAATGTGAATTTTGGTTGCGTGAGGTGGGTTTTCTAGGGCATATTGTGTCAGCATCGGGTATTTGAGTTGATCCGAACAAGATTTTTACAATAATGGATTGGAAGCCTCCGAGAAACGTATCCGGAGTCCGCAGTTTTCTGGGACTAACTAGTTATTATATATGTTTTGTGAAATTTTTTTCAATGATTGCGACTCCATAGACAAGATTGCTTCAAAAATATGTAAAGTTTGAATGGTCTGAGAAATGTCAGAAAAGTTTAGATCAGTTGAAAGCTCTTTTGACTGAAGCTCCAGTGTTAGTACAACCAGAATCGGGTAAAGAATTTGTGATCTATAGTGATACATTGTAATGCCCCAAAAATCCCTAACTTCCTTTCTTTTTCGGTTTTGATAAAAGGTGTTCTTAATATTCCTAGTCGAGTGTTATTTATGTGATAATAGGTCTGGTTAAGTTTTGAGTTCGAACTTTGGGGTGAAGGAAATTATAGTTTAATAATTAAAAGAACCTTGATGGCAAGTAGTTTGGTTTTTACATAAATGAAGAAGGAATTGGACACAAGAAGCCTTGTGTTGGAGTGGCAAGTAGCGTCACATGTGGGGCTTAGAGGTGGCATCACATGCATGGCAAGAAGGTTTGGGGTTCGAATCCCTCCTTGCTCAAAAGAAGGATTTATTTTTGCTTAATAAATGGCTAGTAGTGGCGTTGGATGTGAACTCTGAAGGGAGTGATCAGAGGAGAAATTTAAGGAAGGGATTAAGGAGTTATCAGAGAGAAAAGTTAGGAGATGAGGGGTGTAGAAAAGTGGAGTCGAATAGGGAATTTGGGGATAGGTAAATTCGGCTATAGTATATATAGGTGCTGATTTTGGGGACTCTAGGTAATGCCGAAATTGCTTCTCTTCCTTTAGCTAAATTTCTCATTTTTTTTTGTGTTGCCGAAACACTTTTCTTTCTAAGTGCTCAGAAGCCGAATTCCTTGTTCCTTGCTTGCCAATTTTCCATTCTTTCTCTTCTCAAATTCTCTTTTGATTCACCTTTGGTTTTAGCTGATTCTTTCTCTCTTTTTCTTATTTGTGCCGAATAACCCTTTCACCGTACAAATCTCAAAAGCCAAATACCTCTTTGTCTGAAGACCCTCTGTGCCGCCACTACTCCCTCTACTTTGACAGATTCTTATGGGATTAGTATCGAATCTCGGATTCCAGATCTCTGCCGAATTGCTCCTAGGCATTTTGAGGTTTTGGGTAAGTATTCCTCTTTTATTGGTTAAGGTTGGCCGAATGGCCATAGAGGATTTGAGAGTGACTTAGTATGATTGTGAGTCACTTGTTGTTTAATTTTAATGATTAAGATTGATGCAGATTTAAGAAATACTCGTGATTGGTGGTCAAGGAAGGGCTGTTAAGGCTTGTCGTTCAAGGTAAGGCAAAGGTGAGATTTTCGGCTTTTGGTAATCGTATTTGATAAATGTATGATTAATCATTGAGTGAAATCATTTGTAGGTTCGTGGCTAAGGAGATCGTAGCACGTTTTTGTACCAAGTGTGTACATACACTGCACACACACAGTAGATCGGTAAATCCCGAAATGCCGAAAAGTTGAAAAGCCAAAAAGTAGGAGGTTTGGCTACAATAGACTTGCAAGTGCGCAAACACTCGTAAGGAGAAATCGATAGGTTATCAGAGGCCCCATGAAAGATTCTGTGGACTTGGGCTGTGCATTGGCCAATCGGACCAGAATGGGCTAAATGGGCCCGATGGGCTGCAGGGCCCATAATAGGCAAAATGGCAATTTGTTACTAAGTGATGAAAAATCATATGATTGCATGACTATGAATGTGATTGTGCCTGATGGGCTGTATGAATGTGATTTGGGTCTAATGGGCCATATGAATGTGATTTGGGCCTAATGGGCCATATGAATGAAATTGGGCCTAGTGGGCCATATGCATGTACGTAGACTCGTTTGGGCTTTGTAAGGGGTTTTGGGCCTAGTATCTGATAACTGCTTAAATAGACATAAAACTTAAATAATTAATTAATTGTGACCGTGGACAAGCCATAAGGTTAAGATGTGGCAATAGGTATATGCATGTCTAGGATTGGATCTAGGGAGAACTTGGTACTTAAGCGGTCTTACTAACCCACCTCCTCTTCTCTAGATTCCTACCTAGTGCATAGTATCTATTCGCTTTAGCCAACGAGGACTTGTTAATGGGCCAAGGTAAGTAATAACCCATAATAAAGAGAAATTACCGAAAAGCCCCTAAGGGCAAAAATGACTAATATACCCCTATGTGTTGAATGTAAGGTTTATGGATGTTACATGTATACCTGCTACATTCATATGATATTCTATTTAGGTTGCATATGGGTTGGGAATTATGGAACGGAGGAAGTATATGAGGATCGCATGGTTGCTTGACAATCGTGGATCCATCGGTGGCTTTTTAAGCCCAATATATGATTAGTAGCTTCGCTGCAATGTTAGGTAGTACCGCAACCGGGCTACCATTGAAGTGTATCGGATGGGTGAGTCGATATTTATATCCCCACATGGTGTGTATCAGGGGATAGAGATGGTGTGTAGCGGTTGGATGGGTGGGATCCGTGCATATTTGATTGTCTTAAATCTGTTCTAATATTGAATTGGGCTTAGGCCCGAAAAGACTTGCTATTGCATGCTTTTCTTTTTGCCGAGGGTTGTACACACTAAGTTTTCGAAAACTCACCCCCTTTTTTATTTTTCTCAGGTGATCCTCAGTAGGTGGTTCGACGGTAGGAGGGACTCCGAGGTGGCCAGCTAGCAAGACGACTTGGACTTGTTTTCTTTAGCATATAATTTCTAGTATTTTAAGTTATTTCAGTCTGGATTGTAATAAGGCCTTTCCTCTGGTTATTATTTCAAATTAGGATTAATGTTTTTTTTATTGGAAGTAGAACATGGTTTTCCTAATCCATAACTGTTTTTAAATACTACGTTTTCGCAACTCAATTTTTAAATGACAACTTTTCGTAGATCATTTGTTTTAAATAAAACTTTCGCAACTGGAAAGGGATTTTACAAAGTAATTATTATCATACAAGAAAGAATAGTTTTTATCTAAAGAAGGGTTTTCAATGAAAACAAGGTTTTCGATAAAACACTTAAATGTGACATGCTGGATTTGGCCAAAACGTTCGGGCCAGGTTTGGGGTGTTACATGCATCATTGAATGGCCTGGGTTGTGTTTTGATGCAGGAAGGCAAAGTCATAGCTTATGTCTAGAGATAGTTGAAGCTGCATGAAAGGAATTACCCGACACATGATTTAGAATTAGCAGTTATTGTGTTCTCATTGAAGATTTGGCGTCATTATTTGTTCAGTGAAAAATGTCATGTTTATTCAGATCACAAAAGTTTAAAATATCTGATGACCCAGAAAGATTTGAATTTGCGACAGCGGATATGGATAGAATTGCTAAAAGATTACGAGTTAGTGATTAACTATCATCTTGGAAAAGCAAATGTTGTTACTGATGCTTTAAGTCAAAAATCTTTGTATGCTTTACGTGCAATGAACACTCAGTTGGCTCTATCTAATGATGACGGCTCAATTGTAGCTGAGTTGAAAGCGAGACCGTTGTTTGTACAGCAGATTTATGAAGCTCAGAAAGTTGATAATGAAATGTTAGCAAAATGAGCTCAATGTGATTCGAACCCTGATTTAGAGTTTCAAGTTGATTCAGATGACTATTTAAGATTTAGAGGCCGGATATGTGTTCCGAGAAATTCAGAGTTGATTCAAATGATTTTGAACGAAGCATATAGTAGTCGTTTATCTGTTCATCCGAGAAGCACTAAAATGTATAACAATTTGAAATAGCTCTATTAGTGCTATGGTGTGAAACGTGACATTTCAGAGTTCGTTTCTAAATGTTTGATTTGTCAGCAAGTTAAAGCTAAGCATCAGGTACCGTCCAGTTTATTACAACTGATTATGATTCCCGAGTGAAAATGGGATAGAGTGACTATGGATTTTGTGTTGGGACTGCCCTTATCTCTGAGAAAGAAAGATGCAATCTGGGTTGTAGTTGACAAATTGACAAAATTGGCTCATTTCATTCTGGTACGAACAGATGATTCACTTGGAAAGTTAGCTGAGTTGTATATCTCTAAGGTTGTGAGATTACACAGAGTACCTGTTTCCATTATTTCGGATAGAGATTCGAGATTCACATCGAGGTTTTGGAAGAAATTGCAAGATGCACTGGGTACAAAATTACATTTTAGTACTGCATTTCACCTACAGACGGATGGTCAATCCAAGCGAGTTATTCAAATACTTGAGGATGTCTTGAGATATTGCATTCTTGAGTTCGAAGGGTACATGGGAAAAGTATTTTCCGTTGATTGAATTTGTGTATAATAATAGTTTTTAATCGAGTATTAAAATGGCACTGTATGAAGCTTTATTCAGTCGAAAGTGTCGAATGCCTTTGTACTGGACTGAACTCAGTGAGAATAAGATTCACGGGGATGATCTGATTAGAGAAACAGAAGAAAAAGTGAAAGTAATTCGTGATAGTTTGAAAGTAGCATCAAATCGACAGAAATCTTACGCAGACTTGAAACAGAAAGATTTTGAGTTTTAGATCGGGGATAGAGTGTTCTTAAAAGTTTCACCGTGGAAGAAAATACTTCGATTTGGTTGTAAAGGCAAATTAAGTCCAAGATTCATCAGGTCGTATAAGATTATCGAGTGAGTTGGACCGGTTGCTTATCGACTAGCATTACCGTCTGAGTTAGAAAAGATTCATAATGTGTTTCATGTATCGATGCTAAGAAGATGCAGATCTGATCCCTCACATGTTATTTCTCTGACCGAAGTTGAGATTCAGTCAGATTTATTGTACAGTGAAGAATCGATCCAAATTCTAGCTCGTGAGATCGAAGAGCTGAGAAATAAGAAAATTTCATTAGTGAAAGTATTGTGGCATCAACACAGGGTTGAAGAGCTACGTGGGAACCCAAGGATGCTATGAGAGAACAATATTCAAACCTATTCACTGGTAAGATTTATGGGGACAAAAATCCCTAAGGGGGGAGTTGTAACAGCCCGATTTTAGCTAAATAGGAACAATGGTTTTGGAACCACAAATCTGAGGTCATAAAATTATTTTTGGTGTTTACAGCATGTGATTATATATGTGTGAAAATCTCGTAAGCTAATTTTATTGTTTAATAGCTCAATTTGAGAAAAAAGGACTTCATAGCGTAAAATGCAAAAGTAGCATGCTATAAGTTAAATTCGCTTAATTGCTATGGTTTATTAAATGAAAGGTCCTTATGATGTTATTATGCCATTGATAAGGTTAATGGGCATTAATGGCCTTATATTATGTGATTTATTAATGTTTTAAACCAAGGTTAAATTGGTAAATTAGTTATTAACTTATGTTTTAATTAAACAAAACAAAAAGATGAATTTCATTCATCTTTCTTCAATCGTGTATAGTAAAAGAGAAAACCATCTTAGGGCTTGTTACATTCGACACTCTCCTAGCTTAATTGGTAAGTGTTTTAGCTCGGTTTTTAATGATTTTTATGTTTTTGTGCTCGTTACTTTGAGTACTAGCTAGCCCATGCCTCAATTTTGGAGTTTGTTAGTGATTTTGAAAAATGTCATTGATGAATCTATGAGTTTTATGATGTCTGATGATGAATTATGCAAGCTTGGTGTTTGATATACATGTTTTGTAAAGTGATTTTTGAAAAAGATGTCAATTAGGGAGTAATTTGAGAAAAGTGTAAATTGAGGGGTTAAATTTTGAAATAAATGAAAAATATGGGCTACTAGGGACCTATAGAGAATTCGGCTAGCATGAAATTAAAATGAATTGTGTGAACTTAATGTATTTGAGAAATAGAGACTAAATTGATTATGTGAAAGTCTAAGGGCTAATATGTAAAAATGCCCAAATGTGTGTTGTTGATTAAATTGAAAGATTATGTGATTAAATGAGTTGAATTTGTTATAATATAGATCAAGAAAAGAGAAACTCGGACTTAGATCAAGGCAAGAATAAAGTTCTCGACTAATTGACTAGTTTCGTCATTTTACATCTGAGGTAAGTTCGTATGTGATAGACATGGTTACAATTATGATTTTAATGTTTTAATATTGTATAAATTATATAAATGAGATGATGCTTGTGTACAAAGATGAATCAATTATTTTTGGCACTTAGTGTGCGTTTCGAGATAGCTTCAGCTATAAATAGCATTTAGTGTGCGAATTAGAATAGCTTCGACTATATATGGCACTCAATGTACGATACTAAGATAACTTCGATTTAATGTGATGGCACTAAGTGTGCAATATCATTATAGCTTGGGCTAATCATTTTGGCATTAAGTGTGCGAGTTCCTTGAGTATTGAAAGATTTTCGGATGGATTAATGTATTGAGCAAATATGTGAAAATGTAATAAATAAATACAGGAAAGTACAGGTACGTATGATACCTATGTGGTAGTTGATACTAAGTGTATGAAGCTTGATGGATTTGTATATATATGATAAAAGGGCATGGGTTAGAATTGAGTAATGATATGAGACTTATTAAGTGATTATTAATTGATGATTTGAATATTATGAACTGTGGAGTTTATTTAGTACAAACTTACTAAGCTATGAAGCTTACTGTGTGTTATTTGTTTGCGTTTTATAGATTATCAAAGCTAGCTCAGACATCGGGGATCATCAGGAACCATCATCACGCTATCGACTACTTGTTGGTATTTTTGAATGCTAGTGAGTTAATGATATGTTTTGAGTTGTGATTTTAGCCATGAGAGTCGGCTTGTAAATGTTGGCTTGTTTGGTATAGTAACATGGTTGATCTTTGGTCGTTTGTAATTTGGAGTAATAATGCTTGAAGAATAATATGTTGTGTCTTGACTTTAAGATGATGAAATGGTTTGTTATGATCCAAGAAATAGATGAAAAAATGACGATGAAATGCATTTAGAAATTATGTAAACGTGATGCTTTTGGCATATGGATTTGAGTAGTGAGTTGTATAGTTATAAATAGCTTGAAATGTGTGTGAAATAGCATGTCTTTGGCTACCTATAAATGTATTGAAATGGTATCATTTTAGTTGTTAGGTGTGCATGAGAAAAGGGTGGCAAATTGGCTTTGCAAATAGCCTATTTTTGTCCACACGGGCAGAGACACAGGCGTGTGTCTCAGCCATGTGTGACACAGGGTCATGTTACACGACCGTGTGTCCCCTGGCATATGGACTTGTGGTCGGCCGTGTGACTCAAGTCAGTAAACTCCCTAGTTTTCCCACGGCCATGGCACACAGGTGTGTCCTCGACCGTATGGTGCAAGTCAGTATGTATGCCCTGTTTTCACACGACTTTTGACACGGGCATGTCTAATAGCCTTTTGAGGAACACGGCTTATTCACATGGGCGTGTGACCTTTAAATACTTGAAAATTTTCTAAGTTTTCCAAAGTTTACAAATGTTTTCAGTTTAGTCCCGAACCACTTCTAAGCATTATTTAAGGTCTCATAGAACTTTATAAGGGACAATGTGATTCATATGAATGGATTTTGACTATGATTGCACAAACGTATGATTTATGTTTTGGATAATCGGTAATGTCTCATAACCTTATTCTGGTGATGGATATGGGTTAGGGGTGTTACATTTAATTAGTATCAGAGCTACAGTTTAGCTGATTCTAAGACTAACATAGCGTGTGAGAGTCTAGCTATACATACCATATATATAAACTACGATAGTGTGATGATTCCAGACAATTAAAATGCATTTTTTATATATCAAATGGATCCCAAACGAGCAATAGCTGACGATGTTGCACGTTTAAGCTAATATGCTCGAGAGTATGTATCTACTGAGGAAATTATGTGCAAACGATTTGTTAACGAGTTGAATGAAGATATAAAGTTGTTAGTCGGGATACTTGAATTGAAGGAATTTGTAGTACTAGTTGAGAGGGCTTGTAAAGCCGAGGATTTCAGCAAACAAAAGAGAAAGGCTGAATCAAAGGCAAGAGATTCGAGGAAGAGATTGATGAGTAAATCTTATCATTCCACGTCGAAGAAATCTAGAGACTATTTTAACCGATCGACAGCTTTAGTGGGATATCAGAATAGAGATCGCGAAAAGCAATACACCAATCCTAAAGCTCAAGCGACATCGGTATCGAGTGTTGGTAATGTAAAACATATTAAACCCGAGTGCCAATAGTGTGGAAGACGGCATTTTAGAAATTGTTGGGTGAAAAATAATAATAGAACTTGTTACATTATGGTTCACGAGATCACTTTATTAAAGATTGCCCAGAGTTAGCTGAAAAAGATAATGCTCAGAACACGAGGCTGAGTAACGCTACAGTTAGAGGTAGACCACCTACAAACACGAGAAATGTGAGTAGTGGTAGAAGTACGACAAGAGATACTACTACGAGACCTAATGCTAGAGCGCCTGCACGAGCCTACGCTATTCGTGCTCACAAAGAAGCATCATCTTCAGATGTTGTTACCGATACTTTTACTCTCTATGATACTAAAGTTATTGCATTGATAGATCCAGGATCAACTCATTCATATATATGTGTAAATTTAATATCCAGTAAGACTTTGCTTGTAGAGTCTACTGAGTTTGTAATTAGAGTTTCAAACCCCTTAGGCAAGTGTGTGTTGGTGGATAAAGTGTGCAATAATTGTCCATTGATGATCCGGGATTCCTATTATTCGGCTGATCTGATGTTATTGTCATTTGATGAATTTAATATAATTTTGGGTATGGATTGGCTAACGTTGCAGGATGCTGTTGTGAATTGCAAATGAAAGATGATTGATTTAAGATGTCAGAATAATGAAATTATTCAGATTAAGTCAGATGATCTGAATGGCTGGCCAACAGTGATTTCATCGATGTTAGCTCAGAAATATGTGAGAAGGGTTGTGAAGCTTACATGGCTTATGTGCTTGATACGAAAGTGACTGAAAAGAAGATTGAATTAGTGCTAGTTGTGTGTGAGTATCCAGATGTGTTTCCTGAAGAGTTACTAGGATTACAACCGATCCGAGAGGTTGAATTTGTTATTGAGTTAATGCCGGGTACAACGCCGATATCGATAGCTCCATACAAAATGGCATCGAAAGAGTTAAAAGAATTAAAAGCTCAGTTGCAAGAATTAACCGATAGAGGTTTTACAAGACCAAGTTTCTCACCTTGGGGTGTTCCTGTGTTGTTTGTGAAAAAGAAAGATGGTACGATGAGAATGTGTATAGACTACAGACAGCTTAACAAAGTGACGATCAAGAACAAATATCCTCTACCACGAATTGACCATTTGTTTGACCAATTAAATGAGGCTATAGTGTTTTCGAAAATAGACTTAAGATCGAGATATTATCAATTGTAGTTAAAGACTCTAATGTGCCAAAGACTGCTTTTAAAATAAGGTACGACATTACGAATTTCTAGTTTTGCCTTTTGGATTAACGAATGAACCTGTTATCTTTATGGACATGATGAACTAAATTTTTAGACCGTATCTTGATCAATTTGTTGTTGTGTTCATAGATGACATATTGATTTATTCGAGTAATGAAACTGAGCATGCCGAGCATTTGAGAATTGTATTGCAAACTCTTCAAGATAAGCAGTTATATGTAAAGTTCAGTAAATGTGAATTCTGGTTGCGTAAGATTGGTTTTCTGGGACATATTGTGTCAGCATTGAGTATTCGAGTTGATTCGAACAAGATATCTGCAATAATGGTTTGGAAGCCTTCGAGAAACATATCCAGAGTCTACAGTTTTCTTGGACTGGCTGGTTATTATAATCATTTTGTGAAAGTTTTTTCAATGATTGCGACTTCGTTGACAAGATTGCTTCAGAAAGATGTAAAGTCTGAATGGTCTGAGAAATGTCAGAAAAGTTTTGATCAGTTGATTTGACTGAAGCTCTAGTGTTAGTACAACCAGAATCAGGTAAAGAATTTGTGATCTATAGTGATGCATCATTGAATGGCTTGGGTTGTGTTTTGATGCAGGAAGGCAAAGTCATAGCTTATGCCTCGAGATAGTTGAAGTTGTATGAAAGGAATCACCTGACGCATAATTTAGAATTAGCAGCTATTGTGTTTGCATTGTAGATTTGGCGTCATTATTTGTTCAGTGAAAAATTCCATGTTTATTTAGGGCACAAGAGTTTATATTATTTGATGACTCAGAAAGATTTTAATTTACAACAGCGGAGATGGCTAGAATTTCTAAAAGATTACGAGTTAGTGATTGACTATCATCCGGGAAAAGCAAATGTTGTTGCTGATGCTTTAAGTCAAAAATCTTTGTATGCTTAATGTGCAATGAATACTCAGTTGGCTCTATATAATGATGACGGCTCAATTGTAGTTGAGTTGAAAGTGGGACCATTGTTTGTACAGGAGATTTATGAAGCTTAGAAAGTTGATAATGAAGTGTTAGTAAAACAAGCTCAATGTGATTCGAACCCTGATTCAGAGTTTCAAGTTGATTCAGATGACTGTTTAAGATTCAGAGGTCGAATATGTGTTCCGAGCAATTCAGAGTTGATTCAGACGATTTTGAACGAAGCATATAGTAGTTGTTTATCTGTTTATCCGAGAAGCACGAAAATTTATAACAATTTGAAACAGCTCTATTAGGGGTATGGTATGAAACGTTACATTTCAGAGTTCGTTTCTAAATGTTTGATTTGTAAGCAAGTTAAAGCTGAGAACCAGCTACCGTCTGGCTTATTGCAACCGATTATGATTCCTTAGTGGAAATGGGATAGAGTGACTATGGATTTTGTGTCGGGATTGCCCTTATCTCCAAGAAAGAAAGATACAATCTAGATTGTAGTTGACAGATTGACAAAATTAGCTCATTTCATTCCAGTACGAACAGATGATTCGCTTGAAAAGTTAGCTGAGTTGTATATCTCTGAGGTTGTGAGATTACACGTAGTACCTGTCCCATTGTTTCGGATAGGGATCCGAGATTCACATTAAGGTTTTGGAAGAAATTGCAAGATGCACTGGGTAAAAAATTACATTTTAGTACCGCATTTCACCTACAGACGGATGGTCAATCCAAGTGAGTTATTCAAATACTTGAGGATGTGTTGAGATATTGCATTCTTGAGTTTGAAGGTACGTGGGAAAAATATTTGTCATTGATACAATTTTCGTATAATAACAGTTTTCAATCGAGTATTAAAATGGCACCGTACGAAGCTTTATATTGTCAAAAGTGTCAAACAGCTTTGTACTGGACTGAACTCAGCAAGAATAAGATTCATGGGGTTGATCTAATTAGAGAAACAGAAGAAAAAGTGAAAGTAATTCGTGATAGTTTGAAAGTAGCATCAGATCAACAGAAATCTTACGTAGGCTTGAAATGGAAAGATATTGAGTTTTAGATCGGGGATAGAGTGTTTTTGAAAGTTTCACCGTGGAAGAAAATACTTCGATTTGGTCGTAAAGGCAAATTAGGTCCGAGATTCATTGGGCCGTATGAGATTGTCGAGTGAGTTGGACTAGCTGCTTATCAGCTAGCATTGCTTTCTGAGATAGAAAAGATTCATAATTTGTTTCTTGTAATGATGCTACGAAGATAAAGATCTGATCCCTCGCATGTTATTTCTCCGACCGAAGTTGAGATTCAGTCAGATTTATCGTACAGTGAAGAACGATCCAAATTCTAGCTCGTGAGATCAAAAAGCTGAGAAATAAGAAAATTTCATTAGTGGAAGTATTGTGGCATCGGCACGGGGTTGAAGAAGGTACGTGGGAACTCAAGGATGCTATGAGAGAACAATATCCGAACCTATTCACTGGTAAGATTTTCGGGGACGAAAATCCCTAAGGGGGGAGAGTTGTAACAACCTGGTTTTAGCTAAATCGGAACTGTGGTTTTGGAACCACAAATCTGAGGTCGTAAAATTATTTTAATATTATTTTTTGTGTTTATAGCATGTGATTATATATGTGTGAAAATCTCATAAGCTAATTTTATTGTTTAATAGCTCAATTTGAGAAAAAGGACTTAATCGTGTAAAATGTAAAAGTAGCATGCTATAAGTTAAATGTGCTTGATTGCTATGATTTATTACTTGAGAGGTCCTTATGATGTTATTATGCCATTCATAAGGTTAATGGACATTAATGGCCTTATATTATGTGATTTATTAATGTTTTAAACCAAGGCTAATTGGTAAATTAGTTATTAACTTATGTTTTAATTAAACAAAAAAAAAAAGATGAATTTCATTCATCTTTCTCCAACCGTGTATGGAAAAAGAGAAAACCATTTTAGGCCTTGTTATAGTCGGCTCTATCCTAGCTTAATTGGTAAGTGTTTTGAGCTCAGTTTTTAATGATTTTTACATTTTTTTTATCGTTGCTTTGAGTACTAGCTTGCCCATGCCTCAATTTTTGAGTTTGATAGTGATTTTGAAAATTTTCATTGATGAATCTATGAGTTTTATGATGTTTGATGATTTTTGTAAAGTAATTTTGACAAAAATGTCAATTAGCGAGTAATTTGAGAAAAAGTGTAAACTGAGGGGTTAAATTGTGAAATAAATGAAAGATATGGGCTGCTAGGAACCTACAGAGAATTCGGCTAGCATGAAATTAAAATGAATTGTGTGAATTTAATGTATTTGAGAAATAAGGACTAAATTGATAATGTGAAAGTATAGGGGCTAATATGTAAAAATGCCCAAATGTGTGTTGTGGATTAAATTGAAAGATTATGTGATTAAATGAGTTGAATTTGTTATAATATAGATCAAGAAAAGAGGAACCCAGACTTAGATCAGAGCAAGAATAAAGTACTCGACTAATTGACTAGTTTCGTCATTTTTACGTCCGAGGTAAGTTCATACGTGGTAGACATTGTTACAATTATGCTTTTAATGCTTTAATATTGTATAAATTATATAAATGAGACGATGGTTGTCTACAAAGATGAATCGATTATGTTTGGCACTTACTGTGCATTTCGAGATAGCTTCGGCTATAAATAACACTTAGTGTGTGAATTCAAATTGCTTCGGCTCTATGTGGCACTAAGTGTGCGATACTGAGATAACTTCAGTTTAATGTGATGGCACTAAGTGTGCTATATCGTTATAGCTTCGGCTAATCATTTTGGCACTAAGTTTGTGAGTTCCTTGAGTATTGCAAGATTTCCGGATGGATTAACGTAATGAGCAAAGAGGTGAAAATGTAATAAAAAAATACAGGAGAGTACAGGTACGTATGATACCTATGTGGTAGTTGATACTAAGTGTATGAAGCTTGATGGATTTGTATATATATGATAAATGGTCATTGGTTAGAGTTAAGTAATGATATAAGACTTATTAAGTGATTATTAATTGATGATTTGAATATTATGAACTGTAGAGTTTATTTGGTACGAACTTACTAAGCTATGAAGCTTACTGTGTGTTATTTGTTTGTGTTTTATAGATTATCGAAGCTAGCTCAGACATCGAGGATCATCGGGAACCATCATCACACTATCGACTACTTCTTGGTATTTTTGAATGCTTGTAATTATGGTATATGACATGTATAAGCTAGTGAGTTAATGATATGTTTTGCGTTGGGATTTTAGCCATGAGTTTTGGCTTGTAAATGTTGGCTTGTTTGGTATAGTTACATGGTTGTTCTTTGGTTGTTTGTAATTTGGAGTAATAATTCTTGAAGAATGACATGTTGTGTCTTGATTTTGAGATGGTGAAATGGTATGTTATGATGTAAGAAATTATGTAAACGTGATGCTTTTGGCATATGGATTTGAGTAGTGAGTTGTATGGTTATAAATGGCTTGAAATGTGTGTGAAATAGTATGTCTTTGGCTGCCTATAATTGTATTATTATTGTATCATTTTAGTTGTTAGGTGTGCATAAGAAAAGTGTGGCAAATTGGCTTTGTAAATAGCCTATTTTTGTCCACACGGGTAGAGACACGGGCGTCTGTCTCAGTCGTGTGCGACACACGGTCATGTTACACGGCTGTGTGTCCCCTAGGGTACCATTCGAATTAAAGTCAGTATACCCTACAATTTTGAAGCGGACTAGACGTACGGGCGTGTCTATTGGCCGTGTGTGGCACACGGGCTGGCGCATGGGCGTGCGGTCAGCCGTGTGTCCCAAGTCAATAACCTCCCTAGTTTTCCCATGGCCATGGCACATGGGCGTGTCCTCGATCGTGTGGTGCAAGTCAGTATGTATGCCCTGTTTTCGTACGACTTGTGACACGGGCATGTCTAATAGCCATGTGAGGTACACGACCTGTTCACAAAGGCGTGTGACCCTCAAATCTTTGAAAATTTTCTAAGTTTTCCAAAGTTTGCAAATGTTTTTGATTTAGTCCCGAACCACTTCTAAGCATGTTTTAAGGTCTCATAGGACCTTATAAGGGACAATGTGATTCATATGAATGGATTTTGATTATGATTGCACAAATGTATGATTTATGTTGTGGATAATCAGTAATGCCTCGTAACCTTATTCTGGCGACGGATATGGGTTAGGCGTGTTACATTTAGCCTTTGTGGGAACGATATCTTTGCTCATCGTAACTATACTATTAATTAATAGGTGCACTTGCCTTAGTTGGATTTTTAGTTGGTTTCGTGGACATCAAGTTTTTGGCGTCGTTGTCACGGACTAAAATATTAGGAAAACTTTATTTTTATTAATTTAGATAGTTTTTATTTTTATTTTTAATATTTTTAATTTAATTTTTACATCCTAATTTTTTTCGTTTGTTTGATTTTGACAGGTTATTTTAGTTTATGACTAGAGGAAACCCATTAGAGCCGTTAATTTTTAACTGTGAGATTGAAAAGACTGCTCGCAGAAATCATAGAGAGGTTAGAGAAGCAAAGCAACGTCAACAAAATTTAATAGACAATCAAGAGGAAAAGGATCTTACTATAGAGATGCATGATAATCAAAATAATTAGTAGGCTCTTGCACGTCCTGTTCCTCCGACTATGTATGATTATGCTCAACCTACTCTGATTGGGAATGAGTCAAATATCATCAGACTAGCTATTGCTACAAACAAGTTTTAGCTTAAGCGAAACACAATTCATATGGTACAGCAAGATGTCCAGTTTGATGGTTACAAGATGAAGATCCAAATGCTTACTTGGCTAACTTTTTAGAGATTTGCAACACATTTAATGGCATTACTGATAATGTCATACGCTTAAGGTTGTTTCCATTCTCTTTGAGGAGCAACGCAAAACTGTAGTTGAATTCACTTTCACAAGGTTCTATCATCACTTGGGATCAAATGACTGAGAAGTTTCTATTGAAGTACTTCCCACTAGCTAAAACAACTAAGTTGAGGAATGAAATCTCTTCTTTTTCTCAAATTGAGTTAGAGACATTATATGATGCATAGAAGAGATATAAAGATATTTTGAGAAAGTGTCCTCATCATGGGTTACCTTTGTGGTTACAAGTTTAAAAATTTTACAATGGTTTAAATCTCTCGACTAGGCAACTAATTGATTCTGCAACTGGTGGAACATTGAATAATAAGACACCTGAGACAGCTCAAGAGTTTATTGAGGAGATGGCACTGAATAACTATTAGTGGCAAGTCATGAGAACAAAACTGATTAAAGCAGATGGTATTTTTAACTTAGATGTAGTTGCTATGTTGGCAAGTCAGGAGGAAGCACTAAGAGGAAAATTGATAGTTTGAGTCGCAATAACACAATGAATCCGGTAATGCAATGTGATGCAACTGGAGCGGGGGTGATCAATCTAGAATGTTTACCTTCGGTTTTAACATAGAGCATGAGCAAGTCAACTTTATGGGTAACAATTCTAGACTTCAAAATAACTTATGTAGAAATAATTATAATCTAGGATGGAGGAATCATCCAAATTTCTCTTGGGATGGTCAAGGTAATCAAAGGTCACAACCCCTTCGGGTTTTCAGCAACCTTATTAGTAAGAAAAGAAACCGAACCTTGACGATATGTTAGCTAAATTTATTTTCTATCCGAAACTAGATTTTAGAACAATAAGACAGCTTTGAAAAATCATCAAGCATAAATTCAAGGTCTTGAAAATCAAATTGGATAGCTTATTAAACTAGTTTCGTAGAGACAGTAAGGTAGCGTACCTAGTAACACTAAAACTAACTCGAAGGAGCAAGTCCACTCGATCACTATTCGAAGCGTGGAAAGGTTAGTCGAGCTTGAAAAGAAATTGAATCTAAAAGCTGTTGGGAAAAATGGTGGGGTTGAAGAAAGCAAGAAAGAGCGTAAATTGGTGTTTAGAGAATACAAACCATGAATTCTATACCTAGCTGCATTAAAGCAAGACTGCATAAAAGAACAATATGATAAATTTCTTGAGTTTTTTTTTAAATTTCATATTAACTTACCTTTTTTCGAAACTCTTTCCCAGATGCACAAATATGCAAAATTTTTAAACCAGATTTAACAAATAAATGAGTTTTTATCTCCATCTTTTGTACTATTCATTTATGCACTTTTAGTGAAATTATAATTGCTCGTGGTTTTTTATCCTCTTTGAAGGAGGTTTTCCACGTAAAATATTTGTGTTCGATCATTTCAATTTCTTCGTTATTTTACTTGTTCGTTGCTTAAATCAGGTTCATTCCTAACAAACGAGGAAGATTTAGCTAGAGCTAATTTGGCCAATGAAAAGGGTGATGATTTCTTATTGGTGTCAACAAGTGAAAACTCCAAGCTTACGTCTAAATGGATCCTAGAATCGGGGTGTTCTTTCCATAGGTGTCCCAATAGGGACTGGTTCTTCACATATAGTTCTATTCAAGGAAGAGATGTATGCATGGGGAATGATTCACCCAGTAAGGTAACCGGTATTGGTACAGTTCAGATCAGGATGCACGACGAGACAATTAGGACACTGTCAGATGTCAAACATATGCTTGACTTAAAGAAAAATCTTACCTCATTGAGAATTTTAGACTCGAAGGGTTGTAGAATTAACATCGAGTCAAGTGGCATTAAGTTATCCCGTGGGGCTCTCATTTTGATGAAAGGTGAGAAGATTGGTAGTCTTTATGTTTTGAAAGGATTAACGGTGATCGGTGAAATAGGATGTCCCTCGTCTATTGAGGAGTCGAAGTCGACTCATTTGAAGCGGAGACAACTTAGTCATAGGGGGAAAAGAGTATGACAATTTCGTATAAGAGAGATCCTCTTATGGATGCAGGTTTTGAAAAGATAGGGCATCGTATTCATGTAAATCAGACTCGGGTCAGTTTTAATTTGGCAGTGCACAAGTCGTAGACTAGAAGACTTTTGGCTTCTAAGCCCAGCTTTGACTCAATTAATATCCTACGTAGCTCAAGATAAGCCCATGGTGGGCTTTGGCAAAGAAGACATTGTGAAAATACGAGTCTATGTGGAGATTTGTAAAGTTATGCTTCATATTTTTCAACTTTTCTTCTCTTAGTTAAACTTTTTTTTTAAGTTTCTCACTTAAACTCTGATAAGTATGGTTATTTTAATATTATTTGACCTATAAATTTAGCATATAAGTAGGCCCTTTTTCCACATTAGAAAAATAACCCACTACACATTTTGGCATTAGATTTTACAAGCTTTCAGAGAATTTAGTGTTTACGTTTTAAGGGTTCTTATTTTGGGTTTTGGGTTTTAGGTTTACCTCTATCTTTTGTACTATTCGTTTTTACCATTTTAGTGAAATTATTTTTCTCTGTGGTTTTTTATCCTCTTTAAAGGGGTTTCCCACGTAAAATATTTGTGTTTGATCTTTTCAATTTCTTCTTTATTTTACTTGTACGTTGCTTAAATCAGGTTTATCCAGAACAAAATATGCGGTTAATATATTGTATTAATTTTGTTTGGTATAAGAAGAAAAAACTATGGCTAGCCTTGTTGAGGCCAAATCACTTCTGACCAATCATTATGTAGCCTTTAAAGGATTTTATCCGGGGGTTGCGGATAAACAGTCCTGCCTGATGCCTTAAAAATGACATTGCGGTCATACCATCAGTAACTCGATTATCCTCTCGAAACAAATGAGTAACCTAAATCGTCTAGAAGCGATGAATGAGATCTTTAATTGCTCGTAACACAGCTGACTGGTGGACCTCCGCTGTCTCTGCTTGAATCAATTGTATAGCTGCCATTCTATCCATCTCTAGCATAACTTGTTGAAGGTCTAGGCTCTAAGCTAATTAAAGACCCTCTAACATTCCCCAAAGCTTGACATTAAGAGCAAAGGAACAACCAATATATTTAGAAAAACCAGAAATCCACTTACAATACTTATCCGGATTACTCCCTTGGTTGAAGCGTTCCCAGACATTGTGAACACAACACCATCAATGTTCACCTTATGCCATCCATCCTCAGGTGGATTCCACCTAATCAATTTACAAGATTTGGTTTGTCTCTGCCCAATTGATCTCACTAACTTCTTATTGAGATGAAAATACTCGTCCCTTATTCTGTAACTTTTCTCCAAAACACTAATCCCCTCAATGAAATCTGCATTAAACACTGAACTTTTCCTTCCAATCTATAAGTGCCAACAAATAGCACCAAATATAGTCTGCCAATCATTAACATTACAAGCAAAATACTCTAGATCTGATAGGTTAATCCTAAACCACTCCTCCAAACTAATGTTAAAAAAATCCTTTTATTTATTTCATTTGATCGCTGCCAACTATGTCGCTACAATTGGGAAACAAAGTCTCAGTACCTGGTTAATGGTTTATGTCGAATGCCCACACACCTTACAACTTCTATCCGAGGAAAGATGTCACCTAACTCTTACATCATTATTAAGTGCCTTATTAACATATGCAAGCCAAAGGAAAACTCGTACCTTTTAAGGACCCAGTAAATGTCAAATTCAATGCCATACTTTATCTCTTCCTGTAACACCTTTAACCCGTATTTGTTGCCAAAATAGGGTTACAGAGCGTTATTGGAGTTTTCAAATCAAACGAACATAAATTTCAAACATTTAAAATCATATCAATAATCATATTAAAGCCAATCAAAATCATACATATTATCTCTAATATGAGCCCTCAAGGCCTTAAAAACACATTAAAAACAAAATCAGAAACTCAGAAAATTTTTCAGAAAATATTTTCAACACTACAGCGGTCACACAGCTGTGTGGCCAAGCTATGTGGGCAATCGAAATAGGGACACACGGACGTGTCCCAGCCTGTGTTCGTGCTTGTGTAACTCACAGACTTGGATCACATGGTCAAGCCATACACCTGTGTTCCAGGCCGTGTGTTAGGCTGTGTAACAGCCTAACTTGGAACCCTTTGAAAGCTGCAGGGGACACACGATCGTGTCACCTGGTCATGTGTCACATACGGCTGAGACACACGCTCATGTCTCTGCTCGTGTGGACAAAAATAGGCCATTTTACAAGCCATTTTTCTCACCCATAACCACAAGTACCTACAACCACTTTTGCACCAATAAACAAGCCATCAAAAGACACCAAATTCATACATAATCAAGCTATACAGACATGGTATAATAACACACAACCAATATGCCCAAATGCACCTCAAATGACAACATTAATAACATCTATAACCATGTACTCAATTTGGCCAAAATAATCAATTAACTTCAAACTAATTTGTATCAATACATACCATTGAATTCACTTACAAAAAACATAAACCTTTTGGCACCAAAATTCCATTCTATAACTAGTGTCAAATAACCATATAAATCATACATAATATGATACCAATTCACCACATATTCAACAT
Organism: Gossypium anomalum; assembly: GCA_025698475.1. Taxonomy (NCBI): domain Eukaryota; kingdom Viridiplantae; phylum Streptophyta; class Magnoliopsida; order Malvales; family Malvaceae; genus Gossypium; species Gossypium anomalum. Next base: position 55,029,726 of record CM046956.1, read on the forward strand.
ATCATAAGGCACATATACAAAATGCATATTTAGGCTTTCATTCCATCTTCCAACATTCAAACAAAACAAGCCAAACATCAACCATACTAAGATCAATAGTTACATGCCAAAACTAAATTCATATCATCACCAAAATGCCATAACACAAGCCAACCAAATGACCATTTCAACAACCAAAACACATGGCCAACATTAGCCAAAATTTCTATACATGCCATTGTAACCAAAATAAAAACATCCAAAAATACTGATGGAGCTGATGGATAGTGAGATATAGCTTCGACAAGCTTCCAACCCGAACGAGCTTTCAATTCACTAGAAGACACAGAAAATGACACTGAGTTAGCATAAAAGCTTAGTAATTTTGTATAATCATAAAACAAAACTGACCATTTAGTCACATAATAGGTAAGTTAACATAGCATATTCTAACCATAATTTGGCCAAAGCCTATGCATATACATCGAACAAGTTAGCCATGCGAACATATGCATAAACCATATAAACATGGATGAGCACTACATATAGTTATGTTTCATATACATGTACATCCATTTCAATTTTTCATATACCATGTAACAACATTTCAATGTAATTTACATGTGACCTTGTAATAGCCTGTACCAAACTCTTACCATTTTGTATCAGAATAATGCCCATTGAACCATTTAGAATACTGTTGGATACCCAAGATAGCTCACATATAGTGCGTTAACTCATATAACTGTAATCCATCAAATCTTGTATATGTATGCTCACAAGAGCTGTGATTTAGAATGCTCACATGAGCTGTGGGTCAGAATATAGCTACACAATGCTGCTTACACGAGTTGTGGAGTATCCACAACACATGCCGGACCTCATCCATCGGTAGGATGTTCAAGACCAGCACCCGAATCATGTAAACCCTAATAACATGACATTTGTATCCTACGAATTCCTAAGGTTCAAACGAGGCTCGGTAATCGTCGTACGCCATTGGATATGCAACCATATATACATATGGCAATTCATAATTCATATATAAATCAATATAAAACATATAAACACAATTTAATCATACAAATTTACCTCAACGAGTAAATATAGATACAGAGGCGACTAATCCGAGACTTTATCTTTGCCCCGATCTAAAGTTGTACGAGGTCTGTCTTAATCTATATGGATAAATTTAGCTTAATTCAATAAGTAATTTATTCAATTTAACCCAAAATCATATTTTGGAAAATTACTATTTTGCCTCTATACTTTTAATTTCTAGCAATTTCGTCCCTAGGTCATAAAAATGGAAATTTATGCAATTTCACCACAACCCATCATAAATAAATATCAATTAGGTCCCTAGCAAGCCCTATATGTCATTTATTTCACAATTTTAGCATGTAAAAATTTTTATTTTTAATCTAGTCCCTATTTGACAATTTCATCAAAAATCTCTTAACTAAAGTTGTTTATCTAACAACAACTATCCATTTTCTTCCATCAAACATAAAAAAAAAACTTATATTAATTCATGGAAAAACTCTAATACTTTAACAGTTTCACAAATTAGTCTTCGAGCCAGCTAGATTAAGCTACAGCAATCTCGAAAATATAGAAATCATTAAAAATGGGACAAAAATCACTTACAATCAAGCAAGGAGAATTTGCCAAAATTAAAAGCTCAACAATGGCTTCTGAAATCCTAACATTCGGTTGAAGTTGAAGAATAAAGATGAAAACTTGTTTTTATTTTATTGAATTTGAACTTTAATTACTAATTACCTAAATTAACATTAAAAATTAATCAAAATTTCAATAATGCCAAAGCATGCTCATCCACTAACACATTTTTCATCTAATTACCATATAAGGACTTAAACTTTAAAGTTCTATAGCTATTTAATACTTTTAGCTACTATAACTTAACTTTTGCACTTTAAGCAATTTAGTCGTTTTTATCAAATTAAGCATGTAAATGGTAAAATTTCTTAACGAAATTTTTATATAGTAGTATTGTTATGTTGTAGACAATAAAATATTAGTAAAATAATTTTTTTGACTTCAAATTTGTGGTCTCGAAACCACTATTCTGATTTCACTAAAAACAAGCTGTTACAACTCTCCCCCTAAAGGGATTTTCATCCCCAAAAATCTTACCAAAAAAGAGGTTCGGATATTGTTTTCCCATAGCTTTCTTAGGTTCTCAGGTGGCTTCTTCTATTCCATGTTGTTTCCAGAGAACTTTTACTAAAGCTATGCTCTTGTTTCTCAATTCTTTCACCTCTCGTTCCAGAATCCTGATGATTCTGCATTGTAGGACATATCAGGTTAAATCTCAACATCCATTGGGGTGATAACATGTGAAGGGTCAGATTGGTACCATCGTAATAAGACACATGAAAGACATTTTGAATATTTTCTAATTTTGATGGTAAAGCTAATCGATACACAATAGGTTCGATTCTTTTAGTAATCTCATATAGCTCAATAAATCGTGGACTTAGCTTCCCTTTGCGACTGATCTGAAGAACTTTCTTCTAGGGTGGTACTTTCAAGAATACTCTATTACCGACTTGAAATTTAATGTCTTTACGTTTAAGATTCGCATATGATTTCTGACGATTTGAAGCTGTGTCAAAACTATTTCAGATCACTTTTACTTTTTCTTAAGCTCACGAATCAAATCAACCCTGTGAATCTTTTTCACACCGAGCTCAGTTTAGCATAATGGAGTTTGACATTTACGACAATACAATGCTTCATGCGATGCCATTTTTATGCTCGACTGAAAACTGTTATTATACACGAATTCAACCAATGATAAATATTTCTCCCAATTGCCTTCAAACTCTAATACATAGCAACGAAGCATATCCTCGAGAATTTGAATTACTCGCTCGGACTGACCATCAGTCTGAGGATGAAATGTAGTGCTAAAATACAATCACATACCTAAAGCTTCCTATAACTTTCTCTAGAATTGTGATGTAAACCGCGGATCTCTATCCTAAATAATGGAAATTGTAACAGCCCGATTTAGGGCCAAAACGGAACAGTGGTTTCAAAACCATGAATCTGAGATTTTAAAAAAAATTATTATTATGATTAAGTTTTAGCGTTTATATTATGATTTCATAATTGTGTGAAAATTTCGTTGCGAAATTTTATCGATTGGATGTTTAATTTGACGTTTAGGACTAAATTGAAATAGGTGAAAAATGTGGGTGTCTAATTCATAAAGTACTAGATTGAAATGGGGGTTTTAAGTAGAGGTCCTTAAATGGAATTAGACCATTATCTTTTATATGGACAAAAATTAGGACATGGATGGAATTTTTAGAAAGTTTAGTAGTAAAGGCATTTTGGTCATTTGTACATAAAATGAAATAAAATGGGAAAAATAACACAAAAATGTGTTCATCTTCATTAAGCTTGGTCGAAATTTGCATATTCTCCATAGCTAGGCTTTCAAGCTCAATAGTAAGTGCATTCAAGCCCCGTTTTTAATGATCTTTACATTTTTGAAATCCTCGTAACTCGGTCTACCTATTTCTACCATTATTTTGAGTTAGGGTTTATGTTTAAAAATTTACCCATGAATGATATGCATGTATTTTGATGTTTGATGGTAGAATATGAATGTTTGAAGTTAGGAGAATGATCTTTTCTAAGTGATTTTTGGCAAAAACGAGCAAAACGGCATAATCGGTAAAAATACCTATTGTTCATAACTATGTGTTAGAGTGAGAATTTGATGTTGCCATAGAAGATAAAAATGATCAGCATGTCATTAAACATAAGAATAATGGCTGAAATTAAATTTTTGAGCCTAGGAGCAAAATCATAATTTTGTAAAAGTTAGGGGCCAAAAATGTAATTTTTCCATAATGTGATTTTTGGATTGAAATAAATAGTATGAGTGTTAAATGAGCTAAATGTGTTGCTATAGATCAAGAAAGGCATGGAATCGATCTAGAACAGGGGAAGGAAAATGTTTTGGACTAAATTGCAAAATTTCCATATTTTGCACCGAGGTAAGTTTGTATGTAAATAATACATTAACTTCATTTACATTTATATATTTCGGCCTATTATATATATATATATATTATATATATATTAGCCGATTTTGAAGCATAAATTGACTATTGGAAGAATGGAAATAAGTAATAAAGAGAGAAATCCCAGTTGAACATTCGAAAAGATTGAATAATATAGATGGAGTGTAGCTAGGTCGCATGTATGATGCCGAGTACACATCATGTGTACAAGAAAGCTACGCGATACTACGTAGTAGCTAGGTCACATGTGTGATACAGGAAGTATCCCATATAGAGAAGAGAGCTACGGGAGAAATAAATGTAGCTAGGTCGCATGTGTGATTCCAAGTGAAGGACACCATGTAGACAAGAGAGCTACAAGATAAATTGGCTAGGTCACATAGGTGGTACTAAGTGTTCACCATGTGTACAAGAGAGCTGAATTATATGAAATATGATGGTGGAGCTGTGTGCTGAAACCATCAAGTATCGGGAATTAATCTGAATTGTTTAACGAGATGGTTTTATGGTGACATTGTAATCATGGACCTATACTTGTGATGTATGAAATGTGGTGAAAATGAATTGTGATATGCATGTTAAAATGAGATTAATATAAAGAAAGTGTGAAAGAGTGAATTAGCAATAATATCTTTTAGACTAGACAGACGCAAAGATCATAGTGAATTTGAAAAATCACCAAAAATAATGGGAATTTAATTAGAGGCTGAATGTGATATGAATTTAAAGCTTAATGAGTCAATTTTCATGTAAAAGAAACAGATCAAGTAAAGGGATTTTATGTTATGAGAAATTTATATTTTCGTGAGACCTGTTCAAAATAACTGCATAATCCCCTGTTTAGACTTTAAAAATTTACCATAAATTGTAAAGAAAGAATTAGGAGTTTTATCTTACATTTATGAAATCCTTATTTAGTTATAAGAAATAAATGTCATAGTCATTGGAACTCCGAATAGAGAGATATATGAATCATAATATAAAGGGGTCAGAGTGGCCGAACCCTGATATAGGGGAGACTTTAACTAATAAACTGTACTAATTGGCTTAACCAAAAATTCTAGAAAAAAAAATAGTAAGTAAATATATGAGCCTAGTTTCAAGAAAAATTTACGAAATTGGATTTCGAGTTTCGTAACTCGAGTTATGATTTATTTAATGAACATGATGCAGGAGAGACAGCTTGACCAAAGTGGAGTAAATAGTGAAATTAAAAGTAGATACACTTGAGTTATTATGTAATCATATTAAATTCTTTATTCATTATTTATATACTTGCTTACTAAGCTATAAGCTTACTTTCTTTTCTCTCTTTTGTCTTATAGTGTCGTCCGACACACGAGTCAAGGATTGTTGAAGATCCTGCCTACACTATCAATATTTTTGGGTATTTGAACTAAACATTTTGAATTATGGCATGTATAGTAGGCTTAGTTATTTTGTTACGTGTCATAATTGCCTAAGCTAAAAATATTGGCTACAGTATGTGATCGAGTATTTTGTACAAAGCCATTGAAGTTGGCTAATATTGTTAAAGGCATATGTTATAATGTTTCATGATCCAATTGGATGCCATATTTTTGTTTCGGTTTTATTTAATGGTATGTGTTATGTTCTGGTAATACCTCGTACACTGTTTCAGTGTGGAATACGTGTATAGGGAGTTACATTTAGTGGTATCAGAGCCAAGGTTTAGTAGGTTCTCGGACTAATATGGTGTGTGTAAAAGTCTAGCTATACATGCCATAAATATATTATGATAGTGTAGTGACTCCTGATTATTTTAAACTGTGTTTTGTTTTAATATAGTAATGGATCCCGATGGAACTGTGGCTGATGATGCTGCTAGTAATGCACTGGCTCCCGCACAAGGGACCGCGCCTATAGAAAGTAGACCTGAGACATTGAGACAGGGAGATGAAGCTCAGGATGCCTTTCTCAAAATGATGAACAATTGGTATACTGAGTTTATTCGAGCAAACCCAAATGCTCAACCTCCTCCACCCCCTCCCATACCTCAGACAGTTCCTGTAGCTACTCAAGGCATAGATTTGGTAAGAATAAACAAGCCTTCGGTTGACAAGATTCAAAAACAAGGGGCCGAAGAGTTTAGAGCAAAGATCGATGATGATCCTGAGAAAGCGGAGTTCTGGCTTGAAAATTCTACCCGTGTATTTGATGAGCTCTCATGTACACCCGAGGAATTCTTAAAGTGTGTTGTATCACTTTTGAGAGATTTAGCCTACCACTGGTGGAAGACCTTGGTAGCAGTGGTGCCAAAAGAAAGGGTTACTTGGGATTTCTTCTAGGAAGAATTCAGAAAGAAATACATAAGTCAGCGATTTATTGATAAAAAATGGAATGAGTTCCTCGAATTGAAGCAGGGCAAGATGTCTGTGGCAAAGTATGAACGCGAATTTGTAAGACTCAGCAAGTATGCCCAGGAATTTGTGTCCACCGAGGCCATTATGCGCAAATGGTTTGAGGATGGGCTAAATGAGGACATTAAAGTGCTTGTGGGAATTTTGGAGCTGAAAGAATTTGTAATATTGGTTGATCGAGCTCTTAAAGCCGAAGAATTGAACAAAGAAAGAAGAAAAGCTGCTATTGAGGCTCAAGATGCCAGAAAGAGGCTGATAAGCAAGTCATTTCAATCTCAATCAAAGAGGTCCAAAGAGACAAACCCTCAAATGACAGTTTCAGCTGGGGATTCACATAGAGATCGTGGTAGGGCATATTCGGGATCTAAAGCTCAAGCTACTTCAGTGGCAAGTATGGGTAATGTGCGACCTAGAAAGCTTGAATGTCAACAATGTGGCAGGCAACATTATGGTGAGTGTTGGGGAAATGAGCGAGCTTGTTTCAGGTGCAGTTCTCACGAGCATTTTATCAGGGACTGTCCGGAGAACGTTAAAGAAGAAAAATTTCAGAGTTCTAGACAGAGTACTACTGCTAGCAAAGGTAAACCACCGAGAAATACCGGAAGTGGAGCTAGCAGTAAAACTGTAATGAAAGATTCAACGGCGAGATCAGAGGCTAGAGCGCCTGCTAGAGCTTATACCATACGTGCCCGAGAGGATGCATCATCTCCCGATATGATCACTGGTACATTTTTTCTTTATGATACTATTATTGTTGCATTGATTGATCTCGGGTCTACTCATTCCTATATTTGTGTGAATTTTGTGTCTAATAAGAAGTTGCCTGTTGAGTTTACTGAGTATGCGATTAAAGTGTCGAACCCCTTTGGCCAATATGTGTTAGTTGATAAAGTTTGCAAGAATTGCCCATTAATGATTCAAGGTCACTGCTTTCCGGCTAATTTGATGCTGTTACCATTTGATGAGTTAGATGTTATCTTGGGAATGGATTGGTTGACATTTTATGATGCCAAGGTAAATTTTAAACAGAAAATATTAGAGTTGAAATGTGAAAAAGGTGAAATTTTGTGGGTTGAAACAGATGAATCAAATAAATTGCCTATGGTGATTTCACGCATGTCTGCACAAAAATACATAAGGAAAGGGTGCGAAGCTTATGTTGCCTATGTAATGAATACTGAAATGTCTAAATTGAAACTTAAAGTGGTATCGATAGTCTGTGAATTTCCAGATGTGTTTCTAGAGGAATTACCTGGGTTGCCTCCGAACAGAGAGATAGAGTTTTCTATTGATTTGTTGCCGGGGACTACACCGATCTCGATTGCTCCATATAGAATGGCTCCAACCGAATTAAGAGAATTGAAGGCTCAATTGCAAGAGTTAACAGACAAGGGGTTTGTGAGACCGAGTTTCTCTCCCTGTGGTGCTCCTGTATCATTCGTAAATAAGAAAGATGGCTCAATGAGGCTTTGCATTGATTATCGTCAGCTCAATAAGGTGACTATAAAGAACAAGTACCTGTTACCGAGGATTGACTATTTATTCGATCAGTTGAAGGGTACAACAGTGTTTCCAAAGATCGATTTGAGGTCCGGTTACTACCAGTTGAGAGTTAAGGAGTCGGATGTGCCGAAAATCGCCTTTCAGACAAGGTATGGACATTATGAGTTCCTTGTGATGCCTTTCGTCTTAACAAATGCTCCAGCTATATTTATGGACCTGATGAATCGAATTTTTTGACCATATTTGGATAATTTTGTGGTAGTGTTTATAGATGACATCCTAATCTATTCTCGAGATGAGTCTGAGCACGCCGAACACTTGAGAACCATATTACAGATCTTAAGAGAAAAGAAATTGTTTGCTAAGTTTAGCAAAAGTGAGTTTTGGCTTCATGAAGTCAGATTTTTGGGACATATAGTCCCAAGTGATAGTATTTGGGTGGATCTGAGCAAAATCTCCGCGATCGTTGATTTGAAACCGCCAAAGAATGTATCCAAGGTTAGAAGCTTTTTAGGTTTGGCCGGGTATTATAGACATTTTGTCGAGGGATTTTCGATGATTGCCTCTCCTATGACTAAGTTACTGCAAAAGAATGTTAAGTTTGAATGGACTGATAAATGTCAGCAAAGTTTTGAAAAGCTAAAAGCACGATTGACTGAAGCACTAATTTTAGTACCGCCCGAGCCCGGGAAAGAGTTCGTAATTTATAGTGATGCATCATTGACAGGCCTTGGATGTGTACTACTGCAAGAGGGTAAAGTGGTAGCTTATGCCTCGAGACAGTTAAAACCTCACGAGAAAAAACTATCCTACGCATGATTTGGAATTGGCCGCTATTATCTTTGCCTTGAAGATATGGCGACATTATTTGTATGGTGAAAAATTTCGAATTTTTACTGATCACAAAAGTTTGAAGTATTTGATGAATCAAAAAGGATTTGAATCTGCGACAACGGAGATAGCTCGAATTATTGAAGGATTATGAGCTAGTGATTGATTATCATCCGGGAAAAGTGAATGTAGTTGCTGATGCCTTGAGCAGGAAATCTCTTTTTACTTTGAGAGCCATGAATACGAGGTTAGCATTGTCTGATGATGGTTCAATCTTGGCAGAGATGAGGGTTAAACCGTTATTTCTCCAGCTAATTTGTGATGCTCAAAAGAACGATAGTGAGTTGCGAACCAAGAAAACTCAATTCGAATCGGGTTACGACTCAGATTTCCGAGTTGAACCAGATGACTGTTTGATGTTTCGAGATAGGATTTGTGTACCGAAAAATGATGAATTGATTCAGAAAATACTACATGAGGCACATAGTGGTGTTTGTCGATTCACCACAGTAGCACAAAAATGTATAATGATTTAAAGAAGTTATATTGGTGGCGAGCATGAAAAGGACATTTACGAATTTGTAACCAAGTGTTTGATCTGTCAACAAGTAAAAGCTGAGCATCAGGTGCCTTTAGGATTACTCCAACCGGTAATGGTGCTTGAATGGAAATGGGATAGGATTACCATGGATTTTGTAACAGGGTTGCCTCTGACTCCTAAAAAGAAGGATGCTGTCTGGGTAGTGGTTGATAGGTTAACAAAATCGGCTCACTTTATACTGGTATGTACCGATTACTCACTTGATAAATTAGCTGAATTATATATTGCTGAAATTGTGAGGTTGCACGGGGTACCTATGTCTATAATATCAGATAGAGATCTGAGATTTACCTCGAGATTCTAGAAAAAGTTACAAGAAGCTTTGGGCACAAAATTGAACTTTAGTATCGTGTTTCATCCACAAATAGATGATCAGTCGGAAAGAGTAATCCAGGTACTCGAAGATATCCTTAGATGCTGTGTTTTAGAATTTGAAGGCAGTTGGGAGAAATATCTATCTTTGGTTGAATTTGCCTACAATAATGATTTTTCGATCAAGTATACGAGATGGCACCGCACGCGTATGGTCGCAAGTGTCGGACTCCTTTATATTGGGTGAACTTAGTGAAAACAGATTCATGGGGTTGATCTAGTTAAAGAAACCAGAAGAGAAAGTAAAAGTAATTCGTGATTGCACGAAAAGTCGCTTGATCGACAAAAGTCATATCTGATTTAAAAAGAAAAGAGATTGAATTTCGGTGGGTGATAAAGTGTTCTTGAAGGTATCACCATGGAAAAAGATTCTAAGATTTGGTGGAAAGGCAAGTTGAGTCCGCGCGTTTTATTGGGTCGCATGCGAGATTACCGAGAGGATTGGACCAGTGGCATATCGGTTGGCTTACCGAGTGAGTTAGAAAGAATTCATAATGTGTTTCATGTATCAATTTTGTGACGTTATTGTTCTGATCCTTCACATGTGATTTCTCCAACAGAAATTGAGATTCAATCGGACTTGACCTATGATGAGGAACCGATTAAGATTTTGGCTCGAGAAGTAAAACAGTTGAGAAATAAAAGTATAGCTTTAGTAAAAGTGTTATGGCAAATACATGGAGTAGAAGAAGCTACGTGGGAACCGGAGGAAGCCATGAGAAAACAGTACCCAAATCTCTTTACCGGTAAGATTTTCAGGGACGAAAATCCCTAAAGGGAGGAGAGTTGTAATAGCCCGATTTAGGGCCAAAACGGAATAGTGGTTTTGAAACCACGAATTCAATATTTTAAAAAAAATTATTATTATGATTAGGTTTTAGCGTTTATATTATGATTTCATAATTGTGTGAAAATTTCGTTGCGAAATTTTATCGATTGGATGTTTAATTTGACGTTTAGGACTAAATTGAAATAGGTGAAAAATGTGCGTGTCTAATTCATAAAGTACTAGATTGAAATGGGGGTTTTAAGTAGAGGTCCTTAAATGGAATTAGACCATTATCTTTTATATGGACAAAAATTAGGACATGGATGGAATTTTTAAAAAGTTTAGTAGTAAGGGCATTTTGGTCATTTTTATATAAAATGAAATAAAATGGGAAAAATAACACAAAAATGTGCTCATCTTCATTAAGCTTGGCCAAAATTTGCATGTTCTCCATAGCTAGGGTTTTTCTCAAGCTTTCAAGTTCAATAGTAAGTGCATTCAAGCCCCGTTTTTAATAATCTTTACATTTTTGAAATCCTCGTAACTCGGTCTACCTATTTCTACCATTATTTTGAGTTAGGGTTTATGTTTAAAAATTTACCCATGAATGATATGCATGTATTTTGATGTTTGATGGTAGAATATGAATGTTTGAAGTTAGGAGAACGATCTTTTCTAAGTGATTTTTAAGCGAAACGAGCAAAACTAATAATCGATAAAAATACCTATTGTTCATAACTATGTGTTAGAGTGAGAATTTGATGTTGCCATAGAAGATAAAAATGATCAGCATGTCATTAAACATAAGAATAATGGCTGAAATTAAATTTCCGAGCCTAGGGGCAAAATCATAATTTTGTAAAAGTTAGGGGGCAAAAATGTAATTTTTCCATAATGTGATTTTTAGATTGAAATAAATAGTATGAGTGTTAAATGAGCTAAATTTGTTGTTATAGATCAAGAAAGCCGTGGAATCGATCTCGAACGGGGGAAGGAAAAGGTTTTGGACTAAATTGCAAAATTTCCATATTTTGCACCGAGGTAAGTTTGTATGTAAATAATACATTAACTTCATTTACATTTATATATTTCGGCCTATTATATATATATATATTAGCCGATTTTGAAGCATAAATTGACTATTGGAAGAATGGAAATAAGTAATAGAGAGAGAAATCCTAGTTGAACATTCGAAAAGATTGAATAATATAGATGGAGTGTAGCTAGGTCGCATGTATGATGCCGAGTGCACATCATGTGTACAAGAAAGCTACGCCATACTATGTAGTAGCTAGTCACATGTGTGATACAAGAAGTATCCCATATAGAGAAGAGAGCTACGGGAGAGATAAATGTAGCTAGGTCGCATGTGTGATTCCAAGTGAAGGACACCATGTAGACAAGAGAGCTACGAGATAAATTGGCTAGGTCACATGGGTGGTACTAAGTGTTCACCATGTGTACAAGAGAGCCGAATTATATGAAATATAATGGTGGAGCTGTGTGCTGAAACCATCAAGTATCGGGAATTGATCCGAATTATTCAAGAGGATGGCTTTCTGGTGACATTGTAATCATGGACCTATACTTGTGATGTATGAAATGTGGTGAAAATGAATTGTTATATGCATGTTAAAATGAGATTAATATAAAGAAAGTGTGAAAGAGTGAATTAGCAATAATACTGTTTTGGATAGATGCAGTGTCGTGAATTTGAAAAATCACCAAAAATAATGGGAATTTAATTAGAGGCTGAATAAGATATGAATTTAAAGCTTAATGAGTCTATTTTCATGTAAAAGAAACAGAGCAAGTAAAGGAATCTTATATTTTGAGAAATTTATATTTTTGTGAGACCTGTTCAGAATGACTGCATGATCCCCTGTTCAGACTTTAAAAATTTACCATAAATTGTAAAGAAACAATTAGGAGTTTTATCTTACATGTATGAAATCCTTATTGAGTCTAGTTTTATAAGAAACACACGGCATAGTTATTAAAACTCTGAATAGATAGATATATGAATCGTAATATACAGGGGTCAGAGTGGTTGAACCCTGAAATAGGGGAGACTTTAACTAATAAACTGTACTAATTGACATTTGAATTAAATATTTTGAATTATGGCATGTATAGAAGGCTTAGTTATTTTGTTACGTGTCATAATTGCCTAGGCTAAAAATATTGGCTACAGTATGTGATTGAATATTTTGTACAAAGCCATTGAAGTTGGCTAATATTCTTAAAGGCATATGTTATAATGTTTCATGATCCAATTAGATGCCATATTTTTGTTTCGGTTTTATTTAATGGTATGTGTTATGTTCTGGTAATACCTCGTACACTGTTTTGGTGTGGAATGCGTGTATGGGGCATTACAAAACTGGCACCCCGTGTAATCTGACAATTTTAGAAACATATAACTCAACTAATCTCTCAAGGGAGTAATTTGTATGTACCGGAATAAAATGTACAGACTTCGCCAGATGATCAAAAACAACCCAAATTGCATCTTTCTTTCTTAGAGATAAAGGTAAACCTAATATGAAGTCCATAGTAACTCGATCCCATCCCCACTATGGTATCCCGACCACCAGTACATCTCTTTCAAATAATTATACATTTTATTACTTCTCGTATGAACAAATAAGCTACCACTATAAGCTTCGTGCAAGATTCTCTGAATGAGCTCTGTATTCTTCGATACACAAATTCTACCTCTGAATAACAAACAATCATCGGGTCCTATCTAGATTTCTGAATCAAAAGTTGACTCACTCTGTACCCATTTAGCTAGCAGCTCGTCATCACACTTCTGAGCTTCATAGATCTGCTGTAAAAACATTGGTCTAGCTTTCAACTCAACTAAGATTGAACCATCGTCAGATAATGTCAGTCGCATATTCATCGCTCGCAGAGAAAATAAAGACTTTCTAATTAGAGCATTAGCAACTGCATTCACTTTTCTCTAATGATAATCAATGATTAACACATGATCTTTTAACAGTTCAAGCCATTTGTGCTATCTCAGATTCAAATCTTTTTGTGACATTAGATACTTCAAACTCTTATGATCAGTAAATATATGACATTTTTCACCAAACAAATGGTGTCGCCAAATATTTACCACAAACACAATAGCTGCCAACTCTAGTTTATGTGTCAGATAATTCTTTTCGTTCAGCTTTAACTGTTTGGAAGCATAAGCTATTACTTCAAACTAAGTTGTATCAATACATACCATTGAATTCACTTACGAAAAATACAAACCATTTGGTACCAAAATGCCATTCTATAACTAGTGTCAAATAACCATATAAATCATACATAATAAGGTACCAATTCACCACATATTCAACATATCACAAGGTACATATACAATATGCATATTTAGGCTTTCATTCCATCTTCCAACATTCAAACAAAACAAGCTAAACATCAACCATATTAAGATCAATAGTTACATGCCAAAGCTAAGTTCATTTCATCATCAAAATTCCATAACACAAGCCAAACCAAATGGTCATTTCAACAACCAAAACACATAGAGAACATTAGCCAAATTTTCTATACATGCCATTATAACCAAAATCAAAACATCCAAAAATACCGATAGAGTCGATGGATAGTGTAATATAGCTCCGACAAGCTTCCAACCCGAACGAGCTTCCGATTCACTAAAAGATACAGAAAATAACACCGAGTAAGCACAAAAGATTAGTAAGTTCGTATAAGCATAAAAGATTAGTAAGTTCACATAATCATAAAACAAAACTTACCATTTAGTCACATAATAGATAAGTTAACATTTTGGCCAAAGCCTATGCATATACATCAAACAAGTTAGCCATGTGAACATATACATAAACCATATAAACATGGATGAGCACAACATATAATTATGTTTCATATACCTGTATCATCCATTTCAATTTTCCATATACCATGTAACAACATTTTAATGTAATTCGCATGTGTCATTGTAATAGTCCGTACTGAAATCTTACCATTTCGTATCAAAATAATACCCGTTGAACAATTTAGAATATCGTTAGATACCTGAGATAGCTCACCCATAGTGTGCTAACTCATATAACTATAATCCATCAAATCCTGTACATGTATGCTCACACGAGCTGTGAATATGGGCCTGCTCACACAGTTGTGGAGTATCTGCAACACATGCCGGACCTTAGCCATTGGTAGGACATTCAAGACCAGCACCCGAATCATGTAAACCTTAATGATATGTCATTCATATCCTATGAATTCCTAAGGTTCAAACGAGGTTCGATAATCGTCATACGTCAATGGATATGCAATCGTATACACATATGGTGTAATATCCCAAATTAGAGCCTAGCTGGAATATGGTTTTGAGACCACAAATTTGAAATAGAAATAAATATTTTATGATTATTACGAGGTCTATGATATGATTCCATGCTTGTGTTAAAATTTCATGAAGAAATTTTATAAGTAAAGTGTCCAATTTGACTTTAGGTGTAATGCCCCGAATTTGGGACTAGAAGGAATGGACCTTGAGTAGGGGAACAGTGAGAAGGCTTGACATAAGTAGTTAGTTGTGCAAGAAATGATACAAATGAAGGCTTGCTTCAGTGGTTAAGGGTCTTGAGAAGTGTTGGAGAAGTCCTGGGTTCAAACCTGGGCTTTAGCAAAATTTTTAGTTTTAAGTGATTAAAACCCTGAATATTAGGTAGTAAGCCTTTCAAATAATTGAGGTTAAAAGGTGATGCAAAAAAGCAGGTGATCAAGTGGCAATGAGGCGTTAGGAATGTGCATGTGGTCAGGGGTTCGAGTGTCGCCATACTATTATGATGGATATTTATTTTGTTACATGGACGGCTAGTATTGGTGTTGGTTTGGGACTCTAAGTTGAAATGGTCATAGAGGAGTTATTGGAGTGATAAGGGGAGAGATTTAAAGATAAAATCGAGGAAGATTCGAATTTGGAGGAGAGTCTTACTACGTTTGAACTCTGGCACTTAGTGTTTCGGTTGTGTAGGTGTTGGGGAGGTGTTTTGAAGGCTGAACAAATTTGTGAAGTGTTGGTCATGAAAATTTGGCTATAGGCCTTTGAGGTGCCGAATTTGTGAGGTTTTTCTTCCCATTCTTGAAACTGTCATTTCTTTTGGTAGTTTTCTCTTTCGATTTTGGGGTCTTTTTGGTAGCCAACTTCTTCTTATCTCTATGCAACTTGGTATTTTTTTCCCTTATTTTCTTTTGACCAAATAGGTTCCCTCCTTTCTTATTCCTCTACCCTTTCATATTTTCTTCTGGCTTGTCTCTAACATTGTTTGTACCGAATAACCTTTCTTTTCTCTGGTTGTCGAACATCTCAGCACTCTGTCCATCTCCCCATTTCTTGTTTCTAGGTGTTGGGGTAAAGTACTCGAAACTTCTCCTTTCCTCTCATCTTGTTCTTCTTTGGCATTATTTTCTATTCATTGTCTGGGGTTAGGCGTATATCCCATTTCAATTAAGCGCAAGGGTTGTTCTATTTGTTCCCTATTAATAGCTCTTCTCTTCCTCTCTAACATTGGCTTTTCGCTATCGGGTACTTTCAGGAGTGACTGAACGACCTTGTGCCTCGAGTTAGGGTGTATTGTTTTTGGGCCGATTGCTACTACCCTCCACTCGTAGTTCTTCATTTTTGTAAGTGGTTCACTTGGTTCAAGTGGTTTACATTTGATGTTTTATTTAACATAGTTAGGTGTTAATGTAGATCTTTGCCAAGAAGTGGGTGATCACTGGTTAAGGGAGGATTAAATCCTACTTGTTTCATTAAGGTAAGTGTTGTCCTATGGGGGATTTAGTGTTCATAAGAGGGTGGTTACCCTTAGGGATTAAGGATTGATATTGGGTCATGATTGGATGTAGGTTGGAGAACTCGTGGTTTCGTAGCACGTTTTGTTAACCAGGTGTGTACATACACCACAACTCTACATCCGCAAATCTCGAAATGCCGAAATGCCGAAAGAATGGCAATGGTTACAAAATGAGCATACGAGCGCATGTGTGGAAAATATGATATAATAGTAGAGGCCACCACGAGCGAACTCGTAGGCTGTGGCCGTAATGGGCCATGTTGGGCTGAGTTAGGCCTTACAGGCCCAAGCGGCTCGTAGGCTCTAGATGTGTAAAACTCACCAATAGGTGGGAAAATGTTGGACCGGCTGTGTCACTCACATGGCTTGGATCGAATTCGGGCTTGGTGGGCTAATGGGTCGTTTGGGCCTATAGACCTGCTTAAATAGGCTTTGGGCCCAATCGCACTGTTTGTTTGCTAAAGGTTGCAAGAGTCGCACGAAATGACTATGAACCTACTGAGGGGGTCAGTAAGTGCACTTAGACCCCGATTTACAAAATGACCGTTATGCCCTTAAGAGCAAAATGACTAAAATGCCCCTACATGTTATATGATTGTTATTGTATGCCATTTATGATATGTTTGCATTCACGTGATATTATGCTGCATGGGGGATGGGATTATTGATTTGGAGGAAGTATATGATTTGTTAGGGTCGCATGGTCGCTTGATGACTGTGGATCCACCAACAGCTTAAAGCCATTATGTGATTGGCAGCTCTGCTGCGAAATTGGTTAGTGCCACAACCGGTGCTACAACAGGAGTGTAAGGATGGGTGGGTCGATGAAATCCCCACAGGAGTGTAGGGTTGGACGGGATACAGAGTGCAAGGTTGGCTGGTTGGGTATTTGTGCATTGCATAATTTGATTCTGTTTGTGACATGGGCTCAGGCCCAACTGGAGCTATCATGGGCTAAGGCCCAAGTGCCACCGTTATTGTATGGGCTTAGGCCCAAATCGATGTGATGCATGCTTTATGATTGATGAGGGTTGTACATACTGAGTTTTCATAAACTCACCCTGCTTTTAATTTTTTAGGTAATCCTTAGAAGGTGGTTCGACGTATCGGAGGACTCGGAGGTGGCCACACTACAGATAGTCAAATTTTAGTATTTTGAATTAATTTATTTTAATTAAATTTTCTCTTATTTGGGTTTTGTTTTAATAAGGCCTTTCTTCGGTTTGTTTTAATTTCTGGATTTATCATATTATTTGCTTAACTTTTAGTTTTAAGACTCGCGTTTTAAAAAGAAGACACCGTTTTATAAACCAAATGTAAATACCCAAATGTTTTTCAAGAAAAGCTTCCGCTGTATTTGAAACACTAAATTTAACTTTAAATGTTTATAAAAATTAAGACTATCTTTAACAAAATAAGGCTTTAATCAATCCATCAGTCAAATGATGTCAAGGTTTTTCACCTACATCGAATTTTATGTTTCACCATTCAATATGACAAGCCAGATATGGCCATAATATCTATGCCGGGTTTGGGTTGTTACATTTAGTGGTATCAGAGCCAAGTTTAAAACTCGGGCTGTGAAATGGGCTTCTAGCTTTTGAGATTTTAAAAATATTTACAAACGATTTTGAAGTATTTTTGAAGGATTCTGCTGTGTGGCACATCGAGTCTCCGGCATCGAACCAAGTAAGTTTTCTTGATTTGTTTTAAAATGATATACTATAGATAGTTACTGTGCTTACTTTAAATGATAGACTATACTGAGACTGTTAGCTAGAGTAAAACTGAAGCCTGTAGGACACTAAAACTGTAGTGAGCCTACGACTGCATAAATAACTCATAACTTCTACTGTCATAAAACATTTACTTAATTACGAAAACTTTGAGCTAAATTGCATAAAATTTCTTAACCAAATTATATGCGAAGTGATAATAAGCACTAGAAGGGGTACAAGAGGCTACGGCTGAGGCCGTAGAAGTGCTAGAGCTGGATCTTCAGCATCAGGTCACATGCCCAACGTTGAGGCGAGAGAAGCATCGGCTTCACCGGTACTTGAGACAGGGCCGTATGATCGAGCAGTTGGGGACGACGCAGTGTCCCAAGCAATGTTAAGGATTCTAGAAAGGGTCATTGGGCCCAACACTGGTAATGGGAGCCGAGGGTCAATTTTTGAAACACTTCGGTCGAATAGAGCCGAGATCTTCAAGGGTATCGCGGGAGTAGCACCGAATGTGGCCGAATATTGGTTGGAGGCCACCGAAAGGATAATGGACGACCTAGATTGCACTTCCGAGCAAAAACTAAAAAGAGTTATGTCGCTGCTGCGAGAGGAAGCTTTCCAATCGTGGCTTACCGTGAAAGAGGGCACTCAACCTGACCTGATAACCTGGGAGTTCTTCAAATCGGCATTTTAAGGGAAATACGTAGGCGCAAGCTACGTGGATGCTCGAAGGAAGGAATTCTTAGACTTGACTCAGGGAGATCGATCTGTGGCGGAGTACGAGGCAGAGTTCTTACGACTCAGTTGGTATGCTAAAGGAATAGTGGCAACAGATTATGAATATTGTATTTGGTTCAAAGACGGCCTCAGAGACAGTCTTCGGGTACTGATTGCTCCTCAAAGGGAGAGGGATTTCGCAGCATTGGTGGAGAAAGCAAAAATCGCTAAAGATGTAAAATGTACTAAGCGCCTAAACCAGGAAAGAGAAAAGGGCAGAAATAAAAGGGATTCTGAGCCCTCCAATAGCGATCAAAGGCCTAAAAGAAGGGCCAGAGTGGATGGGCCGATCAGAGCGAGGCCCTCTGTTGCTACTACTGGGTTACCACCTTGTGCTACTTGTGGAAAAAGTCATGCAGAAGAGTGCTGGAGGAGAACAGGAGCTTGTCTGAGTTGCGGTTCCATGGATCATCGTCTCAAAGAGTGTCCTAGAAGACCGGATCAGAGACAAGTCTGTGGTAGAGGTAATGTATAGCCACTAAGGGGTGGTCAGCAGCCGCCTAAAGGCCGTGGTCAGGCCAGGGGTGGAAACAGGTTGGGCTGTGGAGCACCGGGCAAAGGTGGTGGTCATGCTGAGGCGAGGCAGCCAGCTTTGGTCTATATAGCATGCCGCCGAGACTACGAAGACGCTCCAGATATTAAGACTGGCACGTACTTTATCCATGGTGTACTATTTATCTATTTTGAAATTAGAATTAGAGTGCGCAGCAGAAGCATAGTGGTGTAACCTAGGTTGTGCAACTATTGGGTAGTTGGAAATTTTGAGGACGAAATTTCTTTAAGGGTGGTAGAGTTGTAACGCCTCAAATTTGGGCCTAGAAGGAATGGGACTTGAGCAGGGGAACAGTAAGAAGGCTTTTCATAAGTAGTTAGTTGTGCAAGAAATGACACAAATAAAGGCTTGCTTCAGTGGTTAAGGGTCTTGAGAAGTGGTGGAGAAGTCCTGGGTTCAAACCTGGGCTTTAGCAAAATTTTTAGTTTTAAGTGATTAAAACCCTGAATAGTAGGTAGTAAGCCTTTTAAATAATTAAGGTTAAAAGGTGACACAAAGAAGCCGGTGGTCAAGTGACAAGGAGGAGTTAGGAGTGTACATGTGGTCAGGGGTTCGACTGTCGCCATACTATTATGATGGATATTTATTTTGTTACATAGACGGCTAGTATTGGTGTTGGTTTGGGACTCTAAGTTGAAATGATCATGGAGGAGTTATTGAAGTGATTTGTGGTGTGATAAGAGGAGAGATTTAAGGAGAAAATTGAGGAAGATTCAAATTCGGAGGAGAGTCCTACTGAGTTTGAACTTTGGCACTTAGTGTTTTGGTTGTGTAGGCGTTAGGGAGGTGTTTTGAAGGCTAAACGAATTTGTGAAGTGTTGTTCATGAAAATTCAGCTATAGGCCTTTGAGGTGCCAAATTTGTGAGGTTTTTGTTCCCATTCTTGAAACTGTCGTTTCTTTTGGTAGTTTTCTCTTTCAGTTTTGCGGTCTTTTTGGTAGCCGACTTCTTCTGTTCTCTCTGTAACTTAGTATTTTCTTTCTCCCTTGTTTTCTTTTGACCATATAGGTTCCCTCCCTTCTTATTCCTCTACCTTTTCATTTCTTTCTTTTGGCTTGTCTCTGACATTGTTTGTACCGAATAACCTTTCTTTTCTCTAGTTGCTGAACATCTCACCACTCTGTCCATCTCTCCATTTCTTGTTTCTAGGTGTTAGGGTAAAGCACTCGAAACTTCTCCTTTCCTCTCATCATGTTCTTCTTCGTCTTTCTTTTCTATTCATTGTCTGGGGTTAGGTGTATACCCCATTTCAGTTGTAAGCACAAGGGTTGTTCTCTTTGTTCCCTATTAATAGCTCTTCTCTTCCCCTCTAATAGTGGCTTTTCGCTATCGGGTACTTTCAGGGGTGACTGAACGACCTTGTACCTCGGGTTAGGGTGTGCTGTTTGTGGGCCAATTGCTACTACCCTCCACTCGTAGTTCTTCATTTCGGTAAGTGGTTCACTTGGTTCAAGTGGTTTACATTTAGGGTTTTATTTAACATAGTTAGGTGTTAATATAGATCTTTGCCAAGAAGTAGGTGATCACTTGTTAAGGGAGGATTAAATCTTACTTGTTTAATTAAGGTAAGTGTTGTCCTATTGGGGATTTAGTACTTGTTTAATCAAGGTAAGTGTTGCCCTATTAGGGATTTAGTGTTCATAAGAGGGTGGTTACCCCTAGGGATTAAGAATTGATATTGGGTCATGATTGGATGTAGGTTGGAGAACTCGTGGTTTCGTAGCACATTTTTTGAACCAGGTGTGTACATACACCACCTTAACTCTAGATCCGCAAATCTCGAAATGCTAAAATGCTGAAAAGTCGAAAGAACAATAATGGTTACTAAATGAGCATGCAAACGCACGTGTGGAAAATCTGATACGATAGTAGAGGCCACCACGAGCAAACTCGTGGGCTATGGCCATAATGGGCCACGTTGGGCCGAGTTGGGCCGTATGGGCCTAATGGGCTCGTAGGCCCTAGATGTTTAAAACTCACTAATATGTGGGAAAATGTTTGGCCGGCTGTGTCAGTCACATGGCTTGAATCAAATTCGGGCTTGGTGGGCTAATGGGTCGTTTGGGCCTATGGGCCTGTTTAAATAGGCTTTGGGCCCAATCGCACTATTTGTTTGCTAAAGGTTACACGAGTCACGCGAAATGACTGTAAACCTATTGAGGGGTCAGTATGTGTAGTTAGACCTCGACCTATGAAACGACCGTTATGTCCCAAAGGGTAAAATGACTAAAATGCCCCTACATGTTATATGATTGTTATTGTATGCCATTTATGATATGTTTGCATTCACGTGATATTATGGTGCATGGAGGATGGGATTATTGATTGGAGGAAGTATATGATTTGTTAGGGTCGCATGGTCGCTTGACGACTGTGGATCCACCAATGGCTTAAAGCCATTATGTGATTGGCAGCTCTGCTGCGAAATTGGTTAGTGCCTCAACTAGTGCTACAACAGGAGTGTAGGGATGGGTGGGTCGATTAAATCCCCACAGGAGTGTAGGGTTGGATGGGATACGGAGTGCAGGGTTGGTTGGGTATTTGTGCATTACTTAATTTGATTCTGATTGTGACATGGGCTCAGGCCCAACTGAGGCTATCATGGGCTAAGGCCCAAGTGCCACCGTTATTGTATTGGGCTTAGGCCCAAATCGATGTGATGCATGCTTTATGATTGATGAGGGTTTTACACACTGAGTTTTCGAAAACTCACCCTGCTTTTAATTTTTTAAGTAATCCTCAGTA
The DNA here is from genome assembly GCA_025698475.1 of Gossypium anomalum. NCBI lineage: Eukaryota > Viridiplantae > Streptophyta > Magnoliopsida > Malvales > Malvaceae > Gossypium > Gossypium anomalum. The sequence goes on from CM046956.1 coordinate 55,051,874, forward strand.
GGAGGTTCGACGTATCGAAGGACTCGGAGGTGGCCACACTGCTGGACAGTCTAATTTTAGTATTTTGAATTACTTTATTTTAATTACATTTTATCTTATTTGTGTTTTGTTGTAATAAGGCCTTTCTCCGATTTGTTTTAATTTTTGGATTTTATCATATTGTTTGCTAAACTTTTAGTTTTAAGACTCGCATTTTAAAAAGAAGACAACGTTTTACAAACCAAATGTAAATACCCAAACGTTTTTCAAGAAAAGCTTTCACTGTATTTGAAACACAAAATTTAACTTTAAATGTTTATAAAAATTAAGACTATCTTTAACAACATAAGGTTTTATCAATCCATTAGTCAAATGATGTCGAGGTTTTTCACCTCCATCAAATTTTACGTTTCACCCTTCAATGTGACACCACCGGATATGACCACAACGTCTGCGTCGGGTTTGGAGTGTTACATTAGGGACTAAATTGAATAAGTGACAAAGTATGTGTTTCTAGAAGCTTTTTGTATGAAATAGCTTTGGATTATTAATTAGAGGTCATTAAATAGCAATTGCCCAATTTTTATTTTTATGGACAAAAATGGGCATGCATGGATAAAATTTGAAAGTTTAGTGAAAAAGGCATTTTGTTCATTTGGTTAATAAAATAATAAAAAGGGAAAAATCAAGCAAAATTTGCTCATATTCTCCATGCCATAGCCAAAATTCTCAAGCTCTCCATAGCTAGGTTTTTCAAGTTTTCAAGCATGATTGTAAGTGCTCACTAGCCCCTTTTTTATGTTTTTTGCATTTTTTAAGTCCTTAAGGCATGATTTATCCATTTCCAGCCATATTTTGAGCAAGGGTTTATGTATGAAATTTAATCCATGTGTGACATGTTTGTATTTTGATGTTTAATGGAAGAATATGAAAGTTTGATGTGTGTTTAACATCTTTTACTAAGTGATTTTTTTATAGAAATGCATGGAAAGGACTTGTTTGTAAAAAAGGTATAAAAATGAGTAGTAAAATATGAAATAAAGGAAAATGTGAGCTGATATGAGCATGGAATAGGTTCGGCTAGGCTTTGGTAACAAAGAAAATGAACACATTTCATTTTACAAGCCTAGGGACTAATTTGTTAATATGTAAAAGTTTAGGGGCAAAACCATAATTTTGCCTAAATATAATTTTCGGATTGATTTGAATAATGTGATGATTAAATGAGCTGAATTTTCTATTATAGATCAAGAAAAACGGAGTCTGGACCTAGATCGAGGAAAGAACAAGATTTTGGACTAAATCGAATTATTTGTTCATATTTTGTACCGAGGTAAGTTCATGTGTAAATAATGCAATGATCTATCATGTTTGAGTGTTTTATTTATGTATGAATCTCTATGTTTAATTATTATGACGTGCGTATGAATGACTCTACTGTTTATGAGCATGACTTTGTGAACGAGTTCGACGAATATGCATTATCGAAAAAATCCCATTTGAACCTTAGGAATAATTTAAGATACAATGTGACATGTCACTAGGAACTATTTGATTATAAGCTCATGAGATTATGTGTAGATATGATTATGTGAATCCTGGTGCTAGTCTTGTACGTTCTACCGGTGGCTGGGTAGCCTGGCATGTGTTGCGGGTACCTGTCAGCATGTGTAAGCAGGCCCATGATTAGCTCGAGCGTGAGCAATGTGTGATTGTGATATGTGGTAGAATGTGGCTACGTTTGAAGCACTACGTGCAAGTCTTCCGTGTATCGGATAGTATTCCGAGTGTTTAATGGGTAAACCTGTGAGTTATCCGACTAGTAAGTCAATGATGAGGAAATGTGACAATGTGCTACAAGTTGGCACAAGTATGTACGAAAAACCTATATGAATGAGATCGATATGTGATGAACTTGTGGTAAGATTGGAATTGTGTAATTTAAGCCTATGAATTTATGATAACACATAAGTAAACTATGTTATGTCATTGGTATTTATTCATATGATTATGTTGCTATTTATTTACATGTGAACTTACTAAGCTTTATGCTTACTCCCCTCTCTTTTCCATTTTCTTATAGTATCGCCAAGATAGCTCGAGGACCAAAGAACGTCGAAGGCTCGATCACACTATCAACTAGATATTTGGGTATAGTTAGCCTCAACATTTTGAGTATGGCATGTATAGGGGCTTGGTCTATTTGTTATGTGTCATACTGATTAGCCAACTGTGTTGTCTTCTAGTAATATTGGATTTATTTTTGTATATGGCCATGTGATATAGTTCATATTGATTATTTGGGTTGTAACCCTAGTTATTGGTGCATGCATGCAAATGTGCTTAGGCTTTAATGTGGTTATGGTTGCTTATGGTTAATGAGTGTGATGGATGGCATGTATGCTTGGTGTATGAAATATGAATTAATGTGCATGACAATAAAGGTGATGCAAGTGTGTAACTTAAAAAAAAAAGGTTAGTAGAGACGATAGACAAATATGAAATTGGTGTGGAATGCCATATGAAAGCATGATAGCTTGAATAGGTGATATGTGGACATTACCAAGTCATAATTTAACCATGAATGTGAATGCTTGAGTAATAAAATGTGCCATGTTGCATGGTATGAAGTGAGTGTAAGTATATGAGTGATTAAGGGTGGCAAATGGCTTGGAAAATAGCCTAGAAATTGTCCACACGGTTAGACACATGGGCATATGTCTAGGCCGTGTGTGACACACAATCCACCCTATGGGCATGTGATCCGGCCATGTGTCTCCTGAACCCTAATTAGAAAGCCCAGTAGTTAACACACAGGAAGAGACATGGCCATGTGTCTCATCCGTGTGGAGGACACGGCCTCAGGATATGGGTGTGTGCCAAGGCCGTGTGAAGTCTGTATTTAATTTCGAGAATTTAATTCGCCACACGGCCTAAGCACATGGGTGTGTGACGTGGCCATGTGACTTTATTTTGTTGATGATGTCACAGTTAGAGAGTTACACAGGCTGAGGACATGGGCATGTCCCAAACCACACGGCCTACCCACACGGGCATGTGACACTCCAAAGTATGAGAATCTTCTAACTGTTTTAGAAGTTCTGAAAGTTTTTGGTTGAGTCCTAAACCACTCCCAACATATGTTTTGGGTCTCGTAGCCCTTTATAAGGGACAATTTGCATGTGATTGAAAAGTTTTAAATTTGGATGAAATTTTATGGCCTCAAACCTTGTCTCGGTGTCAGATACGGGTAAGGGGTGTTACTTATGGCAATTCATAATTTATGTATAAATCAATATAATACATATAAAGACATTTTAATCACACGAATTTACCTCGATGAGTACATATAGATACGGAGGTGACTAATCCGAGACTTTATCTTTGCCCCGATCTAAATTCGTACGAGGTCTATCTTAATCTATTCGGATAAATTTAGCTCAATTCAATAAGTAATTAACACAAAATCATATTTTGGCAAAATTACTATTTTGCCTCTATACTTTTAACTTCTTACAATTTAGACCCTAGCTCATAAAAATGGAAATTTATGCAACTTCACCACAACCCATCATATTTGAATATCAATTAGGTCCCTAGAAATCCCTATATTTCATTTATTTCACAATTTTACGATGTAAAAATTTTTATTTTTCAATTTAGTCCCTATTTGACAATTTCATAAAAAATCTCTTAACAAAAGTTGTTTATCTAGCAACAGCTATCCATTTTCTTCCATCAAACATAAAAAACAACCTATGTTCATTCATTCAAAAACTCTAATACTTTAACAGTTTCACAAATTAGTCCCTGAGCTGGCTAGATTAAGCTACAACTATCCCGAAAACATATAAATCATTAAAAACGAGATAAAAATAACTTACAATCAAGCAATGAGAAGTTGTCGAAATTAAAAGCTCAACAATGGCTTCCCAAACCCTAACATTCGATTGAAGTTGAAGAATAAAGATAAAAGCTTGTTTTTGTTTTATTTAATTTTAACTTTAATTACTAATTACCCAAATTAACCTTAAAAATTAACCAAAATTTCAATAATGGCAAACCATGTGTAACACCCCTCACCCATATTCAACGCCAGAATAGGGTTACAGAGCATTACCGGACATATTATACAATTAAACATACATTTCACATGCATTTTCAAATATCATGTAATCATCATTCAGCATCATTCACATGTCCTTAATACAAGCCTACGATGCCCTAAACATGCATTCGGGGTGATTTGGAACTAAACCGATAACTTATGAAATTTCTAGAAATCTTAGAAAATTTTACAAAATACAGGGGACATGTCGTGTGGCCGGGCCATGTGTCTCACACGGCCACAGACACGCTCGTGTCACAGGTCGTCTGGACATTTGAAATTAGATCACATGGGCGTATCCTAGCCCAGGTCCTACCCGTGTAACTCTCTGACTTGGGTCACACAGCCAACCACACCCCCGTGTGACAAGCCCGTGTGCCCTTCGAAATGGCCTCACATGCCTGTGTGCTAGGCCGTGCCAAACCTATAGGGTATACTGACTTATGCCACATGGCCAAGTCACATGCCCTTGTGTTAGGCCATGTGGAGCATACTGACTTGATTTCTAAATCAACACCAAGGGACACACGATCATGTGTCACACACGGCTGAGACACACACCGGTGCCTATGCTCATGTGAACAAAAATAGGCTATTTACCAAGCCATCTTGCCACCCAAATTTGCATACACCTACACCAATCCAAATGGCACCAAACATGACATAAATAGGCATTCATCCAATCTCGAATAAGCTTAATTCATGCCATTTCAATGCCAACATATATAAGGCACACAAATGCCACAATATACCATTGAATTTCATACCAAACCTCACTTTCAAAAATCATCAATGTGGACACTACAATTATGATCATTTTCCCTAAACTCATAAGCATAAAAATTCTCAAATATCAACCATTTGCCACAATCATTTGCATAGAAATTATCAACACATGACAAAGGCCATTTGCATATATATACACAACTAAATCAACCAAAATAAGCCAACTCTCATGGATATATACAAAACATATAACGCCCCGAATTTTATATTTTTGCTTCTGCAAATATTGATACAAATATTTGTCTACTTCATTGGTTAAGTGTTCTGGGTGTGTGTGGGAGGTCCCAAGTTCAAGCCTTGTCTTGGGAAAAATTTTGGTATTTTTCTAAATAAAGCCTTGACCTTGATCAATAGGCTTTTGATTGGTTGGTTGTAAAACATATCAGAATGGGCCTACCGGTCTGGTGGTTAAGATGTGTGTTGGTGTGTTGGAGGTCTAGAGTTTGAATCCCTATGCAAGCGTGGGAGTGTGTTTTTGCTCGTTTGACCGAGAGAGTTTCGGTCAAACAGAAACTCTGAGTAGTAGAGTTTGTGTGGGTTAGTGGGGAGAGATTTGGGGAGATGATAGGGGGTTATCAGAATATTCTGTTTATTTTTCCTTTTCCCAATAGAAAAAAATATTTCAATTTTCTCTCCTCCAAATTCTCTACCGGCCCCCTTTTCTCGTTCTCTTCTTTTTCCTGAATCTGTTCCCATCTCTTGTTTTGTAACGTGGTTGGTGCTCACGTGATTTGGTAAGTTTGGTAAGTGAATTCTTGGTACTTTGGCATGATGTGAATGCTAAGTTTTGATTAGAGTTCTATGGATGTTTTTGGCTGCGGTATTTCGCGAGAATCAAGGTTCATCTCGTACTTTTCTATAGTTAATTGTTTGGGGTGATTGAAGGTAAGAGGGTTTTTTGCTCAAAGGATGAATATTCTATATTAGGTTGGATTTTAGTTCACTGTTAAATGATTAATTGAGTGCTACAATGGTTGCTTTCTAGGTTCTAGAGGCTTAGGAGTGCTTGTGCATCGAAGACGATATAGGTGTGTACCTGAAATGAAGAAAACGGGGTTCGGCGAAAAGCTAAAAAAGCTTACTGTCGATGCCACACGGGCATGTGGTCACCCGTGTGGTAGGCCGTGTGACGGAACACAGGCTTGTGATCGACGAGCCAGGCCGTACGCCAATGACACGGCGATGTGATGGCCAAGTAGGCTTTATGCGAGACACGGGCTACACTGATTTGGGCCGTGTAGGCCACATGAGTAAAACCACATGGGCGTGTGGGATTCTGGGCCAAGCCGTGTGATCCACACGGCCAAGGTTAATTTGGGCCGTGTAGGCCATATAGGCATATGGGCCCACACGGGTAGGCCACATGGGCTTGCGAGCCCATGTTTCTGAAAAGTTGTCTAAGGTTGCATGGGTTGCCCAAGGCAACTGTGGACCAACTGGAGGGTCGATAAGCCCTATTTAGACCTTATACGAGTGATCTGTTTGTCTGATTTCTGTATCGCACATGAATTATGATATCTAATTGTATGTACTATAATTGTATAACAGCATGACATCTTTTGTATGTTGCATTGCATCGGGGTGGGTTATTGATGATATTTGGAGGAAGTGTCTGAAAGGCTATTAAGCATATTATCTGGCAGCTCTACTGCAAATTTCTAATTATTGTGCCTTATTTCGGTACAGCATAGTGTGTAGGGATGGACGGAGATGGTGTGTAGAGGCTGGTGGGTAGGATTCTATTTTTCTACTATTGCATATTGTATCTGAGATGGGCCAAGGCCCTAGTATAAATATCTGAAAATGTATCTGATTGGGCTAAGGCCCAAACCAAATCTGTAATGGGCTCAGGCCAGCCTGTGTTTGACTGTATTTCGATCTGATTTTCTATGCATGTTTTCTGTGGGGATTACACACTGAGTTTGCGAAAACTCATCCTTTCTGTTTAATTTGTACAGGTAATCCCCAAACTTGACGGCTCAGCGCAGCGGAGGACTCGACGGTGGCCACATGTAAATTTTAGACTATTCTCATAATTTTTTAGATTTTAATACTTATTTGGGGTTTGATGTAAATTTTGGGACTTTAGACTGTTCTAGATTTTTACTTTGGATTTTTAACTGCTCTACAATTTCAGAACGGCTAAACGATAAAAACTCGATCTCGCCAAAACAAAGGTTTCTTTCAACACTGACAGTTTTCCAAAAAAAATATAAATGTTTCCAAAAGCTTCCGCTAAAAATATTTGGTTTAGTCATAACGAAGAATGTGCGCTTTACTTCGAATTAAAATAAAGGCTAATCAATTGGAACGGTTTTAACTCGATAAACTCGTTTTCGAATTTCATTCTATGTGACATCACCAGATTCGGCCATAATGTCTAGGCCGAATTTGGGGTGTTACAAAACCAAACACTAAACATTTACAAGCCAATCCAAATGACTAAATTCATTACCAAAATATATACCAAAATGACCAAAGCTCCTATACATGCCACATAACCAAAATACATAGATTCAAAAGTACCAAAGTGATAGCTTGATAGTGTGATGAGATCTCTGACAATTCCCAAATTCGAGCTAGCTTTGATTTCACTATAAAACACGGAAATATAAACAATGTAAGCTATAAAGCTTAGTAAGCTCATATGAAATAATAAGCAAAGCTTCAATCAAGAATATGAACATAACATACTACAAAACATTTAATCAAAATGTTAACATATATTCAGTCACACAATTAACCTTGAATTCACAACTTCCATAGATTCAATGCTTATATAATTTTCGTATATACCTGTACTGATACATATCTATTTCTCACCATTTCATATCTTCGATATACCTGTTGAACCATTTGGAATACTATCGGATACTCAAGAATCTCACACCCTAAGTACAACATATATAGCCGAAGCTATCTCGATCTCATATCGCATATAATGCTCACTCTCGAGCTATCAATGGGTCTGCTCACACAAGCTGGAGGTCATGACAAAACTACACAATGCTATTCACACAAGCTGACGAGTATCCGCAACACATGCCAGATAACTCAGCCACTGGTAGGACGTACGGACCAGCACCCAAATCACATAATCCCTAATGACATGTCATTCATATCCTAATATATTCCTAAAGTTTAATCGGGATTTACCGTTGCCAAATCATCGTTGAACATATCCACAATGTCGTATACACAATATATTCAATATTAAAGCATTTAAAACACAATTATAATAATACTCATTAACATACGAACTTACCTCGATTGCAAAAATGACAAAATAAGTCGATTAGTCTGATACTTTGCTTTTCCCCTGATCTAAATCCAAACTTCACTTTTCTTGATCTAATTATAATCAAAATTAATTTATTTAATTATCATTCTATTCAATTTAGTCCAAAATACACATTAAGGCAACCTTACATTTTTGCCACAAATATTTCAACATTTTTACAATTTAGTCCTTATCTCATAAAAATACAAATTCATGCAATCCAACCTATACCAATGCTAGCTGAATTTCAATTAAGTCCCTACCAGACCATATTTTACATTTATTTTACAATTTAACCACAAAATTTCACATTTCATAATTTAATCCCTAATTGGTAATTTTACTAAAATCATTTTACAAATCTTGTTTACCTAACAACAAGCATACATTTTCTACCATCAAACATCAAAATACACATGTATTCATCAATGGAAAACCCTAAACCTTTAACAATTTTGCAAAATAGTCCTTGGGCTGCTAGATTAAGCTGCAACAATATCATAAACATAGAAATCATTAAAAATGGGACAAAAATCACTCAACAATTGGACAAACAAGCTTGGCCAAATGAAAAGGATGAAAATGGATTCTTTTATCCCTAACAATCAGTTGAAGAAGATGATAATGAAACAAAATTTTGTTTTGTTTTATTTAATTAACCTTTATTTCCAAATACCAAAATTAACATTAAAATTTATTACAAATTTCATAATTACCAAGCCATTATCATCCACTATCATATTAATAGGCTATTTACCACATAAGGACCTCTAATTTAAGGTTTTATAGCTATTAGGCACCTTTAACTAATAGAACACAAGTTTTACACTTTACGCAATTTAGTCCTTTTTATCAAATTGAGCATTCTAATGATAAAATTTTTTAATGAAATTTTCACACAATCATATTATCATGCTGTAAATATTAAAATAATAATAAAAAATTATTTTGACCTCAGATTTGTGGTCCCGAAACCACTGTTCTGATTTGACTAAAAATGGGTTGTTACACCATGCTAATCCACTAACACATTTTTATTTAGTTACCATATAAGGACTTCAACTTTAAAGTTCTATAGCTATTTAATACTTTTAGCTACTAGAACTCAACTTTTTAACTTTTCGTGAATTAGTCTTTTTCTATCAAATTAAGCATGTAAACGGTAAAATTTCTTAGTGAAACTTTTATATAGTACTACTATTATGTTGTAGACAATAAAATAATAATAAAATAAATTTTTCAACTTCAGATTTGTGGTCCCGAAACAACTGTTTCAATTTCACTGAAAATGGGTTGTTACACTTCCAACTATTTCATCCCACAAATAGAAGCATCAGTAGAGTGAACCGTGAATCTATAGTTTTTACCTTTACCCCATCCAAAAAATTCATCCACATTCTAAAGGCGTTTAAGATGAAATGGTCGACACCACTGGAGGCGGCATGCTAGGTTTAAATTAATCCCAATTCCAATCCTCACTCAATGAAACCATATCTATAACTAGAACATGAGCAACATGTATATGGTCAGTTTGTATACAAACATTCACCAGACGACCCCACTCCTTAACCCAATAGTTTCTCTAAAAATCAACATCAAGACCTTTTCCTACATTCCACACTATATTGGCCCAAACTCTGCAAATCCCCTTCCATAAACGAGATATATTACTTGCATATAACACAAGTGGTAGTTTACCTACCCATTTATATTTCATTCTGGGAACCTGCACCCATAATTGGTCTGGCTTCTGAACAATACTAAATCCAATTTTCATAAGGAAATCATCATTTTTATAATCAATCTTCTTGAATTCAAGACCCCTATTTTTTGTATCATTACATATATCTTCCCATTTGACTAGATTTACCCCCCTTTTCTCGTCTGAGTGGCCCCAAAAAAAATTACGGATAAACTTCTCTATATCAAAACAAATACCTTTTCGAATAACCGTCAATTGTATAACATAAGTAGGAATAGCTGCTAGCACTACTTTAGCTAACGTGATAAGACCTACTAGCAAAAGCAATTTAACCTTCAATCCTGCCAATTTCTAATGCATATTGTCCACAATATATTAAAAGGTGTCTTTAGTCCCTCTTTGATGGAGTGGCACACCAAAATATTTCCCCAAATTATCCACATGAGAGAAACCAAGTCCACCATTAATACTCATATGCAAATCATGGTCCACATTTTTTGAGAAAAAAATCTAAGTTTTTTGTGCATTAACTCGATGCCCGTAACTGTCACAAAAATCCTCAATCACCTTTTTTATGGTCACCATTTATTCAACAAATTCCTCATTGAATAAGATTAAGTCATCAGTAAAAAAAAAAGATGGGAGGTACCTGGACCATTCTTGGATGGTTTAATTGGTTTCCCTTCTTCCTTTTGAACTGCATTAGTAATAAGATGAGCCAGTTGTTCCATGCGAAGAACAAAAACATAAGCCGACAAAGGATCACCCTGTCTTATTCCACTAGAAGGTGTAAAGACATTAGATAAGCTCCCATTCTAGATAACTTGCATGGTTGTCGAGCTAATGCAATGCATAATAAGATTTTGGACACAAATTGGAATACTAATATCCTCTAATGTATCCACAATGCCATCCATCCTTTTTTTGCCAGATTTCCTGCGCATTAAGTGAATTATTTCCTACGCTACAATAATGTTATCCATAATACTCCTTCTTGAGAAAAAAAACTTAACTAATTTGGTAAAACCCATTTCGACATCAAAGACTTTAGCATATTAATTATGGGCTTAGCCAAAATTTTATATAATACCATGTTAAGACTGATTGGGCAAAATTAGGCTAGCAACTTTGGGTTTTCCACCTTTGGAGTCAAAACCAATAACCTACGATTAAGCCAATTGTCAAACCTACCACCGTTCCAAATTTTTCTCACGAATTTACAGGCACTATGTCCTACCATTGTCCATTTCTTCTAATAAAAAATTACATGTATCTCATCAATTCTAAGTGCTTTCAAAGGTGGCATCTCGAACATTACCCTCTGGACCTCCTCATTTGTTATTGACATTTCCAAGGATTTAACCTTATTTTCAGACATTTTGTAGAAAAATCTTCAGTAGACAAGTCTAATGCAAGTTGATAAATCCTTTGTAAATAGAGACTTATAGAACTGAGTGGCCATTTGTTGCAAGATTTCAGGATCCTTACACCAGCTATCATCACTAAGCTTCAACATACTTATTCTATTCGACCTCCTCTAATTAATGTGCTAGCATGAAAAAACTTAGTATTTCGATCTCCTTCACATTTGCAATAGGCCTTTTGTTGCCACAAATTCGCCTTTTGACTAAGCACCTCCTTAAGATCCAAACTGAGTTGTTTCTCAAGATTCAAGAGAAACTTCGAGGGATACTGATCAAGTTTTTTCTTAATCCCCTTTTAGCCTAACCAGAAGCAATCTTTTCTTGCCATTAATATGACCAAAAGAGCTGAACTTCCACTCTTTGACCTTAGAAAGGAAATTATTAATATCCAATACAACTCTATCATCCCCAAGCCAAGAATTAGCTAACACCAACTCAAAATTGTCATGCTCTAGCTGTGAAGCAAGAAAACAAAATAGCCTTTCTAACTTAGGCAAGTCACAAGCTCTCACAGAAAAGAATATTGGACGTAACATCCCGATTTTAGGCCTAATTGAAATAGTGGTTTCAAGACCACAAATCTAAAGTAGAAATAATTATTTTATAAATGTGTTGAGGTCTATGATATGTTTGCATAATTGTATGAAAGTTTCGTTACGAAATTTTGTTGATAGAGTGTCCAATTTGATTTTTAGGACTAAACTACAAAAGTTGCAAAATATGTGATTCTAGAAGCTTTAAGCATGAAATAGCTATGGATTATTAATTAGAGGTCCTCAAATAGAAATTTAACCAATTTCTATTTTTATGGACAAAAATGGGCATGAATAAGTAAAATTTGAAAGTTTAGTAAAAAGGACATTTTGGTTATTTGGTTAATAAAAAAATAAAAAGGGAAAATTAAGTCAAAATTTTCTCATCTTCTCCATGCCATAGCCAAAATTCCTAAGGTCACCATAGCTAGGGTTTCTTCAACTTTCAAGCTTGATTTCATGTATTTTGATGTTTCATGGTAGATTATGAAAGTTTGATATGTGATAAACATATTTTACTAAGTGATTTTTCATGAAAACACCTAAAAAAGACCTATTTGTAAAAGTTATAAAATGTGTAGTAAAAATCTGATTTGATGAAAAATGTGGGCTGATATGAGCATGATATAGGTTTGGCTAGGCTTAGGTAACAAAGAAAATGAGTACATTTCATTTTACGAGCCTAAGGACTAATTTGTAAATATGTGAAAGTTTAGAGGCAAAACTGTAATTTTTCCAGAGTATGGTTTTTAGGCTGATTTGAAAAATGTGATAATTAAATGAGCTAAATTTACTATTATAGATCGAGAAAAACAGAGTCTAGACCTAGACCGAGGAAAGAACAAAGTTGTGGACTAAATCGAATTAGTTAGCCATATTTTGTACCGAGGTAAGTTCATGTGTAAATAATGCAACTTACATTATGTATTTAATATTTTGTTATTGCATGACTTGTACAATTATCATTACGGATTCGTTCGACAAAGATTCGATACTGTGAAATTCCTGATTGAACCTTTGGAATAGTTAGGATACAAATGTCATGACATTATGAGTTTACGTGTACGACCATATCTGGAATATGGCATCGTTATGAGATTTTGTGTAAGACCATGTCTGGGACATGGCATCAATATGAAAATCGTGTAAGACCATAGCTAGGCTATTTGCATCTATATGAGATCTCATGTAAGACCATATCTAGGATATGGCATTGGTACGATTCTATGTGTATGTAATTCCCGAGTATCCTTTAGTATTCCAAGTGGTTCAACGGGTGATTTAAAGATTATGTCAAAGATTTGATAGGTTATGATTATGTGATAAAGTGGTACAGGTACATATGCAAAACTCATGAGAAATGATTTCGGTTTAAGATGTATTATTCGTAAGGATGCAAATGAGTAAAATAAGTCTATGATCACTTGATGATTTTGTGCTAATTTACATTATGTTATGTGTATGTTATTGTATGTTTAAATTTAATTATTATTTACATACAAACTCACTAAGCTTAAAGCTTACCCCCCTTTTCCTTTTCATTTCTTATAGTGTCGCCAAGCTAATTCGGGGATCGAAAGTAGTCGGAGCATCAATCACACTATCAATTAGATAATTTGGGTATTAATTGGTTTAGTTATTTTGAATATGGCCTGCCCACATGGGCGTGTAACCCTCCAAAGCATGAAAATTTTCTAAGTGTTGTAAAAATTTTGAAAGTTCTCGGTTTAATCCCAAAACGCTTCTAAAGCACGTTTTGGGCCTCGTAGACTTGTTTAAGGGATGATATGGATGTTTATGAAAAGTTTTAAATTTGAGTGGAAATTCATGTCTCGATTTTGAATATTCGTTTGAGTTTAAGTCTGGTAATGCCTCCTACCCTGTTTCGGCATCGGATACAGGCAAAAGGTGTTACATTGGACTATGATCCAGTCCAATTTGCTGAAGATGAGTCACAGAGGATTCGTGAAAATGCTTCATCCATGTAACACTACAAACATACTGATGCAAACATTGAAAAAGTGAACCCTGACTCTAAGTGAAGGACGTGTTGGGAAATGTGCCCATATTGTAGTAAACATGTAACTAGTTTCTATTTATTTGAACAATGAATAAATAATAAAGTTAATTTCACATTTCAGTATTATTTCTTTTGTATTTTCTGTCTTTTATATTTTGCATGCATAGCAAAATTGTGACAAGCAAATTTTAGCTCATTGATTGTCTAAAGTTCAAATTGAAGATAAGTGGCGTTGTAAAGAATGTTTACATTGAGAGAAAGACAACTTACTTCAGTATATAATATAAATAAGCCCGTAATCCTGTAAAAGAATCAGAGTGAGCATTTGATTCAATTACTGGGAAGAATTATTATGTAATCTACAATTTCAATTGGGAGATGACTAGTCTTGGCTATAAGAGTAGTTGATTCCACAAGTAGAGACATAGATATATTCATTAGTAGAAAGATACATTGGACTAGACCCAAGATGAATTAATTTTGAATCCGTTTGTGAATTAATTCACTTGTGACATTCATGGTGTGAGTTATCTAAAGCTCGATCGGACTACATTTGAATTAGAAGAAAATTTTACTATTTTGGGAATAATTTAATTGAGTTGATTTATTCAATGTGGGATTAAATTAAGTGGTCCTAAGAATTGTTCAACTAGAGAATTTGATTAAATAATTTTCTTAAAAAATTAATTTGGAAAATCTAAGTAATTTTTTGAAAAATTAATTTTGATCAAGTAAAATTAAGTTAATCAAATCAATTAATATTAATGTTATATTTTTGGAAGTTAATTTTCAAGTCAGACAATTGGCCCAATGGGTAATTGAACTTGAAAGTTGGACTTGAGATCATAAACTGGTCCCGACAGCCCAAAACTAAGACCAAGACCAACAAACTGGTTGAACCGAGGCGACAGTCCAACCGATAGCTAGACTAGACCAATCGAGTCGTCATTGAACTAGACTGAACCTGCAGCAGCCGGACTAGCTCGAGGTGCCGTAAAGGTGTCGAACTTGCATCACTAAACACAGCGATGCCAGTAGCTGTGAGGGCAACGTCCTAATGGCCGGCGGTGGTTGGTCATCGGTGGTTGAGCAATGGAAGAGTTACATTCCTATTGTAATTCTACCAGAGAATTTAATTTTAGATTAATTATTCCAAAAATAATATTATTTTAATAGTTTAATATTTAATTTAATTTAATTTAATATTTATCTTGTACATAAACATTCTGTTATTTTAATAAGATTTAATATTAAATTTAATCTAATATTTATCTTGATAATTATTATGTTATTTTAATATTAAAATGATTAAATTTAATCATAGTTGAACTCTCTATATTCTCCCTATATAAAGAAAGCCTTGGGTCATTATTTACACACACTTCAATTCAAGAGAAAGTTGTAGAGAGAAAATTCTTTGATAAGATTATTCCAGAAAATTTCTAAAGATATTTTTCTGATTTACAACTTTACCCAAAAGTTTAGAGAAATTGCAAAATTACCCCATTGGTAATTTTTGTGAAAAATTTACTGATTCAAAGTGAACCCAAACTTAGCATACATGAGCTTGAAGATAGCAGAGAAGACTACTCGATCGAAGTACTCATCCTAGACAAATTGAAAAGGTACAAATTGATTAAGTCTTTATTACTTTAGATATCACAACCAAGATCATGTTTTGGAAATTTTTTTAAAACTCTAGTTTTTTCCTAAATTTATTTTCCGTTGCATTTTCAAAACCCGTTTTTCCAACTGGATGACCCTTTAAATCCCATATCTTGCAAACCATTATCAAACAAAAATTCTCGAAATAAATGATCAATAACTGTTCAATTCCCTGCCCCTCCCTTTCTCTCATTGCAACATATAATGACATTAAAATCACCTCCAAGCAACCATAGAACATTTTCCTATACTCCAAAATTTGTGAGCTGACTCCACATTGATTTTCATTTACATGCATTAGGGCTCGTATAAACTGTAGTGAAGAAGATACTTTGTCCCCTCCCTTTCCTGACACATTTATAGTGAAGAAATTGATTCAAAACTTTAAGGATCTCTATCTTTAGGGTGCACCTCTGTAGAAGCCAAATATCCCTTGGAAACCCTTTCGCTTCGACCCTATATGAGTATTCAAAATGAGTCCTACAGATAATATCATCTACTTTTTTACCACTTACCCTTGTTTCCATCAAAACAAGAATATCTAGCTTTTGTAGTTGCAACATATTTTGCAAAACAATAACAAATTTGCTAGCCACTCCTTAAAGATTCTAAAATATTATTTTAAAAACCATAGAATAAATTCAGAAAGGAAGAATCCCACTAACTGTGTTGGTGGCGGCAATTCTCCTTATGGAATGATCAAAATTCCTTGAACACTAATATCTTATTAGCGCTCCTCTGGATCACTCACAGTATGATTTGGACCAGTCTCTTCAATCATTCCTTTTGAACCATCAAGTTCATTTGAGATGGAATCAACCTATTCTACCAGTATAAGATTAGCGGGTCTTCTTTTCTCATTTCTTTTTCACAAATTGTGTCCCCTTTTTTTGTTGTTTCTTTCATTGACAGTGTTTTATTTTTCATAATCATAAGTACTTTATTTTTGCATGCTCCATTTATTCCACGTGCCACCCTTGGATTATTAGCACCATTGATCGATTGTTTAACGTCACAGTAATAATGTGCAAGCATACACTGTCAATGCAAGTATAGTATACAGATATGAGTCTATTGGATATCGATCCCATGAGGATGGTTGCCTTTTGTCTATCAGTGTCAGTGTAATAAATAGATAGAAACAAGATAAATTGTGAGAGTAGTTGTCGAAGCAATAACTTGAAAACAATAAGATAAAATATGATAATGAAAAACTGGGATCCCCAACGTGAATATTCAATAGAATACTAAGTGCTCACAAGGTATAAAAGGATAGGTGATTGTCGATGCATTAAATTGCAATGAATATCTTACCAAGATTAACTTTTATATTTAATCTAAGACTTAAACATGCACATTAACCACACCTTCCGATGATGGTAATGGAACACTATTAAGAACAAGTGGATTGAATTCCTCTAATCCTCAAGCAACTTTCATTGTCATGCTTGTTAGCTTGAACTATCGCTGCATTTTCCAGTGTTTGTGACCGCAATAACACTTCCATGCTAAAAACATTCAAACCCAAAGATTAAACAGTACAAGCAAGATTGAATAAAATAACATTTAACCCAGAAATCATGTGTACTTCCGTACTAACATGAAATAGAAAGTAACCACCAGCGTTTATAAAACAAAAATAAAAGAAACAAGTGGAGAATACTATTCCAAGACAACTCGAATTGAATCTCTCTATTCCCACTTGTGTCGCACTCAGGGCTCCTCATCAAGAGCTAGTCTGCATCCCTTTCACATCGGTTCACCTGTAGGAGGCTTAAGCTGCCATAGTCGAAAAGTTTCAATAGATATGTTAAAGAAAATAATACCCCAAAACGCCTCTCTCCTCTTTTTTTCTTTTCATGTGAATATTAATATTTATCCAAATAGCACAGGTGTCCTTTCATCAGAATCATGCTACCTCTGTACGTACAAGTTAGTTATACCAGAGTGGACAGCCTACACATTTTTGTTCTTATCTGGACAATTGTCAGGTGCGATGACAATTTTGGGGGCAATCTGGAAATACTCATGCAGCGACATTAGTACCAAAACATGACAAAATTAAGGATAAATAGGCTAAGATCCACTGAGTTATAAAATAAAATTTACTAAACTGAAAATGCTAAAATATGTGCTAAAGATAATTAAATGGGGACAAATTAACCAATAAGTAGGGAAAAATCATATGTTCTTTCTAGTACTATCAACCATCGACAATAAGCACTATTTTTTGAGATATGCCTTGAAGGGTCTTTTCTTTTTCAATAACCATAGGGAGTATCTCATCTAGCCCATCTGTTTTGGATCCACTTGTTTCACCTACCCGTAGGACTCCTAAACCCTCCTTACCAACTGGCCTATGTGTAATACTTTTATCATAATTATCATGGCCCACCACTAGATTCCTTTACCTTAAATTCTCATTACCCAAACCCATATGTTTTCCAAAACCCTTATTTTTTGCAACTCTTTCCCCTTCAATCAAACGACTTTTCTTTTTTTCATGTTTCTTTCTAAATCTTTCTTCCGTGATCTCAACATCTTTAACACTACTAGCTCTTACCAATTCCACAAAATTCGATACTTCCACCTCAGCAAGGATGTCAAACTGCGTGTTTTTCGGGCTTTTCTTCCCCTTAATCTACTATTTTCCAATTAAATTTTTTACTGCTGGTTTTGTCGATTGACGTTTTCAATTAGATGCCTGCATCCATGGTCCATACACACTTTGTCCTGTTGCTATCATCTTAACAAATGGTAGTAAGGTTCTCAAATTATTCTTCAGACGTTGTACAGTCACTAATTCTTTTACCACTTTCAGCAGTTCTCCTAAGTGTTTCCATAACATTCACATTGGTAGTAGACTAATGGCAACCCCTTATACTCAACACTGTACAGTATACCATCAATACCAATAAAAGCTTTGAGTGGTTTATTAAGATCGACAACAATGGCGAACCTTGCAAATTTGCCTCCCTGACCTTATGTGGTGTTATAGTCAACTTTAACCACTTCCCCTAACGTCCCTGCTGTAACTCTCAACAACTTTTTCTTGTAAAATCTATATGGCATCCCAGGCATCCTCATCCATACCACAATCCTAGAAGGGTAAGGTTCCTTTGTTAAAAAGTCCCTACTCCATGGCTGGATTGTTAGGTAACCTCCAAACACAACCTAAGGCCCCTCTATCAAGGCTCGGGAATAGTCTTGGTGCATGGAGAATTTTATCAAATAATAACCATTGTCAGTATCAATTATTTGGAAAGAACCAGTCAATTTCCAGATAGCCTGGATTCTATTGAAGAGGGCTTTGTATGTTAGAACTATAAAGTAAGATCTTGATACAAAACTTAATAAAACCAGGATCTGTCATGTTAGATTATCAAAAACAAATCAAGAACAAGACTATATACAGAAGCGTACTTGAATCCATTGTTGGACATTGCTTAGAAGGTTTTGATCTTTCAATAAAATAGTTGGTTTTGATCTTCCAAGAAAATAGTTTTTCTCTTAGTATAACTATCCGATGGGGATGGAAAAGATATATGAGATAACCCTATTTCTTGAGGAGCATTACCTCTTTAAATAGCTGATTATTAAATCAATTTTGGGTATTTATAATTTGGCCCCTTATCATATTATAAGTACAACTTACGATATCTACATATTATTTCCATAACACTTTAATACCTGTGATACTTATAACATAATTGGTCACCTAATTTTGTATCACACTTTATAATAGCATTATACATTATACATATGTATCCATAATTGAGGATTTTAATCAACAATCTCCCACTTAGGAAATATATGTTTCCTGATAAATGTACAACTTTATGAGCTCAACATTTGCTATCATATAACAGGTATTCAATAACAATCTCGTCCATCAACTCTATCCATATAGGATCAAAGCAGTCTTTGTCATTTCAATCATGACTAAACTTATCGATGGTCACATATACAAATATAGTCAAATGACATGATCAATTATGGATGCACAGCATGAAAATTACATGCAACGTAAATCAAAACATGCCTATTTCCCAGAATACCCTGAGATCAGTCTCGATGTATCTAAATTCCCAAAACAAAAGAGGTGACCCTAAGATCTTTCATCTCAAAATGCTTAGATAAAAACCTGTTGGTTTTGTACAATAAGCCTATATCGTTAGCAACAAGCAAAATGTAATCGACATATAGAACCAAAAATATGTACTTACTCCCACTGAATTTGTGATACACACAATCATGAAAAATATTCATCTTAAAACCGAATGCAACAATTACTTGATGAAACTTGTGATACCATTGACAGGATGCTTGCTTGAGTCTATAGATGGATTTCGTCAATTTGCAAACCATATTCTTTGGATCTCCCGACTCAAATTTTTCTAGGTACACTATATAAATTGTTTCTTCATTGTCGCCATTGAGAAACGTAGTCTTAACATCCATCTTGTAACACCCCTTACCCGTATCCGACGCCGAAACAGGGTACGAGGTATTACCAGACTTGAGTACTTGTAATCATTTAAAATCGAGACACAAAATTTCATCAATTTTAAACTTTTCAAACATATTCAAGACTATCTACATTAAATGACTTTACACAATAGAGACCTTCAAATAACATAGGTCAGTATTTTAGGCCAACTCCTAGCAACTTAATAACAATTAAGCGAGTCTCCATACACCCCAAAGACTTAAAAATACTTTAAAACCTTTATATATGGATCAATAGTTTGATAGTGTGATTTAACCTCCTGCGACCTCCAACTCGAGCTAACATCTGTGACACTATAGGAAAAAGGAAAGGAAGGGAGTAAGCATTATAGCTTAGTAAGTAAATATGTAAATATTAATAAACAATACATTATCATACATTAAACAAAGTCACAATATGTTCCCCAAATATTACCATCACAAACACACATATTTTCACTATTACAATTAAAAACAGGTTCAAAATAAGTCATTTCTCTAGCAGACACAAAGAGCCTAAATTATTTATTTCTGGAGCTACAGAACTCCAAATTACAAACCGTTAATTTTACATGGAACTCACGTATATTTTTACCATAAAATTTTCAAAATTTTTGGTCTGGCCAATTAGTACAAAGTTACCCCTGTTTCACTGCTCAACTGCCCTGACCACTCTTCACTACCAATAAATTTTCTCTTCGTACAGAACTCATATTATGTTATCATTTATTTTATTTGAAACTAGACTCATTAAGGATTTCAAACATAGAATTTATATCCTATAATTATTTTTGTACAATATTTAATGAATTTTCAAAATCAGAACAGAGGATTTCAAATTCATTCTGACACTGTCTCGCAAAAATTCAAATATCACATAATATAGAACTCTTTTGCTTCCCCTGCTTCTTTTATATGAAAATAGACCTATTAAGATTTAATTCTATAATTTATTTGAGATTTAATTCAACTTCCATGATTTTTGGTGAATTTTCAAAATCACGCAACTGCTGCTGTCCAACACTGTTTTACTACTAAAATTCACTCTTACATAATTTCACTTAATCCATTTTGTCTTATCGAAGTTCGCTCAAATATCGAGCACATTGCTCATAATTTTTTTCATAAACATATATCTGCACTTATTCATCACATAATCATGTTCACATGTATTTTTACTTCATCGATTTTCCCGTTGAACTCTTCGGAATAATAACTGATACTCGGTTGCTTGCACATATTTTCACACTTGTAGCCAAGGCTAACTGGTACGCATAGTAGCCTGCACATAGTACTACACATGCGACCAATTATCCGGTACATGTAGTAGCCTGCACTTAGTACTATACACATGATCGAAGTTATCGGGTACGCATAGTAGCATGCACTTACTACTACACATGCAACCAATTATTCGGTACACGTAGTAGCCTGCACTTAGTACTACACACGTGACCTCACAATAGATCATTCGTATCATTCCTCTTCCGAAGGCTCAGCCGGGAAATTCCTCACTTTCCAATATGTTACAAATTTATTCATAGTCTTTCTTTTCTTTTTTTTTCAATTTGTAATTTACAGTAAATAATCATTCTATAGGCAACCACATTCTATATGATAACAAAATATAATAAAGTAAAAATAATCGATGAGTTATTTACGTACAAACTTACATACTTTCTCATTTCCATGTCGAATTAATATTGAACATTTAAATCGACAATCATAGTAAATATATAAATTTTACATTGAAACATGCATAAATTAATGCTTATTATACATATGAACTTACCTCGAGATAAAACGACCATTTTACCAACTTTCTCGATTTTTGATTTTTCTCCCATTCCAGGTTCAAATCTCGTTTTCTGAATTATTGAGCTTAGAAAGCTTGGAAAGCTTGAAAACTTAGCCATGGCTTCCCCAATGCTAATTTCGGCCTCCATGAGAAAGATGAGTCAATTTTAGCTTTATTTTCCCTTTTTATTTCTTTTAATTACCAAATGACTAAAATGCCCTTAAGGCCTTTCTTTAAAATTTTGTCCTATTCATGCCCATTTTTGTCCAAACAAAATATAATGGTCTAATTAACATTTAAGGACCTCCTCTTTAAAACCCCATTTCAATCAAGTACTTATGAATAAGAATACATATTTTGCAACTTTTGCAATTTAGTCCTAAAAGTCCAATTAAGCACTTTATCAGTAAAATTTCTTAACGATATTTTTACACAATATTTTAATCAATAAATAAACCTTAAAACTTAATTGGAATAAATTTTTTGACTTCGAATTCGTGGTTCTAAAACCATCGTTCCGTTTAGGCCCTAAATCGGGCTGTTACAGCAACTTCTTCAAATAAGCCCTAACAGGCAAATTAAACATGCAATCTATAAAATTTCTTATCAATACTCTAACACATGCATCTAACCACTCGGTAAATCATAAAAATTAATCAAAATAAACTTTTCTATCTTAAATTTGTGATTTCACAACCACTATTCCATTTAGGCCCTATTTCGAGATGTTACACATCTGATGTAGCTCAAGATCAAAATGAGCAACAAGCGTCATGATTATCCTAAAAGAGTCTTTCGATGAAATTGGAGAGAAAGTCTCTGTAAAATCAATGCCTTCTGTCTAAGTATATCCTTTAGTTGTAAGACGTGCCATATACCTCTTCACAGTACCATTTGCATCCCTCTTGGTTTTAAATATCCATTTACATCAAATTGGTTTTGCACCTTCAAGTAATTGGACAAGTTCCTAAACTTTATTGTCCTGCATAGACTTATACTCACCTTTCATGGCATCAATCCAATTTTGAGAATAACTTTTCATGGCCTGACGAAAGTTGATTGGATCATCTTCCATCATTCCATTATCATCCTCATGTTCTTGGAGAAATACAGCATAATCACCTGGAATAGCATTTCTCATTTCTTATGGACCTCCTTAATGGCACTTGTTCTTAAGGTTGTTGAGTTTGTTCTTCTGGAACAATTACCTTTTCTTGAACAGGGAGTTGTTCAAGATTGTCTTATTGAGGTCCAGGATTCACTTCTTGATCAATGATAGGTATGATAACCTGAACATCATAAAAAGTGATAGTAGGAACTGAGGTAGCATCCAATTCCTCCTTAAAAGCAATGTCTCTAATGTAATAGCCCGTTTTTGGGTCAAATTGGAATAGTGGTTTTGAAACCACAAATCTGAAGTAGAATTATTTATTTTATTATTTTTTAAAGTCTACGGCATGATAGAATAATTGTGTAAAAATTTCGTTAAGAAATTTTATCGATTGAGTACTCAATTTGACTAGAAGGACTAAATTGCAATAGGTGCAAAATTTGAGTTCTACAGGATAAAGGTATTAAATTGTTATGAAATTCTAAATTAGAGGTCCTTAAATGGTAATTAAACCATTATACTTAAGTATGGACAAAAATGGACATGGTTAGGGAAAAAATTTAAAAGTTTAAGTGAAGGGCATTTTGGTAATCTAGTAAATAAAGACAAAATTAACAAATAAAAGTGTCCATCTTCTTCAATTTAGTCCCCCATAGCCAAAAATTTCAAGAGAAGACATAGCTAGGGTTTGGCCAAGCTTCCAAGCTCGATTGTAAGTCCATCTTTGTCCCATTTTTAATGATTTTTACGTTTTTATGAATGTTGTAACTTGATCTAGCTATTCTAAGGACTAATTTGAAAGAAAATCAAAGTCTAAAATTTTACCTATGTTTAATAAGCTTGTATTTTGATGTTTAATGGTAGAAAAAGGATTTTTGGGCCTCTTAGGCTCGTATTAAGGACTCTATGATTGAATGTGAATGGTTTTAATTTGGACGCAAATTTATGACTCGGAATTGTATGTTTGATTGTGATGTGAGTCCGGTAATGCCTTGTATTCTATTCCGGCATTGAATACAGATAACGGGTGTTACATCTAACCTTATTTCTCCCTCCAAACTCAACATCCTTAAAAAATGTTACAGTTTTCGTCTCAAAAACATTCCTAATTATGGGATCATAAAACTCATAACCCCTAAATTGCTCAAAATAACCAATAAAGTAGCTGCTCACTATTTTGCAGTCCAATTTCTTTTCATATGGCCTATAAGGTCTTGCTTCAACTGGACATCCCCAAATATAAAAGTACTTTAGACTAGGCTTTTGACCTGCCCAAAGCTTGTAAGGTGTCTTTGCAGCTGCATTAGTGGGTACTCTATTCAGACTGTAAGCTGTTGTCTTTAATGCTTCTCCCTAGAGGGACTCAGGTAAGGTAGAATGAGCAGTCATGCTATTTACCATATCTTTAAGAGTCTTATTTCATCTTTCAGCTACACCATTCATATTGGGTAATCCTAGCGTGGTCTATTATGGGACAATACCACATTTGTATAAGCCCATTTTTGGGTCAAACCGAAACAATGGTTTCGGGACCATAAATTTGAAGTAGAAATATTTATTTTACTTCTATTTTAAGGTCTACAGCATGACAGAATATTTAACACCCTTTACCCATGTTAGACGCCAAGGTAGGGTACGAGGCATTACCAAACTTAAACATAACTAATCATACAAAACCGAGTCATAAAATTTCATCCAAATTAAAACTTTTCATGTTTCATCATAAAGTCCCTAATATGGGCTTACGAGGCCCAATACATACTTTGAAAGTGGTTCGGGACCAAACCGAGAACTTTTGAAAACTTCAAAAATTTTCTTAAAAAACAGGGGCACACGCCCTGAGCACATGGCCGTGTGGATGAAAGTTAGGCTATTTACCAAGCCTTTTTCCATCCAAAAACATTTACACACTTATACCAAATTTATCAACACACAACATGGCGTTATCATAAACATACAACTTAAATAATAATAGCCAACATGAATGGCCTTATACAAAATGAACTATCAAATAACAAAAAAACCAAGTCCTCTATACATGTCATAATTCAAAATATTGATTCTAAAATACCAAAAGAGTGTTGATAGTGTGGATGGATCTCCGACGATCTCCGTACCCCGAGCTGGCTTGGTGACACTATAAAACAAGGGAAAAGAGAGGGGAGTAAGCATATAGCTTAGTAAGTAAGTATGTAAATAATAAACAAATTATTAATATGCTTTTATAAATCCTCAAAATGTGTTTTCAAAATAATACAATCATAACTACACATAGAGCCACTATTTACTCAAGTTCAAACAAGCTATCTATTCAAGTCATATTCACTAAATTATTTATATCTGGAGCTATGGAACTCCAAATTAACATCAGCTAATTTTTCCAAAAACTAGACTCGTATATATTATTTTTCCAAAAACTAGACTCGTATATATTCTTACCATAAAATTTTTAAAAATTTTGGTTCATTCAATAAGCATAGTTTATTCTTTAAATTCACCCCTATTTTGCTGTCCAACAGTTCCAACCCCTCTTAACTAAAAATTAATTATCTCCTCAAACGAGATTTGGCTGATGTTCTCATTTATTTCTTTTGAAACTAGACTCATTAAGGATTTTAAACGTATAAATTATAACCCATAATTATATTTGTACAAGTTTTAATGATTTTCCAAAATTAGAATAGGGGATTCCAAAATCATTCTGACTCTGTCTCAAAAAAATTCAAATATCTCATAATATGAAATTCTTTTTCTTACACTATTTCCTTTATGAAAATAGACTAAATAAGATTTAATTTCATATCTTATTCAACCTCTAATTCAATTTCCACCATTTTTGGTGATTTTTCAAATTCACACAACTGCTGCTGTCCAAAACTGTTTTATTACTAAATTTCACTCTTTCATGTTTTCCTTATAGTAACTTTCATTGTAACACTTACTCTATATCAATCTTACCAAAGTTCGATCACATATCGAGCACATTTCTCATAAGTTTACACACACAGACCTGCACTTATTCATCACATAGTCATATTCAATTACACCTAGTCATTTCCCGTTGAATACATCAGAATAATAACAGATACCCGGTGGCCTGCACATAGTACCACCCTTGTAGTCAAAGCTACTTCTTCACAAAGTGGCCTTCACATAGTACCACACTTGTGACCAAAGCTATCTTTCTTTACAAAGTGGCCTTCACATAGTACCACACTTGTGACCAAGCTATCTCGTCTCAAAGTGGCCTTCACATAGTACCACACTTGAGTCACTAGTGACATGTCACTTGTATCCTATTCTGTTCCTAATGTTCAACCAAGAAATTTCTCACTTTTCGATACTTGTCAATTTCATTCAATATTCAGCCACATTTCATGAAACATAATAAAATGTGATAATGTAAGTAAAAACGATGCATTATTTACATACAAACTTACCTCGGTGCAAAATATGACAAATTTGCAATTTAGTCCACAACCTTTTATTTTCCCCGATCAAGGTTAATTCATCGTCTTTCTTGATCTGTAATAACACATTTAACTCATTTAATACTCACATTAGTCAATTTAGTCCAAAAATCACACTATGGAAAAATTACATTTTTGCCCCTAAAGTTTCACATATTTACAATTTTGCCTCTAGGCTCGTAAGATGAAAAGTACTTATTTTTCTCAAATCATAAGCATAGCCGATTCATATTCCCTCTTATAGAAGCTCACATTTTTCACTAAATCACATTTTCTGCACATAATTTTACAACTTTTACAAATAGGTCCATTTATGCAATTTCATCAAAAATCACTTAGTAAAAGTTGTTTATCACACCCTAAACTTTCATATTCTTCCATAAAACATCAAAACACATGCATGTCATCCATGGGTAAATTTTTAAACACAAACTGTAGCTCAAAATAATGGTGGAAATAGCTAAACCGAGCTACGGGGACATCAAAAATGTAAAGAACATTAAAACAGACTTACAATCGAGCCTGGAATCTTGAAAAACCCTAGCTATGTCTTCCTTATGTGAAATTCGGCCAAGGGGTTGAAGAGGACGAAAATTGGCTTTTAATTTTGTTTTTAATTTATTTTAATTACTAAATGACCAAAATGCCCCTAACTTAAAAATATTCTATTTCACCTATTTCATGTCCATTTTTGTCCAAAAAATTAACCAATGGTCTAATTACCAATTTAAGGACTGCCAATTTAAAATTTCATAGCAATTTAACACCTCTAGCTTCTAGAACTCAAGTTTTGTACTTTTTACAATTTAGTCCTTTGGCTAAATTGAGTGCCCAAACGTCGAAATTTTCGAATGAAAATTTCACGAAATCATTCTGTGAAACCATAGACCATTAAAATATAATAAAAATGATTTTTTTTATGTTGGATTTGTGGTCTTGAAACCACTGTTTTGACTAGGCCCAAAATCGGGCAGTTCCAGAATAGTTGTGTGAAAATTTCGTTAAGAAATTTTATCGATTGGATGCCCAATTTGACTAGAAGGACTAATTTGAAATAGGTGCAAAACTTGAATTCTATAAGTTAAAGGTGTCTAATTGTTATGAATTTTTAATTAAAGGCCCCTAAATGGAAATTAGACCATTATACCTTAGGATAGACGAAGACATGGTTAGGCAAAATTTTAAAGTTATGCATCAAGGGTATTTTAGTAATTTGGTAAATAAAGGCAAAATTAACAAATAAAAGTGTCCATCTTTTTCAATTTAGTCCCTCATAGCCAAAAATTTCAAGGGAAGACATAGCTAGGGTTTGGCCTAGCTTTCAAGCTCGATTGTAAGTCCTTTCTTGTCCCCTTTTTAATGATTTTTATATTTTTGATATCGTTGTAACTTGATTTAGCTATTTCAAGGACTAATTTGAAGGAAAGTTAAAGTCTAAAATTTTACACATGTTGAATATGTTTGTATTTTGATGTTTGATGGTAGAAAATGCATGTTCGTTGTTAGTTAAACAACGTTTGTAAAGTGATTTTTGATAAAAACCTTAAATAGGGACTTATTTGTAAAAGTCTATAAAATGTGTAGAAAAGTGTGAATAAATGAAAAATGTGGGCTGTTATGAGTACAAATAATATTCGGCTAGGCTTGGGTTATGATGAATGTAACACCCTTAACCCGTATTCGTAGCTGAAATAGGGTTACGAGGTATTACCGATCAATCACAACATAATTCATACATTTTTAAACAATCATCAATCAAATATAATCACAATGTCCCTTATAAGGTTGTTGAGCGTCCGAATTCATTTGAACGAACTCCGTAAAACACTCACTCATCATTTGGAAGAAGGCTTGCTTAGTTTCTCCCCCTTGACTACTAGAAATCGGCTAGAATTAGCCAGCGCTGCCCCTTGAGCAGGAGCGGGTGCATTACTTTCCACATCATCAGCTATTGCTCATTTCAGATCCATTTACTATATGAAAACACAATTTATATTGTCAAGAATCATCACACTATCACAGTTCATATATATGGCATGTATAGCTAGACTCTCACTCGCTACGTTAGTCCTAGAATCGACTAAACCGTAGCTCTGATACCAATTAAATGTAACACCCTAACTCGTATTTGTAGCCAAAATAGGGTTACAAGGCATTACGATCAATCACAACATAATTCATACATTTTTACACAATCATTAATCAAATATAATCACAATGTCCTTTATAAGGTTCTACGAGACCTTAAAACGTGCTTAGAAGAGGTTCGAGACTAAATCGATAACATTTGAAAACTTTGAGAATCTTAGAAAATTTTCATGTATTTAAGGGACACACGCCCGTGTCAAAGGCCATGTGAAAACAGGGCATACATGCTGACTTGCACCACATAGCCGGAGACACGCTCGTGTGCCACGGCCATGGGAAATCTGGAGGGGTTACTAACTTGGGTCACACGGCCACACACCCATGTGCCAGCCCGTGTGCCACACACGGCCAGTAGACATGCCCGTGTGTTTAGGCCATGCCAAACCTGTAGGGTATACTAACTTAATTCAAAAGGGTACCCTAGGGGACACACGGCCGTGTAGCATGACCGTGTGTCGCACACAGCTAAGACAAACGCCCGTGTCTCTGCCCATGTGGACAAAAATAGGCCATATGTAAGGCTAATTTGCCACCCTTTTTCTCATACGGTACAACCAAAATGATACCATTTCATCATATAATAGGCAGACCAAAATCATCATTCATTACATCATTTATACATATCCAATTCAACCAAATTCAATACTCGATCAATACCAAATAAATATCCAAAGCTTATATCATAAGCATCTATTCAAAAGCACATAAATTCTCAATTTCTTTACTTTAATCATACCATAAAGATCGTTTACCAAACTCAAAACATAACCATTTACCAACTATGAAATTTTGGCCACATTTATACCAAAACATACCAAAATAAGCCATTATTCATGACTATACATACCATTCCAAACATAAACATTTATAAGCCAAATCTCATAGTCATATTCACAACCAAAGTACCTTAGCCTACACATGCCATATACCATATATACATATCTCAAAAGTACCAACTTAGGTGTTTGATAGTGCGATGATGTTCCTGACGACTCCCGGATCCAAGCTAGCTTTAATTATCTATAAAACATAGACAAATAACACATTGTAAGCCTCATAGCTTAGTAAGTTCATAAGTGAATAACTCAATTCATCAAATAAATGTAATTTAACTATTTTCATATTACCAAATCAAAATCACATTAATCACAAACCTTTCTCATGTCTCAAAACATGATCAAATACCATCTCACTAAAATTTTTCAATCTAATACTCGAGTAGGTTCCATACGTACCTGTATCACCTCGTACTAACCTCTTTCTCAACCACGTCATTTATTTTACTCGTTAAACCACTTGGAATAGAAATTGGATACTCAAGGATCACAATCGATAAGTACCTATACCATGGCCCGTAACCAAATCAAGGTAACTTATCCCGGAGTACCTATACCATGGATCATAGCCAAATCAAGGTAACTCCTCTCTGAATACCGATATCATTGTCCGTAGCCAAATCAAGGTATTATTCGTAACCGAAGCCAATACATTAACCTAATGACATACTTGTCGATTTCATCGTCGAACACATCTGTATAGTCGTATATTCGTAATCTCATAATAACATTTTATGCAATACTAAAGCATATAATATACATTTATAATGAAATTACCACATACGAACTTACCTCGTACTAGAAATTGACGAATCAGATCGATTACTCGATAACTTTTAATTTCCCCCGATCTAAATCTGAATTCTTTTTTTCTTGATCTATATGTATTCAAAATTAACCCATTTAGTCAAATAATCATCCAATTTAATCCTTAAACACATATTTTGGCATCTTTACACTTTAGTCCTAAACTTTCACATTTCTTACAATTTAGTCCCTATTTCAAAAATACAAAAAATTCATGAAATTTCATTAAACCCAAGCCTAGATGAATTTCATATAGGTCTTTAGCAGCCGATATTTTTCATTTATTTCATATTTAAACCCCTCAATTTGTACATTTCACAAATTAATCCTTATTTGACATTTTTGTCAAAATTCACTTTACAAAACATTAAAATCTATCAACAATTATTCATTTTCCATCATAAATATTCAAAAACATCAAGCTATCATCAATGGAAACTTACAAATTCATCAACCAATTCAAATATTAGGGTACAGGCTAGCTAGAATACAAAGCAACGATTTCAAAAATGTAAAAATCATCAAAAACTGAGCAAAGAACATACCTCAATCAAGGAATGTGCTACCCGAATATCAAACCCCTAAAATGGCTTCTTTTTCTTTTTAAATTTTGGTTTATAGCAAGAAAGATGAACACAAATTACATTTGACGATAAAATTAGCTCATGAAATTTTTACACATACATATTCACAAGCTGTAAACACAAAAAATAACATTAAAATAATTTTTTAATCTCAGATTTGTGGTTTCAAAACCACTGTTCTGATTTAAGCTAAAACTGGGTTGTTACAATGACATTGAAAGAAATTCATTTTACGAGCCTAGGGACTAAATTGTAAAATGTTGAAAAGTTAGGGGTAAAAATGTAAATTTTTCCATAATGTGTTGTTGGGCTGAATTGAATAATGTGATGATTAAATAAGTTAAATATGGTATTATAGATCAAGAAAAATGAAGTTTGGGTCTAGATCGGGAGAAAAAGAAAGTAATTGACGACTAGACCGCTTTTGTCATTTTTGTAACCGAACTAAGTTCTTATGTTAAATAAGTTTTATTATAATTGTATTTTAAATGCTTTAATACTTCATGAATTGTGTAAATGACTCTACAGACAGGTTCGATGACATTTTGGCAAGCGAGAAATCCCAATCGAACCATAGGAATAGATTAGGATACAAGTGACATGTCACTAGGATTTTATGTTATGTGATCTGGGTGCTAATCTTGTATGTCCTACCGACGGCTGAGTATACTGGCATATGTTACGGTTACTTGACAGCTTGTGTGAGCAGAGCAGCAACGAGTAGCTACGTCTTAACTGCCAGCTTGTGTGAGCAGGCCCGTTAATGGCTTGAGAGTGAGCATATATGAGTTATGAGATAGAGGTAGCAATTGCTACATATGTGGCACCTTGTGTTAAAGGTTTTCTCGAGTATCCAATATTAATAGTCTGAGTGGTTCATTGGGTATAACGACGATGGGACTAAGTGTGAAATTATTACGAGATGGTACAGATATGTACTTAAAGCTTATGATTATTAATTCGTGAAATGACGATTTCAAGGTAAGTTGGGATGGAATTGAATTATGATCATGAGATTTTGGAAAATTACATTATCTTATGTTATGTTACTTGCATGTTAATGTATAGTAAGGTTTGCTTACTTCTTTCATACGAGCTTACTAAGCTATATAGCTTACTCTGTTTTATTTTCCATGTTTTATAGTGTCACCAAGCTAGCTCGAGTTGGAGATTATCAGAGTTTGCATCACACTATCAACTATCATTTTGGGTATCGATGATCTTAAACATTTTGAGTATATGGCATATATGAGGACTTGGTCATTTTGTTATATGTGTCGTTATGAATTTGGCCAAATGTATTGGCTTGTAATTGTCAAAGGCTTGATATGGTATTTGGCCATGTAACTTGGCTCATTTTGGTTGAATTGATTGTAAGCTTATATATGTATATTTATATATGCATGCATGTGCAATTATCTCTTGTGTGATGTGGTTTATAAATGCTTGGTCAATAGTTGAATGTGGCTTAATGGTTTTGTTGTTGAATGGTTAAGATTAGCTCATTGGTATGCTAGGAAAACTAAGTAAAATTATGCATGTTATTGGTAGCCATATTGGAACTTGTAGAATGTGAGTTTGGTATGATTTGGTTTGGCAAAATATGATGTTGTATATATGTTGAGTGTGGATAATGAAATGACATGATTTGGCCTTATTTGTGGATGTTTTGGTTGCCTAAATATGCCACGATTTATGCCATTAAGATTGTGGGTGTGTATGTACAAATGAGGG
This sequence comes from Gossypium anomalum, assembly GCA_025698475.1. Lineage (NCBI taxonomy): Eukaryota > Viridiplantae > Streptophyta > Magnoliopsida > Malvales > Malvaceae > Gossypium > Gossypium anomalum. The sequence goes on from CM046956.1 coordinate 55,084,347, forward strand.
TGACAAGTGCTTGGCAAATAACCTTTATTTTGTCCACACGGGTAGACACACGGGTAGACACACGGGCGTGTGTCTAGGCCGTGTGTGACACACGACTTGCCCCACGGGCATGCGTTTCGACCGTGTGTCCCCTGTACCTTAATTTTGAGAAAATAATGCTCAGAATTGAGCACATGGACAGAGACACAGGCGTATGTCTCAGTCGTGTGAGGGACACGGCCTCAAGCATGGGCGTGTGTCCTGACCGTGTGAAGTCTACACCTATTTTATGAAAATTAAATTAACCACACGGCCTAGCACAGGGGCGTGTGACTTGGCTGTGTGACCTCAATTTGTTCATGCTTTGCAAAATAGTGAGTTACACGGGTTAGGGACACGGGCGTGTGTGACCACATAGCCTGCATACACGGGTGTGTCCCAAGCCATACGGATGTGTGACCCCTGTTCATAGCAAAAAAATTTTAAGTTTTATAAAACTTTCCTAAGTACACGGTTTAGTCTCGAACCACTTCCAAAGCATGTTTTGGGTCTCGTAGACTCATATTAGGGACTTTATGATTGAATACAAATGGTTTTAATTTGGATGCAAATTTATGACTCGATTTATATGTTTGCTTGCTTTGTAAGTCCAGTAATACCTAGTGTTGAATACAGATAAGGGGTGTTACATTTAGTGGTATTAAAGCTATGATTTAGTCGATTCTCAGACTAATGTAGCATGTGTGAGAGTATAGCTATACATGCTATATATAATTTGTGATAGTGTGACGACTCTTGACAATTTAAATTGTGTTTTCATCCAGTAAATAGATCCCAACCGAGAGGTAGCTGATGATATTGAAAGTAATGCACCAGCTCCCGCCCAATGGATAGCGCCATCTGAAAGTAGACTAGTGACGATTAGTCAGGGAGGAGAGGCTAGGGAAGCCTTCTTCCAAAGGATAAACGAGTGGTTTACCGAGTTTGTTAAAACAAATCTGGCTGCCCAGCATCCTCCACCCTCACCTAATCCCCAACCAGTTCCCGTAGCTCCCCAAGGTGTGGAATTTTTAAGACTAAACAAACCTCCAGTTGATGTGATTCGAAAACAAAGGGCTGAAGAATTTAGAGCCAATATTGACGATGATCCCAAGTGGGCAGAGTTTTGGCTTGGAAACTCTACTAGGGTATTTGTTGAGCTTTCTTACACACTGGATGAGTGCTTGAAATGTGCTATATCACTTTTGAGGGACTCGGCATATCAGTGGTGGAATACTCTAGTATCAGTGGTACCAAGAGAAAGGGTTACTAGGGCATATTTTCAAGATGAGTTCAGAAAGAAATATATCAGTCAACGGTTCATTGATTAGAAATGCAAAGAGTTTTTAGAGCTGAAACAGGGTCATATGTCTTTGACAAAATATGAGCGAGAGTTTGTTAGGCTCAGTAAGTATGCTCGGGAATGTGTTTCCACCAGGGCTATTATGTGCAAGAGATTCGAAGATGGGTTGAATGAAGATATCAGACTACTAGTTGGGATTTTAGAGTTGAAAGAATTCGTTGTGCTAATCGACTGAGGTTGCAAAGCCGAAGAGTTGAGCAAAGAAAAGAGAAAAGCTGAGCCTGAGACTAGAGATTTGAGAAAAAGATCGATGAATATTTCATTTCAATCTTCGTCAAAGAAGTTGAGGGATTTGTATACTCGTTTGAATGCTTCAACTGGGCATCCCAACTGAGATCGTGGGAAGCAGTATTCGGGTTCTAAGGCCCAAACTACGTTAATAGCGAATATTGGTAATGCTAGGTCTAATAGACCTAAATGTCAACACTATGGTAGACGACATCCCGATGAATGTAGGATGAATAATCGGGCTTGCTTTAAATGTGGCTCCTAAGATCACCTTATTCGAGATTACCCTGAAATAATTGAGAAAGATAATTTTCAGAATGCAAGACCGAGCAACACTACCATTAGAGGGAGGCCACCGAGAAATACTGGAAATAGGAACAGTGGCAGAGGTGCAACGAAAGATTTAACTTCGAGATCAGAGGTCAGAGCACCTGCTAGAACCTACACTATTCGTACTCGCGAAGATGCGTCATCCCCTGATGTTATCACTGGTACAATTTATCTCTATGATACTAATGTAGTTGATTGATTGATCTTGTTAAGTCTACTGAATATGTGATTAAAGTGCCGAACCCCTTAGGCAAATATGTTCTAGTTGATAAAGTTTACAAGGCTTGTCCTTTAATAATTCGGGGTCACTATTTTTCGGCTGACTTAATGATTTTATCGTTTGATGAGTTCGATGTAATTCTTGGAATGGATTGGTTGACTATACATGATGTCGTAGTGAATTGTAGACGAAAGATTATTGAATTGAAATGTCAAAGTAATGAAATTCTTCGGATTGAACCGAATGAGTCGGGTGAGTTGCTTATTGTGATTTCGTCGATGTCAGCTCAGAGGTATGTAAGAAAAGGTTGTGAAACTTATCTTGTGTATGTGCTGAATACGAAAGTGTTTAAACTAAAAAAATAATCTGTACCGGTAGTTTGTGAATACCTGGATGTGTTTCTAAAAGAATTACCTAGATTACCACCAATCAGAGAGGTTGAGTTTACTATTGATTTAGTACCAGGAACATCACCGATATCGATAGCTTCGTATAGAATAGCTCCAATTGAATTTAAAGAATTGAAATCTCAGTTGCAAGAGTTGATAGATAAGGGTTTTGTGAGACCGAGTTTTTCGCCCTAGGGTGCACCAGTGTTACTCGTCAAGAAGAAAGACAGATCCATGAGACTTTGTATTGATTATTTTCAACTTAAAAAGGTTACGATAAAGAACAAGTATCCTTTATCGAGAATTGATGACCTATTCGATCAGTTGAAAGGGGTAATAGTGTTCTCGAAGATAGACTTGAGATCAAGCTATTATCAGTTGAGGGTTAAAGATTCAGATGTGCTGAAGACTGCGTTCAAAACAAGGTACGGGCATTATGAATTCCTTATAATGCCGTTTGGGTTAACTAATGCTCCTACAGTTTTTATGGACTTGATGAATCAAATCTTTCGACCGTATTTAGATAAGTTTGTGGTTGTATTTATTGATGATATCCTGATTTATTCCCGAGATGAGTCTGAGCATGCTGAACATTTAAGAATTGTATTGCAGACTTTGAGAGATAACAAATTGTTTGCTAAATTCAGCAAAAGTGATTTTTGGTTCAAAAAGTTAGGTTTTTAGGACACATTGTTTCAGCGGAAGGTATACAGGTTGATCCGACTAAGATTTCGACAGTCGTTGATTGGAAACCACCAAGAAATGTATCCAAAGTTAAAAGCTTTTTGGGTTTGGTTGGTTATTATCGATGTTTTATTAAGGGATTTTCGATAATTGCTACACTTATGACCAGATTGTTACAAAAAGATGTGAAATTCGAGTGGTCTGAGAGATGTCAAAAGAGTTTTGAACAGTTGAAAGCATTATTAACTGAGGCACTGGTATTAGTGCAACCTAAGTCGGGAAAAGAGTTTGTAATTTTCAACAACGCGTCCTTGAACGGTCTTGGTTGTGTGTTGATGCAAGAGGGTAAAGTGATAGCTTATGCCTATAGACAGTTGAAACCGCATGAAAAGAATTATTTGACACACGACTTGGAATTGGCTGCTATTGTGTTCGCTTTAAAATTTTGGAGACACCACTTATTTAGTGAGAAGTGTCACACCTTTACTGATCACAAGAGTTTAAAGTATTTGATGATTCAGAAATATTTGAATTTTCGACAACAAAGATGGCTTGAGCTATTGAAAGATTATGAATTAGTGATCGACTATCACTCGGGGAAAGCGAACGTAGTCGCAGATGCTTTAAGTAGAAAGACTTTGTTTGCTTTGAGGGTGATGAATACGCAGTTAACTTTATCTGATGATGGATCGATTTTGGCCGAGTTGAAAGCTAGACTGGTATTTCAAATTTGCGAAGCTCAGAAAGGTAATAATGAATTGCAAGCTAAAAGATTTCAATGCAAATCGAATAGTGATTCAAAATATCAGATTGGATTCAATGATTGTTTGAGGTTCTAAGGTAGGATTTGTGTACCGAGAGATACTGAACTGATTCGAGAAATCCTTCATGAGGCACATAATGGTTGTCTATCTGTTCATCCTAGAAGTACCAAGATGTATAATGATTTGAAGAAATTGTATTGGTGGTCAGGCATGAAACGAGACATTTTAGAGTTTGTAACAAGATGTTTTATTTGTCAACAAGTGAAAGATGAACATCAAGTCCTTTGGGTTTACTTTAGCCTGTGACTATACCCCAGTGGAGATGGGATAGAGTTACGATGGATCTTGTATCGGGGTTACCTCTAACTCTGAAGAAGAAAGATGTTGTATGGGTCGTTGTTGATAGATTGACAAAATCAGCTCATTTCATTCCAGCACGTACCAATTATTCACTTGATAAACTAGCTAAATTATACATTGCTAAAATTGTTAGATTGCACAGGGTGCCTACTTCTATTGTTTCGGATAGAGATCCGAGGTTTATGTCGCGCTTTTGGAAGAAATTACAAGAAGCGTTGGGTACAAAGTTGAATTTTAGTACTAAGTTTCACCTGTAAACCGACGGTCAATTTGAGAGAATGATTCAAATTCTTGAAGATATGCTTCGCTGTTGTGTTTTAGAGTTCGAAGGTAGTTGGGAGAAATATCTATCGTTGGTCAAATTTACTTATAACAACAGTTTTTAATCGAGTATAAAGATGGCACCGTATGAAGCATTGTATGGTTGCAAGTGCCAAACTCCATCATACTGGACTGAGCTTAGTGAGAAACAGATTCACGGGTTTGATTTGGTCAGAGAAACCGAGGAGAAAGTAAAAGTGATTCGTGATTGCTTGAAAGCAGCTTCGAATCAACAGAAATTGTACACAGACTTGAAACGGAAGGATATCGAATTTCAGATTGGTGATAAAGTGTTTCTAAAAGTGTTTCCATGGAAGAAAATTCTTAGATTTGGTCGTAAAGGCAAGTTAAGTCCACGTTTCATTGGGCTGTATGGGATTATTGAAAGAATAGGGCCAGTGGCATATCAACTACCTTTGCCGTTGGAATTAGAGAGGATCCACAACGTGTTTCATGTATCAATGTTACGACTATACCGATCAAATCCTTCGCATGTAATTTCCCTAACAGAGATTGAGATTCGACCTGATATGACATATGGTAAAGAACCGATCAAAGTGTTAGCTTGAGAGGTTAAATAGTTGAGAAATAAAAGCATAACTCTAGTGAAAGTTTCGTGGCAACGACACGGGGTCGAAGAGGCTACGTGGGAACTTGAGGAAGCTATGAGAAAACAGTACCCTAACCTCTTTTCTGGTAAGATTTTCGAGGACGAAAATCCCTAAAGGGGGAGAGTTGTAATAGCCCATTTTTGGGTCAAATCGAAACAGTGGTTTCGGGACCATAAATCTGAAATAGAAATATTTATTTTATTTCTATTTTAAGGTCTCAGCATGATAGAATAACTGTGTGAAAATTTCCTTAAAAAATTTTATAGATTGGGTGCCCAATTAACTAGAAGGACTAATTTGCAGTAGGTACAAAACTTGAATTCTATAAGTTAAAGGTGTCTAATTGTTATGAACTTTTAATTAGAGGTCCTTAACTGGAAATTAGACCATTATACCTAGGATGGACAAAATGGACATGGTTAAGTCAAATTTTAAAGTTATGCATTATGGGCATTTTAGTAATTTGGCAAATAAAGACAAAATTAACAAATAAAAATGTCCATCTTCTTCAATTTAGTCCCCCATAGCCGAAAATTTCAAGGGAAGACATAGCTAGGGTTTTTTCAAGCTTTCAAGCTCGATTGTAAGTCCGTTCTCGTCTCGTTTTTAATGATTTTTATATTTTTGAGATCGTTGTATCTTGATTTAGCTATTTCAAGGACTAATTTGAAGGAAAGTTACAGTCATAAAATTTTACCCATGTTGAATATGTTTGTATTTTGATGTTTGATGGTAGAAAATGCATGTTCGTTGTTAGTTAAATGATTTTCGATAAAAACGTTAAATAGGGACTTATTTGTAAAAGTCTATAAAATGTGTAGAACAGTGTGAATAAATGAAAAATGTGGGCTTTTATGAGTACAAATAATATTCAGCTAGGCTTGGGTTATGATGAAATTGAAAGAAATTCATTTTACGAGCCTAGGGACTAAATTGTAAAATGTTAAAAAGTTAGGGGTAAAAATGTAAATTTTATCATAATGTGTTTTTAGGCTGAATTGAATAATGTGATGATTAAATAAGTTAAATTTGGTATTATAGATCAAGAAAAATGTAGTTCGGGTCTAGATCGAGGGAAAAACAAAGTAATTGACGAATAAATCTCTTTGGCCGTTTTTGTAACCGAGGTAAGTTTATATGTTAAATAAGCTTTATTATAATTTTATTCTAAATGCTTTAATACTTCATGACTTGTGTAAATGACTCTACAGACTTGTTCGACGACGTTTTGGCAAGCGAGAAATCCCAATCGAACCTTAGGAATAGATTGGGATACAAGTGACATGTCACCAAGGTTTTATGTTATGTGATCTAGGTGCTGGTCCTGTACGTCCTACCGGCATATGTTGTGGTTACTTGACAGCTTGTGTGAGCAACATCGAGTAGCTACGTCTTGACTGACAACTTGTGTGAGTAGGCTCGTTAATGGCTCAAAAGCGAGCATATATGTGTTATGAGATAGAGATAGCAATGGCTACATATGTGGCACCTTGTGTGAAAGGTTTTTCGAGTATCCGATATTAATATTCTGAGTAGTTCATTGGGTATAATGGTGATAGGACTAAGTGTGAATTTATTACGAGATGGTACATGTATGTACTTAAAGCTTATGATTATTAATTCGTGAAATGACGATTTCAAGGTTAGTTGGGATGGAAGTGAATTATGATCATGAGATTTTGGTAAATTACATTATCTTATGTTATGTTACTTCCATGTTAATGTATGGTAAGGTTTGCTTATTTCTTTCATACGAGCTTACTAAGTTATATATCTTACTTCGTTTTATTTTCCATGTTTTATAGTGTCACCAAGCTAGCTCGAGTTAGAGATTATCGTAGTTCGCATCACACTATCAACTGTCATTTTGGGTATCGATGATCTTAAACATTTTGAGTATATGACATGTATAGAGACTTGGTCATTTTGTTATATGTGTCGTTATGAATTTGGCCCAATGTATTGGCTTGTAATTTTCAAAGGCTTGATATGGTATTTGGCCATGTAACTTGGCTCATTTTGGTTGAATTGATTGTAGGCTTATATATATTTTTTATATGCATGCATGTACAATTATCTCTTGTGTGATGTGGTTTATAAATGCTTGTTAAATGGTTGAATGTGGCTTAATGGTTTTGTTGTTGAATGGTTAAGATTGGCTCATTGGTATGCTAGGAAAACTAAGTAAAATTATGCATGTTATTGGTAGCCATATTGGAACTTGTAGAATGTGAGTTTGGTATGATTTGGTTTGGCAAAATATAATGTTGTAAATATGTTGAGTGTGGATAATGGAATGACATGATTTGGCCTTGTTTGTGGATGTTTTGGTGCCTAAATATGCCATGATTTATGCCATTAAGATTGTGGGTGTGTATGTGCAAATGTGGTTGACAAATGGCTTGGTAAATAACATTTATTTTGTCTACACAAGTAGACACACAAGCGTGTGTCTAAGCAGTGTGTGACACACGGCTTGCCCCACGGGCATGTGTTTCGACCGTGTGTCCCCTATACCTTAATTTTGAGAAATAGAATGCTCAAAATTGAGCACAAGTGTGGAGACACAGGCGTGTGCCTCAGCCGTGTAAGGGACACGGCCTCTAGCACAGGCATGTGTCCCGACCGTGTGAAGTTTGCACCTATTTTATGAAAATTAAATTAACCACACGGCCTAGCACACGGGCGTGTGACTTGGTTATGTGACCTCAATTTGTTCATGCTTTGTAAAACAGAGAGTTACACGGGTTAGGGACACATGCGTGTGTGACCACACGGGCGTGTGACCCTTGTTCATAGGAAAAATTTTCTAGGTTTTGTAAAACTTTCCTAAGTGCTGGTTTAATCCCGAACCACTTCCAAAGCATGTTTTGGGCCTCGTAGGCTCGTATTAAGGACTTTATGATTGAATACAAATGGTTTTAATTTGGATGCAAATTTATGACTCGATTTGTATGTTTGCTTACTTTATAAGTCTGGTAATGCCTCGTATCCTGTTTCGGTGTTGAATACGAATAAGGGGTGTTACAACATTCCTCTAGGGATTTCACAAAAGGTCTTAAACATTGCTCACCTGAACCATCAGATCTACCATAGTACTCACCACCAAAATCAGATTTGATGTTCCTAATCTTTTTGTTGAGTTTATTCTCAACTTCAGCTTTATAAGCTTTGAACATGTCCAGAGACTGAGATTTCTCATGAATAAGATATAAGTACCCATAACGTGAGTATCTATGAATATTATGAAATATTGTTGACCATTCTAGGATACCATAGGGAATGGCCTACAAATATCAGTATGAATTAATTCTAAGATGTCTGAAGATCTGTTGGCACCCAATCTCTTGGTTTTGGTCTGTTTTCCTTTAATGCAATCAATACAGACGTCAAAATTTGTGAAGTCAAGGGAGTATAAAATACCATCAGACACAAGGCGTTCAACTCTACCTTCTGAGATGTGTCCTAAGCGCTTATGCCATAATGATGCTGAATTTTCCTTATTTAATTTGTGTTTAATACGACGTGATTCCACATGCAAGGTTTTATTATAGGATGCAACTATTTCTAGCAAATACAGGTTGTCAGAAGTATTTAAATAACCGGTTCCAGCAACATTCGAATTTAAAGACAAACTAAATTGATTGTTCCCAGATGAACAATAATATCCAAATTTGTCCAACGAAGAAACATAAACTAATTTTTTTGTCTAAACAACGATATAATAAAAGTGTCTTTTAAATCCAAATAAAAACCAGTTCCTAATAACAACCTCAAATGCCAAATTGCTTTCACTTCTACCGATTTTCCATCGCCCATAAAGATATGTCTTTCACCATCACTTGGCTTTCGGTAACTCAGGCAACCTTGCATAGAAACACTTATGTGAGTAGTAGCAGCAGAATTTATCCACTAAGTGTTTCTAGGTACTGAAGCTAAATTAACCTTAGAACAGACCAAATTAAGAATTATACCTTTCGTTGCACGCCAGACATGGTATTTGGCACATTCTTTCTTCACGTGTCGAGACTTAATAAAAAAGAAACAACTCTCTGTAGCTTGTTGTTGTTTCTTTTTGAGTTGGACCCTTAGCAGCTTCATTATGATATTTTCTTTTCTTGTCCTTCTCTTTAGGGGCATTAGCCAAATTAGCACTTTCAGACTTATCATGCTTCAACCTCCTTTCCTCTTGCACACAATGAGAAATGAGTTCATTTAGACTCCATTTCTCCTTTTGACAGTTATAACTAATTTTAAATTGATTGAACAGTGCAGAAAGGGATACCAAAACCATAAGAACAAGCAATTCCTTAGAAAGCTCAATCTTAAGTTCCTTAAGTCTCGAAGTAACATGGAACATCTTCATAATGTATTCCCTTACGTTTCCTTGACCTTTATACTTCATAAACATCAAAGAAGTCAGAAGTGATGCCATATCAACCTTATTGTTTTTAATAAAACATTTCTCAATTTTGTCAAGGAAACCCTTGACCTGAGTAACCTCTTCAGATTATGTGCCTTTAAAGGCTTCTGGAATGTTGTGTTTCATGATCATTAGACTCATGTAATTTGAATGATCCCACCTCTCAAAATCCCTATTAAAATCAAGGGTGCTTTCCGCAGTGATAGGTGCAAGTTGTTCTTCCTTTAGTGTAAGGTCTATATCCATACAACCAAACACTATAACTAAGTGCATTTTTCATTCCTTAAAATTAGTCCCGTTAAGCATAGGTATAGAATTTATATTAGCATATATTGTGGTAATAGAAGATGAACTAGCTGAATATAGAACAAAACAAATAAAAACAAGCTCACATCAATATTCATAATTAAACAATAAATTCAAGACAATGACTAATCTCATCTCAAGATACCAAACACAACACTAATATCAAGTCTTCGGATAGTAATATTAACAGTAAGCAATACTCTTGTTGTAGCAATCAAACATTAAGAATAAATTATGTCAAACAATTAATCAATCTTTGGGCTAACTTATTGCTCACATAAAGTACCTTATAATTGTTACATATTTATCACCACAAATGTCGGTGAAATTCTATCAAATATTAACTTACTTTGGGCCAATTATTAAACGCATGAATCACAAAAAACATATAATCATCTTGATATTTTAAATAAACTATGCAAAAGAGGTCACTTTGGCGGCATTTTGTTTCAACTAATCTATTTAAAATATTAGACATCCTTAATTAAATCCTAAACCCAAAATCTGAATTTATTTATTTCAAAATACTTCTCTTAATCTCATCTTTCAATCAAATTAAAAAACAATCACATATATAAATGTACATATAATAAGAAGAAGTATATATAAATTAAGCGTATATACGAAAGATATATATGAATCAATCAAAACATGTGAATATATATCAATCAATTTCCATACTGTCAAGCTCCTTTTTTTTTCTTAAACTAAATGTCGTATAGGATTTTAAAAAGAAATTGAATTACTTACACGATTTGCAAATACACAATATTTGCAGCAAAAAAAACTTGGAACGTAGGATCTACAACACTAAACAAAATTGAACCTCGAGATATACATTAAACCCAAACATGAATAATGGAAATATACACATTAATGAAGGCAATCCCTAGTTCTAATGGAATACATGTAAGACAACAAACTATCAATAGTCAAACCGTCAATGGAAATATACATTGAACCCAATCTCACAAGATATATATATTAAACCAATTTCTTTAAAACTAATTCATATGAAAACTTAAAAAATTTAATCATAATTAAAGATTGAACGTATATTTAATCAATATTCGAAATCCTAAAATTTAAAGTTTCAACATATAACCTTAAAATTTTTAATATAAATCCAAAAAATTGAAATACCAAATTTATAAATTCTCAAGATTGAATTAATCTAAAAATATTCATTCTCAATTATTCAACATAAAGAGACTCTAATATCATTTTTTAGAACTGTAAAACAAGATCTTTATATAAAATTTAATAAAATCATGATCTGTCATGACAAAACATAAAAAACAAATCAAGAGCAAGACTATATGCGGAAGCACACTTGAATCCATTGTTAGGGATTGCCCAGAAGGTTTTAATCTTCCAATAAAATAGTTGGTTTTAATCTTCTAAGAAAATAATTTTTTTTTTAGTATAACTTTCTGATAGAGATGGAAAAGATACACGAGATAACCTTATTTCTTGGAGACTATTACCTCTTTAAATAACTGATTATTAAATCAGTTTTGAGTATTTATAATTTGTCTCATCATCAAATTATAAATACAACTTAAAGTATCTACACATTATTTCTATAACAATTTAATTCTTATGATACTTGTAACATAATTAATCACTTAATTTTGTATCATACTTTATAATTGATTTATACATTATTATACATATGTACCACTGAATCCTATCATTCTACTGAGGAGTTGTACAACGACAGTCTGCTCCATATTCTTGTCCAATATCATTTGTATCCGATCAGAAAAGAAGATCTCAGGGTAGGGTCCGTCCATGGAAACCCTAACATCTTCGTCCAATATTTCGAACTCGTCATTGTCCAAAAGTTTTCCAGTAACTCGCTCATTGTCTGCAATATTCGCCATGAGTTTATCCTTAAAAATGAATCTCTCACTTGACACGTTTCTTCAAAAACCAGTTCTGAAGATTGCTCTTCTGAACCTTTATTTCTTACTCTCTTTTTTCGCCCGTTCAATCCGAGAAGGGGTTGACGACCCTGGTCTTTCCAAAGCCGGCGAGGATACGGTGGTCACTTCCCTTTCTTTGTTTAAATGTAAAGATTATTTTGGTTTTAGAAGATTAATGATTCTCAAGCCCTCCCGCTTGTCCACCTTTTTTTTTTCTTTTAATATATTGTATTATTAAACGTACTGTTATAGCAATGTAAGATTACCGCACCCTCTAAGTCCAATTGCGTTGAAAATTTCATGCCTTTTCTCGTAGATGTTTATTGCGGTTTAAAAGGACAATAATTTGGCACCAGAAGTATTTTCAAAGTAGCTTCCTTTTTTCCTCGATTCTCGTGGTTAGTGGGAATTCATTTTGATGATAATTGGTACTCTTTTGCTATATATATATTGTTGTAAGGATAATGTGGGGTGAATTTAAGGGTATACAGTGGTTTGCCCCGAAAATTAAAAATTGTTTTTTAATTTATTAAAAATTAAAAATTAGTATTTATAAGTTTAATAATTTAATTTCGGTCTTTTTAAAGTTTTTCTTGCCCTCGCCTTAACGATAATTCTTTAGTACGTAAAATTAAAATGCTATCTTGATTCCTATTTAAAAAATAAATAAATTTTTTAAGTACAAATTAAAATTAAAAATGAAAAAAAAATTACTCGACACAACAATTTTAACTCCTTTTATAAAATTTAAAAACTCCAATAATTCTTATTATAGACATATTCATTTATTTATTTTTGACTAAAACAAATACATTTATTCGAAGTAATAATAGTAAATTACAAACACGAAAAACAAACATCACCACCAATCAACCATATAGACCTCACAATCCAATACCCAAACATGAACCAAATGAAAACTTATTTTACCAATTGCAAACTGTTACTATACAAATACATATGCATTAAATAAATTCAATTACCAATTAAATTTCAGTTTAATTAACATTGTTGCTAACATGTAGGGAAATATAAATTCAAGCGATATTATATAAATTTACATCTCATGATTGCTGTTAAAAGAGAATTCTTAATTTTCATATACATGTGAGATTTAAATTTAAATTTAATCATATTTGGATTTCATCTAAATTTATTTTAATTAGTTATTTAATTCAATAATTATAACATTTTATTATAATCAAAATTGGTATTGATATACTTGTAAATTATAACATAAAAAAAAATAAAAGCTCCGCACTTATTATAGATAATATAATAGGTACTTAATGTAATATCCTGATTTTAGGCTTAGTCGGAATAGTAGTTTCGTGACCACAAAATTTGAGATAGAAATAATTATTTTATGATTATTTTGATGATTATGATATGATTGCATGACTGTGTGAAAATTTCGTGATGAAATTTTATGCCTAAAGTGTTTAAATTAAAAGTAAGGACTAAATCGAATAAGTTGCAAAATTTGCATTCTAGAAGTTTTTAGTATGAAACTGCATTGAAATATTAATTAGGAGGTCTTAAATAGCAATTTGACCAATTTTAAGTTCATGGACAAAATTAGGACATGGAAGGAATTTTTTGAAAGTTTAGTAGTAAGGGCATTTTGGTCATTTAGGGGTAAAATGAATTAAAATACAAAATTAAAAGCCAATTTTGCTCATCTTCTTCATGGAGGCCGAAATTAGCATGGGGGAAGCCATGGCTAGGGTTTTCAAGCTTTCCAAGCTCAATAGTAAGTGATTCTAAGCCACGTTTTTAATGTTCTTTACGTTTTGGAATCCTCAGTGCTTCGATTAAGCTTATTCTAGCAATAATTTAAGCTAGGGTTCATATTTGGAAAAATACCCATAGGTGAAATGTGTTTATTTTTATGTTTTATGGTAGAATATGAAGCTTGAAATTGTGTTAAACAACTTTTGCTAAGTGATTTTATGTAAAAACGAGTAAAACGACATAATCGGTAAAAATACCTAATGTTCATAAGTACATGTTAGAGTGAGAATTTGATGTTGCTATAGAAGGGAAAATGATTAGAATGTCATAAAACATAAGAAAATAGGCTGAAGTTTAATTTACGAGCTTTGGGGCAAAAGTGTAAATATGCAAAAGTTTAGGGCCAAAATTATAATTTTGCCAAAATATGATTTTGGGTTAATTTGAATAATGTGAGCCCTAATTAGACTATATTTTAAATGATAGAGCAAGAAAAACTGAAATTCAGGCTAAAATGGGGAAAATACCAAGTTGTGGACGAAATGGTACAAGTAGCCATTTTCGCATACGAGGTAAGTTCATGTGTAAATAATGTAGCATAATTGTTATTTTTAAGTTATTGATGTTAATTATATGATATGCTGATTTTTTTATCGTGAAATATTATGCTTTGTGGTTAATGTTGAGTAATATGCAAATTATGTTTACTACTTGATAAATATGAATTGCTACCGAGTATCGGTTCCGATATTCCGTGGAAGACGGCAAATGTTAGATCAAGGGAAAAAGCCCGTTTGAACCTTAGGAATAGATTAGGACACAAGTGACATGTCACTAGGATGGTTGAGCATCCGAGCTCGTTGAGTTGAGTCCGAGTTCACTTATGGATGCGAATGTCCGAACTCGTTGAGTTGAGTCCGAGTTCGTGAGATGTAACTAGGCATCCGAGCTCGTTGAGTTGAGTCCGAGTTCACTTATGGATGCGAACGCCCGAGCTCGTTTAGTTGAGTCCGAGTTCACTTATGGGCGGGTTACATGATTGCTTGATTACATATGTGGCACTTATGTGCAAATTATCCGTGTATCCGAGTTATATTCCGATGTGTTCAACGGGTGAAAATTTCTATGAAATGGAGGAATATTAGAGATGAAAGGGACATATTGGTAAGTGTTGTGAGATGGATACTTTGAACAGGTATGTACTTAACCCTCGGGTTGAAAACTCGATATATCAACAATGTGGTAAGATGATAAATGAAAATATGACATGAATGTCTTGATGATGATTATGCAAATGATATTTTATGTTTGCTTATATGGTTATGTTACTTGCTATTTGCATGTGAACTTACTAAGCATTTATGCTTACTCCCTCCTTTTCACTCCTTGTAGTTTTGACAAGTCAGCTCGGAAATCGAACGGCAGTCGGAGGCTCGCTCACACTATCCGTATACCATCTTGGCATAATGGCTTGTATATTTTGAGTATGGCATGTATAGCACTATAATCATTTTATATATATGGTCTTATGATATGGTTATTGAGTGGTATGAAAATTCTTGGTAATGATTAGCCATTGGAATGGCTAATCATGATCATATTTGGTGTTATGTATGTCAAATTGCTAGCTAATCCATGGAAACCATGAAATAGGTAAAATTTACCATAAAATAAATTCAGACAGCAGTAGTGACGTGAATTTTAAAAATCACTAAAAATAGTAGAAATGGAATTAAATAATGAATAAGTTATGGAATCGAAGCTTGATGAGTCTATTTTCATATGGAATGAACAAAATAGGCATATAAATTATATTTTATGAGATATTTAAACTTTTGTGAAACAGGGCCAGAGTGATTTCTGGATCCCCTGTTCTGACTTTAAAAAATTCATAATAAATTTTAAAAAAATAATTAGAAGTTTTTCTTTATATGTACAGATTCCTTATTGAGTCTAGTTTTAACAGAAACAAACCTAATAGTCATTGAAATTTTTTATAGAGAGATATCTGATTCGTAATACACAGAGGTCAGAGTAGTGGAACCCTGAAACAGGGGAGATTTTAACTAATAAACTGTACTATTTGGCTCAGCCAAAAATTCTAGAAACAAATTAGTAGATAGAAATATGAGTCTAGTTTCATAGAAAATTTATGGATCTTAATTTCGAGTTTCGTAACTCGAGATATGAATTTTTAAGCGACTGTGACGCAGATTTTCAGCTTGTCTGAAAATTTTAAAATTAAATTGTTTGAGCTGTTTAAGTAATGAATTAAGTCTGTTAACACCTCGTATTCGACTCTAGCGACGGTCTCGGGTACGGGGCGTTACACTTAATAATACAAGCTTCCATGCATATATTCCTTGAAACTTCCAAGGTTGCCTTTTAAGTTACCATTTATATAAACAAAGATTTAAAGACTGTTAATTCAAATACATAAGGATAAGAGCTAATTAGTAATGCTTCGATTATTACTAGGGTTAATTTAGTTAAGCAGATTGAGATTACTACACCATATCCATCCATGCAAACTTGAACTGAGTTCATCTTCAAGTTTTAATACATAAGCAACTATTATTCAGGGTTTTATATTTAGTGCATTGGTGATATATAATTTTATGTATCGTTAATAAATCAAAATGATAATATATCATTCAAAATTTTAAAAATATAGTCAATCAATTTCATTTTTAATGATATGTCACCATCCGACTCAATGACAATATACAAAATTATATATTACCAATTCATCAAATATAAATCTGATAAGATCCCAAAACCCATCCACATTCAAAAGGGAATATTCATTATTACTTTCTCCGATTTGAGTCAATGGATCAACTTGATTATCACCCAAAGACGAACTCTTTGGAAACCTGTTTGTGAGCTCGAATCCATTGCCATCTTGTGGATATGGCCTACTAATATGCACCTCACTTGGCAACGGCCGCCTATCGAACGATCTCAAACATTTCGATTTTTTATAGATCCGACATAAACTGAATTATTTTCTCTAAAAAAAAAAAAAAATCGTAAATTAATTAGTTAGATTATGCAAAGGGATAATTGAACCAAACACTTCTAAGCGATGAACTAAAATTTAAAATCATGTTAAACTTCAAAACATTCTAATTGTGTCTTCAAAGTATCATTATTGTATATATTAGGCCTTTTTGTCAACCTAATTGTTAGTTTAGGTGTTAATTTCTAATTTGCAATTGACATGAAGCATATTTAAAATATATTTACTTATTTATTGTTTTTGGTAACACGCTAATTCAAATTGTTTAAGTTCCTAGTTGGTATTTAACGCCCTAACTGATGATGAAATTGAAAGAAAGACCTTAATGATATATTGTTAATATTTTAAAAATTCAATTTATACATTAATTTTAAAATTTAAGATTAATTTAGAATATTTACCATACTTACACAAACTGTATAAGGATATAAGAGAGAGGTAATGAAATTGGATATTAAGTTTCATACAGTAGGAAGTTGTTCGGAATTAGCTGCAGAGGCTGAGGATACTTGTCCTTCAAAAGCTTTATACTCGTTCATCTTCCACTCAGTTTTCCTCCCACTGGGAGCCCTTCCATTTTAGAAAACCATGGTTCTATTAACACCAATAGATCCACCATTCAAAGCGTAAACGAAACCAGGCGAACCAGCAGCTTTCCAGTACCCAGTATCGGTTAGCCTCTTGGGTCTCCCTCCTCGAGCTTCACTTTCTTTTCTCGGTATAAAGAAAAACCACTGCTCTGGGTCTCTATGGCACAAATAAGCTGAAAACTCTGCAACAACAAAACACTACATATATATAAGGAAACTCAAAGCATCAAACAACAGTTAAAAGTTATTAATTTACATGGAAGATCCCATGGATTGAATTCATAAATGTCTACAACTGGGATGACTCGGTTGATACTGAGAGTATTAAGGTCTTCTTGCTTTCCTTCTAACATGTTGTACAGATAGAAAGAAACCAGCTCTTCTTCTGTTGGATAGAATCGAAACCTTGGTGGCATATCCTCCATGTTTTTTCACTCTGGTAATAAAAAGTAGTGCTCTTTAACGTAAGGTAATAAAGGTATATAATGAGAGGGATTGATTGAGCCAAGTTTGATTATAGGGGAGTTAGGCAAGGAACCACGAAATAGGGGAGAAATGAGGCACAGGAAGGGCACATGGGCCTTTCGTTCGAAACGTCCACGCTATTTTATAGAAAAATTCTCTCATTCGAACTTGATTTGTTTTCTAAATCTCAAAATAATATAATCTAACTATTACATACAAACATGTCACTACAACATAAAATCAAATAATTAGTTAAGCTGGAGCTAAAAAATTTTCCATTTAAGTCTTTTATAATTTATAAAAATTTATATTAGTAATAATAAAATTTCTCTTTGCCCTCTAAAAATAATAAAAATTTGAGGCTATTAAAATGATAAAATTATAGTTTTATTATCGTAAAAATATATAATTTAATTCTGATCCCCTAAAAAGATTCTGACTTTACCCTGACTATATTTTTGTATTTTTATTGTAAATAGATCATTTTCATTTTCATTTATTTTCTATTTTCTTATTCGTACACATGTAAAATTTATAGCAAATAAATTATATCCAAACATCCCATCCGTACTTATACTTTGAAATTTAATTTTGTATCTAAAAATTAAAAAAATATATAGTTTTATATCTAAAAATTTAAAAATTAAATTATCTTATTTTGAAATTTAAAAATTCTAATCCAATCATCCATATTATTAGTATTTACAGGCAAAAATTTCTTATTATTAAAATATTCTCATTTCCTTTTTTTTTAAATGAATTTTCAGTGTTTAATTTTGAATGATATACTAAATTATTTTCTGCTTTTATATATTCAAAAGGAAAAATATTAAAATTATATTTATTTGTAATTTTAAAAATGTTTTCTTTATTTCAACTCATTTAATCAACTCCCATTGCGAAGCATGGGTATTTACTAAGTATGATTTAAATAAATTTATAATATTTTAAAAATTATTTTAGTATTTATTAGTTTAAACCTTTTTTTATCATGGTTTAAATCAATTAATTAATGGTTAGCCTACCAAAAAGGTAACATGATCAAATTAGTCCATTTATTATTAAATAGATCAATTTCTGATCATTAGTGGACCTCTCAATAGATTTGAACCCAGATGAAGTTTTGACCATCTATCATAGAAAAAAGATCGAATGGATCTTGTAGGATTCCCAAGAAATTCTTCTATTTTTTCTAGAAGCAAATGATTATTCATTCCCTTCTCACATTCCGTGAATAATCAGGACATTGAGGAATATCTAGAAAGGCACTTAGTAAAACAGTCTAATTCTCTATATCTGTTTGTTCCGTTTGAAGAAAGGAAGGATCCCAAGGAATCAATACAAGTTAGCATAAATTATATTAAAAATTATTAATTTTCAATTGCACTTCAATCCTAAACAAAAAAAATAAAATTCATTTACAAAACCATCAAAACTTTAAAAAAATATTAACTTTATTAAAGAGTACATGATACTTTTTAAATTATAAATATTAATTTTATTCCTATTTAATTTTATTTGATAATTTTCTAATAATATATCAACTAAATTTATCTATTGGTGCCTCTAAATAAAAGTATTGGAACCAGTCAATATACTATTGCCATTATCTGTAGTAGGGGTGAGCAAAACTCGATTCGACTCGAAAAAATTGAAAAAAAATTCAAATTTCGAGTTAAACGAATCGAGTTATTCGAGTTAATCGAGTTATTCGAGTCAACTCGAATTTTTTTTTCGAATTTCGAGTTCGAATCGAGTTGAGTTTTCAAATTCGAATAACTCAATAATTCGAATAATTCGAATATCAAACTATAATATTTTACATTTTACCCCAAACTCCCAAACCTTTTTACTTTTCCTCAAAACTTTTACTCCTTCCCACTTCCCCCCAAAACTTTTACTCCCTTCCATCCCAACCCCAATCTACCCAAAATCCATTGCCCACCAAAATTTTACTCTCCCATTTACTTTTTTCAAAATTTTACTCCCAAAAACCCTCAAAACTTTTTATTTTCCCCTAAAATTTTTACTCCCTCCCACTTTCCCCCTAAAATTTTTACTTCCTTCCCATCCCACCTCCCATCTACCCCAAATCCACCCCCAATTTTTTTTTTTAATATTTTCCCTCCAAAATTTTGCTCCACCTATTTACTTCCCCTCAAACTTTTATTCCCAAAACTTTTTATTTTCTCTCTAAACTTTTACTTCTCACCTTTCACTCTCAAATAAAAAATCAAAATTATCCAAAAAAAATCACTAAACATAAATAGTAATAATTTTATTTATATCTATTATTTATATTATTAAATTAAATTTCACATTTTATATTATTTATATGATTGAATTGTTTAGTCGTATTGAATATTTATATTAAAATTGAATTATTAATTATGCCATTAAATATTCATGTTAAAATTTTATATTAGTATCAATTTCACATTTTATCTTTAAAATAACTTTTATTAAAAAATCACATTTTTACATTTAATATATTTTTTAATTCCAAAATACATAGTGACAAGAATTTGAAGATAATTGAAACAACTAAGCAAACAAAGAAGCTAACCCGTATATAAAAGATTAATAAATAAATTATGAGGTGATGAAAGTTAATAAAAATTTTGATTAAGGTGGAAAATTTTTATTACGATGGGTGACAGTGGTTACAAGGACCCAAAATTATTTTATAAAATTTAACTCGAACAAATATATTCGATTCGAGTCGAGTCGAATTCCATCTCACTCGACTCGATTCGAGAAAATTTCAAATAAAGTTAGGATGATAAAATAAGATTCGAAAACTCGATTAACTCGAAAATTTTTGATTCGATTCGATTCGATTCGATCGAATGCTCACCCCTAATCTGTAGCATGACATGGCCCCTTGTTTCTATTCTGCATCATTTCGTTTGATTTTCATTTTCATTTTTGTTTTTCATCAATAAATTACAATAATATATGTATATTTACAAACTTCCTTGCATATATTGTTTTCGATTTATTCTAATTACACTTGATGAAACTTTTCGTTACTATATTACATTACGTATAAAATTTCGTCAAAAGTTAGAATTTTAACAACGATATAGACTTTTTTTTTCTTTGCCCTAAATGGACCAGCTTGGGAGAAGAATCTATAGATAAAAAACTCCATTGACATTTTAAAAGTTTTCTGTTTTCTCTTCTTTTTTTTTTCATTTGGGCATTGACATCTATTGTTCAAATTCAGTTCATTAATTAAGCAAAATAACAACAATGGTGACGATCGCCTAACAACGTCAACAATCGTAGAATTACTGTCATATAATATTTGATTGTTCTAACTGAAGAAGTAAATGTCAAACATCCAAATTGAAAATGGAACTCTCATGTTTTGAATGAACGAAGGCTTCACATTTATATTATCATAATCTCTATTAGATTATGTTACAATCATAAAGCGATGAAAAATAAAAATATATGTAGAAACTTTTTTTTTTAAATCGACTTTTTATTTAAAAAGAAAAACGAAAATGAAGTTCCCACCAATCCTTTTTATCTAGGTGTGATTGGACCACCTAAAAATTTGGCCATTTTAATAAAATGTTTGACTTATTAAATCTATAATTTTTGGTCTACAAAATCTAGAAGATGGGTTTGGTAGTCGGTTACGCACGAGGAAGGGTAACACCCTCGTAACACACAAAATTGGTACCTAATTGATTAATTGATGTCTTAGTGTCGAAAATTGAAAATTTGAAGAGAATTTAAAACACGATCCCACCTTACGTAATGATATTTTTAATTAAAATTACTTAAGTAAATTAAAACAGATGTAAAATGCCTTTTTATATCGAGGTAAACAAAAAGGCCACATCCCGTAAATTAGGACACGACAACTTGAATCCTCAAAATTAAGTAGGACATGACATCTAGAATCCTCAAAAATAAGCTTGCTCATTATTCGATTATTAATTAAATCTCATGTATTTTAATTTGAAAAGGGATGTTCGGTTATCTAGGGTCAAGGAGAAAGTCGAATCCCGTAAGTTAGGGCACGACTTCTCAAATCTCCAAATACAGAACATTGCCTTAATTTTAAAATTTTCCTTTTTTTATGTATCGAGTAAGAACAAATGCAATGCTTAAAGCAATATGTATCTAACTTGCTTGGACAGAGCACAAAATCAGATAATTATATTTAAACATAATGTATGATATAGTGATAATGAAATAATATAATATGGCTTTATGGGTAGAATATTAGAATGATGCATAATAGATAAATAGAGGAGAACTATAATAATACTTATGTAATTATAATAATGATTACAATATTAATAATCAGATTATAATAATAATAAAACAAATAAGGTAACTTAAAATAAAAAATGAAACTGGAAAATGCATAAATAAACATGACATGAAAATATCAAAAATAATAAAAGAAATAATAAAATAATAACGATAAAATAATAAAATAATAACGACAATAATAAAAAATGCACAAATAAAAGAGTATAAACAATCTAATTTTTAAGTATGAAAAATAAAGAAGTAATAAATAAATAATGTATAGAAAGGTTGAAAATAAACAAAGGATTTAATTGAAATTTAAACGAAATTAGGAGGTATAGATTGTAAATAATAAAAAAATAGGCTAATAAAGATTAAAATATAACGCACTAAAAAGGACAGGGACTAACTAGAAAATTATCCCCTTACCCTCTAAACGCATCGTTCTAGGGGACTAAAATAAAAAAAATTAAGTAGATAAATTTAAAAGAAAAAAAAAGGTTGAAAATAGGACTAGATTGAAGGGTATTTAAAAAGCGAAAGGATTAAAACTGCAAATATCCCTTCCCTAAAAAAACGCGGATCTTGTGGGTGGTTCGGGTCAAGTCATCGGGTCAACTAAAACGACGTCATTTCAAGTACCCATTTCCTAAAAATGGCCCAAGGACTAAAATAAAAAAAATTATGTGGTAAAATTAAAACTGCTTAAAAAGCAGAAGGACTAGGGGAGCAATTATACTCTAGTCATAAACAACACGTGGATCCTGAGGTCTCGGGTGGAGCAATCGGGTCGTGTTCTAAAAAGACGTCGTTTTGGGGCTTCTAAAGCCAGGCCAGAATGACGTCGTATTGATGGTGTAACACCTTATACCCGTAACCCACGCTGGGGCGGAGTACAAGGCATTACCTAACTTGATCTCATGCACACAAACAATCTCAAGTCACCAAGACTCGGTCCAAATTAAAACTTTTTCAATTTCTACTTTAAACTTCTTATTATGGGCCTACGAACCCCAAATTAACCATTTGAAACTATTCGGGACCAATCCGGGTCCTTAAACCAATTATGAAAATTTTGCCTTTAAAACAGGGCACATGCCCGTGTGGAAGGGCAACACGCCCGTGTGACCATCTCGACATGGTCGTGTTGATGGCCCGTGTGGCTCACATGGCCTATGCACTAAGGGACACGCCCGTGTCCTTTACCCATGTGGAATTAATTTCTAATTCACACCTACAGGGGTTTTCACATGGCTAGACACACGCCCGTGTTCAAGGCCCGTGTCTCTCACACGGCCACGACACGCCTGTGCGCAAAAACTGGGACATTCTATTTCTGACGTCAGCAACCCTAAAATGTCACACGGCCAAGGCACACACCCGTGTGTTAAGCCGTGTCATTCACACGGCTGAGACACACGGCCGTGTCTCTACCCGTGTGTTTACTATCATGCATACTGACTTGAAATTTTTACGTATAGGGGACACACGACTGGACCACACGCCCATGGGGCAGACCGTGTGTCACACACGGCCTAGACACACGCCCGTGTGTCTACCCATGTGGACAATATGAGGCTGTTTACCAAGCCTCGTTGCCACCCTTACATACATACTTCCATACAATTATCAACCAATACCAAAACAAGCACATTTCATATAAGCTTTCAGTCACAATAGTCATTCATCAACTATGAAAATGCATCTTTTATAAATCAAAATGAAAGTTAGCCATCATTCAAGGCTTAATACAAAATGAAGGGTTCCAACCCAAGCCAACACTTTGGCCAATTCTCGAGGACACAAAATAATAAAGTCTAAACCCTATACATGCCATATTCAAAAATATAAATCCAACTATACCGATTGCTTTGGTTGATAGTGTGATCAATATCACTGACTTTCGGTGATCCTCGAGCTAGTTAGGCGGCACTATAAGAAAATAGAAAGAAAAGGGAGTAAGCATATAGCTTAGTAAGTTGCATATAAATAAATATACGGCAACTACTTAACCATTAATCAGTGAGCTCATGATACAAAGTGGGCATAAGCATTACTTACTCTTCAACATCCATACAATTTACATGGCATATATATATATCGAGCTCACAATTCATGTAACAAATTCGGTACCTGTACCACTCACAACACGGTTGTACTTTCCTTATTAACTCAAAATCATAAAATTCACCGTTGAACCATTCGAAACACTATCGAATATTCATTAAGCCTCAAACATGGGGTAAGTTGCCAACGCCATGTCCCAGACATGGTCTTACACTGGCTATCATCATCGAGGCCGATGCCATGTCCAAGACATGGTCTTACACCAGCTCTCGCATATCTATGCCGATGCCATGTCCCAAACATGGTCTTACACTGACACATCTCGTAGCCAATGCATGTCCCAGACATGTCTTACACTGGCTTACGTCTCCAGGTCGATGCATGTCCCAGACATGTCTTTACACTAGCACTCGTCTTAATGTAGATGCCATGTCCCAGATATGGTCTTACACTGGCTCTCATAATGTAGCCGATGCATGTCCTAGACATGTCTTACACTGGCTGACACTAGTGACCCCACTGTCATAGCATGAATATCCGATTTACTTCCTAAGGTTCCAACGGGAATCTTACTATCTTAATTTCAATATACATTCTCAATTCCAAAATCAAGTAATCTATGCTATATAGACTCAATAACAATTCAAACCCATATGGTAACAATGTAGTTGTATTAATTACATACAACTTACCTCGGATTACAAAACATACACGACTAGTCAGTTTAGTCGATTTGCTTAGCTTTTCGCCGGTCTAGGTTCGAATTTGGAAATTCTTGATCTATATTAGCAAAATACACTCATTTAGTCACTAAATACAATCAAGCAATTGAAAATTCACATCTTCGGTAAAATGACCATTTTGCCCCTAAACTTTGACAAAATGACCATTTTACCCCTATGCTCGAAAATCGATTTTTATCAAATTTCTTCGCATCTTAAGCCTAGCTGAACTCTTTTTAATCTTATAAAAACTCCAAATTCTCATTATTTCACACATTTATCATCTATTTTACAAATTTTGCAAAATGGTCCTATAAGGGTTTTCTATAAAAACTCCTTCACAAAAGTTGTTCATTCAACAACCAAGAATTATTTTCTTCCAAAAATTCATTCATGCCAAAATCCTAAACTCTTAGTCATTTTGCAAAATAAACCCCTCGTTTGAAAGCTCATGCTTCAAGGGTCTCAAAAATGTAAAAATCATCAACAATGGACATGTAAACCACTTACTTGTAAGTGCTTCAAGTTGCTGAAAATTTTGAAGTTCAAGACCCCCAAAAATGGCTGAAAATAGGTGGAGAAAGATGATGTAAAAAGGGATGATATCATCTTTCTTTATCTATTTCTATTTTAGTAAAAAAAAAGCCACCTAACTCACCAAATTTGAAAATTTTTGTCCCCTCTTTGACTCTATGGCCGGCTATGATTTCTTTTAAGGGTCTATTTGCCCTTTAAAATCCCCCAATTTTGAGTCTCTAATAATAACACATTTAGCTATCAAATTAAAACTTTTGCACTTTATGCGATTTAGTCCTTTTTCGCAATTGGGCTCACAAACGTCAAAATTAACCGACCAAATTTTTCATGCACTCATATAATCATGTTATAACATCAAAATAATAATAAAATAGTTTATTTGACTCTAAATTTGTGGTTCTAATACCACTATTCCATATAGGCTCTAAATTGGGCTATTACACTTTTCCCCCCTTACAGATTTTTGTCCCCGAAAATCTTACCGGTGAATAAGTTCGGGTACAGGTCTCTCATATTCTCCTCGAGTTCCCATGTGGCTTTCTTGACTCTATGTCTATACCATAAAACTTTCACGAGTGATTTACTCTTATTCCTCAACTGTTTGACTTCCTTAGCCAAAATCTTGACCGGCTCTTTGCCATAGGCCATATCTGGATGAATCTCAACCTCTGTCGGCTCAATTACATGCGAAGGATTTGATCTATATCGGCGTAGCATGGACACATGAAACACGTCATGAATCTTTTCCAGCACTGGTGTCAAAGCTAATCGATAGGCAACAAGCCCTACTCTCTCGACAACCTTATAAGGTTCTATGAAACGAGGACTCAACTTGCCTCTTCTACCGAATCTGAGGACTTTCCTCCACGAAGAAACTTTCAAAAATACCTTATCACCCACTTGAAACTCAATTTCCTTTTGTTTCAAATCCGCGTAGGATTTCTGTCTATCCGAGTCAGCCTTCAAGCAGTCACGAACCACTTTAACTTTCTCTTCAGTCTCCTTGACTAAATCGACCCTGTGAATCTGACTCTCTCTTAGCTCGGTCTAATATAAAGGCGTTCGACACTTTCGCCCATACAAAGCTTCATAAGGTGCCATCTTCAAACTTGACTGATAACTATTGTTGTAGGTGAATTCAACCAATGGCAAATATCTTTCCCAACTACCTTGAAATTCAAGAACACAACACCGCAACATGTCTTCTAAAATCTAGGTCACTCTTTTCAACTGATCGTCGGTTTACGGGTGAAATGCCGTGCTAAAATTCAACTTGGTTTCTAAAGCCTCTTGTAACTTCTTCCAAAACCTTGAGGTAAATCTCGGGTCTCGATCTGAGGTAATCGGTAACGGCACTCCATGAAGCCTCATAATCTCGAAAAAGTACAAGTCAGCTAATCTATCAAGGGGGTAGTCGGTATGTACTGGTATAAAATATGCTGACTTTGTTCGTCTATCCACAACAACCCAAACAACATAATTTTTCTTTGGGGTTTCCGACAAACGCGTCACAAAATCCATAGTGATCCGATCCCACTTCCACTCGGGGACTATGATAGGCTGAAGTAGACCCGAAGGTACTTGGTGTTCAGCCTTTACTTGCTGACACACTAGGCACTTGGAAATAAACTCTGAAATGTCTCTTTTCATACCCGACCACCAATACATTTTCTTTAGGTCGTTGTACATTTTCACACTACCCGGGTGGACGGACAAACAACCACTATGTGCCTCTCTCAAAATCTTTTGAATAAGCTCATTGTCCTTGGGTACACAAACTCTGTCCTTGAACATTAAACATCCATTGGTGCCAATACAAAACTCGGACTCATTTTCCGTCTCATATTGAGCCATCTTAGCTTTCAACTTCTTTTCACCTTTCTAAGCTTCACGGATCTCTTGTAGAAATGTTGGTTTAGCCCTCAACTTTGCTAGAATCAAACCATCGTTAGACATAGTCAACTGAGTATTCAAGGCTTTCAAGGCAAACAACGACTTCCTACTCAATGCATCAGCGACCACATTCGCCTTTCCCGGATGGTAATCTATTATCAACTCGTAATCCTTTATTAGTTCTAACCATCGGCGTTGCCGCAAATTCAACTCCTTTTGAGTCATCAAGTAGTTAAGACTCTTATGATCGTTGAATACTCGACATTTCTCTCCATACAAATGGTGTCTCTAAATTTTCAGTGCAAACACGATGGCGGCCAACTCCAAATCGTGCGTTGGGTAGTTCTTCGCTTGTGGCTTCAGTTGCCTTGAAGCGTAAGCTATGACCTTACCTTCTTGCATAAGCACGCACCCCAAACCATTCAAAGAGGCATCGCTATATATCACAAACTCCTTACCCGACTCTGGTTGCACTAAAACTGGGGCTTCAATCAATAAAGCCTTTAGTTTCTCGAAACTTTGCTGGCACTTTTTTGCCCAATCGAACTTGACATCTTTTTGCAGCAACCTTGTCATCGGGGTAGCTATCATAGAGAATCCTTTTACAAACCGTCTATAGTATCTAGCTAACCCCAGAAAACTTCAAACTTCATTCACATTCCTTGGCGGTTTCTACTTAACAATAGCCGAGATCTTACTTGGGTCCACTCGGATCCCATCACCTGACACAATGTGTCCTAGGAATCCGACCTCCTTAAGCCAAAATTCACTCTTATTGAACTTGTCGTACAATTGCTTGTCTCTCAATGTTTGCAACACAACTCTCAGATGCTCCGCATACTCACCTCATCATGCGAATAAATCAATATGTCATCGATAAAGATGACGAAAAATTTATCCAGATACGGTCTGAAAATGCGGTTCATCAAATCCATAAACACCGCCGGGGCATTAGTCAAACCAAAGGGCATGACGAGGAACTCATAATGCCCGTATCTTGTTCGAAACGTAGTTTTCGGTACATCTTGCTCCTTAACCCTTAACTGGTAGTATCCCGACATCAGGTCAATTTTGGAAAATACAGTGGGTCCCTTTAACTGATTAAACAGGTCATCGATCCTTGGCAAAGGATATTTGTTCTTCACTGTTACCTTGTTGAGTTGCCTATAGTCGATAAATAACCTCATCGACCCATCCTTCTTTTTCACAAAAAGTACTGGAGCACCTACGGGGAAAAGCTCGGTCTCGTGAAACCCTTGTCCTTTAGCTCTTGCAACTGTGTTTTAAACTCTTTCAACTCCGTTGGAGCCATTCTATACAGAGCAATCGAGATGGGTGCCATACTGGGGACCAACTCGATTCCAAACTTAACTTCCCTCACTGGAGGTAATCTGGGTAATTCTTCTGGTCTGTAAATTCACAAATCACTGGTACTGATTCAATCTTCAACTCAAACACTTGATTATTCAGCACAAAAGGTAAATAAGCCTCGTATCCTTTTCTCAAACATTTCTCGGTAGTCAGAGATGATACTATTACAGGCAATTCATCCGACAATTCTGGTCCAACCCGAAGAATATTCCCGTCTTCACATTCCAACTCAATTACCTTTCTCCCACAGTCCACTACAACACTACGAGCAGTCAACCAATCTATCCCAAGGATTACATCAAATTCATTAAACGATAATAACATCAAGTTAGCCGGGAAACAATGACCTCTAATTGTCAAAAGACAATTTGTACATACTTGGTCCACTAATACATGTCTGCCTAAAGGGTTAGAGACTTTGATCACAAATTCAGTGGACTCTACTATCATGTTCATACGAAGTATCAACTCCATACAAATATAAGAGTGGGTAGATCCCGGGTCAATTAAAGCAACAACAGATATTTCATGGATTGAAAAGGTACCCGTGATCACGTTGGGAGACTCCGCCTCTTCTCAGACACGTATAGCATAGGTCCTTGCTGGTGCTCTGCCCTCAGACCTCAACACAGCATCTCTTGGCACGCTTCTACTATTAGCCCCACTTCCGTGGTTCTTTTGTGGTCTACCCCTCAAGGGAGCACTACCTACCTTCACATCTTGTTTTCTCTCTTTCTCATCTAACTCGGGACAATCACGGATAAAGTGTTCTAATGATTCGCACTTGAAACAGGCCCTTTCATTCCTTTGGCACTCGCCAAAATGACGCCTACCACATTACGAGCATTCTGGACTATTTGGCTGAGAGCTACCGACGCTTGCGACCGAAGTGGTCTGGGCTCTAGAAGCTGTGTTCTGCTGGTTCTTATTTTGATTCGAAAACCCCACCGAAGCATTCGATCGGGTAGTGAATTCCCTCAATCTCTTAGATGAGGACAAATGTTATTTCCCCATCTGTCTCTTCCATGAGTCTCGCAACTCAATAGCCGCTTTCCTCCTCTCTTTTACTAGCTCCTCTGTCTTGCATGCTCTCTCAACGAGCACTACAAATTCTCTTAGATCTAGGATGCCAACAAATACTTAAATATTTTCATTAAGACCATCCTCAAACCTCTTACACATAGTGGCTTCTGTAGACACGCACTCCCGCGCATACTTATTGAGCCTTACAAATTCACGCTCATATTCCGTCTGTAACACCCTAATCTCGTAACCGTCGCTGAAATAGGTAAGGGGCATTACCAGACAAATAGAACATTACAGATTAACACAGAATCACAGATATCACATAATATTAATGCATAAGCAAATTAACAATTCATCCCTTATGGAGGTCTTGGAGACCTAAGACATACTTTTAGAAAAGGTCGGGACTTAACCGAACACATTCAGAATTTTTAGAACTCAGAAAAAATTTTAAATTCTGTTAAGGTCACACGCCCGTGTGATTAGGCCGTGCCAAAACAGAGTATATATACTGACTTTTACACACGGCCAACACACACGCCCGTGTGCGATGGCCGTGTGAAACTAAGCTAGCTACTGACTTAAGCCCACGGCCATATGACACGCCCATGTGTCTTAACCATGTGACTTTAAGAGGTTACTGCTTTGCATACATGGCCACAAGGCACGCTCGTGTTCCCTGACCGTGTGGCACAATGTAGACTTGGTTTAAGCCAACTTGCCACCCCTTTTTGGGTCATTTCTACAAGCAATATTAAACCACATTTATACCAAAATTTTCAGCCAATAAAATGCTCAAAACATGCTTCTTTATAACTAAATCATCATCATTCAATAACCTATTCAAATCCATACCAAAACACATTAAAAATCTTATTACAACAACATACCAAAATGTTCATTTCCTAGCTCACTTGTGGCACCTTCTAACTCATGCTTAAACTTACCATTTCCTCAACTTGGCACAAACATACCATTTACTAGCCAACTCTCATGGCATAACATAAATACATATCAAAGCTTAAATACATAGACATTCTAGCCTATACATGCCATACTTAAAAATATTTACACTTTCAAAAGTACCAAAATGAGTTCGATAGTATCGTGACAATCCTCGACTATCCCCGAGCCTTCAGTAGCTATGATAACTGTAAAATAGACAGAAATCACACAAAGTAAGCTAGAAAGAGCTTAGTAAGCCAAATACAATTAGTCTAGCTATTAAAGCATATAAAGTAAAAGTCAATAGCAAGAATTCACAACCATTTCACATAGTAATTCATGAGCCTAACCATACTCATTTGCTTGTATACATGTCATGTTTCATTTCCATGATTTCGTACATACTTCGCATTCATTATTTCACAGAAACAGAGTCTTTCATATTCAGAAATTTAGTACGATACAAATGTACCTGTATAGATTATACATTTCATATATTCATTCCCATATCTTGTACTCAATTATCAGACGGTTCAGAAATGATACAGATATTCATAAAAGGGTACAATGCCGACGTCCCAGACATGGTCTTACATGTAATTCAGTATCGATGCCTCTGCCCCAGACAGGGTCTTACACGAAATCAGATACAATGCCGATGTCCCAAACTTGGTTTTACACGAAATCAAATCGATGTCAACGATCCTTTAGAAACATACAGAGCTTCTCAGATACTAGCATATTATCGGAATTTATTTGGAATTCATTCATCAGTCTCTCACAGCCGTCCAATACAGATTATAACTAGTATATACAACATTCAATCAATTTAACACGTAATTGTATTTTGACTTACCTCGTACGGATTTCGGACGGAAACGAGTTGACTATTCAACTATTTTAGACTTCCCTCGATCTAAGTCCGATTTTCCTTGTTCTTGATCTAATACAATTCAAATTCAACCATTCAATAATTCATTTCATTCAAAATAATCCATGAACACATATTTAGGGCACTTTGCATTTTAGCCCTTACATTTTCACACTTTGACAATTTAGTCCATTTTAACAAAATCACAAATATGAAAAATTCACCAAGACTATAGCTTGGCCGAATATACATAGCTTCCATACAAGCCCAAATAACATATTTAATTCACAATTTAGTCCTTCAAAACCTCTTTTTCACAAATTAGCCCAAATAGCTCTATTACATTAAAAATTCAAGAATAAAGCATGATAATCTCACATATATCTTTCATAATCCATATAAAACATTACAAAGCTCATATAATCATTAATGGCACATTTCATAATCTTTAACAGAAATAGAAATTCAGACATGGATTTTGAAGAACACGAAGCAACGATCACAGAAATATAGAAATTATCAAAAACAGAACAAAAACGAACCTTTAATCAAGCTCAACAATGGCCGAAACTTTGAAAACCTTATTCTTTCTCTTTTCTTTTAACATTCTGCTATCCCAAAATCAACATGCATGACTTTTAATTATTTTACAATAATATCCTTTATAATATAATAACTAACACATATATATCAAGGTTTCAACCGTCCATCACTAACCCCAATGGCATTATTGCAACACAAGTACTACATAAAATAAAGACAACATCAATTTGGCCCATTTTCAATTAACCACCAAGTTTTCACTTTACGCGATTAAGCCCTTTTATTAAAATCGAGCACAGAAACAGACAAATTAAATCACAGAAACCTCGCAGATATACATTCATATATCACAGACACATAAAATAATATTAAAATATTTTTTGGACTCAGATTTGTGGTCCCAAAACTACTATTTCGACTAGGGTCTAAACTGGACTGTTACAATTCTCCCCCCTTAGAGATTTTCGTTCCCAAAAATCTTACCATTAAACAGATTCAGATATTGTTGTCTCATAGCATCTTCAGACTCCCACGTGGCCTCTTCAACACAGTGTCGATGCCACATCACTTTAACTAATGGAATTTTCTTGTTTCGTAACTTCTTAACCTCACGAGCTAAAATACATATCGGCTTTTCTTCATAAGTCATATCAGAATGGATTTCAATATCAGACGGAGAAATTACATGCAAAGGATCAGATCTATATCGTCGAAGCATCGATACGTGAAATACATTATGAGTCTTTTCTAACTTAGATTTTAGCCTCAATCTATAAGCAACCGGCCCAACTCGCTCAATAATCTCATACGGCCTGATGAACCTCTGGCTCAGTTTGCCTTTTCTACCAAACCTAAGCACTTTATTCCACAGAGATACTTTCAAAAATACTTTGTCACCGATCTCAAACTCAATGTCTTTTCTTTCAAACTACCTCGGATTACTTTCAACTATGGTGGATTACTTTCACTTTCTGTTCAATTTCTTTTATCAGATCAATACCGTATATCATATTCTCACTTAGCTCAGACCAGTATAACGGAGTTCTACACTTTCTACCGTATAAGGCTTCGTACGGTGCCATTTTAATGCTCGATTGAAAGCTATTATTATAAGCGAATTCAATCAAAGGTAGATATTGTTCCCACGTACCTTCAAACTCAAGAATGCAACATCTCAACATATCCTCGAGTATCTGAATAATCCATTCAGATTGACCATCTGTTTGCGGATGAAAAGCAGTGCTAAAATGCAATTTAGTACCTAAAGCATCTTGCAATTTCCTCCAGAACCACGATGTAAATCTCGGGTTTCTATCTGATACTATCGACAATGGCACACCATGCAATCTCACGATATTAGAAATGTAGAACTCAACCAGTTTATCGAGTGAGTAATCAAATCGAATTGGAATAAAATCAGTTGATTTCATCAAACGATCAACTACAACCCAAATTGCATCTTTCTTTCTCGGAGATAGAGGCAAACCCGAAACAATATCCATAGTCACTCGGTCCCATTTCCACTCTAGAATCATAATCGGTTGTAATAACCCAGATGACACTTGATGTTCAGCTTTAACTTGCTAACAGATTAAACATTTAGAAACAAAATCAAAGATATCTCTTTTCATTCTTGGCTACTAGTATAGTTGTTTCAAATTGTTATACATTTTTGTACTTCCCAGATGTACAGAAAATTTACTACTATGAGCTTAATTCAAAATCGTCTGAATTAACTCCGAATTTCTTGAAACACAAAGTCTATTTCTGAATCTCAAACAATCATCAACATCAACTCGGAATTTAGAATCACACTGAGCTCGTTTAGCTATTAATTCATTATCAAATTTCTGAGCCTCGCAGATCTGTTGTATAAACAAGGGTTTTGCTTTCAGTTCGGTACAAACCAAGATATCATCAGACAATGCTAAATGAGCATTCATCGCACGTAATGCAGACAATGATTTCTGACTCAGAGCATCCGCTACCACATTTGCTTTTCCCGGATGATAATTAATAACAAGCTCGTAATCTTTTAACAGTTCTAACCATCTTCTCTGTCGCAAATTCAAATATTTTTGCATCATTAAATACTTCAGACTTTTACGATCAGAAAACACGTGACATTTCTCACCAAACAGATAGTGATGCCAGATCTTCAAGGCAAACACAATAGCAGCTAACTCAAGGTCGTGTGTAGGATAGTTCTTTTCATGCGGCTTTAACTATCTCGAAGCATAAGCAATGACTTTTCCTTCTTGCATTAAAACACATCCTAGACCAATCAATGAAGCATTGCTGTAAATTACAAATTCTTTACCCGATTTAGGTTGTACTAATACCGGAGATTCAATCAATAAAGCTTTCAACTGATCAAAGCTATTCTAACACTTTTCAGACCACTCAAACTTCACATCTTTCTGGAGCAATTTTGTCAATGGATTTGCAATCATCGAAAAACCTTTCACAAATCTTCTATAGTAACCAGCAAGCCCCAGAAAACTATGGACTTCAGAGATATTCCTGGGAGATTTCCAATCCAAAATAGCTAAAATTTTGCTTGGATCTACCCAAATACCCGAGGCTGATACTATATGACCCAGAAAACTAACTTCTCACAGCCAGAACTCACACTTACTGAACTTCGCATCCAACTGTTTATCTCGCAAAGTCTGTAGCACTATTCTTAGATACTCAGTATGTTCGGATTCATCACGTGAATAAATCTATATGTCATCAATGAATACCACAATAAATTGATCTAAATACGGTCTAAAAATTCTATTAATCAAATCCATAAAGATAGCAGGTGCATTCGTTAATCCAAAAGGCATAACTAAAAATTCATAATGTCCGTACCTCATTCTAAAAGCAATTTTCGGAATGTCAGAGTCCTTTACTCGCAACTGGTAGTAACTCGATCTGAGATCTATCCTTAAAAACACAGTAGCACCTGTCAACTGATCAAATAAGTCATCAATTCTGGGCAGAGGATATTTGTTCTTTATAGTCATTTTGTTAAGCTGACGGTAATCAATACACATTCTCATTGTGCCATCTTTCTTTTTCACAAACAGAACAGGAGCACCCCATGGTGAAAAACTCGGTCTAGCAAATCCTTGATCGATTAATTCTTGCAACTGAGACTTTAGTTCTTTTAGTTCGGTAGGAGACATTCTATACGGAGCTATCGAAATTGGAGTTGTACCAAGTACCAATTCAATGCCAAATTCTACCCCTCTAACTGGAGGTAATCCCGGAAGTTCTTCAGGAAACACATCAGAGAATTCACAGACAACAGGCACTGATTCAACTTTCTTATCATTCACTTTTGAGTCTAACACATAAGTTAAGTAGGCTTCACAGCTTGAGTCTAACACATAAGTTAAGTAGGCTTCACAGCCTTTCTTCATATATTTTCGTGCTTTCATTGCAGATATCACAGCTGGCAGTCCATTCAGATCACTAGACACAATTCAAATTATCTCATCATTCTTACACCTTAAATCAATGACTTTTCGTTTGCAATTCACAATAGCATCGTGCAAAGTTAACCAGTCCATTCCCAGAATTATATCAAATTCGTCGAAAGGCAAAAGCATCAGATCAGCAGGAAAACAGATATCTCGAATCAATAACGGGTAATTCTTGCAGACTTTATTGACCAAGACACTTTTGCCTAATGGGTCTGATACTCTAATTACGAATTCAGTAGACTCTATAGGCAAAGTCTTACAATGCACTAAATTCATACAGATCTAAGAATACATTAATCCAGGTTCTATCAATGCAATCACAGAAGTATCATAAAGAGTAAAAGTACCAGTAATTACGTCTGGTGACGAGGCTTCCTCACGAGCTCGGATAGCATAGGCTCTGGCAGATGCTTTAGCCTCAGATCTAATAGCAGTATCCCTAGTAGCTCTTTGACCACCACTTGCATTTCTCGTATTTCTGGAAGGTCTACCTCTAGCTAAGGTGTTACTCGGTCTCAGATTCTGTATATTCTCTTACTCAGCAGGCTCAGAACAATCTTTTACAAAATGGTCTACAGATCCAAATTAGAAACAGGCTCGGTCATTCAATCTACAATTCCCTGGATGTCTTTTACCACAGTGTTTACATTCAGGTTTCTCGGATCGGACATTCCCAGCACTTGCAACAGAAGTAGTAGGAGCTCTGAAATTCGAATGCGATCTAGCTCAATCTCGGTTCGAATGTCTTACATCAGTCTTTGAACGGCTACGATCATCTCGAAATTTTTTTGACACAGACTGAAATGATCTACTCGAAGATCTCTTTCTAACATCTCTAGCTTCAGAATCAGCTTTTCTTTTCTCTTTACTTAATTCTTCAGCTTTACAAGCTCGCTCAACGAGCACTACCATTTCTTTAATCTCCAAAATCCCAACTAACAGACGGATATCTTCATTTAGTCCATCTTCAAACCTTTTGCACATTAATGCTTCATTTGATACACATTCCCGAGCATACTAGCTCAATCTCAAAAATTCACATTCGTATTCAATAATAGACATACGGCCTTGTTTAAGCTTAATAAACTCTTTACGTTTCTGATCGATAAATCTTTGACTAATGTATTTCTTCTGAAATTTAGCTCGGAAGAAATCCAAAGTAACCCGCTCACTCAGAACCACAGATATTAAAGTTTTCCACCAATGGTACGCCGTATCTCTCAGAAGTGAAACGGCACATTTTACACATTCCTCAGGATTCAGAGACATTTCATCAAACACCTGTATTGTATTTTCTAACTAGAATTCGGCTCTTTCAGCATCATCATTCATTGTAGCTCGGAACTCTTTAGCCCCGTACTTTCTAATCTTATCAACTAGTGGTCCACTTAACTGAACTGGATTCACTGAGGGCATAACAGGAATTTGAAAAGGATTAACCGGGGTGGAGGTTATTGTACAGCCAGATTGGTTCTAATATACTGAGTGAACGAATCATTCAGCATCTGATAGAAGGCTTGCTTAGCCTCACCATCATGGCAACTCGTAGCCGGTCGAGAATCATATTGCACCATCCCTTGCGCGGGAGCAAGCGTATTACTTTCAACATAGTCAGCTACAGCTCTATTGGGATCCATTGCTATATAAAAGAACATTCAATGTCAGGATTTATCACACGAAAGTTTAAGATATATGGCATGTATAGCAAGACACACATACGCTATGGTAGTCCTAGAACTGACTAAACCATAGCTCTCTGATACCAATAAAATGTAACACCCCTATCCCGTAACCGTCGCCAGAATAGGTAAGGAGCATTACCAGATAGACAAAACATTACAGATTAACATAGAATCACAGATTTCACATAATATTAATGCATAAGCAAATTAACATTTCATCCCTTATGGAGGTCTCCAAGACCTAAGACAAACTTTTAGAAAAGGTCGGGACTAAACTGAATACATTCAGCATTTTCAAAACTTAGAAAAAATTTTCAATTCTGTTGAGGTCACATGCCCGTGTGATCAGGCCGTGCCAAAACAGAGTATATCTATTGAATTTCACATACGGCTAACAGACACGCCCGTGTGCGATGGCCGTGTGAAACTTAGCTAGCTATTGGCTTAAGTCTACGGCCATGTGTCTTAACCATGTGACTTTAAGAGGTTACTGTTTTGCATACATGGCTACAAAGCATGCCCGTGTTCCCTGACCGTGTGGCACAATGCAGGCTTGGTTTAAGCCAACTTGCCACCCCTTTTTGGGTCATTTCTACAAGCAATATTAAACCACATTTATACCAAAATTTTCAGCCAATACAATGCTCAAAACATGCTTCATTATAACTAAATCATCATCATTCAATAACCTATTCAAATCCATACCAAAACACATTAAAAATCTTATTACAAAAACATACCAAAATGCTCATTTCCTACCTCACTTGTGGCACCTTCTAGCTCATGCTTAAACTTACCATGTCCTCAACTTGGCACAAACATACCACTTGCTAGCCAACTCTCATGGCATAACATAAATATATATCAAAGCTTAAATACATAGACATTCTAGCCTATACTTGCCATACTTAAAAATATTTAAACTTTCAAAAGTACTAAAATGAGTTCGATAGTATCGTGACAATCCTCGACTATCCCCAAGCCTTTAGTAGCTACGATAACTGTAAAATAGACAGAAATCACACAGAGGAAGCTAGAAAGAGTTTATTAAGCCAAATACAATTAGTCTAGCTATTAAAGCATATAAAGTAAAAGTCAATAGCAAGAATTCACAACCATTTCACAGAGTAATTCATGAGCCTAACCATACTCATTTGCTTGTATACATGTCATGTTTCATTTCCATGATTTCATACATACTTCGCATTCATTATTTCATAGAAACAGAGTCTTTCATATTTAGAAATTTAGTACGATACAAACGTACCTATATAGATTATACATTTCATATATTCATTCTCATATCTCGTACTCTATCATCAGACGGTTCAGAAACGATATAGATATTCAGAAATGGGTACAATGTCGATGTCCCAAACGTGGTCTTACATGTAATTCAGTATCGATGCCTCTGTCCCAGACAGGGTCTTACACGAAATCAGATACAATACCGATGTCCCAGACATGGCCTTACACAAAATCAGATCGATATCAATAATCTTTTAGAAACATACAAAGCTTTTTACATACTAGCATATTATCAAAATTTATTTGAAATTCATTCATCAGTCTCTCACAGCCGTCCAATACAGATTATAACTAGTATATACAACATTCAATCAATTTAATACGTAATTGTATTTTGACTTACCTCGTACGTATTTCGGATGGAAACGAGTCGACTATTCAACTATTTTGGACTTCGCTCGATCTAAGTTCGATTTTCTTTATTCTTGATCAAATACAATTCAAATTCAACCATTCAATAATTCATATCATTCAAAATAATCCATGAACACATATTTAGGGCACTTTGTATTTTAGCCCTTACATTTTTACACTTTGATAATTTAGTCCATTTTTCACAAAATCACAAATATGCAAAATTCACCAAGACTATACCTTGGCCGAATATACATAGCTTCCATACAAGCCCAAATAACATATTTAATTCATAATTTAGTCCTTCAAAACCTTATTTTCACAAATTAGCCCAAATAGCTCTATTCCATCAAAAATTCAAGAACAAAGCATGATAATCTCACATATATCTTTCATAATCTATATAAAAACATTACAAAGCTCACATAATCATTAATGGCACATTTCATAATCTTCAACAGATTCAGAAATTCAGACATGGGTTTTGAAGAACATGAAGCAACGATCACAGAAACGTAGAAATTATCAAAAACGGAACAAAAACGAACCTTTAGTCAAGCTCAACAATGGCCGAAACTTTGAAAACCTTATTCTTTCTCTTTTCTTTTAACATTCGGCTATCCCAAAATCAGCATGCATGACTTTTAATCATTTTATGTTTTATACAATATAAC
Organism: Gossypium anomalum; assembly: GCA_025698475.1. NCBI lineage: Eukaryota > Viridiplantae > Streptophyta > Magnoliopsida > Malvales > Malvaceae > Gossypium > Gossypium anomalum. Next base: position 55,123,847 of record CM046956.1, read on the forward strand.
TTAATAATTATTTTACAATAATATCCTTTATAATATAATAACTAACACATATATATCAAGGTTTCAACCGTCCATCACTAACCCCAATGGCATTATTGCAACATAAGTACTTCATAAAATAAAGACAATATCAATTTGGCCCTTTTTCAATTAACCACCAAGTTTTCACTTTACACGATTAAGCCCTTTTATTAAAATCGAGAACAGAAACAGACAAATTAAATCACAGAAACTTTGCAGATATAAATTCATATATCACAGACATAGAAAATAATATTAAAATATTTTTCAGACTCAGATTTGTGGTTCTGAAACCACTATTCCGACTAGGGTCTAAATTGAACTGTTACACTTTCACTAACATTCGACCTTGTTTTAGCTCTAGGAATCCCTTCTTCTTTTGATCTATGAATCTCTGGCTAATATATTTTTTTCAGAACTCTTCCTGGAAGAATTCCCAAGTGATCCTCTCTCGGGGTACAACAGACACGAGAGTATTCCACCACTGATAAGCCAAGTCCCGTAGGAGTGACACTGTACACTTCACGCACTCTTCAGGTGTGCATGATAGTTCATCGAATACCCTAATGGTATTTTCTAGCCAAAACTTTGCTCTCTCTGGGTCATCATTTATACTAGCCCAAAATTCCTCAGCCCCTTATTTTCGGATCTTGTTTACCGGAGCCTTCTCTCTCCTAAATAGGTCCGCGCCTTCCTGAGCTACTGGGGCATACTAAGTAATCAGAGGAGGTAGGAGAGGTGATGTGTTCGGATTCGCATGAACGAACTCTGTGTGCTAAGCATCCATCATTCCAAGATAGGCTTCTCTAGCCCCTCCGCCTTGGCCTATAGTCACGGGCTCACTCTCAATTGGCGCGGTCCCTTCGACGGGAGCCGACGCGTTACTTTCTACTTCATCCACCGTGGCTCTATCAGGATCCATTTACTATATAAAAACATAATTTATAATCGTCAAAAATCGTCACACTATCAATATACAACTATGACATGTATAGATAGACTCGTACTCTCGCTAGGTTAGTCCTAGAACCGACTAAATCATAGCTCTGATACCACTAAATGTAACACCCTATACCCGTAACCCACGCCGGGGCGGAGTACAAGGCATTACCTAACTTGATCTCATGTACACAAACAATCTCAAGTCGCCAAGACTCGGTCCAAATTAAAACTTTTTCAATTTCTACTTTAAACTTCTTCTTATGGGCCTACGAGCCCCAAATTAACCATTTGAAACTATTCGGGACCATTTTGGGTCCTTAAACCAATTATGAAAATTTTGCCTTTAAAACAGGGCACACGCCCGTGTGGAAGGGCAACACGCCCATGTGACCATCTCGACATGGTCGTGCGAATGACCCGTGTGGCTCACACGACCTATGCACAAAGGAACACGCCCGTGTCCTTTACCCATGCGGAATTAATTTCTAATTCAGACCTACAGAGGTTTTCAAATGGCCAGATACACACCTGTGTTCATGGCCTGTGTCCCTCATACAGCCACGACACGTTCGTGCCCTAGCCCGTGTGCAAAAACATGGACATTCTATTTCTAACGTCAACAACCCCAAAATGTCAAACGCTAAGACACACGCCCATGTGCTAAGTCGTCTCATTCACACGGCTGAGACACACGGACGTGTCTCTAACCTGTATGTTTACTATCATGCATACTGACTTGAAACTTTTACGTGCAGGGGACAGACGGCCGAACCACAAGCCCATGGGGCAAACTGTGTGTCACACATGGCCTAGACACACGCCCGTGTGTCTACTCGTGTGGACAATATGAGGCTATTTACCAAGCCTCGTTGCCACCCTTACATGCATAGTTCCATACAATTATCAACCAATACTAAAACAAGCACATTTCATATAAGCAGTCAGTCACAATAGACATTCATTCAACTATGAAAATGCATCTTTTATAAATCAAAATGAAAGTTAACCATCATTCAATGCTTAATAAAAAATGAAGGGTTTCAACCCAAGCCAACACATTTGGCCAATTTTAAAGGACACAAAATAATAAATTCTAAGCCCAATACATGTCATATTCAAAAATATAAATCCAACTATATCGATTGCTTCGATTGATAGTGTGATCGATATCTCAGACTTCCGGTGATCCTCGAGCCAGTTAGGCGGCACTATAAGAAAATAGAAAGAAAAAGGAGTAAGCATATAGCTTAGTAAGTTGCATATAAATAAATATATGACAACTACTTAACCATTCATCAGTTAGCTCATGATACAAAGTGGGCATAAGCATTACTTACTCATCAACATCCATACAATTTACATGGCATATATATATCGAGCTCACACTTCATGTAATAAATTTGGTGCCTATACCACTCACAACACGGTTATACTTTCCTTATTAACTCAAAATCATAAATTTCACCATTGAACCATTCGGAACACTACCAGACATTCATTAAGCCTTAAACATGGGGTAAGTTACCGACGCCATGTCCCAGACATGGTCTTACACTGGCTATCATCATCGAGGCTGATGCCATGTCCCAAACATGGTCTGACACTGACACATCTCGTGGCTGATGCATGTCCCAAACATGTCTTACACTGGCTTACGTCTCGAGGCCGATGCATGTCCCCAACATGTCTTACACTAGCACTCGTCTTAATGCCGATGCCATGTCCAAGACATGGTCTTACACTGGCTCTCATAATGTGGCCGATGCATGTCCCAGACATGTCTTACACTGGCTCACACTAGTGACCCCACTTTCATAGCATGAATATCCGATTTACTTCCTAAGGTTCCAACGGGAATCTTACTATCTCAATTTTAACATACATTCTCAATTTCACAATCAAGCAATTTATGCTATATAGATTTAATAACAATTCAAACACATATGGTAATAATGTAGTTGTATTAATTACATACAACTTATCTTGAATTACAAAACGTACACGACTAGTCGGTTTAGTCGATTTGCTTGGTTTTCCCCCGGTCTAGGTTTGGATTTTGATTTTCTTGATCTATATTAGCAAAATACACTCATTTAGTCACTAAATACAATCAAGCAATCAAAAATTCACATCTTCGATAAAATGACCATTTTGCCCCTAGACATTGACAAAATGACTATTTTACCCCTATGCTCGAAAATTTATTTTTATCGAATTTCTTTGCATCTTAAGCCTAGCTGAACTCTTTTTACTCTTATAGAAACTCCAAATTCTCATTATTTCACACATTTATCATCTATTTTACAAACTTTACAAAATGGTCCTATAAGGGTTTTCTATGAAAACTCATTCACAAAAGTTGTTCATTCAACAACCAAGACTCATATTCTTTCATAAAAACTCAGCAACCATTACAAATTCATTCATGTCAAAATCCTAAACTCTTAGTCATTTTGCAAAATAAACCCCTCATTTGAAAGCTCATGCTTCAAAGGTCTCAAAAATGCAAAAATCATCAACAATTGACATAGAAATCACTTACTTGTGAGTGGTTCAAGTTGCTAAAAATTTTGGAGTTCAAAACCCCCAAAAATTGCTGAAAATAGGTGGAGAAAGATGATGTAAAAAGGGATGATATCATCTTTCTTTATCTATTTCTATTTTAGTAAAAAATAAGCCACCTAACTCACCAAATTTGAAAATTTTTGTCCCCTCTTTGACTCTATGGCCGATTATGCTTTCTTTTAAGGGTCTATTTGCCCTTTAACATCCCTTAATTTTGATTCTCTAGTAAAATAACACATTTAGATATCAAATTAACACTTTTGCACTTTATGCGATTTAGTCCTTTTTCACAATTATGCTCACAAACATCAAAATTAACGCACCAAATTTTTCATGCACTCATATAATCATGTTATAACATCAAAATAATAATAAAATAATTTATTCAACTTCAAATTTATGGTCCCGAGACCACTGTTCTGACTAGGCCCTAAATCAGGCTGTTATAGATAGCCTATTTAAGTTAAAAAAAGTTCACAAAAAAATCATTTAAACCCAGTCTGAAGAAAAAAAAATTTGAAGCCATTTTTCTCTCCAACTTCCCCAGCTTCAGCCTCGAGGTCCAGTGAGTCCCATGAGGGTCGCCGGAGACGGACTACACCATTCCCGGTGGTCAAAAAATGTAAAAAGTTTCTTTTTATGGCCTTTCGATTTCCAAAGCCCATATCAGAGGGCTAAAAAGCTTAAAAAGGTAAAAAAGAAAAAAAGAAAAAAATTTTGATTTTTTCTCTTTTGTTTCGCCCTTTTTCGTATTCCCTTATTGAAGCTCAAAATAGAACCCTAATGGGTTTGATGACCTTCGGGATCAGAAAAAAAATAAAACAAAAAATAAATCACCTTTTTGCTTAAAGTTAATATCTGATTTTTGTCTTTTGACTGCTCTTTTTGTATTTCTTCCCATGTAAAAATTACAATCCGTGGTTATGGCTTTTATAGCCACATGTTACACTGTTTATTTTTACTATTCTTCCTATTGTTTCTTTTGCGTGTTTGCTCTTTTTTTGTAGGTAGTGGTTGATAGTGATGGTGGCAGAGGCAGTTGACAATGGCAAACCTCGGGGTGCGAGCGTGGTGGTGACATAGGGTGCGGCACCAGAAACCCTAAGGTTTCTAGCTTTTTAAACACTTAGTTTAAGTTGTAGGCTTGTCGAGCCTTGGGCTATTGGGTTTGTAATTTAGGTAGTAGGTTTTAAATTTGGGCTGGTATTGTAATTGGACTTTGGACTTATTTTTAATTTTGGTTTTTTTTGTTGGGCCTGGGCAAAATTAGGCTTCTACAATATATATATTTATAAAAAAATTGATATAAGTAATAAACGAATTTTTATTTGAATGGAAAGTAAAAATATTAGAAATTTTAAAGGTTTGAGTTCAAATTCTATTATGTGGGTATATTTTTCTATGTAAGGTTTCATCATTACGTAACTAAATTGGTACTCAGTTGACTCGTGGCAATAAATTAGTTAAATAGTTAATATATAACTAGATTTTGTCACACCCATGATATGGGTAAAAAAATTATGTTAAAAATATTTTATTTATAAATTTATTCAAAAACGAATAGAGGTGGAGTGGTAATGAACTTGTGTTTTAATACTATTGAACATATATTTTATCCTTAGATTTGTAATTTGTAGTTTTATTTATAGACTCTATAAAATTATGAAAAGATAAAAGTACCACATAATATTAATTACAATTTAAAAGAAGGCGTATTTTTGTAATATCATAATTGTGTTGGTGACCTGGTTAAGGGTGACACCAACTTAGTAAAGTGCTAAAATATAAGTATTGTACCCTCTCTAACCCGACCTAGATGTTCGGCCCGAATTTGAGAGATTACATCAGCCATCTAAATGACCTAGTAAGCTATTGGAGTTTTGAAAACAGTCATTTTAAAACATTTGTTTATTTTAGAAGAAAACTTAGTTGATTTTTGGATTATTTATTACTCAACCAAAGCTTTACTTTTTTTTTGTGAATTACAAGAGGAGGACAAAACCCTAATAGCAACACCATTAGTGCGACTCGATCCTAGGCCACACCTAGGGCAATGAATACCCTGACCATCAAGCCAACAGACGGGGTTCATGCATAACTAATTAATAATCATATTATGAAATCCTAAAATCAAATTAAATGTCCTGCAATTTAATAGAATAAACCCAAATCTGATGTCCCATGCCACAGTTTCAAAGTAAAATAATATAGTCCTTGAATAATAAAATAAATCAAATAATGAGCCTAAAATAATTTATAAATAAAAACCGAGCTGAGATCCTCCAGATGCCGTGTCCACGTCCTAACCTAGTGGGTTATCTGTAACGATGGAAATAAGTAGGGGAGTAAGCTATGACATTTAGTGTGAATTCATTCACAAGAAAATCAGTGCAAATAGTTGGTAAAACATATTAAACAATAGCGTATAGGATAGTCACAATCAACTAGTAGTTTAGAGTATCATTTTTTCAAATTAACCATCATTAGTATCACAGAATTCACAATAGAAATTTTAGAGTATCGATATTTCAAACTATTCAACAATATATATATTTAAGCGATCTCAGAAATTCTAGTTTTGTATACACATGTTTTCATAGTTGTCATACAGTTTCAGTTATAACAGAAAAGATCCTACTCCACTACTACACACCACAATAGGAGTTCCACTGAACTCCATCCACCAACACACGGATTGTGGTTAAACCACTACTGATTCATAGATAAATTTTCAATTACTATGGACAAATAGTAATAATCCACGCAGATGGAATCTGCCTCTAGCTATGGGTAAACAACAAATGTCTCGCAGATGAAATCTGCATTTGGCTATGGATTACACAGCTAATAACCTAATATGAAATTTTCCTCTTACTATGGATGCACAACAAACTTTGTAGATAAACTGCCAAACTTTCTCCGTTCACATTGTCTCACCCTATGCAATGCAATGTGACATACTTAATACGGTAATATGGTAGAAATTAATATGCTTATAACATAGAAATTCAGTAGCAAAAGTCATGCTTTTCATGTGTTTAGTTTAATGGTAACATAAGGCAAGTTGTACATACGATTATAAATATATATACAATAGTCATATGTACTATTCACAATTCATGCAAATATACACAAATATAATATTAATTCAGACAATCAGATCATGGATTCTAGTTAGATTCATATTATTAGGGACATAATTGAATAAAATAAAACACTAAAAATAGTTCAAGAATCATTTAGGGACTAAATTGAACAAAACATAAAATTCTGGGTAAAACTGTAAGATTTGAAAAATAGAGGCAAATGTTGTATGGGATGCTACCGTGTAGAGGGGTTACACGACCGTGTGGCTAGGCCATGTAACAGATTGTGGTCGTGTGGTAATTGCAAAATCAAGATACAAGGGAGACACGACCGTGTGGTAGGTCGTGTAGAGGGTTTTAGCATGTGAGATTCGAACTATCCTAGGGTACTAGAGGGACATGGTCATGTGGTCCACACGCCCGTGTGGCGGACCGTGTGGCCCTATCCTAGTCACGATTTTACCTCGATTCACTAGTAAAAGAACACACATCTTTCACCGAGAGTCCGTTTAATGTTCCTTATGGTTAAATCTAATCTGATTCACCTAAATCAGGTCCTTCAATGACAAATTTGCACGAATTAACCTTGGGTATCAAGATTAGTGAAGATTTTGGCAAGATCCGTAAAGGATCATTTAATCGATCACAAAATTACCATGGATAGAAATTCTATAGAAATTCGAGATTAAATAATGAAATTGAGATGTACTTACTGATTCTTTGGCAAAGATTAAAGATGTTATTTGATGATACCCCTAAGAAATCAATACTGAGGTTGATCCGATATGAGAAAGAAAATATTCAATAGTAAAAGATGAAAAATATGATGTAAAGGACGAGAAATAAAAGAAAAAGAGAATAAATAGAAAGATTGAGAGTAAATTCTATAGGGATTTGAAAAAGGTCAAATTGAAATTTTAATTAGGAAAAGAAGATAAAAGGATGGTAGAATTCTAGTTCTATTGGAATTTTGAAGAAGGAGCAAGATATGAATTCTAATTAGGAAAGAACTGATTAAATTCCTAGGGTTCTGCACTTGAAGTTTTCCAAATAATTTGCCAAAGTTTGAAATTAAAATGAAAGGGGAGGAGGAAGAGGCTCGAACTCGGGTTCTTAACGGGGAACTAACACTTAACCATTGAGTGTCACCCATTTCTTGTTAGTTTTTTACGCTTAACCATATTGATATGTTTTTGGAGTGTTTTTGGTGAAATTATGAAATAAAAAAGGAAAGAGGGGCATTGAACTTGGGTCTGTAGGAGTACCAACGCCTTAACCATTGGGCTACTGCCTAGGAAAGGCTCTAACGTGCTAACCTTTAGGCTTAAGCCTATTTCTTATTTAGTTTTTACCCCCAACAATATTTATTTCAGTGTGGTTTTTATTCCAGCTTGCTGAAAATTAAAAGAAAAAGAAATAGGAGGAGTGAGGTTTGAACCTAAGCTCTCTAGGGAGGGAAGCTATCACTTAACCATTAGGCCTGAAGCCTACTTCTTGCTTAATCTTATTTCTTAACTGTATATATTTATTTTGAGTTGAACTTACATATTCTTTATTAGCTTACACGTTTACTCAAAATTTTTTATTAACTTATTTAACTTATAGTTCTACCACATTCCATCTTATTCTATATATAACAATTAATACTCATAGTCAAGTCTCAATATTGATATTTTTAATTCATTTCACCCTTAGTAAACTCCAATAAAATGACTTAGATACATGGAAACCATCAAGCTTAATATTCATTTCTTATTTAACATGCGACATAAGTAACATTCTTAATTCAATAATTAAATCATGTGTACAATATAAAACAATTTAATAAGGGCAATAATTTAAAGAAAATTCTAGAACTGATAAGTAAAACTCATTTAATTTTTAAAGCAAAGTTTAAGGATTAAATCATAATTTTAGTAAAACCTTTTTGTAAAATAGAGAGTAAAATTATGGAATTATCCAAATAAGACTTAATGATGCAAATTTTTAAGTCATTTCATACCATTTAGGGACTTCAATTGCATAGCATAAAAATCAGGACTAAATTGCAAAGATAGCAAAACATGCCCAACCTACATATGACACATTGACACCTATACATATTATTTCGTGTTTTCATGCCAATTTTTCCTATCCTAACATATCATATATCATACATAGATCACACAAATCATGCTTAGTTACACTAAAACATACATTAACACACTTTAACAATCATGTCTATTCAAGCTTAAATCCAATAAATCAATCAACAACAAACCCAATTATTCTATCCCCATTTTTGGGATGTTATAAATATAATAGATACATAAAATTTTGGGAAAAAAACTAAATACAATATTTATGTTTGAAAAAAATAGAGAAAATCAAACTTGTATTTTAATATATATATAATAAATTACAGGGTAATTTCGTCACTACCCAACTGAGTTGGTATCTAGCTGATTCGTGACATCAACTTAGTCAAATGCTTAATATATGAGCAAATTATGACACACCTACAATGTGTATGAAAAATAAAATTATGTAACAAATATTTGTAAAAGAAATATATAAATTAACCATGGGAGTTAGGTGAGATGGCAATGGTCTCTCCTACCTTAACCAGTGGTCGAAGGTTCGATCCTCGCTATGGGTGTGGAGCAACTTTAAAAATCGTGGCCAGCATGTACCCCCTTAATGGGCATACCGAATGCGAAGGATTAGTTATTGAGCTCCTCTAGTAGGATACATTAAGAAATAAAAAAATTTGATATAAATTACAACTTTGATTGAATGGTAAAGTACAAATATCAAAAATTAAAAAGACATGAGTTCAAATATTATTATGTGAGTAGATATAGTTCCCAAAATAATGCAATTTACTTTGTAAAGAGAGGTATTCTGATCTCGCCCCAACCGAGTTGGTATTTGGTTAATCCATGATGCTATATTAAAATCTTTATAATAAAAATAAGTATAGATACATATGATTTGAGAAAAACTAATTATGATATTTATCTTTGAAAACAATAGGTATAAACTAATAAAAATAATTTTATTTATTATTTAAATTTATTTAAATAATTTGAAAAAAAAATTATCCAATTTATCACCTAAAAAGATCTACCATTTATTATAAATTTCGTTTGATTGAATTATAAAACAATTACAGTAGGTGATATCATTCTAAGCGACAACAATCTCATGTTCAAGCTCCAGTAAATGTGATTTATAAAATTTTAAAAATATTAAAACTTCTAATATATTTTTTAAAAAAATTAAAAATAGTAATTTTTATATTTTTATATTTCTTTTCTAATTTATAATTTTATAAAATTTAAATTATTTTTTCCATTTTCTAATTTTTAAATATTTTTCAAATGATGATGCCATGATAACGTTATCGTATAACACGTGGCAATGTCTGATCCGTTGAATATCTCAATTATTAGGTTTTAATGTCCAAAGGAATAAACTAAAAATGTTTGATAACGTTACGAACTAAAATAGGCAAAAAAAAAAAAACCTTTAAAAACTAAATGAAAAAGTGGTATACTTATTATAAAGATCGAGGCAATGGGGCATTTAGGAAAGGGGTTGAATGTTCTTTAGAACTTCCTAAAGAGGATGGAGAAAAGGTGGATGAAGAAGATTACCCAATCTGTCTAATAGACGGGAAGAAGAGACAACAGATAGGTTATGGTAATGACGAGAATAGCAAACTAATGGAAACAGACTCAAACAATATTATATCGACGGCCACTAGTAAGTTGGCTAACCGGTCGTAATGAAAACCTTGAATTGGAATGTTCGTGGGTTGGGGCAACCATGGATGGTACAGCGTCTCAAAAATAGCTTGAGATAGATTCAACCCCAACTTTTTTTCTATAAGAAACAAAGGTAAGCTTAAGAAAGCTGGAAAGAACAAGAAGATCATGTGGCTATATCAATGGGATAGATGTCAGTGCAGATGGGTCAAGGGGGAATTATCACTTGGTTGGAAGGACAATGTTAATATTACTCTAAAGAGTTTTTCGAATTCTCATATTGATGTTGATGTTCAGGAAGATAATGGGGAAGATGCTTAGAGGTTCACAGGTTGTTGCGGATCTCCTGTTGCAAGCATGAGGAAAGAATTATGGAACTTGTTGAGACGACTAAAGGTTGATAACCAATCATCATGGTTGGTCATGAGAGATTTCAATGAAGTGATGTTCTCCTTTGAAAAGAAAAATGGAAGAATTTAGGGATCTGAGTGATTTGGGCTTCTACGGACAATGGTTTACTTGGGAGAGGGGGAGGCTGGCCACTAATAATATAAGAGAAAGGTTGGATAGAGCAGTGGCAAATTTGGAATGGTGGACTAGATTTCCAGAATATGCAGTCTCTCACCTTACTCATAGTTTTTCAAATCATTGTCCAGTGCTAATAAACATACTGGCAAAGAGGGATACAATTTTGGCAAGATGTCATCCCCTTTTTGGTTCAATGCTGACTGGGTCCTTGAGGAAGACTTTTAGGATCAAGTAAAATAAGGTTGGGCAAGGAATGAGAAGGAGCTACCTGACAAAATCAAAGAATTGGGACAATTCCTTATGGAGTGGAGCCGAGTGAAAAAAAAGAGCAAACAATGGAAAAAGGAGTTGAGTGCAAAGCTAGGTTTACTAAACAATGAAGATCCTAAAAAAGAAATACTAGCAAAAATTATGGATGTCAAATTAGCCCTAAACATGGAAGCTGATAAGGAGGAATTATTTTGGGAACAACGTGCTATGGTTAATTGGCTACGAATGGGAGAAAAAAACACCTCTTTCTTTCATAATTTTTCATCCTACCATAAGCAGAGGAATACTGTTAGAGGACTGGAAGACATGAGTGGGAAATGGGTGGAAAGAGAACCAAAATTAATGGAGTTGGCGAAAAACTATTTTGAAAAGTTATTTTTGACAAGACCTCTGAGTTTTTGTGGTTCGCTTATGAACAACATATACTCATGTATACCAAGCAGTATTAATGAATAATTAAAAGCCAACTTTAAGGAAGAAGAAATAATCGAAGCTTTGAAAATAATGACACCACTAAAAGCTTCTCAACCTATGGTTTTCCTGCTTTCTTTTATCAAAAGTTTTGACATGTTGTAAGGAGAGACATTATCAATTTCTGTTTTGAGGTATTGAACAACCATAAGGAGATTGTTGTGATAAATGACACCAATATTGTGTTGATTCCCAAAATTCAAACACCAAAGAATATGGGCCAGTTTAGACCAATCAGTTTGTGTAATGTCGTTTACAAAATCATCTCAAAGATAATTGTCAACAAATTTAGAAAAGCTCTCAATGAATATATTAGAGAAACATAAGGTGCGTTTGTTCTCGGTAGGAAAATTACTGACAATATTCTATTTGTATATGAGGTTTTACATTCCTTCAAAAATAAATGATTTGGGCATGACAATTTTGCATTAAAACTTGACATGAGCAAAACCTATGATAGGGTAGAGTGGGGGTTTTTGGAAAGGATGATGAAAAGCCTCAATTTTTAACATTGATTTTAAGATATGTGAAAAGTGTCTTTTCCAGTGTTATTAAATGGGGGACAAGGAAGGAATTTTAAACCAACTAGGGGACTTAGGCAAGGTGACCCTTTAAGTCCATACCTATTTATTATATGTGCAAAAGGTTTTTCAAGATTACTAAACCTAGCAAAAAAAGAAAGGAAGATAGAAGGAGTCAAGATAGGAAGAGAGGGGTTCCTTTAACACATTTTTTTTCGCAGATGATAACATACTGTTTGAAAATGCCATAGTTGAAAGGGCGCTAACTATGAAGGGAATTATAAAAGAATATGAAGATATGTGGGGACAATTGGTAAACTTTTATAAAACCTTAATTTATTTTAGCAATAATACAATGGAAAGGGGCAGAATTCAAATTGTAAACGAGTTGGGGGTCAGAATTTCGAATAATCCAGAAAAATACCTTGAGTTACCTATGATGGTGGGGGGAAGGCAAAAATGCATTTGTCGATATAAAAGAAAATTTTCTTAAAAGAGTAAGAGTTGGAGTGCTCAAAATCTTTCAATTAGAAGGAAGAAGATATTTGTTAAATCTGTTCTATAGGCTATCCTAATTTATGCCATGCAGTGCTTCCTTTTGCCAATTTCGTTATACCAAAAATTAGAAGGTCTGATGTGTAAATTTTGGTGGTGCAATTTAGTTACGAATAATGGTATACATTGGTGTGCTTAGAAATCTATGTGTACCCCAAAGGCATTAGGGGGAGTTTGTTTTAGAGATCTATAATTTTCTAATAAAGTCCTTTTAGCAAAACTAGGTTGAAAACTAATTACCAATTCCTCAAGCCTATTCGCACAAACATTGAAAGCCAAATATTATCCAAGAAAGGAGCTCATGAACGCAGAGTTAGGAGCTCACCCATCTTTTACTTGGCGGAGCATTTGGGGGGTACAACATTTTACAGAAAAGAATTGGATGGAGAATTAGGAATAGAAGATTGGTAAATATTTGGGGCAAAAACTGGGTTCCAGGACTTGATGATAGGAAAGTTATAGTTCAGAATATTAATGTTAGATTCACTATTGTTGTTGACCTTATTAATGAGGAAAATTGTACCTGGAAAGCATAAGTAATCGAAGAGCTATTTATAGAGGAGCAAACCATAAAGATTTTGTCCATCCCTCTAGTAAACAACTCCATGCCAAATACCATTGTGTGGAGACGTGACAGTATAGGAGAATACTTTGTTAAAAGTGGATATAAATGGTGTATTACAACAAATAAGAGCAAAGCCTATACAAATACTAATCTACAAAATGATGCCCTCAAAACTTATTATACAAGACTCTGGAATATTAATATCCCAAATAAAATTACAATACATCTATGGAAGGTTACAAATAATTATTTGCCTACGTTTCAAAATCTTCAGTATATGATATTAAGGAATGGGGCCCTCTGCCCGATATGTGCTATGGAGGACGAATCAATAGCGTTTATCTTTCGAGATTGTATATTTGTGAAACATGTCCTTCAAGAGGTGGGTTTGACGGTCTCGCAAACAAATATACATCAATAGTGGAAAATATGGTTAGCATATGTGTTCAAGGAAAATAAAAATACACAGAACATAAATAGAGCAGTATCTCTTTGGGCAGTCGGCATTATAGAAACAAATTAGTGCATGAAGGAATAAGGGAGCGAATCAGTGAAGTGGTCAAATTCGTTAAAGCATATGCTGCAGAACTAAGCTAGTTAAAGGAGATTTCAACAACCCATTTTTTACAAAGAGAGACACAATGGGAACCCCTAGAAGGAGACGCAATTAAAGTAAATTCTGATGCTTCATATCAAAAGCAGATAGAGAAAAGGATAGAAAGCATAGTCTTAAGGAAGAATCTAGGGCAGATTGTGGGGGCATGTGCTTACTCGCTCAACAACATCTAAGACCCAGTAACAGTTGAAGCATATGCCTGTCTATAAGAGGTCATCTACGTGGAAGAACTAGGTTTCGACAATATCTAGGTCGAAGAGGATGCACTCTCAATCCTAAAGAAATTAGAAGTCCAAAGGACTAACAGATCTGTAATAGGAATAGTCTAGGATATAAATGACATGTCATTAAGATATTAAGTTGGCTTCAGGCCATGATATCGGCACTTCGAGTGCAAGTTATACCTTGATTTGGCTCTGGCCATGGTATAGGTATTTTGGAGAGAAGCTACCTTGATTTGGCTATGGGCCATGGTATAGGTACTCCGGGATAAGTTACCTTGATTTGGCTATGGGCCATGGTATAGGTACTTATCGATTGAGATCCTTAAATATCCGACTTTTATTCCGAATAGTTCAACGGGAAATTGAAAGATGTGAATTAGAAAGAGATTGGTACGAGTCAGTACAGGTACGTACGTAAAGTTTATAAACATTGAATCCATGAAATAGATGAATTCTTGGTAAGCTATTGAATGAATGATTGAATGGTTTAAGATTTAATGAATTTGTATTGTTTACATTTATATTGATTGAATTGTGAATGAATGGTGAAGTTGCTCATTAAGTTAATACAAACTTACTAAGATGTGAAGCTTACTTTGTGTTATTTTCTGATATTTTATAGAGAATCAAGGCTAGCTCGAATCTGGGAGTTATCGGGAACATCGCACTATCAAACATCTATTTTTGGTACTTTTAAAGTTATGTATATATGGTATATGGCATGTATAAGCTAGATGTGGTATTTTGGTTGTGAATATAGCCATGAGAGTTGGCTTGTAAATGTTGTTAATATTGATGTATGTTTGGCTATATTAAATGGCTTGTAAAGGTGTATGTTTTGGTGTATATATATATATAGTCATGAGTAATGGCTTGTTTTGATATGTTTTGGTATGAAAGTTGGTTATTTATAAGGAAGTTATGTATATGTGAATTATGATAAATGAACCATAATGTTTGATTTTATTTTAGCATGTATTTGGCTAAGTAAATAGTAGTGATTTGAGACTTGGAATAGATGAGACTATAATGGTATTAATTGTGCATTTGTTGGATGATTTTGGCAGCCTATTTGTGTGGTGAAATGGTACCATTTAGTGTTTATAGGTATGTGCAAAATGGGTGGCAAATTGGCCTTGCAAATGGCCTATTTTTGTCTACACAGGCATCTGTCTCAGCTGTGTGCAACACACGGTTATGCTACACGTTCGTGTGTCCCCTGGTGTTGAAATTAAATTGAAGTCAGTATGCTTCACACGGTCTCACACATGGGCATGTGACTGGCCATGTGGTATAAGTCAATATACCCCCCAAAGAGCACACGGGCTGGACACACGAGCGTCTGGTTGGCCGTGTGACCCAAGTCAATACACTCTCCAGTTTTCACACGGCCTGGCATACAGGCGTGTCCTCAGCCGTGTTATGCAAGTCAGTATGTATGCCTTGTTTCCATACGGCCTAAGACACGGGCGTGTCTACTAGCCGTGTGAGGCACACGACCTGTTCACACTAGCGTGTGACCCTTGTATGATTAAAAAAATTTCTAAGTTTTTTTAAATTTTCATATGTTATCGGTTTAATCCCGAACTACTTCTAAAGCAAGATTAAGGCCTCATAGGCCCTTATAAGGGACAAAGTGATTGTGTTGAATGATTTATGAGATTGTATGTTTTATGTTGTGAATTGATAGGTAATGTCTCGTAACCTTATTTTGGTGACAGATACGGGTTAGGGGTGTTATATTTTATTAGTATCAGAGCCAGGTTTAGTCAATTCTAGGACTAACGTAGCATGTGAGAGTCTAGCTATACATGCCATATATACTTTGAGATAGTGTGATGATTCCTAATAGCTTAAATTGTGTTTTCGTATAGTAATGAATCCTGAATGAGCTATAGCTAATGATGTAGAGAGTAATGCGCCAACTTCCGCTCAAGGGACCGTGCTTACTGAATCTAGACCCGTGTCGAGTAGTCACGAAGGTGAGGCTAAAGAAGCCTTTTCCTAGATGTTGAACGAATGGTTCATACAATATGTTCAGACAAATCCGGCTGTTCAACAACCCCCACCTATGCCTTAACAAATTTCTGTTGTTCCTCAAGTTGTAGATCCGATACGGTTGAACAAACCGCCAGTGGACAAGATTTGTAAACATAGGGCTGAAGAGTTCCGAGCTACTATGGATGATGATGCTAAGAAAGCTAAGTTTTGGCTCGAAAATACTATTCGGGTATTCGATGAATTATCTTGTACTCTTGATGAATGTATTAAATGTGCGGTATTCTTGCTGAGAGACACTAGGTGTCAATGGTAGAACACACTGATATCTGTAGTCTCAAGGGAACGAGTGACCTGGGAATTCTTTCAGACGGAGTTTCGAAAGAAATACATAAGTCAAATATTTCTTGATCAAAAGCACAAAGAATTCCTAGAGTTAAAATAAGGCCGAATGACTATCACTAAGTACGAAAGAGAATTTGTACGATTAAGCAAGTATGCCCGAGAGTTTATGTCTACTGAAGAAATAATGTGCAAGAGGTTCATGGATGGGTTGAATGAAAAATATAAAACTACTAGACGGAATTCTAGAATTGAAAGAATTTGTTGTTCTAGTTGAAAGGGCTTGTAAAGCCTAAGATCTCAGCAAAAAAAAAAAAAGAGAAAAGTATACTCTGAAGCTAGAGACTCGAGAAAAATATCAATGAGTAAGCCGTATCAATCTTCACCAAAGCAATTTCAAGATTCACATAGCCAATTTAATACATCAATGGGAAATCATAATAGAGATCGTGGAAATCAGCATGTGAGTCTTAAAACTCAAGATACTTCTGTCTCGAGTGTGGGCAGTGTTAGAAATAATAAACTTGAGTGCCAACATTGTAGGAGACGACATTTCGGAGAATGTTGGAATAAGAGTAACAAAGCTTGTTTCAAATGTGGTTCACCGGATTATTTTATTAAAGATTGTCCTGAGACAATGGAGAAAGATAGACCTCAAAATGTGAGATCGAGTAACATGTCGAATAGAGGAAGACCATAAAGAAATATTGGAAATTTGAGTGGTAGTTGAGGGGTGATAAAGGACTCCGCAGTGAAATCTGAGGCTAGAGCACCTGCTAGAGCCTACGCTATTCGCACTCGCGAAGAAGCGTTATCTCCAGACGTTATTGTAATGCCCCAAAAATCCTGAACTTTCTTTCTTTTTCGATTTTGATAAAACGTGTGCTTAATATTCCTAGTCCAGTGTTATTTATGTGATAATAAGTTTGGTTAAATTTTGAGTTCGAATTTTGGGGTGAAGAAAATTATAGTTTAATAATTAAAAGAACCTTGATCGTAAGTAGTTTGGGTTTTAAATAAATGGAGGAATTGGACACAAGGAGCCTTGTGTTGGAGTGGCAAGTAGCGTCACATGTGGGGCTTAGAGGTGGCGTCACATACATTGCAAGGAGGTTTAGGGTTTGAATCACTCCTTGCTTAAAAGAAGGATTTATTTTTGCTCAATAAATGGCCAGTAGTGGCGTTGGATATGAACTCTGAAGAGAGTGATCAGAGGAGAAATTTAAGAAAGTGATTAAATAGTTATCAGGGAGAAAAGTTATGAGATGAGGGGTGTAGAGAAGTGGAATCGAATAGGGAATTTGGGGATAGGTAAATTCGGCTATAGTATATATAGGTGTCGATTTTGGGTATTCTAGGATATTGCAGCAATTGATTCTCTTCCTTTAGCCGAATTCTTCATTTTTTGTGTTGTCGAAACACTTTTCTCTCTAAGTGCTCAAAAGTCGAATTACTTGTTCCTTACTTGCTGATTTTGCATTTTTTCTCTTCTCAAATTCTCTTTTGATTCCCCTTTGGTTTTAGCTGATTCCTTCTTCTCTTCTTCTTATTTGTGCCGAATAACCCTTTTCACCATACAAATCTCAAAAGTCGAATACCTCTTTGGCTGAAAACCCTCTGTGCCGCTGCTACTCCCTCTACTTCAGTCGATTCTTATGGGATTGGTATTGAATCGCAGATTTCAAATCTTTGTCGAATTGCTCCTTAGGCGTTTTGGGATTTTGGATTTAAGAAATACTCATGATTGGTGATCAAGGAAGGGTTGTTAAGGCTTATCGTTCAAGGTAAGGCAAAGGTGAGATTTTTGACTTTTGGTGATCGTATTTGATAAGTGTGTGATTAATCATTGAGTGACATCGTTTGTAGGTTCGTGGCTGAGGAGATCGCAGCACGTTTTAGTATCAGGTGTGTACATACCCTGCACACACACAGTAGATCGGCAAATCCCGAAATGCCAAAAAGCCTAAATGCCGAAAAGCCGAAGGTTTAGCTACAATAGACTTGTGAGTGCGCGAACACTCGTAAGGGGAAACTGATAGGTTACCAGAGGCCCCATGATCGATTCCATGGACTTGGGCTGTGTATTGGCCAACCAGGCCAGAATAGGCTAAATGGGTCTGATGGGCTGTAGAGCCCATAATAGGCAAAATTGGCAATTTGTTATTAAGTGATGAAAAATCATATGATTGCATGACTATGAATGTGATTGGGCCTAACAGGCATATGAATGTGAATTGGGCCTAATGGGCCATACGAATGAGATTTGGGCCTCATGGGCCATACGAATGAGATTGGGCCTAGTGGGCCATATGAATGAGATTGGGCCTAGTGGGCCATTTGCATGTATGTAGACTCGTTTGGGCTTTGTAAGGGGTTTTGGGCCTAGTATTTCATAACTGCTTAAACAGACATAAAACTTAATTAATTAATTAATTGTGACCATGGACAAGTCATAAGGTTAAGGTGTGGCAATGGGTATATGCATGTCTAGGATTGGATCTAGGGAGAGCTTGGTACTTAAGCGATCTTAATGACTCACCTCCTCTTCTCTGAATTCCTACTTGGTGCATAGTAGCTGTTCGCTTTAGCCAAAGAGGACTTGTTAACGGGCCAAGGTAAGTAATAACCCATAATATAGAGAAATTACCGAAAAGCCCCTAAGGGCAAAAATGACTAAAATACCCCTATGTGTTGAATGTAAAATTTATGGATGTTACATGTATACCTGTTGCATTCATATGATATTCTGTTTAGGCTGCATATGGGTTGGGAATTATGGAACGGAGGAAGTATATGAGGATCGCATGGTTGCTTGACGACCGTGGATCCACCGATGGCTTTTTAAGCCCAATATATGATTAGCAGCTTTGCTGCAACGTTAGATAGTACTGCAACCAGGCTACCATTAGAGTGTATCGAATGGGTGGGTTGAATTTATATCCCCACATGGTGTGTATCGGGGGATGGAAATGGTGTGTAACGGTTGGATGGGTGGGATCCGTGCATATTTGATTGTTTTACATCTGTTCTGATATTGAATTGGGCTCAGGCCCAAAAAAACTTGCTATTGCATGCTTTTCTATTTACCGAGGGTTGTACAAACTGAGTTTTCAAAAACTCACCCCCTCTTTTATTTTTCTCAGGTGATCCTCAGTAGATGGTTCGACGGTAGGAGGGACTCCGAGGTGGCCAGCTAGCAAGACGACTTGGACTTGTTTTCTTTAGCATGTAATTTCTAGTATTTTAAGTTATTTTAGTCCAGATTGTAATAAGGCATTTCCTCTGGTTATTATTTCCAATTAGGATTAATATTTTTTTATTGCAAGTAGAACATAGTTTTCCTAAACCATAACTGTTTTTAAATACGACATTTCTGCAACTCAATTTTTAAATGACAAGTTTTCATAGAACATCTATTTTAAATAAAGCTTCTGCAACTGAAAAGAGATTTTACAAAGTAATTATTATCATACAAGAAGGAATAGTTTTTATTTAAAGATGGGTTTTCAATGAAAACAAGGTTTTCGATAAAACACTTCAATGTGACACGCTGGATCTGGCCATAATGTCCGGGCCAAGTTTGGGGTGTTACAGTTATCACAGGTACTTTCACTCTTTATGATACTATTGTGATTGCATTGATAGATCCAAGATCAACTCATTCTTATATATGTATGAATTTAGTATCTAGTAAGACTTTGCCTGTAAAGCCTACTAAATTTGTGGTTAGAGTATCAAACTCCTTAAGCAAATGTGTGTTGGTTGACAAAGTTTGCAAGAATTGTCCATTAATGCATCAGGATTTTTATTTTCTGGCTAATTTGATGTTGTTGTTGTTCGATGAATTTGATGTGATTTTGGGTATGGATTGGCTAACAATGCATAATGCTATAGTAGATTGTAGACGAAAGATAATTGAACTGAAATGTCAGAATAATGAGATTATTAGAATTGAATCGGATGATCTTAATAGTCTGCCAACTGTGATATCATCTGTGTTAGCTCAGAGATTTGTGAGAAAGGGATGTGAAGCTTATCTTACTTATGTACTTGATACGAAAGTGACAGAAACAAAGATTGAATTAGTACCAGCTGTGTGCGAGTATCCTGATGTATTTCTTGAAGAGTTACCGGGTTTACCACCTATCAGAGAGGCTAAGTTTGGTATGGAATTAGTACCGAGTACAATGTTGATATCGATAGCTCCATATAGAATGACTCTAATAGAGTTAAAAGAATTGAAAGCTCAATTGCAAGAGTTGACAGATAGAGGTTTTGCTAGACCGAGTTTCTCTCTCTAGGGTGCACCGGTGTTTTTTGTGAAAAAGAAAAATGGCACGATGAGAATGTGTATAGAATATTGACAGCTCAACAAAGTGACAATCAAGAATAAATACCATTTGCCTCGAATAGATGATTTGTTTGATCAGTTAAAAGGGGCAACGGTGTTTTCGAAAATTGATTTGAGATTTGGTTATTACCAGTTGCGAGTTAAAGACTCGGATATGTCAAAGACAGCTTTTAGAACAAGGTACGGACACAACGAATAACTTGTTATGCCTTTAGGACTAACAAATGCACTGTTTTTTTTAGGGATTTGATGAACCGAATTTTCATGCTATATTTAGACCGATTCGTAGTTGTATTTATTGATGATATTTTGATTTACTCTCGTGATGAGTCTGAGCATGCTGAGCATTTGAGAATCGTGTTACAAACTCTGAGAGACAAACAGTTGTTTGCAAAGTTCAGCAAATGTGAATTTTGGCTACGAGAGGTTAGTTTTCCGGGACATAAGTTTCAGCTGAGGGTGTCCGAGTTGACCCGAGCAAAATCTCTGCAATTATAGATTGGAAACCTTCGAGAAATATATCTGAAGTCTGTAGTTTTCTAGGACTAGCAAGTTATCATAGACGGTTTGTGAAAGGTTTCTCGATGATTGCGACTCCGATGACACAGTTACTTCAAAAAGATGTTAAATTTGAGTGGTCAGAAAAGTGTCAGTAGAGCTTCAAACAGTTGAAAGTGTTACTGACAGAGGCACCAGTGTTAGTTCAGCTTGAGTTGAGCAAAAAATTTGTAGTTTTCAGTGATGCATCATTAAATGGCCTGGGTTCTATCTTGATACAAGAAGGCAAAGTTGTAGCTTATACTTCGAGACAATTAAAGTCGCACGAAAAGAATTATCCGACACACAATTTAGAGTTAGCCTCAATAGTGTTCGCATTGAAAATTTGGTGTCATTACTTGTTTGGTGAGAAATGACATATTTATACTGATCACAAAATCTTGAAATATCTGATAACTCAAAAAGATTTGAATTTACGATAGCGGAGATGGTTAGAATTGCTAAAAGATTATGAATTAGTAATTGATTATCATTCAGGGAATGTGAACGTAGTTGCTGATGCTTTGAGCTGAAAGTCTTTATTTGCTTTACGTGCTTTGAACACACAGTTAGCTTTGTCTGACAACGGTTCGATAGTAGCTAAATTGAAAGCAAGACCGTTATTTCTGTAGCAGATTTTTGAGGCTCAAAAATTTGATAATGAATTTCAAGCAAAACGAGCTCAATGTGAGTCGACTTCTGATTTTGATTTTTGAATAGGGCCTGATGACTGTTTGATGTTTCGTGATAGAATATGTGTACCAAGAAATTTTGATCTTATTCAGAAGATTCTAGACGAAGCATATAGTAGTTGTTTATCAGTACATCCGGGAAGCACGAAAATGTATAACGATTTGAAACAACTTTATTGGTGGTATGGCATGAAAAAAAATATCTCAGAATTTGTTTCGAAATGTTTGATTTGTCAGCAAGTCAAAGCTAAGCGTCAAGTGCGTCAGGTTTATTATAGCCTATTATGAATCCTGAATGGAAGTGGGATAAAGTAACAATGGATTTTGTATCAGATTTGTCCTTATCTCCGAAAAAGAAAGATGTGATATGGGTTATTGTTGACAGATTGACAAAATCAGCTCCTTTCATTCAGGTACGTACAAATTTCTCGCTTGATAAATTAACTGGGTTTACATTTCTGAAATTGTGAGATTACATGGTGTTCCCTTATCTATTGTTTCAGATAGAGATCCAAGATTCACTTCGCGATTTTGGAAGAAATTGCAATAAGCTTTAGGTAAAAAGTTGCATTTTATCACTGCATTTCACCCACAAATGGATGGTCAATCCGAATGAGTTATTCAGATACTTGAGGATATGTTGTGTTGCTGCACTATTGAGTTTGAAGGTAGCTGGGAGAAATATTTACCACTGATTGAATTTGCTTACAATAATAGCTTCCAATCAAGCATAAAGATGGCACCGTACGAAACTCTATATGGTCGTAAATGTAGAACACCGTTGTATTGGACTGACTTAGTGAGAATAAAATTCACGGGGTTGATCTGGTCAATGAAACATAAAAGAAAGTGTAAGTAATTCGCAATGGTTTGAAAGTAGCTTCAGATCGACAGAAATCATACACAGACTTGAAACAGAAGGATATTGAGTTTTAGATCGAGGATAAAGTGTTTTTGAAGGTGTTGCCATGGAAAAAGATATTGTGGTTTGGTCAGAAAGAGAAATTGAGTCCGCGATTCATCGGACCTTATCAGATTATCGAGCGAATTGGGCTAGTGGCATATCAGTTGGCATTACCATCTGAGTTAGACAAAATACATAATGTTTCATGTATTAATGCTTCGGCGATAACAATCTGACCCTTCACATGTCATTTCACCGACAGAGGTTGAAATTCAGTCTGATATGTTGTATGTTGAAGAACCAATTCGAATTTTAGCTCGTGACATCAAAGAGTTGAGAAATAAGAAGATCGCACTACTAAAAGTATTATGGCATCGACATGGGGTTGAAGAAGCTACGTGGGAACCTGAGGATGCTATGAGAAAATAATATCCAAACCTATTCACTGGTAAGATTTTCAAGGACGAAAATCCCTAAGGGAGAAGAGTTGTAACAACCTAGTTTTAGCTAAATCGGAACAGTGGTTTCAGAAACACAAATTTGATGTCAAAAAATTATTTTAATATTATTTTATGTGTTTACAGCATGATAGTATGTATGTGTGAAAATTTCGTGGGCTAATTTTATCGTTTAATTGCTCAATTTGAGAAAAAGGACTTAATCGCGTAAAATGCAAAAGTTGCATACTATTTGTTTAAAGTGATTAATTATTATGATTTAATAAATTAAAAGTCCTTATGATGATATTAGACCATAGGTAGTGTTAATGGACATTAATAGACATGCATTATAAATTTCTATGTTTATTCATTAAGGGTAAATGAGTAAATTGATAAATAAGGTTAATAAAATTATAACAAAACATGATTTTGTTCATCTTTCTTGACATTGCCAAAAATTCGAAGGAGAAAAACACCATTTTTATGCATACTAGGGTTCGGCACTTGCAAGGCTTAATTGATCAAGAAAGAAAGAATTTGGATTTAGATCGGGGGGAAAGCAAGGTTGTCGATTACTCTATTCGATCCGTCATTTCTGAACACGAGGTAAGTTCGTATGTAACGAGATCTATTATAATTGTATTTAAATGCTTTGATATTTCATAAATTGTAAATTTTAGACTATGAACTTGTTTGACCATGATTCAGAAATGATTCGACAGTGATTTGAAATGATTCGACTATGATTTGGTATTGGAAATTCCCGGTTGAACCTTAGGAATAGTCTAGGATATAAATGACATGTCATTAAGGTATTAAGTTGGCTTCGGGCCATGATATTAACACCTCGGGTGTGAGTTATACATTGATTTGGCTACGGGCCATGGTATAGGTATTTTGGAGAGGAGTTACCTTGATTTGGCTACTGGCCATGGTATAGGTACTCTGAGATAAGTTACCTTGATTTGGCTACGGGCCATGGTATAGGTACTTATCGATTGAGATTCTTAAATATCTGACTTCTATTTCGAATAGTTCAACGGGAAATTGAAAGATGTGGATTAGAAAGAGATTGGTACGAGTTAGTACAAGTACGCATGTAAAGTTTATAAACATTGAATCTAGGAAATGGATGAATTCTTGGTAAGCTATTGAATGAATGATTGAATGGTTTCAGATTTAATGTATTTGTATTATTTACATTTATATTGATTGAATTGTGAATGAATGGTGAAGTTGTTCTTTAAGTTAATACGAACTTACTAAGCTGTGAAGCTTACTTTGTGTTATTTTCCTATGTTTTATAGAGAATCAAGGCTAGCTCGGATCTAAGAGTTATCGAGAACATTATCGCACTATTGAACATCTATTTTTGGGACTTTTGAAGTTATGTATATATGGTATATGACATGTATAAGCTAGATGTAGTATTTTGGTTGTGAATATAGCCATGAGAGTTGGCTTGTAAATGTTGTTAATATTGATGTGTGTTTGGCTATATTAAATGGCTTGTAAAGGTGTATGTTTTGGTATATATATATAGTCACGAGTAATAGCTTGTTTTGGTATGTTTTGGTATGAAATTTGGTTATTTATAAGGAAGTTATGTATGTGTGAATTATGATAAAGGAACCATAATGTTTGATTTTGTTTTAGCATGTATTTGGCTAAGTAAATAGTAGTGACTTGAGACTTGGAATAGATGAGAGTATAATTGTATTAATTGTGCATTTGTTGGATGATTTTGGTGGCCTATTTGTGTGACGAAATGGTACCATTTGAGTGTTTATAGGTATGTGCAAAATGGGTGGCAAATTGGCCTTACAAATGGCCTATTTTTATCCACACGGACAGAGACACGAGCATATGTCTCAGCCGTGTGCGACACACGGTTATGCTACACGGCCATGTTTCCCCTGATGTTGAAATTAAATTGAATTCAGTATGCTCCACACGGTCTCACACATGAGCGTGTGACTGGCCGTGTGGTATAAGTTAGTATACCCCTTAAAGAGCACATGGGTTGGACACACAGGCGTGTGGCTGGCAGGCGTGTGGCTGGCCGTGTGATCCAAGTCAGTATACTCTCTAGTTTTCACACAGCCTGGCACACGATCGTGTCATCGGCCATGTGATGCAAGTCAATATGTATGCCTTGTTTCCACACGGCCTAAGACATGGGCATGTCTACTAGCCATGTGAGGCACACAGCCTTTTCACACAGGCGTGCTACCCTTGTATGATTAAAAAAATTCTAAGTTTTCTGAAATTTTCATATGTTATCGGTTTAGTCTCGAACCACTTCTAAATCATGATTAAGGCCTCGTAGGCCCTTATAAGGGACAAAGTGATTGTGTTGAATAGTTCATGAGATTGTATGTTTTATGTTGTGAATTGATAGGTAATGTCTCGTAACCCTATTCCAGTGACGGATACGGGTTAGGGGTGTTACATCAAGTTTTGGAGATGTGGGGAAAAAAGAAAAGAGGTTTAATTGAAGCCTGGTGAGAGGCTGCCACTCTCAAAGGAATATTGTCCGATGCATCTATGCATTTTGATATGGTGAGAAAGATGAAAGGATTAGGAAGGTTTGATTTTGTTTAGTTTAGGAGATGAAATGTTTTCTATTTTGGTTGTTTTTTCTCAATTCTTTAGGGTTCCTTTAACTGTTTTATGTTTAGGGTTGTTAGGGGTATACCCGAGGCACCGCCCTTTTACTGAGCTAATCTGTTGCCAGCTAGATGGGTAGGGAATTAAGGCGAATGGGTAATTATGAGTTTGTTTTAAGTTTTATCTTCTTTCTAATAAAATGCATCGGTCCTTGTTTCAAAATAAATGTGCATTAAACCATAAGATTTCGGGTTTGCATTGACGATCACGTTATTTGAAATTTCATTTGTTGGTATTATGTTATTAAGGTGCCTTAAGATTTTGTCATGATTTACATGTTTGGTTTAACAATTTTTTCTCAAGCCAATAATATGATATTATAAGCATGACCGAAATTTGGTAATATAAGACTCTTTTTTTAAGTATTACTATTATAATTACAAAATAATTATAAATATAATACAAGTATAAATATATTTAGATCAACTAAAATGTAGACAAGGGCAAAGTTAAAATTAAGTTATATTTTCTATGAGAGTTAAAAATAGAAATTTACCCTTACATTGGCTTATATTTTTTATGGTTTTGAAATGACTAAATTGAAATTCTAGCATTTTTGTGAGGTCAAATTATAATTTTACTATATATTAACTTAAGATTTTATGAATTTTAGACTTAAGATTTTATGAATTTTAGGGGCCTAAAGCAGCAATTTTACATTTTAAAGGAGGCAATGCCCCTACTTTGCCTCTCTTTTTGCCCTTGAATGTAGAATCAAACCCATACAAAGCATAGTAAACAAAAAACCAGAAACAACCGAACCAAACTAGATAAAACCCACAAATAGGACATGCACAAGCTAGGACAAAGACTCACACATCATAATTGCGCATAGTGAGACTCAAACCTATATCTCAATACAACATGTTTCTTAGCTAATTTTACATTAGCTTCATAAGATGAGGTTTGTGTTGGAACACTCAAAAAATTTATAATGTTCTAATAGTTATCATTGAAAAGTTAAAAGTGGTTCAAAAGTTATGCCACTTGATTATTAACCAAGAGTTGTCACTATTCACATTGATGGGTTATGTCTCTTGTTATCAAGAATTATGTCACTTAATTATTAATAAAGAGTCATGATTATTCAAGTAGGCATTTATTAAATAATTATGTTTATTGTTTAAAGATGTGATTGGATAGTATGTCGTTATGAAGAGGCCTAAGAACTTCTATAAATAAGAATAGAATTTCATTTGTATGTACCCCAAAAATATAGAAATTTTTGTTTCTTTTAATTTTCCTCCATCTTCTATTATTCTTATATTGTTCCATAAAGATTTATTGCAAAAATTCTTTATAAAAATTGATATTCTTGCTATGTTTCGCTCAATGCTTAGTGGATTTTTTCCGTCAGTGCAAAACATCAACAATCATTGGGTTTCTTTGTATCCTTGAGGTTCATTTACTACTAACTATTTTGCACACTAGCATATAGGTTGGAGTAAATGAACCTTAAAGAAAGTGACATTGATACACATCTTGAAACCATTATTAATTTCTCACTAATTTATTTTTGTCCCCACATCCCCACACACCAACTGTTTGTAACTACTTTACCCATTTTAATAATTTTGATCCATTTTCTTTAACAAAAAAAAAACAAAAAACAAAACTAATGAAGTCTGCATATCTTTGATATATTCTCTCAACTAATATTTCAATAACAATAATAGTATAAGTTGATAAAATTTAACATGTTGTCTATTATCAATTATTTAGTGTCACGGGATGAAGACAAAAAAATTCTATTAAATGACCTAGATAAAATTTCAAAAATAGGGAGATATTATTAATTTTTTTAGAGGCATTAATAATACAATTCTTTTTTCTATTTAATAAAGAGGATAAAAGGAATTACATTAAAATATTAATTTTAAAGGGTTAAAAAGGTAATTATATCACTTAATTAAGGTGGCCTATTGGTCATATGTATTGCACATGATTTTATTTATTTATTTTTAAATTTATTAAATAATATAATTTTATTTTAAAATTAATTATTAATGTAAATTAATTTTATCCAAGTTGTCAAAAATAATTAAAATACAGTAACTATTTTGGTAATTAAAATGTTATAACAATAAAAAAAACGTCAATCCATAACTAACATCTGAATGAAAAGAACAATGAAATTCAAAATTTCTTTTTGAAACTTTTTTAAATATTACTTGAATGAATTTATTTAAATATCGAATGTTAATGTATCTATTTTATATTAATAATTTTACTTTTATATTATTGAAATAGTAATAAAAGTGTATAATTTAAATTATAATGATGGTATAATTTGATATGAACGAAGTGTGTAATTTTAGTTGTAATAAAAAAATCTTAATATTCAATTTTTAATAATAAAAAATAATTCTAATGTCATTTTATTAATATAATAGATAAAAATGTATTTTGTCGATCCAAAAGTTTATCAAACTATATTGATTATATATATTGATATCACATTTATCTATTATTATTGTTGTCGTAGTTGTTGTGGTTGTCATTATCACCATCTTGTCTTTTCTTTTTTTATTTTCATAGTCACCCTTTTAGTTTATGCTTAATTTAATAGATTTTTGTTCCTTACTTATGAATAAAAAGTGTCAGAAGGCATTTTTAACGGGTTTGAAAAAATGGGGTTCGATTTTAAGAAAAACAAAAAGAGGAGTTGCCACCAATCTTTTTAAGTGTGATTGGATCACCGATAAAATGTTTTGTTTAAAATCATTAGTTTTGGTCTACGAGATCAAGAAAACGGGTTCAGGAGTCAGTTACGAACGAGGAAGAGTTAGCACCCTCGTAACGCCCAAAAATTGGTGCCTAATTGATTGTCGAGTGTCTTTAATGTCAGAAATTTGAAAGTTTTAAGATGTAATCCTCTTTTTGAATTAGAATGTCTTGATTTTGAAAACTAAGCCTTACTTATCTTAAATGAATCAAAATATCAGATCCAGTAAGTTAGGACACAATATTTCAAAGCATTCGAGACTAAGTTCGTCATTTGAAAATTTCTATTTCGAAATAACAAAATGCCATATCCAGTAAGTTAGGACACAACGTTTTGAAACCTCAAAATAGTTGTTTATACTTAAAATCTCAAAAACACTTAGAAGGGTGCTTCACTATTCGAATTCACCGAGGAGAGTCGCAACCCAGTAAGTTCGGGCACTACTTTCCTCGAAGCTCCCAAATATCAAACATTGCCTTTTTTTTAACTTTTGAATATCTTTTAATCGATGCATGAGGATAACGTATCATACTAGCATTGCAAAACATAACTATTACAACAATATATGTTATAAAATAACCTAGCATTTTTATACAAACATGAATAATACGTAGAAAATATAGCTAACATAATAATCATACATGACAAATGTGAATAATATATAAGAACGAATATAGCTAACATAATAATCCTACATACATTTAAAAATGAAGCATGGAAAACTTTAAAATAGAAATTATATACAAATAAGATAGGTAATATACATTTAAAGATAAATAAATAAAACACTTATACGAATAATAAAACATATAATGCCAACATATATTCAAATAAATTCATGAATAAAATAATGCATGATACTTAATATATACATACAAAGATAATTATAATACATTAATATATATAAGAATGATAAGAATGTATATATATATATATATATATATATATATATCAATTCTAAAATAAAAATACAACACTTAATAATAATTTTAAATTAGCATTTGGTTTTTAAATAATAAAAAATATAAAAGAATTAATATATATAATAAAATAATTAAAAATAATAATAATTTAGAATAATACATAATAAAAAATAAGTAATTAATAATATAAATAACATATAATACAAATATAATATTTTAATAATAATTTCAAAATATATAATAATAATATATAAAATAAATAATTTACATAGTAAATAAAATAATTATATCATATATAATATAAAAGTATATAGTTTAAAATTACAATAATATATATAATATATAAATAATTAATTAATAAAATATAATAGTTAAGGATAATATATATAGAAATAATAATATAAAATAATAATATATATAAAATATATAATAAATAATATGTAATAATAATATATAAAATAAATAACATATAATAAAATAATCATATAACATATAATATAAGAAAATAAAATAAATAATTATAAAAATAAATAAAACATAGGGCTAATTTTAAATTTTTAAAATCTAAATGGGGCAAAATTTAAAAAAATAAAATAAATTAGGGACCCCAGAGAAATGCACGCAAAATGTGAGGGACTCATAGGGTAATTAAACCCTCCTCCTTAAAACGATGTCGTTCTTGGGATAAACCATAAAGAAGCTGTTATGACTAAATTGAAACAAGCATAAAATATTAGGGGCAAATTATAAATACAATAAAATAAAATTGCAAATATTGAAAATGCGGAGGGATCAATTGCACAAATAACCCTTTTGTCGAAAACACGCGGATCCTTCCCGGGTCACCGGTCAACGCGCGAATCTTGGGCCTTGAAACGACACCGTTGTGGTCACTAAACAGTCATTCCAAAACGACGTCGCATCCCTCTCCTATATAATCCGAACTTCAGCTTCAAAAATCATTTTAATCCCCTGTGAAAAAAAACACAAAAAAAACCCTCTGAAATTCTTCCCAGTCCTCTGAGCTCCGGCCCTAGGCCAGTCTGCTCCGTTCATCGGACCTCCGTGCTCAACCCCACGCACCGTCACCAACTTCACCACACACGGCGGTCGGGATCCGAAAAGCTTCGCTTTTCTCAGCGAATCTAAAAGGTACTTCATTCTCCTCTATTTTTCCATGTATTATATGCAGATTGCTTGCAATAAAATAAAAAAAATAAAATAAAAGTAGAAAGAGAACAATAGATTACCTTCGTTTCTCGTGAAATCTTTCTGGTATATTATTGTAAAAATATTTGGTGTACAATATCTTTGTGGTGTATCTCTGGTGTTTTTCTCTCTCTGTGTGTGTAAAAATCTTTGCGTGTGTAAGTGTGTAAATCTCTTCCTATGTGTGTAAGTGTGTAAACCTCTGTCTATGTGTGTAAAAAAAGTCCGTCCCCCCCTATCTTTGCAGGTTTGAAGAAGGCTTCATAGCCTGGAAGCTGTTCTGTTTTAGAAAGAAATCTTAGATTTCTTTCCGTATCTGTTTAGGTCTTTCACTGATTTTATTTGTTTTGATTTCCTTCCATTTCTTACATGTGACCGCGAAAATCACTGTGGTTGCTGGCGTGGACTTGTGCTGACGATGATTCGGCACGATTGGTGGAAATGGCCCTAACACGGTGCTGAAATTTTGGCCCACTGGTGGAGGCGTGATCGATGGCCGAGCTGAAAGGTCGTGGTGCGTTGAAGGGCCTGTGACAATGCATTGATGACCTGAGACAGAGCATTGATGGCCGTCTTGATTTTGGGGAACTGGACAGACGGTCCCTGAATCTTCCAGAAGCAGTGGCGGCTCGAGGAGAAAAAGGCGAAAACCCTGTGGTTTCTCGCCTTGCAGTGTAATAGGTCAGCTGGCAGTTGGGCCGCTTTAGTCCTGGGCTAATTGTATAATGGGTTTAAGTGTGGGTTTAGTTTAAGTTTGGGTTTGAAAGTTATTTGGGTCTGTATTTGGGCTCTTGTAAACTGGACTTTTAAAATAAATAACATTTATTTATTTATTTCATATTTCTGCTTTTTAGTTTTAAGGCCTTGGCCAAATTTGGGTCACTATGATTTGCCCTCTTTGCTCATTGCTGTGTAATAGGAATCGAGCAAAGACTTATAGACAGACCAAATTTGCCCGGTCTTATCAGATCCTGGTCTTCAATCTGCTCCTTGCGAACTTAAGACTATCATGCTGATGTTTTCGATCTTCTCTCCATCGAATACAGAGATGTCAAATCTGCTACCTTCGATTCGTTCCTTGACAATACAAAGATGTCAAATCATCTCGGATCTACTTCAGCATAAACACCTGAAGGTCAGATCTACTATGTCTTCGATTTGCTCCTTGTAAACACAAGGATGCCAAATCATCTTGGATCTGCTTCAACGTGAAAATATCCGAAGGTCAGATCTGCTATGTCTTCGATCTGCTCTCCGTCGAATATGGAGATGCCAAATATGTTTCTTCAATTTGTTCTCTGACAATACAGAGATGCCAAATTATCTTGGATCTGCTTCAGTGTAAACACCTGAAGGTCAAATCTGCTATGTCTTCGATTTGCTCCTTGTAAACACAAGAATGCCAAATCATCTTGGATCTATTTTGATGTGAAAACATCCAAAGGTCAGATCTGTTATATCTTCGATCTGCTCTCCGTCGAATATGGAGATGCCAAATTTGCTATCTTTGATTTGTTCTCTGACAATACAGAGACGCCAAATCTGCTATCTTTGATCTGCTCTCTGACAATACAGAGAGGCCAAATCTACTATCTTCGATCTGCTCTTTGACAAATAGAGACGCCAAATCATCTTAGATTTGCTTCAACGTAAACACGTGAAAGCCAAATCAGCTATGTCTTCGATCTGCTCCTTATAAATGTAAGGATCCAGATCATCTTAGATCTACTTCGATATGGAAACATCCAAAGGTTAGATCTGATATGTCTTCGATCTACTCTCCGTCGAATACAGAGACGCCAAATCTGTCATCTTCGATCTGCTCTCTGACAATACAGAGATGCCAAATCTACTATCTTCGATCTGCTCTCTAACAATACAGAGACGCCAAATCATCTTAGATTTGCTTCAACGCAAACACGTGAAAGCCAAATCAGCTATGTCTTCGATCTGCTCCTTATAAACATAAGGACCCCAGATCATCTTAGATCTACTTCGATATGGAAACATCCGAAGGTTAGATATGCTATGTCTTTGATCTGCTCTCCGTCGAATACAGAGATGCCAAATATGTCGTCTTCGATCTGCTCTCTGACAATACAGAGACACCAAATCTGCTATCTTTGATCTGCTATCTGATACAGAGACACCAAATCATCTTGGATCTGCTTCAGCGTAAACACCTGAAGGTCAGATCTACTATGCTTTAGCCTGTTACCCTACTGCTTAGGGGGCTAAGGCTCATCAATCTTCATTGTCCCTTGAAGGACATGACCTGTATAATGTGTATGAGTTCATGCCTAGTGTTAGGATGCTATGATCAAAATGAGTCAAAAGCTCCTAATTAAACCTGTTATAATGCAAAATGTTTATGAATATCACCCCTATTCCAGTCGTCACTACTCATTCCTTCGTCAAAGCTCATCCTTATTTCTCTCAAAATATCATTCTTACTCAGCCCCTGAGTTCGTACCATTCTTCAAATGCTATGACCCATCAAAAATGTTTGTAAGATGACCTTCTCTTAGGATCGAATCATTTGATTTGTCTAATCATCATTTCGGACCAAAGGAGGAATTTCCTCGAGTTCTTTCAAACCTCACTTACGTGAATTCCTCGAAAAATCGTTCTGTTTTAGTTTCTTGTATTATCTAGAAATTTCCAGAGTAATGAGCAAAACTTCATTTGTGAAAATTATTTAGTTCATCTATCATTATTTAATGTAACACACTTTAAGAACAATGAAAGATGAATTTAATCCTGAGAATAATTAGATTTGAATGAATTTGTAAAAAATGCAAAGGGAATTAATCTGAAAGCCTGTCTTTAAGAAGAAATAGAATCTAAAGATAGCAAACAGGACAAGGGTTAGATTCTCTAGATATCGCTGCTTGAGCGTTTATACACCAGCTCCATGAAGTCTTTCTTGAGTTCAACATGTGTTTAAAAATCAAAGTACTTTGTTGATGCCCTGATATGCAACACGCTTCGCTCTTTGTTGAATAGTAAGATTATTGTATACTCTTCAAAATTTGAGCTGCCCTTTCGGGTTTTCAACTCAAAACCCCTTTGGTCACAAGGCGCCCTTTGCGGGTTTTCACATTGGCCTCTCCATTTTCTTCTTCTTTTTCTTCTTCTTCTTCTTCTTCTTCTTCTTCTTCTTCTTCTTCTTCTTCTTCTTTCCCCGAGAATTCAAGGCGCCCTTTACGGGTTTTCCCCTTGGATTCTCCTCTCCTTTAGATAAAGTACTTTTTGACTGAGTCTGAATTCACTGGATTGGGTAAACTCTTCCCATCCATTTCTGTCAAAATCAATGCACCTCTAGAGAAAGCCTTCTCCACGACATATGGCCCTTCCCAATTTGGCATCCATTTTCCTCTAAAGTCCTTCTGAATGGGAAGGATCTTTTTTAGTACAAGGTCCCCCTCATGGAATTCTCTTGGATGAACTTTCTTATCATAAGCTCGCATCATACGCTTCTGATACATCTGACCATGGTGAATAGCTTTTAGCCTCTTTTCTTCAATCAAGTTCAGCTGGTCATATCGCGATTGAATCCATTCTCGCTCATCCAAATTTTTCTCTCTACACAAAATTCAAGAGAAGGTATTTCAACTTCAATAGGTAACACTGCCTCCATCCCATAAACCAGCGAGAAAGGAGTTGCCCCAGTAGAGGTTCTGACGGACGTTCTATAGGCTAAGAGTGCAAATGGTAACTTCTCATGCCAATCTCTGTAGGTTTCAGTCATTTTCCCCACTATCTTCTTAATGTTTTTGTTAGCAGTTTCCACTGCCCCATTCATCTTTGGGCGATACGGAGATGAATTATGATGCTTAATCTTGAACTGACTGCAAACTTCTGCTATCATTTTATTGTTCAAGTTCAATGCATTGTCTGATATAATCCTCTCAGGCATCCCATACAGACAAATGATCTCTTTCTTCAAGAACTGACTTACTGCCGCCTTAGTAACATTTGCATAAGAAGCAGCCTCTACCCACTTCGTGAAGTAATCAATGACCACAAAAATAAAGCGATGTCCATTTAAAGCTTTTGGCGATATTGGCCCAATGACATCCATGCCCCACATGGAAAAAGGCCATGGAGAAGTCATAACATGTAAAGGTGAAGGTGGTACATGAATCTTATCTCCATAGATCTGAAATTTATGGCATTTCTTGGCGTAGTTGATACAGTCCCCTTCCATAATAGACCAATAATATCCAAACCTCATGATTTGTCTAGCCATCGTGAAACCATTTGCATGTGTCCCACAAACACCCTCGTGAACTTCTTCCAAGATTAACTTAGCTTCCACAGCATCCACACATCTCAACAGTACTTGGTCTTTTCTTCTTTTGTACAAGATGTCTCCATCCAAAACGTAATCACAAGCTAATCTCCTTAAAGTTTGCTTATCATTTTCAGTTGCCTGTTCTGGGTATTTACGATTCTTACATATCGCAATATATCCTGATACCAAGGATTACCATCCTTTTCTTCCTCCCCAATGTTACAACAGCTAGCCGGAGCTTCAAAGATACTCATCTGAATAGGTCTCATCTCTTCCTCTTTATTCACTCTAATTAATGAAGCCAAGGTTGCTAGAGCATCTGCCATCTAGTTTTCGTCTCGTGGGATATAATTGAAAGCGATGACATCGAACTCCTCAAGTAACCCCAAAACTATCTTTTGATAATTAATTAATTTAGGATCCCTTGTCTCCCATTCACCTCTAAGCTGATAAATTACCAACGCAGAGTCTCCATATACCTCCAAGGTTCTTATTCCTCGCTCTATAGCTGCTCAGAGTACCATGATGCATGCTTCATACTCAGCCATATTGTTTGTACAATCAAAATCCAACTTGCATGTGAATGGATAATAATCGCCATTTGGGGATATCAATACTGCCCCAATTCCATTTCCTACTGCATTGGATGCCCCATCAAAACTCAACTTCCAAAAACAATCCTCTGTAGTTGCCACACACATCAACTCCTCATTTGGGAAATCGAAATTCAACGGCTCATAGTCCTCTAGAGCTCTACTAGCAAGAAATTATGCTATCACGCTTCCTTTTATAGCCTTCTGACTCACATAGACTATGTCAAACTCTGAAAGCAGGATTTGTCACCTCGCCATTCTCCCATTCAATGCTGTTGACTCCATCATATACTTCAAAGGATCAAGTTTTGAAATAAGCCAAGTAGTATGATATAGCATGTACTGTCTTAACCTTCGGGTCGTCCAGATTAAAGTACAACACAATTTCTCAATTGGCGAATATCTCATCTCACACTCTGTAAATTTCTTACTGAGGTAGTATATTGGCTTCTCCTTTCTTCCCGACTCGTCATGTTGACCAAGCACACACCCCATGGAATTACTAAACACTGACAAGTACAGAATTAATGATTTATCTGGACTAGGTGGAGATAGTACTAGAGCGTTTAACAAATATTGTTTGACTTTATCAAAGGCACTCTGGCATTCCTCATTCCAAGTACCTTAATTGTGTTTTCTAAGGAGACGAAATATAGAGTCGCATTTCTCAGTTAATTATGAAATAAATCGAGCAATGTAATTCAACCTTCCAAGAAAACCCTAAACTTCCTTCTGAGTACGTGGCAGAGGTAAATCTCGTATAGCTTTAACTTTGTCTGAGTCAACTTCTATTCCCTTTTCGCTGACCACAAAGCCTAGTAATTTTCCTGACCTAGCTCCAAATGTACACTTTACCGGATTAAGTTTTAACTGAAACTTCCTTAATCTCAAGAATAGTTTCCTTAAAACTTCAATAGGTTCTTCCTCCGTTCGAGACTTGGCAACCATGTCATCAACATACACCTCAATTTTCGTGTGCATCATATCGTGAAATAAGGTCACTATAGCCCTCTGGTATGTTGCCTCTGCGTTCTTCAATCCAAAAGGCATTACCTTGTAACGAAAGGTACCCCATAATGTTATGAATGTGGTTTTGTCCATGTCCTCGGGATGCATCTTTATCTAATTGTACCCTGAGAAACCATCCATGAAGGAGAACAACGAATATCCCACTGTATTGTCTACCAAAGTGTCTATGTGTGGTAGAGGGAAATTATCTTTTGGGCTAGCTTTATTCAGATCTCTGTAATGTCATTGATATCTAGGGATCTGTGAAGTATAAAGAATATACAAAGAATGAATGAATTTAAAAATGATTATTTATGTACTATGAATGAAAGAATAAGAATTGTCAAAATTTGACGGAATATTGATTGATAAAAATGAAACAATACTCGTTGAATTGATAAAAGTTATGTTTTATTAAAATAATAGATGATCATAAGCCTATTTCACAAATGTAATTCTATTACTCCTAGGCTCTAGAGTAACAAGAATGTTTCGAGAATTACTCTGAAGAATTCCTCAAGACTACAGGAAGTTCCTCCGCAGTCTAATTATTCAAAGAGCTTCCCGGTTCGTAAGGACGAATACCCTCAAGGTTTCCTTGTCTTGATCCTTCCTCTTGTACAACATTAATCTGATGACTACTTTCTATAAGTAACCCTCTCGATATGAAGGTTCGGGATATTGGAGGGAATGTCATTGGCTCCCACTCCACTTCTCTTCTATTTAAGTGCGCCCTTCTTCCCTCTTGGCGCTTCTCAACTTCCTTCCTTCTTTGCTTATAGTCTGGCTTGAAGCCCAGACCAAAGTGATCTCTCTTCTCTCTTAATTCGGGTATCTGAGTCTCTCCTTGCAGGTATTTTCCTAACTTTTTTCTTGGTAAGGCTCCCTTTCCCGCCATCATTTGTAGAGCTATCCTTGTAGCTCTTGCTATCCTTGGCACCGGTAGCTCGCTCCCTTCAGAAATGAAAGTTGCATTCACGAATTCTAAAGAACGAAAGGAACACTCAATAAACTCTTCATTCATCTCGACATAAGGGGTCTTGCTAGTGACTGCGGCTATAATATCCTCCTCCACATTGATGGTTACTAACCGTCCATCTATCACTAACTTTAATTTTTAGTGCAACGATGAAAGCACCGCTCCTGCTGAGTGTATCCACG
The DNA here is from genome assembly GCA_025698475.1 of Gossypium anomalum. Taxonomy (NCBI): domain Eukaryota; kingdom Viridiplantae; phylum Streptophyta; class Magnoliopsida; order Malvales; family Malvaceae; genus Gossypium; species Gossypium anomalum. The sequence continues at coordinate 55,161,810 of CM046956.1, forward strand.
GCCTACCTAATAAGCAATTGTAGGAAGGCTTGATATCCATCACCAAGAAATCCACTTCGTATATATTTGGCCCAATTTCCAAAGGGATGTCAATCCTTCCCATCACCTTCCTTTCTGTACCGTCGAAGGCTCTTACCACATTTTGACATGTCTTCATATGGGAATTGTCAATGGGTAATCTATTCAATGTAGATAATGGTAAAACATTCAAGGCCGATCCATTATCAATAAGTACGCTTGGGAGTGTGTAACCCTTGCATCGGATGGTGATGTGCAAGGCCTTAGTTGACCCCCTGACCCCTGGTGGAATTTAATCATCATTAAAGTAGATGAAATTATTTGTGCTTATGTTATTCACCAACCGGTCCAATTTGTTAACGGATATGTCGTGGGTGACATATGTCTCATTGAGCACCTTCATCAATGCCTGCCTATGCGCCTCAGAACTCAAAAGTAGAGCCAATACTGATATGCAAGCCGGTTGCCTACGCAACTTCTCAACCACGCTATACTCGCTATGCTTAAGGAACTTTAGAAATTCCTTAGTCTCTTCCTCTTTTACTGGCTCCTTGACAGGCACTTCAGCTTCTTTTTCTTTTTCTGCACTAGCATTCTTTGTTTTTATGGGCTCCTCTCTGACGCCCACCGTATCATACCGCTTCCCACTCCATGTATGGGAACCCTCAACTTGTACATCCTTAGACGTACTGGTTATATCCTCCTTCTCTGGCATTGACACCTGACAATTATAACTCCATGGTACCCTCTTGTTATCCTTATAAGGAAAGGTCACAGGTTTATGGATAACAACCTTAGGCACCGTTTGTGGCCCCACTTCATTATTCCCCTACAGGGAAATAATAATCCTTGGTCGATTGGTTCTTTGTTGCTCATTCTCCAGCACACATACTTGTTTTTCACTAGAGCTACCTTCAAAAATCTGTAGCTCTTTATTGTCTATAAAGCCTTGCACCAAGGCCTTGAATTCTTCACAATCTTCATCGAACTCACCATAGTTCCTTGTTCCTTTTCTTGCATTTTTAGAGGTTATCATACCTCTCTTCATCACCTCTTCCCATATCACCTTCATAGGCATCCTCACCTCAGCAATATCTTCCTTTATTCTCTTCTCACTGGCTTCGCCAATGGCATTCACTCATTGGTCGCCATGATTTGGCAAAGGGTTTTCAGTATTGGGGTACTACCAAATTTCACAACCCTTATCTTGATCAACCTCTCCACGGCCTTCTTGAATCCGGTAAAATTTTCAATCGAGTGCCTCGATATTCTAGCGTGGTACTCGCATCTGGCATTGAGGCTGTAGTGGTTTCAAGTGGAAAAGAGAAATAGCATGCGCATCGTATAAGCTTTGATAAAGCTCACGATACGTTACAGGGATAGATGTGAATTGCATCCTCTCGTGCTTTGTGCCAGATTCCAGTCCTTGAGAACCCTGTTGCCCAACCACAGCTGCTTTGGGTTGACTAACTGTGACTGCCTTCGAGTTGAAGCTACTTATGTTGTTCACCTTGTTATCTTTTCTCCTTGGGGCTGATATTTTGGCCGCTTCCCCTTCAATTTTGCCACCTCTTATGGCGTTTTCAATCATCTCTCCCGCCATGACTATGTCCGTAAAACTTTTGGTAGTGCTTCCAATCATGTGAGTAATGAATGGAGCTTTCAGAGTGTTGATGAATAACATGGTGGCCTCCTTCTCCAGCAGTGGTGGTTGAACCTGCATTACCACCTCTCTCCACCTCTGCGCATATTGCCTAAAATTCTCATTAGGCTTCTTCTCCATGTTTTACAGAGTGATCCTATTAGGAGTCATGTCAGTCACATGATTGTACTGCTGCATGAAGGCTTACACAAGATCCTTCCATGATTTTATTCTAGCCCGGCTGTCGTTCCCACTAAACTGTCTTGGAAACAATAGATCAATAGCTAATCATTGTTTACGTACCCGGTCATCGTGATGCGGGCCTCTGGGCAAGTAGTACCATTGTACTTCTCGAACCCCGGCATCTTGAATTTGTGAAGAAGCACCAAGTCTGGGACCAAGCTTAGATCTTTGACATCAACTCTATGATGCCCATCAGCATCCTCTAAAGCCTTGAATTTTTCCTCCAACCATTTGCAGCGTTCTTCCAACTGTCTTGTAGCCTCAGTTCTCAAGTCCTATTTTTCAACCATGTCTAAGTCAGGAATGGCAGAATTTGCAGGACTATCACCCAAATTGAATCCTGAATCAGTCAAGAAATTTATGGGAATTCCAGCATCAGCTAGCACTTGTTGAGGCCTTATAGTGACAGATGGCCTCCGGGGAAGTGCCTCGGTTTGTGCAAACGGGTGGGGTGGGGTGAAACCAGGAGGATGACCCTCATCTTTAGTGATTGCCATGGGAGCCTTTCCTTTATCTGTGGCCCCCAGTAGTTGTGCCATTTTAGTCATCATGTTCCTCTGAGCCTCCATCATTTGCTCCCTCATGTCGTTTTGCATTTTGGCCAATTGCTCTTGCAATTGGTCCTGCATGACTTTTTGTAACTGTTCAAACCTTTGATCCATATTCCTAGATTTTGCACGAGTTCCGTACTGATGCGTGGTTTCCAGATTTTCTTTTCTTCTTCTGTGGTAATTTTAACTAATTAGGGTATTTCTATAACTTTGAATGCAAGTGATGCGATGAAATGCTATGAAGTGCAAATGCATGAATGCAAAAAGGACATCGATTCTGATTCAATCTCATTTAGAAGACTTTATTTAGAAAAAGAATATATTTACATATAAGACAATTACAAATACGCTTTCGCCCTAATGCCTAAAGTTTTAACTCTATCTAATAAAAGGGCTAACTCTCGACCTACATCCGACGATGACTCATACATCATACTCAATACGTCAGCTCGTACTACCAAGTCTCGAACGTGTTTGGCTACCTCTCAAATCTGAATTATAGCTTCTCCAATAAGGTAATCTCTATCTCTGACTTGTTCTTTAGACTGGCATAGTTCCCCCTTTAAATAATCCTCTTGTGCCTCAAGCTGTTCGATAAAAAACAAACTATCTTGCAACGCTGATTCCAACTCCTCAACTTTTCCTTTTAGCTTTTTTACCTCTACCGTGGAATCACGACTTCATTACAGATGAAGGGATCGGCCAAGTTCAGTCACCTTAGTTTTTAACCCTTGATTTTCCTTTTCTAAGGTCAAATTTCATAATTGCATCTCTTGGAACTTCCTCTCCCAATATTCGGCTTTGGACTTTTCCTCTCAAACCTCTTTCTGCAACTGATCTGAAGACCCTCCTATTCTCGCTTTCTTCAAGGATACTTGTGCCTTTTTGTAATGCTCTTTTAAATCATCTCGATCTTCTTCAATCTTTTTTTTCTCCTTCTTTTCTTTTTCGACCTCCCTCTTTTGAACGTCAACGTCTAGGCTCAAGTATATCTTTTCTTCCTCGAGCTTTGCTATCCTCTTCTCGAGCTCCAAGTTCTTTCTCTCGAACTATTGCTTCATAATTTCTAACTCTGAGGGCATCACCTGCAAATATTCCTCCATCAGTCAAGCTCCTTCCACGCTTAGCCTAGGGATGTTATCATTAATCCTTCTACCTCTCCACTCGACATACCCCGGAGTCGTTGCAGGGCTAATAGCTACTCCCTTTAATCGACACGTCTTGTTCCAAGCACTAGAGATCTCACTGACTTTCCTCTTGTAGTCAGCTCCTCTATATACGAACTCACTTTGAACTAACCCGTAAGTTATCGGTATGAACTGTCTCAATCCATGTTGCCTTAACACAAGCAAAGGGGCATATCCAATGGCACCCCAAATTCCCAACAAAGGGACCCAATCAAAACTGTCACATCGGTAAAGAATCTCACCAGGAATCATCCATGGAGCCCTCCACTCCACATCCTTTGACTGTAGGTTCTGAAGTAGCGCTATCCAATTTTTTTCAGGAACATCAACTCTCCTAGTTGAAGCTGCTATGTTCTTCAACGAGGAGTAATCCTCGAAGAAGACCCGACTAACCACTCTATCTATCAATCAGAAGTGACTGTAGAACCAAGTTAAAAGTAACTGAGCACAACCAACAAACCTGCCTACACTGGCTCTCCTATATGCATTCAAGGACGTGAAGTCTCCGCCAAAATCACAGGAACAGAGGTGACCTATTTGCTAAGTCGATGGAAGAGATCTATGGTCGCCTTGTCCACATATCCCAAGGCCCTGGGGAAAACCATCAATCCGTATAAGCTTAAGGCAAAAATGTCTACCCTCTTCGCCTTGTCTGGATGTGTCTGGATAAGATCTTTCAAAGCTCCCCACGGAATGCACTTACGCTCACCCTTTTCCTTAATTCTAGCCATGATCCACTGCTCGCTCATCCTCGTAACCGTCATCAGCTTCTTACCAAAGGTTGGGACACAAGCAGCTCGAGAATAAATCTTATCACACTGAAATCTAGGACACCGAAGTAAGGCTGTGTACTCCTTCATAGTAGGCACTAAATCTACCTCCCCAAAGGTAAAACAAGCGTATCTTGGGGTTCCAAAACGAGCGAGCTCAAAACAAGTGCTCATCAACCTGAATATCAAACAAATAGGGCAAATCTCCGTAATTACCATAGAATGATTGCTTGGTCTCATTGCCCCACTGATCCCAAATCGCCTTAAGCTCCTGCAGATTATTCTATGTGACACTGATACGAGTGTAGTCTAATAGCTCTGACATATATCCCACAGTTATGCTATCCCCTTTTCCTAGCTGAGTTTGCTCCAACCATCTATGGACGTTAGCGTTGCCCTCCACTCCATCAAGAAGTCTATTTTCCATAATAAAATTTCCTAACTTAGAAACCGACCATGAATCGATACCTTTTAGATGTAATATGACATGCAACAAAAAAAAACAAAATGTCAGTATCATACGATAAATAACTTATAAGGGTAATAATCTAGAGTACCACTATCCAAATTGAGCTATTACAATTTTTCTATATGAGGTTTTAGTTCTAAAGTTTAAGGTACCCGAACCAGCAGATTCCTCGATCCTCACCCATTATAGGCTCATTTGAATCGAGTTCAGTTCAGGAGAATACATTTCCCTATGGCTACACGGAGATGAAAATCTCACGATACCATAGGTACGGATGTATCCCAAAAGTGATCCACTATCCTGCACGGAGGTGAAAACCTCACGAAGGCGTAGTTTCTCACTCCCACTTAAGGGTATGACCACAACGGTCATGCAATGCGTATCAGAATATTGCATCATATGTAATAATACAAACACATGTAATGCAAAGGGGATTGAATTTTAAAATTTTTCAAATTTCTGACATTAAGACAAAAGGTAATCAATTATACGGCTTGACTCTCTGATTTGTCCCCAGCAGAGTTGCCAAGCTGTCGAAGGCATTTTAAACGGGTTTGAAAAAATGGGGCTCGACTTTAAGAAAAACGAAAACGGGAGTCGCCACCAATCCTTTTAAGTGTGATTGGATCACCGATAAAATGTTTTGTTTAAAATCATTAGTTTTGGTCTACGAGATCAAGAAAACGGGTTCGGGAGTCGGTTACGAACGAGGAAGAGTTAGCACCCTCGTAACGCCCAAAAATTGGTACCTAATTGATTGTCGAGTGTCTTTAATGTCAGAAATTTGAAAGTTTTAAGATGCAATCCTCTTTTTGAATTAGATTGTCTTGATTTTGAAAACTAAGCCTTACTTATCTCAAATGAATCAAAATATCACATCCAGTAAGTTAGGACACAATATTTCAAAGCATTCGAGACTAAGTTCGTCATTTGAAAATTTCTATTTCGAAATAACAAAATGCCATATCCAGTAAGTTAGGACACAATGCTTTGAAACCTCAGAATAGTTGTTTATACTTAAAATCTCAAAAACACTTAGAAGGGTGCTTCACTATTCGAATTCACCGAGGAGAGTCGCAACCCAGTAAATTAGGGCACTACTTTCCTCGAAGCTCCCAAATATCAAACATTGCCTTTTTTTTAACTTTTGAATATCTTTTAATCGATGCATGAGGATAACGTATCATACTAGCATATTGCAAAACATAACTATTACAACAATATATGTTATAAAATAACCTAGCATTTTTATACAAACATGAATAATACGTTGAAAATATAGCTAACATAATAATCATACATGACAAATGTGAATGATATATAAGAACGAATATACCTAACATAATAATCCTACATACATTTAAAAATGAAGCATGGAAAACTTTAAAATAGAAATTATATACAAATAAGATAGGTAATATACATTTAAATATAAATAAATAAAACACTTATACGAATAATAAAACATATAATGCCAACATATATTCAAATAAATTCATGAATAAAATAATGCATGATACTTAATATATACATACAAAGATAATAATAATACATTAATATATATAAGAATGATAATAATGTATATATATATATATATATATATATATATATATCAATTCTAAAATAAAAATACAACACTTAATAATAATTTTAAATTAGCATTTGGTATTTAAATAATAAAAAATATAAAAGAATTAATATATATAATAAAATAATTAAAAATAATAATAATAATTTAGAATAATACATAATAAAAAATAAGTAATTAATAATATAAATAACATATAATACAAATATAATATTTTAATAATAATTTCAAAATATATAATAATAATAATATATAAAATAAATAATTTACATAGTAAATAAAATAATTATATCATATATAATATAAAAGTATATAGGTTTAAAATTACAATAATATATATAATATATAAATAATTAATTAATAAAATATAATAGTTAAGGATAATATATATAGAAATAATAATATAAAATAATAATATATATAAAATATATAATAAATAATATGTAATAATAATATATAAAATAAATAACATATAATAAAATAACCATATAACATATAATATAAGAAAATAAAATAAATAATTATAAAAATAAATAAAACATAAGGCTAATTTTAAATTTTTAAAATCTACATGGGGCAAAATTTAAAAAAAATAAATTAAATTAGGGACCCCAGAGAAATGCGCGCAAAATGTGAGGGACTCATAGGGTAAATAAACCCTCCTCCTTAAAACGATGTCGTTCTTGGGATAAACCTTAAAGAATCTGCTATGACTAAATTGAAACAAGCATAAAATATTAGGGGCAAATTATAAATACAATAAAATGAAATTGCAAATATTGAAAATGCGGAGGGATCGATTGCACAAATAACCCTTTTGTCGAAAACACGCGGATCCTTCCCGGGTCACGAGTCAACACGCGGATCTTGGGCCTTGAAACAACACCGTTTTGGTCACTAAACAGTCATTCCAAAACGACATCGCATCCCTCTCCTATATAATCCTAACTTCAGCTTCAAAAATCATTTTAATCCCCTGTGAAAAAAAACACAAAAAAAACCCTCTGAAATTCTTCCCAGTCCTCTGAGCTCCGGCCCTAGGCCAGTCTGCTCCGTTCATCGGACCTCCGTGCTCAACCCCACGCACCGTCACCAACTTTGCCACACACGGCGGTCGGGATCCGAAAAGCTTCGCTTTTCTCAGCGAATCTAAAAGGTACTTCATTCTCCTCTGTTTTTCCATGTATTATATGCAGATTGCTTGCAATAAAATAAAAAAATAAAATAAAAGTAGAAAGAGAACAATAGATTACCTTCGTTTCTCGTGAAATCTTTCTGGTATATTATTGTAAAAATATTTGGTGTACAATATCTTTGTGGTGTACCTCTGGTGTTTTTCTCTCTCTGTGTGTGTAAAAATCTTTGCGTGTGTAAGTGTGTAAATCTCTGCCTATGTGTGTAAGTGTGTAAATCTCTGCCTATGTGTGTAAAAAAATGACCGTCCCCCCCCCATCTTTGCAGGTTTGAAGAAGGCTTTATAGCCTGGAAGCTGTTCTGTTTCGGAAAGAAATCTTAGATTTCTTTCCATATCTATTTAGGTCTATCGCTGATTTTTTTTGTTTTGATTTCCTTCCATTTCTTGCATGTGACTGCGAAAATCACGGTGGTTGCTGGAGTGGACTCATGCTGACGATGATTCGGCACGATCGGTGGAAATGGCCCTAACACGGTGCTGAAATTTTGACCCACTGGTGGAGGCGTGATCGGTGGCCGAGCTGAAGGGTCGTGGTACGTTGAAGGGCCTGTGACAATGCACTGATGACCTGAGACAGAGCATTGATGGCCGTCTCGATTTTAGGGAACTGGACAGACGCTCCCCGAATCTTCCAGAAGCAGTGGCGGCTCAAGGAGAAAAAGGCGAAAACCCTGGGGTTTCTGCCTTGTGTAATATAGTTTGGGCCGTTGGGCGCTTTAGTCCTGGGCTAATTGTATAATGGGTTTAAGTGTGGGTTTAGTTTAAGTTTGGGTTTGAAAGTTATTTGGGCTTGTATTTGGGCTCTTGTAAACTGGACTTTTAAAATAAATAACATTTATTTATTTATTTCATATTTCTGTTTTGGTTTTAAGGCCCGGTCAAATTTGGGCTGCTACAAAAAGAATTAGTAGAAAATGTTATTAAGTTAACATGTTATCATTTATAGTTAAATATTATATAAAAATATATCGAATTATATTGACGATGTCTACAAGCATACGAGTCAAATTGTAATATAATATATGTTACAACGAAACACTAATAAATATTCTGAGGATCATACCTAAGAGATTGCAGATTGGAGAAATTAATATTAAATTAATTATAGAAATAATTCTTAATCTAATCGAGTCGCGAATTAGTAGTGTGAATCTAAATTAATATTTTAATTAAACTAATTAAATTAATTAACCTAACTAAACCTAATGGACTTTCCTAGTCCTAGTGTTAACAATGTTTTCCTCTAACATATAATCGATTAAATCCCTAATTATTTAATTAAATCATTAATTATCCTAGATTGAGTTATTTATCACCCTTAGCCCAGACAACCCTCTCGATTCATCTTCACTAATGATTATCACCTAAGTCACCCTTTGGATATCTTCCTAGGCATATGGATACCCTTTCGGTCTCACTGCTTGGCACAAGTTATTCACGACAGGATGCCTTTCCAATCTCACCTATCTTGATATTCTATTAGAGGCGTCACTCCTTAATATACTAAGTACCCTTGAATAAATACTCAATTTTAGATAAATAATCACTTAACAAACAAATACTCATTTTTGTTCCTTACTAATTGACCAAATCAATGGAAGATAAATAAAAGAAGAGAAGAGAAGAGATAGGAGAATGCTCATGAATAAATATATTGAAGTGAGATCCCGGAGCAATCTCTACTCGTAATTGTCTTCACATCGAAATAGAAAAGTTCCGGCTACACGAACATGAAAAAAAAAAAAGAAAACTAAAAATTAAATAGTAAAACTGTTTGTCTAGGTCTGCTTCCATTCCGATGACACTAAGTTTGCTTATATAGGTAATGTCCTACTTGGTGACCACTCAACCCAATATACACTTAGATACCAATGAATAAAATATTTTGCAAAAAGCTAGGGTCAAAATATAGAAATATCCCAAAAGTACTGTCTAAGGATATCAACTTCATTTAAGTCTGCTATTATCGCATCGTTGGGATGTGGGAGTGTTCCTCGTCACGACGTCGCCATCGTGCAAATCTTCCCATATTCATCGCGTAGTCATGACGAGAGGAAGCTCTTTGTCTCGTCATGAAGTCAAATGTGTTCTGAGCCTTTGGTAGCTTTATTGGCTTATTGAGCTCCTTGTCTCACGGGCCGATCATTATTCCTTGTATTCTTGGACCTAAATTGGCATTCTAGACACTTAAATAGCTCGCCAGTCACTCATGAGGCTCGAGTTGGCCTTACGGGTCACCGAAATAGCACAAAATGCGTAAAAGAATTTATTTTATTAATATTTTATTTCTAAGATACTAATACTGAAAATATAATAATTAATATTAAAATGCCAAGAAAACAAACTCATTAAGTGCATAAATGACCTAATTCGACTACTCCATTTGACGTTAAGTCAAATACCCCTACACTTAATTATTTGCTTGTCCTCAAGCAATCAAAAGAAAATAAATCAAATCTATAGCTAAACAATGAACTTGAGTACGCTTGATACATGAGATTATATTGGAGCATCGACAATAGGAGAATTTACTTAAATAAATAACTCTAGCTAGAAATTTTAACAATTTACAGTTGTTTAAACTTAAACAGATTAGTTCAATAAATTACAAATTAAACAAGTTAAAGAAATTTTAATATGTAACTCCATCAAAATGTATATACGAGCATGGTATTTATTTTTGCAGAATATAGTCAATTCAAATTACTTTTTCGTACTCACTTTATTTTTGTCCATGCTTTGAACTCTAACGCAGTAATATTTCCCCGTATAATCACGTATGATTGTTTTTCTAAATTTGTGCCAATACGATTGAGATTTTTCTTAGGCACTTTTTTCTAAGGGTTATCTAGTCATACTACACCATTTCAATAACCATGGATTTTACTGATTTTTTTTTAATTCGAACCTCCTATCCTTTTACACATATAATTACCTATTCGTATCTACCTTTATCACTTGGTATATTAAATCTCTTCTTCCTATTTACAATTCAATAAATTGAACTAATTAGTTTAAATAAAAACAACCTAAATTATTTAATTTCAGGCTAAATTTACAATTTAAACAAACAACCTAGGTATATGCTCCTAACCAATCACTTGTATTTCTAAAACCTCAAACGCACACATAACACACAAAATAAAATTTTAAAAACTATTAAAAACAAAGAAAAATAATAGAAAAAAAATTAAAAATTTTCCTATGTCATCCCTACAGTTTATTCAACACATTGTCCCTAATGTGCAATAAAAGATAAAGGAAAGAGATTACCTGATTAGCTTGATAAGTTCATCACAAATGGCGGGACTAACTCTTCCTTGCAATGTTGGCTCAAGATTGTAGTGCCATAAAAAAATATATATGGGTTCCTACAAAGAAAATTAATCATCCAAAATATATATAATAGAATAAAATCCTAATGAAACTAAATAAAAATAAAAATCAACCAAAAAAAATAAGTCTTAAAAATTATAAATCCCAAAATAAAAATTAAAAATGTTTAGAATTAGTCAGAATCAAGCTCCGACTCCTTTTTAACTTCGTTTGGGTTGTCTTTTAGATCCGACTTTTCTTCAGGATCTTCTTCTAGGTTTTCTTGTGCCTTTATGTTCCTGGATTCTGCCTTTTCCTTGTAATTTGTTGTTGGGAATTGGGCTCGCCTCAAGCTAGCCTTCCTCACATAGTCCTCGTAACATCAAATAAATTGACTCAATTACATTATTTCCAAAGTCGTAGAATTTCTTCTAATTCAAATGCAGTCTGATCCAACTTTTGTTGAGTTAGCAGAGGGACTAATCGGATATATACAATTAGGCTTGAGTAACTGCAATTATATCTAGAATAATTATTTTGAAAATTCACAATTTACTTAATCATGGAGCCAGTCCACAAGAAGTACCATGATTGAAAACTCCTTATTGTATACTCTTTACGAAAACAATTCATCCAACTTTATCCAATGACCTCGTCATGTATATGTTACCCTTATATGATATCCTTGAATCTTTTGAGTTAAACTCGCTCACCCAATATAATCCTATTTTATCTCATTGCCACCATTGTGTCTTCTTAATGATTAATACGGTCACTGTAAATTAATGACTGTGATAAATTACTTTTTCGAGAATAAGCAACCCATGGCCACGTTCCATATTTATCAATCCACACAATGCCAATGAAAGGATATCGTTAACTCTTTAATCGAGCTTTGAATTCTACTGTTGCTAGTAAAGTCATGTCATACACAATTCATGTACCTAACATATCGGTTATTGGCTCAACCATTTTTAGAGCGTAAGCCTCCACTTATATCAATACACATGATTTACATACGTATGGTCAGTGACTAACTTAGGATTTAGGTAAGTCACACCATAAATATCAAAAGTAAATCAATTCACAAACAAATTAAAAATTAATTCAACTTGGGTCTAGTCCAATGTATCATTCTTCCAATTAGTAAATTTATGTCTCTACTCGTGAAGTCAACTACTCCGATAGCCAAGACTAGTCATCTCCCTAATTGGAATTGTAGATGACATCATAATCCTTCTAAGTATTTGAAATGCACACTTTGATTCTTTTATAAGATTACAGAGTCGTTTAAATTATTTACAGAAGTTAGTTGCTTTTCTCGCAATGTAAACGTTCTTACACTGTCACTTATCATCAGTTTGAACTTAGACAATCAATGAGCTAATATTTTCTTGTCACAATTTCCCTATGTACGTAAAACATGAAAGACAAAAACACAAAACATATAATAGTGAAATGTGAAATTAAGTTTATCTATTTATTCATCGTTCAAATACATACAAAACAACTACATGTTTACTATAATATGGGCACATTTCCTAATAATACTTGATCTGCCACAATACGTTATGGGAAATTAAGGTCTTTTTTTACACTTAATGAGCTTGTTTTTTAGTGTTTCTATTACATTTTTTGTTTTTATTACTTTAAGTTTAAATTAAGCAAAATAAGTGTTTTTACACAATATTTAGTTATGTCATGACCTAATGGGCCACTACGAGCCTAGGGATGATTTAACAACTCTATTTAGTGTGTAGGACACTATTTCAAGCTAAGAAGATAAGGGACGATTGTAGCGTCGTGACACCAAGGAGTGGTGTCGCAACACCGAACTTCAAAGTCAAAATATCTTGAAAATGAAGGTAGTGTCGCGACATCGGTCATGTGGTGTCGTGACATTGGGCAACGATTAGGTATTTTAACTATGGGTATTTTGTCCACACAATAAATTGTAATTAGATTTTTAATTATCTATTCGAACTTGGGCTTTTACTTATATCAAAGTGTATGATTCACGCATACATAGTTTGTCATCCACTCAGGATTTAGGTAGGCCACACTATGAACATCACAAATGAATAAATCCATAAATAGATTCAGGATCTATTCTTCTTAGGTCAAGTCTGATGTATTGTCAGTCCAATCAATCATATCTATGTCTCTATCTTCTGGGAGTCATCCGCTCCAATGTCCAAGACAAAGAATCTCCCCAATTTGAGTTAATAGACAAAATATTAGTCTTTCAATTAGTTTTCTCATTTCCGATTAGATTAAGGACATGTTTAGGTTCGTCTACTAATATAAGTTGTCTTTCCATATTACAATCTAACCATGTAATACTGCTTAGCATTAGTTTAAACATTAACAACCAATTAGCAACATTTTCTTCCATTTTGATTTATGTGTAAAACCATATGAGGACATTATACAAAGTATTAATGTAATTCATGAATAATTTTATTAACAATCTATTAAAAAAAATTACAAGTGTACATTGACGAAAATACTATAATTAGGGTATCAAATTCAACACTCGAGACCCTCTGGCTCGTTCTGGTAGAGTATAAGAACTAGAAGTCCTAACTATTTTTCGAAGGCTCGATTTTCTTATCAAGGCTCATGACCTGCTCAACCATCTTCGCTTGTTCATTTAAGTCGGCAAATTCTTTACGCTTATAAGAGACCAATTGAACTCAAAGCTCATCTCACAATCCTTGAAGTAATTTCTTATAGCTTTCCCCTTCTGTCGACACTAACTCAAGAGCAAACTTGCTAAGTTGCAAGAATTCCCTCACATAATCAACAGCTAACATATCACGCTGTTTCAGCATCATGAGTTCCTGCTTTCTATCTTCAAGATATAATTTGATGACATATTTCTTTTGAAACACAAACTGGAAGAAAGTCCACGTAATCTGATCCACTGGCACATGTTGGGTAACTATCAACCACCACGGGTATGCCTTTTCTTTTAGAAGAGATACTACACACATAACATATATGTGCGGTGAACATTCCAACTGTTACATGACTTGCACTATCGATTCTAGCCATATTTCAGCTAATGAGGGGTCGACACTTTTCAACCTTCTAAATTCGGTTGCTCCATATTTTTGCAATTCTTTTATTGGGTTACACCAAGCTGTAACTACTAGTGTAGCTTGCAAAGTAGCTCCTGCTACTCACTAGAGGGCTTCCACTATTGTGCATAGAAGATTCTTATCACCTCAACCTTCCTGGTGAGGTCTATTAGTTCTATTCTGTCGAGTACTGACTTGATGAATGCCATGTGCCTCAATCTCAACCCTATTCTCACCCTCAATGGAGTGATTGCTACTCTATATTTCATCATCAACAACTCTTTTTTATTCTTTAGACATTTTAGCTATAAAATAGAAGAATTCATAATCAACATCCAAATCTTGACTTAGACTCAACTCAACCTTGGCATGTTCTTTTAAACTCAATTCCGGGCTCGATTTAGTCCGAGAATTGACTAAACTTGTAGCTTTGACACCACTAAATGTAACACCCTATACCCGACCCAATCGCCGGGTTTAAGTTATAAGATGCTACATTCGTTGTCGGAGCAACTACGATCAATTACAACACAACATATTACACATTTACAATATGTTATATAATCATTTTCGTGTCTTATACAATCTTACGAAAGCTATTTTGCTAACCTGAGGTTGAATAAGGACTAAAATGTAAATATTTCAAAATGTCGAGTTGACGTCGTGATTTCAGGGGTTCTAGGTCGCGATGTAACTCACTGACTGGTCCTCTTCAAGACATTGAGAGCTTGACATCGTGATGCCACTCATTATTTTTGAAAAGTCATTAAATACCAATCCATAATAGCTAGTGATATTAACCATAGATTATATCCACCATTTCAATGAGACATGCTTTCAATTAGCTTAAATAAGATAATTTCATCAACATTTCATTTCAAAATTACCTAACTAACCATTCCAAGTCATCATATGCTCTATTGCAAAGTTTCAACCATTTAAACCTTTTCAAATACTTATGCTAAACTCATATATATATTTAACAAGTTATAAACATTAAGCTCAAATGACATTACTACTTAGAATTCAAAATTACCATTTGATACAAAACTGACTCAAAACCTAGGTACATGTCATTTATCGAAACAAAAGGGACTATACAAAAATCGTTGAATTGGGTGTCAATTTTTGGATGTTGGATCATTTTTTGTAACCTTGAGATTGACCTTTACCTATTCACAGAATAAACAAACCATACGTCAAGTGATAAAACTCAATGGTACTTCCATGATTCAAGTCATAAAATGAACCTAATCACAAGTAAATTTCAACCAATATATGTTATGGTACAAAAATTTCAAACTACATGCTCATCACACAAATATCAATTTTTTACACAAGCTCATTTGCTAATCAATTGAGCTTTCTTTACCATACTTTATATCACCAAGGATACAATTCAATTCCATCTCAATATATACATATAATACTATGATACTCAATTTTCATTTTCCAAAAAATTCCATCTAATCTTTCATTTTTTTTATTCAATTTTCTCTCTCTCAAGTCTATTGAATCGTTCACAATCGATTCGATCCTCAAGCCTCATTTCTAACTAGTTCGCATGGTATCGATAATCACATCTCATATATGCATTTGTAATACCATTTCATACTATCAAATTATTCCAAATCATTTAATTGATTCACAGTTTATATTCCCTATTAACCAGACTCGGACTTGAATTGATACATGGATTGTCTAACCAACATACCAATCTAGCACCTAATGCCTCATCAGAATGTCTGAAGTATATAAATTTCACCTAGCGCTCATCGATATAACTGAAGTAAAAGATGTGCCCAATACTCATCAGAACATCCGAAGAAAAATGTGTTCAACGTTCATCAATATATAGTTGAAGTATAACTCGTACACAGTCTATCCTATAGGATACCAATATTCCAATTACATTATACAATCCAATTCATATATCTTCATTCTTAATTCATCTCATCATCAATACATATATATGTATATATCCAATACCACATTTATACCAATTTCATCATCATTTTGTATCACAAATCATTTATGAATTATATCATACTTTTTTCTACTATATTCAATTCAGTTCAATTTCCATATATTCAACATCATTCAATACAATTAGTTTCATACAACAAACACAAGCTTACCTCGATAGTCACTCATGCATTCAATATGCATATGCATATAAATATATGATATCGAATCATAGAAATACAAATTGAATTCTCTCATCACTCATCAACGACTCTCATTTTTCCTTTCCCTCTCGATGGCCTGACATTGTATTTAGTTACATTCAGTAAATTAATAAATAAAACAATATTAGATTTCGTCCAATCCATATTCAAATACAAAGCCAAACAGATTTTATATTTTATTCAATTTAGTCCCTATACTAGGATATGTGTATCTTTTGATATTTAGCATTATATCAAAATTTGATTTTACATTCTTTCATTAGGGACCCTATAATTCTATTCATAGCACAATTTCATGATAAATTTTCAATTTATTCAATTTGGCCCTTAATGTTATAAAGTTAACTAACAAGCTTATTTGGTTTTATAATTTAGTCCTTATCATGATGTAAGCTTAATATCTATCAAGTTCAAGCCTAATTTATCAATTTATCAATAATGAAAACTTGCTAAAAACTTAAAAATTGAACTAATTGATACATAGGCTAGCTAGATCAAGCTCTCATGATTCAATTTCTATAATAAAAAAAAGGCTTAAGAACCTTACTTGAATAATGGTCGAAAGTTTGAGAGTTTTCTTTTCATTTCTTCTTGAATGGAAGATGGAACAAGAATGACGAAAATGATAAAATACTTTCATCTTCTGCTATTTGGCATTTATACTTTAATTAATCTAGTTTAACTAACTTAATTAAGGTTTTATTATATTAATCTTATTATTAATTAAGCTAAGTGGGAAAATCATTGTCATCCACTAACTCATATTGAATAATGGTTAAATTACCATCTTGGTTCTTTGTTCAGTTTCTATATAGGTCCCTAAATTGAAACTCAATAGTGATTAGATTTTTGAAATTTAGTCCTTAAGTTTTATTTAGCTATTTTCTTGGTTAATTTACTTTACTAATCATTTTCATATTAACTCCATAAATATTCTTATTTTATATTTATGAACTCGGTTTATGAAAATGAGGTTCTAAAACCGTGTTTTTCATACCACTAGAAATCGGATTGTTACAAAAAAGCATTGAGATAATTATTCATAAAACCATCCCATATGTTCTTGGATATATAAAGTAATTATATCACATTAGGATCCTTGAAAGTAAAATTTTTTTATCCAAAATTTTTTTATCCAATCTCTTCTTCAAATATATTCATGAGATTAACTAGACAAAATCCTAAAAGTGATGCAAGCAAAAAAGTAAAAAGTTAGGAATTTCAAGTAGGATAATTGTTGCTACAACTACTCTCAAAATGGTCTCACCAGGAACAAAACTAAAAACTAAATTCATGGGATTCAAACAGCATGAATCCCAAGATCTCTAGTAAATCAATAGACCGTGATAAAAGAATTACTTTGTAAAATGAAATTATAGTTACTTATAATTGATAGTAACCTACATACAATTATATTGGCACATAAACTCGACAATTACTAGCATAAATTGATTATTGAGACGTTAGAATTTTGAATCCTAAGTCATGCGATGTTTTCAAGAGATCGATTAAAGGAATTCATTGATCGAAAATGTTTAGTTTTTTTAGGTTTCAAGAGAGCCAAATTGCATGGTTTAGAATATATATATATAGGGAAAATTAGGAGGACCGGTAGGTTCCGATCCATAAATTTTGTAATAGCTCAGTTCAATTTTTTTAAAGTTTTTATTTAAATCTTATAATTAATGCTTATAAATAGAATAATTTTTGTTTGCCCTCTTAAAGGTTTTCAAAAGTTTCTTCTTAATTTGATTTCTTCTATAGGATTTATAAGTTTTTATAATAAATTTAATAAATTTTTAGTTTAATTTGCTAAGCTAATACAAAGTAGTGTTTAAATATTAATTTGGTAAAATATTTACTGCTTAAATAATTACAATATTTGATACAATTTGAGTATTTAAATAATTTTTTTCTAAACGTTAATTTCGGTGACCAATATTATCTCAAAATTTTAAAAAATTGCACTATGGGTCGGGCCTACTTTCAACATGTCTATTTTATATAAATATACCCTATTATCTATATTCTTGGCTTCGCACTTGTATATATACTTATATTAGGTATTTTAATGAATTGATGTAACGAATCAACTAGACAACAACTCAATTGTGAAATTATTAAATTGTATTTTTATATACAAATTAAATTATATTTTTTAAAAAGTATTTTTATCTATTTTCATATATAATAAATCAATAAAAAATTTATTGATTTGACCTTAAAACACAATGTATTTTTTTTAATTTAAGTTTTATATAAATGTTTAATAAATTATTTTCATATTAACTCCATAAATATTCTTATTTTATATTTATGAACTCGGTTTATGAAAATGAGGTTCTAAAACCGTGTTTTTCATACCACTAGAAATCGGATTGTTACAAAAAAGCATTGAGATAATTATTCATAAAACCATCCCATATGTTCTTGGATATATAAAGTAATTATATCACATTAGGATCCTTGAAAGTAAAATTTTTTTATCCAATCTCTTCTTCAAATATATTCATGAGATTAACTAGACAAAATCCTAAAAGTGATGCAAGCAAAAAAGTAAAAAGTTAGGAATTTCAAGTAGGATAATTGTTGCTACAACTACTCTCAAAATGGTCTCACCAGGAACAAAACTAAAAACTAAATTCATGGGATTCAAACAGCATGAATCCCAAGATCTCTAGTAAATCAATAGACCGTGATAAAAGAATTACTTTGTAAAATGAAATTATAGTTACTTATAATTGATAGTAACCTACATACAATTATATTGGCACATAAACTCGACAATTACTAGCATAAATTGATTATTGAGACGTTAGAATTTTGAATCCTAAGCTGTACGATGTTTTCAAGAGATCGATTAAAGGAATTCATTGATCGAAAATGTTTAGTTTTTTTAAGGTTTCAAGAGAGCCAAATTGCATGGTTTAGAATATATATATATAGGGGAAAATTAGGAGGACCGGTAGGTTCCGATCCATAAATTTTGTAATAGCTCAGTTCAATTTTTTTTAAAGTTTTTATTTAAATCTTATAATTAATGCTTATAAATAGAATAATTTTTTGTTTGCCCTCTTAAAGGTTTTCAAAGTTTCTTCTTAATTTGATTTCTTCTATAGGATTTATAAGTTTTTATAATAAATTTAATAAATTTTTTAGTTTAATTTGCTAAGCTAATACAAAGTAGTGTTTAAATATTAATTTGGTAAAATATTTACTGCTTAAATAATTACAATATTTGATACAATTTGAGTATTTAAATAATTTTTTTCTAAACGTTAATTTCGGTGACCAATATTATCTCAAAATTTTAAAAAATTGCACTATGGGTCGGGCCTACTTTCAACATGTCTATTTTATATAAATATACCCTATTATCTATATTCTTGGCTTCGCACTTGTATATATACTTATATTAGGTATTTTAATGAATTGATATAACGAATCAACTAGACAACAACTCAATTGTGAAATTATTAAATTGTATTTTTATATACAAATTAAATTATATTTTTTAAAAAGTATTTTTATCTATTTTCATATATAATAAATCAATAAAAAATTTATTGATTTGACCTTAAAACACAATGTATTTTTTTTAATTTAAGTTTTATATAAATGTTTAATAAATATTTACCGTAAATCTAATATATATTATACGAATTTCATGGGGAAGGGGGGGGGGGTGTTTGGGCTTTATTCTAGAATTGTATAATTTTCTTAAGTCGAAATAAAGTAAAAAAGAAATAGAAAAACATAAAACTTGACCAACTAAACTGAAAGTGACCGTGTTGTGGTGATTGAAAATTTTGGTCCACGCTCCAGTTGTTTTGAACGTATGGAACACGTGTGCTTAATAAATACGCAAAACCACCATAAAAGTTATTTTTGGTTTTTTATTAAAATAAATTAATTAATCTTTATATATTAAATAAAAGAATTCATTATTAAACAATAATAATATATGGAATTAATTTTTTATTTGAAGAATAAAACCTTAATATCTAACATATATCATGGGATAATAAAATATATATATGCAGAGAATATATAAAAAAAATTCCAAATAATTATTTAATAATACAAATAGATGAAATAAAAAAAAACTTATTTTACTATTTTATGAAACGTATAAAGATTTTCAAAGCGAAAGAGAATAAATAAGTACAAAGGATACTTTTACCCAAAACGACAGTAAAATTTGTACATAATTCATCACACTTTATTAGATAGCTATGATAGGGTAGAATATGATGTTTCTTTAAGCTATCTTTACTATTTAAATATAAACATTGTCAAAATTTTGACCAATAATATCATATATTTTTTGAGCGTATATAGTTATGTCTATGTTGGTATTAACCTTTAAACCCTTCAGAAGGACGTAAAGCATTTCAGTGAATTCCAATTCAGGATTAATTTAGCCATTAATGCTTAATTATATATATTTCTAAGCATTTACGTCTCTGAGTGGTTCTCAAGATTTGAGTTAATATAGCTACAAAAGAGGCCCCACTTTCAAGAGCCAGGTTCAATGAATATTTTTTTCAATTGAAAGTTTTAACTTTATTGAAAAGCTTTGCAACAAAGCTGGAATAGCTCAGTTGGCTAGAGCGCGTGGCTGTTAACCACAAGGTCGGAGGTTCAAGCCCTCCTTCTAGCGTTTTTTACTTCTGGTTTAACTTCATCTTTGGTCCCTTTAAATTGCCTTCTGCTTTAATTTCATTGCTCTAGCGTTGAATTCTGTATGGTCGTTTTATATAGGTTTTTAAATTTCCAAACCTATTGAAAGTCATTTTCCTTTGGTCTTTAAGCTCATTATTTATTTTATATTTCCAATTTCCATTTATTTTATTCTAATTGCTATTATTTAATTTTGTTTTAATTTTTAGTTTAAAAAATGTGTGGAATAAAGGGTCATTTTGACCTAAGTACTAATCTGTTTTTAGTTTTGTTTTAATTTGTTTCCTCATTATTATTTAACTTAGCCGCCACCCTTATATCATTTTCTAAATCATTCCACTGCCACCTTTACACCCTATTCAACCCTAAACCACCCTCTTCTAACCCCGAAACTGCCACCTTTACATTATCCTTATAAACCCTCAACTGTCGCCCCTTTCCTTCCAAAAGTAGATCCACTGCCCCTATCTCTCGAAGCAAAACCTATCACCGACAATTAGTTCATCTTCCCAACTTCCAACAGCACCTTCACCAACTCCTTATTATTGTCGTCCTACCTTACCACCATCACACAAAACCGTCAACGCCTTCTCACAGTTTCGCTCAACCTATCGCTAGCTAGCTTGTGTAATTGTCCAAGATTTTATTTTCGAGCGTTGGACTTCGACTCAGAAGATCGAGCAAGAAGATTCTGCTACCCCGGATAGAGGAACGATGTTATGATGAGGTGGAAACAATATCGGATAACGAGGATTCTACCAAATAAATAAGGGGGTTTCTATTTTCCTTAATATTTTAGGATATTTTAGGCTTAAATATTTTTTAATATTTTTATTTTTATTTCCAATCTTCACACAATAAGTAAGTGTAATTTATGAATAAAAAGTGTTGGATTATAGTATGCTCATCATAAAATAAGAAGTGTGGCAATAAGAATGTACATGTGTAGGATTGGCTCTATCAAGGAAAGGTTTGGTAATTAAGCAGTCAAATGAGACCCACCTCTCTTTCCTAAGACCCTAATTGGTGCTTTTAAATAATGAGGACATTATTTCTCTTTAGTGGGGGGACCATATTGTAATCTAAGATAATTAATTTTCTCATTAAGGTATGTTTTAATTGAAATTTGCACATTGCACAATAATGCTAGCTTTTAGCGTATGCATAAATCCTTATTATTCCAAGTATTTTTATGCTAACTAAATTATGATATGTGTATAGATCTTAATGATTGTGTATAAGGACTACCATGATTTCTTTAGAAAAATTAAGAATGCATGAAAGTTTAAGCCTTTAGAATTAACTTAGTAATTTCATTGAGGCAAAATACTAGGAGGCATGGCAAATTTTTGTTTTGATAGTTTGAGTCTTTGAAGCCAATTTTATTAAATATTTATCCCTTGAAACCCTACTTTTGAGCTATATGGCTTGATTTATTCAGAACCTGTAACAGTCTGTATATATATTTAATTAATATTTATGAGTTTGTATCGGAATATAAGTGACAGTTTATACAACCTAGTAAGTATGCTCGTGAGATTGTACCAAATGAAGAAGAGATGTATGTTCGTTTGAAGGCGGATTGAATGATGGAATTAAAATGTTGATTTGAGAAATGGAAATATGGGAATTCATGGTTTTGTCTGATTGAGCGTTGAAAATGGAAGAAATCTATAATAGTAAGAAAAAGGCTGAAATGAAATTTTGTGACTCTAGTAAATGAAATGTATCTAAATTGTTTTCAAATCCATTCTTAAAGAAACCAAAAGAAAATTTTAGTCGCAATGTAACATCATTTGGATTCACAGGAAGAAAAAAATCAAGACAAAATTATTCAAGACTCCAGTTGAAGTTGGTAGCCAGTATTGGCAGTGTCCGTAATGATGATAAATTTGTTTGTGATTATTGTGGAAAGTTCCACAGGGGTGTGTGTTGAGTTATGATCGGAGCCTATTTTCGATGCGGATTTACCAAACATTTTATGAGAGGCTGACCAAAGAAGTCAAGCATTAATGAAAATCAAGTTGTTAGATAGATGTCTGTTTCATAAAGAGGTTAACAGCCAAGACATAGTAGTAACGCTGGAACTACTCGCGATGGAACAAAGGTTAAGACAAACAGATATGAGATAAGGGTGTCTGCTAGAACTTACACTATTCAAGCCAGAGAGGAGGCTTTTGCCGTAGATGTTATAACTGGTACTTTTTCTTTCTTTGATGTTAATATATATCTATTGGTAGACCCTAGGTCGACTCCTTCTTACATTTATATCATTTTAGTATTTGAAAAGAACATACCAATAAAACAGACTGAATTTGATGTTTTAGTAACTAAATCGTTGGCTCAAAGTGTCACGGTCAGTTCAATTTGTAAAAAGTGTTCACTGAGAATTCAGGGTTGTGATTTTTTCTACTGACCTCATGTTATCATCATTCCATGAGATTGATATAGTATTGAGTTTGGGTTGGTTGACTCTACATGAAGCGGTAGTAAGTTGTAGTCAGAAACGAATCGATTTGAGATATCAGATTTAAGAAGTTAATTACTGTTAACTTAGAAAAAATTGATTGTGTTATAAATGTCATACCTATGATTTCTACTTCGAGAATGGCTTGTAAAAGATGTGAAGCATTTTTAGCTTACATTTTACATGCATGAGCGTCAGAGTTTAAGATTGATCAGTTACTGACAAATAGGGAATTCACTGATATGTTTCCTAAAGAAAAATATGGATTACCATCAGAACGATAATTTAAGTTTACAATTTAGATAATGCCCAGAAATACTCCGATATCAATTGCTTCGTATAAAATGGCTTTGACTGAATTAAAGGAGTTAAGAGCACAGTTGCAAGAGTTGGTTGTCAGAGGTTTCATACGACTGAGTGTGTCATATGGAAAAATGATACTGTCTTTATGAAAAAGAAAGACAAGATTATGAGAATTGTATAATGATTACAGATAGAATATCAGAAACACCATGAAGAATCAGTATTTGTTATTTTATAGAGATGAATTAATTGTTTAGTAAAAGAGGACTACTGTGTTTTTTAGTATTGATTTTCGATCAGGTGGTTGTCAGCTTTGAGTTATGAGGCATATATGCTGAAGATTACTGTCCATACTTGATATAAACAATGTGAGATTTTGATAGCACCGCTTAGATTATTCGATCGCTTTGTCGTTTTATAGATCTAATGGATAGAATTTGCTAGCTATATTTGAACAAAATTGTTGTTATGTTATCGATGATATTAAATCAATGTGAGGAATGATATTGAACATGATCAACATCGGAAAACAATATTGCATATTTTATGAGAGAATCAAGTGTTTGTGAAAAATAGTAAATATGAATTCTGATTTCGAGAAGTAAGTTTTCTAGATCTTTTGATATCCACTGAAAATGTTTGAGTCTGTTCGAATCAACTCTTGATAATTATGAACTAGGGAAACATCAAGAATTATTTCAAAAGTGCATAGTTCTCTAGGATTCACTGTACATTATAGATTATTTATTCAAGGATTTTGATGATAACTCTAGCATTGATGAAATTGTTACAAATGGCAGTCTTGTTTGATTAAATAAATGCCAACAGAGTTTCAAACAAGCAAAATATATGTTAACAGAAGTTTCATAACTGAATCTTAGTTAGCACAGATGTCTAAAGTTATGGAAAGATTGTTATCTAATCATCAATTATCATTCGGGTAAAAGCTAATGTGACGAATGATTTGCTAAGCTAGAAATTTCTAAAAATTATGAATAGTCACCTGAATTGAGAATGTGATAGTTCTAGTCTAGTCTGACTGATAACTAAACTAGTATTTTATAGGGAATTCAAGAATTGAGGAAATATGTTCCAGAATGGTTAGCTAAACAGAAACTTGTAGAAAATTATCAAACTTTAGTGTTCAGTTAGGATAATTACAGGAATATGTGTTTTCGAAATTGTTGATGTGTGTTGAGAAATTTTAGAGTTTATAGTGAAATGTTAGTTCCATCAAACGTAATGCTACTTATAATAATTTATATAAATTAAGTAATAGAATGGCACTACAAGACTTTATGCAGATGTAAATACCAAATTTCTTTGTATTGATCATAATTGAATGATAAGAAACTAGCAGGAATTGATTTGTTATATGAAACAAAAGAAAAGGTTTTGTTTGTTTGAGATCATTTACAATCTAAATTAGACCATTAGAAGCCATATGCAAATGTAAAACGAAAAGATATCGAGTTTTAGGTAATTGATAGTGTATTACTGAAAGTCTTCCCATTGAAGAAGTGTTATAGTTTAGTAGAAAAGAAAAGCTTAGTCCGAGAGTCATAAGGTTGTATGAAATTATCGAGAGAATGGGTCTAGTTATTTACAAATTGGTGTTACTTCTGGGACTCAGAAAGATGCATGGTGTGTTTTAGATTTCTATGCTTCACGTGTGATAACTCCTAATGAGGTTGAATTGCAGCTCGATTTATAGTACAATGAAGAACCCGTCAAAGTATTAGCTTAGGAAGTAAAAGAACTACGGAATAAACGAGTATCGTTAGAGAAAGTTTTGTGGAACAACCATGGTACAAAGGAAAATAGGTGGAAAATAGAAAAAAAAAATCAATGAGATCTTAGTACCTTAACTCTTTTCACAGGTAAAAATTTCGAGGACAAAATTTCATAAGGGGGAAAGTTGTGACAGCTCATTTTTCAGTGGTTTTGGGACCAAAGTTCTTTCGAGAGAGTCCATAAATATATTTAATTAACATTTATGAATTAAATATAGTATAATAGCAATCGTGATTTAATAGATTTTATTCATTGGTCAGTTAGTCAAGGTAAAAGTGGTATGTACCGAAAGTCAGTGATTTTGAAAAATGAGGTATCGAGACCTCATTTTCATAAATTGAGCTAAAAAAATATAATTACTGAATATTATGGAGCTAATATATGGGTGGATTGGAGCTTGGTTCGAAAATTTTGTTTATTAGATAATGAATTACGGAAAAAGGACTAAATCATAAAAGACGTAAAAGTTAATCGCTATTGATGATTATTAGCTAAAATGCATTATTAATGTTTGTTTAAGGATCTAAATGGTAATTAGACCTTTTTAAATGTTTATGGACAGTTAGTGGGGGAATTGACTCGAAAAATTATGTGTTTTATAAAATTATTATAATAAAACATATGTTAAAATAATAATAATAATAATAATAATAATAATAATAATAATAATAATAATAATAATAATAATAATAATAAAACAAAGTCATCATCTACAATTAGTCTTGCTACCAAAAATTAGAAATAAAAACTCCATGGAAGGAGAGCTTGGTGCATAGAGCAAAATTTGGATGCTTGTATATCAAGGATTGAATCATATGGAAAATAATTAGGGAAAAAGGAAAAAAATTACAGAATAATTCCTATGAACAAATTTTTTTGTTGGTTGCATTAGGTAAGTTCATAGTGTATTTAAATGTTTTTATATATATTAATTGTTTATGAATCTTGAGAACTTAGGTAGTTAATTTTGTGTGATGGAATTGAAATGTTAAAAACAAAAGCTAAGGTAAGTAATTAGTAAATATTTATCCCTCGAAACCCTACTTTTGAGCTATATGACTTGATTTTTTCTGAACCTTAAACTAATGAGCCATTTCTTATTTAGTACTTATCTTTATTTGTCCCAAACCTTAAACTTAATTCATCTAGAATATTTTTGTGTTTAAGTTTGAGGGAGTTACAAAGAAGTACAGGATGCTCAATACAAGTACAAAATACTGAGATATATATAGTTGTATGCTCAAAAAGGTATTTGTATATTGTTGTAAAAAAAAAAGAAGAAGAAATTTTAGTTGTTGAAAAAAAGGAAGTACAAAGAGCATATTGAAAAGAAGTTGGTGTTTTTGGAGATAATTGCATTTGGAAAGTCTAAGGTAAGATGAGGCTAAAGGTTTAGCCTAAAATTTGTCTATCTTTTTCCTACCTTGACCCAAGCCACATTACAACCATGTTAAAGACCTATTGATTTAGATTCATGTACCTACTACATTAGTGGAGAGGAATTACTAAGCTCAACATATGAAGACAAAATTTAAACTTTAGGATTGTTGCTTAGCATTACTCAAGGGAAACAAAAATTGGTTGGAGAGAACTTAGTGCACATTCATGAGGAGAAGGCATTCAATTCATAATTTTTAATAGCACTCTAATGCTTTAGGAAATTTGGAAGATGGATATACTTGAGTTACATATTAGCAAAAATTTAATTTGAGAATAATATCACTGATGCATGACCATACAAAAAATTAATTATGTTTAGTACATTACAATTATGTGTTTTTGCCTCTATAAAGTGTCATTACTCGAGACAAGTAATGAATTAAGTTTGGTGGTGTGATAACTCTAAAATATAAATTATTTTTAGCACTTTAAACTAGTAATTCATGCAATTTTCAAGTTTTTGATAACAAATTTTGGAGTTTTGTTATAATTTTGTCTTGTTAGCTGATAGTAAGATAAATTTGCTAAGATCATTTTATACACTAAAACACATGATTTTTTTTCATTTTTTTATACAGTTGATGCACTAGAGAAAAAGGCAGTCTTAAAGCTCATCTTTTGATGCTCAATGCTATAGCATTTCCACAGCATAAGTCATGTAGAAGAGGGTTGATATATGGTCACCTTTGGACGCCAAATTAAAGGCTTATCAGACTCTGGAATTTCTCTTGACCCAACTCAAGAACTGGGTCAGGAAAAATAGACAACCTACTAAAGAGATAAAAGCCCAAACTATCCACTAAGGAGGAGAAGGCCAAGCTGTCCATAGAAGTGCCCAAATCAGCCACCCCAGACTTGGTAAAACATTGAAAATCAGCCACAAAATTCCCACATGTGACCGTCCAACTCCCCTCCTCGTTTCAAGGTTTCTCTCCCATGAATCAAGCAAAAATAGTAAAGCCATCCAACCACTTTCCTTAAAGCGAAGGTCGGCCATGTGAAGAAAGATTTTCAAGGCTCTCATTTGCTAAAAATAGCCAGCCTCTACAAGTATAAATAGCCCTTAGCTATTCACTTATTTCGCTCATCCCTCACTCACCATCTCTTCTCCCATTCTTCATTCTTTCACTTCCCATTTGAGAGAGCAACACAAGAGATTGAGAGAAGTATTCCAGAAATTCTTTGAGTAGAAAAATTTGACATCTTGAAGGCAATTGTGCAAAGGAGAAAAGCATAAGGAAAGAGGAAAAAGAACACGAGCTGAGCTACGGAAACACACTGGATTTGTCTTCTAGTTTCTTTCCCTTTTAACTTTTTATTTTGTTTTGAATTGATCAACATGATTGCTAAATATTTTTTGTTTTTAATTTAATTAAAATAAATTAATTTTTTTGTTGTTAGACTGATTGCATTCTTTTAGCTTAGATTGTTAAAATTCTGTTAATGATGTTATATGCCTTGGTTGCTTATTCATTCAGATAAAATCATGAACATGTTATTAATGCATTATAAATGTAGGGAAACAATCAAATTAATTATTTAATCAGAACAATATTGTAATTAATTGACAAAATATCTAAATGGTGCATGTTTGATCTTTTTATGATACATTAGGCTAAATTAGTAATAATATTGAAAGAAATTTATTACCTTGCATAACCTAGGATTAATGTGATTAAATTGTTTCAGTATATAAATATCACTATTACCTAACTTAAAATGATGTCTGCTTATGATAATTAATAAGTTGTTTGAACATAGAAATATGCTAGAAAAAATTAATAATTAAATATGTGTGATTTCATGGGTTAGTAAATAGTCGAGTTGCCATGAATTTCTTCCGTAACATCATTAAAACCGTTTTAATAATTCTAAGTTAAAGAAGACAACTAATCTAACTCTTTCATGTCATAATAATTAAACCCAATTGCTCAACCTATTCACTGACCCTAACTACAAACCTTAAAACTTCTAACCCCGAATTACGGAGTGTTACAACTCACCCCTCCTTAAAGAAATTTCGTCCCCGAAATTTCCCACTAATAGAACAGTTGTCTAACACCAATCCCACCACTACGCTCCAACTATGCACTCTAATCCCGAAACACTGCCATACCAAACTCAACCTCTACGAAAACAATCTTATATTACTAACGCACACACAAACACTCTCCAACGACTAATAAATCAAATCATTCTCAACCATAACACACAAAGTCAAAATAAACTACAACCATACCTGACGCAATGTCGACGAAGGTACTCCCTAATCCGATGCCTCGTGGACCCGCATCTAAGACACGCTCCTGACTTTTTCCAACAATCACTCGGATGATACTTCTTACAATGCCCACAGACCGAAATGTTCACGCCACTACAAGAACCTTCCACATCACCTTTGCTAACACTCAACTGCGATCTCACACGCTTCGCAGACCGAGGCTCCAACCTCAAAGGACTACGATCTCTCTTCTTCCTACAATCTACACACCTACCGTGAACCATTTCTCTAATTCTCTTTAAACTAGCCTCAAAAACTTTCTCTAACACTTTATTCACTACACGAGTCAATACCTCAGTACCAACCTCTAGGTTATCACTACCGGAAGTTGGCAGAACTGCATTGGCCTTTGACTCTTAAACAAATACACATGTTTCAGATACGTTGATGACTCCTCGAGAGTCTCACCAGACTAATCTTCATAATCTCGTTTACCACCAGAATACATGTCGAACCTTGAAACTACTCTTAAGAAATCTACAATATGAAAACTGAATACAAACACAAATATCTAAACATTACAATTCTAATCTTACATTCCCAGAGTTCACAAAGACCAGCATCGGAGTCTTAGACATCTCATTTTGGCAAAATCAGTGAAAACACAAATCATTTCAAAATATTGTGGTATGGTTTATCAAAAATATTTTAACACACGCGCATGCGGACACGTAAAAACACAGGTTAAGTTTTTGTAAACCTGACTCTGATACCATTAAATGTAACACCCCAAAACTCGGCTTAAAAGTTTAGACCAAATTTTGAAGGGTACATTGGCCACCAAAAGTGGCGAAAACAAAAAAATCTGATTAAAACCAAGAAACCTTTTTGTTTGCTTCATCTTTATGAATTTAGTTAAAACTTATTTCATCTTTTGAAAAAAATAACTAATTGACATTGAAAACAATTGGAAATAAATCAAATTAACACTTTTTGCACAGCTTCGTAACATACCAAAAGTTGTCATTTGAAATTCGAAATTTTAGAATAAACCTTGTACGAAAAATATATGATTTTCTCAAATATGTAAGAACCTTGAAACGATAGAAAAAACCTATCTAAAAACCATGCGAGTAACTTTCGAAATGTTGCCTAAAACTGAAAACACATAGTTTATTGAAAAGTCCAACTCTAACCCTTACCACAATTTATATAATCGTTATACAAATAATCTTAAAACCAACCGCATAAAGCTTATGAAAATTTTATTTAAACCGAATCAAACGATACTATATGAGACCTCCAGCTGCCAAGTCTAGCTTCGAAACACTAGAATTACCTGAAAGGAAGGAAACTAAGAGGGGGATGAGCTACGCGAACTCAGTGTCAGTTCAAAATCAAATCAAAAAGTAGTTCACAAAGTAGCGAAGTGAATAATTTTGATACGTTCACAAAGATAGAGTACGAACAACTTATATTAAATAGTCAGTCTTACGAGTAGTCCAATAGCAAATGTAACATAGAGTTATTATTCCAAAACACACCAATGCAGAAACACGTCAAACTATTCAAATTCTTATGCAATTAATCCCACAATCATACAGACAGATTTACACCCAAATGTGAAATGAATGCATTCGAATAAAATCCCACCTAACCAACAAAATGCCTCTCTGACCACCCTGCACACCAAATATATGGAACTAAGCCACAAGAATTAAGATATGCAGTTGAGCTAACATAAGTATAAAAAAATACGGTAAACTACTGTACAGAAATATTGCAATTGGACTGTCGAATCAGTCTTCCTTCTCTTCGCAACCAAAAACCACAATTTTATGCAAATGTACGAATGCATACCAAACACTAACTGTCTCATAGATACAGCAACTCATATTTAGTCGTTCAATTTCAGAATCAGTTTTACTTGCATTACAATTAATATGTAACGATAACAAAAATACCTCAAATTCATTTATCGCATCACCTAAACATAAGAACAAATAATTAACTTAAATCCTATAATTGTAAATACACACTCGAATCTAAGCAAAAAAAAGAGTCTCAACACATTTACAAAGGCCTAACCGATAGTTGAAACATACAGAAACACAAAACGAGCCAAAATACAGCACGTCTGTGTGTAAGAAGTAGACATCCGTGTGGAAACAGGGCCACACTGCCATGTGGAAAGGTCTAGGCCGTATGAAGAATAACATGGCCATGCGAATGAGGCACACGTCTGTGTGTAAGAAGTACACATCCGTATGGAAGAAGCACACGATCGTGTGGAAGAGATATATGCCCGTGTGACCGAGTTACATGGTTGTGAGAGTAGCCCATATAACTCACTGTCTAAAAATGCCAAATTAAGGAGCAAGGTAGACACGATTGTATGGAAAACTCCTACGCCCGTGTAGCTAAGGGACATGACCGTGTGTCCAAGGCACACGCCCACGTAAAAATCGATAAAATTCTCAAACAGTAGCTACAAGGCCGTGTGACCAGACCTTGTGGCACTAAAATTCACTGAAAAACCCTAATTCCCAATGTCACATGACCATGTGAAGCGCTCGTGTGCGGCACATGCCCGTATGGCCACCTGTGTGGTCACAAAACCATACCAAAATAGATCAAAAATTGAGAATTTCTTTAATAAAAAGTCCCTAACCTCTATTAGTTTAGAAACACACCTTAAATTGGCACCCTGGGCACCAAAAACTAATCAATTTTTTTACAAAACTGTAACTCAATTACAATATCACAAAACTATCTTAAAACCTTAATCAACAATAATGAAGATACTAGAAAACCAAATCAAAATTCAAAGGTACTTACATGTTTTCGCACCTAAACAAACTAATCACACAATTCCTCTATTGAAATGCCAAACTCAAAGCTTTATTACAAAACAAAATTGATGCAAAAACCCTCAACAATTTAATTGTAACATCCCGAATTAGGGTATAGTCAGAACAGTGATTTTGAGATCACAAATTTGAAATAGAAATAATTATTTTATAATTATTTGATGATCCATGATATGATTTCATGTTTGTCTGAAATTTTCATGAAGAAATTCTATGCCTAAGATGTCCAATTTGACTTTAGGGACTAAATTGAATAAGTTGCAAAACTTGTGTTCTAGAAGCTTCAAGCATGAAATTGTGTTAGATTATTAATTAGAGGTCCATAAATAGCAATTTAACCAAGTTTTAAAATTTTGGACAAAATTGAGCATGAATAGGAAAAATTTGAAAGAAATGCCTTAAGGGTATTTTGGTCATTTGGTTAATAAAAGAATAAAAAGGGAAAAATCAAGCAAAAATGATGTCCATGTTCTCTAAGGGTGCCAAAATTTAGGGAGTCTCCATAGCTAGGGTTTTCAACATTTCAAGCTTGATTGTAAGTACTCCCAAGTCCCGTTTTTAATGTTCTTTACATTTTTGAAGTTGTCATCAACCGATCTAGCTATTTCTACCATTATTTTGAGCTAGGATTCATGTTCAAAAACTTACCCATGTGTGATATGCATGTATTTTGGAGTTTAATGGAGGAATATGAATGTTTGATGTGTGATAAACATCTTTTACTAAGTGATTTTTAGTGAAAACACCTAAAAAGGACTTATTTGTAAAAGATGAAGAAATGGGTAGTAGAAATGTGGTTTAATGAGAAATATGGGCTGATATGAGTTAGAATATGAATCAACTAGGCTTGGGTAACAAAGAAAATACACGCATTTCATTTACGAGCCTAGGGACTAAAGTGTAAATAAGTGAAAAGTTAAAGGTAAAAAGGTAATTTTACCAAAGTATGTGTTATGGGTCGATATGAGCAATGTGTATATTGAACAAGTTAAATTTGGCATTATAGATTAAGAAAAACGTGATTCGGGTTTTGACCGGAGGAAAAATAAAGTTTACGAGGATGAGGCTCGTATCTATCATTTTGTACCGAGATAAGTTCATTTGCAAATAATGCAACATGTACCATACTTTAAATTTTTTAATATTACATGTATGGTAAGTATATATATAATTAATGTAATGTTGTACCATGTGTTTAAATGCTTAAATTTTATTATGAATTATGCTTTATTATTCCATGAGTATGTGATTGGTGCTATGGATATTGAAATTGACATTATGATTAAGCCTAATGGAAATATGGTATCGAAAAATCCCGTTTGAACCTTAGAAATAGTTTAGGATACAAGTGACATGTCACTAGGAAAATTATGTGATCTGAACTCATGAGTTGTAGTCTAAGTTCATGATTATGAGACACATGTTATGGCAGTTCGGGTACTAGGCTCGTACATACTATTGATGGCAAGGTAGTCTGGCATGTGTTACGTATATCTAACAGCCTGTATGAGCAGACCCGTGAGTAGCTTGAAAGCGAGCAACATGTGATATGAGATATGAAGTAGCATTGGCTACACATGGGGCACTTAGGTGCAAGATTCTGACGTATTCGATAGTCTTCCGAGTGTTCAACTGGTAGTTCAAGAGAAGCTTAATGAGTAATCTTAATGATTGCATCAAGATGAAAAAGTAAACTATTTTGTGCAAGTGGCACAGGTATGTACCTCGAACTCATGAGAATACCATGAGATATGATGAACTTGGGGTAAGAATATATATATATATATATATATATATATATATATATATATATATGAAGAGTAAAATTAAGAGATGGGATAAAAAAAAAATGCAAGACTATGTCCATTATGCTAAATGTATGATTAATGTTTATTTAAGTTGAATTTTATTTGCATGTAAACTTACTAAGCTTTAAAGTTTACTCCCTTCCTTCCTTTTTCTCATAGTGTCGCCAAGCTAGCTCGGGGATCGGAGGACGCCAGAGACTCGATCACACTATCAATTGAATATTTGGGTATAGATAGTCTCATCATTTTGAGTATGGCATGTATAAGGGCTTGGCCTTTTTGTTATGTGTCATATTGATTAGCCAAATATGTTGGCTTGTGATGGTATAATGATTATTTTGTCTATGGCCTTGAGAAGTGGCTCATATTGATTATTTGGGTTGTAACCCTAATTAATTGTGCATTCATACAAATGTGTTATGCTTGATGTGGTTGCTTGATGAATGTCTGGTGTAGTATGATTTACATCCTAAATGCATGTGTTTGATGAGGCTTGTGGTTGTTTATGTTAATGAGTATGATGGATGGCATGTTTGTCTAATGTATGAAATATGATTAATGTGTATGACAATAATTGTAGTATAATGATGAATAGATATGAAATTGGTGTGGAATGCCATATGAAAGCTTAATGGTTTAAGTATGTGATATGTTGACACTACCAAGTCATAATTAACTATGAATATGAATGCTTGAGTAGCCAAATGTGCCACGTTGCATGCTATGAAGTGAAATTGAGTATGTGAGTGTTTAAGGGAGGCAAATGGCTTGGAAAATAGCATAGAAATTGTCCACACGGGCATGTGTCTAGGCTGTGTGTGACACACGGTCCGCCCCATAGAAGTGTGGTTCAGTCGTGTGTCTTCTGCACCCTAATTAATGCAAAATAGAATGCTTAGTAGTAAACACAATGGCAGAGACATGACCGTGTGTCTCAGCCGTGTGGGGGACACGGCCTTGGGACATGGGCATGTACCCTAGCCGTATGAAGTCTGTACTTGATTTTTGGATTTTAATTCGCCTCACAGCCTAAGCACACAGGTGTGTGACTTGGCTGTGTGACCTTATTTTGTTGATGACGTCATAAACAGAGAGTTACACGGGCTGAAGACACTGGCGTGTCCTAAGTCACACGGGCATGTGTGACCACACGGCCTACCCATACGGGCGTGTGACTCTTCAAAACAAGAAAATTTTCTAAATGTCTATAAGGCCCCGAAAGTCCTCGGTTTAGTCCCGAACCATTCCTAAAGTATGTTTTGGGCCTCGTAAGCCCTTATAAGGGACAAGTTGCATGTGATTGAAAAGTTTTAAATTGGATGAAATTTTATGGCCCGATTTTGTATGATTGGTAATGTTTAAGTCTGGTAATGCCTGGTACCCTGTCCCGGCATCGGACACGGGTAAGGGGTATTACATTAATACCCCGACCAAAAAGAAAAACAAAGGAAAACAAAAATAATAATGGTAGAAGGAGAAAGAATTGACATGAGAAAGAAAGAGAGAAAAGAGGAACGTGTGAAAACATTTTAGGATAACTCCCTCTTTCAAATTAAAATTTAAAATAAAAATAAAAATAAATAAGTCTTTAAAACTTAAAAGCAAAACTAGAATAAAATTAATTCCTCTTTAATACACATGAGGACTTGAACCCGAGACCCAAAAGTAAACAAACACACCCACAACCACTGAACCAGCAGGCTCATTCTGACATTAAAATGTGAAAATAAACCCAATTGCTCAACCTACTCACTGACCCTAACCACAAACCTCAAAAATTTTAACCCTAAATTTTAGAGTATTACAATTATTATGAAAATGCCGTCAAGATAGGATCCCACATTCCATCCAATTGAAGACATTCTATAATGGTCTCAACGCACACACGAGAATGGGGGTAGATGCCTCTGCAAACAGAGCACTTCTTTCTAAGTCCTACAATGACGCTTACAAAATTATTTAAAGAATTGCTAGCAATAACTACCAGTGGCCAACCAACTGAGTAGCCACAGAAAGAAAAGTGGCAAGAGTACAGCCCTTACTTCTCTTGCAGCTCAGGTATATTCTATGTCCTCTATGCTTAAGAATTTTACTATTAACAGTTTCAATAGTATGATAGGTCATCAGCCAAGCAAGTTTGAAAACATCTCTTGTATTTATTGTGAAGATGGACACACGTTTAAAAATTGCCCATTAAACCCAGAGTTATTTACTACATGAATAACCAGAATCAAAACAGAAGTGGGTCAGGACTGCAGTCAAATTACTACAATCCTTCATGGTGAAACCACCCAAATTTCTCATGGACTAATTAAGGAGTCGATCATAGTAACACTGATATGCAATCTAGACTTAATCAACCATCAAGGTTTCCTCAACAAGTTCATAAACCTCCGCAAACTGAATATTTCAAGACAACTTGTTGAAAGCATGTTTGTAAAACATGATGTCACTTTAAGAAATTTGAAGAATCAAGTGGATAAACTTCCCAATGAACTTCGAAATAGACCACAAGGTGCTTTTCCCAACAACACTGAAAACCAAGAAGTTTGGGAGAAGAGCATTGCAAGGCGGTCACATTGTGAAATGGAAGGTCATTGGAGCCCAAAGTTGTTTAGGTTGAAGATGAGCCTGTTGTAGTCCAAAACAAAGAGGAAGTTCAACTGGGTGTTGAAACTCCCACCTTAAGGAAGCCAAATTCTATGATCTATATTGAGGTAAACTCTAAACCAATCAGCACTGGTAATCTGACACATGTGTCCGATACAGAAAAAGTGTCGCATAAGACTTGTCCAACAAAAGTTAAGATCCCACAGCCTCCATATCCTTAACGATTCCAGAAGCAGTAGCAGAATACTTAATTTAAGAGAATTTTGGATGTATTGAAACAAATGCATATCAATACTCCACTTGTGGAAGCCCTAGAACAAATGCCCAACTACTCGAAAGTTATGAAGGAATTCATTTATAAGAAAATAAGGTTTGAGGAATTTGAAATTCTAGCCCTAACTACAAAATGTGGCTTACTTTTATAGAAAAAGTTGCCTCCTAAGATGAAGGATCCAAAGAGTTTCACCATACATTGCAATATTGGAGAATCCTATTGTGGTAAGGCTTTGTGCGATTTGGGATCGAGTATCAACTTGATGCCTATGTCAGTGTTTAGACGATTGGGTGTTGGTGAAGCCAGACCAACTACTATTACACTCCCACTGGCAGAAAGATCAATAGCACATCTAGAAGGAAAGATTGAAGATGTATTGGTACATGTTAATAAATTCATATTTCTTGTTGACTTTATTATCTTAGATTTTGAAGTAGATAAGGAAGTACCAAACATCCTGGGAAGGCCTTTCTTGGAAAGCGATAAGACATTAATCGATGTGCAGAAAGGTGAATTCACTAGAGAAGTTCAAGATGAACAGGTGACCTTTAGTGTACTCAAGAACATAAGATTTCCTAATGAGGTTAAAGACTATGTTGCTATTTCCAAGGTAGATTTGTCGGTTCCTACAAAATTGGAACATAATTCTCTAAATGATCCGTTGGAAGGTACTTCATCTAACTCTCCAAATCGAGATGAAAACGATAAGTGTTTAGCTTTGTTTGAAGCTAACTCGAAAGGATTCACTCCTAAAGTTTCGTTTGAGTCATTACAACTATCATTCTGTGTATACAAGCAACCTAGACCGTCAATTGAAGAACCACGCGAGTTAAACTTCAAGGTTTTGCCCCCTCACCTGAGATATGCTCATATAGGTTCTTTTTATATTTCACCTGTCATTAATCCAATAGTTTTTCAAAAACTAAAGGTATCTATGGTTTGAAAAAACACAAGAAGGGCATTTGGTGGACTATTACAGATATTCACAGTAACAGTTCTTCTTTGTATACTCACAAGTTATTGCTATAAAATAATGAAAATGGGTTTATCGACGAACAAAAGAGGTTGATCCAATCTCGAGTATTTAACCCAAAAAATTCAAGTCTCGATGGTTAGAAGCCGAAATCATTTATCCTATCTTTAAAAATTCTTGGGTGAGCCCTATTCAGTGTACACCGAAAAAGGATGGAATTACAATGACTAAGAATGACGTCAATGAGCTAATTCTTACAAAAATATTCATGGGATAAAGGATTCTTATGGATTACAGGAATACAAACAAGGCCAAAAGGAAATATTATTTACCGTAGCCACCCCTTGATCAGATGTTGTACAAACTTGTTGGGCATCCCAGTAAACTAGCCCATTGTTTGAAGCATCTAGAACATCACGGGCTTCAACGCGAACTGCAGTGCCTCAATCTTAAGTCTAACAATACCCAGAGTAATCTCATGGAAAAGCCACACGGCATACTATCTTATAGCTTGGTCCCTATCATCAATAATAATGACTGGCTTACGTGCATAAGCAGCTTTATTCCCTTGATCTTGATTCTGGTTTTCAAGATTCATTTCTTCAACTTGTCTCTAGGCTTGTCTTTCTCTTCTTCTTCATTTGAAAGTTCACTCGATTTTAGGGTCAATTAGGAGTAAGGTGATAATTCAATCAATGCTCATAAACTCCTAAAAGAAAAATTAGAAAAATTAACTAAAATAATAGAAAACTAAACCAAATTGCAAAAATAATTTCATAAGTAATGATTAAATCACAGTCCCTGATAATTGCGCTAAAAAATTGTCTCGAAATATTAAAATGATGTGCAAGTGTACACAATCGTTGACAAGTAATAAAGTAGTAAGTAAGAGTTATCCTCTCCACAAAGACTGCCAATGTAAATCAAAAGTTGCAAAATTAATACTTAGCAAGTTGGTTGGTGAAGAGATAAATAAAAAGTGTGATGAATTTCCTAATTACCCTAAAAACTAATATAAATGTGCTCACAAATAAAACAAACACAGAATTATGCAACTTTTTAACAGTTAATCACAATAGCATGCATGTGTTAGAATAATTATCTTTTCAAACTTTTAGAATTATTTAAACAATGTTAAAAGATGTTACAGAGTTTTTCGTGGCAAGTTGATAATTTATTAACCCTATTAAATTAAGTTATAATGTTGTATTTATTTAATTAATAAGTTCATCTAGCACATTTCTATGTTCAACCAACTCACAATTTCATAAGCAAACATCATGCAAAGGTTTTGTGAGTAACCATATATTTAATATTATTACTAATTCAATCACTAAGTGATCAAACATACATCATTCAAGTATTGTGTTAATTAATTATAATCTTGATTGGATTAAATAACTAATTCAATTACTTCCCTTCATCCACAATGCATGAGAAACATGTTCATAGTTTTACTTAAATGAATAAACAAATCAAATGCACAGAACACCTTTAGCAGAGTTAAATAATCTAAGCTAAGGAATTTAAATCATTCTAACGCCAACAAAATTAAGCAATCATGATTATATTCAAAGAAAAAAACTTAGTTGCAATCATTTTTCTTGAATTGACCAAAAATAAAAGATTGAAAAGAAAGAGAACTGTTAAGATGTTTCTGGTGGATCTTTATAGCACTACTCACTTTGATCCTCATTTGTTCTTCTCTTCTTGTCATGACTACCAAGCATAAAAGCTTTCAATATTGTCAAAAGTGGCTGCTCTCTAAACCTTACAAATACTCTTTCAAGTGGAAATGGATGAATGGAAAATGAGAGAAATGAATTGAAGAGAGATGAATGTGCGTAGAGGAAATGAAAGATGAAGAATGAGTTTATGATGAGAATTGAATGTAACTCCCCTATTTATAGTTGAGAGCCCCATTGATTATTTACTATTTTTAGCAGTGGATTCCCCTTGAATTTCTCTTAGAGGTGGTCAGCCCCTTGAGTTAAGGAAGGTGGATGGACAGTTTGGTATTTTAGGAAGGATGTTAGCTTGATTCATGCTTGATTCAAGGGAGAAAAGGTGGAGGGAGTGGACTGTT
Source organism: Gossypium anomalum (assembly GCA_025698475.1). Lineage (NCBI taxonomy): Eukaryota > Viridiplantae > Streptophyta > Magnoliopsida > Malvales > Malvaceae > Gossypium > Gossypium anomalum. Next base: position 55,201,589 of record CM046956.1, read on the forward strand.
TGCATATTTTGTGGAAAAGGAGGTTGGTTGCTTATTTTAGAAGCTAATTTGGTGGTTTACCAAGTCCTCCTTGGATGGTTTGACATCTCCATGGCCGGATTGGGATCTTTCCTCCTTTAGTGGAAAATTTGGGCTTCTTTCTTGGCAGTAGGCTTGTCCAGCTTTAGTGGACCATTTGATAGCTGGGTCAAGGTGAATTTGAGAGTCCAAATACTTAATTTGGGGTGTCCCATGTTGATTATTTATCAACCCATGTCTGCATAACTTATGTTGTAGAAATGCTACAGCATTGAGCATCAATAAATGAGCATTACAAGTGTCTTTTTTCTTCTAGTGCTCCAAACTACTTCAAATTGGGGAAAAGACATGTAAAATTAGCATGTAATTAAGTAAATATATAATTCTATTTTAAATTCATCCAATTTGACAAATTTGTAATAAAAAAAAAGAATTCGTATAAATTACTAGTCAGAAAGTGTTGTAAATGTCTATATAATTTAGAGTTATTAGGTTAAGTTTTCAAGTGCTTGTCCATAATATGCATGTATTATGCTATGAAGGCTCGAACTAACTTTTCCTATGTATGAATTTGATTTCTATCTAATTTGATGTACTAGTGAGAAGTAAATTCGGTTAAGCTATCTTAGAAAATGTGCATCAGAAGCTTCTTGTCTCTAGCATATACTTCTATCTTACAGTAGTACATGACAACATGAGTGACAAGGCAACTAGTTTCGTCAAACCTTTCAAACTTAGGTACCTTGAACTTTGGAGGTACTACTACATTGAGAACAAGGCATAAGCCTTCGCCCTCTATGGACCCAAAGGAGTCGAATCCTTCAATGTTTCTCATTCTTTCCTCAAGCAAATCAAGTTGGTGAGTTTCAATAAGTTTTCCCTTATCAAGTCATTTCATTTCTTCTTCCTCTACGGTAGCTCTCGACTTAGGTACTTAGATGGTCGCCCCTAGTGTCGGAACATGCGTTCCCTCATGGTAATATTCTCCTTCCTTGTAGGGTAATTTTTGGATAGAATGGTTTCCCATTACAACTCTATCACCCTTCTGCTCTTTCTCTCTAAATAATGTAGTCATCTTCTCCATAAGCGTGTCCATATGCTCTTCCAATCTAGTTATCCTTTCTTTTGTCATCTTTAGCCTAGGACAAAGTAGAGTCTGAATGAACTATCCTCGGACCTTTATGAATGAATGATGAATCTATAAGTATGCAGGAATACAAAACAAATGTTTATAAAACTAATAATGTGATGCTTATATGCAAATACTATGTTTCAAGAAGACGAATGTATGAACATAAAACCAAAAAGAATCTTATTGGACCCTATGTGTCATAATCAAGAAACATGGTGTTCACTAAAAGACATTTACACACTCATACTAAACAAAAAAATGCTGACAAAGTACATCTCACCAATAAAATGATTTATTATACAAAATATCAAGAAACAAAAAGTATTTGATCTTAATACAAATTTACGGAAAAAGATAAAGAATCATCGAATTAACACAAGGAGTAACAAAAAATAATGATGCAACTTACAAGGTTTTAATTATATCGAGGCTTAGGTTCAACTCCTATATGTAATTTTACACATTAAAATGGAAATTACTTGTTGGCTTATAGTTGACCCAAGGAACCCAAGTCTGAAATAACTTCATTCATGATAGATGTGTTCCTTTTAAAAAGGTTAGCCATTGGGTGATAAGGCTTTAATAGAGTATGCAGTGACGAGGTCACATGAACGCTACATCAGCCTTAACCATGAAATGGTCCCTAAACTTATGCAGTGGCAAAGGCCGAACGAAAGCTTGAGACCATTCCTCCTAATAGGGCAAATCCGAGTGTAGAATCGAATTCATGATATGAGATAAATGACAATTATAATACATGTAAAAGAAAAAAAAATGACGTTGAACATCAATCAATGAATCAATGAATAAAGATATATATACATATCAATGAATCAAATATATACAACACATAATATATAAAACTTTAACACCAAACCCTTCCTAGGTTGACTATCAAAATCGGTCCCCTAGTGGAGCCACCAAGTTGTCTTAACATTGCTTGGGTCGAGGGGACCTAACAAAGACATAAGGAAACTAAAATAAAAGTTTAAACTTAAATGGTAAAACTCTAAAATCTGATTGAAAATAGAAATTAAACTCTAATAAAATGATAGTACATAAATCTAAAATCCAAAATATAAATCTTATTCAAATTTAAAATAAAAAAGAACCTAAAAATCTAATCTTAGAAAAAAAAACATATCATTCAAATCTAGAACTTAAGATCCCAAAAAAAATCTAATTTAAGTTTAATATTTGAAATTGGAAATATCTAAAATCCAAAGAAATCTAAAAATCTAATTTAAGCTAAAAGATTTTGTGTTTAAACCTGGCAATCTAAAATTCAAAAATTTAATTTAAAATCTAAAGTTGAAAATCCTAAATTCAAGAAATCTAAATCAAAATTTAATTTAAAACTTAATATCGAAAACCTTAAAATATAAGATCTAAGAAAATCAAATCAAAATTTAATTTAAAACCTAATATTTAAAATCCAATACATAAAAACCTAAATCTTAAAATATTAAAGCTAAAGATTAAAATCTAACTTCTAAAAACTTAACATTTACATAAAAAAATTTAAAAGAAAAACAAACTTTTTTTTAATAAACTCATTATAGGTTCTCTAATATCAAAACCTAACTTAAATTTAGAATATACCAAAATAATCTAAAATAGAATATTATAAGTTCAAATTACAAATCAACCCACAATAAACAAATCAATATATCAAAATTTAAATCAAATAATTAAATAAATAAAAGTACAAAATAATTAAAGGAAACATGAGAATATGTATCCAAAATAAAATTAATGTCCAATTAATATAACTAAAATGCATGAAATAAATACATAAGATAGTGTAAATAAAATTAATGGGAATTTAAAATAAGAGAAAATAAGACCTTCAATTAGAATTAAAACTAAAATTTGAATCAAAATAAAATAAATAAATAAGGAAGAAAATCAATCAAATAAATTAAATAAAAGAAACAAAATAAGATAAAAGAAAAGAAAAATGTGAAAAAAAAGGGACCAAAAGAGCAATTAATTTTCTTATAATTTCAAATTTTGAACAAAATTACAAACCGAATAGACTAGAGTTGCAATTGTGCCAAAAGGCAGCCCCTAGTTGCAACCTCAGAAATACAGAGGGGCTTATTTGCAAAAATCCCATTAGTGCCTCTATAAAAGCGAGAAAAAAATTAATTTAACTCAATTACTTTCTTTCATTTTTATTTTGAAAAAGTATGTCTTCCACATTTCAAAGAGTAACTACTCATTCAGTTGGCATTCGCTGACAAAGGTTTGGCCTCTTCTTTGTTAAAGCCTCCTCTAGTTTGTTGGTGATGGTTCCATTGTGAAGTTCATAGACAATTGGTTAGCGAATTGTGGTCCTTTTATTAATTATTGTCTGTAACACCCTATACCCGTACTCTACGACAGGACGAAATACGAGACGTTACCTAACTTAAACTCATGCTTACGACCAATTCTGAGTCTCCAAGACTTGGAACAAATTTAAAGCTTTCTCAAACTAATCAACACGTCCTTCATATGGGCCTACAAGGCCCAAAATACACATCGAAAATCATTCGGAACCAACTCGGGTTCTTTAGTCAACTTTAGAAAAATGACACTTGACACAGGGGTACACGCCTGTGTGGGAGGGGCAACACGCCCGTGTGACTATTTCTACATGGTCGTGCTATTGACCCATGTGGCTCACACGACCTAAGCAATACAGGGACACGCTCGTGTCCCTCACCAGTGTGGAATTAATTCTAAATTCACACCTATAAGGGTTTTCACACGGCCTGGCACACGCCCGTGTCCCTGGCCCGTGTCCTTCACACAGCCATGACATGCCCGTGTCCTAGCCCGTGTGCAAAAACCTGGGCATTCTGTTTCTGACGTCAGCAATTCTTAAGGGTCACACGGCCAAGGCACAGCCCGTGTGTTAGGCCATGCCCTTCACATAGTTGAGACACACAGTCATGTCTTTGCCCATGCGTTTACTATCATGCATACTGACTTACAAATTTTATGTGCAGGGGACACACGGCTAGACAACACGCCCATGGGGTTGGCCACACACACCCGTGTGCCTACCCTTGTAGACAAAATAAGGCTATTTACCAAGCCTCTTTGCCACCCTACTTACACAACCTACACAATCGCAACCAAAACCAATACAAAACTATTTCATGCAACCAGATCGGTCACAATAGATAACATTTCATTTGTACATATATCAAAATGAATATTAACCATCATTTGAGGCTTAATACAAAATGAAGGGGAATCACCCATGCCAACACATTTGGCCAATTTTTCAAAGACTCAAACATCAAAGTCTAGCCCTATACATGCCATTCTCAAAAACAAATAGTCTAACTATATCGAGTGCTTCGGCTGATAGTGTGATCGTTTCCTCCAACGTCCAATGATCCTCGAGCTAGTTAGGCGGCACTATAAGAAAAAGGAAAGGAAAGGGAGTAAGCATAAACCTTAGTAAGTTGCACATAAATAAATATATAACAACAATTTTACCATTCATCAACATGCTCGTAACACAAAAGTGGGCATAAGCATAACTTACTCATCACTATCCATATAAATATCATAGCATATATCGAGCTCATATCTCATGCATTTCAAATAGATATCTGTACCACTCACAACACGGTTATACCTTACTCATTAGCTTAAATTGCATCTCTCACCGTTGAACCGTTCGGAACTTTACCGAATATTCGATAAGCCTTAAACATGGGGTAGGGTGCCGATGCCATGTCCCAGACATGATCTTACACTGGCTCATATCTCAAGTCGATGTCATGTCCTAGACATGGTCTTACACTGACTATCATCTCGTAACCGATGCATGTCCCAGACATGTCTTATACTAGCTTACGTCTCGAGGCCGATGCATGTCCCAGACATGTCTTACACTAGCACTCATCTCGATGTCGATGCCATGTCCCAGACATGGTCTTACACTGGCTCTCATAATGTGGCCGATGCATGTCCCAGACATATCTTACACTAGCCCACAATAACCCATATGTCATGGTATGAATATCCGATTTATTTTCTAGGTTCAAATGGGAGCTCTACTATCTCTATTATCATCATACTTTCTCAATTTCACAATCAAGCAATTCATGCTATATTAATTCAAATACACTTCAACATATACATTAGCAATGTAGTTGTATTATTTACATACAACTTACCTCAGATTACAAAATGTGGCGACTGGTCGATTTAGTCGATTTGCTTGGCTTTCCCCCGATCTAGGTTTGAATTCAGTATTTCTTGATCTATAATAGAAACATGTATTGATTTAGTCACTAAATAAAATTTGGCAATCGAAAATTCACATCTTTGGTAAAATGACCATTTTGCCCCTAGACCTGAAAATTAATTTTTATCGAATTTCCTCATATATTAAGCCTAGAAGAATCCCTTTTTCTCTTATAGTAACCCCAAATTCCCACTATTTCACACATTTATCAACTATTTTACAACTCATGCAAAATAGTCCTTTTAGGTGTTTTCATGCTAACACATTTTACAAAAGTTGTTTATAACACACCCAAGACTCATTTTCTTTCATAAAAAATCAGCAAACATTACAAATCCTTTCATGGAAAAACCCTAAACTCTTAATCATTTTGCAAAATAGTACCCTCATTTGAAAGCTCATGCTTCAAGGGTCTCAAAAGTATAATAATATTCAAGAAAAGCCATTAAAATCACTTGCTTGCAAGAGGAATGAATTGCTAAATTTTTTAAATCTCAAACCCCTAACAATGGCTGAAAAATCGGTGGTAATGAAGAAAGAATGAAAGAAAAGATGATAGCTAGGCTTAGGGCATTATACATTATGTCATCAAAATACCTAATGTTGGCTTTTCAACATTTTTATCTCCCATGGCCGGCCAAGCCTTACAATAGGGTATATTTACCCTTTAAAGACCCCCAATTTATGGTACTTGGCAATATAACACCCTTAGCTATCAAATTAAGACTTTTGTACTTTATGCGATTTAGTCCTTTTTCGAAATTAAGCAAGCAAATGCTAAAATTATTTCACCAAATTTTTCATGCACTAATATAAACTTATTATAAGTCTAAAATATTAATAAAATATTTTCTCTAGCTTCGGATTGGTGGTCTCAGAACCATTATTCTGACTAGGCCCAAAATCGGGCTGTTACATTGTCGTTCCCCTTCCCTCATTGACACTTCTATCACTCTGAATAAGGCTATTTCCACCAATGGTGATTGGAATTGGGATTATTTGCGATGTTTTCTTGATAACAATGTTATTTCACATACTGCGGGAATTCTAGTGCCTAATCCCTTGGATGGACAGGATTCTCTTTGTGACAGCCCTAATTTGACCCTAGTCGAAAAGTGGTTTCGGGACCACAAAACCGAGTCATAAAAATAATTAACTGTTAAATTCTATGCTTATTATATGTGTAAATGCATTTGTGAAAGTCTCATGCTTTGATTTTGTCATTTGTAGGTGAAAATTTTAAATAGGACTTAGGTGAGACACTTGTGAAATGTGATAGGTAAATTTTAAAGTGATCTATTAATGCATGTTGTCAAAAAGGTGGACTTGCATGTCAAATTAGCCATTTTTGGATAATGGTCGGCCATGATAATGATTAATACATATTATATGTATTTTCTATTAACATTTTAATTTACAAAATGAATTAATGAATAAAGAAAAATAAAATAATGGTGAGTGGGAGGAGAAACCAAAGTTGGTTCAATTTATTTTGATAATGCTCCTACATTGCCGTAAATAGAAGAGAAGAAGAAGAAAAATCCTTGTGAAAAATTCAGCTAAGGTGGTTTGCTAGACTAAGCTCAAGAGCAAAGAGGGTCGAAATCAGATAGGAGAAAAGAGAAAGCAATCGAGTAGCCTATTCGTAACTGTTCAAATATACCCGAGGTAAGTTTTGAGTAGTCTCCTTTAGTATATAATTGATGATGCCTTTATAAGAGTATATTAGGTGAACTGTGATCTTTGGCTTGTACTTGAATAAAGTTGTATAATAAATAATGCATGTATATGACTTATAGTCTAATGGTCACTATGGGTTTAAGCTTGAATTGTGAAATGAATGTGTGATATTAGGTATAACTCTTGAGCCGAAATGTGAATGATGATGTGCATATTGAGCTTATATCTAAATGTAGTAAATGACTACTAAAGTGATAAGTTGACTGAGATGTGTTAAAATATGACTAAGTACGCATGATATTTGAAATATATCCGGACATGAGGTCCGCAGGCTATATGCTAGAAATATATCCGGACATGAGGTCCGCAGGCTATATGCTGGAAATATATCTGGACTTGAGGTCCGCAGGCTACGTGCTGGAAAAATATCCGGGCCTAAAAGTCCCGCAGGCTTGGTGCTAGTAACTAGACTCGGGTTTTAAACCTAGCAGGCTTAACGCCAGTGATTTGAGTAAGATTTTGAATTCTAATGTTCGAGGAAACTACTATTGATTATGTATGATACATTAAGATGGCCAGGTACGTATTATGTACTCATATGTGAATTAATTTTAAAGCGAATTATTAGTATCAAAGAATGATATATATATATATATAAATACATATATGTGTAAATGATTGCCGTATCTACAAATATGAGAATGGCCTATTCAGTTGATGTCTATCATTATATGAAAGTGTACGACTTAAACTAATTGTACGAACCATGTAGTAGAGTGAAGTATGTGCTATAAAAATCTCTTTGTGTATTCATATATATTGTGCATTTGGCCAAATGATTTAGAATTTGAATACGAGTTTTGTGATACCTAATGCCTGATTTAAATGACAAGTTCTAAATTTTTGTAGTACTTAAAATTTACTAAGCTCGAAATGCTTACTCTGTTCCTTATTTCTCTATTTTTTTTTATATTGTTGATTTTGGCCACCGACTCGGGGATCGTCAGTAGTTCATCATACTATCGATCTTCTTGGTATAGTTATATTTTGGTCTTGATATGGCATATATATGTTAGACTGGTGATAACTATGTTTTGTAATTGTAAATATTTTGGCCATATGTAAATGGCATTTATAAAACAAAGATCAATATGTATTTAGTTCGATTTCTATTTATGTTAATTAATGTGGATGAGAAATTTGATGTTTATCTTGGTAATACCTTTTAGCCTAAATCCGGTGATCGAATTCGGGCTAGGGGTGTTACACTCTTATATCTAGATGGTCTACAAATGGTGTCTATACAGTGAAGTCAACTTACACTATACTCTTAAAAAATTCTTTGATGACAAATGGAACTTAGTTTGGAGACTTGAAGGCCCTCAACAGATTCGCCAATGTATTTGTCTAGTCTTGAAGGAGCGCCTTTTGATTGATTTGGAGTGATGTAAAAGAGCAATTTCTAATGACCCTTCTTGTGTGACTTGTGGTTTTGTTGAATAATCTTTTATCCACGTCCTTAGAGACCAACATGCTAAGGATGCTTGGAAGTAAATTCTCCTTTCGAACCTCTTTACTCAATTTTTCACTTACTCTTTGCAGGATTGGATCTTGGCAAATTTAAGAAATGATCTCAGTTTAGATTTCCAAGACATGGCTTGGTCATCCTTTTTCGGCATTGTTTGTTGGAGACTATGGAAACAAAGGAATTTTAAGATTTTTTTTTACATTCCTTTGAATTTAATAAATGTCATTCAATCTTCGTGGGGTTGGGCAAGGTGTATCAAGATGAGACTAGAGAAGATCGGGATCCCTTCCAGCATTAGTAGAAAGGACTGTAGATGACTCCCACCTCCCACTGGCTTCTTCAAATTGAATGTCAATGGTGCACGCAACCCATCTTCTGGTCTCACTTCCTCGGTTGTTGTCACAAGAGATGAGCATGGCAAATGGTTTTGGGGATTTGGAAGGAATATTGGTAGCTGCAGTGTTGAATAAGCTGAGTTTTAGGCCATATATGATGGGTTACAATTTGTATGGAGCGCCAAATGGAAAGAAGTTAGAGTAGAAACTGATTGTGATACAGCTGTCAAAAATATCTTTGATGGCCTTAAGAGACATACGAATAGAGATTTGGGCCCAAGAATTCAAGAACTCTGTAAGCGTGGTTGGCATGTGGTCATCAAACAGATTCCAAGAAATGTAAATTTTGCACCGCACATACTGGCAAGCTTAATGAAGGATTTCCCACATGGCCCACATGACTTATTGTAATTGATTTCGTTTTTTATTACAAAAAAAAAAGTATGTCTTCCTCTTTTTTTCCTTTGCTTCTCTACTCTGTGTTCTTCTCCGACCGCGAAGCACAGTGGTTGATAAATTGAAACTCTTTTCTTCTTTTTTTTTTTTTGAAAAAACCTTTTCCTAAAATTATTTTTAAAAAATTTATATCTTAATAAACTTTCTTTTTACTTTCGAAAATAAGGACCAAAGAGGCACCCATTTTTTATTTTTGGGTTCTTAAGTTTTGTAAAAAAAAAAAAGTAAAAAAGACAATGAAATAAAAAAAAATAGAAGGAATGAGGAGAGGAACAAAAAAAGAAGCCAAGGGTTCATTGTGCCCTTCAACCATAGAGGATTAGCGGTCACCGTCATTGGGGCACGCCCAGTTACTCTTGCATGCATGCCTACTAAAAAATGGCTGAGAGCCCAAAAAAATTAGGTGTGTACCTTTGATTTTCTCACATCTATTTTTCCTTTTTGTTTTTTTATCTATTTTGTATATTTTTAAGGTTTTTTTATTATTGACACCACTAACAGTTAACTTTTATCAAAACGTTTTATTCATTTTCAATTACTTGTAATTCTGACTAGATTAGTAAAAATTACATTTTTAAAAAAAAGTATCAAATTAAGCCATTTTTTTAAAAAAAATACGAGATTAGGCTAAATTTACGAAAAACACTTCTAATTGGGATGCCCAATGTTTGTTTCTTCTTCTTTTTTCTTTTTTCTTTTTTTTTTTTGGTGTCCTTTTTTGTGAAAATAAAGCTTACAAAATATGTCTTTATAAAGACTTCAAGTCTCATTTCCCTTTTTTTTTAAGCGGTGTGAGATGTGGGATATGAGTATATATGGACTTATAATCCATTTGTAGCTTATTTCTAGATGATATGGGATTACTTACTATTTTAACTAACAGCATAAGATTAAAGGCTACTCTTGATTTTTAAAAATTAAAGACAAAAATATATATATTTAACATATTCAAAAACAAAAACTAAAATATGTGTCACTATATTATCTCTATTAATTTTTACACTTTAATATCTATATATAAAATATTGTGTGTTACTATATGTGTAAGTTTGTCTTTCTTTTTTTATTGGTCTTTCTTTACAACGATAATATTTGTATAAGAGTTTATGATGTTTTATTTTGTTGCAGTTTAATAATGGATAAAGTTTTGTATTTAATTTTTAAAAATTAAGTGTAGCCTTTAATCTTATGTTGTTAGTTGAAAGAGTAAGCATTATCACATTATCTAGGAACAAGCTGCAAATGGATTATGAGTCTATATATATCTATATCTCACATCCCACATCGCTTAAGAAAATAAGAGAAATGAGACTTAGGGTCTACATAAAAAAAAAATTTATAAGTTTTTTTTTCACAAGAAAAAGACAATGGAATAGAAAGCACTTCCAGTTAGAAGCTTTTTTCTACAAATCACTTTAAAAAGCTTCCAACTGGAATTGAAAACGCTTCCAACTAGTAACGTTTTCATAAAATCAACTTAGTCCTGTAATTTTTCAAAAAAATTACCTAATCCAGTAATTTTTTTAAAAACGGTATCTTTTAATAATTTAGTCTGTTCTAATTTTGTTTGGCTGAAATGAATGGTTTTCTTCTTTATGTGTTCACATTATGCGGTCATAAGATCTTAGTGTTTCGAAACCTTACTTTAAAATTGAAAGCAATAGTGGGCCATTGGGCCTTGAAAATGGACTAAAATCTATTGGCAATTCAAAGTAAAACAAGCCCCAAATTAGGTTGTCTACAAAGGTGAAAAGTTTTGACAAAACTTAGAAAAATATGTCCATGCCCAAAATAAATTAAAATAAATAAATAAATAAAATATAATTAAATAAAAAATAAAATAAATCGGGTTACCTCCCGAAAAAATCGCCTTTAGTTCACTTCTTTGTCTAGAGTCTAGACATTGCTGTTTAAGATTTATTTATGTTATTTATAATTATTATACATAAAATAAATAATTGTTTTTGTTTGAGATTGAGTGGATCTGAATTTAAAATTTTTTATCTGAAGTCTAATTCAAATAAGAAATAGGCCCAGTTCGGAAGTCGGAAGTAGTCGTTGCTTCTAATGAATCTCATTTTTGAGTAATTAATATAAAAGCTCTTTTTCGAAACGTAATATACAAATTGTAGGTTTCTCAATCCTTTTGCAAATATTATTGAAGCTTTTGGGTGTGTAGGGTGGACAGCGAAGTAGCTTGAAACATGCTACTGATCTGCTTAAGAAATGAAGGATTAGTTTAGTTGTAATTATCCAACTTCATGAGCGGTTCTCAAGATTTGAGTTAATATAGCTACAAAAGAGACTCGACTGTCCAGAGACAGGTTCCATGAATATGCCCTCCAGTATTGAAATTGACTTTATTGAATAGTTCAATAACAAAGCTGGAATAGCTCAGTTGGCTAGAGCGTGTGGCTGTTAACCACAAGGTCGGAGGTTCAAGCCCTCCTTCTAGCGTTTTTGCTTTTGGTTCAATTTCATCTTTGGTCCCTTTAAATTGCTTTCCAGCGTTGGTTTAACTTCATCTTTGGTCCCTTTAAATTGCCCTTAGCTTTAAGAAACGATGGTAGTCAGAAGAAGAGCACCAGCTATTGTTGTGGCATGGAGGGTTAGGGTGGTAATGAAAACAAAGTTTTTTTTTTCGATTTTTTAGATACAGTTAAATTATTTTAAAGTGTTTAAAGATTAAATTCAATAATATTTATTATATTTTCAACTCGTTGTTTTAATATAAAATTTCAACTCTATTTTATTTTACAAAATATTTTCAACTCTAGTTTGGACTATATCACATTTTAAATTATTTAATCAATGTATACTTTTATCACCTCCTGTTAACAGCAAGTCATCTACATACAAGGACACTATGAGTAGTGTTTCATCACCTTCCTTTTTCAGATACAGTGTTGGCTCACTAATGCTTCTCTCGAACCTTAAGCTTGCCAGGTAGGAGTCAATTATGTCCTACCAGACCCTTGGTGTCTATTTTAAGCCATACAAGGCTTTTCTCAGCTTGTTAACATTGTCTTCTTCACCAGCAACTTCAAAACCTTTAGGCTGTTCAACATAGATCTCCTCATCAAGAAAGCCAATGAGGAAGGCAGATTTTATATCAAGTTGATGTATTTTCCACTGCCTTTGTGCAGCCAATATAATTAGTAGTCTGATTGTAGCAAGCCTTGCCTCTAGTGCAAATGTTTCAAGGTAGTCAATCCTATATTTCTGACTAAACCCCTTCACAACCAACCTTGCTTTTAGCTTTTTCAAAGTTCCATCAGCATTGTGTTTGGCTTGAAACACCTATTTTACTCTTATAACCTTCTTGTGAACTAGTTTTGCAACTAACTCTCAGGTTTGATTTTTGTGAATCATGCTCATCTCATCCAGCATGGCTTACCTTCATCCTTGTTGAGTTTGAGCTTCTTCAAAACATGTTGGTTCAACAGTAGCCACATCACCCCTCTTATATATTTCACTTAATGGTCTGGTTCCCCTAACTGACTCATGATCAATGTGCATTTCAGGATCATTTTGATCAACTTTAGTCTGATCTGTCACCAAGTCTTCAGCAGTATATTCTGGTTCACTTTTATCCCAATTCTAGCTTGACTTCTCATCAAATACAACATCTCTGCTTACAAAGACTTTGTTGGTTGTAGGATCCAAAATCCTATAGCCTTTCTTGACACTGCTATAGCCCACTAGGCTGAACCTTCTTAGCCAACTTGTCCCTTTTGACTATAGAAATATGTGCATAACATATGCATCCAAAGACCTTCAAGTGAGCAAGTGATGGCTTGAACCCAGACCAAGCTTCAAATGGTGTTTTTTCAAGCAGTGCTTTTTAGTTGGTAGCCTGCTTTTGAAGGTATATTGCAGATTAACTACCTCAGCCCAAAAATTCTTAGGTAAATTCCTTTCAAACATCAAGCATCTGGCTATATCCAATAAAGTTCTATTCTTTCTCTCATTGACACCATTCTCCTGAGGTGTATAGGTGTTGGTGAGCTGGTGTTTTATACCTGATTCCTCACAAAAGGTTTGAAACACTGCTGAGGTGTATTTTTTCCCATTGTCTGACCTTAGCATCTTAAGCTTGCAGCTTGACTGAGTTTCTGCTATAGCCTTGAACTTCCAAAACACTGATGCTACTTCTGATTTATACTTGAGAAAGTAGCCCCAACAGACTCTTGAGAATCATCAATGAAAAGAATGAAGTACCTGCTGTCATTCAAGGATTCGGTATTCATAGGACCATACACATTAGTATGCACCAATTGTAATTTTTCAGAGGCCCTCCAGGCTTTGTTAGTAGGAAATGGTAGTCTAGCTTGCTTTTCTAGCTGACACACGTCACAAACATCTTCCTTTTCAACTGATTTTGTGAAATTTTCAACCAAGTCCTTTTTGGACAACTGAAATAGAGACCTATAGTTAACATGGCCCAACCTTTTGTGCCACAGCTTGGATTCATCAAAAGCAGTTGTGTAGGCACAGACTAAGTTCTTGTTCCAATCAACAACAAAGCTTCTGTCAGTTATGGTTACTGACATGAGCCAGGTTCCATGAATAAGCTCTCCAATATTGAAATTGACTTTATTGAAAAGTTAAACAACAAAGCTGGAATAGCTCAGTTGGCTAGAGCGTGTGGTTGTTAACCACAAGGTCGGAGGTTCAGGCCCTCCTTCTAGCGTTTTTACTTTGGGTTCAATTTCATCTTTGGTCCCTTTAAATTGCTTTCCAACATTGGTTTAACTTCATCTTTGGTCCCTTTAAATTGCCTTTAGCTTTAAGAAATGATGGTAGTCAGAAGAAGAGCACCAACTATTGTTATGGCATGGAGGGTTAGGGTGGTAATGAAAACAAAGTTTTTGTTTTCGATTTTTTAGATACAGTTAAATTATTTTAAAGTGTTTAAAGATTAAATTCAATAATATTTATTATATTTTCAACTCGTTGTTTTAATATAAAATTTCAACTCTATTTTATTTTGCAAAATATTTTCAACTCTAGTTTGGACTATATCACATTTTAAATGATTTAATCAATGTATACTTTTATATTGTTATTGAACACATTTAATTTAGTTAATTTCTCTTGAGTATATTTTCTTTTGAGTATATTTTTCTTTAATATGATCATTTATTGTATATTTTTTGTAATTTCTCCGATCCGGCTTAGACTTTAGACACGAGTTCAGAAGATTACATTAGTCACCAAAGTGGCCCAATAATCTATCAATGTTTTGGAAAACGATGCTTTTAAAACAATTTTTTCATTTGTTTAGAAAACTTTGCTAAATACATTATTTATTATTCCTCAAGTATAGTTTATTATCTAACAGCGAAAAAGGTGATAATTACTTATGTTTTTAATAAAATTGGGGTTCATCAAATAATAATAGTTTAATATAATCTCATTAAAATTTATGATTAAATGTTATGCAAAATAAAATCAAACTTAAATCCTAAGTCTCATGCCACGGTTTATAAATAAATAACACAATCTTTTTAAGGAAATAAAGAAATTTAAAGAAACTTAAAATATGAAGATAAAAAAACGAACTAAGCTGAGTCCCTCCGGATGTCGCGCCCATATCCTAACCTAGTGAGTTATCTGAAATGATAAAAATTAAAGGGGGAGTGAGCTACGACACTCAGTGTGAGTTCATTTACAATAAAATCAATTAAAATAGTTGTTAGGACACATTAAATAACATTGCAAGTAATTATCATATATAGCAATTCAATTCAGAGTACGATTTTTCAATGTAATCATCATTTAAGCATTAGAACTCACAATCACAGATTTCAAAATAGTCAAATTCTCATATTAGCCAACTATAACCATATAAAAATATACACACATTTAAATATGTGTATCCACTCATATGCTCGTAAATTTCATAACATTATTTCTAGATTTGTATGAACATGATATCAAAGATGCCATACAATTTCAGATTTAAAAAGGATTTATCCTACCCCCACCGCTACACACCACATTAGGAGTTCTCCAGAACTCCAACCACCATAACACCAGTTTGTGGATTAACCACCATTAGATGGCAGCCTTGACTGCCAATGGTTATGGACACACAAAAAAATGGCGCAAGTGGAATCTGCTTTAGCTGTGGGTACACAGCAAAGTGTTGCAGATAAAACTTGCCAATGGTCGTGGAAGCACAACATACTCGCAGATAAAAGTTGTCAGATGGTTGTGAATGTACAACAAAATGACGTAGTTAGAATCTGCTTTGGCTATGGGTACACAACAAACATTTAAATGCAGATATATTGTTATTACTTCCTCCGATCATATCAACCCACCCCATGCAATGCATTTAAGGCATAATAAATAATCTATCACATGGTCAATCAGTAGCAATTCAAGCTATGCATGTATTCAGTATTAATAATAATATAGGGCACGTTATTCATTCAATTGCAAGTATATAGATACAAAGGTACTATATATTATTCATTATTTATGAAAATATTCATAAATTTAATTAAATACCATATAAAATTGATCAATCATGGATTTTAGCATATCTCGGACCCATTTGTATAATTTAATTCACTAAAAAATCAACCGAACCAAACCTTTTCGGTTAATTCGCTCGGTTAATCGAATTAACCGAAATTTATATGTTTTTTGATTTTTGGTTAAAACAAGTATAAAACATATAAAAAAATTAAACGAATTAACCGACCGATTAATTTATACTTCCGAAAAATTAATCGAACCAACCGAATACTTATATATTATAATATTATTTATTAAGTTCGATTAATTCAGTTAATCGAACCGAATTAACCGTTAACCGAACTTCTAAAAAATTATTAACCGACCCCAGACCGAATTAATTCAAGCAACTAACCAACTGATTAACTGAATTAATTATGTTTTATCTGAAATTTGCACACCCGTATCACTTTTAATACTTATACTAGCTTGATTTTAAAAATAAAAGAGAAAAAATGAAAAGAGTAGAAGTTAAACCTTTGCTCTTTAGGTAATATATACTAAATATTCTACCACCTCTCTCACGATGATTTTAATAATTCTAACCTTAAAATCTTTCATATGGTACATTTTTGTTATGATATTAATTGCCTCAATTTTGTGTTTTTAATATGATTTCTGTTTCTCATTTCAACTTTTTCAGTTTATCATCATATTTTGGTGTTTTTCATTTGTGTTTCTCTTGAATTTTTTGTTGAGTTTATCATGTTGTTTTAATGCCAAACTTTGAGAGGTGTTAGTTGAACTTGAATTAAGAGATTTTTTTTTTCATAATCTCTTAATAAAAAATGAGCCCCTGAACACCATATTTATCCAAAAATGTTTTGTGTACACATAACATTTTTATTTTTATTTTCTAATTTATTTTATGTATAACTATCTCTTTTTTCTTTTCTATTATTTGGATTGCAGCAATTTTACTTTCATATTCTCACATTTCGATGACTTCTTAATTTCCATAGTTTTCTTGGATTATTACTCATTTTGGCTCTACACATTATTGTTTTTTTTAAAATATTATTTAAGAGTATAAGAACATTGTTTAGGCATCCTACATCTTCAAAAATGTACATAGTTATTATAACAAAAAAACATAAATGAAAAAAAATGCCAATGTCTTTTTTCTTTCTTTATCTTCCTAAACTGAATAAATTTCAATGTAAACATCTTTTAATAAAAAGAGAGATAAATCTAATTAAGTTATACTAATTTTATGCTTTTAATATAAATAAAAATAATATAATTCACTTCTCATCAAGCTGGAATAGCTCAGTTGGTTAGAGCGTGTGGCTGTTAACCACAAGGTCGGAGGTTCAAGCCCTCCTTCTAGCGTTTTTACTTTTGGTTCAATTTCATCTTTGGTCCCTTTAAATTGCTTTCCAGCGTTGGTTTAACTTCATCTTTGGTCCCTCTAATTTGCCTTTTGCTTTAATTTCATTGCTTTCTAGCGTTGAATTCTGTATGGTCGTTTTATATTGGTTTCTAAATTTCCTAACCTATTAAAAGTCATTTTCCTTAGGTTCAATTGCATCAATGGTCTCTCTAAATTGCTTACTAAGCTTCAAACCATTTTAATTCAGTCCTTAAATTAATATTATTGTTTCTATTAGGTATTTTCGTCAGCCTATTTGTAAGCTTAGGCTTTAAATACCTAAAGTTTAAAATGTTTAGATTGGGTCTTCAAAGTAATAGTATCGTATCAAGCAAGTCTTTTCCTCAGCCTATAGATCCAAATTACTCTAAATTGGTTCATAAACTTCAAAACGTTCTAATTGAGTCTTCACAGTATTTAATAATGAAAACATAATTAATAATTTTATATGCTAAGAATCTAAAGTAGTAAGTTGTTAAAAGTTTTGTGCTGGTCTAGATTTGATTTAAATTGTACTAAAAATTCTATACTTTTATATAGTTGTTTTCAACATGTATACTGTTATTAAATCACAATCATAGAAGAGATGAAATTAGTCGAAAGAGCGTGACTATTGGGGACCTCTCAAAACTCTCTGTAAAAGTATGTATATTTTCAAAGAAAAGTGTTAACTCCAATCTCTCCCTTCCTTAACTTAGTTAACATAACTACTTAACTTCTGGTTATTTAAATTATATATAAATCTGTAAGACCCAAATCTTTCCCGGGCCTAAAATGAACAGCCCAACAAACAATCAAGACTCCAAAACTAGAACCCAAAACCCAAACCAAAACAACTAAACTAAACCTAAAAGACCCCAAACTAAACAACTAACCCAATGCCCAATACAAACACAGCCCAAAACCAAATTAAACCCAATCCAGACAGCCCAAACCCATAACAAACAAAAAAACAAAACAAACCCTAGAAACCCTAGGTCAGCCGCCCTAGTCTCTGCCAGTCTGCCAACGGCCGCAGATGGCGATGGAGGTGTCGGAGACTCGGCCGGACTTGGAGAGAGGGGGAGAGTGTTTTGAGAGGTTTTTGAAAGTTCTTTTTTAAGAGGGGTAGAATGAATTTTTGGTAAAAATTTTGATATCGTTTTGGCCCCTGACCCGAGATCCAACCCGCTCCAGTTAAAGACCCTCGTGTTTTTAAGCGGATGGGCTATTTGCGCTTTTAGCCCTTCCGCTTTTTTATAGTTTTGCAATTAAATCTTTCATTATTTCTAATTTTTATCCCGCAATTTGTCTCGATTTCAAATTGGTCCCTCTTGATGCTATGCGTTTTGGAGGGGAAGGGAAAATTGCCCTTTTGACCCCTCCTTGTTATTCGCGCGTTTCAATTCTGTCCTTCGCCTTATTTTTATTCCAAATTTTCCCTAAATTTCTGTTTTAAGTCCAATTTTTGTCCTTTTTGGTTATTTAGCTATATTATTATTAAATTAATTAATATTACTATTATTATTACTACTACTACTATTATTATTATTATTACTATTATCATTATTCTTATTATTAGTATTATCATGCTTATTATTATTATTACTATTATTTTTATTATGTTATTATTCTTTATTATTATTATTATTATTATTATTTCATTTGTTTTATTTTACTTTCAATTTCCAACTAAACTTTTTTTGTTTTATTTGTTTCTCTACTTATTATCCTTTTTTATTTTTGGTTTTTTATTATTATTGTTATTTCATTATTTATTTATTTACTTATGTCTATATTTTTTATATATTTTTTCAAATTTTATATTATTATTATTATTATAATTATAATTATAATAATAATAATTATTATAATTATTATCATTTCTTATTTTGTTTTATTTAATATTTTTATTTTCTTTATTTTCGTTATTTTTATTTCTTTATTTATTTATTTTACTATTAGCTTGCTTTTCATTTATTCATTTACCTTATTGTCATTTATTTTCGCTTTATTATTGTCGCTCATATTGTCGCATCTATTATTATGTTGTTACGTATATTAACACCATGATTTGCTTTCACATTTTTACTATAAATCGTATTGCAATAATCTTTACACGATGTACAAAACTATATTTTTAAAATAAGCAAGCTTTCGTATTTTAGAATTCGAAAGGTCGTTCCCTAACTTACGGGATTTCGATTTTCTCAATGAATCCAAATAAACGAATGTTTTTGAAGCACGAATTTTAAATATTCTCAAGTATTAAGAAAAGATCGTATTCTAACTTACGGAATATGATTTCTTTCTAAAACCGAGATAATTAAATATCTTTCAAAAATAAATAATTTGCAGTGTTTATTCTCGTTTCGAGGATTTAAAATATTGTGTCCTAACTTACGGGACGTAATTCTTTTCCTCGATTAACGTGAAACACACCTTTTTCTCAAAAAAATTTCAATTAAGCAATAATTTAACGATGGATTGTATCTTTTTTCAAAGTTCTCAATTTTCGACACTAAGACACTAATTAATCAACTAGGTACCAATTTTGGGCGTTACGAGGGTGCTAATCCTTCCTCGTGCGTAACCGACTTCCGAACCTGTTTTTCTGAATTTCGTGGACCAAAATGTTGTTTAAATAAATAAAACCATTTATTAAAAATAACCACTTTTACGAGGTGACTCAATCATACCTCATCAAAAAAGATTGGTGGCGACTCCTATTTTTTCATTTTCATTTTCAAAATCAAGTCGACCCCCTTTTTTAAAAAAATGGTTTCGACAAATCTATTTACTTAATTATAAAATTAAGGAGCATCACATATATATACACTAATTTTCTATCCTATGCAATGCACGAATTGTTTGTGTGTTTTATAAAATTGTTATTATTTAAATAACAACCTATTAATTAAAATTATTGATGAAACAATATTTGAAGATATAAACAACTTAAGCTTTTGAAATATAATAGAATAAATTTGTAATATTACGAATATAATAAGGCATTATGAGGAAGAAATTTGAAAGATAAAATTGTTATAAAATGTGGTTATATATATATATATATATATATATATATATATATATAATTAATGATTCAAAATCTTAACATACAAGTAAGTTTAGAAAGTAAAGTTTTATTATTCTAAATAATTTAAAAGCATAAACTTGACTTATGAAAAAAAATAAAAAATAGTTGACTAATTTTTGTTTGTAATATGGATACTGTTGTAGATAAAAAGTGAATTATTTAAAAATTATTACATAACAATTTTAAAAAAAAAATTAGAAATAAATTTTGAAGGGAAAATAATTTGACTATTTTAAATTTATTTTATATTAAGGACAAATTAAGGTAGACATATGAACTTACATCTATATATTATATAAAACCAACTTTTAATGGAGCTTTTAGAAGTTAATAGGGGCATTTTAGGTAATATAAAAAATTAATACGGATATTTTATTAGTCTAGATATTAAAATTTAATAAGGGGAATTTAGGTATTTTGTAAAAAAATAATTAATCAATTTATAAGTTTGAAATTGTTATTTATTCTATTACAGCTCATATGTCAATAATAGGTTAAAATCTGATATTTAAGAAATGGAAAATAATATATAATGGTAATATTATATATAAAATAATGTACATAATTTTGGTAAAGAAATTAACATAGAAGGTCATTTGGAGTAAAAACTGAAGAGCTTTTGACAACAAACCCATTCTAGATTTGAAAGGTAATGGCCAACTATGGTAGACATAAAAGGATTTTGAGGTTTCCTACAATTAACTACTATTCTTGAAACAAATAAATAATTGTTATGAATATCTTATTATATGGATGTCCATCATAATCAAGATAAAGTTTTAGTATACTATTAGAATTAGATCTCTACTTCTTTTATACTTCTTATGCCTATAAATAGAGACTCACGAAAGATCAGAATCACCCCTTTTGATCAATAAAGTACATTCTCTGTTACTTTCATATTTTCTTTGTTCTTTATTCTCCCCATCTCTCTTTATTTTATAACAATAATAATATATTTTCATTCTTTCTTTCTTTTAGTAAATAATACTTTTTAATTTTCTATGCTCTTATAGGCCGAATTAGGCTTGGACAAAAGTTTTTTTATTTAAGTAATAAAAAAATTTTAAATTTAAATTTAATTATAAAAGTATATAAATATCAATTTAAAATATAATTTTTAATATTTTATTATTTTGTAAATAGCAAAATAGCTTTTTGGTTTATCTGGAAATGAAATTGGGCTTGAAAATTTTGGGACGATACAATTCAAAGAGTAAACAATACTTTTTTTTTAGTTTTTTAAATTTTTATAATTTTAAAGAGTTTTATATTTTTCATAGTTTTGGGAAATTTATACAGAAAATAAATAAATTTATTATTCCTATTTCTTATTGCTTTGCTACTATAGAATATTGCTACTATAAAATATAGAATACCGTGTTCCATAACAACAAAACCCGATTTTATTGAGCCAATTTTATTGATAGAAAATAGAGAGAAAAAAGATCAAGTGAATAAAGGAAGTAATTGCATTTAAATAAGAACTAAATTGGGAAAAAAAATAGTAAAAGTTGATGGTTAAAAGATTCACGCATAATGATTTTTTTGGTCTTCCAACTTTATGAAAAAGTCATTTTAATTCATTTAAATTTTCGCTCTTTTAATCATTGAACTTGCATTATTTGTCAAATTATCCAAAATGATAGAAAAGTTAATGTTTGTTAACTTTGTTGATGTGACATATATGTGGATTGCCACATTAGCAATTAATTAATCTTTTAAAAATTTTAAAAAATATATTTTTTTATAATTTTATAATAATTTTAATAATTGAAAACAAATTATAATTTTTTTAAATCTTAAAAAAAAATTATTAATTGCTAACTCGAGCAGTTTCTTGAAAACTTGCTTTAGATAGAAAACTTTGAGTGTTTAGATATGCTCTCGTTATTCCCAATAAAATGGCTCGATAACAAATCGCTTCTTCTAAAGCACGCCTCATTCGTTCTGCTTGCAACAATCCAATCAATTCCCCGGGTAAAAAAACATTAGACATTTCATTTTCTGAAACCAATACTTTTGATGTTATTTGGCGTACAATAATTTCTATATGCCTATTATGGATCTGTACCCCCTAAGATCGATAAAACTTTTGGATCTTATTAACCAAAGGGAGACGACTTTGTACTATAGTTAGCTAAGCACCAATCATGAATCCCCAAGGAATTCCAAGAATTCTTGTTATACATTCTAAGTTCATCGATATTGAAAAAATACGCTGTCTGGGGGCTTTACCGGGACTAACTAGTAAAAGGCCTAGAGCCGGAAGTGATCTTAGAAACCAATTGCACCCTAATAAAAAATCTCAAAATCGTATTTGCATGGCAATCTACGTGTGTAAGGACGTTGGCAAAGTTAACAAATGTTAACTTTTCCTTCCATTTTGGGGTAATTTAGCAAACAACGTAAGTTCAAGGACAAAAAAATGCAAAAATTAAATGGAAGACTAAAATAATTTTTTTGTATAGTTAGAGTGTCAAATATATCATTATATCAAAAAAAAATATTTTACTTTTTTTTCATTAATGGTACTAGCAATAAATTTGGATGATTCTCATCAATTAAAATGATCAAAAATTTTAAATCATTTCAAGTAAAGGGTCTTAATTTCTTAAAATTAAAGTAAAGGGACTGAATTTTAAATTTCATTAGAGTATAGGGACTTTTAACATTTTTAAATATGTAAGAATTTAAAATATAAGGACTATATTCTTAAGTTGAGTATGGTAAAGGGATTAAATTGCAAAAGCCATAAAGTTAAACTAATTGGAGGCTCTTTTCGTCATTCACTCTCAATGTTATCAAAACCCTAACTATAAAAAAGTGCACCTAATGTCGCAGCATCTTTTCGAAAGCTGAAATTGGAAAAGCCCTAATTTGACAGCTCTCTCAGTCTCTCATTTTGCCTGAAAACCATGGTAAGTCTCGTTTTCCATGTATTTCGATTCTCAATCTTAATCTAAGTCTTGTTTGGTAGCTGAGAAAAAGAAATTAGGATTTGGGTATACAGAAAATAGAAATTTAAAGGAAGTGGAATTTTACATACTAATTGTAACAATGTAATTAACTATGTAGCCTCTCTCTCTTTTTCTTTTCTTTTCTTTTTTTTGTTATTTGTTATGTTTCCATGCTTGTAAAAAACTGAAGCTAAATAGATACTGGAAACGCGCAAAGCTTTGTCGTAGTCTTGTTAAGGGAAAGTTCATATTGGAATTAGATTTAACCGTGTGTTCTCTGGCAATGGTGTATACTTAGATTAATGGGTTTCTTTAAGTTTTCTTTTTGTTAGATTAAGGCGGGATTAGGTGGCATTTTCAATGATTTTTGGTATATTTTGTAGTCGAGGAGAAAAGTTAGGGAGCCCAAGGAGGAGAATACTACCCTTGGGCCGGCTGTACGAGACGGCGAGCATGTTTTCGGGGTGGCTCACATTTTTGCTTCTTTTAATGACACTTTTATTGTAAGTAATAGCCTTATTGGCTTCTCCTTGATTTTGTTATTTTCCTGGTAGTTCATCCCTTTTAAAATGATATCATTGAATTCGCAGCATGTGACAGATTTGTCTGGAAGGGAAACAATGGTTCGCATTACGGGTATGGTTTATGCTGCTTGTATTTCAAAAATGGTTCTTTTGACATCTTATTTTATTAATTAGACTACTGGACAACAGTAATGAAATTTGCGAAGCTATAATAAAATGTTAGTTAGACTTTGCAATTTGTGCTGGTATTCATACCCCTGCTCGGAGGTGTTTCTATGAAGAGTATTTTTCTTACTTAATCCCTGCATATTTTACTACCATAGGTGGTATGAAGGTGAAAGCTGATAGGGATGAGTCTTCCCCTTATGCCGCCATGCTTGCAGCACAAGATGTTTCTCAACGCTGCAAGGTCAGTAGTTATTGTTGTACCTTTTAAGTTATGGTGCTATGTGTGATTAAATGCTTTGAATTTATGTTCATTCATGTTTGTCATCTGCAGGAGTTGGGTATTACAGCCCTTCATATAAAGCTTCGAGCCACTGGAGGGAACAAAACCAAGACACCTGGTCCTGGTGCCCAGTCAGCACTTAGAGCCCTCGCTCGTTCTGGCATGAAAATTGGACGCATAGGTACAAATTTTTCACCCTTTTGTTTCTCTTTTACATTCGGTGCATTTATTTCCAACTCTTGTGAACTCACATGTAACCTTTTCATTACCTCAGAGGATGTTACCCCCATTCCCACCGATAGTACTCGTAGAAAGGGTGGCAGACGCGGAAGAAGGCTGTGATTCTTTGCTTCATATCTGCTACTCAGCCGCTGCTGCTGGCGGTTTGACATTAGGAATTCTCTTTTGCTTTTGCAACAATTTTCTGATTAGATTCAAGTATGCTTTGCTCTGTTCTTATGTTGCACACTTGTAGTTCCTGAATGGATTTTGATCCTTGAATCTTAAATTGGACAAAATGTTGTGGAACTCTTTAAATTTTTCGGCTAAAGGGGTATATAAGCCCTTAACTTTGACTAAGGCCCTTCCGCGAAAAACACAGTTAATTAAGTCCTCAATCTATTTGGCAATTAAATCCTTTGATTGGCACGGTGCTGATGTGGCTGTTAATGGTGCTAACATGGCACTCCATGTTAGTGACAGTTGCTGATGTGGCAGTGTTAAGATTAGTTGCCATGTTAGCATAAGAAAAAAGAAATTCAAAAATTTAAGAAGAATTTTAAAGAAATATTTTTAATGTTTTACTGAAATGAACTTGGATGGTTGTTTCAAAATTTATTTATTTTTTAAATTTAAAAAATTATTTTAAAAAAATTAATTTTAAATTTTTTTATAAATTTATGTAAGTATCATTATAATTTATAAAAACATTAATTAAAATTTTAAAAAGTTAAAAATTAGTAAAAATCATTTAAAAGTGAAGTTCAAAATGAAATAGGACATATGATTGTCTAAATTCACGGCAATTGTTCAAATTCATATAGATACTTTTTTTGAAGTATATAAAGTTTAAGAAGTATTAAAAAAAAAAATTTCCTTGAAAATATGATATGTATATCAATTTTTTAAATTTTATTGGTATATTTTAAGATATATAAAAAAATAAATAAATATTTTAGAAAATAAATAAGTAAAAATAAATTTATTTTTCATACTATAATAAGATAGGTGGCATTTGAGCTAGTCCAAACTTGACATTGCCATGTCGAAGAATCGACGTTGACATGGAGCGCCACATCATCATTTGTTAATGGTTACGCAATGCTATAATGGTCAAAGACGAAAAACGTTGATCGAAACTCTTTAATTTAAGTAAAAGCTTTTATTATTTTTTATTTTACATATGGTCTCATAATGTGCTTAGAGGTTATTGTTTTTTCGATCCTATTTGAAGTTTATATTCATAAATAATTATCTTAAACTTGAACTTCATTAATATTATATTTTTAGATCTAATATAAAATTATATTAGTTTTTATTTAATATTTAATATATATTTTTATTAAATTTATAAACATAAACTAGTGATGTATTCTTTATATTTATATTATTTTATATAATAGTGCAAAGATGAATAGCAAGGTAAAAGAAATTGAAAATAAGAGATAATATTCACCAACTTTCAATCACGACAATAAGAGTCTTCACTAACTAATATACACAAAAGTAGCTAACCAATAGACTAACAAACGTAACAATCTTATACCAGCTAATAAGTAACAGTTAGCTAGTTGATGCCATCAGCTTGTTTAACAGCTGTACACCAGCTTAAACATGTGTTTTATTATCTAATATTTCCTCTGCTTTCTTTTCTTTTAAAACTCGATCTCTCTATAGAACACACACCTAGTCTTGATCTCAATCCAACAAACAGAACTTCAGAAAATGGCTTGGTTAATAGGTCAGCAACTTGTTCTTGAGCAGGAACATGATTGATTTGTAATTGACCTTGCACAACCTTTACCTTTAACATGCTTCATTTTAGCATGAAAAATAGGGTTGGTTGAGATTTGTATTGCACCCATATTATAGCACTAGATTGTAGGAATGCCAACAATTTCTTATCCAAGTTCATTTAGCAAATAACTAAACCAAGTCAAGTCAGCTGCAGCATTAGCTATGCTACGATATTCTACTTCTGAGGTGGATTGTGAAACAACAGTTTGTTTCTTGGATGACCAATCAACTAAGTTCCCTTCGAGATAGATACAAAATCTAGAAGTAGATTGTTTATCCTTAAGGGAGCTGCCCCAATCAGAACCAGAGAAAGTAGGAAGAGTAAGCTAGTTTACTGGTATAAATAATAGTCCATGAGTCATTGTGCCTTGCAAATATCTAAGTATTCGTTTAATAGCTCGCCAGTGTTTGGTTGAATGAGCTTGCATGTATTGACTAACCTTGTTAACCGAAAAAGCAATATCAGGCCTGGTTAAACAAATGTATTTGTTGGAGTTAATACACAAAGCTAAGCAATTACAGCAAAGTCTTAAGCGTCAAGCAATATTGACTTGCTGAACAAACAAGAAAAATTCGGCTTGAAGAACAAAAAAGATAGTTGAATTTAAGCAGAAACAAGGAGAAATTTTGATGAAAAAGATTCATTAGATTTTTGAAAAGCAAAACATTACATATATCAAGTGATTAACTTGTAGAAATTAGTAAAAAAAAAGTCACCTAATCACACCTAACTCCACTAACAATGTCTTGAAACTTATGACACATTGCTTACACACTTGGTTATGTTGATTCATCAAATTTATCAGCACTAACTTACAACAAATTCATTACAAACTTAGTTTAATTGTAACTAAATCAATACATCACCAAAACATCAAAATGACAACTGCATGTGCTTCATCTGCTGACTGCATGGCTCGATCCCAAGGGTTGCATGTAAGCCAATTTCTAACACTCCTCCTTGGCTTCCATGCTGCAAACACCCAATCTAGCTCTCAAATTCTTGAACCTTGACACACCAAGTGTAACATCCCGATTTTCGGATTTATTTGTGGGTTATAATATTTTGGTTAAGTTTTAAAATTTTTGTATTTGAATGAGAAATTAATATTCTAAGTATGGGAATGGGCTTATGGAAGGCCCATGTGTTGGCCAAAACCCGGTTGGATTTTTGAAGTTTTGGATTTAAGAGTCGTGGTTCGCTAGGTGGCCCTTATATAGGGTGATGGGTAATTTGCATCACAAAAAGAGCTATGGTAAAGTGGCAAGGGTGACGCCACTAAGCTCCTAAAAATGTGGCGTGTGGAGCAGTGGGGGAAGGCATGAGATCGATTCCCCATGCTGGCAAATAGGTGCAATTATTTTTAGGTGCAGAAAGGGTAAGTGTTGGAGTCCAAGGGGATTCTGCTAGAGGAGTGTCTGATCAGTTCAAATGCTTGAATTAAGGAGTGATAAGGGGAGAGATTTAAGGGATTGGGTGAGAGCTTAGAGTTGGCCGAACCTAGGGAAGTGAAGAGGGAGAATTCGGCAAAGGGGGGATATATTCGGCACTTAGGGCTTTTGTGGTGCCGTTTCCTTCTACTCGACTCTCTGAGAAGATTTTCTTTTCTTTCTTTGTGCCTCCCTAACCAAACCCTCCTCTCTACTATTCTTTTCTCCACTTTCTTTTCCAAAGCTATTCCCAAGCTCATTGTTCATCACGCCTTTCGAAAAACACAAAAAGCCAAATCCTCTGATCATTGCTTGTGCCGATTTCTTCAAGTCGAGTTTTCTTCTATGTTCTTTTGTGTTATTTAATCTACAATCAGCTTTTCTTAATTCTAAATACCTAACGGTAAATCTACTTCAAGGGCATCGCCATACAGCATTATTTTTTTCATCACCCAAAAGCCGAAAACATCATTGGTGTAGGGGCTTATAGCCGAATCTTCAAAAGACTCGTGGGTTCGACCACCACTGCTTTGTTTAAGTTAAATCTGCATCAGATTACGTAGAAATCAAAGAGTGGTAAGTGGGTAAGTGCTTATCATCTTAGTTTTGGTTTTATTTTTCGATATTAGGAAAAGCCAAAATCCCTAAAAATAGGGAGGCTGTCGATTTGAGCATAAGGCTCTAGGAGTTGTGATTAACGGTTTCTTTCGATGATTAGAGTCTTCCTAAGCGTTGGATCGAAGGTGTAAATCGTTGGAGCAATCGGAGTGGAGCAAGCTATCGGTTTTGGCAGGAAGGTAAGATTTAAAGACTTTCTAGGGATATGGCTCGATTTTTGGTTAAGCAATTTTTGAGGGTTAGTGATTGAAGGTTTGTAAATAAAAACTGTGCTAAATGATTGTAGGACATCGTAAGGGATCTCAGTAGCAGTCGTCGCAAAACAGGTGTGTACTGAACACCCTTTCTTTGTTCAAATCGGTAAAAGCCGAAAAATCGAAAACATGGTATTTTATGGACTTGTGAGTATGCGAATGTTCTCAAGTCATGGACTAATGGTTAGACTCGACATCGCAAAGTGGTAAGTTGGCCTCGTGCGAAAATACGTGAACATCGGTAAGTGGGCCTCGATGGGCCAAAACTGGGCCCAATGGGCTTACGGACCAATATGGGTAAGAGATGGGCAAATCAGCCTGTTAGTTAGTTGGTAGACTTGAAATTACCTTTAATCAGTAAATGTTATTGAAATAACTTGTATAGATGTGTAAGTTTACTGAATTTACCCTAAATAGCAAAAATTACCGATATACCCCTAGGGTTTAAAATGACCTAAATGCATGATTGATTGATACTTGTATTTGTGTGATATGTTCTTATATATATGTTGCATGGGTTTGGGATATTGATGGAGGAAGTGCTTAAAGTGGTTCATCCACATACCGGAGGTTTTTTTGCCTCACCTATCGATAGAGGCTTTGCCTCACTTTATCGATAACCGAGCGAAGCAATGCCGCAACTGTGGAGTGTGGGGTTGGGTGGGTTGAGATATTCCCACATGGAGTGTAGGGGTGCACTGCGGGGAAGTGTAGCGGTTGGTGGGTTGAGTAGTCTCCCCAAACGGGATTGCATTCATTGTTATTATCATTACATGTATATCGAATTGGCCGGTAGATGGGCCACACTGTTCTGAAAAAGGGCTAAGGCCTTGTTACTGTATTCTGAAAAGGGCTTCGGTCCACTATGTACTGTTATCTGAATAGGGCTTAGGCCCAATGGGCTCGAGCTGGTTTGGGCTTTGGATGGGTTTCTGTATACACTGAGTTTCCCAAAACTCACCCCTTTTCTTTCCATCCTTGCAGGTGAGCCCTAATTGGTGGACTTGGAGCTGGGCGGGATTCAGAGTGGCCATGAAGAACAATTCTGGTTTTTTTTTTTAAATTAGATCGCACTTCTTTTATTTTTAATTATTTTATATTAAGGTTGTAATAAGGCCGCTCATTAAATTATTTCATCTATGGATTATTGAACTGGTTAGCACTAGGACGCATTTTATAAAAACTCTATATTTTGAAAATATCTCGATGATGTGTGAAGCTTCCGCAATATAAACGTTTTCAAAGGAAATAAAAACCTAAACCAGACTTAAACATGATTTATTTTTCGTAGACACATAACATACTTTAAGTGTGGCAATGGATGTGTGCATGTCTAGGATTGGATCCGGGAAGAGCTTGGTACTTAAGCAGTCCAACAGACTCACCTCCTCTTTTCTGGCTTCCTACCTGGTGCACAGCTTCCATTCACTTAAACGCATAACATCAACGTTTTAAAACCCTAAGAAAGAGATTTTTAATGAAACAGATCGCAACTTTTCTCATGTGGCGTGCTGAATTCGGCCATAACGTATGGGCCGGGTTTAGGGTGTTACATTTAGTGGTATCAGAGCCATGTTGCAACAACTCGGCTGTGGATCGGGTCCAAAAATCTTTTCAAAAACTTAGGCCTAAGAAGGGTATTTTTGGAAATGGTAAGTTTTTTTGAAGATGCTCAAGTTTTCTATTTTTAACTGGGTTAAATAAATAGTTTTAAAATAAAGGTGTTTTCAAATCAAATTTTTTTAATTTTCGATAAACAAAAACATGGGTTTTGAAATGGTAAAGGGACTGATAAGGAAATGGCACACTGAATCCCCGACACCAAGTCTGTAAGTGTTCTTTTTCTGTTTTAAATATTTGTATGAACTGAAAATAACACTGTAGATAGTACTGAGCCTTAGAGATAGTACTATGGATAATATAGTAATAAGGCTACAAAACTGAG
Organism: Gossypium anomalum; assembly: GCA_025698475.1. Classification (NCBI taxonomy): domain Eukaryota; kingdom Viridiplantae; phylum Streptophyta; class Magnoliopsida; order Malvales; family Malvaceae; genus Gossypium; species Gossypium anomalum. Next base: position 55,232,165 of record CM046956.1, read on the forward strand.
ACCGTAGCTAAACTGCGATTGCACAAAAATCACTCTAAAACTCTATCTGTTCATAAGATATTCTGTAATAAACAGTGGAAACAGTAAACTAATGTCATAAAATTCGTAATTAGATAAATCGATATGAGTGCAAGGGGAATGCGTGGGCGGGCCATGGACGTGGGCGTGGTCGTGTGGAAGAGTGTATCTTTGAATCTTCCTCCTCGAGCATGGGCCACCGAGGAGACATTTGTGCCTCGGACAACCGAGACTGGTCGTATGATCGGGCCGCAGGGGCGGCGCTTTGTCTCGAGCCATGTTGAGGATCTTGGAAAGGGTAGCCGAGCTAATGTTGGGCATATGAATAGGGGTCCATTTCCGACGACTTCGGCTAACGAGCCGAGGTTTTTAGGGCGTATCTCGAGTAGCCCCAAATGTGGCCGAAATCTTGGTTGGAAGCCACAGAGCGATTATGGATGACTTGGACCGCTTTCGGTGGAAATGGAGCAGCTGAAAGAGGCGTGTCATTGCTTGCGGGATGAAGTGTATCGATGGTGGATTACCGTGAGAGAGAGGGTACCCCAGCTGAGAGGGTATCATGGGAGCTATTCAAGCAGACATTTAAGGCGAAATATGTTGGAGCTAGCTATGTGGATGCACGCAGAAAAGAGTTCCTGAATCTGACCTAGGGAAATAAGACTGTTGCGGAATATGAGGCAGAGTTTCTACGATTAAGCCGGTATCTGGGGGCATCGTTTCCACTGAATATGAGCGCAGTTGTCCGGTTTGAGGATGGTCTTAGGGATGAACTGAGGGTACTCATAGCTCCACAGAGAGAACGGGATTTTGCCGCATTAGTGGAGAAGGCAAAGATAGCTGAGGAGGTGAAACAAGCTGAACGGAAAAATCGCGATAGGGACCGAAATCGGTTCAGGAGAGATCTTTGGACCACCAGTGCTTTGCAAATCGTAATGTTAAGAGAGCTAGGATGGAGGAACCGGTTCAAACAGCCTTCAGGTGAATACAAACTAGACCGCAAGCTTGTGGAGATTGTGGTAGAATGCATCAAGGAGAGTCTTTGAAACGTCTTTGGGCTTGTCTTTGTTGTGGGTCTAAGGAGCATAGGATTAAGGATTGTCCTAAAAGGACCGCTCGTGCTCAAGAGGGTGAACAAAGGGCTATGCGACCAACTCAACCAGATGAGGATGGACCGCCACCGCCAAGAGGTCGTGGACAAGGTCGCGGTGGTAAATGGTCGTGGGCGTGGCGCACCGGCGGGGTAATGGCAATGCTGATGCACGCCACCAGCTTTGGTGTATCTTTGCTTGTCCTCGCGAGGAAGGAAGACGCACCGATGTCATAATCGATGCGTTTACGATCTATGGTGTGCCTTATAACGCTCGATTGATGTGGGATCAACTCATTCATATGTGGCATATAGCATTTCTGGGGCATTGGGTGTACACTTCGAGGAGACTGTATGTGGGGTGTCTATGGTAAGTCCTTTAGGTCATTCGGTTATGGTAGAGAAACTCTTTAGGGAGGTACCGTTGGAGATTCAAGGTAGGGTTTTCTGCGGAGATTTGATGGAGTTACCGTTTGAAGAGTTCGATCTGATTTTAGGGATGGATTGGTTGACCAAGCATAAGGCAACTCTGGATTGCGCAGCTAAGAGGATGGTGTTAAGGATCAGAAATGATGAGGAGGTAATGATTATTGGAGAACGTAGGGATTACTTGTCCAATATAGTATCGGCCTTAAGGGCTAAGAAGTGGATGCGCAAGGGATGCGAGGCATATTTGGCTTTGGTGAGCCAAGCTGGGACTGAGGATTCGACTGTGGATGCCATCAGAACTGTTAAGGAATTTAGGGATGTCTTTCCGGAAGAGCTTCCTGGACTACCCCCAAATCGAGAAGTTGAGTTTGGAATTGATTTATTGCCTGGAACAGCTCTAGTATCCATTGCACCTTATAGAATGGCACCAAAGGAGTTGGTGGAACTGAAAGCTCAAATCCAAGAGTTGTTGGATAGAGGCTTCATTAGACCTAGTGTGTCTCCTTGGGGAGCACCGTCCTGTTCGTGAAGAAAAAGGATGGAACAATGCGCATGTGCATAGATTATCGCCAGTTGAACAAACTGACCATTAAGAATAAGTATCCACTGCCCAGGATTGATGATCTGTTCGATCAGCTTAGAGGGGCTTCAGTATTCTCCAAAATCGATCTTTGTTCTGGATACCATCAACTAAGGGTAAAAGAAGGGGATATTCATAAGACAGCATTTCGAACTCGATATGGACATTATGAGTTCTTGGTTATGCCATTTGGACTAACGAATGCACCTGCAGCTTTTATGGATCTAATGAATCGAGTATTCCAACCTTACTTGGATCGGTTCGTGGTTGTATTTATCGATGATATCCTGGTATACTCTGAAACGGAGACGAAACATGATGAGCATCTCCGTATTGTGTTGCAAGTGTTGAGGGAAAAGGAACTCTATGCAAAATTCAGCAAGTGTGAATTCTGGTTGAGGGAGGTAACTTTCCTAGGGCATGTGGTCTCTGCCGAGGGGATTAAGGTGGACCCTCGTAAGATTGAAGCGGTGTTAGAATGGAAGCCACCTAGGTCGGTATCGAAAATTCAGAGTTTTCTTGGGTTAGCGAGTTATTACCGGTTGTTTGTGGAGGTTTCTCGGTGTTGGCGGCACCTTTGACCAAACTCATAAGGAAAGGAGTACCGCTTTGTATGGACCGAGAAACGATAGAAGCTTTTGACCGCTTAAAAGGGTATTGATGAAGCACCAGTGTTGATTCAACCGGTGTCCGGAAAGGACTTTACGGATACTGATGCGATGCGTCGCATGTGGGGTTAGGTTGCGTACTGATGCAAGAGGGTAAGGTGGTCGCTTATGCGTCGCGACACTTAAGACTCATGAGGTGAATTACCCTACGCATGATCCGGAACTAGCGCGCGGTAATCTTTGCGTTAAAGATTTGGAGGCATTACTTATACGGGAAAAAGTGCATCATATATACAGATCATAAGAGCCTAAAGTATTTGTTGACTCGAAGGAGTTGAACCTTAGCAACGAAGATGGGTGGAGTTGCTTAAGGATTACGATTGTTCGATTGAGTACCACCGGGAAAGGCTAATGTGGTAGCCGATGCGTTGAGTCGAAGGGTTGTTCTCGATTTGAGAGCCTTATTCGCACGATTAAGTCTCAGTATGACGATGGAAGTTTGTTGGCCGAATCGCAAGTAAGGCCTACTTGACCGAAGCGAGTTAAAGAAAAACAAATTGAAAGACGACTCATTAGCTCTTCGATTCCAGCAAGTTAGGGATGGTGAAAACGAGGATTTTGGACTGAACACTGAGGGAATTCTGTGCTTTCGTGGAAGAGTTTGTATTCCTAAGGACTTTGAATTGAGGCAGTCAATCCTAAAAGAGGCTCATGGTGGACTCTGTGCCATGCATCCCGGAGGAAATAAGTTATATCGAGACTTGCGATGAGAGGTGTCTTGTGGCCTGGATTAAAACGAGAGGTGATCAATTTGTGGGAAATGTCCGACGTGCAAAGAGTTAAAGCCGAGCATCAATTGCCTTCAGGTTCTCGCAACCGGTAAAGATTCCGCTATGGAAGTGGGAAAAGAGTAACAATGGATTTTGTGAGTGGGTTACCTTTGACACCCACCAAGAAAGATTCGGTGTGGGTGGTTGTGGATAGGTTAACAAAATCTGCTCACTTCATACCTGTTCGCACCGATTACTCACTGCAAAAGTTGGCGAAGCTATACGTGGCAGAGATAGTGCGATTACATGGGGTACCAGTGTCGATAATTTCTGATCGAGACCCTAGGTTTACATCTCGGTTTTGGCGAAAGTTACAAGAAGAGTTGGGGACACGATTGGATTTTAGCACTGCTTTTCACCCACAGACAGATGGACAATCGAAAAGGGTTATTCAAGTTCTAGAGGATATGTTGAGAGGGTGTATCATCGATTTTCGTGGTAGTTGGGAGGACTACTTGCCATTGGCAGAGTTTGCGTACAATAACAGCTATCAAGCAAGTATTCAGATGGCTCCATATGAAGCGCTCTATGGGCGAAGATGTCGTACGCCGACGTGTTGGACGGAGTTGGGGGAATGACGAGTGCTTGGACCGGAATTGGTGGCAGACACTGAAAGCAAGGTTAGACTGATAAGGGATCGATTAAAGGAGGCATCCGACGCGAAAAGAAGTCGTATCACGGATCCAAGCGCAAGGAGATTGAGTTCGCTGTTGGGGACATGGTGTTTTTTTGAAGTTTCGCCTTGGAAGAAGATCATCGAGATTTGGTAGGAAGGGTAAGCTAAGCCCACGATTTATTGGGCCTTATCGAGTTGATAAACGAGTTGGACCAGTGGCTTATCAGCTAGAGCTACCACCGGAACTGCATCGTATCCACAATGTTTTTCACGTGTCCATGTTGAGGCGGTATCGATCTGACCCAACTCATGTCATACCGATCGCGAATCGAGGTGCATCGATTTGACTTTGAAGAGGAACTCGTGCAGATACTTGATCGTGACGTCAAGGTGTTGAGAAGGAAGTCAGTTCCACTGGTGAAAATGCTTTGGAGGAATCATGGCAGGGAAGAAGCTACTTGGGAGATCGAGGAGGCAATGCGTCAACAGCAGTACCCTCAATCGTTTAATAAGGTAAAATTTCGAGGTCGAAATTTCTTTAAGGAGGGTAGAGTTGTAACATCCCGATTTTCGGATTTATTTGTGGGTTATAATATTTTGGTTAAGTTTTAAAATTTTTGTATTTGAATGAGAAATTAATATTCTAAGTATGGGAATGGGCTTATGGAAGGCCCATGTGTTGGCCAAAACCCGGTTGGATTTTTGAAGTTTTGGATTTAAGAGTCAGGGGTTCTGGCTAGGTGGCCCTTATATAGGGTGATGGGTAATTTGCATCACAAAAAGAGCTATGGTAAAGTGGCAAGGGTGACGCCACTAAGCTCCTAAAAATGTGGCGTGTGGAGCAGTGGGGGAAGGCATGGGATCGATTCCCCATGCTGGCAAATAGGTGCAATTATTTTTAGGTGCAGAAAGGGTAAGTGTTGGAGTCCAAGGGGATTCTGCTAGAGGAGTGTCTGATCAGTTCAAATGCTTGAATTAAGGAGTGATAAGGGGAGAGATTTAAGGGATTGGGTGAGAGCTTAGAGTTGGCCGAATCTAGGGAAGTGAAGAGGGAGAATTCGGCAAAGGGGGGGATATATTCGGCACTTAGGGCTTTTGTGGTGCCGTTTCCTTCTACTCAGTCTCTACAGAAGATTTTCTTTTTCTTTCTTTGTGCCTCCCTAACCGAAACCCTCCTCTCTACTATTCTTTTTCTCCACTTTCTTTTCCAAAGCTATTCCCCAAGCCTGTTGTTCATCACGCCTTTGCCGAAAACACAAAAAGCTGAAATCCTGTGATCATTGCTTGTGCCGATTTCTTCAAGTCAGGTTTTCTTCTATGTTCTTTTGTGTTATTTAATCTACAATTAGCTTTTCTTAATTCTAAATACCTAACGGTAAATCTACTTCAAGGGCATCGTCATACAGCATTATTTTCTTCATCACCCAAAAGCCGAAAACATCATTGGTGTAGGGGCTTATAGCCGAATCTTCAAAAGACTCGTGGGTTCGACTCTGCCGCTGTTTAGAAGTTAAATCTGCATCAGATTACGTAGAAATCAAAGAGTGGTAAGTGGGTAAGTGCTTATCATCTTAGTTTTGGTTTTATTTTTCGATATTAGGAAAAGCCAAAATCCCTAAAAATAGGGAGGCTGTCGATTTGAGCATAAGGCTCTAGGAGTTGTGATTAACGGTTTCTTTCGATGATTAGAGTCTTCCTAAGCGTTGGATCGAAGGTGTAAATCGTTGGAGCAATCGGAGTGGAGCAAGCTATCGGTTTTGGCAGGAAGGTAAGATTTAAAGACTTTCTAGGGATATGGCTTGATTTTTGGTTAAGCAATTTTTGAGGTTAGTGATTGAAGGTTTGTAAATAAAAAGCGTAGCTAAACGATTGTAGGACATCGTAAGGGATCTCGATGGCGATGCGTCGCAAAAGTGTGTGTCAACACCCTTTCTTTGTTCAAATCGGCAAAAGCCAAAAATCGAAAACATGGTATTTTATGGACTTGTGAGTATGCGAATGTTCTCAAGTCATGGACTAATGGTTAGACTCGACATCGCAAAGTGGTAAGTTGGCCTCGTGCGAAAATACGTGAACATCGGTAAGTGGGCCTCGATGGGCCAAAATCGGCCCAATGGGCTTACGGACCAATATGGGTAAGAGATGGGCAAATCACCACATTAGTTAGTTGGTAGACTTGAAATTACCTTTAATCAGTAAATGTTATTGAAATAACTTGTATAGATGTGTAAGTTTACGAATTTACCCCTAAATAGCAAAAATTACCGATATACCCTAGGGTTTAAAATGACCTAAATGCATGATTGATTGATCTGTATTTGTGTGATATGTTCTTATATATATATTTGCATGGGTTTGGGATATTGATGGAGGAAGTGCTTAAAGTGGTTCATCCACATACCGGAGGTTTTGCCTCACTCTTCTGATAGAGGCTTTGCCTCACTTTCTTCGATAAGCGAGCGGCAATCTTGCCGCAATCTGTGGAGTGTAGGGTTGGGTGGGTTGAGATATTCCCACATGGAGTGTAGAAATGGTGCGGGAAGTGTAGCGGTTGGTGGGTTGAGTAGTCTCCCCAAACGGGATTGCATTCATTGTTATTATTGTTACATGTATTATTGAATTGGGCCGATGGGCCACACTGCTTACGAAAAAGGGCTAAGGCCTTATTCTCGTATGATACGAAAAGGGCTTCGTCCCACTATGTATCGTTATCTGAATAGGGCTTAGGCCCAATGGGCTCGAGCTGGTTTGGGCTTTGGATGGGTTTCTCAGATACACCGAGTTTCCCAAAACTCACCCCTTTTCTTTCCATCCTTGCGGTGAGCCCTAATTGGTGGACTTGGAGTCAAGGGCGGGATTGAGTGGCCATGAAGAACAATTCTGGTTTTTTTTTTTAAATTAGATCGCATTTCTTTTATTTTTAATTATTTTATATTAAGGTTGTAATAAGGCCGCTCATTAAATTATTTCATCTATGGATTATTGAACTGGTTAGCACTAGGACGCATTTTATAAAAACTCTATGTTTTGAAAATATCTCGATGATGTGTGAAGCTTCCGCAATATAAACGTTTTCAAAGGAAATAAAAACCTAAACCAGACTTAAACATGATTTATTTTTCGTAGACACATAACATACTTTAAGTGTGGCAATGGATGTGTGCATGTCTAGGATTGGATCCGGGAAGAGCTTGGTACTTAAGCAGTCCAACAGACTCACCTCCTCTTTTCTGGCTTCCTACCTGGTGCACAGCTTCCATTCACTTAAACGCATAACATCAACGTTTTAAAACCCTAAGAAAGAGATTTTTAATGAAACAGATCGCAACTTTTCTCATGTGGCGTGCTGAATTCGGCCATAACGTCTGGGCCGGGTTTAGGGTGTTACACCAAGAGCCTTTGTCAATATATAGGCCAATTGGTCTTCTGAACTGTAATGAACCAGATTGATTTCTTGAGATTGTTCCATTTCTCTAACAAAATGAAATTTGATCTTAAAATGCTTTGCTTTCCCATGAAACATCGGTGATGCAGTCATTGAGAGCACCAAAGATATCCTACTCCCTACAAAATAACAAAAAAGAACAGTAAAGGGGAAGAAGGGTCGAATCCTCAGGGACCGGATTGTACAAATGCTTGTTTATCGAACTCTTGGGCAGAATCGTGCCCAAGAAAACCTGCGTTCCTGAAAAAAATAAAAAAAATAGAATTTTAAAGTTTTGATCTGGGAGTAAAATAAAAGAAAAACGAAATTAAAAGCTGAATTGAAATTTCAGAAATTAAAAGTAACAATAAAATTGAGAAAAAAATTCTTATGGTGATTTTCCAACCTCCGGTTGTCTCGATTCGCCTTAGGTTCAATCCTTGGCTTTTAAGTGACCCTTCTCAAGCAGAATAAGCCAGTTATAGTGGAAGAGGATGCCTACGACCACCAGCTCCAAGAATTTAGACTTAAGATTTGGCGGAACCTGACTCTAGCCAATAATCGCTTTTGTGGGACTATCTTCTGCCAGATCATCACTTCCCAACGGTGAATACCATGCCATTTTGTCTCTTGGACTCGCCAACCTCTGACGCAGAATGCCAACGAACCGACTGTGCAACCTTTCCAAAACGTACAAAGCGGTCGTTCCTTGCACAAGTTGAAAAGATCACTTATTAAGGGACACGGACGAAAGCGTCAGCCCCGTAATATGGAGAAGCGGTGAATACTCGTTGAGAAAGCTAAGCGCAGATTCTAAGCCTCATGAACCCTTTTTGGGGAATTTCGACAACTTTCGACTAGATGAATTTAGTGGCTCATTCTTTTTATAAAAGCAATAAAAATAATAGAAATAGAATTTTTATTAGGAAAAAAATATGGAAAGAACAAAAGGCTAAACTTTATGAAGGAGAGAGTGTTTATAGAAAAAGAGATTGTGTAATTTGTGTCACTCCATCCCCTATTTATAGTACTAGAAAACCTAGCCTATTCCTAATTAAATTCTAAAAGATAAATACAATTAAATAAAGATAATTAAAGATAAATGAAAATAAATCCTAAAATTAAATCTAAATAATTATCCTAATATAATTAAACATTAAATAGAGTCTTGTGCTATAAAATCTCTTCTTTTGCACTTTTGCCCTTATGTCTTCCATACTTGCATTTTTGGCACCACTTTTTTTCCTATGTCGCATGTTGGCCCATTTTATCTTCAAATTCGTGCTTTTTGCCCTTAAATTTCCTTTTGCCCTCAATTTAGTTCCTATAAGATAAAAGACCATAAAATAGCCCAAATTAGTAGGATCATACACAAAATAAACATGCAATTAGCATATAAAAATATGTTGTTCTAGAGTATTATCAAATTCCCCCTACTTAGCCCATGCTTGCCCTCAAGTATGGTTCCTGTCCATAGTGAAAATTAAATCCTGCCATGAAAGAAATACTACTCCAAAGTTTTATGAAAATTAGTCAAAATGCATATGAAAAATAAAGAGAAACTTTAGCTTGATTTAAGTAAAATTGAAAAAGTGTACCAATTAACACACACAAAATTTAAGATCGACTTGGATTATTTCATGAAAATTAGGTAATTTACCAAACCTATCAAGACACCCTATTTGTTTCTACCTTTAGTCCCCAAATTCTATTAATACATCTTTCTCTTTATTTTTTTAATTTAATTTAATTTTTTTTTATTTTTACTTAGGAATATATTGAACCTTTTGACGCGAAGAGAGATGACAGCCAAGCACCCCACCCTAGTTACTCAGCCCAATACACTCCTAATTTTTATTTTTCCTAAGAACATATCGAACCTTTTGACGCGAAGAGAGATGACAGCCAAGCACCTCACCCCGGTTACTCAGCCCAACACATTCTTAAAAATTAATTCTGGTTAGCGGAGTTTTACTTAACTCGTCACACAACCTTTTGACGTGAAATAGGATGACAACCCAAGCACCCTACCCCGGTTACTGAGCTAGTCACGTTCTAAGCTGCACTCATAACCACGGAAACATTATTATTAAACGAAATTTTAATTTTGGAGGACTTAGGAGCAACAATCAAGTGTCAAAAATAAGTTTCAGCAACCACCTTAATAGTCATGAACATATTTAAAGCATGCAATTGTATGAAGTGTCCTCTTTTCATTTAGACTCAATCAATTATACTCTAAGCAAGATAGGGTTAACTTTATCAATCATAATTATCCAGGCTAAAAGAAATAAAACAATAGAGATGAAATCAAACAGGCAAAATCATAACTAACTCAGTAGACAAGAAGCATGCATGTGGGTCAAACAGTGGGCAAGTCGTGGTCAAATTCTTGAGCATGAAAAGAGGCAGGATATTCTTAAAAAAAATAATTATATAGCAGCAACGACCATAGCAGCAGCAGCATCTAAAATGACAGAACTAATGAGGAATGCCTCCCCCTACTTAAATCACATAGTCCGCGATGTGGAAGAAATAAATAAATAGGCGGAAGAAAAGTTTAGAAGAACTCCCCGTGTAATTACTGTCGTTCGCGTATAATGGCAATGAGATCGACTAGTTGCTGGCCAAAAGTGTTGAGTCGAGCCTCGATGCCCTCTAAGTGTTGCTCAACGGTCATCGAAAGTTGGGCATGAGTGGGTGCTTCATTCTGATTTTGCCGTCAAAAGATTCGTTCAACTAGTGCGGAGCGAACGCTTGGAGGGACAAAATGGAAGGAAGATGGAGTGCCAAGAAGGAGTCCCATCGAGTCGAGGCATCGAGCATCCAAAGGATCGGCCTGACGAGTAACATGCAAATATGAAATAGGAGCATTAGAGCCATGTAGAGAAAATAACAGTTTTGTAATAAATGAGCCTAAAATTAGAGGACGCTTTGTATTTATAACGTGCTCGAATTGAAGCACATAACAATAGCCCAAATTTATCGGACGACCGGTATACATACACCACAATAACAATAATTCCGTCTTTGATACGGTAGCTGGAGTATCTCGATAGCCTGAAAAATTGTAAGCCAAATAACAGTGTATGTAACATAAGGCGGGGTTATGAAACCATAATTCCTTTGATGTTTTTGGCTATACATGGATTCGACATTATTAGTTAACAAAGCAAAGGCATCGACAACCTTAAAATCTGCAGGGAAAGTACATAGGCTATTTTTATAATCAGTAGATATGGTATAGTCCTCAGTCACAAAAGATAATGCAATATTAAAATCAGTGAGGAGCGAATTATGCATGGTACTAAGTAATCGAAATTTTACAACACCAGGTGTATCCAAGGAGATTTGACTGTGTCGCTGAAAAAGAAATGTGGAATAGAATTCCAAAACTAGCTCATAAGAGGCACAGTGAGTAATATCAAAATTTCCAACCTAACCAATATTGCGAAAATAATTAGTAACAGCAGTTTCAAGATGTAAAGCATCCAAAACAGGTAAAGATAAACATTTGCAAGGCACGAGTCGTTTATGGCGTAAACGATCATACCTGTTTCAACTGGTAGTAGTATCAAATGCTAAGTTTTTGTGTAAATGACACTCAGGTGGTAAAACAGTTGCATAAGACCGGTAGGTTCATCCGCGAGGGGGCAGCGGTTGCTGGTTGTTTCAACTCTCGGAGGTGCCAGAATGAGTGGGCTGTTCCGGGATGTAGACCTTGGAGTCGTGTGAAGAAATCGTGAATGCCTCTATTGTTTGGGCCGAACGGAGTGTTGGATGTCTTCAGCGCCGGTGTTGCGTCGATTCAGGTACCGAATCTCGTGCTCGCGTCGATGGTGGAAGGTAGAGAATGGGTTGTTCAGTATGTAGAGGAGAGGGCGACGGTGGTGGCGCAATGCTTGACGGAGATGAGAAAAAGGGTGCCAGTGTCACGTGAAGCGGAGAAGACGGCGCGTGCGGAGGAGTTGAGAACACCGTGGCTTCCTCATGAGGAAGGGGTGAAAAGGGCATAGTGTCAAGGATTGGTGACACCGTAGGAGAAGCGTACGGCGAAGAGGAAGAAGAGGAGGATGAGGCTTCGTGTGACATCGAAGAGATCAAACTTTCTTCTTCGAGCTTAGAGAGTTTATTTGAAACTATGATTGGTAAGGTATTACCTTTCCCCAAAAATGCATACTTAAGATGTCCGAGAAGCGGTTTCAATTCCAATTCTGGAGCCTGCACAACAGAAAGTAAAAGTTTAGTGTTTGATGGAGACAATAACTCATTAACAGATTCATAATCATCAACTATAAATTCAGATTTATCTTCATAAATGGACTCAAAAGTCTCTTCTACTAAATAGTCAATTATGTCGACACGGTTTTCGCTCAATATTTTGTTTGGATGACTAATAGCATCGTAAACATTAAACTTCACGATCTCTCCATCAAATTCTATCGTAAGAGTTTCGCTTCGAACGTCGATATTGGTGCTAGGGGTACTAAGGAAAGGTCAGCCCAACAAGAGGTCTGACGATCTAGGAGTGCTATCCTCCTCTATTTTTATCACATAAAAATATGCAGGGAAAATAAGTTCATTAACTTTTACCAATACGTCCTCGAGAACTCCTTCGGGATGCACAATGGACCTATCTGCCAACAAAATGATAACACTTATTTTCGTTAAAAAACCCGCATTAAGTGATTCATATATAGAATAAGACATTACATTTATTGAGGCCCCTAAATCACACATAGCCTTCTTAATTCCTAAATGGCCTATCTTGCATGGTATTGCAAACATGCCCCTATCTTTACATTTCGCTGGCATTTTCCGCTGAACACTGCAGATACATTTTCACCAACACTTATCTTTTCGTTACTTGTTAATTTTCGTTTGTTGGTGCAGAGTTCTTTAAGGAACTTGGTATCCCGTAAAATTTTTCTGATGGCATCCAACAGTGGTAAATTGATCTCGACATTTCTGAATGTTTTGAAGATCTCATTGTCTTCTTTACCTTTTCGACACTGATTTAATCGTCTTGGAAATGGAGGTTGGATTTTCAGCAATGGAGGTTTTGCTCGGACCTGTTCGTCATTTTCGGGCTTTTCCTAGGCGGTTTCTTGGCCAAGATTTTTTGCAGGAATTAGTTTCAGTACCTTTCCACTTTGCAGTGTTACTACATTCACGTTTTGTCTCGAGTTCAGTTCTATTTGTGACGGCAGCTTACCTTGAGAACTCATTTTCTCAATTGATATGGTCAATTCTCTTATAGATGCCTCAGTTTTATGTTAAAAATTAAGCATATTAGCTGCTAATTTATTGACCAAATTTTCTAGAGAATTACCTGAATCTCGTGGCTGTTGCAGAACCCGATTTTGGTACGGATGGTTATATCGTGGATTGGCCCCATAACTTAAGTTAGGGCGGTCCCTCCATCCTGGGTTGTAGGTGTTAGCGTAAGGGTTGTATCGCCTTTGTGGTAGCCCAGGGAAATTTCCCACAGTATCTAAATGAGCCATAGTATCATCATACAAATTGGGGCATGCATCAGTTCTATGTTCAGGTGTTACACATATGCCGCAAACTCAGGCTGATTTGGCTTTTTTTGCAACAAGAGAGCTCGCAATATTAGTAAGTCTATCAACTTTATTTTTTAAGGTTGAATTATTTAGCTGATGAACCCTTTTAGGGGGTTCAGGATTGGCTCGGAATTGCTAAGTATTTGCAGTCATCGTGGAGATCAAGTCTCTTGCTTGTTGGGGAGTCATGTTGACCAATGCTCCTCTACTAGCGGCGTCTACCATATTCATCTCCACGGGTTTAAGGCTTTCATAAAAATATTGGAGAAGAGATTGTTTTGTTATACCGTGTTGTGGGCAGCTTGCACACAGTTTCTTAAATCGCTCCTAATAGTCGTAAAGAGACTCTACTTCTTTCTACATTATTCCAACGATCTCTCTTCTTAACTCAGCTGCACGTGATGCTGGAAAAAACCTGTTGAGAAACAATCGAGAAAGATCAGCCCAAGTTGTAATAGATCTAAGAGGTAAATAAAATAGTCATTCCCTAGCTAAATCTGCTAGGGAAAAAGGGAAAACGCGCAATTTAATTTGATCTTCAGTTACCCCCTGAGGTTTCATACTAAGATAAACCATATGAAACTCTTTTAGATATTTGTGGGGATTTTTGTTTTGCAGCCCACGAAAAGTTGGCAGTAGCTGGATTAAACTTGACTTCAGTTCAAAATCAGTATCCATTGTACGATACGTAATGCACAATGGCAGTTGTTCTGCCGGAGCTTCGGCCAGTTGCTGAATCATTTGAGCCATTGGTTGATGTGCTAGATTTGAGTTTTCGTTAACCCTAAACACTTCTTCTGGGGAATTGACTTTTACTTTTTCGCTTTTAAATGTTTGAGTAGGGTTTTCGTTAACCCTAGACTCTACTTCGTCATCGATTCTAATTTCTGACGGTGGATTACTTTGAGTCCCAACCACTGCTGACCGCTTTTTCCTTAGCTTTGTTTCATTGCAATTAGCTCTCGCAGTATTTTCTTTCTCCAAATCAAATGCAAGAGTACCTGGAGCAGATCTGGTCATAAGAAACAAAGAACAAGATTACTACGTTACCGATCCCCAACAACAGCGCCAAAATCTGATGCGATCGTTGAGAGCACCAAAAATATCCTATTCCCTACAAAATAATGAAAAAGAACAGTAAAGGGGAAGTAAGGTCGAATCCTAAGGGATCGGATTGCACAAATGCTTGTTTCTCGAAATCCTGGGCAAAATCGTGCCCAAGAAAACCTGCGTTACTAAAAAATTAAAAAAAATAAAATTTTAAAGTTTTGATCTGGGAGTAAAATAAAATAAAAACGAAATTAAAAGTTGAATTGAAATTTCAGAAATTAAAAGTAAAAATAAAATTGAGAAAAAAATTTCTTATGGTGATTTTCCAGCCTCCGGTTGTCTCGATTCGCCTTGGGTTCAATCCTTGGCTTTTAAGTGACCCTTTTCAAGCAGAATAAGCCAATTATAGTGGAAGAGGACGCCTACGACCACTAGCTCCAAGAATTCAGACTTAAGATTTGGCGAAACCTGACTCTAGCCAATAATCACTTTTGTGGGACTATCTTCTGCTAGACCATCGCACCCCAACGGCGAATACAACGCCATTTTGTCTCTTGGACTCACCAGCCTTTGACGTAGAAAGCCAACGAACCGACTGTGTAACCTTCCCAAAATGTACAAAGCGGCCGTTCCTTGCACAAGTTGAAAAGATCACTTATTAAGGGACATGGACGGAAGCGTCAGCCCCGTAATACGGAGAAACAGTGAATACTCGTTAAGAAAGCTAAGCGCGGTTCTTTGCAATTAGTCCTTTTGCCTTCAATTTAGTCCCTAAAAGATAAAAGACCATAAAATAGCCCAAATTAGTAGGATCATACTCAAAATAAACATGCAATTAGCATATAAAAACATGTCGTTCTAGAGTATTATCAACCGGGTTCTTTGCAAATGCAACAGTAGATTGATTATCACTTCTGATCTCTGTTCCTTCCCTTTGGTGTAAATTCAAGTCAGTCATGATCTTCCTTAGCCAAATTGCTTGGTTAATAGCTCCTAGATCTGCTATATATTCTGTTTTAGCTGTTGATTGAGCTACAATGGATTGCTTCTTTGAGCTCCAAAAGAAAACAGCTGAACGAAGGGTAAACAGATGCCCTGAGGTACTTTTCATGTTATCTATTGATCTTGCCCAGTAGCTGTCTGCAAGACCAAGAAGCTTCATGCTTTCAACTCTGATGAACATTAATCCAAAGCACAGAGTTCCCTTGATGTACCTCAGTACTCTCTTTGCAACTTGAAAATGGTTAATGTTGCAGCAATACATGAACCTGGATAGGAGACTAACTGCATACATTATTTCTGGCCTTGTGCCTGTTAAGTTGAGCAAACATCCCACTAAGCTTCTATAGTTTGATTCACTCACTTTCTCAAAATCACCTTGGCTTGACAATTTTTCTCTAACAGCAACTGAAGTGCCAGTTGCCTTGCAATTTTGCATTGAGAATTTGTTCAGAATTTTCAAGGAAAATGCCTTTTGACTTAGGAAAATTCCTTACTGAGTCTAAGACACTTCCATGCCAATAAGTAGGACATTTCAACCAAATCTGACATTTCAAACATGCTCCCCATCTTGCCTTTGAAGTCAGTTAGCATAGCATTGTTTCCTCCTGTTAACAGTAAGTCATCTATATACAAGGACACTATGAGTAGTGTTTCATCACCTTCCTTTTTCACATATAGTGTTGGCTCACTAATGCTTCTCTCGAACCTTAAGCTTGCCAGGTAGGAGTCAATTATGTCCTACCAGACCCTTGGTGTCTATTTTAAGCCATACAAAGCTTTCTCAGCTTGTTAACATTGTCTTCTTCACCAGCAACTTCAAAATCTTTAGGCTGTTCAACATAGATCTCCTCATCAAGAAAGCCAATGAGGAAGGCAGATTTTACATCAAGTTGATGTATTTTCCACTGCCTTTGTGCAGCCAATATAATTAGTAGTCTGATTGTAGCAAGCCTTGCCTCTAGTGCAAATGTTTCAAGGTAGTCAATCCTATATTTCTAACTAAACCCCTTCACAACCAACCTTGCTTTTAGCTTTTTCAAAGTTCCATCAGCATTGTGTTTGGCTTGAAACACCCATTTTACTCATATAACCTTCTTGTGAACTAGTTTTGCAACTAACTCTCGTGTTTGATTTTTGTGAATCATGCTCATCTCATCCAGCATGGCTTACCTTCATCCTTGTTGAGTTTGAGCTTCTTCAAAACATGTTGGTTCAACAAAGAGCCACATCACCCCTCTTATATATTTCACTTAATGGTCCAGTTCCCTAATCGACTCATGATCAATGTGCATTTCAGATCATTTTGATCAACTTTAGTCTGATCTGTCACCAAGTCTTCAGCAGTATATTCTGGTTCACTTTTATCCCAATTCTAGCTTGACTTCTCATCAAATACAATATCTCTGCTTACAAAGACTTTATTGGTTGTAGGATCCAAAATCCTATAGCCTTTCAAGACACTGCTATAGCCCACTAAGCTGAGCCTTCTTAGCCAACTTGTCCCTTTTGACTATAGAAATATGTGCATAACATATGCATCCAAAGACCTTCAAGTGAGCAAGTGATGGCTTGAACCCAGACCAAGCTTCAAATGGTGTTTTTTCAAGCAGTGCTTTAGTTGGTAGCCTGTTTTGAAGGTATATTGCAGTATTAACTACCTCAGCCCAAAAATTCTTAGGTAAATTCCTTTCAAACATCAAGCATCTGGCTATATCCATTAAAGTTCTATTCTTTCTCTCATTGACACCATTCTCCTGAGGTGTATAGGTGTTGGTGAGCTGGTGTTTTATACCTAATTCCTCACAAAAGGTTTGAAACACTGCTGAGGTGTATTTTTTCCCATTGTCTGACCTTAGCGTCTTAAGCTTGCAGCTTGACTGAGTTTCTGCTATAGCCTTGAACTTCCAAAACACTGATGCTACTTCTAATTTATACTTGAGAAAGTAGCCCCAACAGACTCTTGAGTAATCATCAATAAAAAGAATGAAGTACCTGCTGCCATTCAAGGATTCAGTATTCATAGGACCACACACATTAGAGTGCACCAATTGTAATTTTTCAGAGGCCCTCCAGATTTTGTTAGTAGGAAATGGTAGTCTAGCTTGCTTTTCTAGCTGACACACGTCACAAACATCTTCTTTTACAACTGATTTTGTGAAATTTTCAACCAAGTCCTTTTTGGACAACTGAAATAGAGACCTATAGTTAACATGGCCCAACCTTTTGTGCCACAGCTTGGATTCATCAAAAGCAGTTGTGTAGGCACAGACTAAGTTCTTGTTCCAATCAACAACAAAGCTTCTGTCAATTATGGTTACTGACATATGAGCCAGGTTCCATGAATAAGCTCTCCAATATTGAAATTGACTTTATTGAAAAGTTAAACAACAAAGCTGGAATAGCTCAGTTGGCTAGAGCGTGTGGTTGTTAACCACAAGGTCGGAGGTTCAAGCCCTCCTTCTAGCGTTTTTACTTTGGGTTCAATTTCATCTTTGGTCCATTTAAATTGCTTTCCAACGTTGGTTTAACTTCATCTTTGGTCCCTTTAAATTGCCTTTAGCTTTAAGAAATGATGGTAGTCAGAAGAAGAGCACCAGCTATTGTTATGGCATGGAGGGTTAGGGTGGTAATGAAAACAAAGTTTTTGTTTTCGATTTTTAGATCTGATTAAATTATTTTAAAGTGTTTAAAGATTAAATTCAATAATATTTATTATATTTTCAACTCGTTGTTTTAATATAAAATTTCAACTCTATTTTATTTTACAAAATATTTTCAACTCTAGTTTGGACTATATCACATTTTAAATGATTTAATCAATGTATACTTTTATATTGTTATTGAACACATTTAATTTAGTTAATTTCTCTTGAGTATATTTTCTTTTGAGTATATTTTTCTTTAATATGATCATTTATTGTATATTTTTTGTAATTTCTCTAATCCGGCTTAGACTTTAGACACGAGTTCAGAAGATTACATTAGTCACCAAAGTGGCCCAATAATCTATCAATGTTTTGGAAAACGATGCTTTTAAAACAATTTTTTCATTTGTTTAGAAAACTTTGCTAAATACATTATTTATTATTCCTCAAGTATAGTTTATTATCTAACAAAATGAAAAAGGTGATAATTACTTATGTTTTTAATAAAATTGGGGTTCATCAAATAATAATAGTTTAATATAATCTCATTAAAATTTATGATTAAATGTTATGCAAAATAAAATCAAACTTAAATCCTAAGTCTCATGCCACGGTTTATAAATAAATAACACAATCTTTTTAAGGAAATAAAGAAATTTAAAGAAACTTAAAATATGAAGATAAAAAAACGAACTAAGCTGAGTCCCTCCGGATGTCGCGCCCATATCCTAACCTAGTGAGTTATCTGAAATGATAAAAATTAAAGGGGGAGTGAGCTACGACACTCAGTGTGAGTTCATTTACAATACAATCAATTAAAATAGTTGTTAGGACACATTAAATAACATTGCAAGTAATTATCATATATAGCAATTCAATTCAGAGTACGATTTTTCAATGTAATCATCATTTAAGCATTAGAACTCACAATCACAGATTTCAAAATAGTCAAATTCTCATATTAGCCAACTATAACCATATAAAAATATACACACATTTAAATATGTGTATCCACTCATATGCTCAAATAAATTTCATAACATTATTTCTAGATTTGTATGAACATGATATCAAAGATGCTATACAATTTGATTTAAAAGGATTTATCCTACCCCACCGCTACACACCACATTAGGAGTTCTCCGAAACTCCAACACACCATAACACCAGTTTGTGGATTAACCACCATTAGATGGCAGCCTTGACTGCCAATGGTTATGGACACACAAAAAAATGGCGCAAGTGGAATCTGCTTTAGCTGTGGGTACACAGCAAAGTGTTGCAGATAAAACTTGCCAATGGTCGTGGAAGCACAACATACTCGCAGATAAAAGTTGTCAGATGGTTGTGAATGTACAACAAAATGACGTAGTTAGAATCTGCTTTGGCTATGGGTACACAACAAACATTTAAATGCAGATATATTGTTATTACTTCCTCCGATCATATCAACCCACCCCATGCAATGCATTTAAGGCATAATAAATAATCTATCACATGGTCAATCAGTAGCAATTCAAGCTATGCATGTATTCGATATTAATAATAATATAGGAGCCACGTTATTCATTCAATTGCAAGTATATAGATACAAAGGTACTATATATTATTCATTATTTATGAAAATATTCATAAATTTAATTAAATACCATATAAAATTGATCAATCATGGATTTTAGCATATCTCGGACCCATTTGTATAATTTAATTCACTAAAAAATCAACCGAACCAAACCTTTTCGGTTAATTTGCTCGGTTAATCGAATTAACCGAAATTTATATGTTTTTTGATTTTTGGTTAAAACAAGTATAAAACATATAAAAAAATTAAACGAATTAACCGACCGATTAATTTATACTTCCGAAAAATTAATCGAACCAACCGAATACTTATATATTATAATATTATTTATTAAGTTCGATTAATTCAGTTAATCGAACCGAATTAACCGTTAACCGAACTTCTAAAAAATTATTAACCGACCCCCGACCGAATTAATTCGGCTAACCAACTGATTAACTGAATTAATTATGTTTTATCTGAAATTTGCACACCCGTATCACTTTTAATACTTATACTAGCTTGATTTTAAAAATAAAAGAGAAAAAATGAAAAGAGTAGAAGTTAAACCTTTGCTCTTTAGGTAATATATACTAAATATTCTACCACCTCTCTCACGATGATTTTAATAATTCTAACCTTAAAATCTTTCATATGGTACATTTTTGTTATGATATTAATTGCCTCAATTTTGTGTTTTTAATATGATTTCTGTTTCTCATTTCAACTTTTTCAGTTTATCATCATATTTTGGTGTTTTTCATTTGTGTTTCTCTTGAATTTTTTGTTGAGTTTATCATGTTGTTTTAATGCCAAACTTTGAGAGGTGTTAGTTGAACTTGAATTAAGAGATTTTTTTTTTCATAATCTCTTAATAAAAAATGAGCCCCTGAACACCATATTTATCCAAAAATGTTTTGTGTACACATAACATTTTTATTTTTATTTTCTAATTTATTTTATGTATAACTATCTCTTTTTTCTTTTCTATTATTTGGATTGCAGCAATTTTACTTTCATATTCTCACATTTCGATGACTTCTTAATTTCCATAGTTTTCTTGGATTATTACTCATTTTGGCTCTACACATTATTGTTTTTTTTAAAATATTATTTAAGAGTATAAGAACATTGTTTAGGCATCCTACATCTTCAAAAATGTACATAGTTATTATAACAAAAAAACATAAATGAAAAAAAATGCCAATGTCTTTTTTCTTTCTTTATCTTCCTAAACTGAATAAATTTCAATGTAAACATCTTTTAATAAAAAGAGAGATAAATCTAATTAAGTTATACTAATTTTATGCTTTTAATATAAATAAAAATAATATAATTCACTTCTCATCAAGCTGGAATAGCTCAGTTGGTTAGAGCGTGTGGCTGTTAACCACAAGGTCGGAGGTTCAAGCCCTCCTTCTAGCGTTTTTACTTTTGGTTCAATTTCATCTTTGGTCCCTTTAAATTGCTTTCCAGCGTTGGTTTAACTTCATCTTTGGTCCCTCTAATTTGCCTTTTGCTTTAATTTCATTGCTTTCTAGCGTTGAATTCTGTATGGTCGTTTTATATTGGTTTCTAAATTTCCTAACCTATTAAAAGTCATTTTCCTTAGGTTCAATTGCATCAATGGTCTCTCTAAATTGCTTACTAAGCTTCAAACCATTTTAATTCAGTCCTTAAATTAATATTATTGTTTCTATTAGGTATTTTCGTCAGCCTATTTGTAAGCTTAGGCTTTAAATACCTAAAGTTTAAAATGTTTAGATTGGGTCTTCAAAGTAATAGTATCGTATCAAGCAAGTCTTTTCCTCAGCCTATAGATCCAAATTACTCTAAATTGGTTCATAAACTTCAAAACGTTCTAATTGAGTCTTCACGAGATTTAATAATGAAAACATAATTAATAATTTTATATGCTAAGAATCTAAAGTAGTAAGTTGTTAAAAGTTTTGTGCTGGTCTAGATTTGATTTAAATTGTACTAAAAATTCTATACTTTTATATAGTTGTTTTCAACATGTATACTGTTATTAAATCACAATCATAGAAGAGATGAAATTAGTCGAAAGAGCGTGACTATTGGGGACCTCTCAAAACTCTCTGTAAAAGTATGTATATTTTCAAAGAAAAGTGTTAACTCCAATCTCTCCCTTCCTTAACTTAGTTAACATAACTACTTAACTTCTGGTTATTTAAATTATATATAAATCTGTAAGACCCAAATCTTTCCCGGGCCTAAAATGAACAGCCCAACAAACAATCAAGACTCCAAAACTAGAACCCAAAACCCAAACCAAAACAACTAAACTAAACCTAAAAGACCCCAAACTAAACAACTAACCCAATGCCCAATACAAACACAGCCCAAAACCAAATTAAACCCAATCCAGACAGCCCAAACCCATAACAAACAAAAAAAAAACAAAACAAACCCTAGAAACCCCTAGGTCGGTAGCCTAGTCTCTGCCGATGCACTTAACAACGCGGATGGCGATGGAGGTGTCGGAGACTCGGCCGGACTTGGAGAGAGGGGGAGAGTGTTTTGAGAGGTTTTTGAAAGTTCTTTTTTAAGAGGGGTAGAATGAATTTTTGGTAAAAATTTTGATATCGTTTTGGCCCCTGACCCGAGATCCAACCCGCTCCAGTTAAAGACCCTCGTGTTTTTAAGCGGATGGGCTATTTGCGCTTTTAGCCCTTCCGCTTTTTTATAGTTTTGCAATTAAATCTTTCATTATTTCTAATTTTTATCCCGCAATTTGTCTCGATTTCAAATTGGTCCCTCTTGATGCTATGCGTTTTGGAGGGGAAGGGAAAATTGCCCTTTTGACCCCTCCTTGTTATTCGCGCGTTTCAATTCTGTCCTTCGCCTTATTTTTATTCCAGATTTTCCCTAAATTTCTGTTTTAAGTCCAATTTTAGTCCTTTTTGGTTATTTAGCTATATTATTATTAAATTAATTAATATTACTATTATTATTACTACTACTACTATTATTATTATTATTACTATTATCATTATTCTTATTATTAGTATTATCATGCTTATTATTATTATTACTATTATTTTTATTATGTTATTATTCTTTATTATTATTATTATTATTATTATTATTTCATTTGTTTTATTTTACTTTCAATTTCCAACTAAACTTTTTTTGTTTTATTTGTTTCTCTACTTATTATCCTTTTTTATTTTTGGTTTTTTATTATTATTGTTATTTCATTATTTATTTATTTACTTATGTCTATATTTTTTATATATATTTTCAAATTTTATATTATTATTATTATTTTAATTATAATTATAATAATAATAATTATTATTATTATTATCATTTCTTATTTTGTTTTATTTAATATTTTTATTTTCTTTATTTTCGTTATTTTTATTTCTTTATTTATTTATTTTACTATTAGCTTGCTTTTCATTTATTCATTTACCTTATTGTCATTTATTTTCGCTTTATTATTGTCGCTCATATTGTCGCATCTATTATTATGTTGTTACGTATATTAACACCATGATTTGCTTTCACATTTTACTATAAATCGTATTGCAATAATCTTTACACGATGTACAAAACTATATTTTTAAAATAAGCAAGCTTTAGTATTTTAGAATTCGAAAGGTCGTTCCCTAACTTACGGGATTTCGATTTTCTCAATGAATCCAAATAAACGAATGTTTTTGAAGCACGAATTTTAAATATTCTCAAGTATTAAGAAAAGATCGTATTCTAACTTACGGAATATGATTTCTTTCTAAAACCGAGATAATTAAATATCTTTCAAAAATAAATAATTTGCAGTGTTTATTCTCGTTTCGAGGATTTAAAATATTGTGTCCTAACTTACGGGACGTAATTCTTTGCCTCGATTAACGTGAAACACACCTTTTTCTCAAAAAAATTTCAATTAAGCAATAATTTAACGATGGATTGTATCTTTTTTCAAAGTTCTCAATTTTCGACACTAAGACACTAATTAATCAACTAGGTATCAATTTTGGGCGTTACGAGGGTGCTAATCCTTCCTCGTGCGTAACCGACTTCGAACTGTGTTTTTCTCATTTACGTGGACCAAAATGTTGTTTAAATAAATAAAACCATTTATTAAAAATAACCACTTTTACGAGGTGACTCAATCATACCTCATCAAAAAAGATTGGTGGCGACTCCTATTTTTTCATTTTCATTTTCAAAATCAAGTCGACCCCCTTTTTTAAAAAAATGGTTTCGACAAATCTATTTACTTAATTATAAAATTAAGGAGCATCACATATATATACACTAATTTTCTATCCTATGCAATGCACGAATTGTTTGTGTGTTTTATAAAATTGTTATTATTTAAATAACAACCTATTAATTAAAATTATTGATGAAACAATATTTGAAGATATAAACAACTTAAGCTTTTGAAATATAATAGAATAAATTTGTAATATTACGAATATAATAAGGCATTATGAGGAAGAAATTTGAAAGATAAAATTGTTATAAAATGTGGTTATATATATATATATATATATATATATATATATATATATAATTAATGATTCAAAATCTTAACATACAAGTAAGTTTAGAAAGTAAAGTTTTATTATTCTAAATAATTTAAAAGCATAAACTTGACTTATGAAAAAAATAAAAAATAGTTGACTAATTTTTGTTTGTAATATGGATATTGTAGATAAAAGTGAATTATTTAAAAATTATTACATAACAATTTTAAAAAAATTAGAAATAAATTTTGAAGGAAAATAATTTGACTATTTTAAATTTATTTTATATTAAGGACAAATTAAGGTAGATATATGAACTTACATCTATATATTATATAAAACCAACTTTTAATGGAGCTTTTAGAAGTTAATAGGGGCATTTTAGGTAATATAAAAAATTAATACGGATATTTTATTAGTCTAGATATTAAAATTTAATAAGGGGAATTTAGGTATTTTGTAAAAAAATAATTAATCAATTTATAAGTTTGAAATTGTTATTTATTCTATTACAGCTCATATGTCAATAATAGGTTAAAATCTGATATTTAAGAAATGGAAAATAATATATAATGGTAATATTATATATAAAATAATGTACATAATTTTGGTAAAGAAATTAACATAGAAGGTCATTTGGAGTAAAACTGAAGAGCTTTTGACAACAAACCCATTCTAGATTTGAAAGGTAATGGCCAACTATGGTAGACATAAAAGGATTTTGAGGTTTCCTACAATTAACTACTATTCTTGAAACAAATAAATAATTGTTATGAATATCTTATTATATGGATGTCCATCATAATCAAGATAAAGTTTTAGTATACTATTAGAATTAGATCTCTACTTCTTTTATACTTCTTATGCCTATAAATAGAGACTCTGATGAAGCACTGTAATCACCCCTTTTGATCAATAAAGTACATTCTCTGTTACTTTCATATTTTCTTTGTTCTTTATTCTCCCCATCTCTCTTTATTTTATAACAATAATAATATATTTTCATTCTTTCTTTCTTTTAGTAAATAATACTTTTTAATTTTCTATGCTCTTATAGGCCGAATTAGGCTTGGACAAAAGTTTTTTTATTTAAGTAATAAAAAAATTTTAAATTTAAATTTAATTATAAAAGTATATAAATATCAATTTAAAATATAATTTTTAATATTTTATTATTTTGTAAATAGCAAAATAGCTTTTTGGTTTATCTGGAAATGAAATTGGGCTTGAAAATTTTGGGACGATACAATTCAAAGAGTAAACAATACTTTTTTTAGTTTTTAAATTTTTATAATTTTAAAGAGTTTTATATTTTTCATAGTTTTGGGAAATTTATACAGAAAATAAATAAATTTATTATTCCTATTTCTTATTGCTTTGCTACTATAGAATATTGCTACTATAAAATATAGAATACCGTGTTCCATAACAACAAAACCCGATTTTATTGAGCCAATTTTATTGATAGAAAATAGAGAGAAAAAAGATCAAGTGAATAAAGGAAGTAATTGCATTTAAATAAGAACTAAATTGGGAAAAAAAATAGTAAAAGTTGATGGTTAAAAGATTCACGCATAATGATTTTTTTGGTCTTCCAACTTTATGAAAAAGTCATTTTAATTCATTTAAATTTTCGCCTCTTTTAATCATTGAACTTGCATTATTTGTCAAATTATCCAAAAATGATAGAAAAGTTAATGTTTGTTAACTTTGTTGATGTGACATATATGTGGATTGCCACATTAGCAATTAATTAATCTTTTAAAAATTTTAAAAAATATATTTTTTTATAATTTTATAATAATTTTAATAATTGAAAACAAATTATAATTTTTTTAAATCTTAAAAAAAAATTATTAATTGCTAACTCGAGCAGTTTCTTGAAAACTTGCTTTAGATAGAAAACTTTGAGTGTTTAGATATGCTCTCGTTATTCCCAATAAAATGGCTCGATAACAAATCGCTTCTTCTAAAGCACGCCTCATTCGTTCCGCTTGCAACAATCCAATCAATTCCCCGGGTAAAAAAACATTAGACATTTCATTTTCTGAAACCAATACTTTTGATGTTATTTGACGTACAATAATTTCTATATGCCTATTATGGATCTCATGCCCTTCTAAGATCGATAAAACTTTTGGATCTTATTAACCAAAGGGAGACGACTTTGTACTATAGTTAGCTAAGTACCAATCATGAATCCCCAAGGAATTCCAAGAATTCTTGTTATACATTCTAAGTTCATCGATATTGAAAAAATACGCTGTCTGGGGGCTTTACCGGGACTAACTAGTAAAAGGCCTAGAGCCGGAAGTGATCTTAGAAACCAATTGCGCCCTAATAAAAAATCTCAAAATCGTATTCGCATGGCAATCTACGTGTGTGCGACGTTGGCAAAGTTAACAAATGTTAACTTTTCCTTCCATTTTGGGGTAATTTAGCAAACAACGTAAGTTCAAGGACAAAAAAAATGCAAAAAATTAAATGGAAGACTAAAATAATTTTTTTTGTATAGTTAGAGTGTCAAATATATCATTATATCAAAAAAAAATATTTTACTTTTTTTTCTGTTAATGGTACTAGCAATAAATTTGGACAGTTCTGTCAATTAAAATGATCAAAAAATTTTAAATCATTTCAAGTAAAGGGTCTTAATTTCTTAAAATTAAAGTAAAGGGACTGAATTTTAAATTTCATTAGAGTATAGGGACTTTTAACATTTTTAAATATGTAAGAATTTAAAATATAAGGACTATATTCTTAAGTTGAGTATGGTAACGGGATTAAATTGCAAAAGCCATAAAGTTAAACTAATTGGAGGCTCTTTTCGTCATTCACTCTCAATGTTATCAAAACCCTAACTATAAAAAAGTGCACCTAATGTCGCAGCATCTTTTCGAAAGCTGAAATTGGAAAAGCCCTAATTTGACAGCTCTCTCAGTCTCTCATTTTGCCTGAAAACCATGGTAAGTCTCGTTTTCCATGTATTTCGATTCTCAATCTTAATCTAAGTCTTGTTTGGTAGCTGAGAAAAAGAAATTAGGATTTGGGTATACAGAAAATAGAAATTTAAAGGAAGTGGAATTTTACATACTAATTGTAACAATGTAATTAACTATGTAGTCTCTCTCTCTTTTTCTTTTCTTTTCTTTTTTTTGTTATTTTTGTTATATGTTTCCATGCTTGTAAAAAACTGAAGCTAAATAGATACTGGAAACGCGCAAAGCTTTGTCGTAGTCTTGTTGAGGGAAAGTTCATATTGGAATTAGATTTAACCGTGTGTTCTCTGGCAATGGTGTATACTTAGATTAATGGGTTTCTTTAAGTTTTCTTTTTGTTAGATTAAGGCGGGATTAGGTGGCATTTTCAATGATTTTTGGTATATTTTGTAGTCGAGGAGAAAAGTTAGGGAGCCCAAGGAGGAGAATACTACCCTTGGGCCGGCTGTACGAGACGGCGAGCATGTTTTCGGGTGGCTCACATTTTTGCTTCTTTTAATGACACTTTTATTGTAAGTAATAGCCTTATTGGCTTCTCCTTGATTTTGTTATTTTCCTGGTAGTTCATCCCTTTTAAAATGATATCATTGAATTCGCAGCATGTGACAGATTTGTCTGGAAGGGAAACAATGGTTCGCATTACGGGTATGGTTTATGCTGCTTGTATTTCAAAAATGGTTCTTTTGACATCTTATTTTATTAATTAGACTACTGGACAACAGTAATGAAATTTGCGAAGCTATAATAAAATGTTAGTTAGACTTTGCAATTTGTGCTGGTATTCATACCCCTGCTCGGAGGTGTTTCTATGAAGAGTATTTTTCTTACTTAATCCCTGCATATTTTACTACCATAGGTGGTATGAAGGTGAAAGCTGATAGGGATGAGTCTTCCCTTATGCCGCCATGCTTGCAGCACAAGATGTTTCTCAACGCTGCAAGGTCAGTAGTTATTGTTGTACCTTTTAAGTTATGGTGCTATGTGTGATTAAATGCTTTGAATTTATGTTCATTCATGTTTGTCATCTGCAGGAGTTGGGTATTACAGCCCTTCATATAAAGCTTCGAGCCACTGGAGGGAACAAAACCAAGACACCTGGTCCTGGTGCCCAGTCAGCACTTAGAGCCCTCGCTCGTTCTGGCATGAAAATTGGACGCATAGGTACAAATTTTTCACCCTTTTGTTTCTCTTTTACATTCGGTGCATTTATTTCCAACTCTTGTGAACTCACATGTAACCTTTTCATTACCTCAGAGGATGTTACCCCCATTCCCACCGATAGTACTCGTAGAAAGGGTGGCAGACGCGGAAGAAGGCTGTGATTCTTTGCTTCATATCTGCTACTCAGCCGCTGCTGCTGGCGGTTTGACATTAGGAATTCTCTTTTGCTTTTGCAACAATTTTCTGATTAGATTCAAGTATGCTTTGCTCTGTTCTTATGTTGCACACTTGTAGTTCCTGAATGGATTTTGATCCTTGAATCTTAAATTGGACAAAATGTTGTGGAACTCTTTAAATTTTTCGGCTAAAGGGGTATATAAGCCCTTAACTTTGACTAAGGCCCTTCCGCGAAAAACACAGTTAATTAAGTCCTCAATCTATTTGGCAATTAAATCCTTTGATTGGCACGGTGCTGATGTGGCTGTTAATGGTGCTAACATGGCACTCCATGTTAGTGACAGTTGCTGATGTGGCAGTGTTAAGATTAGTTGCCATGTTAGCATTAGAAAAAAGAAATTCAAAAATTTAAGAAGAATTTTAAAGAAATATTTTTAATGTTTTACTGAAATGAACTTGGATGGTTGTTTCAAAATTTATTTATTTTTTAAATTTAAAAAATTATTTTAAAAAAAATAATTTTAATTTTTTTTATAAATTTATGTAAGTATCATTATAATTTATAAAAACATTAATTAAAATTTAAAAAAGTTAAAAATTAGTAAAAATCATTTAAAAGTGAAGTTCAAAATGAAATAGGACATATGATTGTCTAAATTCACGGCAATTGTTCAAATTCATATAGATACTTTTTTTGAAGTATATAAAGTTTAAGAAGTATTAAAAAAAAAAATTTCCTTGAAAATATGATATGTATATCAATTTTTTAAATTTTATTGGTATATTTTAAGATATATAAAAAAATAAATAAATATTTTAGAAAATAAATAAGTAAAAATAAATTTATTTTTCATACTATAATAAGATAGGTGGCATTTGAGCTAGTCCAAACTTGACATTGCCATGTCAGCAACTGACGTTGACATGGAGCGCCACATCACTGTTGTTAATGGTTACGTCAATGCTATAATGGTCAAAGACGAAAAACGTTGATCGAAACTCTTTAATTTAAGTAAAAGCTTTTATTATTTTTTATTTTACATATGGTCTCATAATGTGCTTAGAGGTTATTGTTTTTTTCGATCCTATTTGAAGTTTATATTCATAAATAATTATCTTAAACTTGAACTTCATTAATATTATATTTTTAGATCTAATATAAAATTATATTAGTTTTTATTTAATATTTAATATATATTTTTATTAAATTTATAAACATAAACTAGTGATGTATTCTTTATATTTATATTATTTTATATAATAGTGCAAAGATGAATAGCAAGGTAAAAGAAATTGAAAATAAGAGATAATATTCACCAACTTTCAATCACGACAATAAGAGTCTTCACTAACTAATATACACAAAAGTAGCTAACCAATAGACTAACAAACGTAACAATCTTATACCAGCTAATAAGTAACAGTTAGCTAGTTGATGCCATCAAACTTGTTTAACAAATTTGTACACCACTTAAACATGTGTTTTATTATCTAATATTTCCTCTTTTCTTTTAAACTCGATCTCTCTATAGAACACACACCTAGTCTTGATCTCAATCCAACAAACAGAACTTCAGAAAATGGCTTGGTTAATAGGTCAGCAACTTGTTCTTGAGCAGGAACATGATTGATTTGTAATTGACCTTGCACAACCTTTACCTTTAACATGCTTCATTTTAGCATGAAAAATAGGGTTGGTTGAGATTTGTATTGCACCCATATTATAGCACTAGATTGTAGGAATGCCAACAATTTCTTATCCAAGTTCATTTAGCAAATAACTAAACCAAGTCAAGTCAGCTGCAGCATTAGCTATGCTACGATATTCTACTTCTGAGGTGGATTGTGAAACAACAGTTTGTTTCTTGGATGACCAATCAACTAAGTTCCCTTCGAGATAGATACAAAATCTAGAAGTAGATTGTTTATCCTTAAGGGAGCTGCCCCAATCAGAACCAGAGAAAGTAGGAAGAGTAAGTCAAGTTTCATCGTTTAAATAATAGTCCATGAGTCATTGTGCCTTGCAAATATCTAAGTATTCGTTTAATAGCTCGCCAGTGTTTGGTTGAATGAGCTTGCATGTATTGACTAACCTTGTTAACCGAAAAAGCAATATCAGGCCTGGTTAAGCAAATGTATTTGTTGGAGTTAAGACACAAAGCTGAGCAGTTACAGCAAAGTCTTAAGCGTCAAGCAATATTGACTTGCTGAACAAACAAGAAAAATTGGGCTTCAAGAACAAAAAAGATAGCTGAATTTAAGCAGAAACAAGGAGAAAATTTGATGAAAAAGATTCATTAGATTTTTGAAAAGAAAAACATTACATATATCAAGTGATTAACTTGTAGAAATTAGTAAAAAAAAAAGTCACCTAATTACACCTAACTCCACTAACAATGTTTTCAAACTTATGAAACATTGCTTGCACACTTGGTTATGCTGATTTATCAAATCTATCAGCACTAACTTACAACAAATTCATTACAAACTTAGTTCAATTGTAACTAAATCAAGACATCACCAAAACATCAAAATGACAGTTACATGTGCTTCATCTGCTGATTGCATGGCTTGATCCCAAGGGTTACATGTAAGCCAAATTTTAACACTCAACCTTGGCTTCCATGCTACAAACACCCAATCTAGCTCTCAAATTCTTGAACCTTGACACACCAGGAGCCTTTGTCAATATATAGGCCAATTGGTCTTCTGAACTGCAATGAACCAGATTGATTTCTTGATATTGTTCCATTTCTCTAACAAAATGAAATTTGATCTTAAAATGCTTTGCTTTCCCATGAAACACCGGTGATGTGGTCGTTGAGAGCACCAAAGATATCCTACTCCCTGCAAAATAACAAAAAAGAACAGTAAAGGGGAAGGAGGGTTTAATCTTCAGGGACCGGATTGCACAAATGCTTGTTTCTCGAACTTCTGGGCAGAATCGTGCCCAAGAAAACCTGCGTTCCTAAAAAAATAAAAAAAAAAACAAAATTTTAAAGTTTTGATCTGGGAGTAAAATAAAATAAAAATGAAATTAAAAAGTTGAATTGAAATTTCAAAAATTAAAAGTAACAATAAAATTGAGAAAAAAATTCTTATGGTGATTTTCCAGCCTCCGGTTGTCTCGATTCGCCTTGGGTTCAATCCTTGGCTTTTAAGTGACCATTCTCAAGCAGAATAAGCCAGTTATAGTGGAAGAGGACGCGTACGACCACCAGTTCCAAGAATTTAGACTTAAGATTTGACGGAACCTGACTCTAGCCAATAATCGCTTTTGTGGGGCTATCTTCTACTAGATCATCACTTCCCAACGGCGAATACCACGCCATTTTGTCTCTTGGACTCGCCAGCCTCTGACGCAGAAAGCGAACGAACCGACTATGCAACTTTCCCAAAACGTACAAAGCGGCCGTTTCTTGCACAAGTTGAAAAGATCACTTATTAAGGGGCATGGATGGAAGCGTCAACCCGTAATACGGAGAAGCGGTGAATACTTATTGAGAAAGCTAAGCGCGGATTCTAAGCCTCATGAACCCTTTTTGGGAAATTTCGACAACTTTCGGGTAGATGAGTTTAGTGGCTCATGCTTTTTGTAAAAGAAATAAAAATAATAGAAATAGAATTTTTATTGGGGAAAAAATATGGAAAGAATAAAAGGCTAAACTTTATGAAGGAGAGAGTGTTTACAGAAAAATAGATTGTGTAATTTGTTTCACTCCATCCCCTATTTATATTACTAGAAAACCTAGTCTATTCCTAATTAAATTCTAAAAGATAAATACAAATAAATAAATATAATTAAAGATAAATAAAAATAAATGCTAAAATTAAATCTAAATAATAATCCTTAATAATTATCCTAATATAATTAAACATTAAATAGAGTCTTATGCTATAAAATCTCTTCTTCTGCACTTTTGCCCTTATGTCTTCCATACTTGCATTTTTGGCATCACTTTTTTTCCCTATGTCGCATGTTGGCCCATTTTATCTTCAAATTCATGCTTTTTGCCTTTAAATTTCCTTTTGCCTTCAATTTAGTTCCTCAAAGATAAAAAGACCATAAAATAGCCCAAATTAGTAGAATCATACACAAAATAAACATGCAATTAGCACATAAAAATATATTGTTCTAGAGTATTATCAAATTCCCCCTACTTAGCCCATGCTTGCCTTCAAGTATGGTTCCTGTCCACTGTGAAAATTAAATCCTACCATGAAAGAAATACTACTCCAAAGTTTTATGAAAATTAGTCAAAATGCATATGAAAAATAAAGAGAACCCTTAGCTTAATTTAAGTAAAATTGAAAAAGTGTACCAATTAACACACACAAAATTTAAGGTCGACTTGGATTATTTCATGAAAATTAGGTAATTTACCAAACCTATCAAGACACCCTATTTGTTTTTACCTTTAGTCCCCAAATTTTATTAATACATCTTTCTCTTTAATATCTTTTTAATTTAATTTAATTTATTTATTTTTACTTAGGAATATATTGAACCTTTTGACGCGAAGAGAGATGACAGCCAAGCATCGCACCCCGGTTACTCAGCCCAACACACTCCTAATTTTTATTTTTCTTAAGAACATATCGAACCTTTTGACGTGAAGAGAGATGACAGCCAAGCACCTTACCCCAGTTACTCAGCCCAACACATTCTTAAAAATTGATTCCGGTTAGCGGAGTTTTACCTGACATGTCACACAACCTTTTGACACGAAATAGGATGACAACCCAAGCACCCTACCCTGGTTACTCAGCTAGTCACGTCTTAAGCTGCACTCATAACCACAGAAACATTATTATTAAACAAAATTTTAATTTTGGAGGACTTAGGAGCAACAATCAAGTGTTAAAAATAAGTTTCAGCAACCACCTTAATAGTCCTGAACATATTTAAAGCATGCAATTGTATAAAGTGTCCTATTTTCATTTAGACATAATCAATTATACTATAAGCAAGATAGGGTTAACTTTATCGATCATAATTATCTAGGCTAAAAGAAATAAAACAATAGAGATGAAATCAAACAGGCAAAATCATAACTAACTCAGTAGACAAGAAGCATACATGTGGGTCAAACAGTGGGCAAGTCGTGGTCAAATTCTTGGGCATGAAAAGAGGCAGGATATTCTTAAAAAAAATTATATGGCAGCAACAACCATAGCAACAGCAGCATCTAAAACGACAGAACTAATGAGGAATGCCTCCCCCTACTTAAACCACATAGTCCGCGATGTGGAAGAAATAAATAATTAGGCAGAAGAAAAGTTTAGAAGAACTCCCTGTGCAATTACTATCGTTCGCGCATAATGGCAATGAGATCAGCTAGTTGCAGGCTAAAAGTGTCGAGTCGAGCCTCGATGCGCTCTAAGCATTGCTCAACGGTCATCAAAGGTTGGGCTTGAGTGGGTTCTTCGTTCTAATTTTGCCGTCGAAAGATTCGTTCAGCTGGTGTGGAGCGAACGCCTGGTGGGACAAAATGGAAGGAAGATGGATTACCAAGAAGCAGTCCCATCGAGTCGAGGCATTGAGCCTCCAAAGGATCGGCCTGACAAGTAACACGCAAATTTGAAATGGGAGCATTAGTGTCTTGCAGCGAAAATAACAGTGTTTGGTTGAATGAGCTTGCATGTATTGACTAACCTTGTTAACCGAAAAAGCAATATCAGGCTTGGTTAAACAAATGTATTTGTTGGAGTTAAGACACAAAGCTAAGCAGTTACAACAAAGTCTTAAGCTTCAAGCAGTATTGACTTGCTGAACAAACAAGAAAAATTAGGCTTGAAGAACAAAAAAGATAGCTGAATTTAAGCAGAAACAAGGAGAAAATTTGATGAAAAAAATTCATTAGATTTCTGAAAAGCAAAGCATTACATATATCAAGTGATTAACTTGTAGAAATTAGTAAAAAAAAAGCCACCTAAACAAACCTAACTCCAGTAACAATGTCTTGAAACTTATGAAACATTGCTTGCACACTTGGTTATGTTGATTTATCAAATCTATCAACATTAACTTACAACAAATTCATTACAAACTTAGTTCAATTGTAACTAAATTAAGACATCATCAAAAATCAAAATGACAGCTGCACGTGCTTCATCTGCTAACTGCATGGCTCGATCCCAAGGGTTGCATGTAAGCTAGCTTCTAACACTCCTCCTTCGCTTCTGATACGAGCTCGATTTAGTGTTGATTCGAGTCGTTTAGATTTCCTGATCGTGAAATTAAGTAGGTGTTGAGTTTTAACAAAATAGGCTGGAAAAGATGAAAAAATAGGTTCAGACAAGGTTTGAAAGATAATTAAATTAGCTAATGAAGTAATTCGGCTAAGGCCAAAAGTGAACCAACAATGAAGGGAATTGTTGACCCGATTCTTAGACGGCATTTAGATGGAAATGGATAAGAGATAATTTGGCTAACCTCAACCAACTATCTAGCAAGACAGGAATCGATGGTATGGTCGAATGCCACACTTTGGAAAGTGATAAGTTCAGATAACAAGGAAGAATGACGCCATAAGCTGAGCTTGATAAGTCGTTTCAATCCAAAAAGAACAATGATGAATTCTCACAGAAAAATAGAAGTTCATATATTTGGTCTAAAAGTCCCTACAACTAGCTGAAAACAAAATATTTATAGGCATGAGACAAACCCCAGCCGAATAGACACACACACTTAGCTTAATTGAGCTATTAATGAACTTAATTGAGCTAATTAAAAACTACAATACCTTTGATGAACTCTAACTTAAGGAACGGCAATGTACAACATGTTTGGCCTTCTATTCAGCTAATAATTAACTCTAATGAGCTGAATAAACTTGATTCAATGCTTGATTAGCTAAAGAGTCATAACAGCCTTTTAATTTCTCCTTGGACAGCCAAATGACCAACAGCCAAAAATTAATGTCATTTGGCACACGAGTCGAGTCGAGGCATTGAGTATCCAAAGGATCGGCCTGACAAGTAACATGCAAATCTAAAATAGGAGCATTAGAGCCATGCAGAGAAAATAACAGTGTTTGGTTGAATAAATGAGCCTAAAATTAGAAGACGCTTTGCATTTATAACATGTTCGGATTGAAGCACATACCAATAGCCCAAATTTATTGGGCGATCGGTATACATACACCAAATTTACTGAGCATCTCGACAGCCTGAAAAATTGTAAGCCAAATAATGGTGTATGTAACATAAGGCGGGGTTACGAAACCATAAATCCTTTGATGTTTTTGGGCTATACATGGATTCGGCATTATTAGTTAACAAAGTAAAAGCCTCGATAGCCTTAAAATCTGCAGGGAAAGTACATAGGCTATTTTTATAATCAGTAGACATGGTATAGTCCTCAGTCACAAAAGATAATGCAATATTAAAATCAGTGAGGGACAAATTATGTATGGTACCAAGTAACCGAAATTTGACAACACCAAGTGTATCCAACGAGATTTGACCGTGTTGCTGAAAATGAAATGTGGAATAGAATTCCAAAACTAGCTCATAATAGGCACAGTGAGTAATATCAAAATTTCCAACCCAACCAATATTGCGAAAATAATTAGTAACAACAATTTCAAGATGTAAAGCATCCAAAACAGGGCACGAGTTGTTTATGGCATAAACGATCATACCTATTTCAGCTGGTAGTAGTATCAAATGCTAAGTTACCGTGTAAATGACACTTGGGTGGTAAAACAGTTGTGCGAGACCGGTAGGTTCATTCGTGAGGGGGCAACGGTTGCTGGTCGTCGCGGCTCTTGGAGGTGTCAGAGCGAGTGGGCTATTCGGGGACTTAGGCGTCAGAGTTGTGTGAAGAGCTCGTGAGTGCCTCTGTTGTTTGGGCCGAACAGAGTGGTGGATGCTGTCGATGCCGGTGTTGCGTCAATTTAGGTACCGAATCTCGTTCTCGCGTCAGTGTTGGAAGGCAGAGAATGGTTTGTTCGGCATGTAGAGGAGAGGGCGACGGTGGTGGTGCGACGTTCGAAGGAGATGAGAAAGGAGACGCCGGTGTTGCGCGAAGCGGAGAAGACAGCGTGCGTAGAGGAGTCGAGAACGCCGTGGCTTCGTCGTGAGGAAGGGGTGAAAAAGGCGTAGTGTCGAGGTTTGGTGACGCAGTAGGAGAAGCGTGCGGCGAAGAGGAAGAAAAGGAGGGCGAGGCTTCGTGCGACACTGAAGAGGCGAAAGACGGTGGAGGGCGCGAATGAGAAGAAATGCCGTTGGCCAAATCTACAGTTTGGGGAGCGAAAAAATGGCGCCGGCGTGAGTTGATGATGAAAGACGGCTTGGCGGCGGCGCGGTTGCTGGTTCATACCATGGTGGTTGGCAAATCGGCTATGGGGGTTGAAAGGGTGAGTGTTTCGGCGGTTAGGGGAAAATTTTAGGATATGAGATGTATTAGGCTAAAAGGTGGCATTTGGCTGTAGGGTTAGGGTAGGCATGGGCAGGGATAGGATATTCTGGGTTGGAATAGGGGTAGGATAAGGGCTGTTTGGCTACAATTTTTTTTTGTTTTTCTCCCTTTTTCACTTAGGTTTTCCTAGACAAAAGAAGAAAATTTATTAATAAAATAAAATAATAAATAACAAAATAAAATAAAACTAATATATAAAATAAAATAAAATAATAAAAATTAAAAATTAAGAAAAATAAATAAAAATAAAGGTTGGGTTGCCTCCCAACAAATGCTAGTTTAACGTCGTTAGCTCGACGCCGTGAATGGTTCTATGGTGGTTCTAACTGATTTTTTTTAATTATGTGGGCCTGAAAATTCTCGTAAAATGGCTTCAGCCGTTGGCCATTGACTAAGAAATGCTTTCCTAATTCTGCACTCTTTATTTCAACCGCACCATATGTGAATACTTCAATCATAATAAAAGGCCCTTGCCATCGAGATCGAAGCTTACCTGGGAACAATTTTAATACGGAGTTATAAAGTAAAACTTTTTGTCCTATAGAAAAATTCTTCTGAGCTATTTTTTTTATCATGAAACAACTTTTCTTATCTTTATAAATACGAGCATTCTCGTAGGCATCATTACGAATTTCCTCCAATTTTTGGATGTCTAATTTACTTGCCTTCCTTGTAGGCTCTAACTCCATATTACATTTTCGAACAACCCAATAAGCTTTATGCTCCAACTCTACAGGAAGATGGCAAGCTTTGCCAAAAACAAGCCGATATGGGGTCATGCCAATTGGTCATTTATATGCTGTCTGATAGGCCCAAAGTGCGTCATTAAGCTGAAGACTCCAATCTTTCTGTTGGGCCTGACTGTTTTCTCCAAAATAGACTTGATCTCCCTGTTCGAAACCTCTGCTAGGTCATTCGTTTGGGGATGGTAGGCTGTCGCTATACGATGATGAACTCCATATTTTTTCATGAGTACCTCCATGACTTTATTACAAAAGTGGGTGCCAAGATCACTGATCAAAGCTCGAGGTGTGCCAAACCTAGAAAAAGTAGTTCGCTTTAGAAACATAGTCTACTGCAAGAATTATATATACATTTCTAAATGAGGAAATAAATAGGCCCATGAAATCAATGCCCCATTCATTAAAAATCTTACATACATGAATCAGGGATAAGGGCATTCAATTTCGTTTAGTGATGTTATCTGTATATTGACATTTATCGCAAGACTTACAAAATTTATATGCGTCACGAAAAATTGTGGGCCAATATAGCCCACACCTCAATACCTTGTGAACAATTCGTTTAGGGCCAAAGTGACCTCTACAAGCTTCTGTATGACAAAAAGTGAGGATAGAGGTTACCTCAGCTTCTGGAACACATCGTCTTATTATCTGATCTGAACAGTGTTTCCACAAGTACAACAGCTAAGAGTTCTTTTTCTGTGGTGGTGTAGTTGCTTTGTGCAGCATCTAGAGTTTTTGAGGCATAGCAAATGACATGAGGCTCTTTGTTGATCCTTTGCCCCAACACGACCCCCACACTGTGTTCGCTTGCATCGCACATAATTTCAAAAGGGTATTTTTAATTTGGTGCTTGCACTATAGGAGCGGAAACCAACTTCTGCTTAAGTGCGTCGAAAGCCTCCTTACATTTTGGGCCAAACTCAAATTTCTTATCTTTCTGCAATAACTCCCATAGTGGTTCAGCTAATTTGGAAAAGTTCTTTATAAAACGCCTGTAAAATCCTGCATGGCTAAGGAAAGAACGTATCTCCCTTACAGTAGAGGGATATGGTAAAGAATTTATAATGTTAGTTTTGGCCTTATCGACCTTAATTCCCTTAGTTGAAACTATATGACCTAGAATCAAACCTTTGTCTACCATAAAGTGACACTTTTCATAATTCAAGACAAGATTAAATTCTATACACCTACTTAAAGTTATCGTTAGGTTTTTAAGGCATTCATTAAAACAATTCCCATGCACAGTAAAATCATCCATAAAAACTTCGATAATTGTTTCCACATATTTAGAAAATATACTCATCATGCATCCCTGGAAGGTGGTCGATGCGTTGCAAAGTCCAAATGGCATCCTTTTGTATGCAAATGTGCCAAATGGGCACGTAAAAGTGGTCTTTTCCTAGTCTTCTGGTGCAACTGGAATTTGGAAGAAACCTGAGTATCCATCAAGACAACAAAAATGAGTTTTACCAGCTAATCGCTCAAGCATTTGATCTATAAAAGGAATAGGGAAATGATCTTTTCTAGTGTAAGAATTCAAATTCCTGTAATCAATGCATACACGCCACCTATTTTGCACTCGAGTTGGTACCAAGTCACCTTCAGCATTTTTCCTTACTGTCACGCCCGTTTTCTTGGGCACGACTTGTACCAGACTTACCCATCTACTGTCTGAAATGGGTTAGATTATGTCAGCATCCAGCAGCTTAATTATCTCCTTTTTTAACCACCTCCATCATATTCAGGTTTAACCGTCTTTGTGCCTCTCACCTTGGTTTTGTATCTTCCTCCAAGTAGATTCTATGTGTGCATGTCAAATGATTTATCCCTTTTAAATCGGCAATGGTCTAGCCAATCGCCTCCTTATAATTTTGTAGTACCTGGATCAAACTTTCTTCTTCGGGCTTAGAGAGTTTATTTGAAACTATGATTGGTAAGGTATTACCTTTCACCAAAAATGCATACTTAAGATGTTCGGGAAGCGGTTTCAATTCCAATTCTAGAGCCTACACAACAGAAGGTAAAAGTTTAGTGTTTGATGGAGACAATAACTCATTAACAGATTCATAATCATCAACTATAACTTTAGATTTATCTTCATAAATGGACTCAAAAGTCTCTTCTACTAAAGAGTCAATTATGTCGACACGGTTTATGCTCAATATTTTGCTTGGATGACTAATAGCATCGTAGACATTGAACTTTATGATATCTCCATCAAATTCCATCGTAAGAGTTCCGCTTCGAATGTTGATTTTGGTGCTAGGGGTACTAAGGAAAGGTCAGCCCAACAAGAGGTCTGAAGATCCAAGAGTGCTATCCTCCATTTTTATCACATAAAAATCTGCAGGGAAAAGTTAACTTTTACCAATATGTCTTCGAGGACTCCTTCGGGAAGCATAATGGACCTATCTGCCAACTGAATAATAACACTTATTTTCGTCAAAAAACTCGCGTTAAGTGATTCATATATAGAATAAGGCATTACATTTATTGAGGCCCATAAATCACACATAACCTTCTTAATTCCAAAATGGCCCATCTTGCATGGTCTTGCAAACATGCCTCTATCTTTACATTTCGTTGGCAATTTTCGCTGTAACACTGCAGATACATTTTCACCAACACATACATTTTCATTACCTGTTAATTTTTGTTTGTTAGTGCAGAGTTCTTTAAGAAACTTGGCATACCGCGGAATTTGTCTGATGGCATCCAATAGTGGTAAATTGATATCGACATATCTAAATGTTTCGAGGATCTCCTTGTCTTCTTTACCTTTTCGACATTAATTTAATTGTCCTGGAAATAAAGGTTAAATTTTTGGCAATAGAGGTTTCGCTCGAACCTATTCGACATTTTTGGGCTTTTCCTGGGTGATTTCTTGGCCAAGATTTTTGTTAGGAATTGGTTCCAGTACCTTTCCACTTCGCAGCGTTACTGCATTCACGTTTTGTCTCGGGTCCAGTTCTGTTTGTGATGGCAGCTTACCTTGAGAACTCATTTTCTCAATTGATGTGGTCAATTCTCTTATAAAATCCTCGGTTTTCTATTGAAAATCAAGCATATTAGCTGCTAATTTATTGACTAAAGTTTCTAGAGAATTACCTAAATCTCGTGGCTGTTGTGGAACCCAATTTTGGTATGGCTGGTTATATCGTGGATTGGCCCCATAACTTAAGTTAGGGTGGTCCCTCCATCCTGGGTTGTAGGTGTTAGCGTAAGGGTTGTATCACCTTTGTGGTGGCCTAGGAAAATTTCCCACAGCATCTAAATGAGCCATAGTATCATC
Organism: Gossypium anomalum; assembly: GCA_025698475.1. NCBI lineage: Eukaryota > Viridiplantae > Streptophyta > Magnoliopsida > Malvales > Malvaceae > Gossypium > Gossypium anomalum. Next base: position 55,272,884 of record CM046956.1, read on the forward strand.
ATACAAACTGGGACATGCATCAGTTGTATGTTGAGGTGTAGCACATATTCCGCATACTCGGGCTGGTTTGGCTTTTTCTGCAACAAGAGAGCTCACAATATTAGTAAGTCTATCAACTTTATCTTCTAAGATTGAATTACTTACCTAATGAACCCTTCTAGGGGGTTTAGGATTGGCTCAGAATTGCTGAGTATTTGGAGACATCATGGAGATCAAGTCTCTTGCTTGTTGGGGAGTCATGTTGACCAACGCTCCTCCACTAGCGGCGTCTACCATATTCATCTCCATGGGTCTAAAGCCTTCATAAAAATATTGGAGAAGAGATTGTTCTGTTATACCGTGTTGTGGGCAGCTTGCACATAGCTTCTTAAATCGCTCTCAATAGTCGTAGAGAGGCTCTGCTTCTTTCTGCCTTATTCCTACGATCTCTCTTCTTAACTCAACTGCACGTGATGCTGGAAAAATCCTGTTGAGAAACAATCGAGAAAGATCAGCCCAAGTTGTAATAGATTTAGGAGGTAAATAAAATAGCCATTCCCTAGCTAAAGCTGTTAGGGAAAAAGGGAAAAAACGTAATTTAATTTGATCCTCAGTTACCCCATGAGGTTTCATACTAAGATAAACCATATGAAACTCTTTAAGATGTTTGTGGGGATTTTTGTTTTGCAACCCACGAAAAGTTGGCAGTAGCTGGATTAAACTTGACTTCAGTTCAAAATCAGTATCCATTGTAGGATACGCGATGTACAATAGTGGTTATTCTGCCGGAGCTTCGGCCAGTTGCCGAATCGTTTGAGCTATTGGTTGATGTGCTAGATTTGGGTTTTCTTTAACCCTAAACACTTCTTCTGAGGAATCAACTTCTAGGTTTTCGTTAACCCTAAACTCTACTTCGTCGTCGATTTCAATTTCTGGCGGTGGATTACTTTGAGTCCCAACCATCACTGACTACTTTTTCTTTAGCTTTGTTTCATTACGATTGGTTCTCGCGGTCTTCTCTATCTCTGAATCAAACGCAAAAGTACCTGGAGCAGATCTGGTCATAAGAAAGAAAGAATAAGATTAGTACGTTACCGATCCCCAGCAACGATGCCAAAAGTTGATGCGGTCATTGAGAGCACCAAAAATATCCTATTCCCTACAAAATAATGAAAAAGAACAGTAAAGGGGAAGTAGGGTCGAATCCTCAAGGACCGAATTGCACAAATGCTTGTTTCTCGAAATCTTGGGCAAAACCGTGCCCAAGAAAACCTGCGTTCCTGAAAAAAATAAAAAAATAGAATTTTAAAGTTTTGATCTGGGAGTAAAATAAAATAAAAACGAAATTAAAAGTTGAATTGAAATTTCAGAATTTAAAAGTAAAAATAAAATTGATAAAAAAATTTCTTATGGTGATTTTCCAGCCTTCGGTTGTATCGATTCGCCTTGAGTTCAATCATTGGCTTTTAAGTGACCCTTCTCAAGCAGAATAAGCAGCCGTTCCTTGCACAAGTTGAAAAGATCACTTATTAAGGGATATGATGGAAGCGTCAACCCCGTAATACGGAGAAGCGGCGAATACTCATTGAGAAAGCTAAGCGCAGTATCTAAGCCTAATGAACCTTTTTTGGGGAATTTTGACAACTTTTGATTAGATGAATTTAGTGGCTCATGCTTTTTGTAAAAGAAATAAAAATAATAGAAATAGAATTTTTATTGGGAAAAAAATATGGAAAGAACAAAAGGCTAAACTTTCTGAAGGAGAGAGTGTTTATAGAAAAAGAGATGTGTAATTTGTGTCACTCTATCCCCTATTTATAGTACTAGAAAACCTAGTCTATTCCTAATTAAATTCTAAAAGATAAATACAAATAAATAAATATAATAAAAGATAACTGAAAATAAATCCTAAAATTAAATCTAAATAATAATCCTTAATAATTATCCTATTATAATTAAACATTAAATAGAGTCTTGTGCTATAAAATCTATTCTTTTGCATTTTTGCCCTTATGTCTTCCATACTTGCATTTTTGACACCACCTTTTTTCCCTTTGTTGCATGTTGGCCTATTTTATCTTCAAATTCGCGCTTTTTGCCCTTAAATTTCCATTTGCCTTCAATTTAGTCCCTAAAATATAAAAGACCATAAAATAACCCAAATTAGTAGGATCATACTCAAAATAAACATGCAACTAGCATATAAAAATATGTCATTCTAGAGTATTATCAACCGGGTTCTTTGCAATTGCAACAATAGATTGATTATCACTTCTGATCTCGGTTCATTCCCTTTGGTGTAAATTCAAGTCAGCCATGATCTTCCTTAGCCAAATTGCTTGGTTAACAGCTCCTAGATGTACTATGTATTCTGCTTTAGCTATTGATTGAGCTACAATGGATTGTTCCTTTGAGCTCCAAAAGAAAATAGCTGAACGAAGGGTAAACAGATGCCTTGATGTGCTTTTCATGTTATCTATCGATCCTGCCCAGTAACTGTCTGCAAAACCAAGAAGCTTCATGCTTTCAACTCTGGTGAACATGAATCCAAAGCACAGAGTTCCCTTGATGTACCTCAGTACTCTCTTTGCAACTTGAAAGTGGTTAATGTTGCAGCAATGCATGAACCTGGATAGGAGACACTGCATACATTATGTCTGGCCTTGTGGTTGTTAAGTTGAACAAACATCCCACCAAGCTTCTATAGGTTGATTCACTCACGTTCTCGAAATCACCTTGGCTTGACAATTTTTCTCCAACAGAAACTGAAGTGCTAGTTGCCTTGCAATTTTGCATGGAGAATTTGTTCAGAATTTTCAAGGCAAAAGCCTTTTGACTCAGGAAAATTCCTTGTCGAGTCTAAGACACTTCCATGCCAATGAAGTAGGATATTTCACCCAAATTTGACATTTCAAACATGTTCTCCATCTTGCCTTTGAAATCAGTTAGCATAGCATTGTTTCCTCCTGTTACCAGCAAGTCATCCACATACAAGGACATATGAGCAGTGTTTCATCACCTTCCTTTTTCACATACAGTGTTGGCTTCCTAATGCTTCTCTCGAACCTCAAGCTTACCAGATAGGAGTCAATTCTATCATACCAGACCCTTGGTGTCTATTTTAAGCCATACAAGGCTTTTCTCAGCTTGTAAACATTGTCTTCTTCACCAGCAACTTCAAAACCTTCAGGCTGTTCAACATAGATCTCCTTATCAAGAAAGCCAATGAGGAAGGCAAATTTTACACCAAGTTGATGTATTTTCCACTGCTTTTGTGCAGCCAATATACTTAGTAGTTTGATTGTATCAAGCCTTTCCACTGGTGCAAATGTTTCAAGGTAGTCAATCCTATGTTTTTGACTAAACCCCTTCACAACCAACCTTGCTTTTAGCTTGTTCAAAGTTCCATCAGCATTGTGTTTGGCTCGAAACACCCATTTTACACCTATAACCTTCTTGTGAACTAGTTTTGCAACTAAATCCCAGGTTTGATTTTTGTGAATCATGCTCATCTCATCCAACATGGCTTACCTTTATCCTTGTTGAGTTTGAGCTTCTTCAAAACATGTTGGTTAAACAGTAGCCATATCAACCCTCTCATATATTTTACTTAATGGCCTGGTTCCTCTAATTGGCTCATGGTCAATGTCTATTTCAGGATCATTTGATAAACTTCAGTTTGATTTGTCACCAAGCCTTCAACAGTATATTCTGGTTCACTTTTATCCCAATTCCAGCTTGACTTCTCATCAAATACGACATCTCTGCTCACAAAGACTTTGTTGGTTGTAGGATCCAAAATCCTATAGCCTTTCTTGACACTGCTATAGCCCACTAAAATACTAGGCTGAGCCTTCTTAGCCAACTTGTCCCTTTTGACTCCAGAAATATGTGCATAACATATGCATCCAAAGACCTTCAAGTGAGCAAGTGATGGCTTGAACCCAAACCAAGCTTCAAATGGTGTTTTTTCAAGCAGTGCTTTAGTTGGTAGCCTGTTTTGAAGGTATATTGCAGTATTAACTACCTCAGCCCAAAAAATCTTAGGTAAATTCCTTTCAAACATCAAGCATCTGGCTATATCCATTAAAGTTCTATTCTTTCTCTCACTGACACCATTCTACTGAGGTGTATAGGTGTTGGTGAGCTGGTGTTTTATACCTGATTCCTCACAAAAGGTTTGAAACACTACTGAGGTATATTTTATCCCATTGTCTGACCTTAGTGTCTTAATCTTGCAGCCTGATTGAGTTTTTGCTACAGCCTTGAACTTCCAAAACACTGATGCTACTTCTGATTTATACTTTAGAATGTAGCCCCAACAGAATCTTGAGTAATCATCAATGAAAAGAATGAAATACCTGCTGCCATTCAAGGATTCAATATTCATAGGACCACACACATCAGTGTGCACCAATTACAATTTTTTAGAGGCCCTCCAAGCTTTGTTAGCAGGAAATGGTAGTCTATCTTGCTTTCTTAGCTGACACACTTCACAAACGTCTTCCTTTTCAACTGATATTGTGAAATTTTCAACGGAGTCATTTTTGGACAACTGAAATAGAGACCTATAGTTGACGTGGCCCAACCTTTTGTGCCACAGCTTGGATTCATCTAAGGCAGTTGTGTAAGCACAAACTAAGTTCTTGTTCCAATCAACAACAAAGCTTCTGTCAGTCATGGTTACTGACATGAGCCAGGTTCCATGAATATGCTCTCCAATATTGAAATTGACTTATTGAAAAGTTCAACTACAAAGTTGGAATAGCTCAGTTGGCTAGAGCTTGTGGCTGTTAACCACATGGTCAAAGGTTCAAGCCCTCCTTCTAGCATTTTTACTTTTGGTTTAATTTCATCTTTGGTCCCTTTAAATTGCTTTCCAGCATTGGTTTAACTTCACGTTTTTACTTTTGGTTCAATTTCATCTTTGGTCCCTTTAAATTGCTTTCCAGCATTGGTTTAACTTCATCTTTGGTCCCTTTAAATTGCCTTTAGCTTTAAGAAATGATGGTAGTCAGAAGAAGAGCACCAGGTATTAGTCGCCAAAGTGTCCCAATAATCTATCAATGTTTTTAAAAACGACCCTTTTAAAACATCTTTTTCATTTGTTTAGAAAAATTTGCTAAATACATTATTTATTATTCCTCAAGTATAGTTTATTATCTAACAGCGAAAAAGGTGATAATTACTTATGCTTTTAATAAAATTAGGGTTCATTAAATAATAATAGTTTAATATAACCTCATTAAAATTTATAATTTAATGTTATGCAAAAGAAAATCAAACCTAAATCCTAAGTCTCATGCCACGGTTTATAAATAAATAACACAATTGTTTTGAGGAAATAAAAAAATTTAAAGAAACTTAAAATATTAAGATAAAAAAACGAACTAAGCCGAATCCCTCCAGATGTTACGCCCATGTCCTAACCTAGTGGGTTATCTGAAATGATGAAAACTAAAGGGGGAGTGAGCTACGACACTAAGTGTGAGTTCATTTACTATAAAATCAACTAAAACAGTTGTTAGGACAAATTAAATAACATTGCAAGTAATATCATATATAGCAATTCAATTCAGAGTACGATTTTTCAATGTAATAATCATTTAAGGATTAGAACTCACAATCACAGATTTTAAAATAGTCAAATTCTCATATTAGCCCACTATAAGCATATAAAAATATACACACATTTAAATATGTGTATCCACTCATATGCTCATAAATTTCATAACATTATTTCTAGATTTGTATGAACATGATATCAAAGATGATAAACAATTTCAGATTTAAATAAGATTTATCCTACCCTCACTGCTACACACCACATTAGGAGTTCTTCAGAACTCTAACCACTATAACACTAGTTTGTGGATTAACCACCATTAGATGGCAGCCTTAACTGCCAATGGTTGTGCACACACAAAAAAATGACACAGTTGGAATCTGCTTTAGTTGTGGGTACACAACAAAGTGTTTCATATGAAACTTGCCAATGGTCGTGGAAGCACAACATACTCGCAGATAAAAGCTGTCAGATGGTTGTGAATGTACAACAAAAGGACGCAGTTGGAATCTGCTTTGGCTATGGGTACACAATAAACATTTAAATGCAGATATATTGTTATTACTTCCTCCGATCATATCAACCCACCCCATGCAATGCATTTAAGGCATAATAAATAATCTATCACATGGTCAATCAGTAGCAATTCAAGCTATGCATGTATTCAGTATTAATAATAATATAGGGCACGTTATTCATTCAATTGCAAGTATATAGATACAAAGGTACTATATATTATTCATTATTTATGAAAATATTCATAAATTTAATTAAATACCATATGAAATTGATCAATCACGGATTTTAGCATATCTCGAACCTATTTGCATAATTTAATTCACTAAAAATAGTTCAGAACCTATTAAGGGACTAATCTAATCAAAATATAAAATTTTGGGTCAAAATTGTAATTTCCAAGTTCCAGGGGACACATGACTGTGTGGGATGCTCTGGGCCGTGTGGAAAGGGTACATAATCATGTGGCTAGGTCTTGTAAAAGACTGTGGTCATGTGACATTCGAAATTTCAACCTATAGGGGAGACACGACCGTGTGTGAGGTCATGTAAAAGTCGAACATCCTAGCGTTTTAGGGGTGACATGGTTGTGTGTGAGGTCGTAGAGTCCACATGAGCAGCCCACATGCCCGTATGGTAGGTTCTATTGTCTAGGCTAGGTTCAATATTACCTCGATTTTCTCAAAAAAGAACACACACCTAACTTCTAGGGTCTCGTACGATGATCCTCATGTCTGAATCTGACTCAGAATACCTACAGTAGGTCTTTCGATCGACAAAACACAAGAATTAATATCAACTTTCAAGATTTATCGAAACTATCAAGATCAACTTTCAAGATTTATCGAAATATCAAGATTTTTGGGAAAGTTCATAAAAGATTCGTATCCAATTTGAAAGGATGATAAGAACGATGTTTATTCCGGGGTTTTAGGGTTCTAAGGAATCAAAAATATGAAAAAAATTGTTATAAAATGTGGTTATATATATAATTAATGATTCAAAATCTTAACATACAAGTAAGTTTAGAAAGTAAAGTTTTATTATTCTAAATAATTTAAAAGCATAAACTTGACTTATGAAAAAAAAAAATAGTTGACTAATTTTTGTTTGTAATATGGATACTATTGTAGATAAAAAGTGAATTATTTAAAAATTATTACATAACAATTTTTAAAAAAAAATTAGAAATAAATTTTCAAGGGAAAATAATTTGACTATTTTAAATTTATTTTATATTAAGGACAAATTAAGGTAGATATATGAACTTACATCTATATATTATATAAAGCCAACTTTTAATGGAGCTTTTAGAAGTTAATATGGGCATTTTAGGTAATATAAAACATTAATACGGATATTTTATTAGTCTAGAAACCAACAAAGATAAATTAGATATTAAAATTTAATAAGGGGAATTTAGGTATTTTGTAAAAAAATAATTAATCAATTTATAAGTTTGAAATTGTTATTTATTCTATTACAGCTCGTATGTGGGTAATAGGTTAAAATTTGATATTTAAGAAATGGAAAATAATATATAAAGGTAATATTATATATAAAATAATGTAGATAATTTTGGTAAAGAAATTAACATAGAAGGTCATTTGGAGTAAAACTGAAGAGCTTTTGACAACAAACCCATTCTAGATTTGAAAGGTAATGGCCAACTATGGTAGAAATAAAAGGATTTTGAGGTTTCCTACAATTAACTACTATTCTTGAAACAAATAAATAATTGTTATGAATATCTTATTATATGGATGTCCATCATAATCAAGATAAAGTTTTGGTATACTATTAGAATTAGATCTCTACTTCTTTTATACTTCTTATGCCTGTAAATAGAGACTCTGATGAAGCATTGTAATTGCCCCTTTTGATCAATAAATTACATTCTCTGTTACTTTCATATTTTCTTTGTTCTTTATTCTCCCCATCTCTCTTTATTTTATAACACGTTATCAGCACGATCTTGCTCAAAGTGATAGTTCCTTTTATCGATGATCAAATTTATCCTCCATGATTTTCAATTTCTTTGATAGCAAAATGCAAAGTTTTTACATGAAGTTTCTTTTATTTAATATTTCATATCTGGTTATTATTTTTCATTCTTCTTTCATTGTATGTTATCATTATTTTGATTAACTTATTTTACTTTTTGTTCTTAAGGATGGTGAAAGATTTGATACCGTTATCTATATGAAATCAAGAATATTTTCGAACTATTTCATACCTTCTAGTGATGACGATGATGTTAAAGATCTTCAGGTATATTTTACTATGATTTATTTATTATATCATATTTATTATAATTAGAGACTAATCATGACAACATGAGTAGATAGATTTTAATTTAAAATCCACGCATGTTTACGATGCTGATTATGAAATAAAGAATCTATTGGGATGTTTATAAGTCCGTCCTACTAAATATGTTGCATTCCCCGAAGTGAATGTAAACATAAAAAAAATAAAATATATACTAATGGACCACTAAAAGTGGGAACATAATAATAAATAAGAGAACAATGAGAGTTCTCAAGATAACTTTTCAAATGGTAAAAATAACTTAAGTTATCAATGTGATATGAAAGACTATTGGCCACATATGTGGCGTATACCCAAATATTTTGTTTCTGTTAATATTCTTTAAGGAATGATATGAAAATATAGTAATGAATTCTATCATTATAGATAGAAAATATTTATCTTATTTGGTACTGAAACAAACCAATATTATTCCAATATTTGGTAGTACAAAATTAGTCGAAAACTCCACAAGAGTTAATATATTAATACCTTGTGATGGTTAATCCATTGGTTTTAAAAGATATTCATAATGGATCTCATATGGAGATTGTGAATGAGGAAAATATTATATTTCATATGAATAAAAAAAGGGGATTGGGTTATTGATTTATAATCTTTGTGATATTCTTTTGTTATCATCCCTATTAAATGGGTTGAAAGCAAAATATTTGATTGTAAAAGATCTACTTATGAGTAATAGTGTAACACCCTGATTTTGGGCCTAGTCGGAATAGTGATATCGGGACCACAAATTCGAGATATAAATAATTATTTTATGATTATTTTGAGGTCTATGATATGATTGCATGATTGTGTGAAAATTTCGTGAAGAAATTCTATGCATAAAGTGCTTAATTTGAAGTTAGGGACTAAGTTGAATAAGTTGCAAAACTTGCATTCTAGAAGTTTCTAGTATGAAATTGCTTTAAAATATTAATTAGGAGGTCTTAAATAGAATTTGACCAATTTCTAAGTTATGGACAAAAATTGGACATGGATGGAATTTTTGAAAGTTTAGTAAGTAAGGGCATTTTGGTCATTTGGATATTAAATGAAATAAAATGGGAAAAATAAAGCAAAAATCCATTCATCTTCTTCATGTTGCTGCTGAATTTTACTTGCTACCATAGCTAGGGTTTCTTCAACTTCTAAGCTCAATAGTAAGTGCATTCAAGCCCCGCTTTTAATGTTCTTTACATTTTGAAATCCTCGTAGCTTTCTGGTTTACCTATTTCTACCATTATTTCGAGTTAGGGTTTATGTTTAAAAATTTACCCATGAATGATATGCATGAATTTTGATGTTTTATGGTAGAATATGAAGTTTGAGATTGTGCTAAAAACAACTTTTGCTAAGTGATTTTTCGTAAAAACGAGTAAAACTAGCATAATCTGGTAAAAATATCTATTGTTCATAACTATGTGTTAGAGTGAGAATTTGATGTTTCCATAGAAGAGAAAAATGATCAGCATGTCATTAAACATAAGAATAAGGGCTGAAATTAAATTTCCGAGCCTTGGGGAAAAAGTGCAAATATGTAAAAGTTTAGGGGTCAAAATGCAAATTTGTAAAAATATGATTTTTAGACCCATATGAATAGTGTGATTAATTATTAGGCTAAATGTGATATTATAGATCAAGAAAGGCGTGGAATCGATCTCGAACGGGGGAAGGAAAATGTTTTGGATTAAATTGCAAAATTTCCATATTTTGCACCGAGGTAAGTTTGTATGTAAATAATACATTAACTTCATTTACATTTTTATATTTCAGCCTATTATATATATTTTAGCCGATTTTGAAGCATAAATTGATTATTGGAAGAATGGAAATAAGTAATAGAGAGAAATCCCAGTTGAACATTCTAAGAACTGAATAATATAGATGGAGTGTAGCTAGGTCACATGTATGATGCCGAGTGCACATCATGTGTACAAGAAAGCTACACGATACTATGTAGTAGCTAGGTCACATGTGTGATACGGGAAGTATCCCATGTAGACAAGAGAGTTACGGGAGAGAGATAAATGTAGCTAGGTCACATGTGTGATACGAGAAGTATCCCATGTAGACAAGAGAGCTACGGGAGAGATAAATGTAGCTAGGTCGCATGTGTGATTCCAAGTGTAGGACACCATGTGGACAATAGAGCTACGTAATAAATTGGCTAGGTCACATGGGTGGTACTAAGTGTTCACCATGTGTACAAGAGAGCCAATTATATGAAATATGATGGTGGAGTGTGTGTTTGAAACCATCAAGTATCTAATTGATCCGAATTGTTCAACGGGATGGCTTTATGGTGACATTGTAATTATGGACCTATACTTGTGATGTATAAAATGTGGTGAAAATGATTTGTGATATATATATATATATATATATATATATATATATATATATAGTTAAAATGAGGTTAATACAAAGAAAGTGTGAAAGAGTGAATTAGCACTAAAAGCTGTTTGTGGGACAATGTGCAGTGACGTGATTTTGAAAAATCACCAAAAATAATAATAATTTAATTAGAGGCTGAATGAGTGTGAAATTAAAGCTTAATGAGCCTATTTTCATATAAAAGAAACGGAGCAAGTAAAGGAATTCTATATTTTGAGATATTTATAATTGTGTGTGACTTGCTTAGAATGACTATGTAATCCCCTGTTCCAAATTTGAAAAATCATTAAAAATCGTACAAAACAAATTAAGAAATATAGTTTATATGCATAAATTCCTTATTTAGTATAGTTTTAAATGAAACAGGTTTCATGGTCATTTGAATTGTGTACTGGGAGAAATTCAATTCGTAGTGAACAGAGGTCAGATCAGTCGAGCTGTGTAATAGGGGAAACTTTAACTAATAAACTATACTAATTTGCTTGACCAAAAATTCTAGAAATAAATTAATGAATAGATAAATAAGTCTAGTTTCAAGGAAAATTTACGGAATTGGATTTCGAGTTTCGTAACTCGAGTTATGATTTATTTAGTGAACATGACGCAGGAGAGACAACTTGACCAAAGTGGAGTAAATAGTGAAATTAAACGTAGATACACTTGAGTTATTATGTAATCATACTAAATTCTTTATTCATTATTTATATACTTGCTTACTAAGCGTAAAGCTTACTTCCTTCTTTCCATTTTTTTTTAGTTTGTCGTGTCACGGGGTTGGAGATCGTCGGAGGCAGCATCACACTATCAAGCCATTATCCTTGGAGTATTGGCTAGTATATGTTAAATATTTTCATGTGAGTGGCATGTATAGCAAGTTTGTTTCATGACATGTATTATTATTATGATTTGGTTTACGTATTGGCCTACATTGAGCTTTTGTATATGGCCATGAGATGTGGTCTTTATTCATTGTGGTTTGTAAGTTTTAAATTTTGGGCAGAACTTGGTGACCCGATTTTATATGTTTGTGAATGTTTAAGTCTGGTAACGCCTCGAACCCTGTCCTGGAGTCGGATACGGGTGAAAGGTGTTACAAATAGAATATGATCATTCTATCTAAAGTTCGTTATGGTTGGTGCACCTGAAGTTGCAAGTTTTTTTAAAAAACTGAGTATACTCTATAGTATTCAGAATAAGTTCTTAATTAAAATTACGTGAAAAAATATTACTGATGAGAACTTGCAAGAGAAACTTATGTATGAAAAGTCATTGGTTATGTACCTGTTGTACACTTGGAAAGTAAGATTCACTCTCAAAGTTTGATATTAATAGTTTTTTGGGCATTTGAAGATTTTGGCATATTCCCCTGAAGCGAATACTGCATATAATTATTTGGAAATTATATTTATTAACTTAGTGGCATTATAGACTTCACATTGATTTAGACATTTCCAGCAATAAATGTCACAATATTACTTATATGTGGATACAAAGAAAAAAAACAGTAAAAGTAACAATTTGTCACAATTTATATTGACATTGTTAGTACAATTGAAATGCATGTTAAAGTAAATCAGAAGTTTACTGATACAAATGTATTTACTACTTGGCGTGACCAGTTAGACCATTATGGATCATATATGATGCAAAAATTAATTGAGAATTCATATGAACATTTGTTAAAAAAACTAGAAGATTCTTTAATTTAAAGAATTTTCATTTGTTGTTTGTTCTCAATGAAAATTGATTTTTAGAAACTCACTAGCTAAAGTTGAGATTTAGTGTCATTCATTTCTGAAATGAATATGGGCCCATTCATCCACCATGTGGATAGTTTTGATATTATATGATTTTGGTAGATGCATCTACAAAATAATCACATATGTGTTATCAATTTGCAACCTTTAGTTTGCAAGATTGCTTGTTTAAATGATTAATTTCAGATTATGGAATTAAAACAATTCATCTTGCTAATGTTGGTGAGTTTACATCCCAAGTTTTCAATGATTATTGCATGTCAATTGGGATAAAAGTTGAACATCCTTTAACTATTTAGCTGAATTATTTTTCAAATGCCTCCAACTAATAGCTAAACTATTACTTATGAGAATAAAACTTTCTATTTCAGCATGAGATTCATGCTTGTATTGATTTACATGTTGTACGTATCAAGCCAAAAAATTATAAATACTCCCTATTATAATTGATTTTTGGTCAAGAGCCAAATATTTCCCATCTTACAATTTTTAGATGTGTATTATATGTTCCAACTGCTCCCCCACAATGCACAGGTCATAATAAGAGATTGGGAATGTATATTTATATGAATGTCCTTATAATATTTTTGAGCAATTAATTCGAGATTTAATTGTGACATGAGTTGTCAGTTTTCCCAACATTAGGGGGAGAGAAACAATAACTTGTAATGAGTTAGAGGGAGAATAATTTAAACCAGAAGTTCAGTAAGGATAACTCATTTTAATTTAACTGTTAGATGTATTTACAAACTTAACGAGAATAACCAAGTGTTATATACCATCTAATAGTTTAATTTGAATCAAAGTCCCAGTAAGACAGTTAGTTGGAATAAATAATAGATTGAGCGGTTCCAAATATGAAAATTCTTCTAGATGGTCATATAATAGAGGCGGGTGCTCCAGAATAGACCCAAGACATAACTAATAAGTAAAACTTCAGAAGAGATTCAGGTACCTGAAACTAAATTTTAAAATAATGAAAATAAGAGATCTTGATAAGTTATGTCAATTCGAGAAAATGTGGAACCGAATAATAAAAGTGGTCGACAATGATTTTGCATGCAATATTATTATTGAAATAATGAAATAAAATGAGGATCTTGAATAAATCTATTGAGAAATATAGATATGTAATAAATTGATCAAAATAGAAAGAAGCAACTCAAGTACAATTAAATTCGTAGAGTTTTTGGACTAGTAGTCCAAATATCTAAAGGTATAAAACTAGTGAGGGCACAATTGAAATAGTTTTGCAAAAGCGGAATAAAAATATGAAGTTTTCCGCTTAGTCCTGGTATTGATTATGAAAAGATATAATATTCTTTTGTGGTGGATGCAAAAACCTTTATATATATTATTAAATTAACAATTTATAAAAGATTTAACTTGCGTCTAATGGTTGTTGTTACAACCTTTATAAATCACTATATAGTAAAATTTATATTAAAGTCCTTGAAGGATTTAGAATGCTAGAAGCATATTGAAATTATCGGGAAATTGTTTATTTATATGAATTAAAATAATTTGAATATATGTGGTAAATTTGACTTAGTGAATAGTAGTTGAAAGAGGATTATAAAATGATCCAAAATACCTATTTGTGTTTTTATAAAAGAATCATGATTAAAGTTTATTATGATAATTGTTGAATCTCCTGAAGAGATCAAAATATATTTCCCCAAATTTCCCTTACTCATGACTTTTAAAAGAATGGCTATATACATGGTTAGCAACACATTCAAATAGTTATTTGAAAAACTAGTTTTTAAGATTAAATACGTAGAATATGAGAAAGTATGTGATGTTTTCATGAGGGGGAGTAAATATGCGTTGTACTCTTTTTCCCTTAACTGAGGTTTTGTCCCATTGGGTTTTCCTGGTAAGGTTTTTAATGAAGCAACATATTATGCGTATTATAGATTGTGTACTCTTTTTCCCTTGTTAGGTTTTTATCCCATAGGGTTTTTCCTAATAATGTTTTAACAAGGCACATTATCTACCAATGGACTCTAAGGGGGAGTGTTATAAATATCTTATTAAATGGATGCCCATCACGATCAAGATAAAGTTTTAGTACATTTTAAATTCTAATAGTTATTAGAATTAGATCTCTACATCTTTTATACTTCTTATGCCTTTAAATAGAGACTCTGATGAAGCATTGTAATCACCCCTTTTGATCAATAAAGTACATTCTTTGTTACTTTCATATTTTCTTTGTTATTTATTCTCCCCATCTCTCTTTATTTTATAACAATAATAATATATTTTCATTCTTTCTTTCTTTTAGTAAATAATACTTTTTAATTTTCTATGCTTCTATAGGCCGGATTAGGCTTGGACAAAGGTTTTTTATTTAAGTAATAAAAAAATTTAAATTTAAATTTAATTATAAAAGTATATAAATATCAATTTAAAATATAATTTTTAATATTTTATTATTTTTTAAATAGTAAAATAGGTTTTTGGTTTGTATGGAAATGAAATTGGGCTTGAAAATTTCGGGACGATACAATTCAAAGAGTAAACTTATAAAGAAAATAAATAAATTTATTATTCGTATTTCTTATTGCTTTGCTACTATAGAATATTGCTACTATAAAATATAGAATACCGTGTTCTATAACAACAAAACCCGATTTTATTGAGCCAATTTTATTGATAGAAAATAGAGAGAAAAAAGATCAAGTAAATAAAGGAAGTAATTGCATTTAAATAAGAACTAAATTGAGAAAAAAATTGTAAAAGTTGATGGTTAAAAGATTCACGCATAATGATTTTTTTGGTCCTCCAACTTTATAAAAAAGTCATTTTAATTCATTTAAATTTTCACCTCTTTTAATCATTGAACTTGCATTGTTTGTCAAATCATCCAAAAATGATAGAAAAGTTAATGTTTGTTAACTTTGTTGATGTGACATTTATGTGGATTGCCACATTAGCAATTAATTAATTTTTTAAAAATTTTAAAAAATATATATATTTTATAATTTTATAATAATTTTAATAATTTAAAACAAATTATAATTTTTTTAAATCTTAAAAAAAATTATTAATTGCTAACTCGAGCAGTTTCTTGAAAACTTGCTTTAGATATAAAACTTTGAGTGTTTAGATATGCTCTCGTTATTCCCAATAAAACGGCTCGATAAAAAATCGCTTCTTCTAGAGCACGCCCCATTCGTTCCGCTTGCAACAATCCAATCAATTCTCCGGGTAAAAAAACATTAGACATTTCATTTTCTGAAACCAATACTTTTGATGTTATTTGACGTACAATAATTTCTATATGCTTATTATGGATTTGTACCCCCTAAGATCGATAAAACTTTTGGATCTTATTAACCAAAGGGAGACGACTTTGTACTATAGTTAGCTAAGCACCAATCATGAATCCCCAAGGAATTCCAAGAATTCTTGTTATACATTCTAAGTTCATCGATATTGAAAAAATACGCTGTCTGGGGGCTTTACCGAGACTAACTAGTAAAAGGCCTAGAGCCGGAAGTGATCTTAGAAACCAATTGCACCCTAATAAAAAATCTCAAAATCGTATTCGCATGGCAATCTACGTGTGTGCGACGTTGGCAAAGTTAACAAATGTTAACTTTTCCTTCCATTTTGGGGTAATTTAGCAAACAACGTAAGTTCAAGGACAAAAAAAATGCAAAAAATTAAATGGAAGACTAAAATAATTTTTTTTGTATAGTTAGAGTGTCAAATATATCATTATGTCAAAAAAAAAATATTTTACTTTTTTTTTTTTTGTTAATGGTACTAGCAATAAATTTGGACAGTGCTGTCAATTAAAATGATCAAAAATTTTAAATCATTTCAAGTAAAGGGTCTTAATTTCTTAAAATTAAAGTAAAGGGACTGAATTTTAAATTTCATTAGAGTATAGGGACTTTTAACATTTTTAAATATATAAGAATTTAAAATATAAGGACTATATTCTTAAGTTGAGTATGGTAAAGGGATTAAATTGCAAAAGCCATAAAAAGTTAAACTAATTGGAGGCTCTTTTCGTCATTCACTCTCAATGTTATCAAAACCCTAACTATAAAAAAGTGCACCTAATGTCGCAGCATCTCTTCGAAAGCTGAAATTGGAAAAGCCCTAATTTGACAGCTCTCTCAATCTCTTATTTTGCCTGAAAATCATGGTAAGTCTCGTTTTCCATGTATTTCGATTCTCAATCTTAATCTAAGTCTTGTTTGGTAGCTGAGAAAAAGAAATTAGGATTTGGGTATACAGAAAATAGAAATTTAAAGGAAGTGGAATTTTACATACTAATTGTAACAATGTAATTAACTATGTAGTCTCTCTCTCTTTTTCTTTTCTTTTCTTTTTTTTGTTATTTGTTATGTTTCCATGCTTGTAAAAAACTGAAGCTAAATAGATACTGGAAACGCGCAAAGCTTTGTCGTAGTCTTGTTGAGGGAAAGTTCATATTGGAATTAGATTTAACCGTGTGTTCTCTGGCAATGGTGTATACTTAGATTAATGGGTTTCTTTAAGTTTTCTTTTTGTTAGATTAAGGCGGGATTAGGTGGCATTTTCAATGATTTTTGGTATATTTTGTAGTCGAGGAGAAAAGTTAGGGAGCCCAAGGAGGAGAATACTACCCTTGGGCCGGCTGTACGAGACGGCGAGCATGTTTTCGGGGTGGCTCACATTTTTGCTTCTTTTAATGACACTTTTATTGTAAGTAATAGCCTTATTGGCTTCTCCTTGATTTTGTTATTTTCCTGGTAGTTCATCCCTTTTAAAATGATATCATTGAATTCGCAGCATGTGACAGATTTGTCTGGAAGGGAAACAATGGTTCGCATTACGGGTATGGTTTATGCTGCTTGTATTTCAAAAATGGTTCTTTTGACATCTTATTTTATTAATTAGACTACTGGACAACAGTAATGAAATTTGCGAAGCTATAATAAAATGTTAGTTAGACTTTGCAATTTGTGCTGGTATTCATACCCCTGCTCGGAGGTGTTTCTATGAAGAGTATTTTTCTTACTTAATCCCTGCATATTTTACTACCATAGGTGGTATGAAGGTGAAAGCTGATAGGGATGAGTCTTCCCCTTATGCCGCCATGCTTGCAGCACAAGATGTTTCTCAACGCTGCAAGGTCAGTAGTTCTTGTTTGACCTTTTAAGTTATGGTGCTATGTGTGATTAAATGCTTTGAATTTATGTTCATTCATGTTTGTCATCTGCAGGAGTTGGGTATTACAGCCCTTCATATAAAGCTTCGAGCCACTGGAGGGAACAAAACCAAGACACCTGGTCCTGGTGCCCAGTCAGCACTTAGAGCCCTCGCTCGTTCTGGCATGAAAATTGGACGCATAGGTACAAATTTTTCACCCTTTTGTTTCTCTTTTACATTCGGTTCATTTATTTCCAACTCTTGTGAACTCACATGTAACCTTTTCATTACCTCAGAGGATGTTACCCCCATTCCCACCGATAGTACTCGTAGAAAGGGTGGCAGACGCGGAAGAAGGCTGTGATTCTTTGCTTCATATCTGCTACTCAGCCGCTGCTGATGGCGGTTTGTTCTTATGTTGCACACTTGTAGTTCCTGAATGGATTTTGATCCTTGAATCTTAAATTGGACAAAATGTTGTGGAACTCTTTAAAATTTTCGGCTAAAGGGGTATATAAGCCCTTAACTTTGACTAAAGCCCTTCCGCGAAAAACACAGTTAATTAAGTCCTCAATCTATTGTGGCAATTAAATCCTTTGATTGGCACGGTGCTGATGTGGCTGTTAATGGTGCTAACATGGCACTCCATGTTAGTGACAGTTGCTGATGTGGCAGTGTTAAGATTAGTTGCCATGTTAGCATAAGAAAAAGGAAATTCAAAAATTTAAGAAGAATTTTAAAGAAATATTTTTAATGTTTTACTGAAATGAACTTGGATGGTTGTTTCAAAATTTATTTATTTTTTAAATTTAAAACAATATTTTAAAAAAATTAATTTTAAATTTTTTTATAAATTTATGTTAGTATCATTATAATTTATAAAAACATTAATTAAAATTTAAAAAAGTTAAAAATTAGTAAAAATCATTTAAAAGTGAAGTTCAAAATGAAATAGGACATATGATTGTCTAAATTCACGGCAATTGTTCAAATTCATAGATACTTTTTTTGAAGTATATAAAGTTTAAGAAGTATTAAATTTTTTTTTCCTTGAAAATATAATATTTATATCAATTTTTTAAATTTTATTGGTATTAAGATATATAAAAAATAAATAAATATTTTAGAAAATAAATAAATAAAAATAAATTTATTTTTCATACTATAATAAGATAGGTGGCACTTGAGCTAGTCCAAACTTGACATTGCCATGTCAGCAACTGACGTTGACATGGAGCGCCACATCAGTGTTGTTAATGGTCACGTCAACGCTATAATGGTCAAAGACGAAAAACGTTGATCGGGACGCTTAATTGATGTAATTTAAAAGTTCAAAGGTTTGATTAAGTGTATTTCTCACAGAAGAATGGAACTCTTTAATTTATGTAAAAGCATCTATTATTCTTGATTTTACATATGGTCCATAATGTGCTTATAGGTTACTGTTTTTTTCGATCCTATTTGAAGTTTATATTCATAAATAATTATCTTCAACTTGAACTTCATTAATATTATATTTTTAGATCTAATATAAAATTATATTAGTTTTTATTTAATATTTAATATATATTTTTATTAAATTTATAAACATAAACTAGTGATGTATTCTTAATATTTATATTATTTTATATAATAGTGCAAAGATGAATAGCAAAGTAAAAGAAATTGAAAATAAGAGATAATATTCAACAACTTTCAATCACGAAAATAAGAGTCTTCACCAACTAATATACACAAAAGTAGCTAACCAATAGACTAACAAACATAACAATCTTATACCAGCTAACAAGTAAGCTAGTTGATGCCATCAGCTTATTTAACAGCTGTACACCAACTTAAACATGTGTTTTATTATCTAATATTTCCTCTGCTTTCTTTTCTTTTAAAACTCGATCTCTTTATAGAACACACACCAAGTCTTGATCTCAATCCAACAAACAGAACTTCAAAAAATGACTTGGTTAATAGGTCAGCAACTTGTTCTTGAGCAGGAACATGATTGATTTGTAATTGACCTTGCACAACCTTTTCCTTTAACATGCTTCATTTTAGCATGAAAAATAGGGTTGGTTGAGATTTGCATTGCACCCATATTATAGCATTAGATTGTAGGAATGCCAACAATTTCTTATCCAAGTTTATTTAGCAAATAACTAAACCAAGTCAAGTTAGCTGCAGCATTAGCTATGCTACGATATTCTACTTCTGAGGTGTATTGTGAAACAACAGTTTGTTTCTTGGATGACCAATCAACTAAGTTCCCCTCGAGATAGATACAAAATCCAGAAGAAGATTGTTTATCCTTAAGGGAGCTACCCCAATCAGAACCAGAGAAAGTAGGAAGAGTAAGTTGGTTTATTGGTATAAACAATAGTCCATGAGTCATTGTGCCTTGCAAATATCTAAGTATTCGTTCAATAGCTTGCCAGTGTTTGGTTGAATGAGCTTGCATGTATTGACTAACCTTGTTAACTGAAAAAGCAAAATCAGATGTAACGCCCCCACGCCCGAGACCAATGCCGGAATCGAGGTTGAGGTGTTACCGAACATAATTTATTACTTTTAGTACTTCGAATCATTTGTTTCTACATTCACAGCTTTCTAGCTATCTGCGTCACAGTTACAAGAAAAATCATATCTCGAGTTACGAAAATCGAAATCAAGATACGTAAATTCCCTAAATCTAGACTCATATATCTATTTACTAATTTTTTTCTAGAATTTTTGGTTGGGCCAATTAGTACAGTTTATTAGTTAAAGTCTCCCTGCTTCGTGGTTCGACTGCTCGACCTCTGTGTATTAAGAATCAGATATCTCTCTATACAAAATTTAAATGACTATGAGCTTTGTTTCTCTTAAAACTAGACTCAATAAGGAATCTGTACATGTAAAGAACAACTTATAATTATTTTTGTAAAATTTATTATAAATTTTTAAAGTCAGAACAGGGGATCCAGAAATCATTCTGGCCCTGTTTCACAAAAGTTTAAATATCTCATAAAATATAATTTATATGCCTGTTTTGTTCAATCCACATGAAAATAGACTCATTAAGCTTCAATTACATAACTTACTCATTATTTAGTTCCACTTATACTATTTTAGGGATTTTTCAAATTCATGTCATTGCTTGCAAAGAATATTCTGCTTTTAAGGCAAGTTTCATCTTTCCATGAATTTTTTTATGAACTAGATAACCTATTAAACTTCCATGATATCAAACATGATCTAATTAGCCATCACCATGACTTATCAATATCAAACATTTTCTCAACCAAACATGGCCATATCATAAAATTATTTACACAAAATAGGTACATTGCTATACATGCCATACTTAAGTTTTACAAGCCATTTACCAATAGAAATCTTTCGGATAGTGTGATCGAAACTTCGACTGTCCCGATTCCCTGAGATGACTTGTTCAAAACTACAATGAATGAAAAGGAGGGAGTAAGCATAAATGCTTAGTAAGTTCATATGCAAATAACAAGTAACATAACAATACAATTATACCAAACAACCTTAGTATGGCATCACCAAAACATATATCACATTTCTAAACATCATTCATCATCTTACCACTTTATCGTTGTTGTATCTATTTTCAACCCGAGGGTTAAGTACATACCTGTCCAAAGTGCCCATTTCACAACACTTACCAAAACGTCACTTGCATCTTAAGTGTTCTTCCATTTCATAGAAATTTTCACCCGTTGAACACATCGGAATATAACTCGGATACACGGATAATTTGCACATAAGTGCCACATATGTAATCAAGCAATCATGTAACCCGCCCATAAGTGAACTCGGACTCAACTCAACGAGCTCGGGCGTTCGCATCCATAAGTGAACTCGGACTCAACTCAACGAGTTCGGATGCCCAAATATCCTAGTGACATGTCACTTGTATCCTAATCTATTCCTAAGGTTCAAACGGGCTTTTTCCCTCGATCTGACATTAGCCGTCTTCCATGGAATATCGGAACCGATACTCGGTAGCAATTCATATTTATTAAGTAGTAAACATAATTTGCATATTACTCAACATTAACCACAAAGCATAATATTTCCCGATAAAAAATCAGCATATCATATAATTAACATCAGTAACTTAAAAATAACAATTATGCTACATTATTTACACATGAACTTACCTTGGTACCAAAATATAAAGATTTTGCAATTTAGTCCACAATCTTTTCTTTTCCTCGATCGCGACTTGATTCCCGTTTCTCTTGATCTATAATACCAAATTAATATTATTTAATACATACATTCATCAAAACAGCATTTAATACGAACTTTGGAAAATTACACTTTTGCCCCTAAACTTTTGCATAATTACACTTTTGCCCCTAGGCTCGGGAATTAAACTTTATCCCTTATTCTTATGTTTTATGACATGCTGATCATTTTTCCCTTCTATGACGTATCAAATTCACACTCTAACATGTACTTATGACTATTAGGTATTTTTACCGATTAAGCCCTTTTACTCGTTTTCACTCAAAACCGAGTAGCACAAGTTGTCTAACATAATTTAAAACCTCATATTTTATCATAAAACATCAAAATACACAAATTTCACCTATGGGTATTTTTCCAAATATAAACCCTAGGTTGAATTATTGCTAGCATAAGCTTAATCGAGCTACCGGGATTCTAAAAACGTAAAGAACATTAAAAACGGGGCTTGGAATCACTTACTATGGAGCTTGGAAGCTTGAAACAAACCCTAGCTATGGAGAATCCTTGAAATTTCAGCCTAATGAAGAAGATGGACAAAAATTGGCTTTTAATTTTGTTTTTAATTCATTTTAATAACTAAATGACCAAAATGCCCTTACTACTAAACTTTCAAAAATTCCTTCGATGTCCTAATTTTGTCCATGAACTTAAAATTGGTCAAATTGCTATTTAAGACCTCCTAATTAATATTTCAATGCAATTTCATACTAAAAACTTCTAGAATGCAAATTTTGCAACTTATTCGATTTAGTCCCTACTTTCAATTTAAACACTTTAGGCATAGAATTTCATCACGAAATTTTCACACAATCATGGAATCATATCATAATCATCAAAATAATTATAAAATAATCATTTCTATCTCGGATTTGTGGTCACGAAACCACTATTTCGATTAAGCCCTAATTCAGGATATTACAACTCTCCCCCCTTTTAAGGATTTTCGTCCTCAAAAATCTTACCGGTAAACAGGTGTGGGTATTGGTTTCTCATAGTTTCTTCAGGTTCCCATATAGTCTCTTCTACCCCATGCTTTTGCCATAATACTTTCACGAGAGCGACACTTTTATTTCTTAGTTTCTTGACCTCTCAAGCTAAGATCTTAATCGGTTCTTCTTCGTAAGTCATATCCGGTCGTAGTTCAATTTCTGTCGGTGAAATTATATGTGAAGGATCTGAACGATACCGACGTAGCATAGATACGTGGAACACATCATAAATCCTCTCTAATTCAGGTGGTAATGCTAGCCGATATGCTACCGGTCCAACTTTTTCAATTATTTCATACGGCCCAATAAAACGCAGACTTAACTTGCCCTTTCGTCCAAATCTAAGGACTTTCTTCCATGGAGACACTTTCAAAATACCTTATCACCAACTTGAAACTCGATTTCTTTTCGTTTCAAATCCACATAAGATTTCTGTCCATCTGAAGCAGCTTTCAAACAATCTCGAATCACTTTCACCTTTTCTTCGGTTTCTTTTATTAGATCAACTCCATAAATCTGATTTTCCTTGAGTTCAGTCCAATACAAAGGTGTCCGACACTTATGACCATATAATGCTTCATAAGGTGCCATTTTCAAACTCGTCTGATAATTATTATTATAAGCAAATTCTACCAACGGTAAGTACCTTTCCCAACCGCCTTGAAATTCCAATACGCAACATCCGAGCATGTCTTCAAGAATCAAATTACTCTCTCCGATTGCCCATCGGTTTGTGGATGAAAGGCGATCTTGAAATTTAACTTTGTACCTAATGCCTCTTGCAACTTTTGCCAAAACCGTGAAGTAAATCTCGAGATCTCTATCCAAAATGATTGACAAAGGTATTCCATGAAGTCTAACAATCTCACGGATATACAATTCAGCCAACTTATTAAGAGAATAATCCGTGCGTCTTCGGAATAAAATGAGCCGATTTAGTCGATCACAACTATTACCTAAATGACATCTTTCTTTCCTGGAGTCAATGGTAACCCTAAAACAAAATCCATAGTAATCCGATCCCATTTCCATTCAGGAACCATAATAGGCTGAAGTAATCCTGAAGGTACTTGGTGTTCAGCTTTCACCTGTTGACAAATTAAGCACTTTGATACAAACTCGAAATATCTCTTTTCATTCCACTCCACCAATACATTTTCTTCAAGTCATTATACATTTTCAAATCTTTGCCGATGAACCGCCAAACAGCCATTATTATGTGCTTCATGCAAAATCTTTTGAATCAACTCATCATTTTTCTGCAGACACAAATCCGATTTTTAAACATCAAGCTACCATCAGAACCGATTCTAAAATCTGATCCCGTATCAGCTTCACACTGTCTTCTCTTGGCTAGCAAATCTTGATCATTTTTCTGAGCTTCAGAAATTTCTTGTAAAAACATCGGTCTAGCTCTTATCTCTGCTAGAATCGAACTATCATCCGACATTTTCAATCGAGTGTTCATAACTCTCAAAGCAAACAACAACTTTCGCAAAGCATCGGCAACTACATTCGCCTTCCCGGATGATAATCAATAACAAGCTCGTAATCTTTCAATAACTCCAACCATCTTCGTTGTCTCAAATTCAAGTCTTTTGTGACATCAAGTACTTAAGACTTTTGTGGTCGGTATATACCCGGCACTTTTCACCATACAAATAATGTCGCCAAATCTTCAAAGCAAACACCACCGCAGCCAATTCCAAATCGTGAGTAGGATAATTCCTCTCATGAAGTTTTAACTGCCTCGAAGCATAAGCCACCACTTTTCCTTCTTGCATAAATACACACCCCAAGCCATTTAGAGAAGCATCACTATACACCACAAATTCTTTACCTGATTGGGGTTGTACTAACACTGGTGCTTCAGTTAATAACTTTTTCAATTCTTCGAAACTTTGTTGACATCCTTCCGTCCATTCAAATTTAACATCATTTCGGAGTAGTCTAGTCATAGGAGCAGCAATTATAGAAAATCCGTTTACAAACCGCTGATAATACCCAGTTAGCCCCAAGAAACTTCTAACTTCAGTTACATTTTTCGATGGTTTCCAATCAATAATGGCTGAAATTTTACTAGGATCAACCCGTATACCATCACCTGAAACAATATGACCCAAAAATACAACTTCTCGGAGCCAAAATTCACTTTTACTAAACTTAGCATACAACTGTTTATCTCTCAAAGTTTGCAAAACTATCCTCAAATGCTCAGCATGCTCTGTCTCATCTTTTGAATAAATTAAAATATCATCTATAAACACCACAACAAATTTGTCCAAGTATGGCCGAAATATGCGATTCATTAAATCCATAAACACAGCAGGAGCATTTGTCAACCCGAATGACATAACTAAAAATTCATAATGACCGTACCTTGTTCTAAAAGCGCTTTTAGGCAAATCGACTCTTTTACTCGCAAATTGATAATACCTGATCTCAAGTCAATCTTTGAAAACCATGTCGCTCCTTTTAGCCGATCAAACAAATCATCAATTCTCGGCAATGGATACTTGTTTTTGATTGTCACCTTGTTTAATCGCCGATAATCAACACACATAATCTCATAGAACCATCCTTCTTTTTCACAAATAACACATGAGCACCCCAAGGTGAAAAACTCGGTCTTACAAAGCCTTTATCACCAACTCTTGCAATCGTGACTTTAATTCTTTCAACTCTGTTGGTGCCATTCTATATGGAGCAATCGAGATTGGAGCTGTTTCCTGATATCAAATCAATACCAAATTCTACTTCCCGACTGAGGCAAACCCGACAATTCTTTTGAAAATACATCCACAAATTCACACACAACCTAAGACTTTGATTCAACTTTCTTTTCAACTTCTTTTGTATTAATTACATACGCCAAACAAGCTTCATAACCCTTTCTCAAATATCTCCGAAATGACATCAAAGAAATCACACTAGACAATGCCTCTGATTTATCCGATTCAACCCGTAGAGTTTCACCGCTTTCACACTTTAATTTTATAACCTTTTCTTTGCAATTTACTATAGCATCATGCAATGTCAACCAATCCATACCCAAAAACATCAAATTCATCAAACGGCAACAACATCAAGTCGGTAGGAAAGTAATGACCCCGAATCATTAAAGGACATTTCTTGCATACTTTATCAACTATCACACATTTGCTCTAACGGATTCGACACTCTAACCATAAATTCTATGTTCTCAACAGTATATTCATACTAGACACTAGCTTCATGCATACATATGAATGAGTAGAACCGGATCAATCAAAGCAATAATATTAATATCATAAAGAGAAAATGTACCGTAATCACATCGGGTGAGGCAAAGATCTTCACGCGCTTTAATAGCATAAGTTCTAGCCGAGCTCTTCCTTCGATCTAATCTGCATCTCTGGCTACATTCTTACCGCTTGTTTCACTTCCACTTTTCTCTGATACCTTCCCTCAAGTCCGCACTACACTAGCTTTTACATTCTGAAATTTTTCTTTCTCAGCTCTCTCTGGGCAGTCTCTAATAAAATGATCCGGAGAACCACATCGAAAACATTCATTTGCTCTACACGGGCCAAATGATTTCTATCACACCACTGGCACTCGGGTTTAACAAATCTCGAGTTCCCTACACTGGCTGTAGAAGTATTCTGAGATTTAGGACCTACATTCTGCTTCTTAAAATTTCCATATGATTGCCCAGCTGAAACTTGGGAACGAGGATTCATATTTCTTGACTTTCCGGGTTGCTGTGAAGGTGCCTTACTCATTGGCCTTTTCTTCCAATTTCGTGTCTCAGCCTCTACCTTTCTCTTCTCTTTAAGTAGTTCTTCAGCCTTGCAAGCTCGATCAACCAGTACTACCATTTCTTTCAGTTCAAGGATCCCGACAAATACCTTAATGTCTTCGTTGAGCCCGTCTTCAAATCGTCGGCACATCTTGGCTTCAGAAAACATATTCCCCGCATACTTACTCAATCGAACAAACTCTCTTTCATATTCTCGAGACTGTCATATTACCTTGCTTCACTCAAAAACTCTTTACATTTCGATCAATAAATCTTTCACTAATATATTTCTTTCTTCTTGAAAGAATTCCCAGTGTTACCCTCTCTTTTCTGTACCACCAAAATTAAAGTCTTCCACAAATTATAGGCTGAATCTCTCAACAAAGATGTAGCACATTTCAAACATTCTTTAGGTGTACAAGATAATTCATCAAATACCCTGATAGAATTTTCAAGCCGTAACTCGCTTTCTCGGCATCATCATCAATATTTGCCCCAAATTCTTCTACCCCTTGTTTACGGATTTTGTTAACTCGAGTTCGTGAAATTTCATCGATCTACACCTTGAGGCATCGGGTACAGGTTGAGAGAATCGGGGAGGTGGGGAGGTTGTGCATTCGGGTTCGTCTGAACGAACTCGATGTATACCGTGCACTCATCATCTGGAGAAAGGCTTCCCGAGCCCCTTTTCCTCCTCCTTGACCGACAGTAGGAGGTGGATTTTCAGTTGGCACCGCCCCTTCAGCCGGAGCTGGTGCATTACTCTCTACATCATCAGCCGAAACTGGATCGGGATCCATTTACTATAAAAAAAATCATTTAAAAGGTCAGAAGTCGTCACACTATCACAATTTATATATATGGCATGTATAGCAAAACCCGTACATACAACACATTAGTCCGAGAACCGACTAAACCTGCTCTGATACCACCAAATGTAACGCCCCCATGCCCGAGACCGACGCCGGAATCGAGCTTGAGGTGTTACCGAACATAATTTATCAATTTTAGTACTTTGAATCATTCGTTTCAACATTCACAGCTTTCTAGCTATCTGCGTCACAGTTACAAGAAAAATCATATCTCGAGTTATGAAACTCAAAATCAAGATCCGTAAATTTTACCTAAATCTAGACTCATATATATATTTACTAATTTTTTTCTATAATTTTTGGTTGGGCCAATTAGTACAGTTTATTAGTTAAAGTCTCCCCTGTTTCAGGGTTCGACTGCTCTGACCTCTGTATATTACGAATCAGATATCTCTCTATAAAAAATTTCAATGACTATGAGCTTTGTTTCTTTTAAAACTAGACTCAATAAGGAATCTGTACATGTAAAGAACAACATATAATTATTTTTGTAAAATTTATTATAAATTTTTAAAGTCAGAACAGGGGATCCAGAAATCATTCTGGCCCTATTTCACAAAAGTTTAAATATCTCATAAAATGTAATTTATATGCCTGTTTTGTTCAATCCACATGAAAATAGACTCATTAAGCTTCAATTACATAACTTACTCATTATTTAGTTCAACTTATAATATTTTTAGGGATTTTTCAAATTCATGTCATTGCTGCAGCAATATTCTGTTTTAAGGCAAGTTTCATCTTTCCATGAATTTTTTTTTATGAACTAGATAACCTATTAAACTTCCATGATATCAAACATGATCTAATTAGCCATCACCATGACTTATCAATATCAAACATTTTCTCAACCAAACATGGCCATATCATAAAATTATTTACACAAAATAGGTACATTGCTATACATGCCATACTTAAGTTTTACAAGCCATTTACCAATAGAAATCCTTCGGATTAGTGTGATCGAACTTCGACCTGTCCCGATTCCCGAGCTAACTTGTTCAAAACTACAATGAATGAAAAGGAGGGAGTAAGCATAAATGCTTAGTAAGTTCATATGCAAATAACAAGTAACATAACAATACAATTATACCAAACAACCTTAGTATGGCATCACCAAAACATATATCACATTTCTAAACATCATTCATCATCTTACCACTTTATCGTTGTTGTATCTATTTTCAACCCGAGGGTTAAGTACATACCTGTCCAAAGTGCCCATTTCACAACACTTACCAAAACGTCACTTGCATCTTAAGTGTTCTTCCATTTCATAGAAATTTTCACCCGTTGAACACATCGGAATATAACTCGGATACACGGATAATTTGCACATAAGTGCCACATATGTAATCAAGCAATCATGTAACCCGCCCATAAGTGAACTCGGACTCAACTCAACGAGCTCGGGCGTTCGCATCCATAAGTGAACTCGGACTCAACTCAACGAGTTCGGATGCCCAAATATCCTAGTGACATGTCACTTGTATCCTAATCTATTCCTAAGGTTCAAACGGGCTTTTTCCCTCGATCTGACATTAGCCGTCTTCCATGGAATATCGGAACCGATACTCGGTAGCAATTCATATTTATTAAGTAGTAAACATAATTTGCATATTACTCAACATTAACCACAAAGCATAATATTTCCGATAAAAATCAGCATATCATATAATTAACATCAAGAACTTAAAAATAACAATTATGCTACATTATTTACACATGAACTTACCTTGGTACCAAAATATAAAGATTTTGCAATTTAGTCCACAATCTTTTCTTTTCCTCGATCGCGACTTGATTCCCGTTTCTCTTGATCTATAATACCAAATTAATATTATTTAATACATACATTCATCAAAACAGCATTTAATACTTAACTTTGGAAAATTACACTTTTGCCCCTAAACTTTTGCATAATTACACTTTTGCCCCTAGGCTCTGAATTAAACTTTATCCCTTATTCTTATGTTTTATGACATGCTGATCATTTTTCCCTTCTATGACGTATCAAATTCACACTCTAACATGTACTTATGACTATTAGGTATTTTTACTGATTAAGCCCTTTTACTCGTTTTCACTCAAAACCGAGTAGCACAAGTTGTCTAACATAATTTAAAACCTCATATTTTATCATAAAACATCAAAATACACAAATTTCACCTATGGGTATTTTTCCAAATATAAACCCTAGGTTGAATTATTGCTAGCATAAGCTTAATCGAGCTACTGGGATTCTAAAAACGTAAAGAACATTAAAAACGGGGCTTGGAATCACTTACTATGGAGCTTGGAAGCTTGAAACAAACCCTAGCTATGGAGAATCCTTGAAATTTCAGCCTAATGAAGAAGATGGACAAAAATTGGCTTTTAATTTTGTTTTTAATTCATTTTAATAACTAAATGACCAAAATGCCCTTACTACTAAACTTTCAAAAATTCCTTCGATGTCCTAATTTTGTCCATGAACTTAAAATTGGTCAAATTGCTATTTAAGACCTCCTAATTAATATTTCAATGCAATTTCATACTAAAAACTTCTAGAATGCAAATTTTGCAACTTATTCGATTTAGTCCCTACTTTCAATTTAAACACTTTAGGCATAGAATTTCATCACGAAATTTTCACACAATCATGGAATCATATCATAATCATCAAAATAATTATAAAATAATCATTTCTATCTCGGATTTGTGGTCACGAAACCACTATTTCGATTAAGCCCTAATTCAGGATATTACAACTCTCCCCTTTTAAGGATTTTCGTCCTCAAAAATCTTACCAGAAACAGTGTGGGTATTGGTTTCTCATAGTTTCTTCAGTTCCCATATAGTCTCTTCTACCCCATGCTTTTGCCATAATACTTTCACGAGCGACACTTTTATTTCTTAGTTTCTTGACCTCTCAAGCTAAGATCTTAATCGGTTCTTCTTCGTAAGTCATATCCGGTCGTAGTTCAATTTCGCTCGGTGAAATTATATGTGAAGGATCCGAACGATACCGACGTAGCATAGATATCGTGGAACACATCATAAATCCTCTCTAATTCGTGTGGTAATGCTAGCCGATATGCTACCGGTCCAACTTTTTCAATTATTTCATACGGCCCAATAAAACGCAGACTTAACTTGCCTTTTTCGTCCAAATCTAAGGACTTTCTTCCATGGAGACACTTTCAAAATACCTTATCACCAACTTGAAACTCGATTTCTTTTCGTTTCAAATCCACATAAGATTTCTGTCCATCTGAAGCAGCTTTCAAACAATCTCGAATCACTTTCACCTTTTCTTCGGTTTCTTTTATTAGATCAACTCCATAAATCTGATTTTCCTTGAGTTCAGTCCAATACAAAGGTGTCCGACACTTATGACCATATAATGCTTCATAAGGTGCCATTTTCAAACTCGTCTGATAATTATTATTATAAGCAAATTCTACCAACGGTAAGTACCTTTCCCAACTGCCTTGAAATTCCAATACGCAACATCTGAGCATGTCTTCAAGAATCTGAATTACTCTCTCTGATTGCCCATCAGTTTGTGGATGAAAGGCAGTGCTGAAATTTAACTTTGTACCTAATGCCTCTTGCAACTTTTGCCAAAACCGTGAAGTAAATCTCAGATCTCTATCCGAAATGATTGACAAAGGTATTCCATGAAGTCTAACAATCTCACGGATATACAATTCAGCCAACTTATTAAGAGAATAATCCGTACGTATCGGAATAAAATGAGCCGATTTAGTCAGTCTGTCAACTATTACCTAAATGACATCTTTCTTTCCTGGAGTCAATGGTAACCCTAAAACAAAATCCATAGTAATCCGATCCCATTTCCATTCAGGAACCATAATAGGTCAAGTAATCTCACGAAGGTACTTGGTGTTCAACTTTCACCGTTGACAAATTAAGCACTTTGATACAAACTCGAAATATCTCTTTTCATTCCACTCCACCAATACATTTTCTTCAAGTCATTATACATTTTCATCGCCTGGATGAACCGCCAAACAGCCATTATGTGCTTCATGCAAAATCTTTTGAATCAACTCATCATTTTTCGGTACACAAATCCGATTTTTAAACATCAAGCTACCATCAGAACCGATTCTAAAATCTGATCCCGTGACGCCTTCACACTGCGCTTTCTCTTGGCTAGCAAATCTTGATCATTTTTCGAGCTTGTAAATTTCTTGTAAAAACATCGGTCTAGCTCTTATCTCTGCTAGAATCGAACTATCATCTGACATTTTCAACTGAGTGTTCATAACTCTCAAAGCAAACAACAACTTTCTGCTTAAAGCATCGGCAACTACATTCGCCTTCCCCGGATGATAATCAATAACAAGCTCGTAATCTTTCAATAACTCCAACCATCTTCGTTGTCTCAAATTCAAGTCTTTTTGTGACATCAAGTACTTAAGACTTTTGTGGTCGGTATATACCCGGCACTTTTCACCATACAAATAATGTCGCCAAATCTTCAAAGCAAACACCACCGCAGCCAATTCCAAATCGTGAGTAGGATAATTCCTCTCATGAAGTTTTAACTGCCTCGAAGCATAAGCCACCACTTTTCCTTCTTGCATAAATACACACCCCAAGCCATTTAGAGAAGCATCACTATACACCACAAATTCTTTACCTGATTGGGGTTGTACTAACACTGGTGCTTCAGTTAATAACTTTTTCAATTCTTCGAAACTTTGTTGACATCCTTCCGTCCATTCAAATTTAACATCATTTCGGAGTAGTCTAGTCATAGGAGCAAAGAATTATAGAAAATCCGTTTACAAACCGCCGATAATACCCAGCTTAGCCCCAAGAAACTTCTAACTTCAGTTACATTTTTCGATGGTTTCCAATCAATAATGGCTGAAATTTTACTAGGATCAACCCGTATACCATCACCTGAAACAATATGACCCAAAAATACAACTTCTCGGAGCCAAAATTCACTTTTACTAAACTTAGCATACAACTGTTTATCTCTCAAAGTTTGCAAAACTATCCTCAAATGCTCAAAGATGCTCTGTCTCATCTTTTGAATAAATTAAAATATCATCTATAAACACCACAACAAATTTGTCCAAGTATGGCCGAAATATGCGATTCATTAAATCCATAAACACAGCAGGAGCATTTGTCAACCCGAATGACATAACTAAAAATTCATAATGACCGTACCTTGTTCTAAAAGCAGTTTTAGGCAAATCTGACTCTTTTACTCGCAGCTGATAATACCCAGATCTCAAGTCAATCTTTGAAAACCATGTCGCTCCTTTTAGCTGATCAAACAAATCATCAATTCTCGGCAATGGATACTTGTTTTTGATTGTCACCTTGTTTAACTGCCGATAATCAACACATAATCTCATAGAACCATCCTTCTTTTTCACAAATAACACATGAGCACCCCAAGGTGAAAAACTCGGTCTTACAAAGCCTTTATCAGTCAACTCTTGCAACTGTGACTTTAATTCTTTCAACTCTGTTGGTGCCATTCTATATGGAGCAATCGAGATTGGAGCTGTTCCCGGTATCAAATCAATACCAAATTCTACTTCCCTGACTGGAGGCAAACCCGACAATTCTTTTGGAAATACATCCACAAATTCACACACAACCGGCACTGATTCAACTTTCTTTTCAACTTCTTTTGTATTAATTACATACGCCAAACAAGCTTCATAACCCTTTCTCAAATATCTCTGAGCTGACATCAAAGAAATCACACTAGACAATGCCTCTGATTTATCTGATTCAACCCGTAGAGTTTCACCGTTTTCACACTTTAATTTTATAACCTTTTCTTTGCAATTTACTATAGCATCATGCAATGTCAACCAATCCATACCCAAAAAAACATCAAATTCATCAAACGGCAACAACATCAAGTCGGCCGGAAAGTAATGACCCCGAATCATTAAAGGACATTTCTTGCATACTTTATCAACTATCACACATTTGCCTAACGGATTCGACACTCTAACCATAAATTCTATGTTCTCAACAGGTATATTCATACTAGACACTAGCTTCATGCATACATATGAATGAGTAGAACCGGGATCAATCAAAGCAATAATATTAATATCATAAAGAGAAAATGTACCGGTAATCACATCGGGTGAGGCAAAGATCTTCACGCTTTAATAGCATAAGTTCTAGCCGAGCTCTTCCTTCAGATCTAATCTTTGCATCTCTGGCTACATTCTTATTGCTTGTTTCACTTCCACTTTTCTCGGATACCTTCCCCTCAAGTCCGCACCACTAGCTTTTACATTCTGAAATTTTTCTTTCTCACTCTCTCTGGCGTCTCTAATAAAATGATCCGGAGAACCACATCGAAAACATTCATTTGCTCTACACGGCCAAATGATTTCTATCACACCACCGCACTTTCGGGTTTAACAAATCTCGAGTTCCCTACACTTATGTAGAAGTATTCTCGAGATTTAGGACCTACATTCTGCTTCTTAAAATTTCCATATGATTGCCCAGCTGAAACTTGGGAACGAGGATTCATATTTCTTGACTTTCCGGGTTGCTGTGAAGGTGCCTTACTCATTGGCCTTTTCTTCCAATTTCGTGTCTCAGCCTCTACCTTTCTCTTCTCTTTAAGTAGTTCTTCAGCCTTGCAAGCTCGATCAACCAGTACTACCATTTCTTTCAGTTCAAGGATCCCGACAAATACCTTAATGTCTTCGTTGAGCCCGTCTTCAAATCGTCGGCACATCTTGGCTTCTGTAAAAACATATTCCCTGGCATACTTACTCAATCGAACAAACTCTCTTTCATATTCTGAGACTGTCATATTACCTTGCTTCAGCTCAAAAAACTCTTTACATTTCTGATCAATAAATCTTTCACTAATATATTTCTTTCTTCTTGAAAGAATTCCCAGGTTACCCTCTCTTTCGGTACCACCGAAATTAAAGTCTTCCACAAATTATAGGCTGAATCTCTCAACAAAGATGTAGCACATTTCAAACATTCTTTAGGTGTACAAGATAATTCATCAAATACCCGGATAGAATTTTCAAGCCAGAACTCTGCTTTCTCGGCATCATCATCAATATTTGCCCTGAATTCTTCGGCCCCTTGTTTACGGATTTTGTTAACTGGAGTTCTGTGAAATTTCATCAGATCTACACCTTGAGGCATCGGGGGTACAGGTTGAGGAATCGGGGGAGGTGGGGGAGGTTGTGCATTCGGGTTCGTACGAACGAACTCAGTATACCAGGCACTCATCATCTGGAGAAAGGCTTCCCGAGCCCCTTTTCCTCCTCCTTGACCGACAGTAGGAGGTGGATTTTCAGTTGGCACCGCCCCTTCAGCGGAGCTGGTGCATTACTCTCATCATCATCAGCAAATCTGGATCGGGATCCATTTACTATAAAAAAAATCATTTAAAAGGTCAGAAGTCGTCACACTATCACAATTTATATATATGGCATGTATAGCAAAACCCGTACATACAACACATTAGTCCGAGAACCGACTAAACCTGCTCTGATACCACCAAATGTAACGCCCCCATGCCCGAGACCGACGCCGGAATCGAGCTTGAGGTGTTACCGAACATAATTTATCAATTTTAGTACTTTGAATCATTCGTTTCAACATTCACAGCTTTCTAGCTATCTGCGTCACAGTTACAAGAAAAATCATATCTCGAGTTATGAAACTCAAAATCAAGATCCGTAAATTTTACCTAAATCTAGACTCATATATATATTTACTAATTTTTTTCTATAATTTTTGGTTGGGCCAATTAGTACAGTTTATTAGTTAAAGTCTCCCCTGTTTCAGGGTTCGACTGCTCTGACCTCTGTATATTACGAATCAGATATCTCTCTATAAAAAATTTCAATGACTATGAGCTTTGTTTCTTTTAAAACTAGACTCAATAAGGAATCTGTACATGTAAAGAACAACATATAATTATTTTTGTAAAATTTATTATAAATTTTTAAAGTCAGAACAGGGGATCCAGAAATCATTCTGGCCCTATTTCACAAAAGTTTAAATATCTCATAAAATGTAATTTATATGCCTGTTTTGTTCAATCCACATGAAAATAGACTCATTAAGCTTCAATTACATAACTTACTCATTATTTAGTTCAACTTATAATATTTTTAGGGATTTTTCAAATTCATGTCATTGCTGCAGCAATATTCTGTTTTAAGGCAAGTTTCATCTTTCCATGAATTTTTTTATGAACTAGATAACCTATTAAACTTCCATGATATCAAACATGATCTAATTAGCCATCACCATGACTTATCAATATCAAACATTTTCTCAACCAAACATGGCCATATCATAAAATTATTTACACAAAATAGGTACATTGCTATACATGCCATACTTAAGTTTTACAAGCCATTTACCAATAGAAATCCTTCTGGATAGTGTGATCGAAACTTCGACTGTCCCCGATTCCCGAGCTAACTTGTTCAAAACTACAATGAATGAAAAGGAGGGAGTAAGCATAAATGCTTAGTAAGTTCATATGCAAATAACAAGTAACATAACAATACAATTATACCAAACAACCTTAGCATGGCATCACCAAAACATATATCACATTTCTAAACATCATTCATCATCTTACCACTTTATCGTTGCTGTATCTATTTTCAACCCGAGGGTTAAGTACATACCTGTCCAAAGTGCCCATTTCACAACACTTACCAAAACGTCACTTGCATCTTAAGTGTTCTTCCATTTCATAGAAATTTTCACCCGTTGAACACATCGGACTATAACTCGGATACACGGATAATTTGCACATAAGTGCCACATATGTAATCAAGCAATCATGTAACCCCCCCATAAGTGAACTCGGACTCAACTCAACGAGCTCGGGCGTTCACATCCATAAGTGAACTCGGACTCAACTCAACGAGTTCGAACATTCGCATCCATAAGTGAACTCGAACTCAACTCAACGAGTTCGGATGCCCAAATATCCTAGTGACATGTCACTTGTATCCTAATCTATTCCTAAGGTTCAAACGGGCTTTTTCCCTCGATCTGACATTAGCCGTCTTCCACGGAATATCGGAACCGATACTCGGTAGCAATTCATATTTATTAAGTAGTAAACATAATTTGCATATTACTCAACATTAACCACAAAGCATAATATTTCACGATAAAAAATCAGCATATCATATAATTAACATCAATAACTTAAAAATAACAATTATGCTACATTATTTACACATGAACTTACCTTGGGACCAAAATATAAAGATTTTGCAATTTAGTCCACAATCTTTTCTTTTCCTCGATCGCGACTTGATTCCCGTTTCTCTTGATATATAATACCAAATTAATCTTATTTAATACATACATTCATCAAAACAGCATTTAATACGAACTTTGGAAAATTACACTTTTGCCCCTAAACTTTTGCATAATTACACTTTTGCCCCTAGGCTCGGGAATTAAACTTTATCCCTTATTCTTATGTTTGATGACATGATGATCATTTTTCCCTTCTATGACAATATCAAATTCACACTCTAACATGTACTTATGACTATTAGGTATTTTTACCGATTAAGCCCTTTTACTCGTTTTCACTCAAAACCGAGTAGCACAAGTTGTCTAACATAATTTAAAACCTCATATTTTATCATAAAAGATCAAAATACACAAATTTCACCTATGGGTATTTTTCCAAATATAAACCCTAGGTTGAATTATTGCTAGCATAAGCTTAATCGAGCTACCGGGATTCTAAAAACGTAAAGAACATTAAAAATGGGGCTTAGAATCACTTACTATGGAGCTTGGAAGCTTGAAACAAACCCTAGCTATGGAGAATCCTTGAAATTTCGGCCTAATGAAGAAGATGGACAAAAATTGGCTTTTAATTTTGTTTTTAATTCATTTTAATAACTAAATGACCAAAATGCCCTTACTACTAAACTTTCAAAAATTCCTTCCATGTCCTAATTTTGTCCATGAACTTAAAATTGGTCAAATTGCTATTTAGGACCTCCTAATTAATATTTCAATGCAATTTCATACTAAAAACTTCTAGAATGCAAATTTTGCAACTTATTCGATTTAGTCCCTACTTTCAATTTAAACATTTTAGGCATAGAATTTCATCACGAAATTTGCACACAATCATGCAATCATATGATAATCATCAAAATAATTATAAAATAATTATTTCTATCTCGGATTTGTGGTCACGAAACCACTATTCCGATTAAGCCCTAATTAAGGATATTACATCAGACCTGGTTAAACAAATGTATTTGTTGGAGTTAAGACACAAAGCTAAGCAGTTACAGCAAAGTCTGAAGCTTCAAGCAATATTGACTTGCTGAACAAACAAGAAAAATTGGGCTTGAAGAACAAAAAAGATAGCTGAATTTAAGCAGAAACAAGGAGAAAATTTGATGAAAAAGATTCATTAGATTTTTGAAAAGTAAAACATTACATATATCAAGTGATTAGCTTGTAGAAATTAGTAAAAAAAAAAAAGTCACCTAATCACACTTAACTCCACTAACAATGTCTTGAAACTTATGAAACATTGCTTGCACACTTGGTTATGCTGATTTATCAAATCTATCAGCACTAACTTACAACAAATTCATTACAAACTTAGTTCAATTGTAACTAAATTAAGACATCACCAAAACATCAAAATGACAGTTGCATGTGCTTCATCCGCTGACTGTGTGGCTCGATCCCAAGGGTTACATGTAAGCCAACTTTTAACACTCCTCCTTGGCTTCCATGCTGCAAACACCCAATCTAGCTCTCAAATTCTTGAACCTTGACACACCAAGAGCCTTTGTCAATATATAGGCCAATTGGTCTTCTGAACTGCAATGAACCAGATTGATTTTTTGAGATTGTTCCATTTCTCTAACAAAATGAAATTTGATCTTAAAATGATTTGCTTTCCCATGAAACACCGGTGATGCAGTCGTCGAGAACACTAAAGATGTCCTACTCCTTACAAAATAACAAAAAAGAACAGTAAAGGGGAAGGAGGGTCGAATCTTCAGGGACCGGATTGCACAAATGCTTGTTTCCCGAAATCCTGGACAGAATCGTTCCCAAGAAAACCTGCGTTCCTGAAAAAAATAAAAAAAATAGAATTTTAAAGTTTTGATCTGGGAGTAAAATAAAATAAAAACGAAATTAAAAGTTGAATTGAAATTTCAGAAATTAAAAGTAACAATAAAATTGAGAAAAAAAATTCTTATGGTGATTTTCCAGCCTCCGGTTGTCTCGATTCGCCTTGGGTTCAATCCTTATATTTTAAGTGACCCTTCTCAAGCAGAATAAGCTAGTTATAGTGGAAGAAGACGCCTACGGCCACCAGCTCCAAGAATTTAGACTTAAGATTTGGCGGAACCTGACTCTAGCCAATAATCGCTTTTGTGGGACTATCTTCTGCTAATCATCACTTCCCAACGGCGAATACCACGCCATTTTGTCTCTTGGACTCGCCAGCCTCTGACGCAGAAAGCGAACGAACCAACTGTGCAATCTTCCCAAAACGTACAAAGCGGCCGTTCCTTGCACAAGATGAAAATATCACTTATTAAGGGACAAGGACGGAAGCGTCAGCCCTGTAATACAGAGAAGCGGTGGATACTCGTTCAGAAAGCTAAGCGCAGATTCTAAGCCTCATGAACCCCTTTTAGGAAATTTCGACAACTTTCGGGTAGATAAATTTAGTGTCTCATGCTTTTTGTAAAAGAAATAAAAATAATAGAAATAGAATTTTTATTGGGAAAAAAATATGGAAAGAACAAAAGGCTAAACTTTATGAAGGAAAGAGTGTTTACAGAAAAAAAGATAGTGTAATTTGTGTCACTCTATCCCCTATTTATAGTACTAGAAAACCTAGTATATTCCTAATTAAATTCTAAAAGATAAATATAAATAAATAAAGATAATTAAAGATAATTAAAGATAAATGAAAATAAATGCTAAAATTAAATCTAAATAATAATCCTTAATAATTATCCTAATATAATTAAACATTAAATGGAGTCTTGTGCTTTAAAATCCCTTCTTTTGCACTTTTGCCCTTATGTCTTCCATACTTGCATTTTTTACACCATTTTTTCCCTGTGTCGCATGTTGGCCCATTTTATCTTTAAATTCGCGCCTTTTTCCCTTAAATTTCCTTTTACCTTCAATTTAGTCCCTAAAAGATAAAAGACCATAAAATAGCCCAAATTAGTAGGATCATACTCAAGATAAACATGCAATTAGCATATAAAATTATCTCGTTCTAGAGTATTATCAAATTCTCCCTACTTAGCCCATGCTTGCCCTCAAGTATGGTTCCTGTCCACTGTGAAAATTAAATCTTGCCATGAAAGAAATACTACTCCAAAGTTTTATGAAAATTAGTCTTAATGCATATGTAAAATAAAAAGAACCCTTAGCTTGATTTAAGTAAAATTGAAAAAGTGTACCAATTAACACACACAAAATTTAAGATCGACTTAGATTATTTCATGAAAATTAGGTAATTTACCAAACCTATCAAGACACCCTATTTGTTTCTACATTTAGTCCCCAAATTTTATTAATAAATCTTTCTCTTTAATTTTTTTAATTTAATTTAATTTATTTATTTTTACTTAGGAATATATTGAACCTTTTGACGCGAAGAGAGATGACAGCCAAGCACCCCACCCCGGTTATTCAGCCCAACACACTCCTAATTTTTATTTTTCTTAAGAACATATCGAACCTTTTGACGCGAAGAGAGATGACAGCCAAGCAGCTCACCCCGGCTACTCAGCCCAACACATTCTTAAAAATTAATTCCGGTTAGCGGAGTTTTACCTAACACGTCACACAACCTTTTGACGCGAAATAGGATGACAACCCAAGCACCCTACCCCGGTTACTCAGCTAGTCACGTCTTATGCTGCACTCATAACCACAGAAACATTATTATTAAACAAAATTTTAATTTTGGAGGACTTAGGAGCAACAATCAAGTGTTAAAAATAAGTTTCAGCAACCACCTTAATAGTCATGAACATATTTAAAGCATGCAATTGTATGAAGTGTCCTATTTTCATTTAGACTTAATCAATTATACTATAAGCAAGATAGGGTTAACTTTATCGATCATAATTATCCAGGCTAAAAGAAATAAAACAATAAAGATGAAAACAAACAGGAAAAATCATAACTAACTAAGTAGACAAGAAGCATGCATGTGGGTCAAACAGTGGGCAAGTCGTGGTCAAATTCTTGGGCATGAAAAGAGGCAGGATATTCTTAAAAAAAATTATATAGTAGAAACGACCATAGCAACAATAGCATCTAAAACGACAGAACTAATGAGGAATGCCTCCCCCTACTTAAACCACATAGTCCTCGATGTGGAAGAAATAAATAAATAGGCAGAAGTAAAGTTTAGAAGAACTCCCCGTGTAATTATTATCGTTCGCTTATAATGGAAATGAGATCGGCTAGTTGCTGGCGAAAAGTGTCGGGTCGAGCCTCGATGCACTCTAAGCATTACTCAACGGTCATCAAAGGTTGGGCTTGAGTGGGTTCCTCGTTCTGATTTTGCCGTCGAAAGACTCGTTCAGCTGGTGTAGAGAGAACGCCTAGAGGGACAAAATGGAAGGAAGATGGATTGCCAAGAAGCAGTCCCATCGAGTCGAGGCATTGAGTATCCAAAGGATCAGCCTGACAAGTAACATGCAAATCTAAAATAGGAGCATTAGAGCCATGCAGAGAAAATAACAGTGTTTGGTTGAATGAGCTTGCATGTATTGACTAACCTTGTTAACCAAAAAAGCAAGATCAGGCCTGGTTAAACAAATGTATTTGTTGGAGTTAAGACACAAAGCTAAACAGTTACAGCAAAGTCTTAAGCTTCAAGCAGTATTGAC
The DNA here is from genome assembly GCA_025698475.1 of Gossypium anomalum. Lineage (NCBI taxonomy): Eukaryota > Viridiplantae > Streptophyta > Magnoliopsida > Malvales > Malvaceae > Gossypium > Gossypium anomalum. Next base: position 55,314,384 of record CM046956.1, read on the forward strand.
TTGCTGAACAAACAAGAAAAATTGGGCTTGAAGAACAAAAAAGATAGTTGAATTTAAGCAGAAACAAGGAGAAAATTTGATGAAAAAAATTCATTAGATTTCTGAAAAGCAAAACATTACATATATCAAGTGATTAACTTGTAGAAATAAGTAAAAAAAAAAGCCACCTAAACAAATCTAACTCCACTAACAATGTCTTGAAACTTATGAAACATTGCTTGCACACTTGGTTATGCTGATTTATCAAATCTATCAACACTAACTTACGACAAATTCATTACAAAATTAGTTCCATTGTAACTAAATCAAGACATCATCAAAAATCAAAATGACAGTTTCATGTGCTTCATCTACTAACTGCATGGCTCGATCCCAAGGGTTGTTGTAAGCCAGCTTCTAACACTCCTCCTTGCTTCTGATACGAGCTCGATTCAATGTTGATTCGAGTCGTTTAGATTGCCTGATCGTGAAATTAAGCAAGTGTTGAGTTTTAACAAAGTAGGTTAGAAAAGATGAAAAAAATAGGTTCAGACAAGGTCTGAAAGATAATTAAATTGGCTAATGAAGTAATTCGGCTAAGGCCAAGAGTGAACCAACAATGAAAGGAATTGTTGACCAAATTCTTAGACGGCACTTAGATGGAAATGGATAAGAGATAATTTGGCTAACCTTGACCAACTATCTAGCAAGATAGGAACCGATGGTATGGTCAAATGCCACACTTTGGAAAGTGATAAGTTCGGATAACAAGGAAGAATGACGCCATAAGCTGAGCTTGATAAGTCGTTTCAACCCAAAAAAAACAATGAGAGTTGAATTCTCACAGAAAAATAGAAGTTCATATATTTGGTCCAAAAGTCCCTACAACTAGCTGAAATAAAAGTATTTATAGGCATGAGACAACCCCCAGCCGAATAGACACACACACTTAGCTTAATTGAGCTATTAATGAACTTAATTGAGCTAATTAAAAACTACAAGACCTTTGATGAACTCTAACTTAAGGAATGGCAATGGAAAGCATGTTTGGCCTTTCTATTCAGCTAATAATTAACTCTAATGAGCTGAATAAACTTGATTCAATGCTTGATCAGCTAAAGAGTCATAACAGCCTTTTAATTTCTCCTTGGACAGCCAAATGACCAACAGCCAAAAATTAATGTCATTTGGCACACGAACAGCCCCCTTTATGTGAATGCTTGAATATAAATGGTCAAAAGGTGTGAATGGACGAATTGGAACAGCCACCATCATGTGAAAATGTTTGGGAACTGAATGGACTTGTATGAACAGCCCCTTGTCTATTGAACTCCTCAAATAGTCACTTGGAGAAGCTCATAACAGCTGCTGGCCTTAAATCTATTCCTCTCTTTAATGCCAATCAATGCACCAGCTGGTTCAATTGGTTAGTTCACCTATAAACAAAATTAAACTTTAATGAGTTGTAGTAACTAAAATTCATTTAATAAGCTAAAACAAATTAAATGGCTGTAGCAAATTAATTAACTTAGAACATATTAATTGCCGAATTTATTTAAACAACTAAATAACATTAAAACAACTTAATTACTTAAACTAAAATAACTAAACACATTTAAAGTTTAATCCAACAACTATTTAACTAAAATTCAACTTGCAATAAGCTATACGGAACGCATAGTGTTGAGTTCTATGCTTGCTTGATGAGTCCGGCCACCTCCCCTTCCCAAGCTCGATCAATGTGACTTGCAATGGCGTCTTGAAACTTCTTGGCACGAGACCCAGTAATGGGACCTTGTGGCAACTCAATGGGATCAGTCGTAGCTTCCCGAGCTAGGATCGCATCATCCCCCCTCTTTAAGGCCATTTATCCCTAAATTGTCACCTACCTCAAATAGGGATAAGTCAACAACGTTGAAAATAACACTAATCCCGTACTCACCTGGTAGATCTAACTTGTAGGCATTCTCGTTAATCCTTTCCAAAACTTGAAAAGGTCTATTACCCACTGGAAAGAGTTTGGATCTCCTTTGGGTTGGAAATCTTTCCTTACGCATGTGGATCCAAACCCAGTCACCAGGTTCGAATATTACTAGCTTGTATCCCTTGTTCACCCTTTGAGCATATTGCTTGGCTCTTCTTTTAATGTTGTCCCTAACTCATTGATGCAATTATTTAACGAGTTCTGCCTTTTTCTTGCCATCTATATGCATTAATTGATTAGAAGGTAAAGTCAATAAATCCATAGAAGTTAAGGGATTGAAACCATATACCACTTCAAATGGCGAATGCTTGGTAGCCAAGTGCATTGATCGGTTGTAAGCGGACTCAATGTGTGGTAGACACTCCTCCCAAGTTTTTAAGTTCTTTCGAATTATGGCATGTAGCAAGGTTGATAAAACTCGATTAACAACCTCCGTTTGGCTGTTGATTTGGGGATGGCAAGTTGTTGAGGAAAAAAGCTTAGTGCCAAACTTACCCACAAAGTTCTCCAAAAATGGCTGAGGAACTTAGCGTCACGGTCTGAAACAATGGTCCTCGGAATACCATGCAAATGCACGATTTCTCTAAAAAATAGATTAGCAACAATTTAACGCGTCATCAGTTTTATTACATGCAATAAAGTGAGCCATCTTTGAAAAGCTATCTACTACCATAAATACAAAATCTTTGCCGTTCTTTATTTTAGGAAGGCCTAGAACGAAAACCATGGAGATATCCACCCATGTTGCTTCCGGAATCGGCAAATGAGTGTATAGACCACGTGGCTGAATTTTTGACTTAGCCTTCTTGCAAGCTAAACATTGCTCACACACTCTAACTATATCTCGCCGCATCTTCGGCCAATAAAAGTGCTCTTGTAAAATAGCCAAATTTTTGGCTATGCCAAAGTGGCCCATTAATCCCCTACTATGTTCTTCTTGAACCAGCATATCTCTAATTGATCCTTAGGGTATACATAGCTTATTTTCTCGAAAGAGAAATCCATCTTGTCGGAAATACCTATCATGGGCACCTTGAACACTAAAATTGAACACCTCACCAAAATTAGAATCATTATCATATAAATCCTTCAAATATGCAAATCCAAGCAACTTAGCATCCAAATGATTAATTAAAGCATACCTATGTGATAAAGCATCTGCAATAGTATTTTCTTTACCTTGTTTATACTTAATCACGTACGGAAAGGATTTAAGGAATTCCACCCACTTAGCATGGCATTTGTTTAACTTAGTTTGACCCTTTAAATGCTTTAAGGCTTCATGATCCGTATGCATAATGAACTCTTTTAGCCAAAGGTAATGCTGCCATGTCTCCAATGCACGTATCAAGGCGTACATCTCTTTATCGTAGGTTGGATAATTGAGAGTAGGACCATTGAGTTTCTCACTAAAGTAGGCAATTGGTCAGCCATATTGCGACAAGACTGCACCTATCCCTATCCCTGAAGCATCCCACTCCACTTCTAAAGTTTTGTTAAAATCAGGTAGACACAACAGTGGAGCGTTAGTCAAGCAATCTTTAATTTTATTAAAAGCAACTTCTTGCTCATCAGTCCAAGTAAAAGGATAGTTTTTCTTGATAATACCCGTTAAAGGAGCAGCTATGGTGCTAAAGTTCGGCACGAATCTCCTATAGAAGCTCGCAAGTTCATGAAAGCTTCTAACTTGGCTAATGGTCATCGGATGAAGCCATTCTTGGATCGCCTTGATCTTCTCTTGATCCACCTCTAGGCCACCGGTACTTACAACGAAACCATATTTTGTTTTAAAGGCCGTCTTCCACTCGTCTCCCTCTCGCATGCGTATTTGGTGATATCCACTCTTCAAATCGATGTTGGAGAAGAGTTTGGCACCACTAAGCTCATCGAGCATGTCATCGAGTCTAGGAATAGGGTGACAATACTTGACGGTGATTTTGTTAATGGCTCGATAGTCCATGCACATCCTCCACGAGCCATCTTTTTTGGCACCAATAGAACGGGCACCACGCAAGGGCTTAAACCTTCCCGTATGTAGCCCTTCTCCATCAAGTCAGCCACTTGTCGTTGCAACTCCTTAGTCTCTTCAGGCTTGCTTCGGTAGGCTGGACGGTTCGGGATCGTAGCTCCGGGCACAAAATTGATTTGATGTTTGATACCACGAAAAGGAGGCAATCCACTCGGCACTTCCTCCAGAAATACGTCCTTGAATTCCTGAAGTAAAGTCACAACAGAAGAAGGCAAATTATTTTTAAGTTCATTAGCATCAAAAAGACATTCTTTGTACATAAGTACAAGAATGGGTTGGCACACCAATAAGGACTTTCTTATTTCTTTTTTTCTCGCAAACACACTCATTTTGTCACCATCATCTTCTTTTTGATTTTCTTTTTCAACTCGTGTTTTTACCTCAATTTTCTCACCTTTTTCTTTTTTTCTCGATTTTATTTTATTTTTATTTTTCTTTATTTTTTTCTTGTTCTCTTTCTTTTACTTTTTCTACAGACTTTTTTAACTTGATTTGATCTTGATACACTTGTTTTGGGGTAAAAGGGGTTAGGGTTACATTTTTTCCTAGATGCTTAAAGGTATAACGATTGGTGTATCCATCGTGGATTACATGTCGATCAAACTGCCATGGATGTCCCAAAAGAAGGTGTCCTGCATGTATGGGAACCACGTCGCACACCACCTCGTCTTGGTATTTTCCGATGAAGAATACTACAACAGCTTGTTTTGTCACTTTAAGCTTTCCTCCATCGTTCAACCATTGTAACTTGTACGGGTTCGGATGCTTGGTCATGGTTAAACCAAGTTTTTCAACCAGCATATTACTTGCAACGTTGGTGCAGCTTCCTTCGTCAATAATCATGTTATACACCTTGCCTTGGATATGGCACCAGGTGTGGAAAATATTTTCCTGTTGTTGCTCGATTTTGGCTCTTTGAATGTTGAGGTCACAAGGATCTTGCCTTCAACCGGAAACTCCAAATCTTCTTCTTGTTCATCGGTTGGAACTTCGGGATCATGTTCGTTCTCTTCCTCAGATTCGATCTCTCCATCGGCCTGTACCACTATGATTCACCGATTGGGACATTGGCTGCCTATGTGTCCCCGTCCTTGGTATTTAAAATATTTTATGTCTCTTGTGCGATTTAGCACAGGATCGATTTTATTTTTGTTTGGCTCGCCAACAGTGTGATTGGGCTTGGCCTCTACAACAGGATCTTTGGTTCGAACAAGGGGTTTATTGGCTCCTTGGCTCCATTTAGTAGTTGATGGATTAGAGTAGGATCGGCGAACTCCCTTCCGTTTAAGTTACTTTTCAACTTTGATGGCCATGTGAACCATGTCCATCACTTCAACATAGTGTTGCAATTCAACTATGTTAGCGATGTCACAGTTTAATCCCGCAAGAAACTTGGCCATTGTTGCCTCCCGATCCTCCTCGATATCGGCTCAGATCATTGCTACCTCTATTTTCTTGTAGTAGTCTTTGACACTTTGATTGCCTTGGGTAAGGCTTTGCAATCGTTGGTAGAGCTCTCAGTGATAGTAAGAAGGTATGAAACGCATTCTCATGACCGCCTTCATTTCGGCCCACGTTGAGATGGGTCTTTCGCTGTTTCTTCTTCGACTTGTCACAAGTTGATTCCACCACACTATGGCATAATCCAATAATTCGATGGCTGCCAGCTTCAACTTTTTGCTCTCTGAGTAACTGTGGCACTCGAAGAATAAGTCAATCTTTTTCTTCCGCTCCAAGTATGCCTCGGGGTCGCTTTTACCTTGGAACGGGGGTATGGCCATCTTAATGTTTTTGAGGCTATCGTCTATATGGTCTCTTTATCTATGGCACCGGTTTCTTTGGCTTTGATGTCTTATATTCCGCATAGATTAACGGTCACTTTCTTGGTTACTTGGCTTATAAGGATCTTCTTGGTTTTGGATAGGATGCCCACGTCTTTGTCTTGCATTTACAGGGGTGCCCTCGCGTTGTTCTCGCACCTTGACTTGATATAACCGATCTTCGATGGGTTCGAGTTTACGATCAAATAGTCGTTCCATTTCTCGCATGATCACTTGAAGTGTAAGATCTGGCACGCCTCCACCAACATTCTTTATCGGATGAAAGCCACCTTCTTCATTTGGATTCCTTTCCGAACTTCTTGACATCTTAAGTTCTCATGAACTAAAACCTCACTATTTCAATCAAAAGAAAATTCACTCAGTTGGCTTTTGTTCACTCAAATAGGCTCACTACACTCTTGCCTTTTTCTACTCAATTCGCCTCTCTATGTTCTCAATGGACTACTTGGATTTAACAATGATAGTTGTGGAGTCAGATTACAAAAGTAATGATTTATTCAGGTAGATCTTGATGTTAGGACAAGGTAGGCTAGCAAACAAAAGGAAGAGGGATGAAAGTGTGACTGATTGGTATGGATAATGAATTCGGGTAGCAAATAAGTCTCAGGCTAGCTTTCCTTCTTCTTCTTTTTTTTTTAACCCCAACAAATTTCGTACTTACAAATACTGATATTCACACTTTGAATTTCAATAGATACTTTTTTTAACGAAATTTTTTTTACAAATGTTTTTTAATCAAATTACAATCTTGTAATTGCTACGAACGTTGATACTCACTTCAATTTCACTAGCTAAAATAACTAAATAAAATTAAAACAACTTAAGTACTTAAACTAAAATAACTAAACGCATTTAAAGTTAAATCCAACAACTATTTAACTAAAATTCAGCTTGCAATAAGCTGTATGGAATGCATGATGTTGAGCTCCATGCTTGCTTGATGAGTCCGGCCACCTCCCCTCCCCAAGCTTGATCAATGTAACTTGCAATGGCGTCTTGAAACTTCTTGACACGAGACCGAGTAATGGGACTTTGTGGCAACTTAATGGGATTGGCCATAGCTTTCTAAGCTAGGATCATATCAGCTTTCATGCTGCAAACACCCAATCTAGCTCTCAAATTCTTGAACCTTGACACACCAAGAGCCTTTGTCAATATATAGGCCAATTGGTCTTCTGAACTGCAATGAACCAAATTGATTTCATAAGATTGTTCCATTTCTCTAACAAAATGAAATTTGATCTTAAAATGCTTTGTTTTCCCATGAAACACTAGGTTCTTTGCAATTGCAACAGCAGATTGATTATCACTTCTGATCTCTGTTGCTTCCATTTGGTGTAAATTCAAGTCAACCATGATCTTCCTTAGCCAAATTGCTTGGTTAATAGCTCCTACATCTGCTACATATTCTGTTTCAGCTGTTGATTAAGCTACAATAGATTGTTTCTTTGAGATCCAACAAAAAATAGTCGAACCAAGGGTAAACAGATGCCCTGAGGTGCTTTTCATGTCATCTATCGATCCTGCCCAATCACTGTCTGCAAAACCAAGAAGCTTCATTCTTTCAACAATGGTGAACATGACTACAAAGCATAGAGTTCCCTTGATATACCTCAGTACTCTCTTTGCAACTTGAAAATGGTTAATGTTGCAACAATGCATGAACCTGGATAGGAGACTAACTACATACATTATGTCTGGCCTTATGGTTGTTAAGTAGAGCAAACATCCCACCAAGCTTCTAAAGGTTGATTCACTCCCTTTCTCGAAATCGCCTTGGCTTGAGAATTTTTCTCCAACAGCAACTGGAATGCTAGTTGCCTTGCAATTTTGCATGGATAATTTGTTTAGAATTTTCAAGGCAAATGCCTTTTGACTCAGGAAAATTCCTTACTGAGTTTGAGACACTTCCATGCCAATGAAGTAGGGCATTTCACCCAAATCTGACATTTCAAGCATGCTCTCCATCTTACCTTTGAAGTCAGTTAGCATAGCATTGTTTCCTCCTGTTACCAGTAACTCATCCACATACAAGGACACTATGAGCAGTGTTTCATCACCTTCCCTTTTCACATATAGTGTTGGCTCACTAAAGCTTCTCTCGAACCCCAAGCTTGCATGTAGGAGTCAATTCTGTCATACCAAGCCCTTGGTGCCTGTTTTAAGCCATACAAGCCTTTTCTCAGCTTGTAAACATTGTCTTCTTCACCAGCAACTTCAAAACCTTCAGGTTGTTCAACATAGATCTCCTCATTAAGAAAACTGTTGAGGAAGGCAGATTTTACATCAAGTTGATGTATTTTCCACAGCCTTTGTGTAGCCAATGCAACTAGCTTGTATCAAGCCTTGTCACTGGTGAAAATGTTTCAAGGTAGTCAATCCCATATTTTTGACTAAACCCCTTCACAACCAACCTTGCTTTTAGCTTGTTCAAAGTTCCATCAGCATTGTTGTAACAGCCCTGTTTATACCCTAGTCAGAATAGTAGTTTTGGGACCAGAAATTCGAGTCAAAAAATATTTTAATATTATTTTCTGTGCTTATTATATGTGAATTAGTATGTGTGAAAAATTTTGTATGAAACTTTAATCGTTTGTGTGCTCAATTTGATAAAAGGACCTAATCGTTTAAAATGTAAAAGTTACATGCTATATGTTAAGAGTGCCTATTTTCCATGGCTTTCTAAAGCAAAGGTCCTTATGTTGTTATTAAACCATTGAAAGCATGAGTGGACAATTGTGACCTTAATATAATGGTTTATTAATGGTTTAATAAAAGGGCAAAATTGGTATTTAGTATACTATGTTAATTAAATTAAACAAAAACAAGAATTTGGTGTTAATTCATCACCTTTGCCAAAAATTCAAAGAAAAAAGAAAAGAAAATAAGCTTTCTAGGGTTCAGCCATACTAAAGCTTGATTAAAGGTTCATTTTTGATCCGTTTTTGATAATTTCTACGTTTTTGTGATCGTTGCTCTGTATACTATCAAGCCCATGTATGAATTTTGGAAATTTTTGATGATTTTAAGTTGTGCCATTGTTGATAATATGAGTTTTATGAAGTTAGATGATAGAAAATTAAAGATATGTGTTAGATTACTATGTTTTGTATTGGGATTTTCGATGAATTTGAGTAACTTGGACTAAATTGTGAAAATGAGAAATTAAGGGACTAAAATGTAAAATAAATGATAAATATGGGTTGATAAGGACCATATGAAAATTCGGCTAAAGCATGGCTTTGATGAATTTTGTATATTTGGTGTTTTGTGTAATAAGGACTTAAATGTCAAAATGTGAAATTTTAGGGGCTAAAGTGCAAAAATGCCCAAAGATGTGTTGTGTATTAAGTTGAATGTGTTGGTGGTTAAATGAGTTAATTTTGAATACATATAGATAAAGAAAGGAGAAATTCGGACCTAGATCGAGGCAAAAACAAAGTGCTCGATTGATCGACTAATATCGTCATTTTTACGTTCAAGGTAAGTTCGTGTATAATACATATTGTTTGTATAATGTTTTTATGTGATGAAATAAATAGAATTGAGATTGAGAAGTTGGAGTATGTGAAATGTGAATCGAATTTGAGGCACTAAGTGTACGAGAAATGAAATAGCTACAGCTATTAAAAATGGCACTAAGTGTGCGAGAATATAACAATGATAGCTGAATAAATGGTACTAAGTGTGCGATACCGATAGAAGTTTGGTTTAATGAAATGGCACTAAGTGTGTGATGTTATTATAGCTTCGACTAATTTAATTGGCACTAAGTGTGCGAGTTCATTGAATGTTCAAGTATGACCGAATGAAGTAGTACATCGAGCATTTCATTGAATGTTCAAGTATGATCGGATGAAGTAGTACATTAAGCAGCGAAGTGATAAATATGATAAATAAGAACGTGATGATACAGGTATGTACGGAACCTATGTGGTTGATGATATTGTGTATGAAATAGATGAAACGTTATGTAAATGAAGGATGAGATAAGTTGCATTAACAGTTAGCTAATTGATAGAATTACATTTAATTTGATGAGTTAAATGTGTTATATCATGAACTTACTAAGCTTTAAAGCTTACTGTGTGAAATGTTCTCTGTTTTACAGTGTTATAAAGCTAGCTCGGATCTGGGAATCATTAGCAAAATCAATCACACTATCAGACATCTATTTTGGTACTGTTTTGAGAGTTATATATATTGTACATGACATGTTTAGGCTAGTGTCATTTTGATATGTTTTGTGATGTGAATATTAGCCATGAGTTTTGGCTTGGAGTTGTTGATATGTATGGCCTCTTAAGTTGTTCTAAATAATGTTTTTGATAGGTAAGTTATATGATGTATATAATGTTCATGTAATGGTTTGGTTATGGGATGTTGAGTTGGAAAATTTTATGGTATGAAGTAGGTGATAAGTTGATGGAGTTATATCTTTGAAATTTATATGAGTCTTAATGATTTTGTTACATTGATTAGTTATGTTTTGGTTATGAAAATTGAGTAGTGAATTGGATGGTATTATTATGTCATGGAATAGATTTGAATTGGTTAAATTGATGGCTATAAATGTATGCAAATGATGTAAAATGTTGTGGATTTGGTGTACTTGAGATAAGTGGGAAATGTGGCTTAAACCAAGCCTAATTTCGCCCCACACGGTTGAGCACACGGGCGTGTGTCTCGACTGTGTGTCTGTTGTAATTTAGCTATTCAATTCAGACTCGAGCACGACTTAGACACATGGGCGTGCGACTTATTTTATACTTATTATATTATCCTTATTACTTATTCTATTATAAGTAAATCGAAAAAATAAAGGGTTCTGAAAAATCTGGAAAAATCGAAACCAAGAATAGAAATCTTTGACGAACGGGTCCCGGAATTGTTATTATTTCGACACAAGAAAAGGAATTTTACTGGTGGCTGTACGAGGTACACAACCTTGGTACATGGGCGTGTGTGCCCATTTTGAAGGGTACACGGGCTAGACACACGTGCGTGTGGTTAGCCATGTGACCCAAGTCAGTTTCAACCACGACCAAGGCACACGCGCGTGTCTTATGGCTGTGTGGTTAACTCAGAATGCATGCCCTATTTTGCCTAGGCTTAGACACACGGGCGTGTCTAATGCCGTGTGGCGCACACGACCTGTTCACATGGGCGTGTGAAAATTTTTTAAGTTTTGAAAAATTTTGTATGAGCTCGGTTTAGTTTCAACTCTTTTCTAAAGCATGTTTAAGGTCTCGATGACCTATGTAAGGGACTCTGTATTGATGTATGAGTTGTGATGCTATGATGATTGTGAAATGAATGCTAAATGTTTTGATATGTCCGGTAACGCCTTTAACCCTATTCTGGCGATAGATACGGGTTAGGGGGTGTTACTATTGTGTTTGGCTCGAAACACCCATTTTACTCTAATAACCTTCTTGTGAACTGGTCTTGCAACTAACTCCCAGGTTTGATTTTTGTGAATCATGCTCATCTCATCCAACATGGCTTGCCTCCATCCTTGTTGAGTTTGAGCTTCTTCAAAACATGTTGGTTCAACAGTAGCCACATCAACCTTCTAATATATTTCACTTAATGGTCTAGTTCCCCTAACTGGCTCACGATCAATGTCCATTTCAGGATCATTTTGATCAACTTTAGTTTGATCTGTCACAAAGTCTTCAGCAGTACATTCTGGTTCACTTTTATCCCAATTCCAGCTTGACTTCTCATCAAATACAACATCTCTGCTCATAAAGACTTTGTTGGTTGTAGGATCCAAAATCCTATAGCCTTTCTTGACATTGCTATAGCCCACTAGAATACCAGGCTGAGCCTTCTTGGCCAACTTGTCCCTTTTGACTGCAGGAATATGTGCATAACATATGCATCCAAAGACCTTCAGGTGAGCAAGTGATGGCTTGAACCTAAACCAAGCTTCAAATGGTGTTTTTTCAAGCAGTGCTTTAATTGGTAGCCTATTTTGAAGGTATATTGTAGTATTAACTGCCTCAGCCCAAAAATTCTTAGGCAAATTCCTTTCAAACATCAAGCATCTGGCTATATCCATCAAAGTTCTATTCTTTCTCTCACTGACACCATTTTGCTGAGGCGTATAGGTGTTGGTGAGCTGGTGTTTTATGCTTGATTCCTCACAAAAGGTTTGAAGCACTACTGAGGTGTATTCTGTTCTATTGTCTTACCTTAGTGTCTTAAGCTTGTAGCTTGATTGAGTTTCTGCTACAGCCTTGAACTTCTAAAACACTAATGCCACTTTTGATTTATACTTGATAAAGTAGCCCCAACAGAATCTTGAGTAATCATCAATAAAAAGAATAAAGTACCTGTTGCCATTCAAGGATTCAATTTTCATAGGACCATACACATCAGTGTGGACGAATTGTAATTTTTCATAGGCCCTTTAGGATTTGTTAGCAGGAAATGGTAGTCTAGCTTGCTTTCTTAGCTAACACACTTAGAAACAAGTTTGGTACCTGTAGGAGTGTCAATCAGCACATCTCCCTTGCCTTCTACTTTAATATAATGTCCATTTCCCACTTTTACTCTTGAGTTGAAGCATCTATCAATGCTTTTGAAAATAGTAGCATCAGGTGTCATGTGGTTTGTGAAACCACTGTTAATCAGCCACCCTTTTGTGGTTTTGCTTTGGTAACTAAGCAGGAGACAACAAAAACTTGTTCTTCCTAACCAAGCTCTCTTTTGCCATTTGAGCTTCAGATTTAGGCTGCTGAGATTGGTGTTGATTTTTGTTCTTGTACACCTTGTCAACATGGCCCATCTGTTTGCAAATTTTGCACTGCACATCAGGTCTGAACCAAAAGTTTGCTTCTGGATGGCTGACTCTTTTACAATGTGAGCAAGGTGGATATCTTCTTCTTAGTCCATCTCTTCTAGGCATGTCTGACCAAGTTTTCTCCGCTTTATAACCAGAGGAGCTCAAGGTTGGTCTGGTCTTAGCTTGGAAGGCACCTTCTTGATGCTCCTCCTATCTGCTAGCTCTTTTTTGCTCCTAAGCATAAAGAGCATTGATTAGCTCAGTCAAGGAGATGCTTGATAAATCTTTTGAATCTTCTAGGGAAGAAATTTTGGCTTCATATCTCTCAGGTAAGGTTGAAATAACCTTCTCCGCTATTCTGGCTTCACTAAACTAGTCCCCAAGCAGTTTGATGTTGTTCACAACAACCATGATCCTGTCTGAATATTGCTTAACTGTCTCTGACTCCTTCATCTTCAGGTTTTCAAAATCCTTTCTTAAGTTTAAAATTTGTTGTTGTCTTGTTTTTTCTTGTCCCAGGCCTGTTTTAAAGTCTCATAGGCCATGATCCTTGTGAAAATCAAGTCTGACACACTGTTTTGGATCCATGACATTGCCTTGTACCTCTTGGCGCTGTCATCAGAGTGCTAACTGATCTGAGCTACCGTGGGGTTAGCTCTCAAGGGTGGTGGTTCAACCTCAGCATTGAAAACCTCCCACAAGTTAAATGCTTGCATGTAGGCTTTCATTTTCACTACCGAAATGTGGTAGGCTTCACCATTGAACATTGGTGGTGGTGTTAGAGAGAAACCTGATGAAGACCTGGTTTTTTAACGATGGAAAAGAGAAAGGTCGTCTAAGAAATAAACTCTAGATACAAATTGTTGGAGTTAAGACATAAAATTAAGCAGTTACAGAAAAGTCTTAACCTTTAAGCAATATTGACTTGTTGAATAAACAAGAAAAATTGGGCTTGAAGATCAAAAATGATAGCTAAATTTAAACAAAAACAAGGAGAAAATTTGATGAAAAAGATTCATTAGATTTCTGAAAAGAAAAACATTATATATACCAAGTGATTAGCTTGTGTAAATTAGTAAAAGAAAAAGTCACCTAAACACACCTAACTCCACTAACAATGTCTTGAAACTTATGAAACATTGCTTGCACATTTGGTTATACTGATTTATCAAATCTATCAACATTAACTTACAAAAAATTCATTACAAATTTAGTTCAATTGTAACTAAATCAAGACATCATCAAAACATCAAAATGACAACTGCATCTGCTTCATCTGCTAACTACATGGCTCTATCCCAAGGGCTACTTGTAAGCCAACTTCTAACAGTATTGCAACCTACCTACAATGCTTCAATACTTAACTTCATACTTAGGAGATAAATGACATCCATCAGTGGCTGGCCAAAGAGGAGATGTGACCATAGGTGTAGGAACTGATTTTATACTCAGCGTATCTTCTTTGACCAACAAATCATTAACATATTTCCTTTGGGACAACTGAACCATATCATGATGCCTCCAAATTTGAAAACCAAGGAAATACATCAACTCTCCTAAATCTTCAAGAGTGCATTGAAGATTTAACTTCTAAATAACCATGTCAAGCTCTTTTGAATCACTTCCAGTAAAAGTTATGTCATCGACGTAGATGAGACATAGTAAACATGATGAACTTGTCCTCTTTATGAACAAAGAAAGATCACCCACATAAGTACTAAACTTGACCAAAAAATTCTTAAGCTTGTAAAACCATGCCTTAAGGGCATGTTTGAGGCTATATAGTGACTTGTGTAGTCTGCATCCTAGAAGTTCTCCAAGAAATGCATTATTGATTTCTATTTGTCAAAGCGACCACTTTTGAGTAACAACCAAGGCAATTTTCGTGCGAACTGTGCAAGCTTTAGCTACTGGATTAAATGTATCTTGGAAATCAAGACCTGTTTGTTGAGAATATCCTTGGGCCACCAATCAAACCTTATAACTATCAACTAAACCATCAACTTTCTTTTTTCTTTTATTTTAAACAACCAACGTCATCCAACAAACGTTCGATTCTCAGGTAAAAGTGCTAAACTCCAGGTATAATTTTTCAAAAGGACTTAAATCATTAAAACCCTTAGTAAGAAGCATATTTATCAAATAAACAGCTGTAACAAATGCATCATACCAAAATGTGAGTGGTAATGAAGCTTGAGCTAACAATGTCAGGCACAATTCTATAATTTGCCAATGTCGATGCTCAATCAAACCATTCTGTTCTGACTTGTGTGGATAGGTAACATGATTTTGAATCCCAAAAGACTACAAATGAGAAAAAAAAAAGGAACAAAATTCACTCCCACTGTCAGTTTGAAGGGTTTTAATTTTCCTATCAAAAAGTATCTCTACATGTTTTTAAAAAACAAGAAATGCAGTTAGTGCCTCATATTTATTTTTTAGACCATATACCAAATGTGTCTTGAATAAGTATTTATAAAATAAATATAAAATCTATATCCATATGATGAGCATGGTGCTGGACCCTATAGATCAAACACAATTAGTTGCAAAGGACTTGTATAAACTGACGAGGAGGCAGAAAAAGGGAGCTTATGACTCTTACCTAATTGACATGCAGAAGATAGAGGGAGATCTTTATTAAATTTTATAAGAATATTACATTGAGAAACAACTTTGGATAGAAAATTAAAAGATGCATGACCAAACCTATGATGCCACAATTACACTTAATAAATGACAATTTATTCTGAAGAGAAAAATCAGCAACAATAGTAGCAACATGACACTTATGTGTAGATGAGATGGTGTAGTAGATTCTATCACATGAAGCTTGTACAATCCATTGTCTTCAATCCCTCAAGCTAGTATTACCTGAGTCTTAAGATATTTAATATGATAATGTGTACAAAAAAAATCAAAGGAAACCTTATTCTCTATAGCGAACTGTGAAACAGACAGAGATTTTTAGTGATGTGAGGAACATGATTCAAATTCTTAAGATATAAAAGCTTAGATTCAGTTATAAATGATGTATGACCAACACAAGTTATAGGAATTTGATTACCATTTCCAACCTGAACTATACCTAAAGATGAAGCTGGATCGGATAGCTTGTTGACATCATTTGGAAGATGACTAGTGGCTCCTGAATTGGGATACCAAGCTGGATCAGAAATGTAACATCTCGATATCCGATCCGATCGTTAAGTCCGAGTAACCAAATGTCACATTAGTTGCCGAAGTAACTACAATAAAAAAATCATATTTAAATCATATAAACATTCAAACATTTCATAACATAGTCATTAAGCACTAAACAAACTTTTTCCAAGACTCAATCAAGCTTACGAAAGTTCAATTATTAATCCAACATGAAATAGGACCAAACTGTAAAGTTTTTAAAGTTTTAGAATGGGTATCGTACCCTTGATCAGTACCGATAACAATTTTATTTTTGATGTTTAGAAAAATAAGTTTAATTAAAAGGTATAAATACTAGGCTTATAGTACTGATACTCACATACATGTATCGATATCGATACCTTCGTATCAATACCAATTTAAGGTTTGATGTTTTGCCAAAAAAATTAACAAAAACAATTGTATCGATACCCTTGTAAAATATTGGTATTTTAATATAAAGTATCGATAATTTAATCTGGTATCAATATCGTTTTTGAATTTTTTTATTGAAAAATTGCTCGAAAAATGTTAAGTATCAATACCCTAGTCTAGGTACCTATTTCATCCCAAACCAATCTCAATTATCACACAACATGCCTAAAGTTTAATCACATATACACCATTGCAAACATTCATCAAGTATACCATTTCATCATCCCAAAATACATAATCCACATTACTAATTCATGCACCATCAATGTATGCCATTCACTAGCTTTAACCATGCAATTCCGTACCTTAATCACAATGCACCAAAGTACCAATTAGACTAACTCACTATGTAATTCATATTAGTTTCACACATTGCTATTAAATTTCTCTATAATTCATTAACATTACAACCATTTGTAACCAAGGAAATATACGCAAGTTTCATAGGACATTGTAATCATCTAAACAAGCATATGTATCACATAAAATATCAAAAGTCTCAAGAACTTTAAGACAATTTAGAAACTTGACTCAAATAGGTACATGAAACTTAAAACCAAAACGGAATATACACACATTACTAAGTCCAAATCATTCTCTGGATGTTGAACTCTACTAGTTGCTTGCTAGGAAATCTATTAACCTGCACATGGAAAAACAACCATATGCTGAGCAAATTGCTTAGTGGTAAACTATGATTCAAATTAACAGAATAATGAATATACAAATGCACACAACTTAGTCAAGTTTATTTCATACACAAGTTCATATCATTCATCTCAATTACTTCAAATTTTTGTGTGACATATTTATACATGTCTCAATTTTCATACAAGTAACTCATCAATATGTCACAAGCATAATAGAAATATCTTATCACATAGAATATATTCACATTTATTCAATTTTCAAGTATCACAAGGTAAATCTCTAGTTATAAGCTCGATCTTGAACTATTAGCCCTTGGGGCTCATTTTCAACTTAAATAATATAACATAGAACTTCATATTTTGGAAACACTTCATTCCAATACCATTTAACGAATTCATGTATTTTTAACCCTGTTAACTTGACACAGACTCAATGTGGGTACATGTATCTGTCACCCAGGGTTGCCCAACAATGATGACACTAAGATGATACATATATTACCACTCTGGGTTGCTCGACAATAGTGGCTTTCTTAACTAGATCAATCTGTCACCCTGGATTGCCCGACAACGATGGCTAAAAGCATAACATCTATCACCCCGAATTGCTCGACAATGATGGTTTTACTCAATACATGAACCCTATGGCATGCTAACTATATTCGACACAGTCCGAACAACTAATAGCGTAACAAATTCCAAATTCGTTATTTGGTTCAACACATACTTTAACATGTTAAGTACTTCATCAAATTATTAATTCACACATATGATAACATGTTCTAATTCAATTTCATACCAATTGTATATTTTAAACAAGACATAAACTTTTGTAATTTATTCAATTCAGTCCCTAATTCAAAATCCAATCCAATTCGCATTAATTCAACTCAAGCAACTTCAAATACTCACCTCAAATTCCATATCATGCAAAATGATGTAAATATGCAGTAAAATAAAGGTTCCCAAATCATAGAATTACAAACCGAAAATCTCGAGCTATTTATTGTCGACTTTAGCTTTTCCTATTCCTCTTGAGGAATCCAAATTGATGTTAGCTACGGATTATCATAAACACATAACACCATCAATGTTCAACAAAAATAACCAACAATTGTCATTTTATACAAGTTTTGTAATTTATTTAATTTAGTCTCTAAAATTGAAACTATCATAATTTTCTATCCAGAACTCTAGATTAAAATCAGATTTCACTACTCTCTATTAGGGACCTTTTATTTCTTATTTATACAACTAATTTTACAATTTATTCAGTTTGGTCCTTAATGTACAAAACTATAAAAAAAACTTCACAATTTAGTCCTTTTTCACCTCTAAGCTTAAAATCTATCAATTTAGCACCTAAAACTTCAGGAAATCAACAATGGTAACTTTCTCAAACTTTAACAGTTTTACAAATTGATACATGGGCTAGCTAGATTAAACTCTCATGATCTCAAAAACATAAAAATTACAAAAAAAGGACTAAATTGAACTAACCAATTGAACCTTTAAAATTTTAAGCCCTAATGTCGAATGTTCTCATTCTTCTCCAAAAAATTTCAGTTTGGATGGATGAAGAGAAGATTTATTCTCTTTCCATCCACTTTATATTGTTTTTATAGTTAGATTAATTTTTAGATTAAAGTTTAGTTATGATTTAAATTTTATTTAACCTTTATTTAATTTTTTAATCCACCAATATATATAGCCGTCCTGTAACGCCCTTAACCTGATTTGATTCGATGAATATGGATCTCAGGTGTTACAATACACATACAAACTTTTTCTTAACTTCCTTATACTTGTTTAACAACTTGATTGAGAATAATATTTCAACTAAACTTCATTTGATTGCATTGGACTTTACAATACGAGGACTTAGAAGTGAATATCATAACGTAATTACATAATTTTATAAATTTTTCCTCTAAGTGATATTACTGACCACAATTGTTCTATCCACATGTTCCGTATACATTAAAGGGACTTACAAACTAATCTCTAGACTTAGTTACAATACTCCCATAGATTCGATCATGCCAACCCAAACTCGCTCTATATGCATAACAATCCATCTCGCCATTACTTGGGTGTAACCCTGGCATCATCCCTTCTAGGGTAGTTTCAAGACAACATACCTGTGACATTAAACATGGAGTTAAGTTCATGAGAACTTAATGAGTAAACCTTCCATTACCTGAGTCGTATTCGAGATATCCATTATCTATCTCCTTGTTCTTATCCTTGCTTAGGCAAATACATCGTTAAGCTCCATTATTTATGCCATAAAAGCTATACCTTGCCCTGAGATCATAACTTACCTTTCATACATTCGTTACCTTATTCACGTTCTTCACTTACCCCTTCCTGATTTTTTACCCATTCCTACTTTAGAGAACCATACGAACAGAATATTGTTGATCGATTTGTTCTATAAGTCCATTTGGCTCATACCCTAGATTTGCAACATACTCTAGCACGTTCTAGTTTTCTTTTCATACCTTAAGATTATGCAAGATTTTCTATAACATTTCATACAAAGCATTTCTTTCAGAGTTCGCCATACACATTATTCCTTCAAAGTTTACCATATTTACTGCACATTTAGAGTTCGCCATACATATTATTTCTTTCTTTAAAAGTCCGCCACAGAGGCATTCCCTTCAGATGATAGCCACTAAGGCCTTCCTTAAAATCACGCCACAGAGACATTCCTATCATTATTAGCCACAAAGAACTCCCTTTCCATAGATCACCACAGAGGCTACCATTTCAAATACGCCACAAAGGCTTCCATTTTTTGACGTGTTTACAATAGGGATTCTCCTAGACTCACATTACATGAGGTTTGCCCCTCATCATTCGGGATCATGCAGAAACCCCATTCAGTAATAACCTTACTTTAGTTTTTCCCATATGATGTCATAACCCACCAGTTATGGTTTTATATGATATGGTGTTTCCATATGACGCTATGGCCCACCAGCTATAGTCTTACACGATATGGTGCCATGGAATTTTCCTTTTAGAGGATCATGTTTAAAGTACCGACGAATTCCTTTAGATGACTCCATAGACAGATACAGACTCATCACTCATACTAACTCATTCATAACAAACACATTCCATAACATGTTTTCAAACACATACACATGTACATTTCTCATCAAAGTCATAACATCATACTTTCCTAGCCCAAAACTTATAGTTTTATCTCTTTTCACCAAAGTTTCTAAAATGCATAGCTCACATGCAAGAGTCAACTTATGGACTCACCTGACAAGGCTGTACAGTAGCCTGAGCTCCAAATCCAAGGTCCTTTTGGGAGTCACAGAAACCACTGCCTCTTAAAATAAAAAAAAACACCATAAAAATTCATTCAGACAACCTTTCCCTCATCTTAAACACAAATAACCTATAAACAAAGCCTTACTTCTTCAAGAATTCTTGTAGATATACTTTTTAGATCCATAAAACTCATCTCGACATGGAAAATTTTTTAGAAGAATCTAGAGTTTTCGATCCAGCTTAAAGAAAAATGCTCATTCTTTTTCCCCAGCCTTAGATTTAAATATATTTCCAAGAGAGAAGAAGAGAACTCTCTTTATTTCAAATTGAAGACCTATTAAAATAGTCTAAGTCTTTATTGGAACTTGAAAAATGTCTCATCACTATTGAATTGTCTTACCAGGGGTCTACAACTTCCAAGAAAATTAATCGAGTACTTCCTATTTATCTTTTAGATATCCTGGTTCACATTCAATTAGTTTCTAACCAACTTACCTTATAATTTAACCTATATAGTATCATGGGGAAAAATAGTGTACTACTTTTGACGTGGGCTGGCTCATTAGTATTTATTTACCTGACCTCATCCTTCTTCCAACGAATCAAAATGATCTAGCGTGGAGTCCTCAATATCATGAACATACAACTGTGTCCGCTCCCATATAAGCTAGAAAGAGCATTTGGGCGATTACCAATTCACCAATCGTACTTTTCAAAGACTACGCCAGATCTTGTGCCTCCAAAACTGGGGTGTTATCAGTTCGTTCAAAGAATTTTTATACTTTACACTCACTTAAAACTTACTATTTATGCCTTAATTCCTTTGACACCGTTCGAACAACAAGGTTTCATCGGGCGTTGTGACACGTCTACTATTAGCATAAAAACAATGGTTTATTTTCTGATTTTGGCCTTAAATTACTTACAACTTAAGTCCTCAATTAATTTTCTACTTAAAAATATATAATGATTGAATTTCATGATTAAATCCCTGAACCCTTAATTAAACACAATTTAAACTAAATTTGAAACAACTTGATTTTTAGTAGTACCGAAAATAGAAGTTTTGGAACTCAGTTTTCTGATGATATCGAGTTAGTAAATATTATTTATTAATAAATAATATTTACAAGGCTATTATAGTGTTATACTGAATTTTGGTCTAATAATTTTGGTTATTTAGAAAATTAAATCGGGTACAAGTGTATCAAATCAAAAGTAAATGATTTTGGAAATTGAAGTATTGGGATCTCGTTTTCATAAACCAAGACTGTAAATATTTTTATTAAATATATAAAGAGTTAATATAGGTGAATTAAATTTTGGATAAGTAATTTTATCAAATTAGTGATTAATTGTGGTATAAGGACTAAATTATAAAAATGGTAAAAAATTAAGTTCTATAGATTATAAATCTCTTAAGGACTTTTATTGTAATTAAACCAAAGTATAAAATGAAAATATAAATTTTTTTAAACTATAGTGGACGGGCAGGTGATGGTTATTTAATAAATAATAGAAAATTACAATTTAATTATTAAATTATTATTATATAAATTACAAATATGAAAAGATGTTGTCATCTCTATGTTTTTCTCTTCCCTACCTATTTTACATGAAGAAAACCTTTGGATGCATGGTAAGGATTTCAAAGTTTGTTTTTCGTAATTTTTGTGTTTTTTAGATAGTTGTATTTAGATTTAGTTATATCGTACCTCCATTTTTAAAGCTGTTAAAGATTTAAAATGTCTCAATTGATTATTTTTGAAGCTTTTGATGTTAATGAGTTAGTTTAAAAGCTTAGAGGTGGAAAAATGACTAATTTGCAAAGTTAAATTGTTAGTTTTTGAGCATAGGGACTAAAGTGTGAAAAAAATTGAAATTAGTGCTAAATTTCTATAATTATAAATATTAGAGGGCTGTAGAAAGAGGTAATTGAAATTGGTTTAAAAATCAGAGCTCAAATGTGATATATATTACTATTTCGATTTTAGGGACTAAATTGAATAAAATAAAAAATTTTAGGGTAATTTTAAAAATAAAATTGAATCAATATATTATTACGATAGGCTGTTTTGCGATGTTTGAAATTAATAAATTGAATTAAATTATATTATAGATAGGGATTTGAACCAATCAATAGATAAACATGAAAAAGGAAAAATTACGAAATAGTCATCGGAGTCGTGTTTGTGGTTGTTTGGTTAAGTAAGTTCATGTAACACCCCTAATCCGTATCCATTGTCGGACTAGGGTTAAGAGGCATTACCGGACATACCAGAAAATTTCACAATAAAAAATCATACATCGTCATATCGTAATAAAAAATCAACATAAGTCCATTTCTTAGGTCAACGAGACTTTAAACATGCATTAGAAAGATGTTGGGACTAAACCGAACACATACAAAATTTTCTTGAAACTTAACAATTTTCTAAGTTACAAAGGCCACACGCTCGTGTGAACAGGCCGTGTGCCTCACACAGCATTAGACACGCCCATGTGTCTAGGCCGTGGCGAAACAGAGCATGCATCTGACTTATCCACACGGCCGGAGACACGCCCGTATGCCTTAGCCGTGGTTAAAACTGACTTAGGTCACACAGCTGACCACACGCCCTTGTGTCTACCCCGTGTACCCTTTGAAATGGCCACACACACCCATGTGCCAAGGCTGTGTGCCTTACACGGCCACTAGACACGCCCGTGTGTCTAGGCCGTGCTCGAGACTGGCTTGCTTCTAAAAGAAACATTGAAGGACACGATCAAGACACACGCCGGTGTGCTCAACTGTGTAGGCAAATATAGGCCCTTTGTAAGGCCAATTTGCCACCCATATTGGGTTATACCTACAAGCCAAATTCAAGCATCAAATATACCACATTTCCAACCAATTTCAAACACAAAACATACATTATTCATGTCATATAATCACCAACCAATTTCATGCTTATAATCCATACCAAATCATTCCAAAATCATAAGTCAAAGTCATACTCAAACACATATATTCCATAACCTCAATTTAATTTATCCAATCTCATGCCATAATCTTACTAATTTCTCAAATAAGCACATACCAAAGTCTTACCAAATTGACTAATTATCTTTGGTCATCCAAGAACACATTACATTGGCAATATTGCATCACATACTTTATACTCAAAAGGCATTCATAGACACAACCAAAACTAAGCCATATCACATGGCTAAATATACATAACTTAAAAACATAACCAAATACTTCTAGACTATGCATGCCATACTTCAATATTCACATATTCAAAAGGTACCAAAAATAGAGTTCAATAGTGTGGTGATGATCCTCGAACTTCTAGTAGCTTTGATATCTATAAAACAATGCAAACACATACACAAAATAAGCTTTCAAAAGCTTAGTAAGCCATATACAAATAAACTTATCATTTTAAGCATATAAGCATCATAAAATACATATACTCCATAGTCAAATACTATCATAAACCTCATAGTTCATATACATTTCATTTATTCCCAATTCATTTACACATATGGCATATTTTTCTCATAATTGTATCACTGTCATCACTTGCACATATACTTACTTCACATTACAAATGTTGAACGCATTTCAACATACCTGAATAAGATATTCATTCATTCAATCACGTACTTCTCGTAATGCTCGTTGAACCGTTCAGAACCAAATAAGATATGTGGATAGCTCGGAAAGCTCGTACAATGCCAACGTCCCAGACGTGGTCTTACATGTAATTAATACCGATGCCACTATCCCAGACAGGGTATTACACGAAATCAAATACGATGCCGATGTCCCAAACATGGTCTTACACGTAAATGTCAAATCGATGCCAACGTCCCAAACGTGGTCTTACACGATAACACATATCGGAATCCTATGTCATGACATATGTATCCTAACTATTCTTATGGTTCGTACGAGACTTTTCAGACGTCGCTACATTATCGTAACTTTTTCAGATTTCTCATATTCATTTCAAAATAACCATTCATCACTATACATTAACATATAAGAAATAATAATTCAATTCAAACACATTTATTTGTATATCGACTTACCTTTTACAAAAATGAACGACTATTCAACGACTTTTGACTTTCCCCGATCTAATTTCGTTTTCTTTAGTTCTTGATCTAAACACATTCAAATTTAACTCTTTTATTCAACAAATCATTCAATTCAATCCATATGCACATATTTAGGGCATTTTACACATTAGCCCTCACATTTTCACACTTTAACATTTAAGTCCCTATTTCATAAAATCAAAAAATATGCATAATTTCATTACATACTTGCCTAGCCGAATTTTCCTCTAGCTCATATAAGCCCACATATTTCACTTATTTCACATTTTAGTCCCTTAAAATATCATTTTCACAATCTAGCCCATAATAATCAAATTCATCAAAAATTCCAATACAAAACATATTTATCTATCATCAAGCTACCATATTTCATCAATTAACATCACAAAACTCATAAAATCAACAATGGCATAACTCAAAATCTTCATCAATTTCTTAAATTAGGGTATGGACTTGATAAAACACAAAGCAACGATTACAAAAATGTAGAAATTATCAAAAATCGAAGAAAACTCATACCTTAATCAAGCTTGAACATAGCCGAACCCTAGAAAAAACTTTTGTTCTTCTTTTTCTCTTAATATTCGGTCATGGATGGAAGAAATAAAATGATTTTTGGCTTTTCTTTTGTTTAATATGACTTAATTAACCTATTTACAATTTTAACCTTGTTTATAAACGTATAAAATCAATTAATGGATGACCATTAATGTTCATTAACATTATCAATGGGTTAATAATAGCATAAGGACCTTTGCTTTAGAAAGCCATGCAAATAGACACCTTTACAATATAGAAAGCCACTTTTACAATTTACACGATTAGGTCCTTTTTCACAATTCGGACACGCAAACTATAAAATTTTCATACGAAATTTTCACATATATCATTTCACAGATTATAAGCACAGAAAATAATATTAAAATATTTTTTGACTCGGATTTGTGGTCCCGAAACCACTGTTCTGACTACGGTCTAAACCGGGTTGTTACAATTCTCCCCCCTTAGGGGTTTTCGTCCCAGAAAATCTTACCATTAAACAGTTTGGATATTGCTGTCTCATAACACCTTCGGGCTCCCACGTAGCCTCTTCAAGACCGTGTCGATGCCACAATACTTTTACTAATGAAATTTTCTTATTTCTTAATTCTTTAACCTCACGAGCGAAGATACAGATCAGTTCTTCTTCATATGTCATATCGGACTGAATTTTTATCTCAGATGGGGAAATCACATGTGAGGGATTGGATCTATATCATTGAAGCATCGATACGTGAAACACGTTGTGAATCTTTTCTAACTCAGATGGCAATAACAATCTATATGCAACTGGCCCAATATGCTCAATAATCTCAAACGGTCCAATGCACCTCAGACTCAATTTGCCTTTACGACCAAATCGAAGTACTTTCTTCCACGGAGATACTTTCAGAAACACTTTATCGCAGATCTCAAATTCAATATCTTTTCGTTTCAAATCTGCATAAGATTTCTGACGATCTGACACTGTTTTCAAACTTTCACAAATCATTTTCACTTTTTGTTCAGTCTCTTTTATCAAGTCTACACTGTGTATCTTATTCTCGCTGAGCTCAGTCCAATACAAAGGTGTACGGCATTTTCGACCATATAAAGTTTCGTACGGTGCCATTTTAATGCTCGATTGAAAACTATTATTATACACAAATTCAATTAATGGTAGATTTCGAATCAATGGTAACTACTTAGATAAGGGGAGATGTCTAAATTTTTCGTGATTAAAAACTCAACTTGGAATGTTTGAAGCTTTAATGTTCTTTTAGTTAAATTCTCAATGTATGATTACTTATGGATTAGTTTGAGATGTCATTGATAGGAATTATAAGTTGAGAAAAAAAGAATTCTTAATTGTGAATTGAAGATTTTGCTTGAGGATAAGCAAACGCTTAAGTGTGGGGGTATTTGATAAACCGTGATTTATACATATTTTTATCCCTCGCTTAACACGTTTATGAATGATTTCTCCTTAGATTTGGTGAATTTGATGCTTCTAATCCTTTAATTTCATGTTTTATACTTAGGTGAGCATAGGAGGACAGAAAGAACAAGAAACGGGCCAAAAACGGAGAAAACAGACTGGCAGGGGAAAACAACATGGCTTGGACTTTCTCACACGGGCAGAACACACGATTGTACCAATCTAACAGGCTCAACCACAGCCCAATTCAACCTCAACACGGGCGTGTTGATATCTCAGCCTTGACCACGGCCTGAAGTAATCGCACACGGGCGTGTCACACGGGTGTGTCCCTGCTGAGCCCTAGCTAAGTTCCATTCGAAAAAGGGCAAGTTTGAGGGCTTTTAGGCATTCTAAAGCCTATTTAAACACCCTAGAGGAAGATTAAAAGGGAGACGGAGAATAAGGAGTAAGGAATTACTCCAAGGAAGCCGATTGATCCATCTCAGAAGCCAGATTCATCATCAAGACTGAAGATCTCTCCTCAATTTCCCTTCAGGAGTTTTGGGTTTTCTTTATGTTTTGTATTCTTTATTCTTCTGAGATGTTTTCTTATTTAGTTATGAACTAAAACCCCTAAATACCTATGGGGGATGAAACCTAAGACGAATCTTGTTATTATTTTCTGAATCGTATGATAAATATTTGACTTGTTCTTAATTATGTGTTCTTAATTCTTGTTTTGGTATTTCAGGATATCGATTCAAGTTAATGCTCTTAGTTAGAAGATGAATAGTCCCGGGCTAAGAGTGACTTTGTCATAATTAAGTGGAGTTGATTGCGCGCCTAGAGATAGGGTGACAAGATTTTGCCAGATTAGGGTGAAACCTAATAAGGGGATCCATAAATCGAGTTAATGCAACCCTAGGGTGTTAATTAGAGAAAAGTCTCAATTATTCAACCTAGGGATTAGACGTTATTAGTCTTGAATAGGGATGATAACATAACTTAAGGATTTCTACAGAACAAGTTAAATGAATAAATCGTCCGATTTGGAGCCAAAATAACAAGTGAAGTCTAGGTGGATTTTTCCTTAGGTATTGTCCTAAATCAATCGTTTTTCCCAAAAGTAATTCCCCAATTCTATTTTTTGCAACTTCTTAGTTTAGTTAATTAGTTAGTTAAAACAAACCCCTTTATTCTTAGGCTAGATAATAAAAAGATGGTCATTACTAGTACTTTTAGTCCTTTGGGTTCGACAATCCGGTCTTGCTAAAGCTATACTACTATTTGATAGGTACACTTGCCTACATCGTGATATTAGTTAGTTTCAAGAACGATTAATTATAAATTTATAAAACTTATCACGGAAAATCACGATCAAGTTTTTGGCGCCGTTGCCGGGGAATAAAATATTAGGAACACTCAATTTATTACTTTAGCCATTTTTTTCTTGCAAATTAATTTTATTTTAATTTTTTTTTACTAATTTTCTTTTTCTTTCTTTTGGCAGGATCTTATAGTTTATGACTAGAAGAAACCCGTCAGGACCATTACTGTTTGACGAAGAAATCTATCACAGAGCTCGTAGAAATCGACGAAGAAATAAGGCGAAGCCTAAGATAAACAGAGGAAGAGCAAGAGGACGATATCTCGACTACAACCGAGGAGATGGATGAAAATCAAGAAAATCAGCTACCTCCTGCGATACCCGCTGATCTAATAAATCAGAATCCTGCTCCTCGTACTATGTATGATTATGCTAAACCTAATTTAACAGGAGCTGAGTCAAGTATAGTTAGGCCCGCTATTGCTGCAAATAATTTTGAACTGAAACCTAACACGATTCAAATGATACAACAATTTGTTTGGTTTGATGGTTTGCAGGATGAGAACCCCAACATTCACTTGGTGAATTTTCTAGAAATCTATGACACTTTTAAAATTAATGGCGTTTCTGATGAAGCCATTCGTCTTCATTTATTCCCTTTTTCACTGAGGAACAAAGCTAAACAGTGGCTGAACTCATTACCATGAGGATCCATCACTACTTGGGAATAAATGACCAAAAAAGTTTTATTAAAGTATTTTCTGCCGGCTAAAATGGCTAAATTACGTAAGGATATCTCTTTTTTTGTGCAGATGGACTTAGAAACTCTTTACGATGCATGGGAAAGATACAAGGACCTACTGCGAATGTGCCCTCACCATGAGTTACCTCTATGGCTGCAAGTTCAAACATTCTACAATGGTGTGAATCCCTCGACAAGACAGATGATTGATGCAGCCGCTGGTGGAACCATCAACAACAAAACACCTGAAGAGGCTTGCGAATTTATTGAGGAGATGTTACTGAATAACTATTAGTGGCAAGTAATGAGGACTAAGCTGACTAAAACAGTAGGCGTTTATAACGTCGATTTAGTTACTATGATGTCAAATCAGGTAGAACTTCTAAATAAAAAGATTGATGGTTTACTTGGTTTTACACAGGTACATCCAGTGATGAGGTGTGATTTAAGTGGAGGAGATGTACATACAGAATATCAACCCTTCAATCCTACAACCGAAGAGGAACAAGTCAACTATATGGGTAACAATAACTTTCGATCTCAAAATAACCCATACAGTAATACTTATAATGCAGGTTGGAGGAACCACCTAAATTTCTCCTGGGGTAGTTAAGGGAATCAAAGGCCACAAAATCCTCTGGGTTTTCAACAGCCACCTTATCAACAGGAAAAGAAACCGAACCTTGAGGAGATGCTATCCAAATTCATCTAGGTGTCAGAAACCCGTTTCCAGAATACCGAGACAACACTTAAAAATCAACAAGCATCGATCCAAGGGCTCGAAACTCAGATAGGCCAACTGTCCAAACTAATCTCCGAACGACCACAAGGAAGCTTGCCAAGTAATACTGAACCTAACCCAAGGGAACAACTCAACGCAATTAATGTTCAAGAGCAAGAAGGATTCGTTGAGCTGTGCCAGAACCGTGGCAAGAAACTGTGGTGAGCAAAGGTAAAGGTGAGATAGGTCATAATAAAAACAAAACGGTGAGTGTAGAATATAAACCTCGTGTGCCATACCCTAGTGTGACAAGGAAAGACCGCTCAGATGAACAATTTGGTAAATTCCTTAAACTCTTAAAAAAATTACATATTAACTTACCATTTATTAAAGCCCTCTCGCAGATGCCGAACGCAATAAAGTTGGATGAAGCGTCGCATGTGGAACTAAACGCAGTTTGCTCAGCTATTTTGCAGAGTAAGCTACCAAAAAAAATTAAAAGATCCAGGGAGTTTTACAATTCCTTGCTTAATTGGTAGTTTAGATGTTAAAAATGCATTAGCTGATTTAGGGGTAGTATTAACGTCATGCCTTACAAAAAATGTTCAACCAACTAGGTATTGGGAAACCCAAACAGACTAGGATGAGCATTCAATTAGCAGATAAAACTATAAGATTTCCTAGGGGTATTATTGAAGATGTGCTAGTTAAAATCGATAAATTTATATTTCCTGTTGACTTCGTTGTTCTAGACATAGAGGAGGATAGCAACACTCATTTGATTTTAGGAAGGTCCTTTTTAGCAACTGCTAGAACAATTATTGATGTTGGCACAGGTGAACTCACACTTCGTGTGGGAGACGAAACAATCACGCTTCAATCTCACAATTCTGGCAACACAACGAAAATTGAAGGTGATTGTATAAACTATTCTAATAAAACTGACAATATGGTGCATTCTAATTTGCAGGAAATAAGTGTGAAGGATGTACATGAGCCATGTTCAAGCAATAATAGAGGACCCATTCATGAAGAACAAAGGCTACAAATCAAGGAGCTAGATGAATGGTGGACACATAAATCGAGAACACACGATAAACCAAAACTACGCCAGAACGAGCTCAATACCTCTCCAAATCAACTTAAGGTTGGAGATAAAGTCTTACTAGATGCCGAAGATCCTCACATTGTCATTGCCAACCTGAATGAAGAAATCTCTCTTACGATACTTAGTATTTTTCCATTCGGTACAGTTGAGGTAAGTCATCCCAAGTTCGGCACTTTTAAGGTAAACAACACCCGTCTAAAACCTTATTTTTATGAGATTGATAGCAGGAATGAGGAGTATAAACTCCTCGAACCACCATGACCATTCGATGGAGAGGTAAGTCGAGCTTAGACTATAAATAAGCTCTTCTTGGGAGGCAACCCGAGCACTAACTATATTAACTTCTTTAAATTTTACTGTTTACACCTAACTTACTAACAGATCTCTTGAATACAGGTTTAACATACCCACACGGCCAAGCACATGGGCGTGCTTAGGACCGTGTGGAAACAGGGAAAAGATTTCCCCAAAACACGGGCTACGATAAATCGCCACGGCCGTGCGACATGGCCGTGGGTGAACCTGCCAAAACAACACGAGCGTTCAACACGCCTATGCCGTGGACCCGTGGTTGAAACTGAGAAACTAGCATGGGCGTACGACACGCCCGTGTCTAACACCCATGGTCGAACCTGTCAAATTAACACGGGCGTGTACATACATACACGGGTGTGGGAGAAGTGAACGAAGCCAAACACGGTCGTGCGACACGGCCATGTGCACAAACACACCCAAGGCACACGGGCATGGGGTGAATGTCAGGCACACCGAAATTAGGAAAAATGCGAAACGCACAGGCTAAAATTGGGGCACACGGGCGTTCCCTGGCCGTGTGGCCCAAAATCTATAAATACCCTGCACTATTAATTGTCTTCTTTACTCAAAAACCCTTACCCTAGCTGCTGCAATCCCACACGGCCCCCTTGCCACGCCGTGCGCCGCCTCCAAACTCTATTTTTGACGTCTATTCCTCCAATTTTAGCGTTTGTTCACTATTTTTCCTTTAATTTCATTCATCTTTAATGCTATTATCTTCATTCATATCACACTAGGATCATTTTGTAATCATTTTTACTCATTTTTTTATGCTATAGTCTTCATTTATCTCACACTATGCTATTATTCAAGTTTCATTTTTTTTAGTTATCATTCATTCCATATGACATATTTTCGTAAAATGCTCATGCCTTCTTCACATATTCTAAATCAATACTCATATCTTTCGAATGCTTCTTGTTATTTGCCATTTTTATTCATGCTACTATCATGCAATGCCACAAAAGTATGCTATAAAATGGATTAGTTTAGTTAGAATTATTAAGTGTTGATAGTTGTGGCTGAAAGTATTAGTCTTAATCTATGACTTTTCTCTTTTTGAATTTAGTTGCATTTTAATTTGTCCACTCATCAAAACGAAGTAATGGTTTTGATTGCAGGTTCACCATGTCGTCTTCACGAGGAAAGAAAGCTGTTGTCCCCACCTCGAAGAAAAGGAAGGGAGGGTCATCTTCCTCGGGCCCTACCGCGAAAATTTGTCACCCTTTCCTGCAGTTCCCCAACGGACCCCAAGAAGAACTTTTCCAAATACTATGGGCCCGACCTTTAACTGTGGGCCGTTGTATCGACTGGGCTATAGTAGAACAAGTTCAGTTGGCTGATGCAATTTGGGCCCTCCTAACCACCAATCCTTGAGAGCTTTTCTTTGGAATCATCGAGCCGACATACCTCGAGCTCACGATGGAACTATGCTCAACTTTCCATCTTCAAACCGTAATGACAAACTACGATGATCCCAGCATGGTCTAGTTTTGCCTAGGCAGATTAGTCCGCCAGCTAAGCATCCTAGAATTCGGCACTATATTGGGCTTATATACGGAAGAGTTCAAAGAGGAGAATGACTTACATGCTCTCAACCGCCACATCCATCGTTCTCCTTCATGTTGCTGAGACACCCTCGTCCCACGTTCGGCCAGCTACGACCCCAGTCGCTCCAAGGCATCATCTCTCCCTCTATCCTTAAGGTACTTACATTCTATTTTATCTCACACTTTGACAGGACGGAGAGAGAGCATCAGCGTCGTCACCACTCACGACGTCTACTACTTATGGTGTATGTCACACGGGCACATCATCGACCTCGCCTACTTTATTGCCCTTGCCATTCGCTACTAGACGGAGCGGCATCGTAAGGGGGTCATCTCTATTGGCCCCTACGTGACTCAACTGGCATGGCACTTCGGACTCCTCGACACCGCGGCCCAAGAATCATCCCTTACACTCATTGCCCAGATGTTTCTACAAGGCATCTCGAGCATGCTCAGCATGAGGATGATTGAAAAGTGCCGAGGAACCTACCCTTCCCAATATCGTCTTGCCCAATCTACCGAGGAGGAGGCACTAGAGGACATTATTGATGATGTCCCTCTACAGCACGAAGACCCACCGTCTCAGCCACCACGACCCCATCGTCCAGTTCATGCGTCGACTTCATATGCTGACATCTCTAAGCACCTCACTCGATTCGAGTAGCAGTGTTTTCAACTATTTGATAACATTGATGCTACTCTACAGCAGATTTGTCAGCACTTCCACATCTCATCGCCACCACCACCTCGCGAACCATCCGGCGATGATGATGTTTAATCTTATTTTTATCTTTATTTTTATTTTTATTTTATGTTTTTATCAATTTCACTTTTAACTTTTAATTGTTATTTCCTTTTTTATACTATTTTATATTTAGGATTTATAAATTAATTTTAATCTCGGCTATTTCTTTATGAGTAATTATTCTTCCTAATATCCCCTAAAAAGTTCCTACTTTTATCACAGTTATAAAGAGCTCCAAAGCTCATAATCACTTAGGAACTTCAAACTCCATTGAAAAAGGTTCTCCACGACTGACATGTCCTGCTCAATCACAAGATATAATATTCTTTTGGAGCAGCATTTGTGTAACCCAACCTCTACCACCACCGGAGTATCCTCATCCACTCTACATAACTCCAAACTAGGAAGTTCATTCATTTAACACTCAGGAAGTTTCAATTCTCTCCCTATCTTATGATCTTATATTTATATTTCTCTATCTATCTATCTTTGTACATTGAGGGCAATGTACATCTTAAGTGTGGGGGGGTACTCATTTCATTATCAGAAAAATCCCTAAATGTTGTCCTGTTCTCTTGTAAATCTCTCATATCATGTTTAGGATGAATTTTGATTGAGTTATGATTTTTATTGATATATCTTAAATTAAAACATAGGCATTCATGCATTGATTATTTAAACTTTAGACATTAGAAAATTAAGCATGATAAGTTGATTTTTAAGAATTTAAATTTAGGTTGTTTCCGCAAGTTTAGGTATTATCTTGAATTGAATTCCACAAGTTTAAACATCAAAAAGCCATAATTTTTATGAGATTATTGAGCCTATAAGAGCATCTATTAATTCTTTCATGCTCACTTTTATTATTGCTTTGAGTGTGTTAATATCGAATTGTTATTCTAGAACTTACTTATTTATGCATGTCAAGACCACACCATTTGATTTGATATGTTGAGATGATAGAGGCACTTAGGATTAACCCACTCATGCCATGAAAAGCCTACCTCCACGATTAACCCTAAGTAAACCCCTTTGAGCTTAACAAGCCATTCCTTGTATTACCCTTAATATTAACCCTTAACCCATTATTATTGAAATCCCCTTAATTAATTTGATCCGTATTTTTGTCGAGATTTGATTTGAATAAATTGCTTAGCTATGTCTTGTTCTTAATAGTTAATTTATGTTATTTGAATTATTCTTAATAAAAAAACACACACACATGTATACAAATTAGTAGTGATCTTTTGTTTGTGAGCTTCAGTATTCAAATTCCATAGTCAGAGAAGAAGCTCTGTTGTACGCAAGTGATGATTAAATATTTTTCTAGTTAAGTAATTTTTCAAGTCATTCTCGATTCTAATCTTTTCTTTCAGCTTGTGACCCCACCCCCTAACCAAGCCTCGTTACAACCCTTTAAAGACCTTTTGATTGATGTATCATCTCAAATTACAGTGGTGGAGATTTGATTTTCATGCAAGCCTATGGTAATAACATTTCATATTGACTGATGAGTGCTGATTTCATTGTCCTTAAAACACTTCGAGTGATTTGAGTGGATCTTTAAGTGAGGATGTTAAACTTGTGAGATTTTGAATCAATGGTAACTACTTAAATGAGGGGAGATGTCTAAATTTTTCGTGCTTAAAAACTCAACTTGGAATGTTTGAAGCTTTAATGTTCTTTTAGTTAAATTCTCAATGTATGATTACTTATGGATTAGTTTGAGATGTCATTGATAGGAATTATAAGTTGAGAAAAAAGGAATTCTTAATTGTGAATTGAGGATTTTCCTTGAGGACAAGCAAATGCTTAAGTGTGGGGGTATTTGATAAACCATAATTTATAAATATTTTTATCCCTAGCTTAACATGTTTATGAATGATTTCTCCTTAGATTTGGTGAATTTGATGCTTCTAATCCTTTAATTTCATGTTTTATACTTAGGTGAGCATAGGACGACAGAAAGAACGAGAAACTGGCCAAAAACGGAGGAAACAGACTGACAGGGGAAAACAACACGGCCTGGACTTTCTCACACGGGCAGAACACACGACCGTACCAATCTAACAGGCTCGACCACAGCCCAATTCAACCTCAGTATGGTCGTGTTGATATCTCAGCCTTGACCACGGCCTGAAGTAATCGCATTCGGGCGTGGCCCTGCCGAGCCCTAGCTAAGTTCCATTCGAAAAAGGGCAAGTTTGAGGGCTTTTAGGCATTCTAAATCCTACTTAAACACCCTATAGGGAGAATAAAAGGGAGACATAGAATAGGGAGTAAGGAATTACTCCAAGAAAGTCGATTGATCCATCTCAGAAGCCAGATTCATCATCAAGACTGAAGATCTCTCCTCAATTTCCCTTCAGGAGTTTTGGGTTTTCTTTATGTTTTATATTCTTTATTCTTCTGAGATGTTTTCTTATTTAGTTATGAACTAAAACCCCTAAATACCTAAGGGGGATGAAACCTAAGACAAATCTTGTAGTATCTTGATTTTGGGCCTAGTCAAAATAGTGGTTTCATGACCACAAAATCCAAGATAGAAATAATTATTTTATGATTATTTTGAGGTCTATGATATGATTGCATTATTGTGTGAAAATTCGTGAAGAAATTTTATGCATAAAGTGCTTAAATTGAAATTAGGGACTAAATCGAATAATTTACAAAACTTGCATTCTAGAAGTTTCTAGTATGAAATTGTTTTGAAATATTAATTAGGAGGTCTAAATTAGCAATTTTACCAATTTCTAAGTCTATGGACAAAAATTGGACAGGATGGAATTTTTGGAAAGTTTAGTAGTAAGGGGATTTTGGTCATTTAGGGGTAAAATGAATTAAAATACAAAATTAAAAGCCAATTTTGCACATCTTCAACTGCATGGCCGAATATAGCAAGGAGAAACCATGGCTAGGGTTTTTCAAGCTTCCAAGCTCGATTGTAAGTCCGTTCTAGCCCCGTTTTTCAAGTTCTTTACGTTTTTGGAATCCCGGTAACTTGATTAAGCTTATTCTAGCAATAATTTAAGCTAGGGTTCATATTTGGAAAAATACCCATAGGTTAAATGTGTTTATTTTGATGTTTTATGGTAGAATATTAAGGCTGAAATTATGTTAAACAACTTTTGCTAAGCGATTTTAAGCAAAAATGAGTAAAACGGCTTAATCGGTAAAAATTGTTATTGTTCATAACTATGTGTTAGAGCGAGAATTTGATGTTGTCATAGAAGGGAAAAATGTTCAGCATGTCATAAAACATAAGAAAATATGCTGAAGTTTAATTTACGAGCTTTGGGGCAAAAGTGTAAATATGCGAAAGTTTAGGGGCAAAATTGTAATTCTGCCAAAATATGGTTTTGGGTTAATTTGAATAATGTGAGCCCTAATTAGACTATATTTTAAATGATAGAGTAAGGAAAACTAAAATTCGGGCTAAAATGGGGAAAATACCAAGTTGTGGACGAAATGGTAAAAGTAGCCATTTTCACATACGAGGTAAGTTCATATGTAAATGTTGGTAACATAGATATTATTTTAAATGTTTTTATGTTATTTAAATGATATGATAATTATTATGAAATATTATACTCGTGATAATTGTTTGATAGTATGTCAAATTATGTGATATACTTGGAAAATGTAAAATACTATCGAGTATCGGTATCAGCATTCCGTAGAAGATGGTTGAGACACATGATTGGGAAAAAGGTCCCGTTGAACCTTAGGAATAGATTAGGATACAAGTGACATGTCACTGGGATATTTGGGCATCCGAACTCGTTGATTTGAGTCCGAGTTCACTTATGGATGCGAATGTCCGAACTCGTTGAGTTGAGTCCGAGTTCGAGAGATGTAACTAGGCATCCGAGCTCGTTGAGTTGAGTCCGAGTTCACTTATGGATGCGAACGCCCGAGCTCGTTGATTTGAGTCCGAGTTCACTCATGGGCGGGTTACATGGTAGCTTGGCTACATATGTGGCACATATGTGCAAACTTTTCGTGTATCCGAATTATATTCCGATATGTTCAACGGGTAAAATTCTACTCAAATGGAGGAATACTCGAGATGAAAGGGACGTATTGGTAAGTGTTGTGAAATGGATACTTTGAACAGGTATGTACTTAACCCTCGGGTTGAAAACTCGATATAACAACAATATGGTAAGATGATAAATGAAAATGTGATATGAATGTCTCGGTGATGATCATGCAAATGATGTTTATGTTTGCTTATATAGTTGTGTTACTTGCTATTTGCATGTGAACTTACTAAGCATTTGTGCTTACTCCTCCTTTTCATTCCTTGTAGTGTTGACAAGCCGGATCGGAAATCGAAACGGTCGAAGGCACGCTCACACTATCCGTATACCATCTTGGCATAATGGCTTGTATATTTTGAGTATGGCATGTATAGCATTATAATCATTTTGTATATATGGTCTTATGATATGGTTATCGAGTGGTATGGAAATGCTTGTAATAATGATTAGCCATTGGAATGGCTAATCATGATCATATTTGTTGTTATGTATGCTAAATTGATAGCTAATCCATGGGAACCATGAAATGGGTAAAATTTACCATAAAATAGATTCAGACAATGATAGTGACGTGAATTTGAAAAATCACTAAAAATAGTAGAAATAGAATTAAATAATGAATAAGTTATGGAATTGAAGCTTGATAAGTCTATTTTCATATGGATGGAACAAAACAGTATATGAGTTATATTTTATGAGATGTTTAAATTTTTGTGAAACAGGGCCAGAGCAATTTCTAGATCCCCTGTTCTGACTTTGGAAATTCACCATAAATTTTTCAAAGATAATTGTCATAATTTATATGTACAGATTTCTTATTGAGTCTAGTTTTATTATAAATAAACAGCATAGTCATTGAAACTCAGATGCGGGAGATATCTCGATTCAGTAATACACAGAGGTCGAGCAAAGTCAAACCACAAACAGGGACAATTTAACTAATAAACTGTACTAATTTGCTTGACCAAAAATTCTATAAAAAACTTATTAAATATATATATGAGTCTAATTTCAGGGAAAATTTACGGAATTGGATTTCGAGTTTCGAAATTCGAGATATGAATTTTTAAGCGACTATGACACAGATTGCTAGCTTGACTGAAAATTTTAAAAATAAATTGTTTGAGCTGTTTAAAGTAATAAATTAAGTCTGTTAACACCTCGTGTTCGACTCCGGTGACGGTCTCGGGTACGGGGCGTTACATTTGGTGGTATCATAGCAGGTTTAGTCGGTTCTCGGACTAACTTAGCATGCGTAAAAATTTAGCTATACATGCCACTGATCTGTGATAGTGTGATGTCTTCTGACGCATATGAGTATCGTCTTATTTAGACAGGGTACTCTCCAACCGAAAATGCACCGACCATGTTCAATGTTATGTGAAGGTATTTGAGTAAAATTATGATTATGATAAGTCTCGGTTCAGAAAAGTATGAATAAAAGTTTATGATACATATGTGATAAATATCCATATTTGCTTAATGCTCATATGATGTAGTGTATATGGCTTACTTGATAATATGAACGGAATAAATAGAAAGTAGTAGAGGTATGAATAAAAGTCATAATATTATGATATGAATGAAAATGTCCTTGTCTTGATTTGGATGTCGAATGTTGATGAATGCTAATGATATATAATTTTTATGAGATAAAGGATTATAATGAAATGAACTTATCTATGTTAAATTGTTGGACTGAATTATATGATTATAATGACATGTACATGATGCACGAAATGAAAGTTGTGATTGTGATGGAAATATCTATGTTTGTTTGGCCCTATATGATGTCATGAGCATGAATTAATTTAATTAAATGAATGGATAAGTAAAGCTATCTAGAAAACATAGAATGTATGCATAAGTATATTGTCTAAATGGGACAGTAAGAAAATTTGTGTAAGCCAACATGAATGTTACATTGCAATGAATGAATGACATGATTTTGATGATGTTGCTATGATGATGGAAGTTGTGTCATATGTGTATGTATAAGAAAGTCGAGTCGAGGTCCTACAACCCTCCCCCTTACCGAAGTGGTACTTATAATGGAATTTCATGAGATTTGTATTGAATAAGTTTCAGCTGAGAACCCAAAGAGTTCAAATGATAGAATAATTATAAGTATGATCGAGAGATTGAAAATGAGCTGATAAGTAAAGTTAGAGCCGATGAAAGTATCGGATTGACGTAAAGATTATTGGAGTTATGCATCATCCCAATTAGAGAAGGAATTCTCTTTGGTAAATCGAATTATTCAGCGCAAGGTTGAGAAAAGTGTAAATCAAAATTTATTCAGAATCGCCTTCTTTAGTGAATGGTTTAATATGAAATTTGTGACGGAAGAACTAGTTGGGGAAATGATATTTGAAATGTGAACTATCCGAGTGTGTGATGCTTATGATTGGACAGATTTAGCAGTCTCTTTTGAGATGTTCTATGTGTTTACCCGTTCTCAGAAATATTTCTATGGCTATTGATCTTCTGAAGAAATTCTTGTTATATGGGAATGTCTTCTAATTTTAGTGTTGGATGAAAGCATTGGTAGTCCGATCGGTTTATAATTTATATTGCTCTATTTCATCGGGTATTCTATTTCATTTCAAATGCGATAAGAATTGATGAGAGAATACATATGATATTATAATTCTGCTTTCTTCTACTTGATGCTTAATCTGAAATATATGTATGGGAAGATATATTGATCTTGTTATATTTGATTTCAGTGGGATTAAATGATGTTTTCTTTTGGAATTTATTTTTTTGAAGAATTATCGGGGTATTCTATATTTTCTCTATGAGTTTGGTTTTCGATTCTCCGGCATAGTATCATATCTCGGGTTTCTTTATCCTGGATCTTTTTATTCTGGATTTCTTTATTCCGGTTTCTCTATCTTGGATTTCTTTATTCGGTTTTCTTGTTATCTTTGTTCCATAATTTGTCAATTACGACTCATGTTCAAGTGCACTCTTCACTGTGTGATAATCATGTCAAATATGACTATACTTCTAATTTGATCTTGGTAATGTGGTGATTTTAGTATTGGGATCTTTTTTCTAATTTCGTAAGGATTTGACATCGATAAAGGCATAGGTGATAAAAGCGCGAGTTTCAATCGGTATGGTGAATTATTTATTTGAAAGATTTCATGTGACAATTATGTCAGGATTATTTTTCTCAAGTCTGATACTAGAATTTTATTTTTGTACTGATAAAAGAGTAAATAGTCTGAACGAGAAGTGTATATTTATTAGAAAGAGTTGGATATTAGTTAAAGTCACTACGAATGATAAGGTTTTCATCTTATGAAAGCTGAAAAGTTTATTACATGTTGACAGAGTTCGGATAGATGAGAATATTGGTTGGTAACCAAGCGTCTAAACCGGACTAGTCTACATTGAGCAAAGACTTCGACTTTGATGAATGTACTATTGTATGAATTGTGATGTGTTTCAAGACAGTGAGGTAATGTGATAGTTTAGAGCATTCGATGTTATATAAAATCTGAGTTGTTAAAGAGGTCAAAGCTGAGCATTGGGATCTATCAAAATTATCCTTGTCAATGTTGATATTGGGATGGAAATGAGAAGGATTATTCTTGAGGCCATATCAGAATTATTTCTATGGCAGAAAGAGGAAAATGTGATGTATCCTATTCTTAAATGTTTGGAGAAATCTATAAATCATATCGGTATTGAATGAATTCCTACTCATCAGATTCATGGAATTTCAGGTCTCTTTTATTGTTGGATTTCTTGGAATTCCGGTCTCCATTAATCAAGTTAAGATCCTGGTTTTATGTCATGATATCATGGGAAACTGAAAAGGGTTGAAAATTTAAGAACAGTTGAGAGTTGAGATGTAAGCTTTTAGACCATATGATATATTGGAGGTATACCCTAAGTGAAAGTT
This sequence comes from Gossypium anomalum, assembly GCA_025698475.1. Lineage (NCBI taxonomy): Eukaryota > Viridiplantae > Streptophyta > Magnoliopsida > Malvales > Malvaceae > Gossypium > Gossypium anomalum. The sequence goes on from CM046956.1 coordinate 55,355,085, forward strand.
CTTCAGTACCGGATATGAGATTAAAAGTGAAGACCACTTTTCCGGTAAGATTTTCGGGGACGAAAATCCCTAAAAGGGGGGGAGAGTTGTAATATCTTGATTTTGGGCCTAGTCGAAATAGTGGTTTAGTGACCACAAAATCCAAGATAGAAATAATTATTTTATGATTATTTTGAAGTCTATGATATGATTGCATGATTGTGTGAAAATTTCGTGAAGAAATTTTATGCATAAAGTGCTTAAATTGAAATTAGGGACTAAATCGAATAATTTGCAAAACTTGCATTCTAGAAGTTTCTAGTATGAAATTGTTGTTAAATATTAATTAGAGGTCTAAAATAGCAATTTTACCAATTTCTAAGTCTATGGACAAAAATTGGACATGGATGGAATTTTTGGAAAGTTTAGTAGTAAGGGCATTTTGGTCATTTAGGGGTAAAATGAATTAAAATACAAAATTAAAAGCCAATTTTGCTCATCTTCAACCCCATGGCCGAATATAGCAAGGAGAAACCATGGTTAGGGTTTTTCAAGCTTCCAAGCTCGATTGTAAGTCCGTTCTAGCCCCGTTTTTCAAGTTCTTTACGTTTTTGGAATCCCTGTAACTTGATTAAGCTTATTCTAGCAATAATTTAAGCTAGGGTTCATATTTGGAAAAATACCCATAGGTGAAATGTGTTTCTTTTGATGTTTTATGGTAGAATACGAATGCTGAAATTATGTTAAACAACTTTTGCTAAGCGATTTTAAGCAAAAATGAGTAAAACGGCTTAATCGGTAAAAATTGTTATTGTTCATAACTATGTGTTAGAGTGAGAATTCGATGTTGTCATAGAAGGGAAAAATGTTCAGCATGTCATAAAACATAATAAAATATGCTGAAGTTTAATTTACAAGCTTTGGGGCAAAAGTGTAAATATGCAAAAGTTTAGGGGCAAAATTGTAATTTTGCCAAAATATGAGTTTGGGTTAATTTGAATAATGTGAGCCCTAATTAGACTATATTTTAAATGATAGAGTAAGGAAAACTAAAATTTGGGCTAAAATGGGGAAAATACCAAGTTATGGACGAAATGGTAAAAGTAGCCATTTTCACATACGAGGTAACTTCATATGTAAATGTTGGTAACATAGTTATTATTTTAAATGTTTTTATATTATTTAAATGATATGATAATTATCATGAAATATTGTACTCGTGATAATTGTTTGATAATATGTCAAATTATGTGATATACTTGGAAAATGTGAAATACTATCGAGTATCGGTATCGGCATTCCGTAGAAGATGGTTGAGACACATGATTGGGAAAAAGGTCCCGTTGAACCTTAGGAATGGATTAGGATACAAGTGACATGTCACTGGGATATTTGGGCATCCGAACTCGTTGATTTGAGTCCGAGTTCACTTATGGATGCGAATGTCTGAACTCGTTGAGTTGAGTCCGAGTTCGAGAGATGTAACTAGGCATCCGAGCTCGTTGAGTTGAGTCCAAGTTCACTTATGGATGCGAACGCCCGAGCTCGTTGAGTTGAGTCCGAGTTCACTCATGGGCGGGTTACATGGTAGCTTGGCTACATATGTGGCACATATGTGCAAACTTTTCGTGTATCCGAATTATATTCTGATGTGTTCAACGGGTAAAATTCTACTCAAATGGAGGAATAATCGAGATGAAAGGGACGTATTGGTAAGTGTTGTGAAATGGATACTTTGAACAGGTATGTACTTAACCCTCGGGTTGAAAACTCGATATAACAACAATATGGTAAGATGATAAATGAAAATGTGATATGAATGTCTCGGTGATGATCATGCAAATGATGTTTATGTTTGCTTATATAGTTGTGTTACTTGCTATTTGCATGTGAACTTACTAAGAATTTGTGCTTACTCCCTCCTTTTCATTCCTTGTAGTGTTGACAAGCCAGCTCGGAAATCGGAAACGGTCGGAGGCACGCTCACACTATCCGTATACCATCTTGGCATAATGGCTTGTATATTTTGAGTATGGCATGTATAGCATTATAATCATTTTGTATATATGGTCTTATGATATGGTTATTGAGTGGTATGGAAATGCTTGGTAATGATTAGCCATTGGAATGGCTAATCATGATCATATTTGGTGTTATGTATGCTAAATTGCTAGCTAATCCATGGGAACCATGAAATGGGTAAGATTTACCATAAAATAGATTCAGACAGCAGTAGTGACGTGAATTTGAAAAATCACTAAAAATAGTAGAAATGGAAATAAATAATGAATAAGTTATGGAATTGAAGCTTGATGAGTCTATTTTCATATGGATGGAACAAAATAGGTATATGAGTTATATTTTATGAGATGTTTAAATTTTTGTGAAACAGGGCCAGAGCAATTTCTGGATCCCCTGTTCTGACTTTGGAAATTCATAATAAATTTTTCAAAGATAATTAGAAGTCAAGATTTATATTTATAGATTCCTTATTGAGTCTAGTTTTATTATAAATAAACGGCATAGTCATTGAAACTCTATACAGGGAGATATCTGATTCGTAATACACAGAGGTCAGAGCAGTCAAACCCTAAAATAGGGGAGATTTTAACTAATAAAATGTACAAATTTGCTTGACCAAAAATTCTATAAAAAAAAAGTAAATAGATATATGAGTCTAGTTTCAGGAAAAATTTACGGAATTGGATTTTGAGGTTTGGAACTCGAGATATGAATTTTTAAGTGACTGTGATGCAGATTGCTAGCTTGACTAAAAATTTTAAAAATAAATTGTTTGAGCTGTTTAAAGTAGTGAATTAAGTCTGTTAACACCTCGTGTTCGACTCCGGCGACGGTCTCGGGTACGGGGCGTTACAAATCTTGTTATTATTTTTTGAATCGTATGATAAATGTTTGACTTGTTCTTAATTATGTGTTCCTAATTCTTGTTTTGGTATTTCAGGATATCGATTCAAGTTAATGCTCTTAGTTGGAGGATGAATAGTCCCTGGCTAAGAGTGACTTTGTCATAATTAAGCGGAGTTGATTGCGTGCCTAGAGATAGGGTGACAAGATTTTGCCAGATTAGGGTGAAACCTAATAAGGGGATCCATAAATCGAGTTAATGCAACCCTAGGGTGTTAATTAGAGAAAAGTCTCAATTATTCAGCCTAGGGATTAGACGTTATTAGTCTTGAATAGGGATAATACCATAACTTAGGGATTTCTACAGAACAAGTTAAATGAATAAATCATCCGGTTCGGAGCCAAAATAACAAGTGAAGTCTAGGTGGATTTTTCCTTAGGTATTGTCCTAAATCAATCGTTTTTCCCAAAAGTAATTCCCCAATTCTATTTTCTTCAACTTCTTAGTTTAGTTAATTAGTTAGTTAAAACAAACCCCTTTATTCTTAGGCTAGATAATAAAAAGACGGTCATTACTAGTAAATTTAGTCCTTTGGGTTTGACAATCCGGTCTTGCTAAAGTTATACTACTATTTGATAGGTACACTTGCCTACATCATGATAATAGTTAGTTTCAAGAACGATTAATTATAAATTTATAAAACTTATCACAGAAAATCACGATCAGTTATACCTACAAGCCAAATTCAAGCATCAAATATAGCATATTTCCAACCAAGTTCAAACACAAAACATACATTATTCATGTCATATAATCAACAACAAATTTCATGCTTATAATCCATACCAAATCATTCCAAATCATAAGTCAAAGTCATACCAAAACACATATATTCCATAAGCTCAATTTACTTTATTCAATCTCATGCCATAATCTTACCAATTTCTCAAATAAGCACATACCAAAATCTTACCAAATTGATCAATTCTCTTTGGCCATCCAAGAACACATTATATTGGCAATATTGCATCACATAGTTTATACTCAAAAGGCATTCATAGACACAACCAAAACTAAGCCATATCACATGGCTAAATATACATAACTTAAAAACATAACCAAATACTTCTAGCCTATACATGTCATACTTCAATATTCATATATTCAAAAGGTACCAAAAATAGAGTTCGATAGTGTAGTGATGATCCTCGATGATCCCCGAACTTTCAGTAGCTTTGATATCTATAAAACAATGCAAAGACACACACAAAATAAGCTTTCAAAAGCTTAGTAAGCCATATACAAATAAACTTATCATTTTAAGCATATAAGCATCATAAAATACATATACTCCATGGTCAAATACTATCATAAACCTCATAGTTCATATACATTTCATATATTCCCAATTCATTTACACATATGGCATATTTTTCTCATAATTGTATCACTTGTCATCACTTGCACATATACTTACTTCACATTACAAATGTTGAACACATTTCAACATACCTGAATTGGATATTCATTCATTCAATCACGTATTTCTTGTAATACCCATTGAACTGTTTGAAATCAAATAGGATATGCAGATAGCTCAAAAAGCTCGTACAATGCCAACGTCCCAAGCGTGGTCTTACATGTAATTAATATCGATGCCACTGTCCCAGACAGGGTCTTACACAAAATCAAATACGATACCGATGTCCCAGACATGGTCTTACACGTAAATCTCAAATTGATGCCAATGTCCCAGACGTGGTCTTACACAATAACACATATCGGAATCCTATGTCATGACATATGTATCCTAACTATTCCTATGGTTCGTACGGGACTTTTCGGACGTCGTCACATTATCGTAACTTTCTCGGATTTCTCATATTTAACTCAAAATAACCATTCATCATTATACATTAACATATAAGAAATAATAATTCATTTCAAACACATTTATTTGTATATCGACTTACCTCGTACGGAAATGAACGGAAACGAACTACTATTCAGCGACTTTCGAGTTTCCCCGATCTAATTCCGTATTCTTTAGTTCTTGATCTAAACACATTCAAATTTAACTCTTTTATTCAACAAATCATTCAATTCAATCCATATACACATATTTAGGGCATTTTACACATTAGCCCTCACATTTTCACACTTTAACATTTAAGCCCCTATTTCACAAAATCAAAAAATATGCATAATTTCATTACATGCCTAGCAAAATTTTCCTCTAGCTCATATAAGCCCACATATTTCATTTATTTCACATTTTAGTCCCTCAAAATATCATTTTCACAATCTAGCCCATAATAATCAAATTCATCAAAAATTCCAATACAAAACATATTTATCTATCATCAAGCTACCATATTTCATCAATTTACATCAAAAACTCACAAAATCAACAATGGCATAACTCAAAATCTTCATCAATTTCTTAAATTCGGGTATGGGCTTGATAGAATATAAAGCAACGATCACAAAAACGTAGAAATTATCAAAAACCAAACAAAACTCATACCTTAATCAAGCTTGAACATAGACAAACCCTAGAAAAAACTTTTTTTCTTCTCTTAATATTTGGTCATGGATGGAAGAAATAAAATGATTTTTAGCTTTTCTTTTATTTAATATGACTTAATTAACCTATTTACAATTTTAACCTTGTTTATAAACATATAAAATCAATTAATAGATGACCATTAATGTCCATTAACATTATAAATGAGTTAATAACAACATAAGGACGTTTTCTTTAGAAAACCATGGCAAATAGACTCCTTTACAATATAGAAAGCCACTTTTACAATTTACGCGATTAGGTCCTTTTTCACAATTCAGAAACGCAAACTATAAAATTTTCATACGAAATTTTCACATATATCAATTCACATATTAGAAGCATGGAAAATAATATTAAAATATTTTTCTAACTCAGATTTGTGGTCCTGAAACCACTGTTCCGACTAGGGTCTAAACTGAGCTGTTACAATTCATATGGACTTACTTTATTAATTTTTTATATGATTGTGTTATTTTTTTCTGCTAGTTAGAAATTATATACATATATAAAGTTTTGGCATCAAATGAATTAAATTTTAAAATAATGAAATATATGATAAAATGAATAGATGTGTGGTATTTAATGATTGTGGAATTGTTATATAATTCAATGATATGTATACAATGTTTATTTCAATTAATTCTATTTTATGTTGGGTTGTATGTATATTATTTCTGATTAAGTTATTGTAAAATAACGACTTCGGTTTTGAAACGATTAAATTGTGATATGAGATATAGTTGATAAATGTGAATGAATATGAGAATGTATATGGTTGAATTTAATGTATATAAAAATGTTCAAAGGATTGGAATGAAATGAATATGAATATGGAAATCCGTGTGAACTTAGTGAATAGTTAGGAAACAAATGACATGTCATTAGGGTTATTACAGTTTCAGGTGCTGGTCTTAGATGTTTTATCGATGGCTAAGGTCCTACATTTGTTGCAGATTCTTCACAGGTCGTGTGAGAAACATCGAGTAAAATTTACCATCTTAACCCTCAGCTCATGTGAGTATACCCATTTTCACATCTTGTGTGAGCATATACAGTCACAACTCGTGTGAGCTATCTTATCCCATGTATCCAAAGTAAATTTACTATAGTTCCCTAAGCGAAAACAATAATTAAATGAATATGATATGAATAAAAAGATTAAATGTGAAATCATTTGTTATATGTATGAATTGATAATGGTTTGGATGTTATATAAATAAAAATTTTAGTATCTATGTTATAAATTGAATATGAATGAGATGTCATATGTTATGCTATATTAAATTGTTGTACATGTATATGTGAATTACATTATAAGTGCTTGATGTATAAGCAAACTAACAATTTAGTTGTTTTATGGAAATGTATATGAAAGTACAAGGAAGTCGGGAATGCCATGCTAATTACCAAATGAATTTAATTGCTTAAATTATTTTAAGGTCAAGGTATGTTGTGTAAATTTCATATGAACTTACTAAGAATATATAATGCTTACTCAGTTTCATTTTTTGTTTTGTTTCTATAGTTGATATTTTGTGGAACTCGTCGATCGGATCAACTTGGAGCACACACTATCCAACCTCTAATTCAATAGTTTCTCAATTGATTCAAACTTGGTTATGTGGCATGTATATAGGGTTGGACTTGTACTTTTGTGTATTATGACACTTTAGTAAGTTATGCTAAAAGCATATGTATAACCAATTTATAATATCAGGATTGAGTTAATATGATAGAATTGGTACGGTTGTTTGACTATGAAAATGAAATGGCAAGTGATAGGTTGGACTTATATATTACTGGTAACTCTAAATTATATAGACTTTTTACACAACTTTTAACTAACAATTTATGCAAATTTCGAGCATTTTGATAGCAAATTGTGTGTTTTTAGTACATATTGAGAAATTGGGTATAATTAAAGTAAGATTGTAATTTTAAGTAATTAAATGCTAATTTTACATAATTTTACTTTATGTTGCTACATTTTGGTAAATACATAATTTTATGCTAAATTTGTTGTAGCTTGGTACAGCAATGTGTTGGATATTTGAAGCTATTATAGATGACACATGGAAATGAGCTAAATATTAATCAACATGGGACGAAAAAGCTTAAGTATTGGACTCAAGGAATTAATTCTAACCCAACTAGGAAGTCGATTAATGGAAGGAAAAAGTTTTCTCTTTACATTAAAGCCCAAACTGTCAATTAAGTGGGAAAGAGTCCAAATTCAACAATGAGCAGCCTAACCAGCTTTGGAAAAATTAATTAAAGGTCCTTACATGTGTAAAAAATCACAAAATATCCCCGAAAAATTCCCATGGTTGTCGTCCAACCCTTTTCTTTCAATCAAGCAAAAATCAACCCTTCTTTCCACAAATTATGATCGGCCATGCATGAGAGACTTTCAAGGGATATTCATGTTATTTTTAGAAAAATCTCAAGCCTTCCCTCATGTATAAATACCACCCCTCATTCGCCTCTCAAATATTCTATCACTCACTTCATTCTCCTTTCGGTTCCATGCCTAAAGCCTTCCATTTCCCTTCATTTTCCCTATCCTCTCTTCGAGAGTTCCCCTAGTAAGAGTTCTTGAGAGAAAGCTCTCTTGGCGGGCCACCTTGAGTAGTAAGTTGCATCAGAGCAACGACGAAAATCAAAGGAAGCCACCATGGATAGTTCTCGAGAAATCATCAGATTCATCTTGGAGTTTCTTCTTCCGTTATCTTTAAATTGTTCTTAGTTAATAAACATGTTTCCAAATTATTTGATTGTTTTTCTATTAACAATGATGACTTAAATTGTTTCAGCTAGAATGGTTGCAATGCCTTGATTCAATTCGTTTAATTCATGTTTATATTGTTTCGTGCCTCAATTATTTATGCTTCCAATTAAATTCATTCATGTTGTTCATGCATTAAGATATGTTTGACAGCATTAGAATTAATCGCTTAATCTGGAATAGATGGTGATTAATGGACATAATAATTGGAAGATGCATGCTTAATTTATATCCAAACAAGAATAGATTAAAGGTACATAATAATTCCGAAAGAACACTATTACCTTGCATAACTTTAGATTTATGTGATTAAATTGTTTCAAACTTGACCTATCCCTGTTACTTTGCATAAATTCTAGGCAATCCTTAGTCAAATGTTGACGTAGAAATATGCACATTTTACTAAGTGATGGATCTAAGATCTTGAAAAAGCTTATGATTTTAGATTCCAAGTTCATAAATGATCGAGTTGTCGTGGAATTTTTCTAGAATATTGTTGATTGCACTGGCGATAAGTTTTAAATTTATGATTGATCGTACTTGAAAACTAACTATTATCACGATGAAGGCAAGCATACCTATCGAACAGTAGTATAGTTTATAGCAAGACCGGATGTGTAACCCACAGGAACTAAAAGTACTAGTAGTAACCTTCTTTTTATTATCTAGCCTAAAAATAAGGGGGTTTGTTTTATCTAAACTAATTAATTAAACTAAGAATGCACAGAAAGTAAATTGGGGAAAAACTTTTGGGAAAACTGATTGATTTAGACAATACCCAAGGAAGAATCCACCTAGACTTCACTTGTTATTCGAATCTGAACTAGACGATTTCTTCACTTGCTTGATCCGTAGAAATCCCTAATTTATATTATTATCCCTCTCGAGACTAACAACGTCTAACCCTAGGCTGATTAATTGAAATCTCTTTCTAATTAAAACCCCTAGTGTTGCATTAACTCGATCTATGAATTCCCTTATTAGATTTGACTCTAATCCGGTAGATTTATGCCGCCCTATCTCTAGGATTGCATGCAACTCCACTTAATTATGAATAATCTACTCTTAGACAGGGACTTTTGCTCCTCTGAATAAGCACATCAATACTTGAATCAATATCCTGGAATATTAAAATAAGAGTTAAGAATATAATTAAGAGCAAATCAAGTATTTATCATATAATTCAGAAAATATTAACAAGATTCGTCTTAGGTTTCATCCCCCTTAGGTATTTAGGGGATTTAGTTCATAATTATAAAATAAAACATCTCAGAAGAATAATAACGACAAAACATAAAGAAAACCAAAAACCTCTTGAAGGAAATTGAAGGGAGATGTTCAGTCTTGAAGGAGAATCCGACTTCTGAGATGGATCAATCGGCTTTCTTCGAGTCAATCCTTGCTTCCTACTCTCTGTGTGTCTTTTAATCCTCCTCTAAGGTGTTTAAATAGACTTTAGAATGCTTCAAAACCCTTAAAATTGCCCTTTTCCAAATAGAATTAGACTTGGGCTCGACAGGGACACGGTCGTGTGCCACGCCCGTGTGTAAATGCTTCAAATCGTGTTCAAGACTATTAAAAAGACATGGGCGTGTGGTCTACCCGTGTGAGGAAGTTCAGGCTGTGTTGATTTTCCATGTTAACTCATTTTCTCTGTTTTTGGCCCGTTTCTCGCTCTTTTTACTTTCCCATGCTCGCCTAAGTATAATATATGAAAATAAAGGATTAGGAGCATCAAGTTCCACAAATCTAATGATAATTCATCCAAAAATGTGCTAAGCATGGGATAAAAATATGTATAAATTACGATTTATCAAATACCCCCACACTTAAGCATTTGCTTATCCTCAAGCAAAATCATCAATTCACAATTAGGAAATCATTTTTCTCAACTTATACTTCCTATCAATAATATCTCAAAATAATCCATAAGTAATCATACATTGAGAATTCAACTAGAAGAATATTAAAGTTTCAAACATTCCAAGTTGAGCATTTTATCACGAAAAACATAGGTGTCTCCCCTCATCTAAGTAATCACCTTTGATTCAAAATAGCACAGAGTTAACATCCTCACTAAAGATTCACTCAAATCACTCGAGGTGTTTAAGGACAATAAATTTAGCACTCAATAGTCAATATGAAAAGTTATTACCATAGGCTTGCGTGAAAATCAAATCTCCACCACTATATATTGAGATGATACATCAATCAAAAGGTCTTTAGAGGGTTGTAACGTGACTTTGGTTAGGGGGTGTGGTCACAAGCTAAAAGAGAAGGTTAGAATCGAGACTGAATTGAAAAATTACCTAACTAGAAAAATACTAAAACTGACAAATTACATTCCTAATTAGAAGTCCTAGAATTGAGCTTTTCTTCATGGATAACATCGTTTTAACTCAAGCATTACATAATTTCGTAGTTTGCTAGACGACAATTCTCAATTACATCATTTTTTAAGAACAAATCAAGTAACATAGAACTTTGCCAACTATCAAAAATAAAACATAGCTAAGCAATTTATTCAAATCAAATCTCGACAAAAATAAGGACCAAATTAATTTAGGGGATTTCAACAATAATGGGCTATGGGTTTATATTGGGAGTAAATCAATGAATAGCTTGTTAGGCTCAAGGGGGTTCACTAAGGGTTAATTATAAAGGTAGGTTTTTATGGAGTGAGTGGGTTAAACCTAAGTGCCTTTATCATCTTGACATATCAAATCAATGGTGTGGTCTTGACATGCATAATTGAAGCAAGTTCTAGAATAACAAATCAATATTGACTTACGTATAGCAACAATAAAAGTGAGATGAAAGAAATAATATATGCTCTAAAGGCTCAAGATCTCACAACAATTATGGCTTTTTGATGTTAACCTTGTGAATTTCAACTCCAAGATAATACCTAAACTCGGGGAAATAACCTACAAATTTTTTATACTCAAAAATCAACTTATCATGCTTGATTCTCTAATTACTAAAGTTTAAACCATCAATGCATAAATACCTATGTTTTCCTTTAAGACATATCAATAAAAATCATAAATTAATCAAAATTCATTCTAATAGTGATATGAGTGAGTCAAATGAGAATAAGACAAAATTCAGGGATTTTTCTGATAGTGATATAAATACCCCCCACACTTAATATGTACGTTGTCCTCAATGTACAAAGATAGATTTATTAGAAAATATAGATATAAGATTATAAGAGAGGGAGAGAAATGAAACTTCCTGAATGTTAAATGGAATCCTTGAATTAGAGTTATGGAAAGTAATCGGCGAAGGCAAGAGTGAGACTGGAGGAGGATACTCCGGTGGTGGTAGAGGTTGGGTTCCACAACCACAGTGTCCAGTGAAGAGGTTATCGTGGTGGTCGGGCAGACATGGCAGTCATGGAGGACCTTTTCCAGTAGAGTTGCAACTTCCTAAGTAATAGTGAGCTTTGGAGCTCTTTATAACTACGATAAAATCAATAACTCTTTAGGAAATATAAAGAAGCATGATTACTCATATAAAGATAGCCGAAAACATAAATTACTTAATATAACTTGAAAAACCTAAAGATGAAATAAAACTAGTCTGAAAGAGAAATAAAATTAAAAGTACTTTAAAAAGATAAATAAAGATAACAATAAAAATAATAAATAAAAAGTCTTTAAAAATTGTCATCGCCAGATGGTTCGCGAGGTGGGGGTGGCGATGAGATGTGAAGGTGCTGACAAATCTGATGTAGAGTTGCATCAATGTGATCAAAGCACTGAAAACATTGCTACTTAAATCGAGTGAGACGCTCAGAGATGTCAAAGAGTGAAGCATCCGCATGAACTGGACAGTGTATAGGTGGTGGCCGAGATGGTGGATCCTCGTGAGGTGGAGGGACATCATCAGTCATGTCCCCCAGGTTCTCCTGCTCGGCTGACTGGACGAGGCAGTACTGAGGAGGGTCAAAGCCACGTCTTCGCTCGATCATCCTCATATGGAGCATACTCGAGATGCCCTGTGCAGACATCTGACTGATGAGGGTGAGAGAGGATGATTAGTGAGGGGTTTATATAGATATTGGGGCACACGGCCGTGGGGCACGCCCATGTGCCCTTATTTCAGCCCGTGTTTTTCTTGATTTTCAAATTTGGGCGCGTCTAAAATTTGGCCCACGCCTGTGTTCTTTGGGCGTGTTGGTGCACACGGCCATGTCGCACAGCCGTGTCCTGCTTCGTTCTCTTCTTCCATGCCCGTGTTAATTTGGCAGGTTCAACCACGGATGGTGGGCAAGGGCGTGTCGCACGCCCGTGTTGATTCCTCAGTTTGTACCACGGCTTATAGGCACGGGTGTGTCGCACGTCCGTGTTGATTTGGCAGGATTGCCCACGACCATGTCGCACGGCCGTGGCAACATATCGAATCCCGTGTTGGGTGAAAATTTTGCTCTATTGCGGCCTAAGGCACGCCCGTGTGCCTGACCGTGTGGATTTGGAAAACCTATATTCAAGGACTCAGTTAATGATTTTGATGTTAAACACTAAAATTTAAAGAAATTAATACTGTTAGTGCTCGGGTTGCCTCCCGAGAAGTGCTTATTTATAGTCTAAGTTCGACTTACCTCTCTATCACGTGGTTATGGAGGTTCGAGGAGTTTACACTCCTCATTCCTGCTATCAGTTCTATTAAAATAAGGTTTTAGACGAGTACTATTTACCTTAAAAGTGCCGCATTTGGAATGAGTTACCTCGACTGTACTGTATGGGAAGATCTTAAGTACCGTAAAAGGGATTTCTCCATTCAGTTTAAAAGTGGTAATACGAGGGTCTGCTGCATCTAATAGTACTTTGTCTCCAACCTTAAGTTGATTTAGTGAAACATCGAGTCTGTCATGGCGTGAATTCGGTTTATCGTGTGTTCTCAGTTTTTGTATCCGCCATTCATCTAATTCCTCGATCTGAAGCCTTCGTTATTCATAGATGGGTCATTTGTTGTTACATAAACCTGTCTCATTCATGCTCACCAAATTTATTTCCTGTAAAGAAGGTTGCACCTCATGATCAGTATCATTAGCATGATTTATACAACCACCCTCCATATTCAATGTATTATTCGAATTACGAGCTTAAAGAGTGATTATTTTGTCACCCACACGAAGTGTGAGTTCACCTGTACCAACATCGCTAATAGTTTTTGCAGTTACTAAAAAGGGCCTTCCTAAAATTAAAGGCACGTCACTGTCCTCTTCTATGTCTAGAACAACAAAATCAATTGGGAATATAAATTTATCAATTTTTACAAGTACATCTTCAATGATACCCCTAGGAAATCTAATGGTTTTATCTGCCAATTGAATGCTCATCCTAGTTTGTTTAGGCTTCCCAATACCTAGTTGTTTAAACATTTTATAGGGCATGACATTAATACTAGCCCCTAAATTAGCCAAAACATTATTAACGTTTAAACTACCAATTAAACAAGGGATCGTAAAATTCCCTGGATCTTTCAACTTGTTGGGTAGCTTATTCTGTAGAATGGCTGAGAAAACTACATTCAACTCCACATGCAATGCCTCATCCAACTTTCATTTATTTACTAAAAACTCCTTTAAAAACTTAACTGCGTTTGGCATCTGTGAAAGAGCTTCATTAAATGGTAAGTTAACATGTAATTTCTTTAGTAGTTTAAGGAATTGACCACATTGTTCATCAGTGCGATCTTTCCTTATCGCATTGGGGTATGGAACACGAGGTTTGTATTCTCTACTTATCGATTTTCGCTCACTGTGGTCCACCTCACCTTTACCTTTACTTACCATAATTCCTTGCCTCAGTTCTAGTTTAGGTTCAACTAACCCTTCTTCATCTTGAACGTTAATTGCATTGAGTTGTTCCCTTGGGTTAGATTCAGTATTACTAGGGAAGTTACCTTGTGGTCGTTCAGAAATCAATTTGGCAAGCTGGCCTATCTGAGTTTCATGCCCTTAGATTGACGCTAGTTGGTTTTTAAGTGCTGTTTTGGTATTCTGAAAATGAGTTTCTGACACTGAGATGAATTTTATTAGCATCTCCTCAAGGTTCGACTTCTTTTCCTGCTGGTAAGGTGGCTATTGAAAACCTGGAAGATGTTGTGGCCTTTGATTTCCTTGCCCACCCCACGAGAAATTGGGATAGTTCTTCCAACCTGCATTATAAGTGTTATTATAAGGATTATTTTGAGGTCTAGAGTTTTACCCATGTGATTCAATTGTTCGTTCTCCATGTTGTGGCCATAGGCTGGATATTCTGGATTGCTCATTCCACCTCCACTTGCATCACACTGCATTACTGGATGTACATGTGTGGAACCAAGTAAACCATCAATCTTTTTATTCAAGAGTTCTACCTGATTTGACAGCATAGTAACCGAGTCAACGTTATGAACGCCTGCTGCTTTGGTCGGCGTAGTCCTCATCACTTGCCACTGATAGTTATTTAGTGACATTTCTTTAATAAATTCGTAAGCCTCTTCAGTTGTTTTGTTATTGATGGTTCCACCAGCTGCTGCATCAATCATTTGTCTAGTCGAAGGATTCAGACCGTTGTGGAATGTCTGAACCTGTAGCCAAAGGGATAATCCATGGTGAGGGCACCTTCTCAATAGATCCTTGTATCTCTCCCATGCATCGTAGAGTGTTTCTAAATCCATCTGCACAAAAGAAGAAATATCATTCCTTAGTTTAGCCGTTTTAGCCAGCAGAAAATATTTAAGTACAAATTTTTTTGTCAGTTGTTCCCAAGTAGTGATTGACCCTCGTGGTAACGAGTTCAACCACTGTTTAGCCTTATTCCTCAATGAGAAAGGGAAATAACTAAAGGCGAATGGAATCATCAGGAACGCCATTGATCTTAAATGTGTCACAGAGATCCAAAAATTCAAAAAATGAGTGTTTGGGTCCTCGTCCTGCAAACCATCAAACTAAACAAACTGTTGTATCATTTGAATCGTGTTAGGTTTCAGTTCAAAATTATTTGCAGCAACAGCAGGCCTAACTATACTTGATTTAGTTTCTGTTAAAGTAGATTTAGCATAATCATACATAGTTCGTGGAGCAGGATTCTGATTTACTATATCAGCAGCAATCGTAGGAGGTAGCGGATTTTCCTGATTTTCAGTCATCTCTACAATTGTGGTGTAACACCTCGAAATAGGGCCTAAATGGAATAGTGGTTGTGAAACCACAAATTTGAGATAGAAAATTTTATTTCGATTAATTTTTATGATTTACCGAGTGATTAGATGCATGTATTAGAGTATTGATAAGAAATTTTATAGATTGCATGTTTAATTTGCCTATTAGGGCTTATTTGCAGAAGTTGCTGTAACAACCCAATTTAGGGCCTAAACGGAACGATGGTTTTAGAACCATGAATTCGAAGTCAAAAATTTTATTCCGATTAAATTTTAAGGTTTATTTATTGATTAAAATATTGTGTAAAAATATCGTTAAGAAATTTTTACTGATAAAGTGCTTAATTGGACTTTTAGGACTAAATTGTAAAAGTTGCAAAATATGTGATATAATTCATAAGTACTTATTGAAATGGGGTTTTAAAGAGGAGGTCCTTCAATTTTAATTAGACCATTATATTTCATTTGGACAAAAATGGGCATGAATAGGACAAAATTTTAAAGAAAAGCCTTAAGGGCATTTTAGTCATTTGGTAATTAAAAGAAATAAAAAGGGAAAATAAAGCCAAAATTGACTCATCTTTCTCATGGAGGCCGAAATTAGCATGGGAAGCCATGGATAGGGTTTTCAAGCTTTCCAAGCTCAATAATAAGTCCGTTTCTAGCCCCGTTTTTCAAGTTCTTTACGTTTTTGGAATCCTAGTAACTTGATTAAGCTTATTCTAGCAATAATTTAAGCTAGGTTTCATATTTGGAAAAGTACCCATAGGTTAAATGTGTTTATTTTGATGTTTTATGGTAGAATATGAAGGCTGAAATTATGCTAAACAACTTTTGCTAAGCGGTTTTAAGCAAAAATGAGTAAAACAACTTAATCGGTAAAAGTTGTTATTGTTCATAACTATGTGTTAGAGTGAGAATTTGATATTTCCATAGAAGGGAAAAATGATCAGCATGTCATAAAACATAAGAATAAGGGATAAAGTTTAATTCCTGAGCCTAGGGGCAAAAGTGTAAATATGCAAAAGTTTAGGGGCAAAATTGTAATTTTGCCAAAGTTTGATTAAGGACTGTTTTGAATAGTACATTAATTAAAAAAGTAAAATATGATGTTTTAGATCCCGAAAAATGAGATTTGAACCTGGAATGGGAGAAAAATCGAAAATCGAAAAAGTTGGTAAAATGACCGTTTTAGTCTCGAGGTAAGTTCATATGTATAATAAGCATTAATTTATGCATGTTTCAATGTAAAATTTATATATTTACTATGATTTCCGAGGTGTTGAAAGTGAGTATAATTATGATGATTTAAATGTTCAATATTAATTCGACATGGAAATGAGAAAGTATGTAAGTTTGTATGTAAATAATACATTATCTTTATTTAAGTTTTTATATTTTAGCATATTTTATATATTGTAGCTGATTTTTGAATTATAATTGACTATTGGAAGAACGGAATAAAGTATTAGAAAGTGAGATACTTCCCGTTTGAACCTTCGGAAACGAAAGATGCAGATGGTATGTAGGTAGGTCGCATGGGTGATACTATGTGTACACCATGTAGGCAAGAGAGCTACGAGATAAATGTAGCTAGGTTGCATGTGTGGTTCCAGGTGAAGGACACCATGTAAACAAGAGAGCTACGAGATAAAGTGGCTAGGTCACATGGGTGGTACTAAGTGTTCACCATGTGTACAAGAGAGCTAAAATTATGTGTACAATCGAGCTAGGTCACATGAGTGGTGCTAAGTGAAGGCCACTATGTGTACAAGAGAGTTTCAATTTTAAAGGTGGGCTGTGCGCGATACCATCGTGTATCTGTTATTATTCCAAAGCGTTCAACTGGGAAATTGATTAAATGAAATTGTGTATGACTTTGTGATGATAAGTGTAAGTATATTTGTGTGTAACTCATGAGCAATATGCTCGATATGTGATTGGAAATTGGAAAGATTTTTATGGGTAAGTGATGAATACAATTGAAGTGTGAAAGATCAAAATTGACAATAAAACTGTTCTGGATAGTTGCAGTGACGTGAATCTAAAAATTTACCAAAAATAGTAGAAATTGAATCAGAGACTGAATAAGATATCAAATTAAATCTTAATGAGTCTATTTTCATATAACAGAAACAGAGCAAGCAAAGGAATTCTATATTCTAAGATATTTAAGTTTCAGTGAGACTGGTTCAGAATGACTACGTGATCCTCTGTTCTAACTTTGAAAAATCATTAAAAACTGTACAAAAATAATTATGGGATATAATTTGTAATTTTTGAAATCCTTAATGAGTATAGTTTCAAATAAAATAAACGATAACATAATATGAGTTCTGTATGAAGAGAAAATTTATTTGTAGTGAAGAGTGGTCAGGGCAGTTGAGCAGTGAAATAGGGGTAACTTCAATGAATAAAATGTACTAATTGGCTAGACTAAAAATTCTGAAAAATTTATGGTAAAAATATATGTGAATATAGTTTCAAATAAAATTAACATTTTGTAATTTGGAGTTCTGTAGCTCCAGAAATAAATAATTTATCTGCTGGTACTCTGCTAGACAGCTTATTTTGAAGCTGTTTATAATTATAATAGTGAAAATATGTGTGTTTGTGATGGTAATATTCCGGGAACATATTGTGACTTTGTTTAATGTATGATAATGCATTGTTTATTAATATTTACATATTTACTTACTAAGCTATAATGCTTACTCCTTTCCTTTCCTTTTTCCTATAATGTCAAAGATGTTAGCTCGAGTTGGAGGTCGCCGGAGGTTAAATCACACTATCAAACTATTGATCCATATATAAAGGTTTTAAAGTATTTTTAAGTCTTTGGCATGTACGGGGACTCGTTTAATTGTTATTAAGTTGCTAGGAGTTGGCCTAAAATACTGACCTATGTTATTTGAAGGTCTCTGTTGTATAAAGTCATTTAATGTAGATAGCCTTGAATATGTTTGAAAAGTTTAAAATTGATTAAATTTTATGTCTCGGTTTTAAATGATTACAAGTACTCAAGTCCGATAATACCTCGTACCTTGTTCCGGCGTCGGATACGGGTAAGGGGTGTTACATGTGGTGTGAATATTGTCCTCTCGCTCTTCCTCTATGTATCTTAGGCTTCGCCTTATTTCTTTTCGATTTCTGCGAGTTGTACTTTCAATCTCACTATCAAAGAGTAATGCTCCCGACGAGTTTCTTCTAGTCATAAACTATAAAAACTTGTCAGAAGACGAGAGAAGAAAATTTAGTAATTAAAAACAAAATTAAATAATAATAATAATAATTGCTAAAGTAATAAAAATTAAGCATTCCTAATATCTTAGTTCCCCGGCAACGGCGCCAAAAGCTTGATTGCACTCGCGATAAGTTTTAAATTAATGATTAATCGTACTTGAAAACTAACTATTATCACGATGAAGGCAAGCGTACCTATCGAACAGTAGTATAGTTTATAGCAAGACCGGATGCCAAACCCACAGGAACTAAAAGTACTAGTAGTATCCTTCTTTTTATTATCTAGCCTAAAGATAAGGGGGTTTGTTTTATCTAAACTAATTAATAAAACTAAGAATACACAGAAAGTAAATTGGGGAAAAACTTTTGGGAAAACTGATTGATTTAGACAATACCCAAGGAAGAATCAACCTAGACTTCACTTGTTATTCGACTCTAAACTAGACAATTTATTCACTTGACTTGATCTGTAGAAATCTCTAATTTATATTATTATCCCTCCCGAGACTAACAACGTCTAACCCTAGGTTGATTAATTGAAATACCTTTCTAACTAAAACCCCTAGTGTTGCATTAACTCGATCTATGGATTCCCTTATTAGATTTGACTCTAATTCGGCAGATTTATGTCGTCCTATCTCTGGAATTGCATGCAATTCTACTTAATTATGAATGATCTACTCTTAGACAGGGACTTTTGCTCCTCTGAATAAGCACATCAATACTTGAATCAATATCTTGGACTTTTAAAACAAGAGTTAAGAACATAATTAAAACCAAATCAAGTATTTATCATATAATTCAGAAAATATTAACAAGATCCGTCTTAGGTTTCATCCCCCTTAGGTATTTAGGGGATTTAGTTCATAATTATAAAAGAAAACATCTCAGAAGAATAATAAGGACAAAACATAAAGAAAACTCAAAAACTCGTGAAGGAAATTGAAGGGAGATCTTCAGTCTTGAAGGAGAATCCAGCTTCTGATATGGATCAATCGGCTTTCTTTGAGTCAATCCTTCCTTCCTACTCTCTGTGTGTCTTTTAATCCTCCTCTAGGGTGTTTAAATAGACTTTAGAATACTTTAAAACCCTTAAAATTGCCCTTTTTCGAATAGAACTAGACTTGGGCTCGACAGGGACACGGTCGTGTGCCACGCCCGTGTGCAAATGCTTCAAACCGTGTTCAAGACTGTTAAAAAGACACGGGCGTGTGGTCTACCCGTGTGAGGAAGTCCAGGCCGTGTTGATTTTCCATTTCGACCCATTTTCTCCGTTTTTGGCCCGTTTCTCGCTCTTTTTACTTTCTTATGCTCGCCTAAGTATAAGATATGAAAATTAAAGGATTAGGAGCATCAAATTCCACAAATGTAATGATAATTCATCCAAAAATGTGCTAAGCATGGGACAAAAATATATATAAATTACGACTTATCAAATGTTAAGCATGATCATGAATGAATTAAATTAAGAGTTGTAATTGTTCTAGTTTATTCATGTTATTCTTATTAAATCTTGTGAATTGTTGCTAAACATTCATTACATTTTATTTCATCTCATTTACATATTAGTTGTAAATTAAATTAGGAAATCCATCACTTTCAAATATTTTATTTTCTTAACCAGTTTGCCAATTATTAATTTTACAATTGTTGATTAATAGATACAGTGTAACAGTCTGATTTTGGGCCTAGTCGGAATAGTGGTTTCGGAACCACTGTTCTGAGGCCGGAGAAAATTATTTTGATGTTATTTTATGTGTTGTAATGTGATTTTATAAGTGCATGTTAATTTTGGTATACTAATTTTAGCAATTTCTAGCTTAATTTTGAAAAAAGGGCTAAATCGCGAAAAGGGTAAAAGTTGTATTTTAGTACCTAAATGTTTTAAATAGCTAGATAAATAAAATTGGGGGCCTTTAAAGGGCAATTATACCCTTTTTAAGAGTGTTGGCCGGCCATGAGTGATAGAAAAATCAAATGGTCCAAAATATTAGGTGGATGATGTCATTTTTGTTGATAATAATAATGCCTATGCCTAGCCTTCATCTTTTTCTCTCCATTCTCTTCTTCTTAGCCGAATTATCCATCAGAAATAAGGGTTTTGAGCTTTAAAAACTTCCAGCCACTTTGAGCCCTCTCAAGTAAGTGATCTTTGGTTGTTTCTTGATTATTTTTATATTTTTGGAACCCCTAAAGCATAAGCTTTCAAATGAGGGGTCTAGTTTGCAAAATGATAAAGAGTCTAGGGTTTTGCCATGAATGTATATGTGTTGTTTGTTGAGTTTTTATGGAAGAATATGAGTTGTAGTTGTCTAATAAACAACTTTTGTGGAGGAAATTTCCATGAAAATACCTTAAAAAGTTATTATGCAAAGTTGTAAAATGGGTTGTTAATGTGTGTAATAACGATTTTTGTGAGTTTCCATAGTTATGAAAATGGTTTATCTAGGCTTAAGGAGTAAAGAAATTGAATAAAAATCTTGTTTCGAGCCTAGGGGAAATTTGGTAATTTTGGCAAAATAAAGGGGCAAAATTGTAAATTTTGCCAAAGTGTGTCAATGGACTAATTTGATTAGTATATTGTTTTAATTAGCTAAATGTGATGTTTTAAATGTTAAAAAATGTGATTTGGGCCTAGAACAGGGAAAATCAATTTATGGACGATTACATCTTTTTTACCTTTGTGGTATAGAGGTAAGTTCGTATGTAAATAATACCATGCTATACATGTATTTAAATGTTATCATTACATGAATTGTACAAATATTAATGTGTATGTCATTAATAGAAATATGATAAGACAAAGCCTTGATAGGCGAGGACAAATCTCGTTTGAACCTTAGGAATAAAATAGGATACGAGTGACATGTCACTAGGAACTATGAGTCTAGATGACTAGCTCGAGAGTGAGCATATAAATGTCATGAGATATGAGGTAGCTTTAGCTACAATTGAGGCACTTATGTGAAAAGGTTTTTCCGAGTATCCGATTAGTATTCCAAGTGTTCAACGGGTAATCCGAGAAAAGAGTTGATGATGGTCCCAATAGGGTAAGTCATTGGTGAGTATGCACTTGAGTTATGTTACGAGTTGTGCAGGTATGTACACTAAGCTTATGAGAATGCCTTGATATGTGATGATTTATGATGCATAAATATGTGTTCTTACCATGATGGATGAAATGATGTTATATTAATTTTGTGAACAATGATCATGAATGAGTAACTTAGCCTTGACAGTTTTGGGCTACTGCAGTAGAGTAAATTTGAAAATACACCGAAAATAGTAGAAAGTGAATTAGAGCTGAATAAAACTTGGAATTAAAGCTTATTGAGTCTAGTTTCTTTTAAAAGAAACCGTGTAAGCAAAAGATTTCCGATAATGAGATATTTGAAGTTGTATGAGACAGAGTCAGAATGACTTCGAAATTCCCTGTTCTGATTTTTGAAAATCATTATAAAATGTAAAAAAATATTTATGAGTAGAATCCTCAATGAGTATATTTTCAATAGAAATAGACGAGAATATTATTCGAGTCCTGTGCTATGAGATAATTGAACTTTAGTGTAAAAGGGTCGGAATTGCCAGACAGTGAATCAGGGGTAACTTTGAGAAATAAACTGTATTAATTGGATAAACCAAAAATTCTATAAATTTTATGGTAGAAAGGTACATGAGTTTAGTTTCATGGAAAATTAACAGAATTGGAGTTTTGTAGCTTCAGATATAAATATTTTATTGACTGTTGTATGAGAAGACAGCTTATCATGAACTTGAGAATATGTTGGGAACATTGATAAATACATGTTAATGAGTTGCTTATTATGTTCATATGAGCTTACTAAGCATAAAGCTTACCCCCTTCCTTTCTCATGTTCTCTAGTGTTGCCAGGTTAGCTTAGTTTGGAGTTTGTCGGAGATATTATCACACTGTCAAGCTATATTTATTTGTGTAAATGATTTCAATTACTTTGTGTCTATGGCATGTATAGGAGTTTAAATATTTGAGTATGTGATATTTGCTTCAGTCAAATGTATTGGCTTATAATGAGTATGAGGTTTGATGTTATGTTGATAGCTATAGCATTAAAGTGGTAAAGATGAAGGTAAAACCTATAATATTAGTTGCATGTGAAATTGCCATGAACATGACATGCTTATGGATGTTTAAGTGCCTAATTTTGCCATGTTGTATGCTATTGTATAAGTATGCACGCATGTGTTGCGAGGGTGACAAAATGGCTAGGAAAATAGCCTTGTATTTGTCCATGTGTGTCTAGGCCGTGTGTGACACACAGTCCGCCCCCATGGACATGTTGTCCAGCCGTGTGTCCCTGCACCTTGGAAATTCAAGTCAGTATGCATGGTAGTAAACTTACATGCAGAGACACGGCCGTGTGTCTCAGTCGTGTGAAGGACACGGCCATAAGACACAGGCTTGTGCCTTGGCCGTGTGGCTTCATTTTGTTCATGACCAAATTGGCAGAATGTCCAGGTTTTTGGACACGGGTTCGGGACACGGGCATGTCCCTAGCACAAGGGCATGTGCTCTATACCCACACGGGCGTGTGAAGCCTTAAAGCATGAAATTTTTCCAAGTTTTTCTAAAGTTCTCGGTTTAGTCCCAAACCGTCTCTAATACATGTTTTGGGCCTCGTGAGCCCGTTTAAGGGACAAAATGTATTTGAAATGTTTTAAATTGATCAAAATTTTACGGCCCAGTTTTATATAGTTGGTTGAGTTTAAGTTCGGTAGCACCTCGAACCCTGTCCCGGTGTTGGATACGGGCGAGGGGTGTTACATGTAGTCCCTGTGGAGATGATACTCTTTTTACTTAATTATTACTTGATAACGGTTGTGTATACTTGTACATTTTGTCGCGGACCAATTACAAGTAGTTTAATGCCATGAAATGCTTCATGTTAGCTAGGTTTGTTTTGGTTGCCAATGTGGCATATTTTTTAGAAGATTAGGACAATGTTTTAAAGTGTGTTTTGACATGTTTGAATAGGTTTAACATTGGGTATAAGTATGAATATGAGTTTTCGTATGACATGAACTAGGTAACTTGCTTTTAAAGACACTTTATGCTACACACGGTCTGGCACACAATCATGTCTCTCCACACAAGCTGGTGACACAACTATGTGACCACTGAAGGAGGTAAATTTTTGTTCCACTCAGTCTTAGTTGGATACACAACCTAGCCACCCAGCCATGTGAAATTTTATTGAATATTTATATTTTAATCCACACAGCTTCAGTAAGATACACGGCCGTGTAACTCAGGCACACACAATCACAACTTGTCACACGGCCTGGAGACACAGCCGTATGACCCTTATTTACTAAAATTTCCATACTTTTTGTTAAGTTTACAATTAAGTCCTTACATGTTCTCTAGTTGATTTAAGGGTTTTTGTAAGTTCGTTTGAGACCCAGTTTAAATGTGTTTACAAATGTTATATGTTTCGTTATCTATTGTGGCATCCTGTAGCTTGGGTCCGGCGACCAAATCAGGTTAAGGGGTGTTAAAAATTACTTATAAAAAAATCAATTCATTAAATGGGATCCCGAAACCATATTTTTTGACACCACTGACTTTCAAGTCATTACAAGAAACAATAGTTGGTGACCATAACTGAGAAGAAGTTGAACTAATGGGTATGGATGTTATATTAGAAGCAAACACTAAAGAACAAGGATTTGTGTTTGGAACAAAAGTAGGTGTAACAACAACAATATTATATAATACAAGGGAGGGGAATTATAACAAGTGTTTGAAGCAAACATTTATTGAGGAGTAAGGCCTGTGTTCAATGGTTATTGAACAGGTATATAAGTAGTAGGTGTTTGTGGTGAAGCAATATATGGAGCAAGTACAAAAGTAATAGTAGGTGATTATACACAAAAATTGGCTTGATGATATGATCATGGTGAAGGTGATCCTGTAATAGCATCACAATAAGAGAAAGAGAAGTTTTTCCCTTAAAAGATGTATCAAATCAATAGAAGCATTTGGATACAATATGCCCTATTTTGCCACATAATTGGCATTGAGGTCTTGAATTGTTTCAATATCTTCCTCTCCCTCAAGGTTTAAAACCAATATATCTTTTTCCTTGATTGTATGGTCTATGTGAGTAACTTTGTTGAGAGTAAACAAACTTTTGACCATTATCACTTTGTGACTGAGATACAAGAGCAATAGGCTAAACCTGAGCTTGCTTTTACTAAACAAAAACATTGGCAAATATAGCTATAGAAGTTGACACAGACATCATCTGTCAAGCTTCAGCATGCAATAAGGTAGAAGTACTTCCAGCCAAATCATACTTTTTCTTACCCGAGGTAATAATTGAAGCAATATTTTCATATTCAGGTGTCAATCCATTAAGAATAGAAAATTGGTTTTCTTCTTTAGTAATTACTTGTCCACATCCAAATAAAGTGTCACATTGATATATGAACGGGAACGATTGAAGTGCATTCAAGTTCATTAAGTGGACCAAACTCCAAGTTACTCATTTCAAGAGAGAATCCAATTGAAATTCTCATCGAGTTTATAACACGTGCTAGATCAAAGAAGTTTAAAGAGTCGATAATGGGCCTAATTTAGGAAGTTTGGGCTGAACATGAGATGTCCAACCCTTATTGGACCCAAAATAACGTCCTAAGTCCATGCAATGTTTTGCATGTGGCTGTTTGTTTTGTTTAATTAATTCTACAACTTTTAATTATGTCTTGTTTATTATATGCATCTTTAATTAATGTCTTGCATTATTAATCTACATCTTTTAATTGTGACGTGCACTATGTGTTCTGCATTTAATAAAGTCATGCATTATGTAACTCTCATGTTAGTTAAGTTTGCATCATAAATTATGATATGTATTATGTAACTCCCATATTAGTTAAAGTTTGCATCATTAAATTAAGTCATGCATTAAGTAACTCATTTGTCCATTTAATTTACATTTTAAACCATGCATTTAAGCATCTTAGTTGTTAAATATGTTTGAATTTGTTTATGTAAGTATGTTATTTAATTTGGCTGTTACTTTTTAATGCATAAGTTATAGTGTGTTTAATTTTTCTTAAATAAATTAATTGTGTGTTCAATAGTTTGTTGTAGGAAAGTCCAAAAGGCTGGTCACATATTTTAAAGCTACAATAGGGTTGTTCGTTTTCCAAGAAGAATCAAATGTTGTCACATTCAAATGGTTGTTCAGTTTTGGCATAAAAGAGTATGCATTTGGTCACTTAATTGCTGGTGCATAAAGGGAACATTTTTGGTGGATATTGAAGCACTCATAGCTCATTATAGTGGCTATTCAAATGGACTAAGAGTGAATCTTCAAGTTTGATCGGTTTCATGCACTCAAAGCTAGTTATGATGCCAATTAAAGAGATGAATACATAAGCATTAAGGCATTTGGTTAAGGGGAAAATGAAGGGACGTCAAACAGCACATTTAAAGGACCATTAAGCCTTCATCAAGTGAAGAAGCATGACTTTTCAACTATGCATGAATCAAGTGAAAGACATCACTCTTTGGCTACCCATCAAGAGTTATAACCGAATTTTAATATTTTGTTAATAGCTGGTATGAATGTCGAATTTGAATAGTCATATTAGTGCCTATAAATACCTTGTAAAAGGAAAATGTTAAAAAAAACTATATTGAATGAATGTTAAATGAACATTCTTTAGTTATTGTGAGAATT
Organism: Gossypium anomalum; assembly: GCA_025698475.1. Taxonomy (NCBI): domain Eukaryota; kingdom Viridiplantae; phylum Streptophyta; class Magnoliopsida; order Malvales; family Malvaceae; genus Gossypium; species Gossypium anomalum. Next base: position 55,381,409 of record CM046956.1, read on the forward strand.
CTATCCCATTGTTCATGAAAGAACTTACTTAGACTTATCAAGGTACTCCGTGTGGCTCAAGAATTTTTCTTTTGAAATTATCACTTCCTTTCTTTCTTTCTTCTGAAGTGTAGCGTTCTAACATAGTGTTGGTTCATATTTTGCTAAATAGCGGGTCACAGTTTACTTCTTCTTCAAAGACTTGTTTGTTATTTCACTTTATAGAAATCGGGTCACAATCTTTCATATTGTTGTTTCATTTCTAAGTGTCCATTTCGTACAAGTTATCCATCCAACATCATTTCCATCCTTTCCATCAGATCAATAACCATTAATCCCATTTTCACCTTAAAGTCTATTTCAAAACGATACAGCATTAGACGATCGGGCAACTTAACATCTTGTAATCAAATTCACAATTACGAGCACGCATCACCATATATTATTTATTTTAACAAGATATTTTGTCTTGCTTTTATTTTTTTTCTTGACATTATGCAACTTGCATCTAAAATGCATTTTCTTAGTTCAAGATTGATTAGCAAACACTTGATGTAATTTTGACTAGATTTCATATGATGAATCTAAACCAACAAGATGTGTATACAATGTAGGACTAATCAATGACATTAACCAAGATGCTAAAGCTGAATCTTATTATTTATAAGCTATAAATGTAGGATTCTCGATTTGCTTACCATCAACATTGACTGCCTCAGTCGGCGGTGCGCGAACACTGAGGTGAGAATCAACGCTAACATAATCAAATAATAAAGCGATATCTGCAAGCGTGACAAGTTAGTTGTAATATTTATAATGTTCAATGGAACATCATAGTATTCTAAAGATCGAACCCACATGGACATCTAATTAAGGAAGAAAAATATTTCTTGGATTACATTAATATAATTTTTATAATGTTCTCATTTGGTTTTTGCATGTAAAGCAAAATAGAAGCAAATATTGACTCACTAGTTGTCTAATGTTTAAACTAATACTAAGCGGTATTATGAGGTCGGATTGTAATACGGAAATACAACTCATATTAGTAGACAAACCTAAACATGCCCTTAATCTAATCGGAAATGAGCAAACCAATTGAAAGACTAATATCTCATCTATCAAGTGCAACTGGGAGATGCCTTGTATTGGGCATCAGAGTAAATGACTCTCAAAAGATAGAGACATAAATGTGACTGACTAAACTAAAAGTATATCGGATTGGATCCAAGAAGAATAGATCCTGAATCTGTTTATAGATTTCTTCAATTGTGATGTTCAAAGCGTGGCATACTTTAATCCTAAGTTAAATTAATTAATTAATTGAAGTTTGAAAATGGAGTTAAATTAATTGGTTATTATGAATCCATTGAATGTAGAAAAATTAAATATATTTTCTCATAGATTCTTTTACGGTAAAGTTGCAATGATTTAACCAGAATCAGAATTGAGTTAGAGAAAATTAATTAATTTAAATTAACTTATAATGTTTATTTTGGAAAATAGAAAAATATGTATTGGATTGAATTGAATTATAAAGTCCTGAGTTAGAAGTTTAGGAAACACTTATAATTTGACACGATATAGGAGAGGCCCAAAACCCCTCATATTGAATACAAAGGGACGACAAACCCTAGTATTTTTAATTAGGGTTGCCACCTTTCTCTTTCCTAGTTTAACTAAGGGATTGTTTTTCTATTAAATACGCATTAAATGCTTTTACTAATTCAACTAGGGTTTTACTTCCTTTCCCTGGAAATAGATGACAACGGTAAGGCTAAAAATAGAAGAAGTTACATACAACTTTGAGATATTGTTATTCTGGCAGAAAGTAGTGCATTTTTTTTCTAGAATATATTCTATTTTCTTGGAATAATAATTTTACTAGTTTCTATTAAGAGAGAAGTTTACTTTCCCATTGAAAGTAAAGAAAATATTTTTTGGTTCTGTGTTTGAGCCTACACTCAAAGCAATTTGTGGCACGAGAATAGCAGAGAAGAACGTTCAGTTGAAAGTTGTGAACAACAAGGATTTGTCTAGCCTCAAACATAGGTGCAATTTCAAGAAAAAGTTTATTAATATAAATATCACAAATCGACTCGATTTTCAAAATTTAAATTTTTCGCTATGCAAGAAAATCATTTTTGAACTGGATTTTTTCTAACACAAAGTGCCAAGGAATTCATTTACCCACTAAAATCAATGATTTTTTTGAAAAATTTCAAGGTAAAAACATGTTTTTAGAGGCTATCTAAGTAAAACTGGTGAAACACTTTATTTAGTACAAAGAAACAACTAAAAAATTCCCAAATTTGATACCAAATAAGACAGGAGTAGAGGAAGATCGTATTCAAGTTGTTCAACTCGAAAAAGATCTGGATATTTCGAAACCTACATTTATTTCCAAGTGATTCCATTTCTCCATATCGGAGAAAACCATAATCATTCTTGAATGTTTCCCATTTCTCTTTTTCTATACATTCCATTCATTTCTATTCAAACACGTAATTCATTTCTGGTTTCAATGAGCTAGCGGAGGGACCAATTGGACATATGTGGTTGAGGCTCAAATGATTTATAATTAAGTTCTGAATTTTCGCTTATTAATTATGAACTCATTTAGTCATGAAGTCATTCCACTATAGTATCGTGACTAAGCTCTCCTCAATGACATACCATTACAAAAGCAAGCTTTCCTCAACGACATACCATTACGAAAGCAACTACTCAGTGCCCGTCCAATGACCTTGTCATAAGTGTGTTACCCTCATAGGACATCCTTGATCTCTTTTGGATAATATCCGTTCTCCCAATATGATCCTATTTTATCTCATGGTAACAATTCCATCTTCATTCATGAAAAGTCGATCACTATCAAATAGTGATCAAGTCATCTATCACAAAGACGGACGACCTGTGGCCAAATTTACTTTTCATCAACCATGTAATGCCAACGAGAGGATATCATTTACCCATGTTTAGGCTATGAATTCCACTATTGTGAATGACACTACATACTACGAAAGCCGTACACCTAACACATCAGCTTTCGATTCCTTATCTATTTGAACTCAGGCTTTTACTTACATCAAAGTTTACGAGTCACGTATACATAGTCTATCATCCACTCATGATTTAGGTAAGTCACGCTATGAACGTCACAAGTGAATAAATCCATAAATGGATTCAGGATCTATTCTGCTTGGGTCCAATTCGATGTACTGCCAGTCCAATCAGTCACATCATGTCTCTATCTTCTGGGAGTCATCCACTCCGATGCCCAAGACAATGCATGTAACACCCCGAACCCGTATTCGTCATCGAAACAGGGTTACAAAGTGTTACCAGTACATACAGAACATTTACAGATTAATCAAAACATTACTATTCACTTTCTGTGAACATATATATAACGACCTTTATTTGGGCCCTCGAAGCCCAACATGAACATTAAAATCAAGTCGGAACTCAACCAATTTCTCATAAAAATTTTCGCTTAAATTTTAAAAGTTTTACTTGTGAACTACCCACACGCCCGTATGGCTTGCGACATGCCCGTGTCCCTTGTCCGTGGAGCTTTACGCTTTATGACATCATCATCAATCTAGGGGCACACCACCATCGTCGCACGTCCGTGCCACTCAAGTCATGTTCCATACACGGTGAGACACACGGCCGTGTCTCTCGCTGTGTGTGGTTAATACCTAAGCCGCTTTCCAAGCCTTGGTCAACTTTAATCTCTTACACACTTATACAAAATCAAAAGCATATAACATGGTATGCATTTAATAATTAAACAATCTCAATTAAATTACAAACATAGCATTTGTATGTCATTATACATTTGTCTCTCATACTCATTTTACCTTGTCTATTATGGTACCATTTATACTTTTATACCATGATTATCATCTTACCAAATATTTTCAGCTTAATCATCAACCATTCATATTTAAAGCTAGATCATATCTTTATAAAATACCACATTTGAGATCTATTTGAATAAAATACTTGCTGAGACATTTCAATCCAACTTCATACCCAACAAGCATCATATTGAAACTGGTCATATATATATATACATGTCATGATATGTATCATTCTTATACTGTTTTCCTATAAACATATATCATTTATTTTCCTCCTCCTCCTCTCCATTCCACATCCTTAATGTATATAACATTCTTGTAAGTACAATTTCACAATTTACTTATTAATACTCACATCAAGCTGTCCACACAAGTCATAGTCACTCAATTATTTATAATCTGAGCTACAGAGCTCTAAATTAAGATCCGTAATTTTTTCCTGAAACTAGACTCTCATATCCTTTCACCATAAAATTTTCAGAATTTTTGGTTTAGCCAATTAGTACAGTTTATTCATTTAATTTCCCCTGTTTCACTATCCGACAGTTCTGACCTCTCTTCACTAAAAATTAATTATATCACAGTACAGAACTCGGATAATGTTCCCATTGATTTCTATTGAAAATAGACTCATTAAGGATTCTAGAATATGAATTTGAGCCTCTAATTATTTTTCTAAAATTTTTGGTTATTTTCCAAAAATCTAAACAGGGAAACCCGAATTCATGCTGACCTTGTCTCACAAAATTCATCATATCTCATAATTTACAATTTGATTGCTTACACTATTTCTTCTATGAGAAACTAGACTCAATAAGCTTTAATTCAATATTTTTTTCATCCTTTAATTCGATTTCTAAAATTTATGGTGATTTTTCAAAGTTAACCTACTGCTGCTGTCCAAAACTGTTTTAGTTCAAGATGTTTATTACCATTTTTCCGCTAAATTTCACAAGTCATAGAATTCAGTCCTTGCTCAATTAGCCCATCTATTAAGCTAATTTTTCTCAATTAACATTTTATTCCATCATTCTAAACTATTACACAACCTTTGAAAATCAGAATTTTAACACTATACCTTAATTCACAACTTTTTCACAATTAGGTCCTAAAATCAATTTCTATTGAAATTACTTGATAAAATCATCAAAAAACAAAATAAAAGCTTCAAATTCATTTTATTTCATCATAAACAGCCAACAGTTATCAATGGTAACTTTCAATTTTGTCCATAAAATCAAAAACTAATGAATTAAACACTTGGACCTAATTGTAAAGGTCACAAAAACATAAAAATCTCAAAGAAAAGGGCAAGAATTGAACTCACGTATGTCAAAGTATGAAAAACCAGCAACTTTCAGACCTCCCATGGTGTTTTTGCTGAAGAAAAATGATAATATCTCTAGATTTTTCAATTTTGTCTTGTTTTATATGTTTAATCTGCAAAATTTCCCATTTTGCCCTTGTTTCTCCTTGTCCTTTTGCTGATTTTTTGCCCAACCATCCAGCCCATACAATATGGGTCCAATTGCCTTTTAAATCCCACCTTTTTAATCACTTAAGCTATTTAATCACAATTTAACAAATTTTGCACAATTTTCAATTTAGTCCTTTTTAATTAATTGACTAACTAAACGTTAAAATTTTCTAACAAAACTTTAATAGTAACTTAATAACACTCCATAAATATTTATAAAAGTATTTATGGCTCGGTTTATGAATCTGAGGTCTCAATACCTCGTTTTTAACCCAATTTACTTGATTAATTCTTTTAAAATCGCAAAATTCACTAATTCAAAAATTATTTTAAATTCGCGCTTGGCCCATAATTATTATTTATTAAAATTTCTAAACTTACTCGTTGGATTTAGTGATCTCGAATCACTGTTTCTGACACCACTGAAAAATTTGGCTGTTGCAATGCATCTTCCCAATTGGACTTAATAGACGACATATTAGTCTTTTAATCGGTTTGCTCATTTTCAATTAGACTAAGGACATGTTTAGGTTCGTCTACTAATATAAGTTGTCTTTTTGTACTACGATCCGATCACGTAATACCGCTTAGTATTAGTTAAACATTAGATAACTAATGAGCAACATTTGCTTCCATTTTGCTTGGCGTGCAAAAACCATGTGAGGACAATATAAAAGTATTAATGTATTTCATGAATAATTTTATTAACCAATATGTTTGAAAAAATTACAAGTGTACTTAGACGAAAATGCTACATTTAGGGCACTAGATCCAACAATATATTCTTGAATGAATAAGCTGAGTTTTGACTTCAACTGCTTAGATTTGGATCTCGTGACTGGGCCTTGAGGGAAACTAAATCCATATCCATCATGGACCTTAAATTGGGTTGGGCCACTCGTATCACAAACATATGAATGATTGTTGTTCACTAAATCATGCCTGAATCAATTAGTTATTCATGCCAACCAAACATGTCATTAGTGTTTGGTGACGTAAAGTGAGTGATGTGAGAGAAGTTGACAAGGATAAAATATAAAATAGTATGTGAGGGAAAACAAAAAGGAGTGGTAATTTTTTTATTAAAAGGTCTTTTAAAAAATTTTAGAACTATTAAAATTTTAGAAAAATATAAAAAAAATAAAAATTAAATGAAAGTATATAAATTATTTAAAAAATTATTAAAATTATAAAAAATTAAAAAATAATACTTTTATAATTTTTTAAAACTTTTTTTTATAGTTTTTGATTATTATTGTATAGTTTCTTAAAATCAATCAAGACATTGTAAGATAATTAAAAAAATCAATTAAGTTCTTTATGTTAGCATTTTCTCATGTCAAATGCCACATCATTATTTTTTTTTTCATGGCAGTTGCTACATCAGCCACCATATCAACTACCACATCATCACTTAACGATCCATCGACTACCCTATCATCACTTAACGATCCATTATAGGTTTCGATAGAAAATAACTTTTCAAAGCTCAATTAATTGCTAACTTTCTATTAGAAACTCAATTAATTGTAATTTCAATAAAAAACTTAATTAAATTTAATTATTTTCTAGGATTTTTTTAACATTTAAGTTTTTTTATTTGACTTTTATATCTAATGCCTCAACTTTTATGAACCCTTTTGCCCTCACCATTGCTGGCATATACTTTAGTTTAAATTTAATTAAACGAATAAATGCATATAATAACTGTCATCAGAAGTTATCCCCACACAATAATATTTCTCAAAGATTTGAATAGCATGTCTAAATGACATCTAAGCATTGGCAAAACTTTCAATTTGAAAGGTAAAAATGCCAATCAAGTCCACTCCTCAAACAAAAAAATTACTTTAACATTTTCATTTATGAGGATTTAGAGAAAAAGACTATAATAATTTCATTGCATTATTTTATGTGGCATATTATTTTTTTATAATTATTTATACTATTAATAAAATCCTTGATAAAGATGGTGTCAGGGGTTAATTGGATACCAACCTGATTAGAAAATTGCGAATGACATTCCGTAATTAAAATAAGTCATATTATTCAAGGGCATTTTAGTCTTTTTATTTTAACAAAAATAAAAAAAATATATGTATATGGTGAGATTTGAACACACACCAATTGAATTAGTAAAATATTAAATTTACCACTCCACCAAAGATTTATTTTAATATTTTTTATACATTTTTTAATATGCATAATTTACTATCTCCACCAGTTGTATGTGTGTGTATATATTAATAATGTTGTTAATTAAATTAGTATCACAATTTAATTCGACACTAACTCACAATTGATGACAAAATCAATAAAAATAATTATATTGCGTTTAGTATTGTTTATATGACATATTTATATGTTTAAATGTCATTTTACTCATAATTTAATCTGCTTTTTTTATTTTAATAGCGCATATATTTTATGTGCTATTATGATTAATTAATTTCAAACTATATGTTTTTAAACACATGTCTTTTTTCTAAATCTATGGTTTCTATGTGCATAGGTGTGTGATAGAATTTCTAGTATATAAACTTTTATATGTTTATCATTCTATTTCTAGATTATAATTATATATAGATTTTTTTTTAAAGATACTTATGGTTAATTTTACTTAAATTTTGACACATTTATTTATGTTCTTGTTATATTAATCATTATTTTTCATGTCTTATTTTATTTTACAAGTTTATTATTTTGATTTAATTTAAAAATTAATATATATTAGATTATGACACATTTATGATGTAGGTGAAAATTGTATATAATAATTTTAAAAAAGAAAAATTAAAACAAAACCAAACGTGACTTTGATTGAAAGAGTAAAATTGAGATTATAAAAATGATAATATATTAGGTTCAAATATCATTATTCTCACGTATTTCAAACTGAGACAAAATCGTTGTATGAGAGGCTAAAGTTTGCATGGGATCTGGGGTTACATAATATTGAGGTGAAGAGTGACAATGCTCTTCTCATTGACATTGTCTCGAGTGGTGGTGCGCTGGACAATGGGTTTACTGAGCTGTAGTTGGTGCATGAGATGTGTGAGCGTCCTCCATTTTCCACCAGCGACATGTTGGCCATGACCTGAATAAAGTCGCTAACCGTCTGTTGAGGATTGGTTCTGCCAAGCTCAACGACTTGCATGTGTTCCGTATGCCTCCGTCCTCAATTAGGCCTTTGTTGGCTCTTTATGAATGTGTTTTATTTTGCCTCAAGTCATAATCAAAATTTGAGTCTTAAGAAAGTTATGATTGACTCAACTTTGCGGAAAAGGTTTGTGCTTATCTTTTATCCTTATTCTAGAAGATTTATGTACAGATTTTATTGGAATTAGTCCTATTTTATCTTGGGATAATATTAAATATTATTTATCCATGTTTTTATGGTAATAAAGTTGTGTTTGTCTTGGATTGTGCTGATAGACTAGGCTACCATATTAAGCTTATAAATAGTCAGTTGATTCGCATGTGAAGATGCATATTTGGGAGAGTGATGTGCTGAATTGCTCCATTATTTTTTGTTAATTTTATTTGTAATTTTACATTCAATTAGTAGGTATTCTTCTGAGAGATTGAATGTAAAAATCATTTTCAAATTACATTAACAAACGATTGTGTACAAATTTCTTTTTACTTTCTTTATTTTCGTTTTTGTTTAGTATTTTCTATTCTTATACTCATTTCCAAAATATCCTACCAATACACATATATTATATGTAAAAGTATTTTCATAAGAAAATATGAAATTTCTATTTTGGAATGCAAAATATAAAATATTATTTTGTGCATCACCTTGTATTAAAGCTTTTACAATGGCTTATATCTTTTTTGCAACCATAACTTATTTTATCAAAAACATATAATCGAATGGAACGAGAAGCCCTTTTTATTTTATTGAATTGAAAATTGTGTTTGCTTGATGGTTAAAGTGTTCATCATCCCTGTATTCAAGTTGCGTTAGTTGTGTTGCTGTTAGGGTTTTGCCTTCCTCTTATAATTTACCATAAAAAAATATTTTGTTGAATTAGATTTTAATATATAATTCATAATAAATTTATTTTAAAATCAAATCAAGGGAACAAAACGTATTTCAGCTTAAGGAATATCCATATTTAAGTGTCCAATAATTTTTTTTAAGAAAAAAGAAAGTTTAAGAGTGTAAAAAGCCCTCAAACTTTAAAAAAAAAATTCCTTTTTTTTTTTACACTCAATTGAGTATTTGAACTTTCAAAATGTATCAAAAAGAGCCTTTAACTTTTTCAAAAAAAAGAAGCAACTAAGCCGTTGCTTTTTTTTTTTTTTTTGTACTCAATTGGGTATTTAAACTGTCAAAATGTATAAAAAAATTACCCTCAAAACTTTTCAAAAAAAACAATTTAGCCCCTACTTTTTTTTGCACTTAATTGTCAAAATGCATCAAAAAGGCCTTTTGACTGTAAACTTTAATAGTTGATCGTTAAAGTTAACTGTCCCTAATTTTTTTGGGTTAAAACCACCTTGTGTCACAATCACTGCATCACATGTGACAAAAAAATTATAAAAAAAATAAAAATTATTAAACTTTAATAAAAATATAAAAATATTTAAAATTTACTGAAAATTAGAAAAAAATTGTAAAATTTTATGAAAATATGTGTGAATTAATGAAATGTATGGGCTGATTTAAGCTTAGATGATATTCAGCTAGCATAGGTGTGGACTAAATTGTATGAATTTGCATTTTTATGAGCTAGGGACTAATTTGTAAAGAAGTTAAAAGTCTAGGGGTAAAATAGTAATTTTTTCAAATTATGAATTTTTGATTGACTTGAATAGAATAATGATTAAATGAGTTAAATTTGATGTTTTAGATCAAGAAAAATAACATTTGGAAGTAAATCGAGGAAAAGACAAAGTAGTGGATTGATCGGTCAATTGTCTTCGTACTAATTCGAGGTAAGTTCACATGTTAATAAGCATTAAATAATTGTGTGTTAAATGCTTTAATATTGCATTCTTAATGAATACGATTTCATGGAAATACTTGACGAAGATTTGGCGACGTATGAGATTCCGGTTGAACCTTAGGAATAGATAGGATACGAATGACATGTCATTAGGGGTTACCGTGTTTTGGGTGCTGGTCCCTACGTTCTATTGGTGGCTGAGTTTTCCAGCATGTGTTGTAGTTACTCATCAGCTTGTGTGAGTAGTATCGTGTAGCTATGTCTTGACTGTTAGCTTGTGTGAGTAGACCTAGTGATAGCTCGAGTGAGCATATATATGAGATGTGAGATAGAGATGGTTTTGACCATGTATTGACACTTAATGTGCGAGATACCCGAGTATCTAATATTATTGCAAATGGTTCAACGGGCACAATGATGTTACGAGAGGATGTGAATTCAATATAAACTAGTACAAATATGTTGGTGTGTATATATATGTGTGGCTATGTAACAGTCTGGTTTAGACCCTAGTCGGAAAAGTGGTTTCAGGACCACAAATTTGAGTCAAAAAATATTTAAATATTATTTTCCATGTTTATGATATGTGAATTAGCATGTGTGAAATTTTCGTATTAAAATCCGATCATTTGTGTGCTTAATTTGCAAAAAGGACTTAATCGCGTAAAATGTAAAAGTTGTCTACTATTTGTTAAAAGTGCCTATTTGATTTGGCTTATTAATTGTGAGGTCCTTATGTGGTTATTTGACCATTGGAAGTTTGAATAGACAATTATGGACATCCATGATAAGTTTCTAAAGGTTATTTACTAAGGGCAAAATTGGCATTTAGTATATTATGTTATATTAAATAAAACAAAGGTTAAAATTCACTTAATTCATCCATATTCCACCAAAATTTAAGAAAGAAAAGCTAGGGTTCTTACACTTTGATATTCGGCTACTTCAAGCTTGATTAAAGGTTCGTTTTTTGTTTTGTTTTTTATAATTTCTATGTTTTTGTAATCGTTGCTTTGAATACTATCAAGTCCATGTCTCAATTTCTAATTTTGTTGATGATTTTTAAATGTGCCATTGATGAAACTATAAGTTTTGTGAAGTTAGTTGTTGATAAATGGAAGATATGTTTTGTAATGCCCCAAATTTCTGTAGTTTTGACTTTTGTGAGTGTTGGGCTTGGAAGTGTATGAATTTCTGCTTTGAGTTATTTTTGGCTTAAATATATGTTGGGTTAAGTGGTTATGAGCTCTAGGGAGTGTGTGGGAGGTCCTAAGTTTAAGCTGTAACTTGGGCTAAATTAGGATTTTGTTTGAGTAAAGCCTGACTTGGGGCCAATGGGATTATCAGGAATTGTTAGTAAAACTTAACAGAATGGGCTTGCTGGTCTAGTGGTGAAGTGGCAAGGGATTACGCTTAGGGTCAGGGGTTCGATTCCCTGCAGTAGCGTTGGGATTATTTTTGTTGCAAGTTTCAGTTAAGTGTTAGGTTTTATTAAAATTCTGAGCCGTGGGCTTTAGGGAAGAATTACGATTTTCATATTTCCTTCTTTTTGGCAAAACAGTTTCTCTGCCATTTCTTCCTCTTCCAAACCCTTGCTGCCGAAATTCTTTTCTTTCTTTTCCTTCTTTTCCGTTTTTCTTCTCCTTCGATTTTTCGTTCTCTTCCTTTTAGCTATGACATTTGCTAGTGGTTCTGACGATTCGGTAAGTAACGTTTAAACTAAGTTACGAGATTCCGATTGGAGATTATTTAAAAGGATTTTGGTTGTTGTTTAAGGATTAATCAAGGTTCGAAAGTTCAGTAATCGAATTCTTAGCAGTGAGGAAACACTGTTCTTGTCAAAAGTAAGTAGATCTCTTGTTTCGGGATTTGTCCATTCTTAGGTAAGTCGATTTAAGTGACTAATTTGGGCTCGGTATTGTCAATCGTAGGCTTTGGAGTGCTCGTGGTTGGATTAGCAGCGAAAACGAACCAAGTGTGTACTCTGATTACGCAGAAAATAAGTTTCAACGAAAGCTGAAAAGTGGTCTGTTGACGCCACACGGGCGTGTGGTCTGCCTATGTGGTAGCCTGCGTCATGAGCCATAGGCAAGTGACTGACGAGCCAGGCCATGCACGCGCCACATGGGCGCGACGAATACGGGTGTGTGAGGCTGGCGAGGCCGTGTGCGAGGCACAGGCTCGACCAATTAGGCTGTGTAAGCTGCACGGGCATATAGGTCACGCGGGTGAACCACACGGGCATGTGAGACTTTGGGCCAGGCCGTCTGATCCACGCAGACAAAGCCAACTTAGGCCGTATGGGCCACACGGGTAGGGTACACGGGCGTGTGAGCCCAATTAATTTGAATTGTTCTGTAAGGTTGTAGGGTCGCCTAAGTCGACTGTGACCTGACTGTAGGGTCGATAAGCGTTACTTGGACTCCACACTCTGATTGATTACTAAATTGTATGCAATAACATGTTATTATAAGCATGTATATCTGTCTGATTCTGTATACAAGTTCTGCCATGATGTTGATGTGCTCTGATATCTGCATATAAGCCTGCCATGATATTTATGTTGCATTGCATTGGGTTGGGATTGTTGTGGAGAGAAGGAAGTTTGAAAGGCGATTAGCCTGTTATCTGGCAGCTACGCTGCCTATACCTATTATGTACTGTTTTACGGTACCTTCTGGTGTGTAGGGTTGGATGGGTTGATTATATCCCCATACTTGATGTGTAGGGTTAGGTGAGTTGATTTTATCCCCACATGGTGTGATGGGTTAGATGGAGACGGTGTGCAGGGTTGGTAGGCATGATATTTTTGATATCTGATTTGCTATACATGCGATATCTGTATGGCTAAGGCCGAATATCTGTATTCTATTATCTGTTTGTATGCACGCTGCTTGTGGGGATGTACACACTGAGTTGCGAAAACTCACCCCTTTATTTATTTTATCTGTCAGGTAATCCTCAGCAGTAGATGGATCAGTGCAATGGAGGGCTCGATGGTGACCTCTGGTAGACACTTATGGATTTTTTAGTAACATTTATTTCATCTGCTTTATTTTTATATTTACTTTGGGATTAATTATGTATTTGGACACGAACTATTTATTTTGGGTTTAGGGATTTCAAACTGTTAAGGTTATTTTCTTATGAACCGCGACACCGTAAATATGTTTTAGAAATTTAACTTATGGTTTTCATAAAGATAAATGACGATTTAGTTTCTGCATTATAAGATTGTTTTCAAGTAATAATTGGAAAAGGGATTTCATGACTTAAGAAAAGATAATTACTTGTACGATTTTTAACTTGCTAAGGTTTTCTAAAAGGCACTCTCATGTGACACCGCCAGATTCGGCCATAACGTCTAGGTCGAGTTTGGGGTGTTACATTTAGTGGTATCAGAGCCAGGTTTGTGAAAACTCGACTGTGGTTTTAGGCGGTAAAAAGAATGGTTTTAAAAATCAGTAGTAAAGTAATTTGAAATGTTTTTGATAAATAAGTGGTTCACCGAGTCTTCGACACCAATCCTGTAAGTTCTCTGAAACCCTGATATGTATTGTCTGAAAGCATGCCTATAATAAAATTTTATCTGTATCTGTCTGAAATGCTAAGTATGTATATTGAGACTACTATAGGTAGTACTTTTCTGAAACACTTAGGTAGTGTAAACTAAAACTGTAGTGAAACGTATTACTCACGATAACTGACTCTGAAACTCTGATGCTGTTCTGCATAAAATATCAGCTAATAATTATCGAAACTGTAAACTGATATGCATAAAACTTTTAAAATACAGATTAATTCGATAGTTATGATGAGCACACGTGGTACTCGTGGAAGGGGTACTAGAGGCTGTGGTCCTTCGCATCTGATACGATCCCTAATTTGGACTCGAGTGGGATACCAGTAACACCTACTCATCGAGACCGTGCCGAGTCATTGACCAGTGGCACCGGGGACGACGACCGCCGCTCAAGCTATCTTTGCGAATTTTGGAGAGGGTCGTTGGGGCTAATGTTGGATCTGGAGGCCGTGGGTCGGTTACGGAACGACTCCAGTCGAATGGGACTGAGATATTTAGGGGCATTGCTGGAATTGCTCCTAGTGTGGCCGAGTATTGGATAGAGGCCACAGAGCACATTATGGATGATCTGGACTTTTGTGATGAGCAGAAGCTTAAGGGAACTGTGTCTTTGCTTCGCGATGAGGCATATCAGTGGTGGTTAACCGTTAAGGAGGGTACTCAGCCTGATAGGTTGACTTGGGATTTTTTTAAGACCACCTACTAGAGTAAGTATGTGGGAGCTAGCTATACTGATGCTAGGCGACGTGAGTTTCTGAATCTCACTCAGGGAGACCGTTCAGTGGCCGAGTATGAGGCCGAATTTCTGAGGCTGAGTCGCTATGCGAGGGGCATAGTGACGACTAAGTATGAGCACTTTGTACGATTTGAGGATGGACTTCGTGATAGTCTACGAGTTCTGATAGCTCCTCAGAGGGAGCAGGATTTTTCAGTCTTGGTCGAGAAGGCCAAGATAGCCGAGGAGGTAAAGCGCTTTGAGCACCAAAACCGTGAGAAAGGGAAGGTTAAGAGAGATTCTGAGTCTACTGGTTCTGGGATGAGGCCTAAGAAAAATGCCAGGACTGACGGGCCCTTGAGAGTTGGGCCTACTGTTGCGCCTAATGGGGTGGCGATTGTAATAGACGCCATCCAGACGAGTGTTAGAGATCTACTGGGGCTTGTTTAAGATGTGGTTCGACTGAGCACCGAGTTAAGGATTGCCCACTGAGGGGTAATCAGATGCAAGCTCTAGTTGCTAAGACTGCGCAGCCGCCGAGAGGGGTACAGCAGCCACCTAGGGGCCGAGGACAAGCTAGGGGTAGTAACGGTATGGGTCGAGGTCAGAGAGCACCTAGTAGGGGTGCTGGGCTGACTGAGGTGAGACAGCCTGCACTTGTCAATGTTGCACATTATCATGAGGATGGAGATGCTCCAGACGTTATCACGGGTACGTTTTTTATTCTTAATGTACCTTATGTTGCACTGATAGACGTAAGTTCCACGTATTCTTATATTTCATATTCTGTGTCTGAAACCTTCGGAATTTCGCATGAGAGCACTTCTAGTGAGATTTCTGTAGTGAGTCCATTGGGACAGTCCATTAGGGTTAGTAAGTTGTTCAAGCACGTTCCGTTGGAAATCCAAGGGACAACATTTCTGGCTGATCTGATGGAACTTCCGTTTGGGGAGCTCGACTTAATTCTAGGTATGGATTGGTTAGTGAAGCATTGTGTAAGTCTAGATTATGCTGAAAAGAGGGTGGTTCTGAGGACCGAAGAGGATAATGAGGTAGTCGTGATTGGAAAACGACGGAATTATTTGAGTAATGTGATATCTGCGTTGGTAGCAGAAAAGCTGGTGAGGAAAGAATGTGAGGCGAGCTTGGCCTACATCAGTGTTTCTGAATCTATGGACTCTTCGGTTAAGGACATCCATGGTGAAGGACTTTCCAGATGTTTTTCCAGATGAGTTACTGGGTTTGCCTCCGAGTCGTGAGGTAGATTTTGGGATCGAGTTGATTCCTGATACAGCTCTGGTGTCTATCGCCCCTTATCGTATGGCACCGAGGGAGCTGGCAAAACTGAAGGCTCAAGTACAAAAGTTCTTAGATCGTGGGTTTATTCGGCTTAGTGTGTCTCCATGGGGAGCACCAGTTCTGTTTGTGAAGAAGAATGATGGTACTATGAGGATGTGTATCAATTATCGTCAGTTGAATAAGTTGACGATCAAGAATAAATACCCACTTCCGAGGATAGACGATTTATTCGATCATTTCAGAGGAGCTTTTGTGTTCTCTAAGATCGATCTGCGGTCAGGATATCATGAGTTGAGAGTAAAAGAGTCCGATGTACATAAGACCGCATTTAGGACTCGGTATGGACATTACGAGTTCCTAGTAATGCCTTTTGGGTTGACTAATGCACCAGCAGCATTCATGGATCTGATGAATCGAGTGTTCCAGCCCTATTTGGATCAGTTCGTTGTGGTATTTATCGACGACATCCTTGTGTATTTTAAGACTGAGGACGAACATAATGGGCATCTCAGGGTTGTTTTGTAGATTCTCCGTGAGAAACAACTTTACGCAAAGTTCTCTAAGTGTGAGTTTTGGCTTAAGGAAGTAACCTTTTTGGAACATGTGGTGTCTGCTAGGGGGATTCGTGTTAACCCTCGTAAGATTGAGGCTGTATTGGATTAGAAACAGCTGAAGAGTGTGTCGAAGGTCCGCTATTTTCTAGGACTGGTAGGATATTACCGACGATTCGTAGAAGGGTTCTTATTGATAGCAGCGTCGTTGACTAAGTTGCTGCGTAAGGGAGTCCCCTTCATTTGGACTGACACTCAACAGGAGAGCTTTGAGAAGCTAAAGACAGTTCTGACTCAAGCTCCAGTTCTGATACAACCTGAGCCTAGCAAGGATTTCGTGGTTTACAATTATGCGTCACATGTAAGTTTGGGTTACGTCTTGATGCAGGATGGTAGAGTGGTCGCGTATGCATCACGTCAGCTCAAGACTCACGAGGTTAATTATCCGACGCATGATTTGGAGTTGGCAGCGGTGGTTTTTGCTCTTAAGATCTGGAGGCACTATTTGTACGGTGAGAAGTGTATCATCTACACTGATCACAAGAGCCTCAAGTATCTCCTCACTTAGAAGGAGTTAAATCTTAGGCAGCGTCGTTGGGTTGAGCTGCTTAAAGACTATGACTGCATTATCGAGTACCATTCAGGTAAAGCTAATATGGTGGCAGACGCGTTAAGCCATAAGGTTATGACTGACTTGAGGGCGTTGTTCGCTAGGCTGAGTCTTTATGACGATAGGAGTCTTCTGGCTGAGTTGCAGGTTAGACCAACATGGTTGGATCGAATTAAGGATAAGCAGTTAGGAGATAAGTCTCTTGAGTTGTGATTCCGTTAGGTTAAGGCTGGAACTACTTCTGATTTCAGGGTTGACAGTGATGGGGTATTGCGATTCTGAGGTAGAATCTGTGTACCTAATGATGAGGATTTAAGGTTGTCGATTCTGAAGGAGGCGCATAGTAGTCCTTACGCTATGCACCCTAGTGGAAGCAAAATGTATAAGGATCTCCGAGAGTTGTACTGGTGGCCAGGGTTAAAGCGTGAGGTGACAGACTTTGTTGCTCGTTGTTTGACTTGCCAGCAAGTCAAGGCTGAGTATCAATTACCTTCAGGGCTACTGCAGCCAGTAAAGGTACCGATGTGGAAATGGGAGCGAGTGACGATGGACTTCGTTAGTGGGTTGCCTCTAACCCTCACTAAGAAGGATTTTGTTTAGGTCGTCGTGGATCGATTGACCAAGTCTGCATATTTCATTCCGGTTAGGATGGACTTCTTCTTGCAAAAGCTAGCCAAGCTCTACATCTCCGAGATAGTGAGGTTGCATGGGGTTCCTGTTTCGATCATCTCTGATAGGGATCCTCGTTTTACGTCTCGATTTTGGCAAAAACTTCATGAGGCTTTGGGTTCTCTTCTTGACTTTAGTACTACTTTTCATCCTCAGACAGATGGTCAGTCAGAGAGGGTGATTCAGATATTGGAGGATATGTTAAGGGGTTGTGTCATAGATTTCCGTGATAGTTGGGAGGAGTGCTTGCCATTGGCAGAGTTCGCTTACAATAACAGCTATCAGTCTAGTATGCAGATGGCATCATACGAGGCACTTTATGGTCGTAAGTGTCGCACTCCTTTGTGCTGGACTGAGTTAGGTGAGCGACGTGTTCTGGGTCCGGAGTTGGTTTCAGAGACTGAGGATAAGGTGTACTTGATTCGAGATCGACTGAAAGCGGCTTCTGATAGACAAAAGTCCTATGCGGATTTAAAAAGGAAGGACATTGAGTATTCTGTGGGAGACATGGTTTTTCTTAAGGTCTCGCCATGGAAAAAGGTTTTGAGGTTCAGTCGTAAGGGCAAGCTGAGTTCTCGATTTATTGGGCCGTACCGAATTCTGAAACGAGTGGGGCCAATTGCCTATCAATTGGAGTTACCTCCAGAGTTAGATCGTATACATGACGTATTTCACGTGTCGATGCTGAGACGCTATTTCACGTGTCGATGCTGAGACGCTATCACTCTGGTCCTACTCACATTGTGCCTGTGGAGGAGATTGAGGTTAGACCGGATCTAACGTTTGAGGAGGAGCCAGTTCAGATTTTGGATCGCGATGTCAAGGTTCTGCGTAAGAAATCTATTCCGTTAGTGAACGTGCTGTGGCGAAATCATAGCACGGAGGAGGCTACTTGGGAGCTAGAGGATTCGATACGTCAGCAGTATCCTTCCCTTTTCTGATCAGGTAAAAATTCGAGGATGAATTTTCTTTAAGGGGGTAGAGTTGTAACGCCCCAAATTTCTGTAGTTTCGGCTTTTGTGAGTGTTGGGCTTGGAAGTGTATGAATTTGTGCTTCGAGTTGTTTTTGGCCTAAATATATGTTGGGTTAAGTGGTTATGAGCTCTAAGAGTGTGTATGGGAGGTCCTAAGTTCAAGTTATAACTTGGGCTAAATTAGGGTTTTATTTGAGTAAAGTCTGACTTGGGGTCAATGGAATTATCAGGAATTGTTAATAAAACTTAACAGAATGGGCCTACTGGTCTAGTGGTGAAATGGCAAGGGATTACGCTTAGGGTCAGAGGTTTGATTCCTTGCAGTGGCGTTAAGATTATTTTTGCTGCAAGTTTCAGTTAAGTGTTGGGTTTTATTAAAATTCTGAGCCGTAGGCTTTAGGGAAGAATTAGGGTTTTCATATTTCCTTTTTTTTGGCAAAACAGTTTCTCTGCTGTTTCTTCCTCTTCCAAACCCTTGCTGCCGAAGTTCTTTTCTTCCAAACACGCATCAATTCTCTAAATTTTTGGTTTTCAGATGCATGTGTGATAAAATTTCTAGCTTACATGCTCTATGTAATTAATTATTTTATTTTATTTTACCAAAAAAAACTTAAAATGAAATCAATAATGTGACCCACACATTCTTTTAATAATAATTCATTGACGTGGCAATCAAATAAGCCCCAAAAGAATAAAGGAGTGAACTTTAATTGGAGAAGTAAGAATAAAGGAGTGAACTTTAATTGGAGAAGTGTTTGGAGCAAGCATAGTTGCAGTTGCATCATCCATGAGTCATTTCATTTATCACATTATATGACTATTCCATGATCGTGTTTCGTCTCGGTCACCAACACTTGCTTTCTTTGCTTCATTGTTATACCAAAAACACTTATGCATGTGCACCTTTTATGAACAATACAGAGTTTTTATTAAGTCCTTCACTCATCTATAAGACATCTCAGGACCATCTATAAAGTCATCCGGGCCATCTGTAAATCCTCCAAGCTACCTGTAACTCCTCCCGATTTGATGTTTGAATAATATTGACATGATTTTGTTAAATCAAACATGTTTTCTCTGTACATATAATCCATGGAGTCTCTTGGGCTTAAATTAAATAATGGAATTTCTCTGAATCAATTAAATAAACAGAACAGACATCTAAATCTGTTGAATCACAGCTAAAAACGATTACTAAACTCAGAAAGTAAGCAGATGGATAATACACCTCTAATCCCAATAGTGTATATCAATGGCAGAGAATAAATTCACCGAATAGTTGCTCTTAAGAGTACACCAGATACAGCTAGTTCTCTATTGCAGAGAATAGATCTCAAGGCTTGCTTACCAAACTCAGAGACTACTTTGTAATAGCAAGCTGCTCAGACTTGCTTCAGCAAACGGCAGAGACTAGCCACTTCCTAGCAGTTTGACATGAAACCTTCGAGAACAATCGAATCGACGAAATACTCCCAAGAATTGTTGCTAACCAGAAGCATGTTTTACTCATGAGTCATGATCAGTGATTATATGCTCAGTAATTGTTACAAGAAACAACCCGTACACTGGAGAATATCAGCACACACAAACAACAGAACTGTCACTCACTTCAGGCATGCAATGATGATCTTATCGAATTGCAAACAACCGTTTTCAAGTGACATGGGAGACCAATATACCTGCATGAATAGAGTTATTTGATAAAGATTAGTTTATTCTCCTGCAGGCCCTAATTTAATAAGCAAAGCATATATTTCTCTCATGGTGCATGGGCTACTGAGATGTAAGAGGAAACCAAGTCATGTGATATCCTAATTACTTGAATTCATTCGGCATGCTAAAACCTTTTTTAAGAGATTCGACCAGTTATAAACAATTTGATTCCATGGAATTTATATATTAAAGCTTAACCTTTTTCTTCCATCTGTTGCATGACAATTAGGCTCGATTTGGTTTCAAGAAACAGATGCCATTTTCATTTTCCTTTTTTTCTGGGGAGAAATGGAGAACATTAAAAAAAACATATTTAGTTGAAAATTTAAAAATGATTTTTTGAAAATGAAAATAAAAATGTGAAAACTAGAAGAAGAAAAAAACATTGTTTTAACTAAAAAAGCTTTGCAAAATCAATAAAGTTGAAAACAAGGGTTTTTCAAGTTTAATAATTGATGAATTGGCCTTGGTTCATATAATGAAAATAGAAAATATTTTCAAAAACCAAACGAAGCCTTTAAATTCTTAAAGGAAACATCATCTGAAAAGACATTTAAGATACGGTACTTTGGTCGCCATTCACTAGAAGACTAGTCATATTATCTCCAATCCATAGCATATTAATATATGTAGGCACCTCAAAGGTGATCAGACAAACAAGCACGCAAAAGATTTATCAAAGAATGCCTAACAAGTTAAAGATATAGATAATACATTCAATGATCTAAAATACATCTAACAGATAGATTGTTAGAGTTAGCACTGAAAACTATAATGAAAAGATTGCAGATACAATTCAGGTGCTTACCTAAAAGCATGAAGGCAAACACAATTGTCAGTATCATTTGAACAGATCGCCGATTAAGTTTAAAAAGATATGAAAACCTAGCAAATCTGGCATCACATGCCCCAAGCCTCCTTCGTAGGTGCATGACCTTTACCAGAAACCCACTATTGTCCCCAGGTGCAGAACACAGCCCAATATGCTGACCCTGGGAAAGAGATTCAGACATAAGATGAGGTTACTGACCAATGCAACAAGACCGTGCTATAGAGGAAGCGATAAGTAAGGTTAGCAATTAAAGACACAAAAAAGAAGGACCAAAACTACAGTGCTGATTTTTCCAAATTTGGTTCTTTTTAGATAGTATACCTTTAGTTAAGAAATCAGTTTTGTTTAATGCTAGAGCAGAATCCTGAGCTAACTACTTCACTGCCATACCTTCAAATGATTACTGTTAAGATGGATTGAAGTGATAGCATGGGCGATGAAACATACCTGTGCCGCAAGAGAAGTATCAATGTGCAAAGGGGTATGCACTTCTTCACCATCTTTCAGTCGCTTCGTATAATTGCTAGGAACCCTACTCCATAGATTATTGAAGAACCTAAAGAGATTAATTTGGCTGGAAGAACTTCTCAACTTATTCTCATGCAAGGAGCTCTTAGGTTTGCTTTCACTAGCTTCTAAATCCAAACTTCTATCTTGACTGTTACCGTTACAAGAATTAGCTGCATCTACTCCCAATTTTATAGAATAATGAGAACCCACCTTCCTTAAGTTGTTCTCCTTCATGGAACCATAATAATGGCTACTATAAGCAACACCGTTTGTATTTACTTCTTCGATTTCTCCACATCCATTTGCAACAATTCCAGCGTCTGTTGAGCATGATGCTGAGACTGGATCCAGGTCAAAACCAACATCGTGTTCATTATGATTCCCACCAGAAAGAAACAATGCCAAGCCATCTCTATCTTGTTGATTCAAGTTTCCCCACTTGGAGTTTTTCATGGGATTTCCCATTTCCATGTCCTCCAAGCTTTTCTCAACATCATTTATCTGTCCTCTAATGGCTATAATAAATTGCTTATGTCTGGAAATTACATGCTCCCTAGAGTGAGACTGGTCCATCCTAGCCGATGAGTTAACTGCTCTTTCGAAATC
The DNA here is from genome assembly GCA_025698475.1 of Gossypium anomalum. Classification (NCBI taxonomy): domain Eukaryota; kingdom Viridiplantae; phylum Streptophyta; class Magnoliopsida; order Malvales; family Malvaceae; genus Gossypium; species Gossypium anomalum. The sequence continues at coordinate 55,403,754 of CM046956.1, forward strand.
TTCCAACTAATTAAAGCAAACAATAAAGTAACCTAATTAAAGAATTTCAAAAAAACAAAAATTGCAAAAAGGATATAAAACTCAAGAGTAAATACGAATCAATACCTGCCATTTCACTGTCTCGAGTACGGTTGCGAGATCACGCGTATGATATCCAATTGAAGTAAGCAGCTTTGGGTCAGGAAGATCACTTTGAAGAAGAGTTTTTTCATGCAAAAGAAGTCGAAAAAACGATTCCATCCTAACAATACCAAACCAAAAGATCATTAGTTTTGAAGAAACTTTCATAAGAATATAACCCACAGCATAGTAAATCACTCCACATTAATATAATGACAGAAAACTAGGCCAATTTAAAAGCATAAGTCAAGGTCTATTAAAATAGCTTTTTATTTCACTTCAGTAGAAGCAATGAGGGCATTCATTGTAAGAAAATCAGAACTAATTTAGCTGCCACTATTCCCAAAAAAAAAAAAAGGGACAAAAGAAGCGACAAATCCTAACATTTGTTTATTTCATAGGTAGTTGGAGAGAAATTAAAAAGAAAACCAAGCAATAAAACTAAATTCTACAATTAAAGAAAAAAGAAAAAATCAAACTAAAAATTAGTAAACATGTAAATTCTCGATTTTCTAGGGGATGAAAAAAAAAACCTGTCAGCTGAATCTTGAACGACTTCGGCGGCTGAGAATAAGGGGTCGGATTCCCATTGAAGCAAGCTTGATTCCATTTTTTTTTTCTGTATAAAAATCATACAAAGTGAAATAAACGTGATACTAATTTTAAATAATTAAAACTTTCGCTTTTCAAAGAGAACGAATTCTGAAACAATGATCGACGAAGTAAATGAAGGAGAAAAGCGAACAAAAAAGGTATTTTCTTTAAATGAAAATTAAATGAATTGGAAGTGGAATAGAACTACAAATGAATTTTTCCATCTTATTTTTGCTGTGAATTGGGGATTTATTAGGGTTTTAGGGTTCCAGAGGAAAAAATTGATGAAATTCAATTATTAACAGCCTTTTTTTTGTTTCAAGATTAAATTTACGTGAAAAAACAATGGCGCAAAGCAATGATGGAAGGGGGAAAAAAGAAGGTTTAATTTTGCTATTATTCCCTGTACTCTGCTTAATTTGTATATTTTGTCTTTATCTTTTAATTTCATTAATTTTAGTCCCTTACTCTTCAAATTGGTTAATTTTTAGTTCTGAGCTTTTCAATTTTAAAATTTCAATTTTGACCTAAACGGTATCAATTAAATATGTTTGGTTAAGTTTTGCTATTAGACTTGTACTATGTACGAAGTTGTAGTGTAACAATCCAATTTTCGTCGGTGTTGAAAAAATCAATTATGAGACAGAATTTATAAAATCGAGCCGTATAAAATTTTAATCAATTTAGTTATGAAACAAGTATGGAATTAGAAATAGGAATTTTATTAATTAAAATTATTTAATACACAATGAATAGAACGGGACTAGACTAGAAGTTTATTTATTTAAGTAGTACAAGGACCCAATTGTAAGATGATTGAAATAGAGAAAATTAAGTAGAAACTAAATATGTCCATAATGGATTAGGGTACAATTTGATGATTGATAATTTTTTTTATATTATGCATGTTTGTTTTATTGCTCATATTCGGGTTCGTGACTGTCCCTCTCAATAATATTGTTTCCAAAATTCAAAATGATAACACTCCAAAACATTAACTCATGTTTCCTTGGGGATTAATTTTTTGGAATTGAGTGTCATTAAAGTTTTATTCAGTTGTGATGTAGAGAAGACATCAAAATGTGGATTGTAGTTGAAGTTATTAGGTGATGCAGGACTTAATCACATAAACTAAAGACTGCATGGCTTCCAAGGGGTCTAAATGCAATTAGACCATGACAAGCGCCGCTCCATCATAGCCACTCATTTCCGTTTTCTTAAGTTCAGTGAAATAGTGGCCATTGATTATTTATATAATTATTACCCTTAAGTAAGTTAAGTGGGAGAGATAAGCATCTAATTTCATTTGCCGTACATGCTTGAGTTCATCCATCCATACCCTCCAACAATTACATCAAAGGTAAGGAAATTTCTTTAATAATTTTCATGAATTTCTAATTTAATTAGGTTAGTAAAATCGACCCATTAGCTAGATTTTCTAAGTTCAAATAGAATTATGTAGTATTTGATGGACTTGGTTTAGATTTATATATATACACGTTTGTAAAGAGATGGGTGAGATTGAATATATGTTAAGATAGGTGGTTGTCAATGAAAGGACCTAAATGAAAAGGATAAGAATTTTGAGGTTGGTTAATAAATAACGATAAGTTGATGTACCTGTAGTATATTTATGAAAACAGATTAAGATTCAACCGGGTAACTTTTAATATACAAGTATTTTTGGATATTATGGTTAAAAAGGAAACTTATTTGTAAAGAATGTAAAATATGTTTGGTTGTTGGTATGTACTTATTAAATAAGGAACTAATATTGTTTCGATAATCAAATTTATCGTATAGTTAAATACGATACCAAAATGTTAAAGGCAAAAAAAAAAGAAAAAGCAAATGTCCAATAGATATCACGATTTGTGCTACTATAATTTTCTTTCAATTATTTGTTTCGTTCAATAGCTAGTTGATATAATCGAATGTGGAATAAACGTAGAGGTAACTGCGCTTTGTGATGATGAATTCGGTGTTATGCTTACATAAATTGTGCTATTGAAGATAAATATATATATATATATATATATATATATATATATATATATTTATATGTGGTTGAAACATTAGTGATAATAGCTTGGTGCTAACAATGATGATATGAGTTATTGCATTTGCATTAAAGACTTCGGTAACATATTGGTGATTATTAATTTCACTCATGAAATTGAATTTGTATTGACTATGATATAAATTATTTTACTATGATAAAGATGAAAAATGTTCTGTTAGACGATGTTAGACATAATTCAAGTATAATTGGCATGTCTTAAGGTAATAGATATTAGTGACATTATTTTAGTTTCAATTTTCAAAGGGTCGTGAGTAGCCTCAATTTTCAAAAGGTCATGAGCAGTCCTAATTTTCAGAAGGTCGCGGACATATATTGATATACAAATCGAACAGTCCCAATTCCTAAAGCTCACTGAATAGATTACCTCAATGGGACGTTCTTTGTGCAATGATCACAGGTTTTAAACCGCAATCTGTGACACAAATGTGTATTTGTGAATATTAGTAAAAGAAAAATGTAGGTTATAAAGCATTGAGGGTGGAATGATTCATTAGCATATTGAAACTAAATTAAATGATAGCTTGACATTTACATATACATTGATTCTATGATGTAAAAAAATTGATTCTAAAATGTAAGAAAGAATGGAGTAATGCTATTTAATGTTATTTAATGTTATATTTGCATATTTGTTATTTGTTTAATTCAATTATGTATGGAATTTGAATTATATTAGCATAATTGGGTACACCATATGTAATGTATGATTTTTTTTCCGTGCACAGATCTAAACATGTTTTATTAAAATAAGGACTCAAAATATATCTAAGGCTCAGTGGCTCAGCTCAGACCAAGTTGGTAATCTTTTACTTGCAATTGGTTAAAGGTATGTACTTAGGTTGAGTTATTCTTTTACTTGTAATTAGTTAAAGGCTTGTACTTAAGTTGAGTTACGTAGTTATATGCTATTTTAGCCATTTTAGTACATTTTAGTACTTGGTTGTGTCCTAAAGTTGAATTGTGTTAAACTAATCTTAATATTTATTTCCATAGTTTTGCTTGGTTGATGACTTGTTCAAATAGGCCAAGTGATGTGATGATACTTTGAATGCTTTAATTATAAGTAGTTTGCATGCGTTTTTGGTTTGTTAATTGTGTATGCATTGGTATTGTATAAGTTAGTTAACATTTGGACACTATTTCTATGCTTGAATTGTTACATTTTGTACAATTTGATATTTTGGTCTCGAGACACTATGATCATGTTTTTAAATATTATGAATAAAAATGATCATTTTGTACATTTTTGGATTTAGGACTTGAGACATGTCGAACAGGTCTTGAGACATTCATTGTCGAGTTTCGAGACACTAAACCTTTTGTCTTGAGACATCTAAACATTCAAGCTAAATTAATAAAATAAGGGAAGAGTGTCTCGAGAACAAAAGGCTCGATCTTGAGACATAGCTACATCGAAGCAAATAGTAAACAGGAAAGGTTAGTATCGAGACAAGATCTCGTTGTCTCGAGAGACATTTATGAATTTTGGTATTAGAGTTTGGATTCGAATTTTTACTCTGTATTTGAATCCGTGTAATCCCAAGATTTGAAAAAAATTAAATAAGGATGTCTGACACTTATAATATACAAATGATGTTTGATTTGATTTGAACAATATTATAAATTTAATTTGTGGAGATACATTGAGTTAGTTTGAGTTGCTTTGACAGCGTAATATGGCATCACATATTTGGATTCGACGACTGGGTCGGGTGTGGGGTATTACATGTAGATTTAGTCATTGTTCTCTAATTGAATCATTCTTAGTCTCTATATTTTTCAAATTTTGAAATTTCAATCTTAACACTAACGATAAATTATAAGTCCATTAATTGGTTTTTGTGAATAATATGTGAAAATAGCAAAGTTGACATGGCATTCTACGTGTGACAGTGTATTTGTCGAATCGGATTTTGGAAATAACAGCACTTAATAAATTTAATAAACAACGTTTGGTCAAAATTAAAATTTTAAAATTCGAAAAGCATAAAATAAAGAATTTAAATCCACAACTTATGCATAGTACAAGGACTAATAATAAATTTTAATTAAAAATAATTTATTTTTAACATAAAGAGTTTTTAGTTTGTTGTGTTTTTATTTAAATCTTTTATTGAAGCTTTATAAATAATCAATTTTTAATTTTTATTCCATTTAGAGGGCCTTCTAGTATATAGTTTTGAATTTAAAAACGTAAATTTAATTGTTAACCCAATTAAAATAGAAATTTTAATTTTAATTTTATTATAACAACATTTTTTGTTGCAAAGCTATGAAAAATAAATTGAACTGTGACGCTAACAAATTTAAAAGAATAAATTTAAAAGTGTGAATTTTTAAATCTAAAAAGTAAAAAGATTGAATTTTAAAAATAAAAGTAGAAGTATTAAATTCCTAATATACGAAGAGTACAAGGGGTTAGAACGTATTTTATCCTTTTGAATTAAACCACAATTTATTAAAAAAAAAAATTGAAAATGGATTTTGAGTTGTTTCAACGAAAGTTGAATAATTTTATTAATATTGCAATGAATATGTATATATATCATTATGCCATAAAAACACAGTGAATAATAAATTCCATTAATACTTAATTTGACAAGCATACTAATGGAAGCTAAACATTCTTTATTTTAAAGCAAAAGTAGAGGTTTATGCAAGCAACTGAAAGGAAAGCTGCTTTTTACCAAGTCTAACCCAACACTTCCATTAACGCCCAAAATGACAAAAAATTAACATACGTACGTACATACATACATCAGATGAATATACAAATTTCTTTTACTTTATTGACATTACTTTTACCATCTCCTCTAATCACAACTACAACCAATTGGGTTAATTATTTTTTGTAATTCAAGTCAATTTCGGGTTGAATTTTTTAGACTGATTTATTGCAAATTTAAATCATATCAGGTCCGAATAATTTGTATATGAGATTATTTGGGGTTCATGGAAAACAATATTTGTTAACCCTTCACTAACATGAAAAAATTAAGGTTCCAAATCCACTATAAGATCTTTCAAAAACTATGCTTAAGCTCCAAGTTGGTGTAATCATAGAATACACCTCAGATTTTGCAGCAACAAATGAAATGAGCTGAATGATAATATTAGCAGTGTTCATTGTCGAGGGTAGATTAATTTCAGCTACGGTCCCATTGCATAAGATTCAGGTCATTTGGTTGCAAGTAAATATATGCAGGAAGGATGAATGAAGATATATATTTCATAACATTTCATCACAAATCAATGCAAGAATATCAACAAACAAAAATATCATTTCTTAAGCCTAATCCAATAATCGGGTTGTCTGTGGAATGCACAAGGTAAAAACGAAATGAACACCAAAATTTGCCCTATTACATTACAATTCAATATACAAATCCATCCATATTCAGGCAAGTAACACTCTCAACAACCACAGTATCATCTGTTAAGCCTTATCCGACAATTGCTTTCAAAGTCCTATGCTGATGAATAAAGACATACATGCATAATTTTCCCTTAATTACACTACAATTCAATAGTCCCATCCATCCATATTAAAGCAAGCAACACTATCAACAAACAACAGTTATCATTTCTTAAGCCTAACCAACAACACAAAACACATAATTTCCACTTAATTACACTACTATAAATCCATCTATATAAGCCAAGGCACCCTGTCAACAAACAACAGTTATCAATTCTAAAGCCTAATCCGAAAATTGTTTCTCCGGAATGGAATGCTGTCCTATGCAGAAGAGTATACATGAAATGCATAATTAGCCCTTAATTAGAGTAGGATTCAATATACAAATCCCGTCCATATTAAGGCAAGGATCACTAAAGGTCTAAAGCTGAAGCTTCCTTAAAACACCATGACACACATTCATGAAAGATGCACCATCTACTTTGCCAGGAAAAAGGAATCGGCCTCATTCGAGGCTTACCGTGAGGCTGAAACCCAGATGAACAGTTTTGCAAAATTCAGCCACAAGATGTTATCTAGCTTATGCTTTGATGAATAATCTAGCCACAAGATCCTACATAAAGTTCAAATATAACACTAAAATGCTATGTCACTCAGAGGGCCATATCCCCACATACCCATGTGGGAATGTGTCTCAAACACGGGTTTTTCAAGAACAATGAAGAGTCGAATCCCATCACATGTGCTATGCTCAGTTCAATAATACATCATAAGCACACAATTCATCCACCAACAGCTGTAAATAAGCTGAAAAATGCCATTGATATCATCATCAAAACAAGCATTGTATGTAAAGAAAGAAAAAAACCCTTACATTCAAACAAAATACTTAACCATCTGAACCTCCTTCTTCTTAAACCCACATTTCTCATAAAACACTTTGTTTTCATCACTGCAATCCAAAATAACCTTATAACACCCCATGGAACGAGCGTGATCCGCCAGAAACCCCACGATTTTCTTCCCCAATTGCATCCCTCTGGAACCGGCATCGACCACCACGTCCTCAATGTGGCCCACTTTACCACACTTCCTTATGAACTTCTTCTCAATAAACACACTCCCTGAAGCAATAATCTTACATGAAATTTCATCTTCGATCACACAAATAACATGATCATCGCCATACATGCTGATTTCCTTAAACCTATCTTCGAATTCTTTATCAGAAACTGAATCACAAACAGTTAATTGTCGTAATAGATCTAAAAACCCTTTGCTTTTATCTGAAAGTTCCAGCTTTCGAACCCTCAAATTATTTCCTTCTATTGATGAATTAGAGTTCTCCATTTCCTTTTTTTCTGATTCTGTACATGGCAAAACGAAAAAGGGTATCTTTTAATTGAACAAAAAATTCAATATGAACAGAAAAAAAAAAGATACAAAGGAATATAGAGTTATAACAATTCTGACCTGTTGTAGTGTTCGATCAATTTCTGGCCGAGGGCTAGTTAATTTAAAGAGGATGGCTTTATAGGAGTATTGTGATTTTTTTATAATTTCATTTTAATCCCCTAAGTTTTCATTAATTGTAATTGGACCCTTTTTGAAGCTTGTAAGAAAGAAAACACGACACGTGAGTTTGGTTGGTGTTTTAGATTGTGCTTGTCACAAGCCCCTGTTTTTCCTCATCTGCCCCTCCCAAAGAAAAACACCTAGAAATTTACATTGAAAAAAAGAAGGAAAAAAATCGAAGCTTTGAGCCATGAAAAACATTATATGAATGCTTTAAATCCAATTCCCATGTCGAGATCATTGATTCAACGCATTTCTCCATTTTTCATAGCTCGAATCAAGCAAAACCATAAGCTTCTAAGCTCTTCTTTTTCTTCATCTTCTTCAGCTCTTCATGAGGCTTCTTCTGAATCTCCATCTCCTTCCCTCGATGCAGTTCACATGACTGATAATTGCATAAAGGTAAAATTTAGATTTCTTTTCCCCTTTTGCTGTATGGGATTGATGTTTTCTTCTTAATCTTTCTTCTGTGATTTCGTTTGTATTATTTTACTACTCTCTGTTGTAGATGGGATTTGTTTTATTTTGTCTAGTATATTGCTTTGTTGGGTTTTTCATATCAAGTTTGTTTTTTTGGGTGTGTTTTGTAATTTAACTGGGGACTACAGGTCCGTTTGGATGCTGAGAAAGAGCAGGAAAAGATTGAACCTTTTCAATTCTCTTAATTTCTTTTTGTGTAATATGTAGCTTATGAGAGAATAAGGATTACAATCAAATGGAAACATTCATTCAATTTCTTTCTTATTCATATTTCACTTTCTGGCATCTCTCACAGCCCCAATTTTTTCCCCTTTCATGTCAAGTTATGTAACTTTTGTTCTATCAGTATTTTCTTGTTATAATTATAGTGCAAAAAACTTACCCTTTTTTTGCAAGGTTCTAACTTTTAACTTGTTTATTAAAAAAAAGAAACTTTCAACTTGTTAAAATTGCTTAATTTAGGAGACATTATAGACCCAATAGGCCAATACCTTGTTTTCCACTACATTGAAATTTGTATGAAAACCCTTGCAGGTTTTTTTCTTCAGTGGTTGGTGGCAAATATCCTTGCCAACTCCTTAGAAAATCCACAGTTGTTTTTTTTTTCTCACTGACATTAAGCATGGCTTGCAGAGAATGAAAGAATTGCAAGCAAGTGAGCAATCATCTGATCATAAGATGCTTCGATTGAGTGTAGAAACCGGTGGATGTTCGGGGTTTCAATACGTGTTTGATTTGGATGACAAAACAAACCCAGATGACAGGTTTCTTTGTTTCCTTTTGTTTTTCGTTTTGGTTTTACGAAGAGTATGCTTAATTTCTCTCTCTCTTCCTACCGCTTTAACCATTTTTATTTTCCCGTTGTATCATATTCTATTTGCAGAGTTTTTGTGAGGGAAGGGGTAAAGTTGGTAGTTGATGATATTTCCTATGATTTTGTAAAAGGAGCAACCATCGATTATGTCGAGGAGTTAATTCGTTCCGCATTCGTGGTAAGCCTTGTTATCTTGTTCTGTGCATAAATTTATCGATGTGTTGTCTTAAATCCTAGAAGACAAGTAGTTTCCCTCTAGCTAAGTGATTAACTACGATAATTTTCTAAATAGATTGTTGATATGCCGCTAGCATTAACCGCTGTGAACTCCGATATGATGCAAATATTATTCATTTCTGGTTGCATTAGCAATGTTAAATGTTAAATTTCGATGCAGTAGATGTTGTTTAGGCACCACTAAATCTATTGTTTGTATTGTCCCAAATTCTATTTATGTTAGCTCTAGGACTAGCCATAAAACAGCAGACAAATTTTCCTCATGTTTGGGTAGATAAGATAACCTTTTTCTCGTTCTACACCAGAAATTGAGATGCCTAATTTCTCTGTAGGATTTGAAAACATTTCATATGCCCCTCTAGGCATACTATTAGCTCATTGTAGTCAGTAATGCCTTGTATAACCATTAGATGATCTTCCGAGTTAAGTTCTATGTAGCCTCTCAGTACATTGTCAACCCATTTAATGGCCCTTTGTGGTCTAGCTACTACCTTGAAGTTTAAATGTATTCGTGATTCATTGAATAGGCTTTTGCTTATTCAAAAAGGTTATGTATTGCTCCATAAATATTTACTTCAAATCATTTACACACCTGAAGATTTATTGATCCATAAGTACATAAAATATGAATCACTTCTAATATGCGTCATCATGATATGATTGGCCATAACCAGATGGTGCTAAAGATTACAAATCACATGTGAAATCAACTGGTTTTTATGAATCCCACCAGATTTGTGTCAATCACTTATTTCACTTTGATCTCTTTTGTTCTGCATAATAAAACTACGTAGCGATCTGCTGTAGTGTAGTATATGTTCTACACTGTTGCCTTTTTATTTATTTATGGTGGTTCCATTAACAATTTTACTGAGTATGACATGCTTTAAGCAAGGGTGTAGCGTCTGATTTCTGATTTCTTGTGCAGGTGACGACAAATCCTAGTGCAGTTGGAGGGTGCAGTTGTAAAAGTTCATTCATGGTGAAACAGTAGATGTTTCAAGCACATTGCTCATACTAAATCAAATTTTTTTTTTTTTGTCATAACATTTATTTAGATGCAAAATAATATGCATACTTTGGTCTCGTAGTTCTATGTTGTTTGGATTCGGGATGAATATCATAATGTAACGAATGGCTGCTGATTATCTGGTAACGAGGAATTTCCTCTCAATGAGATTGGTTACTCTTTTAATCTTTGCTCTAAAATTGATACTTCATTCTTCCATTTCAATATCACCTGTATTTGGGTTTGAATATCAAATATGTGTTGGTTTTGAGGGTAATTTAGGATTCAAGTTTGGTTTTGAGGCGATTGAACATTTTTGAGTTTATAGGCCAGAAGGGGTTGGGTTAAATTTCTGAATTCTAAGTTACATTCACAAATGGTTGAATGGTAACACTGCCTTGTGAACTAAAAGTGATTTAATCTAAAAGCACTAAAATCTAACACCATTCTTGATAAATAGGGTGCAACAAGCAAGGGAAATACTCTTTGTTCGAAGTTTTCTCCAACTTGGACCAGGAGAGCTCTATATTACCTAAGATTACCCTCTCAAACAAACATGGTCTGCCAGACTTTAACCTCTATCTATTGAGACCACGGCTCAAACAATCCGAGTTTTGGAAACCAAATCACCTAATCCTTGAGGCAAATGTAAATACGATGAAAATGTGAGTTCAACTTCTCTCATTTATGCTGAGATTGATGTTACAATCAACATTCACAAATTGCAGGGTTATGCTACCCATCCACATTTCTGTATTATCCAAAATTTCCAAAGACAATTCAAGCAACTCAGTGTTAAGAACAAATATGTCCCGCCAAAAGAAATACCATTTTATTCTAACATCGAGCATCGCTAACGAGCTCAAACCCAATTCTCAATAACAACTTCAAAAATACCCCAAGGATCATTGATTTCATTCCTCCGATTGCCTCTGTCCTAGCATTGGAATGTCTTCGTAACGCTTCTGTTGTGTAGCAATGAATCAATGTACAATTAGTAAACAAACTACTTAAGCTTTGGAAGTAATTGATTATGGCAGAGAAAGACTGGGAAACATGCAACAATTTCTAAGGTATACAAACCAAATCCATATAATAATTATCAAATTGAAACATATTTTAAGACTTGAAAGAAGGCTATATAGAAAGATAGATTATATTACATTGTTTAGGAAGATAGAAAAGAGGAAACAGTAAAAGCAAAAAAAAAAAAATACTTCATTTTTGGCTGTACATAATTTGCATACAACTGGCAGAGCATATAATACCAATGCAACATAAGAGATCCCACAAGAAATAACAACCTAAAGTGCTGCAATTAATGAGCAGGTGTTTCAGCCTTCTATTTAAAAGCTGTTCTTAATATTTGAGTTTGCAAGGAAACTAGAGGAAGCTGATCCCAAACAATTAAGTGAGATCAGACATATTCCCCCAGTTTCAAACTGTTAAACACATAGTTTTTGAGCATCTAATAGCACTATACTAATAGAATTGTGGAATTTTAATGACGGTTGTTCTTGAACAAAAATTGACATCGACTAAAGAGTAAAGGTACTTCACAAAATCCACCATTGAATGTATTAGGCTAAAGAAAACCATAAATAATATAACCATATTTCGGAAACTGGAATAAGCCAAATAAAGGACTGGCAATCTGGGCTGTCTTAATGTATCTAAAGATTTAAACGATCTGCATCAAAGAGTAGGAACCATGCTAACAACAATGCAATCAAATACAAATAGTAGTGTGGTGGCATAAATTAATATATTGGTTATCAAATTCAGGACTAATATTTCGGATATCCAGGGATAAATAAGCTGCATGTGCAATAAAATAAGCAGCAGGACCGATATTCCAAAGAATAGAAATTTTACCCCAACATTGTTGTATTCCCAGAGCCTATGAACTCCATAATCCACAGCCTGCAAAGTTGACAATTATAGTAAGAATCTTCCCCATTCCTTTTCATTAGAACAAAACTCAAAAATAGCAGCTAATTTTAAATATTAATAGAAATTCAGCTTTTACAATCAAAAACAAAATAATCAATGAAAATTAACGATCCTTATACCGATAATATTGCAATCACTAGACAGCAGCTAATTTTAGACTTATTAGAAACTCAGCATTTAAAATAAAAAACCAACCATCCAATGAAAATTAACAATCCTCACACCAATTAAAATTTATCAACAGATTAAACATGAGTGATCAAGAATATCAAGAGCCTGAAAAAGATGCTCTCAGCTCATGTTAAGCAGATACTGTCAACGCACAATATCTGGCCAATCGGATGCTAGAGATTCCTTGCATCTTTGATTGATTCTAGGCCAAATTTGATCACTCTTTACTCCATTTTACCAATTTCATTGATTTCACAGTATTGTTTCAGTTTCTTGTTTCTTTTAAATTCAATTGATTCTTTCCTGATTCTTGTTCTTTCCACTGATGGGTGTTCTTGTTTCAGTTGAAATTGAGAATTGAACATCAAATCTGGTTAAGGTATGATGGGAGAAGGAATTGCGAGGTCTTGAGTTAACCCATGGGATCAAAATTCATCTGCAGGACCTGATGATGGAATAAAAATCATAATTCCAATGGAGCTAATGGGACAACTTCTAAGGAGACAGTGCTAGATTGGTGAAAGCTTTTTGCTGTGGTCAAACTGCAAATGGATGTGTTGGAAGAGGGTATTCAGGTATGGAATCACTTTCTGGTTGCTCAAGTACTAGGTAGAACCCTGAATTTTAGCTTATTGAAAAATTTTGCCAATACGCTACAGGGTAAAAATAGCTCTATACAAATTAAACTTGCTGCTCCAAACTTTTTCATAATTCAATTTGCTAGTTCTGGAAATAGGGTTGGGTCTTAGAAAATGGACTTAGGCATAGTGCAGACCAAAAGGGAGGAAATTCTAACTGCACAAACAACTATGCTTTGCTCAGAAGGGGAGTCAAGAAAAGGTGGGAAAAGGTGAAAAACCTGAGGGCTGAATTCAAACAGAAATCAATGATAGACTGGATACAAAGGGCAACTTAACACGAAATTGGTTCATATGATGGTCAAAAGCAAGCACTGTAGGGCCACTATAAGGATATTAACTGATTTGGTGGGGAATAAATTGGAAACTTCACAGCAGATTTCAAGGGAAGTCACAATGTTTTTCAAGCAGTTGTTGGCTACTGCGGATGGCCAGATTCAAAGAGGTGCAGCTGGCTGAGGAATGTTTCTTCAAACAGAAATCAATAATAGACTGGATACAAATGGGCAACTCAACACGAAATTGTTTCGTATGATGGTCAAAAGCAAGCACTTTAGGGACCCTATAACATTTTTATCTGATTTGGAGGTAAATAAATTGGAAACTTCCCAGCAGATTTTAAGGGAAGTCACAATGTTCTTCAAGCAATTGTTGGCTACTGCAGACGGCCAGATTACAGGATGCACAAAGAATCTTCTTAAGAAATTGCTCCAGTGCTCTCCTTCCGTTGCTGTTACGGAAGGATTTAGAAAGAATGCAATATTTGAGATGAATGGTGAAAAAGCACCTAGTTCTGATGGGTATGCTGCCCACTTATTCCAGGTTGCTTGGACGATTGTGAGGGCAGGGGTGGTGAGGGCTGTGCTACATTTTCTCAGTTCTGGTATTATGCTACCAGCTTTCAACTCTACTGTTATTATAAACTTGGACCTAAGAGTTCAATCCTGACAACGTTAAAGACTAGGCCTGCATCTTGCTGCATGGTGATTTATAAATGTGTCACAAAAACCATGGCTATCAAGCTTGCAAAGTTTCTTCTTTCTATTATAGGTCAAAATCAAAGTGATTTTGTTCTTGGGAGAACTAATTCGGATAACATCATGCTGGTTCAAGGGATGGTCTGGGACTATGGACAAACCACTCTATCTCCTAGATGTTTCTTGAAAATTGATCTCAAGAAAGCATTTGACGGTCTTAGCAGAAACTTCATTTTTGATGTTTTGGCAGCATAAAAATTTCTTCCTATGTTCATCAGTTGGGTTCAGAGTTGTACTGGCACCTATGTTGCTTGGACTCAGGTATGTGTCTAGGTGTCTGACTTGTCAATCAAGTGAAACTCAAGAAATGGGGATACAGCACAAAAGGATCTAGATAGAGGATACGGGTGTGGGGACTCGTTTAGTCATTTTATATGTATTTATATATAATAATAAATGTTATTACATAAATTATTAATGTGATTATATATCTGATGATATATACATCACACTAATATTTTCAGATAATATATAATAATAATTAATATGTTATTTAAATAATAATATTTTTATTTTTTTATAAAAAATATTTATCAAAGTTCTTTTTAACTATTATCGATTATAAAAAATTTTGGAAATAAAATATAATTTAAAATATACTATTTGATATGGATTTATATATTCAGTTAAAAATATTTTGGGCCTTCAACCCAAAACTAATGTATAGGGCCTGATATTTTTTTTCTCTTTTTACCTAGTCATAAGAGTCTGACACATCAACCCATATCCTGTGTCCTTGTTTGTGTCGTGTCAACACGGGTATGGCTCCCATTTTGTTGAGTTTGAGCAACAGAGATTGGCACACCAAGGTTTTCCATTTCTCTCAATGGCAGACTTGTGTGATATTTCAAAGGTGCAAGGGGCATTAGACAAGGGGACCCCCTCTCCCCATACTTATTCGTGATTGCCAAGAGTATAGTACCTAAAATGTTAGATGTAGGGATTAATTGTGGTCTCTTGTAAGTATCATCACAAGTGTTGTAAAATAAAACTAACACATTTTTACTTTCTAGATGACCTGTTAATTTTTTCTAAGGGCACCTTGGATTCTATTGTAGGGCTGCAATGTCAATTTTATCTTTATTCAGGCTTGCAGCAGAATCCAGCTAAAAGATCTATTCCTTGAGAATGAATGCTAGCAGAGATCAAGAAATTCATGATTTGACAGGGTTTAAGCTTGGTAACCTTCCTGTTCATTACCTTGAGGTGCCTTTTATATCAAGAAGGCTTTTGGAAAGGCATTGTTTTCCCTTACTTGAGAGGGTTCCAAAGAAAATACACTGTTGGGCAGCAAAGCAGCTCTCATTTGCAGGAAGAATGCAGCTAAGTCAGTCCCACTCAATGTTCACAACTTATGGTGTAGACACTTTATCATCCCCAAAGCTGTCTTTAGGAAAATTGACCAGATGTGTTCTAGTTTCTTTTGGAAGGGTCAAGAAGGGTCGGATCAAGGAGCCCAAGTGAAATGGACTGACATATGTAAGCCAAAGTCAGAAAGCAGGTGGGGATTGAGATTTGGTGACTTGGAACAAGGCATGCACAGTCCAACACTTATGGTCTATCCTAATCCAAGCAGGTTCATTATGGATTGCTTGGTCAAATGCCTATGTGCTTAAAGGACAAACTATTTGGCACTACAAGAATCAAAAGCTTATAGCTAGAGTTGGAGGAAGCCATCAAAATTAAGAAATTTGGCCATGCAACCATACTTCAGAATGGAAGGCTTCCAGAGCTGAAATTTCTAGTAACCAAGGTTTGGCATGCTTTGAGACAGCAAGGAAACGGTGTGCATTGGCATAGATTGATCCGGTTTCCCTTCCATGTTCCCAAACATTCAACAATTGCTAGAATGGTTGTCCGTATTTGACTTCCTAGAAACAACAGATTGATCCACTGGGGGATGAATGTAGCAGACCGTTGTCCTTTTTGCTCAGAGTCAGAATCAAGGAATCATCTTTTCTTTGGACGTGCATTTACAAAAGCAACATGGAAGGAAATACTTTGTATATGTCAGCTGAACAGATAAGTTGGAGACTGGGCAGCCAAGCTTGAATGGGCAATTACTATACTTCGAGGAAAGCCTTAATAGGCATCATTCTTTGTTTGGCATGGAATATATTTCTCTACTTAGTGTGGCAAGAAAGAAATAATAGACTATTCAAACAGGTGGAATCCACACGGAAGTGACAATTGGAGGCATCAAAGAAAGTGGCAAGCTAAGGCTAACAAGAGCAGGGAGAGTTGCTGCAAGCCGAATCAACCTTCAGCTATGTGGAGCATGGGGTTTAAGTGATGTCTAGCATGATATGGGGTTAAGCTCTGACTGTAGTCTGTACTGAATTGTTAAAAATTTATGAGCTGTGCAAATTGTGTAATTGAAGCAGTTCTACTGCTCTTTGGATAAATGAAACCAACTTATCCAAAAAATCATCGGACCAATAACATTCCAATCAGTAAACAGCGGCTAATTTTAAATACTACGAGAAACTTAGCATTTACAATAAAGAAAACCAAATAATCAATGAAAATTAACAATCCTCAGACCAATAATATTCCAATCAGTAAACAGCAGCTAATTTTAAACACTACTAGAAACTCAGCATTTACAATAAAAAACCAAATAATCAATTAAAATTAACAATCCTAGGACCAATAAATTTCCATTCAGTAAATTTATAAACCCTAACCTCTTTCTTTTTCTAAAACTCAACAGCAAAATTTAATAGAAAAAAAAGGGATCAAAAATTGGAAAGGAGAGAGTTGAATGCAAAAAGGAGTTAAAAAATACCCGTTCACCGAGGAAAGCGCCGGCGATGACGAAGGTAACGTAGACGGAGTTACGTCGCATGATGACTCTATAGAGACCTTCAAAAAGGCCACCTTGACCTCGCCTTCTAGATGTGTAATCCATGAAGCTTTTCGTTAATGTAGAGAGAGTATTTAACTGGGATCTGCGATTAAAGTTTGCAGAGATGCCGTATGCCCAAGAGATGCTGAATTTTGCTTTGTAATTGTTATTATTGAACACATTCCAAAATGGGCAATGATCACCGGGTCAAACCGACTGATATGGACGTAGATTTTCTGGGTCAACGCTCCAATGGTAATTTGACGGAATTATTTTATTCCTTTTTGCTTTACATTTTCTTTGGGTAAACTAAGAGATAGTCACCTAAGTTTTAATTCTTTCCTGCAAGGTTTAGCATTGCTTTAAAAACCTATACCAATCAAAAGTAAACTTTAAATGAATTCCCGGGAAAATTACTTAAAATTTTCCAAACTTAATAAAAAATAAATGCACTTTTACTAGTTTTTAATTAGTTTTCCCAATTTTCAACAATTCAAACCGATTCTCTAATTTTCCAATTCAAGTTATATGGTTATTAAAGTAACAAATCAAACCATTGTCAGTTGTAAATTGATCTAAATTCATGGAACTGAGTCTAATAGATGTGTTTAAGTCTCAGTCAACCATCAGCAAGCATGCTAAACACAAATATATTGAAGGGTAACTACCATTGTTTAAGATCTCAACTATAGAATAAGCCCTCCTCTTTAAAACTCAATGACTACAACCCCAGCATTTCTCATCTAAATATTGCAGGCATCAAGTTCGGTTGTAATGGGGGATAATGGGACAAACGGCAAAATCCATAAATGAACTGAAGACTACTTTTCTCCCACCAAAAGTGTCTTCACTATATTATCCCACATCCCATCTGCAACCATAAACAAATGTCCGGCACCAGGTAGCTCGTGGTAGCGAATCCACGGAAGTTGTTCAGCAATGTAGCGTTGCAACGTAACTGGTACAAGCCTATCCTCATCTCCATGCCACACATGCACCGAGCCTTCATTGTTAGGAAATGGGTTGCCCAGTTCCAAGGGAGAGAATTCCCAAGCTCCAAATCCGACTATCAGGTCACGATGCAGGGACTCGTATTCCCCTTGCTGTCTTACTTGTGCCTGAAGAAAGGACAGATGAGATTATGATTGCAGCAATAGCAAAGAATGAAGTTCAAGCGTTGACCGACACAGACTGACATTTCAAAAACCCACCATTAATCTACTGCAACAGTTACCACCACAAAATCCTTATAATGCCAACGGATTTTGATGACTAATCCACCGCAACTTATAAATACAATTAATCACAGTGTAAGTCAAAAGATTTCCCAATAAAAGTGCAGCAGACAATATTTAAACTGCTAAGACAGCAAAAAGTGTGACAACTTTTTGGCCTAGAGATACGTACTGCATGGTTCCTAGTTGACGAGATCTTCATCAAGAGTTTTTGGTCCTCACTAGAAAAAATTTCGATACTGTGAGCGATAACACTAGAACTAGGGAACCATTTTTGACTGTTCCACCAGTAGGTGAGCCATGGAGCATAGTGAGACACACGAAGCACCCATTGGTCTTGTGGTAACATTTGCTGATATGCTTGGTTCGATAAGTTTGTAGGAAAACCGGACCACCAGTAGTTAACCGCTGGAGCCACCAATGCCGCCCCTGCTAACCTGTCAGAGTTGCAAACATCACTTGTATCAGAGAAGTGAGAAAAAAAGCAGTATACACAGTAGCAGAACAAACATTATATGCAATCTCTCAGTTTCAAACATTATATGCAATAGCTCTGTTTCTCTCATAAGTTGCATCCGATTAGTTTGGTAAAAGGATGGAATACCTATGAGGGATGTACTTGAGGCAGCTCCAAATCACCTGTCCCCCCATAGAAATTCCGATTACATAAAACTTGGATCCTAGTCTCAATTGATCGGCGAGCTCTTCTATATCTAATGCCATACTCTTCACTGTTCGTTTCGGATTGGGATCACTCTCTCCGTAACCTGGTCTGTCGAAAGACACAACATAGATCCCTAACCTTTCAACGAGTTCCTGGTAGAAAGCAGAAACAACAACAAAGTTGAATGACACTCTCTTCAACATATTATAGCTGAAAGCTAAGATGACCTTAACAAACAAATACCGGGGACAGAGGAACAGCATCAAGCCTACACGAATCAAATCCATGGACTTTGACAATTTTATACTTTGCTGCCTCTAGTGGAACGCCATGCTCTTTGTAGGCCAAGTGCCGTCCATCCCTGAGCTTTATTCTCGACGCTGTGATGGGTGGACCATCAGGAGAGCCACAAGTCTTGGGTGGCGGCGGCTGAATGGCCTGATAAGCCCATGCCAAAGCTCCCACAAACAAGACCAATAGTGTCTTTGTGAATATCCCTGCAATATTTTGGGTATAATTCAAACAAATCCATGTGAAATAAATTGCAAATGACAACACATAATCTATGAAACAAGATGATACCATTATAGCCTGTTAATCAGCAACCTTGTATTGAAAAGTTGATTAATTAGTTAGCCAATATGTAATCTCAATATAATCATTTCATCAATGAAATACAACAATAAAGCCCTTATTTTACGTTCAAAAGATGCAAAAGTCATCCATTTCAAAATGAACATTTCAACTCACACTCAGTCCTCTTTTATATTGCTCGGACTCTTCACTGCTCTTAAAGTACCCGTGTCCAACACTTGTGTCCAACACATGAATATGAAGATATGACTTAGGAATCTCCAACTACATAGAAAACTTCTAGCCATAATCGTAATCAGATTCATACCCATATCTGACAATCAGACCCGAGTTCGAGTAACATAGGTGCTTTGTATTTTAAAAGAATTACATCAAGCTAAGCTAGGAGTTCAACTCTGAAGTCTTAACACAAAGACTAAGACTAATAATCCATACAAAAGAGAAACAAAATCCCAAAAACTCTCTACAATGGAATCAACCAATATTTCAGGAATCAGCAAGAACAGAAGATCTAAGATTCAAATTCCTAACTTTCTTATGATTTTCCAAGAATTATAACAGCAAAGAAAAAAAACAAAGTAGACCCAGATTTTTAAAGAAATGTGGATGCTACAACAAGGTTTATAACCCAAATCAGGTCAAACAAAAAGGTTAGATCTTTTATAATTTTTTAAACAGAAAAAAGAAATGAAATCCACCTGAGAGAAGCTTGAAGGAAGTGTTTTGCTTAGATTTTCTAGTGTGAGCCCGAGCTGATGCAGCCGATATTTTTCCTGCCATTTTTGGATCTCTCTTTAAACAAAATCCTGCAATAAATACAATCACCCAATTCACAAAATAAATAAACCCACCAAATGGATCTATCTGCAAAAGAACCTCTTGCTTAAAACAGAGAAGCTCGGTTTTTTGTTTTATTATTACTAGATGGTTTCAGCCGGCAAAATTAACCATTGGTGGAGTCGGAAAATTGAGGAGTTAAATTATATATTTTGATAATAGTAAAAAATTTATTATTTTAATAGTTTATATTTTATAATTTTTAAAAATTAAATTAAATTTTTATTATTTTTGAAGAGGTTAAAATATAATTTTATCATTACTAATTTAAAATTTTATAAGTTATAAAAGGCCTAAATAAAAATTTTTACATTTTAGGGGGCTCAGGCCCCTACCAAGACCCCTCGGCTCCGTCACTGTATACCGCTTTTAAAAAAAATATCTAAGTATACATGCGACGGAAATAGGTTGATTTTGCTACACGTGGTAAAAACGCTTTCATATGCTGAAAGTGTTTTCAAGTGATATAGTAGGAAGCGCGCTTTCATCCTCTCTCCTCACGTCACCCAAACACTTTCCGCACCCTCCAAATAAAGTTAAAAAAATAAAATAAAATTAATGGTTAAACTAAATTTTTAAAAGTAAAAAATGTCGAGATAAAGTTTTCTAAAAACCCGAGAATCTCGAGATAAAATTTACGTGTCATCTTTTCCGTGGCAAAATAGGAAAATGATCTTAAAAACATTTTAGAGAAAATGCTTCTTGTTAGAAGCATTTTTTTTAATTGTCATGTCCGATCTTTTTCAACATTTTGAAATATGTTTCATATTCGGTGGTAGAATTTCCTATAAAATGAAGACTAATATGGAAAGGTTTTCACAATTAAATTTCGAGCAAAAGATTTGCATGTTAAGACAATGATTATTGATGTTAAAAATCTTAAGTTGAAAAATCAACCCAACAAAAGTAAGTTCAAAGTAAATTTGGTGTCGTTGTTTGAATTTGGTTAATGAGTATTGATTTTTATGTATATTGTTTTTGTTTTAATTCTATATTAAACATGTGAAACTTTTTTTTTTTGGCTAAGATGAGTAGACGAATTAGAATCGTTATTTATTACTACGGTCAAATTCATTTCAAAAGTCTATAATGAAATAATAAGTTCATCAATAGCCAACCTCTCCAGATCCTTACCTCCACAATAGTAGTAACCTTTATAGAGAACCTCTCAGACAAAGACCTAATAACCTTTGTAACCAGCTTTGTATTAGAGTACTCTTCTCCTAATGTGAATGCTTAACTTAAAATATCACACAACTTAGCATAGAATTTATCAATAGTTTTTTATTCATGCATTCTAAGACTTTAAAATCTGGATGTTAACATTTGAATCTTCGATTGTTTGACAGTTGTAATGCTTTCATGAGTAGTTTTCAATATATCCCAAGTTGACTTTGCCACAGTACATTTGGCAATTCGTTTGAATTCTTGAAGATCAACTCCACAAAATATAGCATATAAAGCTTTATTATTAGCATTGGCCAATTTTCCTTCCTCAATGGTCCATTGAACATTAGGCTTGATTACTCTCTCATTTTTAGTGTCCATCTTTGAGGGTTCCCAACCAATCAGCACAACACGCCATGCCTTTTCATCAATGGATTTAATGTATGCTTTTCCTTACTTTTCAGTAAGCATAGTTTCCAACTTCGAGCATAGGATGACGAGATGTAGAAAAGCCTTTCATAGCTTGTTTTTAGAAACTTTTAGAATCTCCACTAGTTACGTTAAGTGGTAGGCTCCGATACCAATTAAAAATTTGAAACCGCTACTAGAAAACTAAACAAAATGCTTAGAAAGAGTGATAGGGAAGTGGGCACTTCTCTAACACCAAACTAAGAAACAGTAAATAAGATAAACACACAAGAATTATTTACATAGTTCTATTTCCCTACGTCTGCAAAGCCTAACTCAGTGAGAAACATCCACTCTCTTCAACAGTTACAACAAGTAAAACTAACCTATCACACACCCTGTGATAATTCTCCTTACCTTTGAATCTTGAATATCAATACTCTCACCACTAAGTTTACCCATGTGAATTCATCAAGCAAAACCACAATACAAACAAATTTATTAACAATTTGCACTGTAAGAAAAGTTTCTTACTTGAACAAGATAAGTGCTAAAAACTTTCTATATAATAACCTATACAAGTCACTCCCTTAAATCGATTATGTTTAAGACTTACTAACATAGAATATCTATAATAATCCCATTAAAATAGTAATACAATAAACTGAATGTAATAATAAGTAATACACATATGGACACTTGGCAGTTAATCTCATAATGTTTCAATTCAATCCAAATGTCCATGTTGCAAAGGATTAACTTGGATGATTTAATTCGATCTAATCTGCAACATGAGTTCCCCAAGTAATGTGACATTCATTGTTGGACTATATATCCTCCAAATAATCAATATAACTCATTCAATCCGTTCAATAAATTGTCAATAATCAAATATGGAAATTACCACCAAAGGAAATGGGCGCTTCCATTTCCATGATACTTAAAAGCTAATTTCATATTTTTCAACAAAATTATCTAAAAAAAACTTGAAAATTGTTGTTTTTTAGAAAAGCCTAATTTTTTTAGGGATTGAAGTTTTAGATGTGCAACATGCAAGGCAAACGAAAGCTTTTAAAATGTAATGTTGAAATGTATTATTAAGAGTGTAATGTATCATATCTATAACAACAAAATCTATTTTTTTTTTAACGTCATTCATGTATAGGCTACTGAAAAATATGGTATGATATTTTTTTGATTTATCATAGTTGGTTTTCCGAAGACAAAAATAGTACATTTTAATATACTTTTAAAAATTAGTTTATTATCTCAAAATTTATATTTGTAACAATCATTCAAATTAAAAGAGATTTTGGGAAAAAAAATAAAGCTATTTTGCACGACACTTACTTGGTGAATTGCATAGCCAAATAAGTTCTTTTTGTGTTTTGATTATTTTGGATTTTCCATATTGCAGATTCCAAAGCAGATTTCTAACTTTGATTAATTATATAAATTCGCCAATCAGGTATTAGTTTAATTAATATGGGTATTGTTATAAATACAAGAAGATGTAAGTTTGAGTATGCCGAAACACATTATCCTCCTATTTATGAGTCAGGAAGGAGCTGCTGATGCTATACACAACAAGTTTTTATTCTCTCACAACCACCTTTGGTGGTGCAAGATGTAATGTTGAGTAACTAATCTATTATTATCGATTAGTGTTATAGTTTAACTTCCTTTTGTAACTAAAAAAAAAACATTACAATTATAATTTGTGATCAGATATATTTGGACAAATGAGGTAGAAGAAATAATAATCATCAACTGGATCACTATAATTTAATTTAGTTGCATGGATGATTTAAAAAAAAAAAAATCAGAAATACATAGAAAACATGAATTTATTATATCTGTTAAATAAATATAGGTAGATAGATGGATAATTCTGGTTTTTAAAGTTTTGTATGTTAATTATATGTTTTTTTGTATATGTATATATTAACCTTATTTATAAAAGGAAAAGATATTCACTATTGTATTAAAATTTCTCCTTAAATGTTGTTAATCATGAACAAAAACATGATATATTGAGAAAATTTTATAAACCATTTATGATGTTCTTTTAACATTTTATTTTATTTTTTTGTATTATTTACCTAAAAAAAGCAAAGTAAATGGAAGGCAATTTGTTTTGTTAATTAACATCAATTTAAAACTACCAGTAAAGGATTCTTTGGACTCCATGAGTAGACTACGATATTCCTAATTGTCCTTCATATAACTCATCCAACAAATTAAAATTTTCATTTTTGTTTCAAATTCAGCTATTAACTATAGTATATGTAACTTTTTAAATATAATATGCTCTACTTAAAACTTTCAACTTTCAATTATCATCTTATATATATATAAGACTTTTTAAATTTTTTATAATGATGGAATTAATTATTGTTTTTAAATTCAATGCAAGATTAAATGGGTATTTATAAAATAAACAAATTTATCTTTCAACATATTATTTATTCATACCTTTCACTCTTTAACTTTTAAATTTTAGAAGCAAGCATGTAAGTTTAATTTGTACAAAAAGAAATTTAGTTTTACATTACCCCACAAAATTAAAGGCATTTGGTATGAGTAAAATACCGTTCACTAATTAGAAAATATAATTTGCTTTTTTGATAACATTATACAAATTGTATAAAAATAATTTAATTTAAACAATATGTTATTATTTATACTATTATTTAAGCACCTAATTAAATCAACTAAACACCAACTTGATTAGAAAAATTACTAATATATACTTTCATATGTAAAATAAATTATATTTTTAAAGGGTATTTTAATATTTTATTTAAAAAACAATATAAAAAATATGCATATGTTAGAATTTTTAAACCAGCCAACTACATTAGTAAAATCTTAATTTAGCAATCAACCAAAATTTCATTTAATACTTTTATACATTATATATATATATATAAGAACTGGAGGTTATAGGATCGTCTTCAGGACATGCAACATAAGAAGCCCATCGATGCTAGCAGCAGAGTTTCACTACAATATGACTGGCGATATCATGGGGTTTCGAGACTGTTTATCTGGGATTGGAGTCTAATCTAGGATCATCCCTGCTTTCACTTGGACTCATCATCAACAGCAAGGATTTCTGGCTACATAATTGGACAGAGAGTAATGGTGAATGATAAGCGATCAGATTGAAGCAAGAAGAGTTAAGACATTTTTTATGGAGATATCTCCACAAAAGTTTGCGAGAAAAAGGAAGGAGACAGAAAATTTAGCAACTACAACACCAACCCTGATACAGACATGGTGACTGGGAGAAAGATCTATACAACCATTACATGCAACTGTTGCTAGCAGTTGAGGTTAGTTTTTATCGACAAAATTCAAGAACCTGGATTCAAGAGCGGGATTTCAATACCAAGGTATTTTCACAGTATTTTCAGCAAAGCGCAATAAGAGCATCATTAAGTTGTTGTTCAATGTAGGGGGGAAAAAAGTTCGGTTTTTTCTTCCCATCGACAATAATGCTTCTCAGGCAACCGATCCCTGCATAGAATGAGCAAATATGGACATCAACAAAAAGGATACCTTTAAAAGAACGCTTTGAATTATGCACAGCAGTCAGCACACAAATCATTGAGTATGACACTCCATGCTGGTTTCATCTCTCTTTTAATAAAACATCAGTCGTCTCAGAGAGCAAGATAAGACGAGCTCATTACATTTTGCAAAGAAAAATGCAGGTTGCACATTTGTGACCTAAAACGAATTATAAACAAGTGAATAAACAGGTGCAGAAGGATAAATTTTGTTGAATTGCTAAAACAATGTGCCAACAGTTTTCTATTCATGGTTTTTACTATAGCTAACAATCATTAGAGGCCTTGGTCAAGAACCATTCGAGTGTTCAATTAAATAAATGCTGATTGCAGAGGTGTTCATCTCTCCTTTTTAATAGAATACAACCAGGATTTCAAATCCAATCTTTCTCGGATAGCAAGATAAGAGGGGTTCATTACATTACAAGCAAACAAAAACGAAGGTTGCACATGTGACTTAAAACAAACTATAAACAAGTGAACAAATAGGAGCACACAAGAAATCTTGTTCAATTGCTGAAACAGAATCTACCAACAGTTTTTTATCCTTGGTTTTAGCATAGCAAGGAATTATTACAGGCCTAATTTGAGCACCATTTGACTGTTCAATTAAATAAATGCTGATGCTGAGTATATGAATATTAGTTACATATGCTCGCATGATAACTAGCATACCTTCTAAAAGGATTCTGAGATTGAATGTTGTCAAAAAAAAATAGAGCCTCATAATACTTCTCGTATTTTAACATTTGGAGAGCCCAAGATATTAGCAGCCACTTTTCCAACGTTACCCTTTGTGTTTACAGCAGTTTGTCCAATGATGTGCTTAGCATTGGCTGCCTCGCTCGCTAAGATTGATTTCTTTATCTGCCAAAGAGAAACAGACACTAGATACGTAAATTTACAAGAAGAAAATGGCTTACCATAACATCAAGTGAATACTATCTCTCCTCATACATAAATGTAAAAGGGAAAACATAAACATCATAATTAGTTCATTATGTTATGAAATGCAAAATATACTGGAGCAAAAATTTACCACTGCAAGCCGCTCTTTGTGAACCTCATTTGTAAGCTGCGATACACACAAAGCCACAAAATTTGAAAAGTCATAAATCTCAATCTATAAAGAATAAATGTGTGTCTAACATCACCCTCCTATGGACAAAAGAAAATAAGTTACCGGTTTTTTGTAAGTCTTAATCTCATCACCACTAAATCCTGGAAGAGTCATATTCCAATTTCTCTCTGTATCAAGCCATTAAAAAAAAAAGTAATATAAGTTACAGTACTGGATGTTTTTAAATAAGAATGAGAAACTAAAGAGGGTAATTTTACATAATAACTAACCAAGATGTAGGAGAATGTCTTTTGCTTCCAATGTATCTGACTTTCTATGCTTGGCCAGTGAGCAACCAAATGTTGTGATCTATTTAGAAGGAAAAAGAAAAGGATAGCATAATGTTTATATCAGATATTGAAAAGTTTATATTATAAAGCACAAAGTACGATATTAACTATTAAGTGGCATACCCACATAAATGCAGTGAAAAAACAACACAACAACAGACAGAAAATCAAAATATCCTAATTAATCAAGGAAATATAAGGTCCTATATAACATAAAATTGAACTCTTCATACCAAGTTCAGAAAGAGAAAGCCCGGAATATAATGTCCCTATTTAGGATGTGGAGTTAAGCTTATTTTCATTAAGGTTTTGAAAACTTTCTACAAGATTCATCAAGTCCATTTTTCAACTTTTTATTAGCTGATCAACCTATTTGGCACAACAAATCATAAAAGGACAAGAAAAAAATGATTTAGATCGAGTTCATAATTTACATTGTTAAATTTATTTTAAATCCATAAGCCATACTTACATTCTTTTCGCATAAAGCAAAATAGGCTTAATCTAAGAATAAAAACTATAGTTGAAGAGCCCTTAAGTATTTTGGAATCTGCCCAATTCAAAATGTATGTATAACGAATTCTTCGAAAAAATGTTCAACAACTTACAGAATCCACAAAGTCTTCAGCAATATCCACAAGAATATCTTCAACTTCAGGATCCAATTTCTCAGATGGATCAATCTGTACAAAAATATAATGTCATATTAGAAGATACAGAATCATGGAAACTCCATAAGAATTCTACAAAAACCACAATAGAAATACGTAGTAGTCAGGGTATGAGGAAATGCAAATTGAAAAAGACCCATCTTGTAAACGTCATTCAATGAACTCCTTGAGAAAATGTGTATTTTAAAAATTACATTCACCAAAACATAAAGGCTGAACATCCCTGTGTCACTAGAATCTTCGTTGATTATCATAAAAGTTTATATTGGTGACTAACATACAACCACTGAAATGGAATAACACAATACCCCTTGAATATAAACCAAAAAATGGAAGGCCATTTAGAGAGACTAACGGGTATGAAATGTGGAGAAGGAAATTTTCTCAATACCATTAACCTTTTTACGTACTGTACATATACAGCTTTAGAGAATTTTAATCATTTCCTTACATGGCATAAGATACTAGATATCTTTTCATAAAAGGTACAGATTTTGGTAGATAAACGTAGAATAAGTTGGAGAAAAGTAACATCCAGCAGTATAATCCCAAGGACCCTAAATGTAAGGTAGTTCTAGAATATTTCACCTGGTTAACTATATCATGGATGCTTCTTTTGCTAAGAATCCGACCACCAGAATCATCACTTTCTGTAATTGCTGCTTTGTTTTGGGTCACCTGGACTGTGCTTGGTTGTACCATTGCGAGAGAAGAAGGCTTCTGATTTGCAGAGCCCTGGGATCTGGAATCTTGTTGTTGATGAGGTAGAGATTGTGAGGCCCTTGATTGCGAAAACTGTTGCTCAAAAGGTTCCTGCTGCTGAATCGACGATATATTTTGTGGTGGCACCTGTGGAGATGATACATGCTGCTGTTGTGAAACTGTTTGCAATGAATGATGTTGCTGGGGTATATGTGCCCTCGGCTGCAAGGATGGTGCATTAATCTGTGGTCTATGCCAAGGGGGTGGCAAAGGTGGCTTCCCTTGCGCTCCAGATGATAGCCACGGCTGATTAGGGGATTGTGGAGTTTGTGGAGTACTTGGTGTTGAAGAAGAGGAACCAACCGCTGACACTCTCATAAGGCCATGCCCTTGGAAATTCTACAAAAAAATGAAAAATAAAACAAGGAAAAAAAAAGGTCACATAATATTCAAGGAAAGGCATCAAACACAAATTCACCCAACATTTATAGTAGATAATAACACGCCTTAGCTCTCTTGACGAACTCCTTAAAGCAGCTTACTTCAACTTCAACCTACCAATACTATATTCAAACTAAGATTAAAAAAAATAATAAAAGTGAGGGAGAAAGGATTAGTATTTTCTAGATTCAACCAACAGTTCTAAGCATTCTTAAAATTCTAAAACATTATTAAGAACCCTATTAAAATATGCTAAAACTGTTAATTACTGCGACCATTTAAATTCACCTAACATTTTTTAGCATTATTAGAACATTATTGACAAAAAATCAATGTCAATTAAATTAATAAAAAGAAATAATATACATTAATCCTTAAAAATAATACTAACTTGGGTAGAAGAGGACTGGCTAGTTGGTGAAGATGTTGGTCTGAGAGATGATTGCAAAGGCCTTTGTTGATGCTGAGCAGAAATCCCACCTGGTCTCATTTGTGAACTTGAACCAACTGATGATCCCATCCCTATTCCTCGCATCATTGGCCTTGCCTATGAAAAAAAATATATATCACAAGAAGAGGAAATTTCAGCATCAAAAGCTCAAAATCGTGAATGAAAATAACCCACAAGCTTAAAATCCAACCTGGGAAACATTGGAACTAGAGGTTCCACCGAAGGAATGGCCAAAGGAACCGGTAAACGGAGTGGATTGCGAAGGTGAAGGAGAAGGAGGCGAGGGGCCAGAATGGGACGAAGGAACACCGAGGGCAATGCTGCCTCGCGGCTGAGAGGAAAGTGAAGGGGAAGGAGACGATGAGGCGGAAGGAGAAGAGGAAGAGAAATGAGTGAACTGGGAAGAGTGCTGTTGCCATGGCCTCGAGAATGCAGCGGCGGGTCTTGGCTGATGAGAGGGGAGAGCTGGTTTAGGATGCGGCGGCTGTTGCGGTGGTGGTATGGCGGAAGGTAAGGGTTTCGGGATAGGGTTGGGGTTGGGGTTGGGGTTAGGGTTAGCGATTGCGGTAGAGGATGTTGAGGACGGGGGCGTTGGCGTTGTTTGTTGTTGAATTTGTGGCTGCGGCTGTGGTTGCGGAGGTGGGTCCACGGCGGAGGAAGGAGGAGGAGCATTAGGGGTTGGCGGAGGTGGTTGCTGTTGATCCATCAGGAGTGCAAGGATGGAAGGATTGAAGAGGAAGTTGAGTTGGTTTATCAACTGTAGACGAGATCTCTTTTTCCTCTCTGAACTTTTAAAACATACATTAAAATAAGCTATCGGCTAAACTACAAATTTAGATCTTAATTTTATAAAATTTGTCAATTTAATCCTATTTCTTTGTTTCGGGGTTTGAATGAAAATGTTTGCACTAAATATAAGGAAAGGTGTAATAAATATTGCTTATAATATCTGCAATATGAGGATAGTTGTAATCTTCAAATTTATTTATTATCTGTATTAAATTGGATAATTGTAATCTGCTTTTATTGGATTTATTTTCCATTATTAAGTTCATCAAGCTATCGTCATTTAAACAAAAATCTCACCATTATGCATCTAATCTCCCTTGCTTAATACACTTAATGCATCAAAATAGGCCTCATCATTTTAGATACTACTAATTTTTTTAATTAATATTATTAATTCCTTAGATATTCTCATTTGCATCATTTATAAATTTTCTTTTGACCATTTTATTAAGGGCTAAAGTAAAAATTTATCAACGGTTTTAAAAAGTTGATTGACGAAGAAGCATAAAAAATGGTCAAAGAAAAAAGCTCTTAAAATATGCAAAATTCCAGTGAAGGAGGTGCGGGTGATTCCAGATCTGATGGGGACTGGAACACTAAGAAAGTGAGATTCAAGGAAGGAATCGATGGGGAGGTTGCTACTATGGTTGTGGACTCTTATCCGATCTCGAATCTATCTTGGAAGGACAAGCTTTTGGGGGGAGGAACAGTCATTTCTGGTATGGCTTGTAATGACCCTAGCGAGGGAAATGAAAGTGATTTTGAGTTGCTAGAAGGTGATGTGAGTACGACCATGGTCAATGGGAGTTTAGCAATTGTCTTCTCAAACAGTATTTAAGAAATTCTCTTCAAAAAGATGGAATTGACGGTCGTACTCAAGCTTTTAGGGCAAAACATTGGCTATAACGCTCTTTATAATCAAATAAGCAGCCTATGGAAACCTACAAAACCATTCCATCTCATGGACATAGAAAACAATTATTTTTTTTTGTTAGGTTTCAGATCAATGAAGATTATAATCGAGTATTGACTCAGGGACCATAGATCATTTATAACCAGTACCTTACTGTTCAACCTTGGACTAAATATTTTAGTCCGTCACAACCATATCCCAGTGTGGTAGTGGCTTGAACCCGACCATCGGGACTCCCAGGATTTATGTACAAACGAAGATAATATAAGCCATCGGAGGGCTGGTCGAAAAAGTGGCAAAACTGGATTTTCAAACTAATAGCAGAACTAGAGGCCGATTTGCTCACTTGGCTGTGTTTATTAACATTGACAAGCATTTGCTTTCTCAGGTTATGGTCGACGGCGTCGTCTAATGATTGGAATATGATGCGCTTCCGACAATATGTTTTTCTTGCAGTAAGTACAGACATGTCAAGGATTTGTGCATATTGGTGATGGTAGATTTAACCTAGGAAAGTAATATAGAAGCAGTGGTTGCTAACTTAGGCGAGGCCGTCGCCAAAGTAGAATGAAGGATAGGATCGAAGTACAAACGGTGGATGTTGGTAGAAAGGAAATCGCGATGTAGTCAAAAGGATTTACGGGCTAACGATATAGTGAAAACTAGGAAAGAACCATTAGGATCTAGATTCATGGAGATAAATGCGATGGGGGAGATGGGAAATGGTAATGGTGATGCTGATGAAGGAATTTCGAGAGGAAAGGATAACGAGAATGTGAATAAGGCTTTAGGTGGTAATAAGGCTAATGTTAAGGAAATGCCTAAAGAAGGTTTGGGCTCTAGTAAGGGTGTAGGCCGTGGGGGAAGTGCAGGCCTTGAGTCCTCTATGGGGCCTGCTAAGCCTACCAGTTTGGGTAGTACAAGGACTGTTAATTTAGGCTGCAAATTTAATAGTTTATTAGAAAAAAATAATGGGAAAGAGACCCATGCTGGCAGTTGGACTTAGCCAGGATAGTGAGGGGTCTATTAATAAGGATATATCCAAATCTAACTCAAATTTTTTTCATTGGACATGCAGGTTTGGCACAGGATAATTCGACTGGTGATGGCTTAGATCTCGAAGTAAATAGTTAAGGTGATATGGATTCAAGGGTTTAGGCAAACATTAACTTTGGAAATTTTGAGGAAATTAAGGCACACTATAATCCCACATTTGAAGAATCAGAGGGAATTGAAGTCTCAATAACCGATGGCGTCCTTGATCCAGGAAAATATTCAACAGTGATTTTTTAGAAAAAAAATCACTCAAACCAACAGGGTATTTTAGTCAACTGATCTGTAAAAACATTGGATGCGGATACCTTAGGCACTAAAGATAGCAAGAGTGGCAATAGAGATATCATCGATCATAGTGGTCGAAAGCTTTCTAATGCTTTATGAGGTCGAGGGAGTTGCTTTAAATTTTTCAGGAATTTGTGAATTCCTTTAGCAAAATCCATGGAGGCTGTGGTAGAGCTCCTTTCTTCTCAGGTGTCCAGTAAAGTAGCGAATGATGCTTAGGAATACATGAATTTTACAATTTTTTCTTGGAATTTCTAGGGTTGTGCAAGTGTTAAATTTCCTCGAGTTTTTAGAGAATACAACATGGAATATAAACATGATATTATTAGTCTGCTTGAGCCAAGAGTGAGTGGTACCAAAGCAGATAGCATTATTACTAAGTTGGGGTTCTAGTGTTCATACTGAGTGGAGGCGATAAGATATTCCAGAGGTATTTGGCTTGGATGGAAAGATTCAATTCATGTTGAGGTAGTTCGTAGTCACCCTCAATTTATTCTGACTCGGGTTTGGCATATGTCTTCCCCAACACCAGTTTTCATCTCATTTATGTATGGAAGCCTTAATCGACAGAAACAAACTGACCTGTGGAAGGATTTGAGATCTTTGATTCCGTCTGGGCAAATTCCATGTATTGCTGTTATTGGTGATTTCAATGCAATCCTATCTTCTACTGAGAAATCAGGTGGTCTTTCTAACGGAAGAAGATGTCCCCATTTTGGTGATTTTGTGGATATGGACAAGGTACACGATTTAGGATTTAGAGGACCTCATTTTACTTGGCATAGAGGTGCTCTTTTTGAGAGGTTAGATCGTGCATCAAGTAATGAAGCTTGGGTCCACAATTTTCCAAACAACTTGATCACCCACCTTCTAAACATTAAGTTGACCATGAGCCTCTTCTCTTGTCCCTAAACTTAGAGGTTATTCTACCTAGAGGTCGACCTTTTCGATTTTTGGCTGGGTGGGCAGAACATCCTAATTTTGAGTATTTTGTGGGTGATAATTAGAAATTTAGAGGGGATATGTCTGATACTTTAGCCAAGCTCACTCATAGCCTAAAGGAGTGGAATAAATCAATTTATGGGCACATCACCACTAGAAAAAGATATCTAATTAATAAACTTGCCAATATTCAGAAGAAAATAGGCTTTTCTGGTTCAAATCGGTTAGCTCGGATGGATTTGAGACTTAGACAGGAGTTGAAGAATGTACTGCGTCATGAAGAACTTCTTTGGAAATGAAAAGACGAAATGCGACTGGTTAAATCTGGGGGGTCGCAATACTAATGCGACTGGTTAAATCTGGGGGGTCGCAATACTAAGTTTTTTCATACTAGTACTCTGTGAAGAAGGAAAAATAGTCGCATAACTGCTATTCGCAATTCTGATGTGATTGGATTTATGAGGTGAATAATTTTTTCCAAAATTTGTATGGAAAGGTTTCTAGGTCTATGGAAAGTTTACCTCCAAGTAGTTTTCCTCAGCTTGATCCTGTTGATATTGATTTTTCGGGGAAGTCGATCACAAATGACGAAATTAAGTAAGCTCTCTTTGACATGGCACCTCCCAAAGCACCAGGTAGTGATGGGTTTCATGTCCTCTTCTTCCAAAAGCAGTGGAGTACAATTGATTGAACAGTTTGTGATTGGGTTAAAATAGCCTTTAATGGAGGTATTGTTTATTCTGAATTGAATAATACCTTGATAGTTCTTATACCCAAGGTGTCGAATCCGGAAGGCTTTTCCCAGTTTCATCCAATAAGTTTCTACTCTTTCCTCTACAAGCTGGTGATGAAGGTAATCGCTAACTGTTTTAAGTATATCTTTCCTAAAATTATTGCATAAGAGTAGGTTGATTTTATTGCAGGTAGAAACATCACCGAAAATATTATTATCGCATAAGAGGTAATCTATTCCATGAGATGTCAGAACAAAAGGAAGTAGATGATGATTAAATTAGATTTAGAGAAAGCTAACGACTACGTGAGATGGAACTTCATTAACAGTTCCCTCCAAGCGGCAGGTATCCCAGACTATCTCAGAAACATTATAATGTCATTTATTTCTAATTCTACCATGCAGGTTATGTGGAATGGAATCCATTTGTCTAAGTTCAGGCCTACCAGAGGAATCCGACAGGGGTGCTCGCTATCTCCCTACCTTTTCATATTG
Source organism: Gossypium anomalum (assembly GCA_025698475.1). NCBI lineage: Eukaryota > Viridiplantae > Streptophyta > Magnoliopsida > Malvales > Malvaceae > Gossypium > Gossypium anomalum. The sequence continues at coordinate 55,438,099 of CM046956.1, forward strand.
TGTATAGAATGGCTTGGTCATTCTATTCAATTGACTATTTCCGTTGGAAAGTGGAGTCCTATACGCCTTTCTTGTTCGGGGCTGGATATCTCACATTTGTTCTTGGCTGATGATTTAATCATCTTCAGCAAAGCAGATTTGAAGCATGGCTGGGTACTCAAAGAAATATTAGAAAACTTCTGTGAGTTTTCTAGACACAAAATTAATGCTAGAAAGACCATTTTTTTTAAAGGGGTGGAAGAGCTAATAGATGATATGATCAGTACTTTGTTTGGTTTCCAAAAAGTACAAAATCTTGGGCATTACCTAGGAGTTCCCCTTTTCCATTAGAGGGTGATGAATAGTATTATGTCTTTTGTGGTTGAAAAAGTGCATGAGAAGTTACAAAGTTGGGATGCCAGATAGCTCTCCATCGCTGGCCATGTTATTTTAGCACAGTCGGTCGTTTTATCCATTCTTAGCTATTTCATGCAATCCATGATGATACCTAGGAAAATCTGTGAAGAAATTGAAAGTTTGGTTAAGCAATTTATTTAGGGATCTTCAGATAGTAAAAAGAATATGTCTCTTATGGGGTGGGACTCTATCTGTCAACTAAAATAGTGCAGTGGTCTTGGAATAAGGAAATTACATGATCAGAATATCTCATTTTTATTAAAACCGGGTTTTAATATTGCATCTGCTAATGAGGCATTATGGGTTCATGTGATTAGGTCGAAGTACCAGATGAATAAAGATCTACCAGATTGTATTGGCCGAGATAGAAGTTATTTTCTTTGGTGATCTCTCTTAAAATTGTGGCCATTACTACGAGAAAACTTAATCTGGTCTATAACCAATGGTAATAAAATTCGTTGCTGAAGAGATAATTGGATCCCAAGTGTAGAGCCACTTCTTAGACATATCCCTGCTAATGTTAATTTTGATTCTGATTGTTTTCTTAATGAGATGACCACAAAAGAAGGTTCATGGAACCTTAATTTGTTTTGTGTTTGGTTATCGGATGATGTGATACAATATATTATGGGCATTCCACCCCCACATCCATCTGAGGGGCCTAATAAAATTTTATGGTGCCACACATTGTCAGAGGCTTTCTCAGTTAAGAGCGCCTACAAGATTTTGAAGGAAGATGCTTGGAACCCAAGAGATGAGAAATGGAAAAGTGCATGGAAGATTTCAGGTCCACAAAGAGTTCGTTTCTTTATATAAAATGTCTTAAAGCAACGAGTACTCAGTAATGTGGAAAGGGTCAAACAAGGCTTAGCGGTTGATCCCTCTTGTCCTATTTGTGGATATCATTTGGAAGACATTTTGCATATTCTTAAGGATTGTACAACAGCTAAAATCATCTGGAACCAGGTCATCCCAAGTAACCACCTAATAAATTTGTTCTCTAATAATTTACAAGATTAGATCCTTTCTAATGTGCATGATAATGCTATGATTCATGTGGGGGGAGCCAACTGGGCATGCCTTTTTGGACTACTTATTTGGCACATTTAGAAGAACCGTAACTTATTCATTTTTTAAGGAAAATCTTAGAGCTTGAGAGAGATAGTCAAAGTTTCTTACAGTTGGGCCAAACAATTCTTTTCAGTCTCTAGAGATGAACTAGTTGGTTTCTATGAACCTTCCTTTGGAGAATAGATAATTGGGAATTAGGTCCTCATTAATACTGACAGTGCGATGCAATTGGATTCAGGAAGTGCAGTTGCTGGGGGAGTTGTACGTGATGAGAATGGAGACTATATCTTTCGATATAATCGATATCTAAAAAAGGGTTTGATTTTTTATGCCGATCTTTAGGGCATTTTGGAGGGTGTCAAGCTTATCCAACGTAGAGGTCATGACAAAGTAATAATCCAATTAGACAACTTGGAGGTTGTTAAAGCCATTCAAGGAAGTGTTTATACCACATCGAACTCAACCTTGATTAGGCGAATTTAAAGTATTTTGTTAAAAGAAAACCAATGGTTCTTGTGCTACATCCCTAGAGAACAAAATCAAGTTGTAAATTGTTTAGCCAAACAAGCTTTGCTCAAAAAAAGAAAATTTGCATGTTTTTGATCTCCCCCTACAATGTTTCTAGCTTTTTTCGAAATGGACAAATCAAAGGGTATTTTATCTCCTCAAAATATTTCTTTGTAATTAGTTAGGTCATGTTTTATTGTCAAAAAAAAAAAAAAAAAAAAAAAAAATTTATCAATGAATATTGAAATTTGTCACCATATTTTATTTTATTTTATATTTATCATTATATTTTGAAATCATGAGTAAATTTGACACTTGACTTTTATCTAATTAAATTTTACTATTGAACTTTAAAATTTTAAATATTTTGAAATCTTTATATTATTTATAAATACATTCCGCAAAACTTATATCTCTAGGTTTCTTGGTTTTTTTTTTAGTGAATAATGTTTTGATTTAGTTTTTAAAAGCTTTAGTGATTTTAACAATACTATAAAATAATTATTATATATAAAATATAATTTAAAATTAATATATGATATGATAACTCCAATTTAAAGAAAATGGATACAAATTAGTGATTTCATATTGGATTATCTTTTTATTTTTTTGTAATTGAGATTTATTAATTTAATGTAATACAAGTACTATTTGGCTTACTTCACCATTGGAATGAAATGGACTAAAGAGATATAGAAAAAATCAAAATGAAAAACTATTAACTAAATGTGCAAAGTTTTTATAAATCAAAATTGATATTAAGGATGCGATGAAACATTTGAAAGAGAGAGTAATGTGAATATTTATTGTTTAATTCATATTAAATTATAACACTTACGAGTGAAAATTTTATGTAACAAATTTATATAAAAATTAAATGTAGTTTAGATTATAATATTTTTGTATTTATTGAAATTTTATCGTGCTTTATTAAATTTATTATAATCATGGGAAAGTAAGATTAAGAATAATATATTTTCAAATTGTTACATTTAGAGAAAATTGAAAAATGCGTAATTTTATTTTGTAAAATATTATATATTGGATATTTCAAAATAGATTATTTTATAAGTCAAATCCTAAAATGCAAAAGATAATATTAATAAAATTAATTATAAAAAATATTATGTTAAAAGTACTAAAAACTCAAAGCCTGATTAAAAAATTGAGTAGCTTTGGCAAAACTAACGCATAATTGCCCGGAATTAAACTTTGAAATAATAATCTTCATACCCTGCAATATTTAAATATATATATATTTAAAAATTAATTATCATAAATATATATATTTAAAATGTTTATTCGGTGCATCAGACTTTTACTTCATGTTTGGTTGGGGGAATAGAATATAGCTGTAATAAATGGAGCTGTAATTAATAATTCATTCGTTTGGTTGAATGGAATGGAATAGAACTATAATAGCATTCTTGTGTTTGGTTGAATGGATGTTGTAATAGTATAAGGAAAAATGTTTAAATAACCAGAGTACCCTTAACAGAATTTTCTTTTTATGTAGGATTATTATTAAATATAATTTAGGAAAAAAATAAATAATTTAATTATACTTTAATATAATTATTATTAAATATAATTTAATAAAGATAATAATATATAATTTAATAATATTCTTAATATAATTATTATCAAAATATTAATTAATAAAAATCATAATATATAATATTAAAAAATAATATATAACTACTTTATTATTTTTAAACTGCTATGTATATTTAATGTGTTAAAATGTAACACCCCTAACCCGTATCCTTCGTCGGAACAAGGTTTCGAAGCATTACCAAAACTTTCAGAACATTTTACAAATAATTTATGTAAATTACTATTCATTTACCGAGATTATTCAAAACGTCCCTTAATTTGCCGTGTCTCTGCACATGTGCTCAATTATTTCTCAAAATTAAGGTGCAGGAGACACACGGCCTAACCATATGCCCATGTTACCAGGCCGTGTGTCACAGACAGTCTAGACACACGCCCCATGTGGGCAAAATAAAGCCATTTATAGCTTCATTTCTCACCCAAAGTTTCACCCAAGACCTGCACTTGAAACACACAACCAATACCAACCATTCCAAGCATTCAAATTAAACAAACTTCATCACTCAATAAGGCATGCTTATAAACTTACCTCAGATTAACTTAGACATTAGCATCATTTGATCACATATACATAACATATCACATATGAATATATCATCATAACCTACTTAATCATACCCAAAATAAACCATTACTAGCCATTCCAATGGCTAGGTTACAAAAGATCATTTTCAAGCTACTATTGGTCAAGTTGTCCTATACATGCCATTATACCAAAATGATTTTACTAAGTATACCCAAAATGACTAGTTGATAGTGTGACGATGCTCCAGTGATCTCCAACCTTCATGAGCTTCCGAGCACTATAAAACAAGTAAAATAAAACAAAGTAAGCATTACATATTTAGTAAGTTCGTATAACGGAAACTAAACTTACCAATCTCGTTTATTAAATCTAAGCATACAATAACAAGTTTTCCATCCATTTGGCTAAATTGCCTAAACACATGCATCCAATCAAACATGTTAGTCACAAAGTTCGCATATACATCAAGTAATGGTAGATGAGCTCGTCATGCATTATTCTTTCAAGACATTATCATTTCATCTCATAATTCTCATGTCATGTCAAGAGTTTTATGTCTGTTGAATCATTAAAATTTCGATGAACACTCCGGTGGTACATTCGGGGTGTATGATTTAATAATTTGTCAATTCTTATTCGAGGGTACCTTTTAGGGCACTTAACCAAGGAACACGCTCTCGAGTCACATATCGTATAACAGGATTACCAGTCCAGGATGAATCCTTTAATAACGTATGCTCAAAGAGCTCAATTAGGATTACTAGTCCAGGCTAAACCCTAATCGTAACGTATACTCAAGAGGTATTATATCAGGATTACCCGTCCGGGCTAAATCTTTTCTATAACAAGGTCAATGGGATTACTTATCCTAGCTAAATCCCGTCCGCAACAAATGCAGGACCTTATTAGTTTCGGGAAAGAACATATAATCATCGGAATTCAACATTCAATCGGGACTGAACCCTTTTTCACCATTTCGAGAATGTATTAATTTTCTCATTATAGCATTCAAGTAATGTACATTAATATAAGTCACATTCCATACAAACACAACATTCAATTAAACATATTTACATGCTCGATTAAGTTACAAGAACTTACCTCGACACTTGTTCGCGTAAATAATCTACTAATCCGAAACCTTTTCTTTTCCTCGATCTAGTCTCGAATTTGTGTTATCCGGAACTATATAAATAGATTTAATCATCAATTTCACATATTTCATATTTATTTGGACTCAATTTACGTTTTAGGAAAAATTACCATTTTGCCCCTAACTTTTCCATAAATTCCAATTTTGTCCTTAGGCTCGGAAAATGAAACCTGTGCAATTTACCCCCTATTCTAAGCCTAACCAAAATCCCATTACAAATTTTCCAGCACATGTATTTAGAAAATTTTAGAATTTTTCATCAAATTTCACAACTTTACATTTTAGTCCCTGAATCATGTGTTTATCAAAAATCACTTTGTAAAAATTGTTTATCTATCAACAATCTTTCATTTTCTACCATAAATTTATAATTTTCAACATATTCATCCATGACCCATTTTTCATACCTTGATAACTTCTCAAATTAATCCATCAAATAGATAGATTAGACTATCCCAGTTTCAAAAATATCAAAATTACTAAAAACAGGACAAGGAAACTTAATTTTGGTGTTGAAGAAGACAAAATAAGATGATATTTTCTTTTTATCATCTTTTAATTAATTAATTAATTAATTAATTTCTAATTTAGTCCCTACTCTTTTCTAACTTTTCCATGGATGAGTCATAAAAAAAATCTACATACTTCTTTAATGGTCTAATTATCATATAAGGACTCTAGTTTTGAATTCTATAGCTATTTAATCCTTATAGCTACTAGAATTCAACTTTTTCATTTTATGCGATTTAGTCCTTGTAATTAAACACTTAATCGATAAAATTTTCGTATCAAATTTTTCACACGACATGTCATCATAATACAGACCATATAATAAATAAAAATAAATTTTATTTTTGGGTCGGATTTGTGGTCCTAAAACCACTGTTCCGATTTCACTGAAAAATGATCTGTTGCATAGAATATCATTAGCGAAACAAATAATTTAATTATCTTCTATAAATTAATCTTCCTATAAATTAATCACAATTTTAGGGTTTCATCTGAAGTTTCATTTGGACTATAATAACTTGTGTCATTATCTTCCTATAAATTAATCCCAAATTTATGGTTTCAACTAAAGTTTCATTTGTTATTTACATATTTTTTATATAATTTTTTTTACCTGTGTTATAATATAAAATTAATAAATTGTATTAAACATGAAATTTTTACTAAAAAAAGAAAAGAAAAAGGCACAAAGCACCGAAAAGAAAAAGTGTATCTTTTTATTTTTCTACTTGTCCACCATTGGTATCGCTGAAACATTTGTATAAATAGTATGAAATTTGGTACCAAAATAATAAAATTATATAAATAGTCTGAAATTTTTATTTTTCTACTTGTCCATAGGTATTAGGGTCACTGAAGCATCGAAAAGAAAAGGCACAAACATTTTATTTCCAGATATTCAATACACGGAATCTTGTCAAGTTGCAATATCTCCTTGGTTTCCAAAGAGACCAATTGGGGACAATCCGCAACGATAATAAAATGATGTCGAAACTTAACCTATTTTGTGATAAAGATTCCAACTCTTTCCAACCAGATATGTCAAAATTTATTGAATTTGGGAATCTCAACAATGCCTTCTCTGCTGAAATATCAAACTTTGAAATGTGTTTAAGAGACACCTTTTCAAAGAGGTAACCGCCTCTGCAGAAGAAGAGGCTTATCCACCAATTCTTCACACCCTTCAATGCTTAATTCACATAGAGGCAAAAAACTTGAAATTGAACATTGAACATTGAAAACCAAATACCTATATTCTTAATTACTCAGTGTTTCACTTAACTATCAAATTAGTATTTTTTTTTTACTTCAAAACTCATTACGAAGAATGAACGCTGAAAACCAAATAATCATAAACTAAACTAAACAACTATTTTATTACTTTCTTTTAACAAAACAAAATTATAATTCAATTAAGATAAAAACAAGGTCTTAGTGCTCATACTGAGTGATTAGATAAGAAAATCAATCAAAAACCCTAAAAATAAACAAATCCCAAAAAGAATTTTACCTTCAGGATTATGTTTGAACCTGGATTGAGCTGGACCAAAAGAGGAAGATGGAGAACTTGGGTATCCACATTTCATGGCCAAAATTATTTTTAAAAAAAAGTAAACTTGAATTATTTTGAGGTCTCTACAAGAAAAGGATGAAGAGCGCTGCACAAAAAAAAAAAGCCTTATGACAAGTATAGAAACAAACATTAAGCATCAAAATAAAAGAGCCACCAACAATCCATTCCCAACACTAATCAATGTAAAAGAACACAACATAAAATAATTAAAAAAACCATTATATGGTTGAATTAGTTTTTCTACCCAATTAATTTTATTTTATTTTTAGGAAATTTAGCCTCTTTATGTTTTAAAAGAGAAATAAGTACTCTTATAACAATAGTTTAAATAAAATCATAAGAGATGCTTGTTGTATGTGATGAATTTCAGTACAATAGCAAATAGCATACTTAAAAGCTATATATGGTTACCAAATCTGAAGAAAAGCTAAAACATACAGTGACTAACATTTTCTCCTAAAATATACTTTAGAATATCTCTCCTAGTCATGAGCCCTTAACTGCAACCTCAGTTACGAGCTGCTGAAATATATAAATCAAGTGAAATTAAATTAAAGAGATAACAAAACAAGTATAGACACATAAAATGTCACCACTAGAGTAACTAAGTAACTTAAAGCACTCTAATACACTCAAACCCAAGAAAAGGATACATAAGCATGATTTCCCAGCAAACCAAAAACCACCTCATCACCTAAGTTCAACGCACAACTTGTAATGGCCTAAATTCAAGGTTATCGGAATAGTGGTTTCATAGCCACAAATTTGATTTAAAGAGAAATTTATTTTAATATTTTTGCACGAATATTGATATGATAGAAAAATCGTATGAAAATCTCGATAGAAAAATTTTACCGGTTTAGTGGTTAGTTAGAAAAAGAAATTATTGAAGAAATTGGATAAAAACAAGGTATCGAGACCTCGATCTCGTAAAACCAAGTCAAAAATATTTTTATAAATATTTATGAAATGTTAGTAATGTGGTATTGAAATTTTGTTAGGAAATTTTAATGTTTGGGTAGTCAATTAAATGAAAAGGACTAAATTGGAAATGGTGTAAAAGTGGCTGGGATGATTAAATAGCTTAAGCGTCTAATGAGAAGGATTTAAAAGACAATTAGACCTAAAATTTATTTGGGCTGGATGGTAAGGGCATGAAATCAGCAAGAAAATGGATGATTTAAGGGCAAAATTGGAATATTGCATAATTAACTAAATAAAATTAGGACTAAAATGGAAATATCTAGATTTCTTGTGATTTCTCTTCATTCTCATCAGCCAAAATGCCATAGGAGGGGTTATTTAAGCTGGTATTTCATAATTTTAGCACCAAATCTAGAAATTCAAATATGAAGCTAGATCAAGGAAAGGAAAAAGTTCGGGATTAGTAGATTTTTGTATATGAACAAGTATCAAGGTAAGTTCGTGTAACTTGAATTATATTTTTAAATGCTTGAAATGTATGTCATTGATGTGAATATGATTTGAATGTTCATTGTATAAAATTGATGAAACATTGATATATTTGATAAAAAGGGGAAGAAATCCCGATTGATTGAAAGTAAAATTCGATGGATCTCTGAAAAGGAATTGGTGGTAAAAAGGATCTAGCCCGAATAGGTGATCCTATCCTGATATAGCCCTCCTGAAGAATATGTGTAAAATAGATTTAGTCCGGATGGGTAATCCAAATTAGGGTCTGAATTTAGCCTGGACTGGTTAATTTAGATCCAAGTTCATTAGAGTAATTGCCGTTGCAGGGGATTTAGCTTAGACTGGTAATCCTGACAATACTCTATGAGTTTATATTACAGGGGATTTAGCCTGGATTGGTAATCCCGTTGTAAGAATGAGGTTCGCGGGAGTGTGCTCTCTGAAATGGAAATGTGCGCATATGAATATGAATTGGCGGACCCGGAATTGTACACTAAAAGTGTACCTCTGAAAATCCATTGAAATTCCCAGAAATTCAACGGGATAAATATGGAAAATAATAAGGGTAATGGAAAACATGGAATTGATGAGCTCATCAATCATTAATCTTTGTATTGAAATTATATGATGCTATTTAAGTAATGTTTTGGTTGAGTTTGTGTGTGATAAGTAAATGGTAAATTGAGTGGATGTATGAATATTAATTGTATTGTATTGAAAATATTAGGTAAGTATAATTCTTGTTACATGAGCTTACTAAGCACAACGTGCTTACCCTATTTCCTTTTTCCCTGTTTTGTAGTATTAAGAGCTTGAAGGTCGGATTGGGTAAGAGACACATCACACTATCAACCTCAGCATTTTGGTATATCAAGAAACTTTATTTTGGAAATCAATGGCATGTATAAGTTAATAAAGTAAATGTTAATGTGAAATGAATGTAAAGTTAGCCATTGGTATGGCTAACAAATCCTGGTTTTGGTATATGATGAGGTTATCTTATGGATATGCATAAATCTATCTTGAAAATATTTTGAATTAGATTGGTTGATTTGGATTGGTCTAGGTTTAAAATTGCAAGGAATGTTAGATATCTATAAAGAGGTTATATTGAGTTCATAAAAAAATATTTAGGGTTTTGCGAAAAATTCCCTATGGTTTCGATTTAATCCTGGTTTGGTCCTGATGTATGTTTTAGGCTTCGGAGGCCCATCTAAGAGACGTCATAACAAGTTTCTGTAAATAAATAGTATTTAACTCGTAATAACGAAAAAATTAATTCGGTAAACTCTGGTAATGCCTCGTACCCTATTCCGGTGATAAATACGGGTAAGGGTGTTACACAACTGGTATTTTTCTTCACCACTGTTCCATGTATTTGCACTGGCCCCTAAATGGCAAAGAGTTGAACTTATGGTTTTGTCTTTTAATTGGAAATTGCGGTGCTTACTCAATCCAATTCTGAAATTTGATGTGCAAATGGAAACATTAGGATTCTGCAGTTCACAAAAATGTTGAACTCATTACAAATGTTATTAGAATTTTGATTTAAGTCAACTCAAAAAGATTGTCACTAGTTCATAAATCTAAAATTTACCAAACATGAAATGCTTAAATATACAGAGAAAATTATGATAAAAAAGATAATATAAGAGAGAATGCTTTATATGTTAACTATCAATTAAACAAAGACTAACTGTTATAGAAGATATTTTTCTTAAAGAGATGTTTGAAATTACCAACGCAGACTGTGATAAAAGCCTACACCAAGGTGTAGAAGCTATTTCTGGCCAATAGCCCATGTACAGAATGAACACCTCCCATTGTCTAAAATAATTGGCATTGGACCTTTAAACAACCAAATTCAATTTCAGTCAAAATGACACTCATGAGTTGAAAAAAAAAAAGCTAAAAAGAACGATTCAAAAATCAAGAATCAAAATCATTCAAACAACACTTGTAAATTCAAGAATCAAGAAGTAAGAAGTGAAAGAACGCATCTAAAAACTCAATTGCAAAACCAAATTAACTGAAATTAAACTAAAAAAAAAAGAGTTATTACGAGAGGCATTGAATAGGCAATTCAGAGCCCGACCCTCTGAATGGATATGCAGTGTTTACATGTAATAACAATATATTTCTCATCATCGATTCCACTCCACTCTTCAACATTGATCAAAACCATTTCATCAGTTACCCATACCCACCAATTCGGTTCATTTTGGTTAACATTAATAAGAATTTCAGTAGAATGCTTCTCATCCCTTAATTTAGAATCAAATTAAAAAAAAAGCCATGGTAACTAATCAATTAATATCAATATTCTTACCAATAAATAAAAGGAAAATGAAAACGAAAAAAATTTTATCAACTTTATTGTCACAGTTATTAATCTAACTTGATGCAGTGATAATTTATCAGTTCGATTAGGAATTTCTTGTTGCATGCCCTTCGTTCATGGAAAAGCTATATAAGATATCAGAAACTACAAATAATTAATACAAAAATAATAATATAAGAACCTGTAGCTTCATTGAATGGAAACTCGATTTTAGTATTGGATCCATTAAGAGATTCGAGTAAGAGCAAAAAGTATTTAGATTCCATGGTAGATATCAACCGAGCATAGAGTTGTAATTAATTAAATAATTAGGTCTAAAAATTAAAAATAAAAAGAAAATCAAACAAGAAAAAAGGGTTATGAAATTTATGTACCTTAGGAGGACAATTGTTTAAATAAGCAGGAGATTCAGAGAGATTGTTGAAGAGTTTGAGGTTCTGCTCCAAAAGATTATTGAGACTGTTGATTTTCAGATTTTAGGGTTTCTAATTTTTTTTCAAGCTTGAAAGCGTCCTGATTTTTAGGAGAATCATCATCGGGGGTGTGATGGTGGTGGCAACATTCCATGGCAGTCCAAGTGACGTTGGCGACTTCGAGAACCATCTTGGCAACCTCCACTGCTTCATGGCCAACCGATTAGAAGGACTGAGGAACAGAAAAATAATAATAATAAAAAGAACAAAGGAAGATGATAAAAATTGAAAATGGGAAAAAAGAGATCATATTCAATGCCTATGTGGTGTTGAGTAAAAGGAATGGCTATGCAACATTTTCCCTAGATAAGAATGGATTCAATGCAGGCTGTAATAGGCATTATAGCCAACCAAACATTGGTTTGGTGGTGGGCCCACCGAATTGGGCTGTAATTTATTCCTATTACACCCAACTAGTTTCAAAATTACTTTATCCATTACATCACACACTTATTATTTATTTATTTTTTTACAAAAAGATGGAAACAAAGAAACCAAATTCAAATTACCCCCTTTCCATAAGTGTCACTATGGAGCAAGGGTTCAAGGTTTGTTGACTTTGTCTCAAGATGAACTAGACCTCTCTCAATATTCTGAATTAAATTTGCCAAGTGATCCATGCAAATATTTCCTTCATGATGAATGTGTCTAACCTCGGTCACGCATCCTTCATTTATTAAATTAATAAAAAGTACTTATTCATATTTTATTATTATCAGTGATTTATATAACAAATTTAATCATACAAGTACGTATTCATTATTTACAACTTTTATAATTTAGTCATTGTACCTTAATTAATCACTAATTCGACAAAATTACCTATAAAAAATTCAATTAACCTATACAGTAAATCTGTAAATATTTACATTAACTATTTATGAGTTTGACTTAAAGAAATGAGGGCCCATTACTTCATTTTCTAACACCACTAACTTTAGGGTCACTACAATTGTACTTTAACTAACTATCCAATTAGCAAATTCGTTAGACCAAAATTCAATATAATATTATAATTAACTCGTAAATATTAATTGATAATATTTACGGACTCGATCATTAGAGAACGGGATAGAAAATCGGGCTATTACAATAGTAGTAAAATTAACAATGAAACAAAAAGTTATATAATATCTAAATAATAACAACAAAATTGTAGCACTATGATAGCAAAAAAATAACAAATAGTAGTAGGAAAGAAAATTTAGGTAGATCCGGGCTGGGCCGAGCTCGGGCCAAAAGAAGCTTACCTGAGGTCCGATCCGTTTAGAAAATAAACTTTATTTTTTGTTCAAGCTTATTTTTCGAATCTATATTTTAACAAAAACTTCTCACTTTTCAGGCGAACCACGATAAGTGAAGATTTGGTGCAGAAGCATTAGAGATGGGAAAAGAAATAGAAGAAAATCATGAACAATTCCACGTTGATTTAAATGACGAACAGTGTGGCGATGAAGCATGAGAAGGAGGTTGAGTTATGGTTTTAAAGAATATTTTTATGAAAATGATGAAGCTGATTTAACATAGAGCAAGTAAAAGGGATGGAATAAATTCCATTAGCCGGAGCTGAAGGAAAATTTAAAATTTAAGATAATTTATCCACTTCATTTTAATTGTAATTCTTTTAAAAGAAAATTGATCCGCCAAGGAAGCTACATGCAACATGGATTTAAAGAGTGGGTAGGGGCAGCAAGGGAGTTGTTCCAAGCCCCAAGTCGGATACCATGAATTTATTTTTAACAAAACCATTTACAAAAGATTAAAAAAATTCTAAAATTTCAATTTAATGTAAAAAAATTATTAAATATTTTTTTATAATTTACAAAAAATATTTAATTTTTCTTTTACAAAATTATCAAAATCCAATTTAAATTTGTATTAGATTAATTTAATTACTGTTTCTAACAACTTTTTAATGTAAAGTTTAGTTTCTTAGATTAATTTTACTTATTAGTCCAAAAAGATACTTTATTTATAAAATATTATTATTTTTAATGGATTCTAAAATCAAATATAATTTTTAGAAGTAATTCTAATATTATGATTTTTAGAATTTTTAATCATATTGTTTTTTTAAAGTATTTAAAAAATCATAATTTAATTAATACGTATGCATCAGACGGGCAACAAAAACTAGTTTAAGAATTAGGCATAGATTACTCAATATTTTTTAGCCATGAGGTAAAAAATAAAAGATTAAAAAGATATGTTGATTTAAATGAAACGGTAATCAATACCTATTTATTACAGTTTCAATTGTGTTATCTCATCTCATGTTGTATAAAATAAAAAATGAAAGTGGAAATGTGCAATAATGTAATTTCGTGGGGCAAAACACGTCAACATGTTCATCTCCCGCGGTTGAACACTTCAACTATTTGCAAAAAATCCAGACGAATAGTCCAAAACACCCTTCCATTCACCGCCCAATTTTAACAATATATATTTCCCTTAAGAAGGCAAAACACAGAAAAAAACTTGCCTTGGTGCCCCCACAAAAGAATCGCTATAGCTTCAACAAAAATGAGCAAACAATTCACAGTGCCGCCGGTGGTTTTTCCGTCCGGCGGTGGTGTCAACCCCAACGTCGGCAACATCAACCAACGCCGTGTCCCAACGGCTCCTTTCCAGCCCTCTTCCTCCGCCATACCCTTCATGGCCTTCGATATGGGGTCGGTTCCATCATCATCCGGATCCTTGGGCGGCACAATCTCCACGTCAGCCATATCCGCTTCCGCCTCATTCGAAGACGAAGAACCCCTCCTCGACGAACTGGGCATCCACCCGGACCAAATCTGGCACAAAACGAGATCCATCCTCAATCCTTTGCGGGTCAACCCGGCGGCCCATAAAGACTCGGATCTCTCCGGCCCGATCTTCCTCTACTTGTCTTTCTGCTTATTCCAGCTCCTCGGCGGCAAGATCCAGTTCGGCATAATCCTGGGGTGGATTGTGGTCTCCTCGATTTTCCTCTACGTGGTTTTCAACATGTTGGCGGGTCGCAACAACGGCAACCTAGATCTGCACACGTGTACGAGCGTGGTTGGTTACTGTATGTTGCCGGTGGTGATATTATCGGCGGTGTCGCTTTTCATGCCGCAGGGGATTGGTGTGGTGAGGTACGCAACGGCGGGGGTATTCGTGGTTTGGGCCACTAGGTCTTGCGCCAATTTGATGGTGGCGCTTGCTGATGGGGTGGAAGAACACCGTGGGCTGATCGCGTATGCTTGTTTCTTGATCTACGCATTATTTTCGCTTCTGGTCATATTTTAATTCAAAACTGATATTTATAAGAATATATTTTGAAATTTGATATCTAAAATGTTACAGAATTGCACACTCTTTGGTTTCTGAATATTATGAAGGACATTTGGATCAACTCTCACCATTTCATCATCAATTTAATACCAAATTACAACATACTAAAATTTGAATACATACATCATCTATCTCCATGCTTACTTCAACTCAATATATGATTCTTAAAATTTATTAAATTTTTCTATATTTAAATTTACTAATAAATTATCGATTGAGTTTGACATGAGTATTGTTGTCAATGTAGTAAGATGTCCTATTGCGAGGATTATAAATAATTTTAGTTATTGTGTCAAAAAAAATTTAATAAATTTTATTTTAGCCTACCAATAATATTTTTTAATATTTAAGTGATTATTTAAAAAGCCTTTTTTTATTTTTATTCTTTATCCATCACTATGAGTGAAAATTTTAAAAGTTGTTAAAATGCTGATCACTTAGGGCGTGTTTTTCGTTGTGATAGAAAAGCATTTTCAAGTCAACGAGAATATTTGACATTTGGAGTAAAAAAATGCGATTAAAAAGTGTTTTTTCAACTAAATATAAAAGTTGAGATTTAAGTATTTTTGAATTTAACTTTTTGAAATGCAGTTTATTTAAATCCACTTATTTATATTAGTTATTTAAAATGTATACGAAAAATTAGATTAATTTATATTTTATGTATCATTATATTAAATTATTTAAATATTATTTATTATTATATTAAATTATTTAAATCTTATTTATTATTATATTTAAGTTTTAAAATAGTTTATGCATTATTAATTATACAAATAATATTGATCACTTAAAAATATTTAAAAATTATATTTCATGTATCATTATATTAAAATATTAAAATATCATATAACTTAATTACTTTTTTTTTTACTTTCTACTATAATGTCTAAAATGAATATTTTAACTTTTAATACATATTTGGGAGTTTGAATCTGATTGATTAACTGCTATTTTTATTCTTTTCCTTTTTCTGATTCTTCCCATCTTTTTAGAAATTGTAAAACATTTCCTTGAAATGTTCCAATAAAATAATTTAAAAAAATTTCTTTTAATCAATTGTTGTTGTTTACAATAGCAGTCATAGACTGTGCCTAATCATTTATAATTTTTTCATAGTTTGCTATATGAATATTTGTAAGATTTAAATATATTCCTCCCTGAGCAATATTTCTTTTATTTAGATCATCTGTCCTATATGAGACAAGTTGGGTAGACGACTCTCCTAAATTTTCAGATTTTATTTCATTAGTAGTAAAAGATCCAGTTTGATTACCAAACATTCTAGTTGTATTTTCAACTTGTTCACAATTTCTATTAAAGGATCTTAAATAGTCATCTTTTAGAAGATCGGAATATAATTTTCTTTTTCCATTAAGGTCTTGATATGTTTGATCAGTTTCTATTGGTTCAAGTATATCTATATTTCCATTGGTTCTAAGTTTATGGAGTTATTTGAACTACTACTACTACCTGTAGAATCATAGTTTAATATATAATGATAATTAAATAACACAAATAACTCTTTATGTTTTTCGTAAATTTGTTCTATAAGTTTTAAATATTCTATTCTTTTTTCATTTTTATCAGATGTGTCGTAAATTTATTTTTCCAATGTTCAATAAGCTCTTTATAAGATTGGAAGTCATATTTTTGTTGATAAGTAGAATTTCTTTTCTGTTTTTCAGAGTTCTTATGCTTTTTATCTTTAGTAGATGTTTTTTTTTTATAAAAAGTGTCTTCTTCTTATGACAAAGCTAATATTATATTGCTATTACCATACTATAAATGACCTAATTTGATAAGTGCTAAAACTATTACCATAATATAAATAACCTAATTTGATAAGTGCTAAAACTATTACCATAATATAAATAACCTAAATTGATAAGTGCTAAAAGAAACATGTTTTAATCTCATTATTAATGCGATTTTGAGTGATAATTCGATGTTATTTGTGAATTTTATACTCCTAATTCTTTAAATTCATGTTTCTATACTTAGGAGAGCATTTGGGAGTAAAACGAGTGAAAAACGAGTGAAAACAGGAAAGTTGGAGTAAGGTACAAGGGCCACATGGGTTGACCCCTTCCACATGGCTGTGTGAGCCATAAGGGTTGCCATACGATCATGTGGCGGGTCGTGTCGATTTCGGGATTTGCACTCTACACCTGCAAAAAAATATGATTTTTAGGTTTTCCGGGCATTCTAAGATATATATATGACAAAAATAAGAAGATAAGAGTGAGCCGTCATAGAATACTCAAGAAAATATCTCGAAAAACACCATTGAATCTGATTCTGAAGAAGATTTCCATCAAGATTGAAGACTCCAAGTTGATTTCTTAGGAGATTGTCATGAGTTTCTTTATTTCTTTTAGTTGTATTGTCTTTAGGATGTTTTTATTTGCAAGCATGAACTAATTTTCTAAATACCTGGGGAGATGAACCCTATGATGGATTCTATAGTTTGATTTTTATTTTATACAATAAATACTTAGATCTTGTTCTCAATTATATGTGCTTAATTCTTGGTTTAATATTTCTACACTATTGATCAATGTTTGATGTGTTTAAATTAGAGAAGGAATAGACCCTGTTTAAGAGTAGATCTTGCATAATTGAGTGGAATTACATGCAATCTTAGAAATAGGACGACATAAATCTATCAGATTATAGTCAAATCTAATAGGGGAATTCATAGATCATGTTAATGCGATAATAGGGGTTTTAATTAGAAAAAAAATTCAATTAATCAACCTAGAGTTAGTTGCTCTTACTTTCAAAAAAGATATTAGCATAATTTAGGGATTTCTATGGTTCAAGATACTAAGTAAAGAAATTGCGTAATTTAGATTGATAATGACATGAATCTAGGTGGATTCTTTCTTGGATATTGTTTCGCATATTGATTGTTAATCGTTTATTTTATTGATTTGTTCTTTGTCACGTTCGTAGTTAATTGATTTAGTTAATTTTAATTTTAATCAATCACTCGAATTTATCAGTTAAATAATAGAAAGACGGTGATTACTAGTACTTTTAGTCTTCATGGGCACAACATCTTTGCTCATCGTAGCTATACTATTAATTGATAGGTGCACTTGCTTTACTCAGATTTTTAGTTGGTTTCGCGAGGCATCAAGTTTTTTGCGCCGTTGTCGGGGACTAAAATATTAGGAAAACTTTATATATATTAATTTAGCCATTTTTTATTTTTATTTAATATTTTTAAAATTTTAATTTTTACATTTTAATTTTTTTGTTTGTTTGATTCTGACAGGTTCTTTTGGTTTATGACTAGAGGAAACCCGTTGGAACTGTTAGTTTATGATAGTGAGATTGAAAAGACTACTCACCGAAATTGTAGAGAAGTTAGATAAGCAAGGAAAAGTCAACAAATTTTAATAGACGATCAAGAGGAAAATAATATTACTGTGGAAATAAAAAATAATCAAAATAATCAGCAGCTTTCTACACCACCTGCTCGTCGTACTATGTTTGAATATGCTAAGCCCACTCTGATTGGGGTTGAATCGAGTATTGTTAGACCAACTATTCCTAAAATAAATTTTAAGCTGAAGCCGAACACAATTTAGATAGTACAACAATATGTCCAGTTTGATAGGTTACAAGATGAAGATCCAAATGCTCATTTTTCTAACTTTCTAGAGATTTGTGACACATTTAAGATTAATGACATTAGTGGTGATGCCATACACTTATGGTTGTTCCCATTCTCTTTGAGGAGTAAGGCAAAATAGTGGTTGAATTCACTTCCACGGGGTTCTATCACGACTTAGGATCAGATGACTGAGAAGTTCTGTTGAAGTACTTCCCACCAATTAAAACAGTTAAGTTGAGGAACAACATCTTTTCTTTTGCTCAAATTGAGTTGGAGACATTATATGATGTAAGAGAGAGATTTATGGATCTTTTGAGAAGGTATCCTCATCATGGGTTACCTTTGTGATTACAAGTTCAAACATTTTACAACGGTTTGAATCCTTCGACTAGACAACTAATTGATGCAGCAGCTGGCGAAACATTGAATAATAAGACACATAAGGCAGTTCAAGAGTTTATTGAGGAGATGACATTGAATAACTATCAGTGACAAGTCATGAGAATAAAACTGATTAAAGCAGCTCGTGTTTTTAATATAGATGCAGTTGCCATGTTGGCAAGTCAGGTGGAAGCATTGAGTAAAAAGATTGATGGGTTGAGTTGCAATAACGCAATGAATCCAGTAATGCAATGTGATGCAATTGGAGCAGGGATAATCAATCTGGAATGTTTACTCTTTGGTTTTAATATAGAGCACGAGCAAGTCAACTTTATGGTTAACAATTTTAGACCTCAAAATAACCCCTATAGCAATAATAATCTAGGATAGAGGAATCATCCAAATTTTTCTTGGGGTGGTTAAGCAAATCAAAAGTCACAACCCCTTCCGGGTTTTTAGCAACTTATCAGCAAGAAAAGAAACTGAATATTGAGTTTTTAGCTAAATTTATTTTAGTGTCCAAAATTCGATTTCAGAACACTGAGACAGCTTTGAAAAATTAGCAAGCATCGATTCAAGGGCTTGAAAATCAAGTTGGATAGCTCACTAAACTTGTTTCAAAAAGACAACAATGTAATTTACCTAGTAACACCGAAACTAAACCCAAAGGAGCAAGTCCACGCAATCACTATTTGAAGCATTGAAAGGTTAGTCGAGTCTGAAAAGAAGCTGAATCTAGAAGCTGTTGAGAAAAATGATGGGGTTGAGGACAGCAAGAAAGAGCATAAGCCGGTAGTCAGAGTTTAACATCCCGTTTTCCAATGGTGTTGGGAATAGTGGTTTTGAGACCACAATTCTGACTAGTAAGTTAGTGTTTTATTGATTATTTAATATTTATAGGAAATCTATAATGTTGTATTAGAGTTTGATTAAGAAGTTTTAGTGTTTAGTTTGGTAATTAAGTAAAAATGACTAAATCATAAAAGTTACAAAAGTTAGTGGTTATTAATTAAAAGTATTAAATGGTTTTAAAAACTTGAATTGATGGCCTTAGATGGTAATTAGACCATTACAAGTTATAGTAGACGATTTATGGTTATTAAATTATGAAATTTTAGTTAATTTTAAGGGTAAAAAGGTAATTAAAATAAAACAAATTAAACAAAAAAAAGAGGTTGTCATCTTCTTCTTATTATTATCGAATTTTTAAGAGAAAAGAACTACTATTGAGGGAGCTTGGTTTTCAGCTAGGTTGTCTTCATTGCATGATCAAGAAACGAGTAGATCTATTGTTCATTATAGGATTGTTGAATAATCATCTTCGATCCTTGGTAGCTATTGCAATTTGGTAAGTTCATACGATTATTTTGGTTATAATTCATTATTAAATATTGTTATTGATGTTTATATATTTTTAAAAATGTTGAAAATAAATTGGCCTATTTTAATTATACTGAATTTTTGAAATGATTTTAATGGATCGAATAAAAGTTTCATCCATGAGATTTATGACTGAATTTTTGATTTGGACTGAGTTCTTGCATGTGTTGCGGACTTGGATATAACATGTGTTTAGGATTTATCCTGGATTGGTAATCTGTTGTTGTTTTACATGTATATATAGCCCTGACCAGACTAGTTTTTTTGTGTTGTCATTGGTTTAGCCTAGACGAGTAACTTGACACATTCAACCTGTATTTGATTAGCTCTTACGAGCATCATTTATTTTTGGAGTTATGTATTGAATAATTTTATAAAGATCCATCAGAAGAATTAAGGTTAATTGATATGAAACTATTTCAATGAAATAAATGAATTATGAATTTTGATTATCCATGCATTTAAATGTTACTGACGTGAAATCGTTGGATTATGTTGTAATAAGGTTGAGGTTGATTTACTATGTGGAATAGCTAGTAAATGAGTTTAGTAAGTTAATGTACTAGTTTGTGGAAGCTTACTAAGTAATTCAATACTTACTTTTGTTATTATTTCTTTGTAGATTTTGAACTTTTGGGTCGTGTTGATCGGATCACCGGAGCTCACACATATCATTATTATCGATAAATTTTGAAGTCTTGGTTAGTGATTACATGTGGCATGTATATAAGATGCTTATTTTGTGAATGTTTCGACATGTTTTGTGCTTAGGTTGCAAATGCTTGTATATGTAAAGTTGATACACGTATTGTAAGTTTGGTCCTTTTGTCAATATGTGATAAAGGTCATGTTAAATTGTTACTTAGGTTAATATATGTTATCAAGTTGTGATGATAATGTTGTTGGTTCTTGATGTTTGAATGGATGAAATGTATGAATTTGTTAAGATTGAATGTAAATTTACTTGATAATTGGATTGTGGTGTCAATGAGGGCACATTGGTTAGACACTTAGGTTATATATTTTGACAAGTTTTAAACTTGTTTTGAAGGTGTTTTGATAGTATTTAAGGGTTGTTTTTAGGCTTGGCTTGTTACCCAAGTGATTTATGAAATTTGCACGGCCTCTTCACACAACCATGTGTTATTTTAAATTTTAATGCAAGATTGTTCACACGGTCACAGAGAGTTACACAGCTTGGCGACACGGCCGTGTGACCTTATTTGGAATACACACACGGTCTAGCATACGGCCTACGACACAGCTATGTGACCCTATTTTGAATACCCATATGGGCAGACACACGGGCTGGAAGATGGTCGTGTGTCCCATACTTCGAATTATACATGATTGGCCACACAGCCAGGTTTTCAAGCCACACGGCTTGGGCTATGTCACATGGCCGTGTGACCCCTGTTTCGAAAATTTTCTAATTTTTCTAAAATTTTCTATTTTGTTACAAATTAGTCCATGAATGTTTCCAAACTATTTTTAAAGATCGATAGGCTCAGTTTAAGGCCCATAATTGCATTTATGCTATAAAATAAATGTGTATTTGTACATCAGTAATTGATTTGAATAATTGTTTCTGTTTGAAGTTAAATGTTTTTAAATGTAGTGTAATATTCTATGACCTTAATCCGGTAACAGAGACGAGTAGGGGTGTTATATAGAAAATACAAACCATGAATTTCGTATCAAGCATCATTGAAGAAAGATTGCATAAACAAACAATATGATAAATTTATTGAACTTTTGAAAAAAAGTGCATATTAACTTACCTTTTGTTGAAGCCTTTTCGCAGATGCCAAAGTATAAATTTTTTTTAAAGGAGCTGTTAACAAAGAAAATGAAGTTAGATGACTCGTCAACTGTGGAGCTCAATGAGGATTGCTTAGCCTTTCTCCAAAACAAATCACCCACCAAGCTTAAAGATCCAGGACGTTTTACTATTCATTGTCTTATTATTAGCTTAAATGTTGAAAAAGCTTTGGCTAATTTGGGGGCTAGTATAAATGTTATGCCTTATAAAATGTTTAAACAACTTGGTCTCAAGGAACCAAAACCCACTAGGATGAGTATTCAATTAGCTGACAGGTCAATTAGGTATATTAGAGTTATTATTGAGGATGTGCTTCTGTAAGTAGATAAATTTATATTCCCTTTTAATTTCATTATATTGGACATGGATAAGGCTATTAAAGTCCTAATTATCTTAGGTCGACCCATTTTAGCTGCTGTTAAAACTGTTATTGATGTGGGTAATGACGAGCTTATGCTAAGTGTAGGTGATGAAAATGTTACTCTTCAAACACGTGATTTTGTTAGAGTTTCTACTGAGTGAGGTGATACTTGTTATTCTGTTAATGTTAGTAATCATATGGCTCGACATTCTTTGCAAGAATTCACTATTGAATACGTGTCTGAATAGAATCCATCTCAAGGTGTTAAAGGACGAGTGGAGAGTGAATGGTGCAACTCGATGAATTAGATGAATGGAGAAAAATGTAACACCCCACACCCGTACCCTTCATCGGGACGGAGTACGAGGCATTACCTAACTTGGTCACATACGTTTACACGTTTCTTAGTCAACACAATTTGGTCAAATTTAAAACTTTTCCAATCTAAATCAAAAACTCTATAATAAGGGCCTACAAGGCTCCAAACATTCATTTAAAACCATTCGGGAATGATTCAGACCTTCCAACAAACTCTGAAAAATATTACTAGAAACATGGGCACACGCCCATGTGGGAGGGGCAACACGCCCGTGTGACTAATTCGACATGGTCGTGCTGTTGGCCCGTATGACTCACACGGCCTAAGCAATACAGGGACACGCCTGTGTCCTTCACTCGTGTGGAATTTATTTTAAGTTCACACCTACAGGGGTTTTCACTCAGCCTGGCACATGCCCGTGTCTCTGACCCGTGTCCTTCACACGGCCATGACATGCCCGTGTGTAAAAACTTAGACATTCTGTTTCTGACGTCAGCAATTCTTAAGGACTACACGGCCAAGGCACACACCCGTGCCCTTCACACGACTGAGACACACGACCGTGTCTCTGCCCGTGTGTTTACTACCATGCATACTGACTTGAAAATTTTACGTGCAGGGGACACATGGCCAGACCACACGCCTATGGGGCAGACCGTGTGTCACACGTGGCCTAGACACACGCCCGTGTGTCTACCCGTGTGGACAATGTAAGGCTATTTACCAAGCCTCTTTGTCGCCCTTACTTACACAACCTACACAATAGTAACCAAAACCAATACAAGCACAAGTCATATAACTAAATCAGCCACAATAGGCATTAACTCATCCATGAGATTAACATTTTCATATAAATCAAAATAAATGTTAGCCATCATTCAAGGCTTAATACAAAATGAAGGGTTTCCAACTTAAGCCAACACATTTGGCCAATTCTCAATGACACAAAATTATTAAAGTCTAAGTCTTATATATGCCATACTAAATATTAAGAGTTCTAACTATACCGAATGCTTCGGCTGATAGTGTGATTGTTGCCTCCGACGTCCGATGATCCTTGAGCGAGTTAGGCGGCACTATAAGAAAATGGAAAGGAGAGGGAGTAAGCATAAAGCTTAGTAAGTTCCACATAAATAAATATACAACAACAACTTTACCATTCATTAACATGCTCATAGCACAAAAGTGGGCATAAGCATAACTTACTCATCACTATCCATACAAATCTCATAGCATATATCGAGCTCATATCTCATACATTTCAAATAGGTACCTGTACCACTCACAACACGGTTATACTTTTCTTATTAACTTAAAGTCATAACTCTCACCGTTGAACCATTCGGAACCCTACTGGATATTCATTAAGCCTCAAATGTGGGTAAGGTGCCGATGCCATGTCCTAGACATGGTGTTACACAGACTCTCGCATATTCGTGCCGATGCTATGTCCCAGACATGGTCTTACACTGGCACATCTCGTAACCGATGCATGTCCCAGACATGTCTTACATTGGCTTACGTCTCGAGGCCGATGCATGTCCCAGACATGTCTTACACTAGCATTCGTCTCAATGCCGATGCTATGTCCCAAACATGGTCTTACATTGGCTCTCATAATGTGGCCGATGCATGTCCTAGACATGTCTTACACTAGCCTACAATAACGCATATGTCATGGCACGAATATCTGATTTATTTCCTCGGTTCAAACGGGAACTCTACTATCTCTATTATCATCATACCTTCTCAATTCCACAATCAAGCAATTCATGCTATATTAATTCAAATACAAGTCAATACATACATTAGCAATGTAGTTGTATTATTTACATACAACTTACCTCAGATTACAAAATGTGGCGACTAGTCGATTTAGTCGATTTGCTTGGCTTTCCCCCGGTCTAGGTTCGGGTTTGGTAATTCTTGATCTATAATAGCAAAATGTACTTATTTAGTCACTAAATAAAATTAGGCAATCAAAAGTTCACTTCTTTGGTGAAATGATTGTAACAACTCGATTTAGACCCTAGTCGAAATAGTGGTTTCGGGACCACGAATTCGAGTTAGAAAAATATTTAAAAATTATTTTTTGTGTTTATTTTGTGTGAATTTATATCTGTGAAATTTTCGTGCTTTAATTTTATCGTTTGAGCGTCCGATTGATTAAAGGGCTTAATCGAGTAAAATGAAAATTTGGTGGTTATTTCTAAAAGGGGCCGAATTGCTAATGGCTTTATTAATGGAAGCCTTTAAGTTGTAAATAGCCCATTTACATATTAGTTGGACGGTATTAGGTATATATTATATAGTTTTTATATTATTTCATTAAGGTTATATATGTAAATTAAACTTTAAATTATAATAAGTTATAATATATATATCATAAAACATACAAATAAGCCATGTTCATCCATTTTCTTTTGACCAAAACTAAACAAAAAGAAAAAGAAATATTAGAAGCTAGAATTCGGCCATCTTTAAAGCTCAATCAAGGTATGTGTTTAGCTCGATTTTTAATAATTTTTACGTTTTTGAGATCGTTGCTAAGTAATCTACAAGACCCATGCTTGAATTTTTGATTTTGATGAATATTTTGAGTTATGACATTGATGAGAGCTTGTGATTTTTTTTTTTTGTTTGATGATGAAATATGAAAGATATGTTTTGGGTTAACATGTTTTGTATTAGAATTTTTGATGATTTTGAGTAATTAGGACTAAATTGCAAAAATAATAATTTGAGGGACTAAAATGTAAAATAAATGAAATATATGGACTTGTATGAATACTAGGAATATTCAGCCTAACATGAGTGAAGTGAAATTTTGCATATTTTGTGTTCTGTGCAATAGGGACTAAATTATAAAAAGAGTAAAATGTCAGGGGTAAAATGGTAAATTGCACATTTATGTGCTTTTGGACTAAATTGAATGAAAATATGTTTGAATGAGCTTAATTTGAATATGTTTAGATTAAGAACCAAAGAAATCAGATTTGGATCGGGGGAAAGCGAAAGTTGTCGACTAGCTGTCCCTCCGTTTTACATTGTCCGAGGTAAGTTATAAGCAAATAGACGTACTTAATTTTAATTAAATGCTAAATATATATGTTGAAAGGAAATATATGAATTTATATATGCTTTGGCTGAATATGAATAAGCTTGGCTACTATATTTCTGAATTCGTTTCAACCGAGTTACGACGTCCGAAAGCCCCGTATGAACCTTAGGAATAATTAGGTTACATATGTCATGACATAGGATTTCGATATATGTGTACAAGTAAGACCATGGCATCGATATGTGATTCTGATATATGTGTGTGAGTAAGACCCTGTCTAGGACAGTGACATCGATATGTAATTACATGTAAGACCATGTCTGGGACGTTGGCATCGTACGATATGTGTGATTATCCAAGTGTCCTATCCAATTCTGAATGGTTCATCAGGCATCAATAAGTTGTGATCGAAAGTGTAAAATGAGTGGAAACGACCAGATATGGAATAGTTGGCTACCTAACTAAAATAAAGTAAGTAATTAATTTGGTTATTTGTTGTAAATCATGTATGATGCAAATAAAGGATTTATGTGATCACGATATATGCGTTTGGTCTTATGAATGAATGATATGGATATTATGGAATTGGTTTTTGAATAGGTGTATTCAAGACCACGTATATTTGGCTATATAGATATGTATATTTACATGATGTTATATTATGATTTTGAGCTCAAGTATATAAGTGTATGTATATTTGGTATATATATTTTTTAACATTTTAGCTTGAAGGTTGAATGATAATTAATTATTTGGATTATAATATCATTCAGCCAAGCCAAGCTGGCATTTATGAATGAATATATATATAATATGAACTTTATATGTTTGGATCTAAATGTGTTATGAAAATATAATTTTGCTTGGTTTAGTTAAGTTGATATTATCATTGGGTTGTACATTTGCTTATGACTTATTAAGCTATAGAAAGCTTACTTTATGTTTATGTGTGTTTTTGTTTTATAGATTTTTGGATCAAGTTACGAGCTCAGGGATCATCAACAAAGTTCATCACACTATCTACTGCTTCGGTATTTAAAAAGTTAAACTGGAATTATGGCATGTGTAGGCTGGAATGTGTTTTGAAATATTGAATTTTGGTTATGTATAACTAAAGCCATGCGAAAATGGCTTTATCTCTAAGTTTGATTTTGATTATGTTTGGTTATTGTTTTAACTGTTTTACTGATGATGTTATGTGTTGTGAATGAATGGCATGACTGATGGATGATATATGTTTTTGAAATGGTTGGGTAGTGACATGAGTTTGGGCATTAAAGTTGGTTAATGACTTTGGAAGTGGCATGAATGAATCGGCTATAAACATGTTTGTTTAGTATGAATGTATTTTATACTAAGATATGGTATATATGCGAACTTGCTTATTATGCTCAATATCGATTTAATATGTTCTTAGTATTAATGTTTAATGAGTTTAGTTTTGATATTTCGGTGATGGGAGTTTTGATTGTGTATGTGTGATCGTCGAATTTCCGTGTGATAAGTTTTATAAATTTGTAATGACTCGTTCTTGAAACTAACTATGATCACGATGTAGGCAAGTGTACCTATCCAATAGTAGTATAGCTTTAGCAAGACCAGATTGTCGAACCCAAAAGACTATGAGTACTAGTAATGACCGTCTTTTTATTATATAGCCGAATAAAAGAGGATTGTTTTGACTAACAAATTAAACTAAGAGCTTTCAGAAAATAGAAATTGGAAAATTACTATTGTGGAAAACGATTGATTGAGACAATACCTAAGGAAAAATCCACCTAGACTCTTGTTATTCTGGCTTCGAATCGGACGATTTATTCATTCAACTTGTTCCATAGAAATCCCTAATGTATATTATTATCCCTTTCGAGACTAATAACGTCTAATCCCTATGTTGAAATAATCGAGAGTTATCTCTAATTAACACCCTAAGGCTGCATTAACTCGATCTATGGATTCCCTTATTAGGTTTCACCCTAATTCGGCAAAATCTTAGCACCCTATCTCTAGGCGCGCAATCAACTCCGCTTAATTATGACAAAGTTACTCTTAGTCAGGGTCTATTCCTCCGCAACTAAGAGTAGTAAGTTGAAGTGATATCCTGAAATACCAAAACAAGAATTAAGAACACGTAATTAAGAACAAGTTAAATATTTATCATACGATTCAGAAATAATAACAAGGTTTAGTCATAGGTTTCATCCCCCTTAGGTGTTTAGGGGCTTAGTTCATAACTAAATAAGACACATCTCAGAATAATAAAAATTACAAAACATAAAGAAAACCCAAAACTCCTGAAGGGGAGGTTGAGGAGAGATCTTCAGTCTTGATGGTGGCTCCGGCTTCTGAGATGGATCAATTAGCTTTCTCGGAGTAATTCCTTACTCCCTATTCTCCATCTCTCTTTTCTTCCTCCTTTAGGGTGTATTTATAGGCTTTGGAATGCCTAAGAAGCCCTAAAATTTGTCCTTTTCTGAATGAAGCTTAACTAGGGTTCAACAGGGACACGCCCATGTGGCACGGCCGTGTGCGATTACTTCAGGCCGTGTTCTAGCTTGTTAGATTGGCACGGGCGTGTGAGCTGCCCATGTGAATCGTGCTTCAATTCTGCCAGATTGACACAGCCATGTGATTTGCCCGTGTGAGGAGGTCCAAGCCGTGTTGATTTCATGCTTTGGCCCATTTTCTCTATTTTTGGCCCGTTTCTCGTTCCTTTCGTTCTCCTATACTTACCTAAGGAGAAAACATGAAATTAAGGCATTAGAAGCATTGAATTCACCAAATCTAAGGAGAAATCATTCATAAAATGCATTAAGCATGGGTTATAAATATGTATAAATTACGGTTTATCAAATACCCCCACACTTAAGCGTTTGCTTGTCCTCAAGAAAAATCCTCGGATCATAGTTAAAATCTCCTTTTTCTCAACTTATAATTCCAATCAATATTATCTCAAATCATCTCATAAGTAATCATACATTGAGAACTCAACTATAAGAATATTAAAGCCTCAAACATTCAAAGTTGAATATTTAATCATGAAAAACTTAGGCAACTGCCTTCATCTAAGTAGTTATCATTGATTCGGAAGCTCACAGAGTTTAACATCGTCACTAAAGATTCACTCAAATCACTCGAAGTGTTTAAGGATAATGAAATTAGCACTCATTAGTCAATATGAAAAGTTATTACCATAGGCTTGAATGAAAACCAAATCTCCACCACTATAAATCGAGATGATACATCAATCAAAAGGTCTTTAAAGGGTTGTAATGAGGCTTGTTTAGGGGGTGTGGTCACAAGCTAAAAGAAAAGGTTAGAATCGAGATTGAACTAAAAATTAATTAACTAGAAAAATATTTAATCACCACTTGCGTACAACATAACTTCTTTTCTGACTATAGAATTTGAATAATGAAGCTTATAACAAAAGATAACTGTTAATATGTATACATTTTTTTAAATTAAGAACAAGTTAAATAATCATAACTAATTATTAAGAACAAGACATAGCTAAGCAATTTATCCAACTCAATTCTCGACAAAAAATGGGGATCGAATTAATTTAGGAGATTTCAACAATAATGGATTAAGGGTTAATATTAAGGGTAATACAAGGAATGGTTTATTAGGCTCAAAGGGGTTTACTAAGGGTTAATTGTGGAGGTAGGATTTTTATGGCATGAGTGGGTTAATCCTAAGTGCCTCTATAGTTTGATATATCAAATCAAATAGTGTGGTCTCAACATGCATAATCAGGCAAGTTCTAGAACAACAGTTCAATATTGGCACACTCAAAGCAATAATAGAAGTGAGCATGAAAGAATTAATAGATGCTCAAAAGGCTCAAAAATCTCACAAAAATTATGGCTTTTTGATGTTTAAATCTGTGGGATTCAATTCAAGATAATACCTAAATTTGGGGAAACAACCTAAAATTTTAAATTCTTAAACATCGTTTTATCATGCTTGATTTTCTAGTGTCTTAAAGTTTAAAAATCAATGCATGAATGCCTATGTTTTAATTCAAGATGTATCAATCAAAGTTATCAGTCAATTAAAATTCAACTTAAACATGATATGAGAGATTTACAAGAGAACAAAGCACTATTCAGGGATTTTTAGATAATGAAATGATTACCCCCCACACTTAAGATGTATATTGCCTTCAATGTACAAGATTAGATATATAAGAAAATATACGAACATAAGATAGGGAAAGAATGGAAACTTCTTGAGTACTGAATGAATGTCATAGTTTGGCGTTATGGAGGTGGAGGAGGATACTCCGGTGGTAGTAGAGGTTGGATACCACAGGTGTTGTGCCAAAAGAATATTATATCTCCTTATTGAGCAGGGCATGGTAGCCGTGGTTAGCCTTTTCCATTGGAGTTTGAAGTTCCTAAATGATTGTGAGCTTTGGAGCTCTGTGATAACTGTGATAAAAGTGGAACCGTTTAGGGAATATTAGGAAGAATGATTTACTTGTAAAAGGTTAGGCGAGAGTAAAGATTGTTAGATAAATATTATAAATCCTAATAAAAATAAAATGAAAGAAAAATAAAAAGTTGTCTTAAATGAAAATAAAAATAAAAATAAAAAATAAAAAATAAAAAATTTCTAAACATCTTCATAGCTAGATGGTTCGCGAGGTGGGACTGGCGATGAGATGTGGAGGTGCTGACAAATCTGCTGTAGAGAGCATCAATGTTGTCAAATCTTTGAAAACATTGCTGCTCGAATCTGTTAAGACGCTCTGAGATGTCAGTGTATGAAGCCGCCGCATAAACTGGCCGAAAAGGTGATGGTGGTGGGTGGTGAAGTGGGTCCTCGTGTTGGGTAGGGACATCATCAGTAATGTCCTCGGGAACCTCCTCCTCGGTGGATTGAGCGAGACGATATTGGGGAGGGTAGGTTCCTTGACGCCTCTTGATCATCCTCATGCTCATCATACTCGAGATGCCTTGTGGAGACATCTGGCCAATAAGGGTCAAGAATGATGCTTGGGCCGCAGTGTTGAGGAGTCCGAAGTATCGCTCCAGGCGAGTCACATTGTAATGACCCGAATTTTACCGTTACCGAAAAAGTGTATTTTCGGGTCTCTGTTTCTGAAAAACGGATTCGTAAATATTTATTAAAAATATTTACGAAGTAAAATGAATGGTTAATTAGAGTTTAATTAAGTGAATTTAATTTAATTAAGAGTAATTAAGAAAAATGACTAAATTGAATAAGGGGTAAAAGTTGAATTATAGATTAAAAGAAAATAAAAAGGACTAAAAAGGAAATTATACAAAAAGTATAAATTGAGGCGGTTTACCATGAAGAAAATCTAAGATTTCTTTTATGTTTAGTATATTATTATATAATAAAGATATTTTATGTTTTAATTATATTATATTATATTATATTATATTATATTATATAATATAAACTAAAGAAACAAAAGAAAGGAAATGGAAACATAATGAAACGAAACAGAGAGCAGGGGAGAAAAAGAAAGAAAGAAAGGGAGAAAAGAGAAAATTTAAGGTTTGAAGCTTTAAGCTTTAATAGGTAAGTCAATTAAGCCCTTTTTACTTAATTTTGATGTTTTAGAAGTTTTAGAACAAAGTTTTGATGAAATTAAGTTGATATTTTGAAAGTTATTAGATTTCTAGATATTATCCATGTTAAATAAAATGATGAATTAAGGGATAAATTGATAGAAATTCAAGTTAGAAATGATATAAGGATTGAATTGTAAAGTGATTCATAAGTTTTATGCTTTAAGGACTAAATTGAAAGAATTTCAAAATTATAGTTTTATGATGAAAAATAGATAATTATGTCTAAGTTTGGTAAAAAAAAATTGAGTAGAAATAAAGTATGAATTAAGATAGAAAAGTAAGTGAATTTAGTTAGGATTAAATTGAAATTAAAGTAAATCAATATTTTGTACTAAGACTATTTTGGACAGCAGCAGTAGTCTAAGTTTGAAAAATCACCAAAAATTGTATAAATTGAATTAGAGAATGAATAAAATATAGAATTAAAGATTATTGAGTCTAGTTTCTTATAGAAGAAATGGTATACGTAATTGAATTGTAAATTATGAGATATAATGAATTTTGTGAGACAAGGTCAGAATGAATTCGGGTTTCCCTGTTCTGACTTTGGAAAATCACCAAAAATTGAATAAAAATAATTAGAGGCTTAAATTTATATGTTTAGAATCCCTAATGAGTCTATTTTCAGGAGAAGTCAACAGGAATATTATCCGAGTTTTGTACTGTGAGATAATTAATTTTTAGTGAAGAAGGGACGAAACTGTCAGACAGCAGAATAGGGGTGAATTTAAAGAATAAACTGTACTTAATGGCTAAACCAAAAATTCTGAAAATTTTATTGTAAGAAGATTTGTGAGTCTAGTTTCAGGAAAAATTAGCGGATCTTAATTTAGAATTCTGTAACTCAAGATATGAATTAGTAATGTATTAATGATTATGAATTGTATTAATTTCGTAGTCAATGTGGTACTGGAAATCTCGGCTAAGAAAGGACAAGACAAAGTCAACGGGAGTTAGCTCAAAAATTACGGTTTGTATTTCTATAATCCGAACTTAGTCATTATTTATTATATTTTATATATTTATATACATATGGCAATTGTTAGTGATTGAATTATAATGTTTTACAATTGAAATGGATTGATTTTAGTATGCGATGAATTTATTGAATTTATATTGATTGAATTATATAATATATATGATTTACGTGGAAATTTGAATATTGAATGAATGTTATATTGAAAAATATATTGATTGGAAATATGAGGAAATTGATATGAATATATGTGGTTGTGATATTTGAATATTTGGTATTGAAAAGTGAATTGAATTGTATTGAATTATGAAATAATGTGCATAATTGAAATACATTTGTTGAATTGAATGAAATTGTATGAATTGTGAAAATGGGTAAATATGTGTAATTATCGGAATGAGATATTGATGAAAGAGTTATTAAATTGAGAAAGTGAATGAAATACCCTATTAACTAGTCGGGCTGAGTCGGATATAGTTGGCATGCCATAGGATATGGAAGTGTACGGGATTTGCCGGCTTTATCGATCAAGCACTTTATGTGTTGTATTTCAGGCACCTCCTGTGTCGTATCAAGCACCTCGTGTGTCGTTTTAGGCACTTTATGTGTCGTATACTGATCAGGTACTATGTACCGTTTTAGGCACAATGTGTCGTACTGGTGTGTTTGGGTTGGAATCCGTGTATCCGTCAAAGTCCGGGTTTGTTAATAGGGGTAAATAAGTGAAAGATAAATCGAATAAATTTGATTGATCAAGCTATTGAAATGAAACGAGAAATTGAATTGAGAATTGAAATTTTAGATATGAAATTGAAAATATGAACCAAAGGTTCATGAAATGATTGGAGTTCGAATTGATGATATATGATGCCACTTGAATTATGAATTGAAA
The DNA here is from genome assembly GCA_025698475.1 of Gossypium anomalum. Taxonomy (NCBI): domain Eukaryota; kingdom Viridiplantae; phylum Streptophyta; class Magnoliopsida; order Malvales; family Malvaceae; genus Gossypium; species Gossypium anomalum. Next base: position 55,471,444 of record CM046956.1, read on the forward strand.
TGTGATTTGAGATATATGAATCGTATGTATATACTAAAAGCTATCAGGGATAGTAAGTTGATATGATATAAATGAAATTGACTGTTATAGAAATGAATTAAAATGGAATATGATTGATAAGTGTATAGTTGAATATAGTTTAATGATATTGAATTGTGAGTAAATTAAGGAAAGCTATACCGAGTAGTAAGTGAAAGAATGGAGTAAATAATAATGGATTTAGTTAAGAATTGAACAATTATGTTATTGTGTTTATTATATGATTTGTATAAAATTTATATGGTAAGTAGTTGAAATTTATCTATGAATAAATAATTGAATAATTGTAATTGTTATTATGATATTAAGTATTTGTTATAATATTAATTGTTCGGATTATAGAAATACCACTGAGTATACCATACTCAACGTACGGTTTGTTTCCGTGCGCAGGTTAAGTAAAGATAGTACGTTGAATCAGCATCCCAAGATGATCCCGAATTTATTAAGGTAAAGTATGTTGAGTATTGATAATGGCATGTACCCAGGATGTTTAATGAGAGTCATTTAGGTTGTAAAAGTATTGATGAAATGAGTAAATTATGGTTGGCAACGGTATGTAGTATGAATTTTGAAATTTACCAAAAATTCGTAGTGATTCTAAATTAGTCCCGAATTGAATTTACTGTTCATATTGGACCGCGAGGGCCCATTAAAGGGACGACATTTTAAAACTAGAATGTGTGTGAATATTTATTTTAATTAATGACCAAAATTGGACTGTACTGACTAGTAATGTCTCGTAACCCTGTTCTGGTGACGGTATAGGGTTAGGGGACGTTACACACATATGGGCCAATGGAGATGACCCCTCTCCGATGTCGCTCCGTTTGGTGGCATATGGCAAGGGCAATGAAGTAGGCGAGGTCGATGACGTGCCCGTTGAATATACACCATAAATAATAGACGTTGTGGGTAGTGAAAATGCCGGTGCTCTTCTTTCGTCCTGTTAAAGTGTGAGATAATAGAGAATGAAGGTGCCTTAGGGACGGAGGGAGGGATGATGCTTTTGTGCGACTGGGTTCGTAGGTAGCCGATCGTGGGACGAGGGCGTCCCAACACCGTAAGGGAGAATGATGGATGTGGCAGTCAAGAGAGTGTAAGTCATTCTCTTCTCTGAACTCCTCGGTACAGAGACCCAAGGCGGTACTGAACTCGAGAATGCTTGGTTGGCGGATTAATCCACCTAAGCGAAACTGGACTGTACCGGGATCGTCGTAGTTGGTCATGACAGTTTGAAGATAGAATGTCAAACACAGTTCCATTGTGAGCTCGAGGTACATTGGCTCGATAATCCCAAAGAATGACTTCCATGGGTCGGTGGTAAGGAGAGCTCGGATTGCGTCAGCCAACTGGACTTGTTCGATAGCAGCCCAGTCTATGCAGCGGCCCGCTGCTAAGGGTCGGGCCTATAGTAGCTGATATAGTTCCTCTTGAGGTCCGTTAGGAAACTGGAGGAATGGGTGGCAAATTTTTGCGGTAGGGCCTGTGGAAGATGATGCTCCCTTCCTTTTCTTCGAAGCGGGGACGGCGGCTTTCTTGCCTCGTGAGGACGACATTGTGAACCTACCATAAATGAAGAAGAATAACAGTATGTATATATGAATTTGAAAAACCATGAATTTAAACTTCCAATTTCAGCAAAAATTATTAGTATGCACCAAAACACAACCAACAAAATCCTTTTGTACTTATCATTGTAAATGTATGAGTGTGGGCATGGTAATGGCATGTGAATAAAAAAAGGATGAAGCTTTCCTAACAACTTAATTTAACACAAAATGCATGATAAATAATCCAATAATGTAGAAAAAAAATGGTCATAGCATGATGAAAATAACAACTATTTTAAGAATAAACATTAAAAACTAAGCAAAATAGAGTTGAAAAGAGTAAACAAACACTGAGGGAGAGGAGAAAATGCATCAAAAATAAAGTTAGAGGCGGCGCACGGGCGTGGTATGGAGGCCGTGTGAACTTGCAGCAGCTAGGGTTAGGGTTTTTGAGTGGGGAAGATAATGAATAGTGCAGGGTATTTATAGATTTTGGGGCACACAGCCAGGGGACACGCCCGTGTGTCCTAATTTCAGGCCGTGTATTTCGCGTTTTTCCCTTTTTGGTGCTTCTGAAATTCAGTACATGCCCATGTTCCTTGGGCGTGTTGTTTAACACGACCGTGTCGCATGATCATGTTTTGCCTTGTTCGCTTCTCCCATGCCCGTGTATGCAATCCCCACGCCCGTGTTAATTTGACAGGTTCGCCCACTGGTGGTCAACACGGGTGTGTCTCACGCTTGTGCTAGTTTCTCAGTTTTGACCATGGTCCTCAGGCACGGGCGTGTCGCACACCCGTGTTGTTTTGGCAGCTTCGCCCACGACCATGTCGCACGACCGTGGCATTTTATCGTCGCCTGTGTTTTGGGAAAATCTTGCTTTGTTTTCACACGGTCTTACACACGCCCGTGTGCTTGGCCGTGTCCTTGTGGTAAACTGTTTTCAAGAGCAACGTTAGTCATGGAAAGTGTTAAACACTAAAATTTAAATAAGTTAATACAGTTAGTGCTCAGGTTGTCTCCCGAGAAGCACTTATTTATAGTCTAAGCTCGACTTACCTCTCTGTTGAATGGTTAAGGTGGTTTAAGGAGTTCGTACTCATCATTCCTGCTATCACTCTTATCAAAATAAAGTTTGAGCCGAGAATTGTTTACCTTAAAGGTGCCGAACTTGGGATGACTTACCTCCACTATACCGAACGGGAAAATACTAAGTACTATAAGAGGGGTTTCCTCATCCAGTTTGGGAGTGACAATGTAAGGGTCTGCGGTATCTAATAAGACTTGATCTCCAACCTTAAGTTGATGTGGAGAGGTATCGAGCTTATTTTGGCGTAGTTTCAGTTTATCGGGTGTTCTCGATTTATGTGCTCCCCATTCGTCTAGCTCCTCTATCTGTAGCCTTCGTTCTTCATGAATAGGTCTTCTAGTGTTGTTGGAATATGGCTCGTGTACTTCTTTCAGGCTCAATCTCTGCACAGTAGGTTGTATCGTATTGTCAGTTTTAGTAAGATGACGTGGATCATTACCTTCTATATTCGATGTGATGCTAGAATTATGAGCTTTAAGGGTGATCGTCTCGTCTCCTACACGAAGGGTGAGTTCACCTGTGCCAACATCAATAATTGTTTTAGCAGTTGCTAAAAAGGGCCTCCCTAAAATCAAAGGGGTGTTGGTTTTCTCCTCTATGTCTAAAACAACGAAATCAACGGCAAATATGAATTTATCCACTTTTCCTAGTACATCTTCAATGATACCCCTAGGAAATCTTATAGTTTTATTTACCAATTGGATGCTCATCCTAGTTTGTTTAGGTTTCTCAAGACCTAGTTGTTTAAACATTTGGTAAGGCATGACATTGATACTTGCCCCTAAATCGGCTAATGCATTATTCACATCTAAACTACCAATTAAGCAAGGGATTGTAAAACTCCCTGGATCTTTCAATTTATTGGGTAGCTTATTCTGTAGAATAGTCGAGCACACTGCGTTTAGCTCCACGTGTGACGCTTCGTCCAACTTCCGCTTGTTTGCTAGAAGCTCTTTTAGAAATTTCATTGCATTTGACATTTGTGACAGAGCTTCAATAAACGGTAAGTTAATATGTAATTTTTTCAAATGTTTAAGGAATTTACCGAATTGTTCATCTGAGTGGTCTTTCCTTGTTGCTTTAGGGTATGGCACACGAGGTTTGTATTCTACGTTCACCGTTTTATTATGACTTACCTCACCATCACCTTTGCTTTTCATATTTTCTTGCCTTGGTTCTGGCTCAATCTCAACGCATCCTTCTTGAGCATCAATTGCATTGAGCTATTCCCTTGGGTTTGGTTCAGTATTACTTAGCAAAATACCTTGTAGTTGTTCGGATATTAACTTGGCCAGCTGACCTATCTGTGTCTCAAGCCATTGAATTGATGCTTGTTGATTTTTGAGTGCTGTCTTGGTATACTGGAAATGAGTTTCTGACACCGAGATGAATTTGGATAGCATCTCCTCAAGGTTCGACTTCTTTTCCTGTTGATAAGGTGGCTGTTGGAAACCCTGAGGATTCTGTGGTCTTTGATTTCTTTGACCGCCCCAAGAGAAATTTTGGTGGTTTTTCCAACCTGTATTGTAAGTATTACTATATGGGTTATTTTGAGATCTGAAATTATTGTTACCCATATAGTTGACTTGTTCCTCTTTGGTTGTAGGATTGAATGGTGGGTATTTTGTAGGCACACCTCCTCCACTTGAATCGCCCCTCATCGCTGGATATATCTGCGTAGAACTAAGTAAACCATCAATTTTTTTATTCAGAAGTTCTACCTGATTTGACAACATGGTGACCGAATCGACGTTATAAACGCCTACTGTTTTCGTTGGCTTAGTCCTCATGATTTGCCACTGATAGTTATTCAGTGACATCTCCTCAATAAATTCAGAAGCCTCTTCAGGTGTCTTGTTATTGATGGTTCCACCGGCAGCTGCATCAATCATTTGTCTTGTCGAAGGGTTTACACCATTGTAGAACGTTTGAACTTGCAGCCATAGAGGTAACCCATGGTGTGGGCACCTTCGCAAAAGGTCCTTGAATCTCTTCCATGCATAGTAAAGCGTTTCTAAGTCCATCTGCACAAAAGAAGAAATATCATTACGCAACATGCATCGTAAAGCGTTTCTAAGTCTATCTGCACAAAAGAAGAAATATCATTACGCAACTTAGCTATTTTTGCTTGTGGAAAATATTTTAATAGAAATTTTTCGGTCATTTGCTCCCGAGTGGTAATGGACCCTCATATTAGTGAGTTCAACCACTGTTTAGCTTTATTCCTTCGTGAAAAAGGGAATAACCAAAGGCAAATGGCATTATCAGAAACACCATTAATTTTGAAAGTGTCGCACAGTTATAGGAAATTTGCCAAGTGCGTATTGGGGTTCTCATCCTGCAAATCATCAAACTGAACAAATTGCTGTATCATCTGGATCGTGTTAGGTTTCAGTTTAAAATTATTTGTAGCAATAGCAGGTCTAACTATACTTGACTCAGTTCCTGTAAAATTAGGTTTAGCATAATCATACATAGTACAAGGAGCAGGATTCTGATTTGCTAATTCAGCGGGTATGGCTGGAGGTAGCGGATTGTCTTGATTTTCAGCTATCTCTTTAGTAGTAGTTGAGATATCGTCCTCTTGCTCTTGTTCTGTGTATCTTAAGCTACGCTTGATTTCTCATCAGTTTCTACGAGCTGTACGATCAATTTCTTCGTCGAAAAGCAATGGTCCTGACGGGTTTCTTCTAGTCATAAACTATAAGAACCTGCCAGGAGAAAAAGAAGGAAAATTAGTAAAGTAAAAATTAAAGTTAAATTGCAAGAAAATAAATGGCTAAAGTAATAAAAATTGAGCATTCCTAATATCTTAGTCCCTGACAACGGTGCCAAAAACTTGATCGTCAATTTTTCGTGTGATAAGTTTTATAAATTTGTAATGACTCGTTCTTGAAACTAACTATGATCACGACGTAGGCAAGTGTACCTATCGAATAGTAGTATAGCTTTAGTAAGACCGGATTGTCGAACCCAAAGGACTATGAATACTAGTAATGATCTTCTTTTTATTATCTAGCTGAATAAAAGAGGATTGTTTTGACTAACTAATTAAACTAAAAGCTTGCAGAAAATAGAAATTGGAAAATTACTGTTGTGGAAAACGATTGATTGAGACAATACCTAAGGAAAAATCCACCTAGACTCTTACTTGTTATTCTGGCTCTGAACCGGACGATTTATTCATTCAACTTGTTTCGTAGAAATCCCTAATGTATATTATTATCCCTTTCGAGACTAACAATGTCTAATCCCTAGGTTGAATAACCGAGAGTTATCTCTAATTAACACCCTAAGGCTCGATCTATGGATTCCCTTATTAGGTTTCACCCTAATCCGGCAAAATCTTATCACCCTATCTCTAGGCGCGCAATCAACTCCGCTTAATTACGACAAAGTTACTCTTAGTCAGGGTCTATTCCTCCTCCAACTAAGAGTAGTAACTTGAAGTGATATCCTGAAATACCAAAACAAGAATTAAGAACACATAATTAAGAACAAGTTAAATATTTATCATACGATTCAGAAATAATAACAAGGTTTAGTCATAGGTTTTATCCCCCTTAGGTATTTAGGGGTTTAATTCATAACTAAACAAGAACACATCTCAGAATAATAAAAAATACAAAACATAAAGAAAACCCAAAACTCCTGAAGGGGAGGTTGAGGAGAGATCTTCAGTCTTGATAGTGGCTCCAGCCTTTGAGATGGATCAATCGGCTTCGTCTCCCCTTTCTTCTTCCTTTAGGGTGTATTTATAGGCTTTGGAATGCCTAAGAAGCCCTAAAATTTATCCTTTTCCGAATGAAGCTTAACTAGGGTTCGGCAGGGACACGCCCGTGTGGCACGGCCGTGTGTGATTACTTCAGGCTGTGTTTGAGCCTGTTAGATTGGCACGAGCGTGTGAGCTGCCTGTGTGAATCGTGCTTCAATTCTGCCAGATTGACACGGCCGTGTGATCTGCCCGTGTGAGGAGGTCCAGCCGTGTTGATTTCGTGCTTTGGCCCATTTTTTTCGTTTTTGGCCCGTTTCTCGTTCCTTTCGTTCTCCTATGCTCACCTAAGGATAAAACATGAAATTAAGGCATTAGGAGCATCGAATTCACAAATCTAAGGAGAAATCATTCATAAAATGCATTAAGCATGGGTTATAAATATGTATAAATTACGGTTTATCAATATGGTTTAAAGTAATATGTTTCAGCTAAGCAAGATAATAAGTAATGAAAAATGTTCCATGTTTGTTTTGGTCAATCGTTTTAGAATGTATTCAAAAGTTAAGTGTGGCCTTGGTTTTAGGGTAAATACGCACCATGCATACATGCATTAATAGCATGGTCGGCCATATTAAATTTTACTAAAGCTGCATCTGTGTTTGCTTATTAAAAATGATAATATGTGTTTAAACTTGGTGGAACCTGATGCATCTTTTATACGTTGGTTGTTTTATTCAAACCATAAATATGACTTACTATTAAGCTTATTTCAAATATATATAATTAGATGCCTTTATTTATTTATATATATACATGTATTTGAATGGATGTATTAGATTTATATTTAATTTACGAGATATAAAATTTACATTGATTAACATAGTAATATTGTATAATTGAATTGACAAGTTGGTATTGAATTTATTCCATTCGTAGTACAACATGTATGTGAACAAGACTTTTTACAAAATTAGGTTGATATTCCATTTATGAAATTATTGATGTCTTATATGTTCTGTATAAGTATAAACTGTTTAATTATATTTTGGATTATGTTTAATCTATATCATGCTGCTAATGAATTTTCTTAAGTTTCGATAATCGATTTAATTATAATCTTTGATGTGATTAAAGTTTTGAACTATAACATATGATGCATATCTGTATGAATTGTATTATGTTTGGTAATGCCTCATAACCCTAGTCCAGCGACGGATATAGACTAGGGGTGTTACAATGACCATTTTGCCCCTAGACTTTGACAAAATAACCATTTTACCCCTAGGTTCAAAAATCGATTTTTATCGAATTTCCTCATATCTTAAGCTTAGCTGAACCCTTTTTACTCTTTTGGCAACTCCAAATTCTCACAATTTCACACATTTATCATCTATTTTACAACTTATGAAAAATAGTCCTTTTAGGTGTTTTCATGAAAAATCCTTTCACAAAAGTTGTTTATTACACAACCAAGCTTCATATTCTTCCATAAAATTTTAGAAAACACCCTAAATGCTCTCATGGCAGAACCTTAGACATTCACCCATTTTGCAAAATACTCCCCTCATTTGAAAGCTCATGCTTCAAGGGTCTCAAAAATGCAAAAATCTTCAACAAAGGGTATGAAAATCACTTACTTCTAGAGATAATATGTAATACCCTATACCCGTACCTGAGACCGGGATAGGATACGAGGCATTACCGAGATTTTCAGAATAATTTCAATTAATTTATATTATTTAGTATTCATTTTCATGTTTCATGTAACATCCTTTTCATATATTCAATTCAAACATCATATAAAATACGATACAATATTTAAATTGTCATATTTACATGCTCATTCAAGTTATACGAACTTACCTGGCTAAATTGCAGAAATACCAAGATTTAGGTCATATTAGTAATTTACCATTTTCCCAATTTTCACCCAATCTTAAATTGATAATTTCATTCAATTTATTAATTTAGATAATAAAACAATTCATTCCCTTCAATTTGGTCATTTTTGACATTTTTACAAAATTGCCCCCTGATGTTTTACTTTTATTCAATTTAGTCCCTGAGCTTAAAACATGCAAATTAGCCATGCTAGCTACATATTCATATATATTTTCCTCCTCCTCCTCTCCATTCCACATCCTTAATGTATATATCATGCTTACAAGTAACATTATCAATAATTTCACTATTGACTTATATGTACATTCAAAGCTATCCATCCGTGTCATAGTCACTAAATTATTTATATCTGGATCTATGGAATTCCAAATTAAGATCTGCTAATTTTCCCTGAAACTAGACTCATATATCTTCTTATCATAAAATTTTCAGAATTTTTGGTTTAGCCAATAAGTACAGTTTATTCTTTAAAGTTTCCCCTATTCTGCTGTTTGACAGTTCCGACCCTTCTTCACTAAGAATTAATTATATCATCGTACAAGATTCAGATGATGTTCTCGCTTATTTTTATTGAAAATAGACTCATTAGGTATTTTAAAATATAAATTTAAGCCCTTAATTATTTTTATTCAATTTTTTATGATTTTCCAAATTCAGAACAGGGGAACCCGAAATCATTCTGACCTTGTCTAATTAAGTTTATTATATCTCACAATTCACAATTTCATTGCCTACACCGTTTCTTCTGTAAGAAACTACCCTCAATAATCTTTAATTCCGTATTTTTTTATACTCTAATTCTATTTTCACAATTTATGGTGATTTTTCAAATTTAGCCTACTGCTGCTGTCCAAAGCTATTTTAGTGCAAGATGTTTATTTACCATGTTTATAACACCCTTGTTTTCTTTCTCTACACTATTTCCCATCACTTTCTCTTATTTTCTCTTCACTAACATATCAAGAACATAAGACCAGATATAAGAAAACTTTACATTAACATCAATTTCATGCTTTTTCAATAATATTAATCTTAAAAATATATTGAAATCTTAATGTTCTTAACTTATTTCATTGATTTCAATCTTTAACTTGATTTTCTCTCTCCTCCAGCTTCTATTTCTTGAATCTAACTTGCTATTCTAACTTCCCATAGTCTTCTTGTTATCTTTCTCTCTTGATGGCTATGGAAATTATTTTGATTTCTAGGTGAAAATGGTGAATTTTTGGTGGAAGGACCAAATTGTAAAGAAAAGAAAACTTTCTTTTCTTCTTCTTCTCTCACGTTGGTTTGTATGGGAAAGGAAAGATGATGATAATTCTTCATCTTTCTTTCCTTATATACTAGATAAATAATAAAAAAATAATAATAAATATCTCATAAAAATATTAATAAAATAATATTTATCTAATTAATTAATTTAAAATATCATCAACATAATCATTACATTCTAGAATTCTCTCTCTTACTAATTAACCATTTTGCCCTTCATGATCTTTTAGAATTCCATCCTTGAGTCATCCCTTAATTTGGTAAAATTGCGATTTAGTCTGTCATAATTTTTTACCTATTCAATTTGGTCCTAATTCATCAATTTTCCTTCGTTTCTAGATCATTCCACCCTTAAAATATTTGCACTATTGGTCCTTAAACTTTTTTATATTTACACTTTAACCCCTCAAGTTTTAAGTATTTACTCTTGTACAACAAAACTTTTCACACTTTTACAATTTAGTCCTTTCCTGAATCAAGATATCATAATTTTCTTCTCAATGTTGTCATAACTCAAAACTTCTCTTTTTATCACTTATTTCCATATTTTTCTATATCAATGATAATATCTTACTATAGAGATTTTCAGGGTATTACATAATAAGTTGCTATAAATTTCAAGCTTCAAAACCCTCCTATGGATGGTAAAAAATGGTGAAGAAGAAGAAAATAAAGAGGATGTGGCCTTTGTTTTATTTTAATATTAAAGTTAGTCGAAATTGGTGACCAAAACTCACCTAATTTTGACTTTCTCATCAATTTGTCTCCTATGGTCGGCCAAGCTATCTCAATAGGGTCTAATTGCCCTTTAAAGACCCCCAATTTTAATTCTCTAGCTATTTGACACCTTTAGCTATCAATTTATGACTTTTGCACTTTATGCGATTTAGTCCTTTTTTGCAATTAAGCTCACAAACATTAGAATTTCTTTACCAAAATTTTCATGCACTCTTAAAAACATGCTATAACATCTAAATAGTAATAAAATAATTTCTCTGACTTCGGATTCATGGTCTCGAGACCACTATTCTGACTAACCCCAAATTTAGGCTGTTACAATTCTCCCCCTTAAGGATTTTCGTCCCCGAAAATATTACTAGCGAATAAGTTTGGGTAATGATCTCTTATAGTCTCCTTGGGTTCCCATATGGCTTCCTCGACTCCATGTCTATGCCACAAAAATTTCATGAGTGTACCTTTATTCCTCAATTGTTTGACTTATCAAGCTAAAATCCTGACCAGCTCTTCGCCATAACTCATGCTCGGAAGAATCTCAAACTTTGTTGGCGCAATCACATCCGAAGGGTCCGATCTATATCGACGTAACATGGACACATGAAACACATTGTGAATCTTTTCTCATTCCGTCGGCAAAGCTAATCGATAGGCAACCGGTCATACTCTCTCGATAACCTTTTTACTGACTTGAAACTCAATTTCCTTTCGTTTCAAATCTGCGTAGGATTTCTGTCTATCCGAGGCGACCTTCAAGCAGTCGCGAATAACTTTAACTTTTTCTTCAGTCTCTTGGACTAAATTGACCCCATGAATCTGATTCTCTCTCAACTCAGTCCAATATAAGGGCGTTCGACACTTTCGCCCATATAAAGCCTCATAAGGCGCCATCTTCAAACTTGACTGATAGCTATTGTTGTAGGTGAATTCAACCAATGGTAAGTACCTTTCCCAATTACCTTGAAATTCGAGAACACAACACTGCAACATGTTTTCTAAAATCTGAATCACTCTTTCTGACTGACCGTCGGTTTGCGGGTGAAATACCGTGCTAAAACTCAACTTTGTTCCCAATGCTTCTTGTAACTTTTTCCAAAACCTTGAGGTAAATCTCGGGTCCCTATCTGAAATAATTGCCAAGGGCACCCCGTGCAGTCTCACAATTTTGAAAATGTACAAGTCGGCCAATCTCTCAAGGGAGCAGTTGATACGCACTGGTATAAAATGTGCTGACTTTGTTAGCCTGTCCACAATAACCCAAACAACATTATTTTTTTTGGGGTTATCGACAAACCCGTCACAAAATTCATAGTAATCTGATCCCACTTCCACTCTGGCATCGTTATAAGCTGAAGTAGCCTGAAGATACTTGGTGTTCAGCCTTCACTTGCTGACACACAAGACACTTAGAAATGAACTCTGAGATATCTCTTTTCATTCCCGACCACCAGTACATTTTCTTCATGTCGTTGTACATTTTCACACTACCCGGGGGGATGGACAAACAACCACTATGTGCCTCTCGTAGAATCTTTTGAATAAGCTCATTGTCCTTGGGTATACAAACTCTATCTTTGAACATTATACATCCATCGGTACTAATACGAAATTTGAATTCTTTCCTCAACTCACACTGAGTTCTCTTGGCCTACAAATCACTGTCGTTATTCTAAGCTTTCCGAATCTCTTGTAGAAATATCGATCTAGCTCTCAACTCTGCTAGAACTGAACCATTATCAGACAAAGCCAAATTGGCGTTCATTGCTCTCAATGCAAATAACAATTTTCTACTCAATGCATTGGTGACCACGTTCGCCTTTCCCGGGTGGTAGTCGATAATCAACTCATAATCCTTTATCAGCTCTAACCATGGTCGTTGCCTTAGGTTTAACTCCTTTTGAGTCATCAAGTACTTAAGGCTCTTGTGATCGGTGAACACCCGACACTTCTCGCTATACAGATAGTGCCTCTGAATTTTCAACGCGAATACGATGGCAGCCAACTCTAAATCATGCATCGGGTAATTTTTCTCATGTGACTTTAGCTGTCTCGAAGCGTAAGCTATGACCTTACGTTCTTGCATAAGCACGCACCCCAAACCATTCAATGAGGCGTTGCTATATATTACAAACTCCTTGCCCGACTCCGGTTGCACTAACACTATGACTCCGGTCAACAAAACCTTTAATTTCTCGAAACTCTGTTGGCACTTTTCTGTCCATTCAAACTTAACATCCTTTTGTAGTAGCCTTGTCATCGGAGTAGCTATCATAGAGAATCCGTTTACAAACCGTCTATAGTATCCGGCCAAACCTAAAAAGCTTAAAACCTCAGTCACATTCCTCGGCGGTTTCCACTCAACAATAGCCGAGATCTTGCTTCGATCAACTCTAATCCCATCTCCCGACACGATGTGCCCTAAGAATCCAGCCTCTCTAAGCCAAAATTCACTCTTACTGAACTTGGTGTATAACTGCTTGTCTTTTAAGGTCTGTAAAACTATCCTCAGCTGCTCCGCGTGTTCACCCTCATCACGCGAGTAAATCAGTATGTCATCAATAAAGACCACTACGAACTTATACAATTACGGCCGAAAAATACAGTTCATCAAATCCATAAACACTGTCGGGGCATTAGTAAAACCGAAGGGCATGACTAAGAACTCCTAATGCGTGTACCTCGTCTGAAACGTAGTCTTCGGAACATCTTGCTCTTGAACCCTTAGCTGATAGTAGCCAGGCCTCAAATCAATCTTAGAAAACACGGTGGCTCCCTTCAATTGATCGAACAAATCATCGATCCTTGGCAAAGGATACTTGTTCTTCACAGTTACCTTGTTGAGCTGTCTATAGTCAATACATAACCTCATCGACCAGTCTTTCTTTTCCATAAAAATACCGGGGCACCCCACGGTAAATAGCTCGGTCTTGCAAAACCCTTATCCGTTAACTCTTGCAACTGTACCTTCAACTCTTTCAATTCCGTCGGAGCCATCCTATACGGAGTAATCGGGATAGGTGCCGTACCAGGGACCAACTCGATACCAAATTTGACTTCCTTAGTTGGAGGTTATCCGGGCAACTCTTCCGGAAACACATCTCTAAACTCACAAACCACTTGTACCGATTCAATCTTCAACTCAGACGCTTGAGTATTCAACACAAAGGTGAGATATGCCTCATATCCTTTTCTCAAATATTTTTCAGCATTCAAAGATGACATCATAACAGACAAATTATTCGATTCATCTGGTCCAACCCGAAGAACATCTCTGTCTTCACATTTCAACTCAATAACTTTTCTTCCACAATCCACTAAAACACTATGAGAAGTCAACCAATTCATTCCAGGGATTACATCAAATTCATTAAACGACAATGACATCAAGTTAGCCAGAAAACATTGACCCCTAATTGTCAAAGGATAATTTCTACACACTTGGTCTACTAGCACATATTTACCTAAGGGGTTGGACACTTTTATCACAAATTATGTGGGCTCTACTAACATGTTCATACGGGATATCAATTCCATACAAATATAAGACTGGGTAGACCCCGGGTCAATTATAAAAACTACAGATATATCATGGATAGAAAAAGTACCCGTGATCACATCGGGAGACTCTGCCTCTTCTCGGGCATTAATAGTACAAGTCCTTGCAGGCGCTCTGCCCTCGGACCTCACTGCAGCGTCTCTTAGGGCACCACTGCTAGAAGCCCCGCTTCCAGGGTTCTTTTGTGGTCTACCCCTTAATGGAGCACTACTTGCCTTCACTTCTTACTTTTTCTCTCTCTTTCATTTCGGGATAGTCTCGGATGAAGTGGTCCAGTGACCTACATTTGAAGCACCCTCTTTCTTTACCTCAGCACTCGCCGAAATGGCGTCTACCACATTACGAACATTCTGGCCTATTATGTCGGGCACTGTCGACACTCACGATAGAGGTGGCTTGGGTTCTAGAGGTCGTGTTCTACTGGTTCTTGTTCCTGTTCGAGAACCCCACTGAAGTATTCGATCGGGTAGAGAATTCTATATATTTCTTAGATGAGGACTGATGCAATTTCCCCATCTGTCTTTTTCTTGAATCCCGTGACTCTATAGCCGCATTCCTCCTCTCTTTAACCAACTCTTCCGCTTTGCATGCTCTCTCAACGAGTACCACAAATTCCCTTAACTCTAAGATGCCAACAAATACTCAGATATCCTCATTTAGACCATCCTCAAACCTTTTACACATGGCGGCTTCTGAGGACACACACTCCCGTGCGTATTTTCTGAGTTTCACAAACTCCCGTTCATGCTCCGTCATTATTCTACTGCCTTGCTTTAATTCTAAAAATTCCTTCCTCTTTTGGTCTATAAACCTCTGGCTAATATACTTCTTTCGAAACTCTTCCTAGAAGAATTCCCAAGTTACTCTCTCTCGGTACCACAGAAAAGAGATTGTTCCACCACTGGTAGGCCGAATCTCTCAAGAGCGATACTGCACACTTCATGCACTCCTCAGGCGTGCATGACAATTCATTAAATACCTTAAGGGTATTTTTCAGCAAAAACTCTGCCCTCTCTGGGTCATCATCTATACTAGTCCGAAATTCCTTAGCATCTTGTTTCTGAATCTTATCCACTGGAGGTTTCTCCCTCCTAACCATATTCATTCCTTGCGGTGCTACAGGGGCGTACTGAGGAATCGAAGGAGGTGAGGGAGGTGGAGTGTTCGGATTCGCTCGAACAAACTCCGTGTACCAAGAATCCATCATTTGGAGGTAGGCTTCTCTTGTAACACCACAAACCCGGCCTAGATGTTATGACCAAACCTGGCGGTGTCACATTGAAGTGCTATTCAAAAATTTGCTCTTGCTCATGTAAACCCGTTGGGAATTTTAGGCCTCTTTGTTAGAGCTCAAACTGAAATAGCTATCTGTTATTGATTTTAAATTTTTATTACTTTTAAAACATTGTTTGCTGCGGAAGCATTTCAAAAGTGTTGTGGAAACGTAGTGTTTTGAAAACAGTTATTGTTTTGAAAAACCGCATACTACTTTTAGCAGATATAAATCATAATAAACAATAATCCCAAATTAAAACTAGAAAATTAGATGGGCCTTATTACATAATTAAAAACCCAAAATGAAATCTAATAGCAAATAAACGCCAAATAAAAAAAAACAGGAGCAGTAGTGTGGCCATCTCCGAGTCCCTCGCTTCATCGATCCACCTAAGGATTACCTGTGCAGTTAAAACAAATGGGTGAGTTTATGAAAACTCAGTGTTTAATCCCAATATCAAACAAACAATGAACAACACAGTCTGGGCCTAAGCTCATATTAGTAACAGACTGGGCCTGAGCCCATTATGGTAACAGTAACAGTGTGGGCCTTAGCCCAATGCAGTAACAATACAGTATAACAATGCAACCCAACCCAAACCGGCCAACACACCACTCCGTACCACTAACACACCATGTGCGGACAAAGTCGACCCATCTAGCCAACACACCAGTATCGTAGCAAAGCTGCCAGTAACAATATCACAACAAAACTGCCAGTAGCAGTAACGCAGCAAGGTTACCAGTATCAGTATATGGCACATAGGCATGAGTAGCGGCACGAAGCCATCAATAGCGGCACAAAGCCATCAATAGCGGCACAAAGCCATCAATAGCGGCACAAGGCCATCAATAGCGACACAAAGCCATCAATAGTGGCACAAAGCCATCTATAGTGGCATAAAGCCGTCAATAGTGGTGTGAAGCCTTAAATATCGCAGCAATACTGCCAGTAATAGTAATGCAGCAAAGCTACCAGTAATAAGCTTTAAGCCATCAATAGGTCTACAGTCGTCTTGTGCGACCCGTGCAACCTTAGGTCCACAGTCATCTTGTGCGACCCATGCGACCATATCAGTACAGTACACTTCGTCCAAAATATATAAACCCATCCTCATGCAAAATATCATGCCATAAATCATACATATATGCGGAATGTCGTACCCAGAAAGAGCAGTCAAATCATAGCAAAAATCGATCATTTACCCTCAAGGGCTAAAATAGTCATTTTACCCTATAGGGGTATTTTGGTTATTTTACCTGCCTTAGGGTCTAGGTACTCTTATCGACCCATCAGAAGGTCTACAGTCGTCTCGAGCAACTCGTGTAACCTTAACGGTTCTAACAGTGTAAATGGGCCCAAGGCCCATATGCGGCCCAAGTAGGCCTACATACTAATGTGACCCATCAAGCCCAAGAATTACCACTGTCATACAAACTACACAACCCAATCTAGTATTTGTCATATATTGCGAAATTTATCCATGTAGAGCCCATAAGCCCATTGGGCCCACATAGCCTATTTCAGCCCTTCGTGGCCCAGAGCGGCCCAAACTCATGAGAATGCTCATGGAGGCCTCTACCGTCTTACGCCCATGATTCATGGGCTTGGTTTACCACATGTGCGTTCGCACACTTATGTGGCCAAAAGGCCATTCTTTTAGATTTTCGGCTTTTGCCAATCTACAGTCTATTTAGCGTGTGCATACACACCTACTTGCGAAAGCGAATGAATTAGCCCATGCACTCCACCTAACACAACAGAGACTTCGGTTAAAATCTAAAATACGCGTTTAAAAGAAACCATAACTGAAACTTGTTCCAAAAGACTACTTACTAACGCCTTGTTTGAACGAATGTAGTTACAGCCCGCTTAGAACGCCGACGAAAAATGATATTAGTCACTTGATGATTATCTGCATGACAGCAAACCCTTTGAACATACTGCTTACACAAAGATTAAACATCACACAACCACCCCAAGAGACATGGACATTCGGCCAAAATCAAGAACCCTAAACCAAAGTGCCTCAATTAATAAAACACTTATGAACAGTGTTACCTTAGAATAGGAGACAAGAGGAAGATTCTGATCGTTCTTAGAGTCCAAATGAACTCCCTTGCTCCGCGAGTGATACTACAACCCGAAACAACAAATACCATGATCAAAGGAAAAAGTGATAAAAAATGGCGTTTAGGGAGAAAAAGAAAAACTAATCGAAAAACAGAGTCAATAGAGACTTACCAACTGATGCCTTGTCAACGCAAAAGTGATTGAATGAAAGGAGGAGAGAGAGAAGTAGAAGAGAATCAGCAATAGAGACTAGGAAGAAGATTGATAGAATGAAACAAAGTTCAGTTACAAAAGGGGAAGTGTTTGGCACCCAAAACCAATGTGAGCAAAGAAAACAATAACGGCAATATTCAAGAGGAGAAAAATAGGGAAAAAAAGGAGAAGCCGGCTAAGAACACACGATATAGAAGAGCAATCCAAAATACCCGAGTGGTCACAATTGGTATTCGGCCACCAAAAGAACAATACCCGAAAAAGAAAGAGGAAAAGATAATCGCTCAGCGAACCCCAAAACTACAACACTCTTTCGACACAAAGAGCACAAGTGATCGAATTTTTCATAATAGGCTTCCCACTTTCGGCATGACACTACCACACACCTCAACCTTCCCTATTTCCCTCCTAAAATCTCTCCCCTTATCTCTCTTCAAATCTCTCAAACAACCAATTCAAACTCCTTCCAAACTCCACCCTCCTCTCTTTGACCAATTCAAATTCTACCTTGTAGAGTTTCAGTCGGTTTTTGCTTCTCACGTGGCAAGGGAGCAAAATAAATACTCTTTTTACCTTGCCATGACTTGAACCTTAGACCTCAAGAGAAACATCCACATGCCACATCCACTAGACTAACAGGCTTTTTATGTCATACCTTACCCAATTTTATTTATAACCCTATTGACCAAAGATAGGGGTTTTATCCTTAAAAACCAAAATTTTTGTGGAAGCCAGGACTTGAACCCATGACTTCCCAGGCACTTCTAAAGCACACAACCAGTAAGCCAAACACTCCGTTGTCGCACTTCCTAGTACATATAAATTTTTATGTGTAGCCTCCTAACTATTCCTATGCTCAAGGCCCATTCCTTCTTGGCCCAATTTAGGGGCATTACATCTCTAGCCCTTTTGCCCTGACCCATAGTCACGGGCTCACTCTCAATTGGCGCAGTCTTTTCAGTGGGAGTCGGCGCATTACTCTCTACGTCATCTGCCGTTGCTCTATCAAAATCTATTTACTATATAAAAATACAATTTATAATCGTCAGGAGTCGTCACACTATCAATATATAATTATGGCATGTACAGCTAAACTCGTACTCTCGCTAGGTTAGTCCTAAAATAGACTAAACCACAGCTCTGATACCACTAAATGTAACACCCCACACCCACACCTGTACTCTTCATCGGGACGGAGTACGAGGCGTTACTTAACTTGGTCACATACGTTCACACGTTTCTTAGTTAACACAATTTGGTCAAATTTAAAACTTTTCCAATCTAAATCAAAAAATCCATAATAAGGGCCTACGAGGCTCTAAACATTCATTTAAAACCATTCGAGAATGATTCAGATCTTCCCATGAACTCTGGAAAATATTACTAGACACAGGGGCACACGCCCGTGTGGGAGGGGCAACACGCCCTGTGACCAATTCGACATGGTCGTGCTATTGGCCCGTGTGACTCACATGGCCTAAGTAATATAGAGACACGCCCGTGTCCTTCACTTGTGTGGAATTAGTTCTAAGTTCACACCTAAAGGGGTTTTCACCCAGCCTGGCACACTCCCGTGTCTCCGGCCCTTTTCTTTCACACGGCCATGACACGCCCGTGTGCAAAAACCTGGACATTTTATTTCTGAAGTTAGCAATTCTTAAGGACCACACAACCAAGGCATACGCCTGTGTGCTAGGCCATGCCCTTCACATGGCTGAGACACACGGCCATGTCTCTGCCCGTGTGTTTACTACCATGCATACTAACTTGAAAATTTTACGTGCAGGGGACACGGCCGGACCACACACCCATGGGGCAGACTGTGTATCACATACGGCCTAGACACACGCCCGTGCGTCTACCCGTGTGGACAATGTAAGGCTATTTACCAAGCTTCTTTGCCACCCTTACTTACACAACCTACACAATAGCAACCAAAACCAATACAAGCACAAGTCATATAACTAAATCAGCCACAATAGACGTTAACTCATCCATGAGATTAACATTTTCATATAAATCAAAATAAATGTTAGCCATCATTCAAGGCTTAATACAAAATGAAGGGTTTCCAACCCAAGCCAACACATTTGGCCAATTCTCAATGACATAAAATTATTAAAGCCTAAGTCCCATACATGCCATACTAAACATTAAGAGTTCTAACTATACCGAGTGCTTCGGCTGATAGTGTGATCGTTGCCTCCAACGTCCGATGATCCTCGAGCTAGTTAGGCGGCACTATAAGAAAATGGAAAGGAAAGGGAGAAAGTATAAAGCTTAGTAGGTTGCATATAAATAAATATGCAACAACAACTTTACCATTCATCAACATTCTCATAAAACAAAAGTGGGCATAAGCATAACTTGCTCATCACTATCCATACAAATCTCATAGCATATATCGAGCTCATATCCCATACATTGCAAATAGGTACCTGTACCACTCACAACATGGTTATACTTCCCTTATTAACTTAAAGTCATAACTCTCACCGTTGAACCATTCGGAACCCTACTGGATATCCATTAAGCCTCAAACGTGGGTAAGGTGCCGATGCCATGTCCCAGACATGCTTTTACACAAACTCTTGCATATCCATGCAGATGCCGTGTCCCAGACATGGTCTTACACTGGCTTACGTCTTGAGGCCGATGCATGTCCCAGACATGTCTTATACTAGCACTCGTCTCAATGCCGATGCCATGTCCCAAACATGGTCTTACATTGGCTCTCACAATGTGGTCGATACATGTCCCAGAAATGTCTTACACTAGCCCACAATAACCTATATTTCATGGCACGAATATCCGATTTATTTTTTAGGTTCAAACGGGAACTCTACTATCTTTATTATCATCATACCTTCTCAATTCCACAATCAAGCAATTCATGCTATATTAATTCAAATATAATTCAACACATACATTAGCAATATAGTTGTATTATTTACATACAACTTACCTTGGATTACAAAATGTGGTGACTAGTCGATTTAGTCGATTTGCTTGGCTTTCCCCTAGTCTAGGTTCAGATTTGGTGATTCTTGATCTATAATAGCAAATGTATTTATTTAGTCACTAAATAAAATTAGGCAATAAAAAATTCACTTCTTCGGTGAAATGACCATTTTGCCCCTAAACTTTGACAAAATGATCATTTTACCCCTAGGTTCAAAAATTGATTTTTATCGAATTTCCTCGTATCTTAAGCTTAGCTGAACCCTTTTTACTCTTATAGAAACTCCAAATTATCACTATTTTACACATTTATCATCTATTTTACAACTTATGCAAAATGGTCTTTTTAGGTGTTTTCATGAAAAATCCTTTCACAAAAGTTGTTTATTACACAACCAAGCTTCATATTCTTCCATAAAATTTCAAAAAACACCCTAAATGCTCTCATGGAAAAACCCTAGACATTCACCCATTTTGCAAAATAGTCCCCTCATTTGAAAGCTCATGCTTCAAGGGTCTCAAAAATGCAAAAATTTTCAACAAAGGGTATGAAAATCACTTACTTCTAAAGATAATAAGTTGCTGCCAATTTCAAGCTTCAAAACCCTCCTATGGTTGATAAAAATCAGTGAAGAAGAAGAAAATAAAGAAGATGTGGCCTTCGTTTTATTTTAATATTAAAGTTAGTCATAATTGGTGACCAAAACTCACCTAATTTTGAGTTTCTTATCAATTTGTCTCCTATGGCTGGCCAAGCTATCTCAATAGGGTCTAATTTCCCTTTAAAGACCCTCAATTTTAATTCTCTAGCTATTTGACACCTTTAGGTATCAATTTAGGACTTTTTGCACTTTATGCGATTTAGTCCTTTTTCGCAATTAAGCTCATAAACTTTAGAATTTCTTTACCAAAATTTTCATGCACTCTTAAAAACATGCTATAACATCTAAATAGTAATAAAATAATTTCTCTAGCTTCAAATTCATGGTCCTGAGACCACTATTCTAACTAGCTCCAAATTCAGGCTGTTACAAAAAAAAAAGACTGATGAGAAGCCAAGAATAATAAAAGAAATAACTAAGCAACGCCATACTGCATATGTAAAGAGAATGAACCAACTCAATATTGGGGATAAAGTGTTTTTAGGCAAGTCAGATCCACGAATGTTTCCTTCAGAGCTTAAGTCAAGATGCTCGAACCCATTTGTGGTACAAAACATATTTTCATATGGAACCATTGAGGTAACACACCCTGATTACGACACATTCGAGGAAAGCACTCTTCGTCTCAAACTTTATTTTTGTGGTAATACTGAAAATGAGAGAGAGGAGCTTCAGCTCCAAGATCCACCTTAACCGTTAGCTTGAAAAGAGATGTTGTAACACCCCTCACCCGTATTCAACGCGGGTTACAGAGCATTATCGAACTTATTACACAAATAAACATACATTTGTCATACATTTTTCCATTCCAAAAATAAATCATTCACAATCATTCATGTCGTCCCTAATACGAGCCTACGAGGCCCAAAACATGCTTTAGGAGTGGTTCGGGATTAAACCGGTAACTCAGGAAATTTTTGAAAAACTTAGAAAATTTTTCAAAATACAGGGGACACACGCCTGAGTGGCTCAATCGTGTGTCTCACAGGGCCAAAGACATGTACGTGTCACAGGTTGTGTGGACATTCAAAATGGTATTACATGGCCGTGTGACCAGCCTGTGTGCCCTTCAAAATGCTCTCACACGCCCGTGCGCCAGGCCGTGTGTTAAGCCGTGTCAAACCTGTAGGGTGTACTGACTTATGCCACATGGCCAAGTCACACATCCGTGTGCTGGGCCATGTGGAGCATACTGACTTAATTTCTAATTAAACACCAAGGGACACACGGCTGTGTCACTTGATCGTGTGTCACACACGGCTGAGACACACGCCCGTGTCTCTGCCCATGTAGACAAAAATAGGCTATTTACCAAGCCATTTTTCTCACCTAAACTTGCATCCATCTAAACACATCAATTGGCATATAACATAGCATCAATAGACAATCTAACCAATCTCAATTAAACCTAATTCATGCCATTTCAATACTAACAACTACAAAGCACACAAGTACCACAATATGCCATTCAATTTCATACCAAGTTCACATTCTCAAATCACCTAAATGGTCACTTTTATTTATGCACCAATTTTCCTAAAATCACAAGCATACTAATTCTCTATTATCAACCATTTGATACTCAATGTACCAATTCATAAACAACCATTCACCACAAGCATTTACATAGAAACTACTAAATGCATAACATATCAAAAGGCCTTTCCCACATATATACATACATCACCAAACATGCCAAAATAAGCAAAATCACATGGCTATACACATAATAAACCTTTCATCATTTACAAGCCAACTTAAATGCTAAATCCATTACTAACTTATACCAAAATGACCATAACTCCTATACATGCCATATAACCAAATACATAAGTTTCAAAGGTACCAAAGTGAAATTTTGATAGTGTGATGAGATCTCCGACGACTCCCAAATCCGAGCAAGCTTCGATTACACTATAAAACATGGAAAAGTAAACAAAGTAAGCTATAAAGCTTAGTAAGTTCGTATAGTAATAAACTCAACTTACCATACATGCACAATTTATGCAATTAAACATATCATAATATAATCTCATATTGATCCACAGACCTATCACATATTCATTCACAAGGTTCGATATGAAATTCACAAGTTTCTTCGATTCAATGCTTGTACAGTTCATGTACATACCTGTACCAACTTGTATCAATCTCATATTTATCCATATCCTTGATATACCCATTGAACCATTCGGAATAATATCCGATACCCAGGAATCTTGCACCCTAAGTGCCAAATACATAGCCGAGGCTATCTCAATCTCATATCTGATATAATGCTCACTCTCGAGCTATCAACGGTCTCCTGCTCACACAGTCGACAGCTTATGATGTAGCTACTGCGGTCGCTCACACACAAGCTGACGAGAATCCACAACACATGCTGGATAACTCAGCCACCGGTAGGACATACGGACCAGCACCCAAATCACATAACCCCTAATGACATGTCATTCGTATCCTAATCTATTCCTAAGGTTCAACCGAGATTTCTCATAGTCGAATCTTTGTCGAATATTTCCGTACATTCATATTCATCAACAATTCAGATATAAAACATTTAAAACACAATTACAATAATATTTATTAGCATACGAACTTACCTCGAATGCAAAAACGACAAAATAAATCGATTAGTCCAAAACCTTGTTTCCCCCCGATCTAGATCCTAACGTCGCTTTTCTTGATCTATATGTAATCAAATTTAGCTTATTTAATTTTTATTCTATTCAATTTAGCCCAAAAATCACATTATGATAACTTTACACTTTTGCCCCTAATATTTCAACATGTTTACATTTTAGTCCTTATCTCATAAAAATAAAAATTCATTCAATTCAATTTCAACCCATTGCAGCCGAATATCAATTAAGTCCCTAGCAGCCTAAAATTTTCATTTATTTCACATTTCTACAACAAAATTTACACATTTATCAATTTAATCCCTAATTTACAATTTTACCAAAAATCACTTTACAAATGTTGTTTATCTAACAACAACCATTCATTTTCTATCATCAAACATCAAAATACACCTATGTTCATCAATGGAAAAACCCTAAACCTTTAACGTTTTTGCAAATTAGTCCATGGGCTAGCTAGATTAAGTTGCAATGATATCAAAAACATAGAAATCACTAACAACGAGACAAAAACCATTCCTAAATGAGTAATAGAAGCTTGGCCAAATGAAAAACCTAAAAATGGCTTTTCTTCATTCAAAATTTGATGGATGTTGAAGATGAATGAAAATAATTTGCTTGTGTTTTATTAATTTTAACTTTAAATTACTAAGTTACGAAATTAACCTTGGTTATTAAAAAAAAATCACTTAGTCATGTGTCCATCTTTATCCACTCATATTAACCATGGTCTAATTACAACATAAGGACTTCTAATTTAAGATTCCATAGCTATTAGACACCTTTAATTAATAGAACTCCGCTTTTACACTTTACGCGATTTAGTCCTTTTTATCAAATTAAGCATTTAGACGATAAAATTTCTTAACGAAATTTTCATACAATCATACTATCATGCTGTAGATATTAAAATAATAATAAAATAAATATTTTGACCTCAAATTTGTGGTCTCAAAACTACTGTTCTGGTTTGACTAAAAATGGGCTGTTAGAGAAGTCGAGCTTAGACTTTAAATAAGCGCTTTTCGGGAGGCAACCCGAGTGATTTTATTTTATTTATTTATTTTAATTGCATGTTATTAAAAGAAAAACATTAGTACATTTTTTATTATTACTAAAAAATTTGAAAAAAAGTACATTTATTTTTATTTTTATTACTTTAAAAAAATTAAAAAATGAATTAAAAAAAAAAGAGGAACCACACGGTCTAGGGTGATACACACGATTGTGTGTGACACACGAGCGTCTTGCAGGCTGTGTGAACACTACACGCCCGTGTGTCACTAAAGCTAATTTTTTAAAATTATTGTTGACCCACACAGTCTGAGCTGAGTTACATGGCTTGGAGACATGGTCGTGTCTAGACACACAGGTGTGTGCTAGACCATGGAACTTGTGTAATACCCCTAGCCCGTATCCGCCACTGAAATAGGGTTACGGAGCATTACCAGACTTATTTCTTAAATAATCATACATTTTATATACATTTTTGAAGTCCAAACAGAAGTCATTAAAATACAATCATAAAGTCCCTAACACGAGCCCTCGAGGCCTAAAACAAGCATTAGAAGTGGTTCGGGACTAAAGCAAATACTTAATAAATTTTTAGAAAAACATAGAAAACTTTCAAAGTGCAGGGGACACATGCTCGTGTGGCTAGATCGTGTGTCTCACACGGCCAAGAGACACGCCCGTGTCACAGGCCGTATGGACATTCGAAATGGGATCACATGGTCGTGTCCCAGCCCGTGTCCGACCCCGTGTAACTCTCTGACTTGGGTCACACGGCCAACCACATGCCCGTGTGACTAGCCCGTGTACCCTTTGAAATGGGCTCACACGCCCGTGTTCCAGACCGTGTGCTAGGCTGTGTGAAAACTGGAGAATATATTGACCTATGCCACGTGGCCAAGTCACATGCCCATGTGCTAGGCCATGTGAAGCTATTGACTTGGTTTTTAAAGAAATATTAGGGGACACACGGTCGTGTCATCTGGGCGTGGGTCGCACACGGTTGAGGCACATGCTCGTGTAGACAAAAATATGCCATTTTCCAAGCCATTTTTCTCACCCAAATTTGTAACAACCTAAATCCATCGAATAGCATATGATCATATTATCAATAAGCATTCAAACCAATCTCAACCAAGTCCAAATCATGCAATATCAATACCAACAATCACAAGGCTCATAAGCATCACAACTAACCATTCAAAATCACACAAATATGCCTCCAAAGTATACTTAAATGGTCAAACTCACTAATTAGACTTTGTGCCTAATTCAACATGCATATCACATTCTCAAGTTCAATAATTTTGTACTCAAAATACCAATACACAATTAATGTAATGAACCAAAATTCATGGGCATCGGAAAAAGTACATTATCGGCCCTCCGTCTTAGTAAACCAAATTCGTAAATATTTATTAGAAGTAATTATGAGTCTAGGGGTGAGTTTAATTAGGTTTTGATTAAGTGAATTTAGCTTAATTAAGAGAAATTAGGAAAAAAGACTAAATTGAATAAGGTGTGAAAGTCTAATTATAGACTAAAAGAAAATAAGATGGACTACATAGGCAACTAAGCCTATTCCATTAAGTGAGGCGGCAAACACTTATAAAAATATTAGATTTTTGTAATTAAATATTATTTAATTATAATGTATATTATTATATTATTATATTGTAATTTATATTAATTATAAATAAGATATTACATTATGAAATAAATCAAATAGTGACAAATGTAAGGTGATAAAATGGTACATATGTAATAATAATATTTATACATTTGTAATATGTTTATTTAATTACTTTTTATTTAAGTAAATAGATTTTTATTATATTATAATATAATAGAAAAATAAATAAGTAAATAAATAAATTTATGCCAAATATATGGTGATGATAATGTACATGTGTAAAATACATATTAATACACTTGTAATTTATTTATATATATTTTTAAATAATAAGTAAAAGATATTTATATATTATATTATTATTTATATTATGACATTGGTATTATTATTATTATTATTATTATTATTATTATTATTATTATTATAAATAAAAGAAAGACAAGTGTATGGTGATGATAGTATACAAATGTAATAATATATATGTATACTGTAACACCCCTTACCCATATCCGATGCTGGAACAGGGTACGAGGCATTACCGGACTTAAACATACACATTCATGCAAAAACCGAGCCATAAAATCTCTTTTAATTCAAAACCTTTCAAACACATGCATGTCATCCCTTATTTGGGTCTACGAAGCCCAAAACATTCATCGGAATTGATTCGGGACTAAACCGAGAACTTTAAGAAGTTTCAGGAAAACTTAGAAAATTTTCCCATGAAACAGGGTCACATGCCCATGTGGACATAGGACACGCCCATGTCCTCAGGCCGTGTAACTCTCTGTTAATGACGTCAGCATGCACATCGAACCACACGGCGGGGCCACACGCCCGTGTCTTCAGGCCCTATCCCTCACACGGTTGAGACACACGGCTGTGTCTCAGCCCGTGTGGCCAACACTTAGGCTATTTTCCAAGCCTTCATGTTACCCATAATCTTTTACAACCTTATGCACATCAAAATCACAAATCATGGCATCATTTTAGTGATTAAACACTCTTTATTAAGACATATCCTTAACATTAACATGTCCTCTTTTATCATTATACTATGGTTACCAACTTATTCATCAAGCACTCATGTTCAATCATTATCACGTTGTGTTTATAACGTGAAATTACTATATGGCTATGACCACCTCAGTTGGTCATAGAGCATACATCCAACACACATGTCATATTACTAACCATGCATGGCAAACAAACATAATCACATTATAAACATTAGACATGACATGAATAGCTAGGCTTACAAGCCATAATCAATATGAGCCACATCTCATGGCCATATGCATATAACTCAATATAAGCCAACACATTTGGCCAAAGAAAAATAATGCATGTCAATCAACTAAATCCTTATACATGCCACTCACTTGAAAATTTCTAATATATACTTCATTTTTTTTTCCAAAGGTAGCGACTTGATAGTGTGATGCTGCCTCAGACGATCTCGAACCCTGAGCTAACCTGAAAACACTAAAGGAAAGGAAAAGAAGGGAGTAAGCTTTATAGCTTAGTAAGACCGTATGAAAATAATAAGCAACTTATCAACTTGCTTCTCATGGTAATACAACCCTATTTGCATTTTCACTCATGTTCCAGTCAAGCTATTTTCTCGAGTCACAGTCACTAAATTATTTATATATGGAGATACGGAACTCCAAATTAAGTTTTGCTAATTTTTCCTAAAAATAGACTCACATATCTTCTTACCATAAAATTTTTAGAATTTTTGGTTTAGCCAATTAGTACAGTTTATTCCTTAAAGTTACCCTTTTTCACTGTCTGACAGTTCTGACCCCTCTTCACTAAAAATTAATTATCTCATAATATGGTACTTGGATGATGTTCCCATATATTTCTATTGAACATAATTCTAAGAATATAAATTATAACTCATAAATATTTTTGTTACTATTTTCAATTATTTTCTCAAATCAGAACAGGGGATTTCGAAGTCATTCTGACTCTGTCTCACAACAACTAAAATATTTCATAGTATGAAACTCGTTTGCTTACACCATTTCTTCTATGTGAAACTAGACTCATTAGGATTTAATTTCATATTATATTCAGCCTCTAACTCAATTTCTACAATTTTTGGTGTACTTTCAAAATCGGACTACTGCTGCTGTCCGAAACTGTTTTATTACTACATTTCACTCTTTCATGATCATTTTTAAATGGGCATTTATGCCAATCCATTTCTCCTTTCATATTCATTAGGCCACCAAGTAACGGAATATACATTTCATGTCTCAATTTAATGTGGCCTCAAAGCCTCACACAAATTCATCAATCACATTTCAACCATCATGGTAAGAAATCTTATTTGTACATCATAAACATAAAACCATAATCACAAGGTCATCACAATTTCATTTTCATAGGCATAACTTACTTATTTGTATCCTTACCAAAGGTGCATCATTTCATGTTCGTAATAGCATTTGAGCTTCAAATGCATACCTGTACCTTTTCAACATGCTCATATATTTACCTTCTCGCTTTCATCATAAGCTTTGAACTATATGCTGAACCACTTGGAATACCAAAGGATAATCAGGAAATCTTACACATATCGATGTCGATGCCATATTCCAGATATGGTCTTACACTGGCTCTCATATATCAAGGCCGATGCCATGTCCTAGACATGGTCTTACACTGGCTCTCATCTGTCTATGCCGATGCCATGTCCCAGACATGGTCTTACACTGACACATATCAAGCCGATGCCATGTCCCAAACATGTTTTACACTAGCTTTCATATCTCGAGGCCGATGCATGTCCCAGACATGTCTTATACTGGCTCACATAACAGCAGTGTCTCGATACTTGTATCCTAGGTATTTTCAAAGGTCCAACCAGGATTTCTCAAGGGTCACGTCGTAGCGAAGCTTGTTCAAAGAATTGATCATACAATTCACAAGATTCGTCACCATAAGAACTTTCATTTCATTTCATTATCCTATAATTTACTTATCTCAACAAGATATCATATTTCATCGAATTTCCAGTATTTCATAAATATACAAAGTGGAATCGACATATTAAGTTTTCGATTATTTCATAGGTGTATAACATTTTCTCATACACCCTAGCACTAACACATAATTCAATACAATAATAGCAAGAAGATTTTCAAGTCTAACAATAACAACATTAATAACATGCTTATTTAATCACACGGACTTACCTCGAATATGAAAACGACAATTTTACCATTAGTCCATAACCTTGTATTTTCTCGATTTAAGCCCGAATCTCGATTTCCTTAATCTATCATGATGAAATTCACTCATTTAATTAATGTACTAATCATTTCGGACCTAAAACATATTTTGGCAAATTTCACATTTTTGCCCTTAAACTTTTGCATAATTATGAATTTACCCCAAGGCTCAAAAATTGAAATTTATTAGATTTCTATAAGATTTAAGACACGCTGAACATTTTTCTCTTCTATGGAAACCTCAAATTCTCACTATTTCATGCTTTTATAAACATTAACAACTTTTACTAATTAACTTGTTTTAACCATTTTCAACGAAAATCACTTAACAAAAATCGTTATCCTAACATCAAGCATCCTTATTCTACCATAAAACATCAAAATGCACAATTATCTAGCATGGTTCATTTTTTTAAACTTCATTTTGATGCAAATAAATGGTAGAAATAGAAAGGTTAAGCTTTTAGGATCTCAAAAATACGAAGAATATTAAAAATAGGGCTCAAATGCACTTACAATTGAGCTTTGAAAAGCTTGAAACCCTAGCCATGGAGTCATGTAAATTTCGGCAGCCATATGAAGAAGATGAGCAAATTTTTGGGCTTTTATTTTGTCTTTTATGCCTTAAAACACCCAAATGACCAAAATGCCCTTTTTACTAACCCTTCAATTTTTACCCTTCCATGTCTATATGATGGTCTATTTGCCATTTAAAGACCTCTAGTTTAAACCCCCATTTCAAACAAGTACTTATATTCTAGAACTCATATTTTGCAATTAATGCTATTTAATCCCAATAATAAAATTGGGCACTTTATCAATAAAATTTACTTAACAAAATTTGCACACAATCACTCAAACATATCATGGACTCTAAAATAGTCATAAAATAAATATTTCTACTTCAGATTTTTGGTCTCATAACCACTGTTCCGACTAGGCCCTATTTCAGGCTGTTACATATACATTTGTAATACAAATATTTATTTAAGTAATAGATATTTGTTAAAAATATATTATAATGTATAATTATAAATAGGTAAATAAGATAAAGGAAATGAAAACAAAGAAACAAAACAAAAAGAAACAGAGAGCAAACGAAAATATGAAGGAAAGAAAAGGGAAAGAAGGATAAAGGGAAAATTAGAGATTTCAAGCTTGAAATTTAATTGGTGAGTTAAATTAAGTCATTTTCTTGTAATTTTTGAGTTTTTGGAATCTTAGAGATAAATACTACTTGATTTATGTTGAAATTTTAAAAGTGAGTAGATTATTAAATGTTGTTCATGTTGAATAAATCGAATTGTTAGGGGTTAAATTGATATAATTTCAAGTTGGAAGTGGAAAAGGGATTAAATTGTAAAATAAATTATAGGTTTTGAAATAATAGAGACTAAATTGAAAGAATTTCAAAATTAGGGTTTATGGTGAAATTTGAAAGTGGAAATTAGTCTAAAGTGGGATTTAAATGAAAACATGAAATTAGTTTTAAATAAAATAAAGTTAGTTTTGATTAATGGACTAAATTGAAATGTGAGCAAAGGTTGAGTATAAATTGAAATATTTAATATGAAAATTGTAGTGTATTGATAAATTTTAATTGTTTCAATTTCCGTAGCTAACGTTGAGTCAGAGATCTCGGTTAAGAAAGGAAAAGACCTAATTGAAAAAAAAAGGAAAATAGAAGGCTAAGGAGTGAAGGAAGAATAAAATACATCATCTCAACCTTTTTGTTGTAAGTACTACAAGATTTTTAAATTATCTTATTTAAATGCTTATATTGCGGTATAGAATTACTTAGAATTAAACATTAGATTATGGAATTATGAAATTTATTTAAGAAAATTATAGGTGGAAAATAAAAGAATATATGAATTAAACTACAATTATTTCCTAAGTTGTGGAAAATTAAGGGTTAAATTGTAAATTTGGGAAATATTATATTAGAAATAGAAAAGTGAAGCATAACACTTAGAATGAGAAACATTGATGTTGTAGTGTATTTTGGAATATTAATAAGTATTGAATTATGTTATATGTGTTATTAAAAGTAAAATATATTGCTACATGAAATTTTGTGCTAAGGACTAAATTACAAAATATATAGAAGTGATATGTGAAATACATGATAATAATTATTAGTGAATTATGGGTGAATATTGAATTTAGAAAAAATATTAAATTTATTAAATATAGTGAAGATATAAGTATATGGATTATTGTTACAAGGATTAAATTGTAAAGTATGTAAAAGCATTATACGAAAAGTGTAAAAGAGATATGTGTGCATGATATAATTTGCCCAAGTAGATGAGATTAGAACTACTAGGGTATTAATGACATGCCATTAAAGAACCTTAGCGCGCTCTCTGATTATTAGCACATCAGTGCTCTTTGATTATTAGCACATTAGTGCTCTCTGATTAGCACATCTGTGTTCTCTATATAGCACTTTAGTGTTCTCTGTTCATTAGTGCATAATAATGCACCTCTGTATTTGTTCTGTATATCCGGTGTGTTCTATAAAGTCTACTTTGGGCTAAGAATATGAGATGTGAACAAAAGTGAAATACCAATGTGTTAATGTAAGTTTGATAACTTACAAAAAGATAAGTTAAATTTTTTTATTAAAAATAAGGCATAACTGAAAAAACTTATATGTGTGTAAATATGTATTAATTGAATAAGTTTTAAAATATATGATTTATTTTCATATTTATTCTTGTAGTGCTTACTAAGCCTTCATCGGCTTAACGCGTTTATTTTTAATGTGAGGTACAGTTAGATCCAAAGAGGTAAAGTCAGGTTAGGAGATCTCTCATCTCATCACATCCTCAAGAGCTTCAAAAGTAGGTACCATATTTTGAATTAAAATGGCATATATATAGGTAGACCAAATGTTGTTGATCTAAGTTGAAAATAATATGTATAAATGTTTAAATTAAACAGTATCCAGCCATAACTATTCTGGCGCCAAATGTAATAGTCTTATACCGGATCCATACGTTTGGATCGGGTATAGGGGTGTTACA
Source organism: Gossypium anomalum (assembly GCA_025698475.1). NCBI lineage: Eukaryota > Viridiplantae > Streptophyta > Magnoliopsida > Malvales > Malvaceae > Gossypium > Gossypium anomalum. The sequence continues at coordinate 55,504,054 of CM046956.1, forward strand.
ATTAAGGCATTTCCATGGCAATCCAAATACATACCAAAATGAGAATAACCACATATACACATACATAATCAACATACAAGTCATATTAAATGACTAATTACATAACCAAAACATATAGGCTTCTATTAGCCAAATGACCTATACATGGCATATAACCAAAATGTACAAAGATCAAAAGTACCAAAACAACAACTGGATAGTGTGATGAGATCTCTGACAAATTTCAATCCGAGCAAGCTTCGAAATCACTATAAGACACAAAAAAGTAAACAAAGTAAGCTATTAAGCTTAGTAAGCTCATATATCTAATAAGTACAACTTACCATTCTTTCTCAATTTAAAGAAGCATAATTAAACATATATAAGTTTCAATCAAATTCAAAGGTTAGCACATAATCATAACCAGGTTAGTCATGTATGAATACATCAACTATAAATTACTTGTCATACTTCTCACAAATACCTGAATTGGTTCGTATCATCTCTTATATCCTCTTACCATCATCTTTACCCGTTAAACCATTCGAAATACTATCGGATACTCGGGAATCTCGCACACTAAGTGCCAAAACATGGTCGAAACCATCTCAATCTCATATCTCATATAAATGCTCACTCTCGAGTTATCACTAGGTCTACTCACACAAGCTGACGGTCAAGACGTAGCTACACAGTGCTGCTCACACAATCTGATGAGTAACCGCAACACATACCGAAAAACTCAGCCACTGGTAGAACGTACGGACCATCACCCAAAACACAATAACCCCTAATGAGATGTCATTTGTATCCTATCTATTCTTAAGTTTCAACCAGGATTTATACATTGTTGATAACTCGTTGAGAATTTTCATGGTATTGTATCATCACAGTTATATCAATCAAGCATTCAAACACATATAATTTAATGCTTATTAAACATATGAACTTACCTCGATCATGAAAACGATGAAATATGATCGATTAGTCCAATGCTTTATCTTTCTCTCGATCTAGATCCGTACGAGCCTTAACTTGATCTAAATAAACAAATTCAATCCATTTAGTATTCATTCTATTCAATTCAGCCCAAAATATATATTTTTAAAATTTTGCACTTTTACGCCTAATATTTTAACTTCTTTACAATTTAGTCTCTAGCTCATAAAAATGCAAATTCATGCAATTTAATCCACACCCATGCTAGCCGAATTTCATACAAGCTTATAGCAACCCACAAATTTCATTAATTCACACATTTCACCACATAGTTTTCACATTTTATCAATTAATCCCTATTTAACATTTTCAATAAAAATCACTTTACAAAACTTGTTTATCTAACAAAAACCATTTATTTTTTACCATCAAACATCAAAACACGTAGACATTCATCAACAGTAAAAGTCTAGACTTCTAAAATTTTGCAAATTAGTCCCTGGGCTAGCTAGATTAAACTACAACGACTTCAAAAACATAGAAATCATTAAAAATCGAGCAAGAATACACTTACATGCATAGATGGAGTATGGCCGAACCTTGAAATGTCTTTAATGGCTTCCTTAGGTGCTAATTTCGGTTCATGAAGAAGAAAAGAAAGATGATAACTTTCTTTTACCTTTTCTTTATTTTAAATTGTTTTATTAAATTACATTTTAAACCTTATCATTAAACCATTAAAATCACTTAATTAATGTCCATATTTGTCCACTCATATTAACAATGGTATAATTACATCATAAGGAACTCTATTTAAAGTTCTATAACTATTAGACACTTTTAACTAATAGAACACAACCTTTACACTTTACGCGATTTGGTCCTTTTTATCGAATTGAGCATACAAACAATAAAATTTCTCAACGAAATTTTTATACGATCATACTATCATGCTCTAGGCCTTAAAATAATAATAAAATAATTATTTCAACTTCAAATTTGTGGTCTGAAAATCACTGCTCCGATTTCACTGAAAACGGACTGTTATAACCCACATGGTCTTACACACGGGCGTGGGTGAAGTGAACGAGCACCCTACACAGGCGTGTCACAGGACGTGTGGATACTGGAGCAAAAATTTGAATTTTTTTAGAGGCATCACGGGTACAATGAGTTACACAGTCAACTCACATGGTCGTGTGGCCCAGCACGGCTCCCATACACGCTCATGTCACTCTTTGAAGCTAAGTTTTTTTTCATTTTCACTTATTCTCCTAGCTTTCTCATGCACGCCATTCTCATAGAAACCCCTCCCACAACCCTACCAGCTGTTCCAGTAGGCAAGGCTTTCCCCATGCCACCGTTGGTCATTTCTTTCTCCCTTCTCGACTCACAAGTGCTGTCCACCTCCTCTTCTCCCTTTCTCATTCAAACATTTTTCTCACCTCACCACGCCATTTTCTCCTTTTCATTCCTCTTCTCTTCACCAGCCAAACCACCCTCACCAATCACCACCGTCCCATCCTTTTTCACCCATAATCCGATCCTTCCTCTCGTCGCCCTTCTCACATTATCTTTTCCTTTCCCCCTTCCCCACTCAACCCAAACTGCCAGACATCATGCGTTGAATAGTCCCTTGCTACTCATCGCCATTTCGTTTCCTACTCTGTTCGCAATCGTCCTTGCCAATTTATTTTTTCCCACGCCACACCCGTCGCTACCACCGTTAGAACCATCGTCGGCTGTCCACCTTACATAAATGTTTGCAATGTAACACCCTTAATCCGTGTTTGTTATCAGATTAGGGTTACAGAGTATTACTATACGATCAAAAACATTTAAACATTCAATAATTTAAATCATATCATAAATCATTCATACACATGCATATTGTCCCTAAATTGAGTCATCGAGGCCTTAAAAATAGCCTAGAAGAAAATCAAGACTAATTTGAAACAAGTTAGAAAGTTTAGGAAAAAGATGCAAAATTTGCAAAATAAGGGTCACACCGCCGTGTGGCCAGGCTGTGTGACTCACACGGCTGAGACACACACCTGTGTAAGCTTCGAACTAAGCCACACGACGTGTCCCAACCTGTGTCCTTACCCGTGTGACTCTTTGAGTAAGGTCATACGGTCATGCCACACGCTCGTGTGTCAGGCCATGTAACTTGCTGCCTTGGACCCTAAAGAAATCATCAGATGACACATGGCTGTGTGTCTCACACAGCTGAGTCATACACCTGTGTCTCAGGCAGTGTGGAACCAAGTTTACCTAAAATCAAGTCATCTCAAATCTGTTCCATGCACAACTCTTCAACCCATTCATTCACTCTTTAAATGGATCACCTAAACACACGTCAAAATGCCATTTCAAACATCTTAAGTCGACTAACTAAGGTGCCATTCAAAGACACCACATTTGCATCCAAATGTTATCTATCTAACATGTCTATGTTGCCTTATTTCAAGCATGAATACCTAATTCCACTATGTAATTAGAACATATTACAAAATACTATTTCCAAGCCAACATTATCATGCCATATGACCATGCACATCAATTATCTAAACATGTCCATAAGCTACATTTCATGCTTATAAACCTAGTCCATATAGGTACTAAAAGATACCACATTTAACTACCAATCAACTATTCAAAACTTACCATGAGATCATGATTTTCCATCACTAAAAATGGTCAAAAAGACCTTACTTATCAAGCCATACCAGTCCGTCATATAAACATAAACTTCAAGACAATAGCATAATAATTCAACCATTAACACTACTATGAGCTATCAATACAATAGACCTATACATGATAATATTGCCATTCCCATACATAATAATTTAGCTCATAAATGAAATTAACCATGTTTCAAGTAATCATTTTCAAGTCATTATCAACATGCCAAGATAGCATTAAAAACAAGCACATTAAAGTAACCAATATCACATAACTTGGTAAGGCATCAAAATGTACGAAACCAACCTAGCTTTCTGAAGCTTATACCTGCCAAAACACTATTAACACATACACCATAATAACATTACAAAACACCCTATACATGTCATTATAAACCTTAATATAATTACTCAAAAACTACCGAATTATCTACTTGATAGTGTGATAGATCTCCGACAAACTTCTAACTGATTGAGCTTCCAATGATCTGTAAAGTAAAGGAAAATAACTACGTAAGCAATGAATGCTTAGTAAGCCTGTAAAAACTTTAAACTTATATACCATTTCAATAATGAGCTATATAGAATAAGTATAAACCTTTACCAATGTCATAAGCTTAATAAAAACCTATATAACAGCATCAAACTCACAAGTTAGCATACTTGTTCATGATACATATTAAACCAACCATATATATATAAACATAACATTTAATTCATCATCCTTACCATATGATCATGTCTTATTCCATTTGCTTACTTACTTTTCCAATACCATGAGTTTAATATAAGCCTATTCAAGCATCATCAAGCTCACACGTTAGTATATTCATTGACCATCATATAAACTCATTTATAATATAAATAGATTCATAAGATATATTACATAAGTATCAACCTTTTCATACCATTATAAACCTTTCCCTTAAGTCACCTACCGCTCCATTCCTTTTCTTACCCGTTGAACCATCAAGAATTACATCAAATACTCGGGAAAGCTCACACGAAGTGTGCCTTTATATATAACTGTAACCTTTCCTTTACATTATTGCTCACATGAGCTGTGAAATGGGCCTGGTTACACGAGCTATTAGTCGAAATGTAAGCTACACGATGTTGCTCACACGAGTTGTGAAGTATCTGCAACAAATGTAGGACCTCAGCCATCAGTAGGACATTCAAGACCAGCACCCGAAACATGAAATCCCAAATGACATGTCATTTTAATCCTATGAATTCCTAAGGTTCAACCGAGATTCGATATCCGTCAATACATGATAAACATAATAAACATTCAATTTAACTAGCATTAAAGCGATTACAGTTCATACGAACTTACCTGACTAAATTGCAGCAATAACTAAGTTTAGGGGCTATTTGGTAATTTTCTCTTCTCCTCGATTTTCCACTCGTTCTTGATCTAAATTAATAATTCCATTCAATTCATTAATTCCAACAGAAAAATCAATTCATTTTATGCAATTAAGTCCTGTTTGACATTTTACAAAATTGCCCTAAAATTTACCCTTTTTGCAATTTAGTCCCTAAACTCGAAACTTGTAATTTCATCATTTTTAATCCTAAATCATGCTAGCCAATTTTTTACCCAACCTTATAACAGCCCATATTTATCCATGATTTACAATATTTTCCTTAAATTTTACCATTTTCATAAATCAGTCTCTAAACTTGAAAATCATCAAAAATTACTTAACAAAATACTTATATTCAACAACCAAGCTTAATAATCTATCATAAAATTCCAAGAACATCACAATTTCATCCATGGTAAAGTTCTATATACTTAACAATTTAACAAATTGGCCCCCGAGTTAGTAAGATTAAGCTAATACGATATCAAAAACAACAAATTCATGAAAAACGGGTGGAAATTACCTACATGTATGAAGAAATAAATTTGGCCAAAACTTAGCTTGGCTTCCATGGAGTATTCAATTAGACAAAAGAACGAAATTAAAAATGAAAAAGATGATGGTATGTTTCATCTTTTATTTTAATTTTACTTATTTACTAATTTATCTTATTAAGCTTTTTAAACCATTTAAATTTCAATAAATCTATCCATATTTGTCCACCAATATAAACAAGGTATATTTACCTTTTAAAACCCTTAACTTATGGTTCTTTAGCCAATTAATACAATTAAGATAATAGCGATTGACTTTTGCATCCTTTACAATTTAGTCCTTTTTAATTAATTAACAAATTAAACATTAAAATTTCTTAACGAAACTTTAATACAACCTTAATTTACGGCTCAATTTATAGAAACGAGGTCTCGATACCTTATTTTCTAAAATCACTTGACTTTAGGGTTATACCACTTAAACCAAATTATTTATTCAAATAACATAAATTGCCAATTCAACATTTATTTTAATACCATATTTGACTCGTAAATATTAAATAATAATATTTACGAACTTACTCGTCAGATTTGTGGCCTCCAAACCACTTTTTTAAACAACACTTAAAACGGGCTATTACAGTACACCCCTGTTATTATTTGTATTTATTATTATTATTTTAATTAGTATTATTGTTGTTAGTTTTATCATTATTATTCTTTCTATTAGTAGTGTTAATGTTCTTAGTATTAGATAGTTCATGTAGTTTAGTTCATTTTGGCTACTTGCTATTAGTTTTAGTTTTCTGATTAGGAGTAGATTTTAATTATATTAGTTATGTGATTTGAATTTCATTATGTGGTGGTTTTATTACTAATTTGCATTAATTTGTATGCGGATTTGTTTATTGCTAGATTAGTTATTGATGGTTCTGATTTTTCTGGTTCTCTGGTATTGGGTTGTTATCCTTTATTTCAGGTACATGATGCCGAACACATAAGGAAAGAGTAAGGTACCCGCTCATTCCAAGAAAAGAAAGGCTACTGGGACTTCACTTTCCTCCTCTCCGACTGTAGCCACCCGCCCTAGGTACCTTACATTTGACCGTCCACCTCATGAGGAGATATATCAGCATCTGAAGGATAGAGTATTGGGTTTGGGATGGTGTATCGATTCGACAACCCTTTAGATTGTGGGTTTATTTGCACTGGTTCATACTCTACTGGATGCGACCCCATGGGAGTGATTCTTTATGATCGTGGAGCTGACATATGTTGAGCTTACTTTAGAGTTTTTCTTCATATTCTTCTTATCAACTGTGCTATCGTCGAGAGACGAACCACGAGCTATATCAATCCGTCTTGGAGGATCACTCGACATTTTAGTATTGCGAGATTTGGTGCCGCTCTCAGCCTATATTCTGATTTTTTTGGCTACGCCTGATTCTCCACCCTTCTACGTTACATCCATCGATCGACCTCTCTACCGGTTTGACATATCTGAGGTTGCCATTCCGTACAACCTGAGCCAGTCTAAGGCTCGATACCTCCTTCCAGCCTTGCGATACATTCACACAATTTTAGCTCATACTATGATTGGCCGATAGGAAAGTATGAGCGTTGTGGACACTTTAGATGCATACTTTTTATGAAGCATACACAAGCAACACCCGATTGATCTAACCCATTTCATAACCCAGTGTTGTCGTAATCAGAGTGAGTGATCACAGAGAGGACCTATCTCTATGGGCCTATATGTAACATGCTTGGCTTGTTACTTCAACCTCCTCGATACCCCTGAATAGATTGGTACTCTTACTTTGGTTGAAGACATGGCACCACAGGGCTTGAGTGTAATGAAACATATGAGGATGATCACCCATCAACCCGGGGCCTTCGGTGATTAGTATGTGTTGCTACATCAGAATTACCCACTGTAACATCCCAAAAACCAGGTTAGAAGAAATTGAGTTAGTAAAAACAAGAGTGGTCACCTCTTGGTTTTGAGTTAAGATTTCAAAAATTTTGTAAGTGATGTAAGTTGGTTCAGTGGTTAAGTGCTTTAGAGGTGTGTTTAAGGTCTTGTTCTCAAATCTCTTCTTTGAAATTTTTATTATTTTTGTCTTAACCTCTATTCCTGCTTATCTGGCATAAATAATATTTTTGATCAAGTCAACGATGAGCCTAGTGGTTTAATGGATAAGCATTTGGTTACTCCTTGGTCTTGAGTTCGAATCTCGTTACGTGCAAGTGAGGAAACAATTTGTATCTTTTTTGGAAATAAACAGTTTTTTAGTTATTTAATTAAGTTTTTCTTACGTTTTCTAAGTCTACCATTCGTTATTCCTCTTATTTTGTTCTTTCTTTTTCCTTTTTCTTTCTTCTTCCCAATTGTCCTCTATGTTTGTCTTTTTGGTTCCTGATACTTTTAATTCAATTATTTCGCTGAGGTTACCTTCAATCTTTCAAGGTAAGTTTGTATTTTTTTTTTGACTCTGTTACTTTGTTGAGTTTGTTCGTATGTTTTGGGGTTTTGAGGTTGTGAGGTTGTGGTGTTAAACTTGTTACCATTTATCTAAATTATTATGATATACTTTTAGGAGAGAATCGAGTGACGTTCAATGTTCCTCCAATGATTTAGGAATCGCATTTTTGCTGATTCGTTTACTAGTAAGTTTCGATTCGGGGTTTTGTGTCATAAGTTCTTTGACATAGCTTCATTTTGGATGCCAATTCAAGTAATTTGATTCAGTCTACTCATCTAATTTGGTTATTGTAATGTCATTTTTTGGTCCCGAAATCTTTTTTATTGCTTCTACGTCAAAACTGTATTAGGTTTGTAATGATAACCCAAGTAATCTGTGATATACGAAAGCTGGAATTGAGGCTATCGATGCCACAAGGCCATGTTAGGAATTGACTTGGGTTACACGTGCGTGTGTCCAAGCTGTGTGAGGGTTTGACTTGAGCCACACGGGCGTGTGCCAAGCCGTGTGGGCCACACGAGTCAGCCATGTAAGTTGTGGGAATCCACACAGGCGTGTGGGCCAAAAATTAGAATCTCTCCCTAAGGCCGTAAATGTTGTTCGAATAAAACCTAGGCCTTCCGTGGGGTACGTTTGATATTAAAAAGGCTACAAAACTTAACTTTTGATGGTTTGTTGATGTATAATCCATTATCTGTACGTATGTCTGATATGATATAAGCTAAGTAAGCCCAGATCGTGTGTCACACATGGTCCAGCACACGGTCTGTCACATGGCCGTGTCACACACATGCTACCACATGGTCGTGTGGCGTCAATAGTAAACTTTTTTGGCTTTTTCTAGTTACTATTTGATCATGTTTTGGATACAAACCCGGTCTAATTTTGACGTAATTCAAAGGATGAGAATATCGATACCTATAAACATCAAAACTTAATGAATTAATCCTTAAGAACACTCTAATTATGAAACTAAGGTCCTTGATATTCCTAATATATGAAATATTCAAACAACCGCAACTATACTAAACTGGCAGAATCATTTACCCTTGAGAGCAACAACCCACAACAATTACACTATTGGAGGAACACTCACTGTGTCACAAATCTTCCCTAATTGATCATTAACAATAGAAAAAAATTAAAAAATCCCTTCACTTATAACAAATAATACAATTGAATTTTTTAAAAAAAATAAATTCTAACAACCCCTCTTATCACTTGCAAAGTAAACCATATTCTATCCAACCTCCAATAGATAATTTTTTTCTTTTGAAAAGTTTAATTTAAAAGAAAACTCATCCACAAATTAATAAAAGAAAGGATAAAACATATCTCGTACTCACAAAGGGGTTCAAACACCCAATCTCAAATGCCAACTCAGAACACTTAACCATTGAGGCAGGTACCTAGTTATGACTAAATTTAACAAACCAGAACTTAAAATTTTGGGGACGTTACGACTCTACCCCATAAAAGAAATTTTGACCTCGAAGTTTACCTGATTCAAACAGATGCAGATATTGCTAACGAATCGAGTCCTCATGTTCCTGCGTGGCTTTCTCAGTGCCATAATTCTACCACAAAACCTTTACCAAAAGGATGGACTTCTTTTTCAAAACCTTAACATCTCGATCCAAAATTTAAACTGTCTCCTCTTTAAAAGTTAAATCCAATCTTACCTCAATCTTCTCAATCGAAACGACATGAGACAGGTAAGACTGATGCTGCCTCAACATAGAGACATGAAGTACATCATGAATACGGTTTAACTTTGGAGATAATCCAATTGATAAGGAACCAATCCCACACATTTCAAAATCCAATATGACTGAATGAACCTAAGACTTAGCTTGCCCTTACGTCCAAATCGAATGATCTTCTTCCATGGAGATACCTTAAGGAAAACATAGTCACCCATAATAGTCTCGATATCTCACTTCTTTAGATTCGAATAAGACTTCTAACTATCAGAAGCCGCTTTAAGAAGATCCTGAATCGATCTACCTTTATCCTCAGTCTCAGAAACCAACTCCGGACCCAAAACCCATTGTTTACCCAACTCAGTCCAACACAACAGAGTATGACACTTACGACCATACAGAGCCTTGTAAGGTTCCATCTGAATACTGGACCTAAACCTTGAAAATTGATCACACAACTCAAAAGCATATCCTCCAGTATCTGAATCCCCCTCTTAGATTGACCATTTGTCTAAGGATGGAACGTAGTACTGAAGTCTAACCTTGAACCCAGAGCCTCATGTAGCTTCCTCCAAAACTAAGAAGTGAAATGAGGGTCTCTATTAGAAATAATCAAGATCGGACCCCATGAAGCTTCATGATATATAAAATATATAACTTAGCCAACTTATGAAGGGAGTAACCTATCCTAACAGGAATGAAGTGGGCAGACTTAGTCAAATTATCCACGATAACCCACACAGAATTCTTCTTAGTGGGTGTTAAGGGCAACCCACTAAAGAAGTCTATAGTCACTCGTTCCTATTTCCATAGGGGAATTTTAATGGGTTGAAGCAAACTCGAGTGTAATTGATGCTCAGCCTTAACTTGTTGGCACGTCAGACAATGGGAAACAAAATTTATTACCTCTTGTTTCAACCCCAGCCATCAGTGTAACTCATGCAGTTCACGATACATCTTGTTTCGATGGGAACGTATAGCATAAGGGCTACTATGCGCTTCCCGTAGAATGGATTGCCTCAAATCGAATTTGTTACGCACACAGACTCGTTCTTTTAAACATATAACCCTATCACTCCTAAACCCAATATCATACATACTACCATCCTCCACTTGACAGAATCACAGAACCAAAAAATCATCCCCCAACAACATAACCTAAATCTGCTCAATGCAAATTGGCTTAACTTGCAACTCAGCTAACAAACTCCCATCACCAAACAGACTTAGGAGAGCAAACATCGCCCTCAAATCAAACATTGCTTTACAATTAAGAGCGTCTGCCACCACATTGGCCTTACTGAGATGATACTCAATAATACAGTCATAATCCTTAAGCAATTCAATCCATCTATGTTGCCTAAGGTTTAACTTCTTCTGAGTAAGGAGATAGTTGAGGCTCTTGTGATCTGTGTAAATGATACACCTCTCACCATACAAATAATGCCTCTAAATCTTTAAGATGAAAACAACTGCAGCTAAGTCAAGATCATGTGTAGGATAGTTGCCTTCATGTGACTTAAGTTGTCGGGACGCATAAGCCACCACCTTACCGTCTTGCATTAGAATATAACCTATGCAGGCATTTGATGCATCATTGTAAACCACAAATTTCTTCCTAGATTCAGACCATGTCAGAATAGGAGCCTGAGTTGAAATAGATTTGAGCTTTTCAAAGTTTGTTTGTTGTTCATAAGTCCAGATAAACAGGGCATTCTTACACAACAACTTAGTCAGAGGAGTTGCGATAAGTGAGAACCCCTCAATAAACCTTTGATAATAACAAAGCCAAGGAAACTACGAATATAAAAAATGTTCCTAGGTTGTTTCCACTCAAGCACAACCTCAATTTTCTTAGGATCAACTCGAATTCCCTCAGCAGAAACCACATGACCTAGAAAAATTACCTTTCTTAACAAGAATTCACATTTGCTCAACTTAGCGTAGAGTTGTTTTTCATGGAGTATCTGAATGACTACTCTAAGATGCTTATCATGATCATCTTCAGTCTTAGAGTATACCAGAATATCGTCGATATAGACCACGATGAACTGATCAAAATACAGTTGAAACACTCGGTTCATAAGATCCATAAATGTAGTCAGAGCATTTGTCAAACCAAAGGGCATGACTAGGAACTTGTTGTGCCCAAAATTAGTTCTACAAGTAGTCTTATGAACATCAACCTCCTTAACCTTAAGCTGTTGGTACCCAGAACGAAGATCTATTCTGGAAAACACAGAAGCCCCCCAAAACTGGTCAAACAAATCATCGATCCCCGAAAGTGGGTACTTGTTTTTTACCATCAATTTATTCAGCTGATGGTAATCTATACACGTCCTCATAGTACCATCCTTCTTTTTTACAAGCAGAACTGGTGCCTTCTATAGAGACACATTAGAACGGAAAAACCCTTGATTAAGTAATTCCTAAAGCTGAGCCTTTAGTTCTGTAACGACCCGATACTCAGAGGTGTCAAAAAACGTATTTTAGGGACTCCGTTTTCGTAATCCAGATTCATAAATATTAGCTTAGTAGCTAATTAATTCTTGGAATAGTGAATTTTGTGAAATTAAAAGTTATTAAGGTGTAGGGACTAAATCGCGTAAGGATTAAAAGTTGAATTATAAATTGAAATAAACTTAAGGGGCTAAAGTAGCAATTATGCCACTTAATTAAATGCTATAAATAGGTGGTTGGGCATGCACTAAGTAAAATGCATGTATATATATTATATATGTGTTAACATTAATGTATATATAGAATAATAATAATAATAATAATAATAATAATAATAATAATAATAATAATAATAATAATAATAATAATAATAATAATAATAATAATAATGAAAATGAAAATGAAAATGAATGTATAATAAAAGAAAGAAAAAGAAATGAAAGTGGAGGCATGCAAATAAAACAAAAGAAAGAAAGAAAAAGAAGAAGAGAACACACGGCTAGGGGTTTTGAAATTCAAATCCAAATTGGTTAGTGCAACTTAGTTCCTACACTTGTAATTTTTATATTTTTGGAATCCCGATACTTAGGGCTACCTAACCCATATTGTAATTTTTAGTATTGTTCAAGATTTTAGATGTTGATATTGTTGACCAGTTTAAGTATTAGGGATTAAAGAGATAGATTTTTAAGTTAGAATGGAAATGGACTAAATTGGGGAATTAATTGTTGATTTTGAACAATAAGGAATAAATTGTGAAAAATTTAAAATTAAGGGGTTGAATTGGAAAAGAGGAAGTTAAATGTGGTATAGAGTGAAATTAGTGTAAAAATATGAAGTTAAATGTGAAGGTTAAAATTTGTCTCGGTTTAGGGACTAAATTGAAGAGTAAGCAAAATATAGTGTGGAAAATTAAAATTAATGTGAAATTGAAATGTTTAACATTAATGTGATTTAATTGTTTTATTCCATAGCTAACGTCGGACCAGAACCCTTGGGTAAAAAGGGGAAGGATAAAATCGATGTCGAATAGCTCAGAAATCACGGTTTGTGTTTCTATAATCCAAATTAAATAGTAGATTATTGCATATATAATTGTGTGCATTTGGTAAGCAATTGAGGTGAGTACTTTGGTACTTGGGAATTGAATTAAATTCATAATTGAAATGAAATGGATTGATTTTGTATATTATGAAATATATTGATTATGAATATATGTGTATTGAGAAAAATATGATTATTATCAAATTGAATATATGCTTATATGTGATGATATATATTCATGAAATTGAGAAATTGGTTGTATTGAAAAGTGAAACGAGTCCCTATTAATTGTATCGGGCTGAGTCGGATATAGATGGCATGCCATAGGATAAGAAGAGTTCAAGGATTACTTTGACCTCGAGTCAATGAGGCACTGGTTGATAATTTGCTTCGGTTTAACTGATGAGACACTAGGTGTTAATTCATATATCACTGGGCGTAGTTATTACTTTGGATTTATTTGATGAGGCACTGAGTGCCAAACTGGTGTGTTGGTTAGATCCGTATATCCGTCCGAGTCCGTGTCGTGTTAATAGGGGAAAGTAAAATAATAATTTATGTGATTGTTATTGAAATGGAAAATATGAGAAATGATTGTGAGATGAGAAATGAAATATGAAATGATGAATTGAGATGTGAAACTTGAATGGATTCAAGTATTTCTCAAATATATGAATCATGCCATTACATGAGTTGATAAATTCAGATGCTAAATGAAATGCCATTGATATATATATTTGAATATGTGAAATCTTAGTAGATGTGAATAAGGAATGAGCAAAAATTATATTATTGAGTTGAAACTTTTGAACATAGCCTATTTGTTGCATATTGCATGTTAAATACTTATATCAAGTTTATATTATTTGGATTATAGAAATACCATTGAGTTTTACTCAACGTGTGGTTTTGTTTTTCATGCGTAGTTAGGTACTGTTCAAATTATTGCTGACTCAACATCAAATCACAAATCTTGAGCTCAAGTGTGGTGATATTTCATTTTTTAATGGCATGTACCTAGGAAGTCTTTTGTTGATATCGTTTATAAGATGTTGTTAACTTAGTTGCTAGTGAAATGATGGTTAAATGTGTATATGGTTGTGGTTGAGGCTATGTTGGTATGCTAGCCTAGTTTATATTTTGGTGTGTGATAGTTTAAAGTTTGGTAGCTTAGCATAATGCTTGGTATGTGCTTAGCTTCATATTTGGTAACTTTAGAAGTTTGAAAGTTAGTTCAAATATGGTAAGTGTGATATGAATGAAAGTCTTGAATGTTTGATGTGTTGTTGATGTATTTGAACATATAAAATATGGTACCAAAGAGGGTACATTGGTTACGCATATTAGGTGATGAATTTGGTGTAATTTGGGCATGTTTAATCGTGTTTTGAATAGGTTAAATGATTGGTAATTGAGTTGCTTAGTGTCTAAGTAAATAGGAAATGATAAACTTGAGTTTTAAGGTACTTTTGGGTGTACACGGCCTTGCCACACGGGTGTGTGTTACACACGAGCAACACACATGGGCTTGTGACCCAAGTCAGAGACTTACACAGCCTGGCCACAAGGGCGTGTGTCTTACACGGCCTGGCCACACGGGTGTGTGACCCCTGAAATCAAAATTTTTTGTAATTATTTCCTAAACTTCCAGCTTTGTTCCTAATTAGTCCCTATCTATTTTTAACTACTTTTAGGGTCTCGTAGACTCGTAATAGCGGCTGCAATAGTAACTTTTACTCTAAACTGGGGTGGATTGGCAAACCTAAATTAAGTGCATTCCACTAACATCATCAAAGATAAATTAAAAAGATAATCGTAGATGAAGTATTGGCTAATACTCCAATGCTAATAATTGAAATATTCTTGTATGTATCCAAATTTTTACATTCAAGAAGGGATAAATAGTGATAAGAGTGTAGACAATGGAAGACCAATTTTAGAAATGCATAACATAATTTATTATTCGAATGTATAAGAATCTAGCATGAAAGTATTAGATTGTCGTGACCTGGCCCTGCATGTTATAATGTTATTTGTTAGTTTATATGTTGATTATGATAGAATTAATTGTTTTATTCTTTAGTAATGCTCGTGACCCTAATCTGATGATGGAGAAGGTTAGGGTTGTTACATTTAATGTTATCAGAGCTACAAGTTTAGCCGAATCTCGGACTAAACCCAGCTCAGAATTGAGTATAGAGGTACATGCCAAAGTTGAGTCGAGTCGAGTCAGGATTTGGATGCTGATTATAATTGTTTTTATTTTATTTTTTAGTTAAAAGATGGCAAATGAATCAGATAATGAAGTGGAACAAGAGTTCTACTCTAGTGATCAGCATAGTATTAATTATGAGGCAACGGAGTCGGTAACTCCGAATGTTAACCCAACCGGTGATCAACGACCTAATGTTGAGCGAGATGATAATGATGGAGCAAGCGATTCACATTTACTTAAAGCTATCACTGATGCACTTCAACAGGTTGCGGGAACTATGCCTGCTGCAGTGCCTACACCTACCGTTCAACAGGCTCTGATAAAAGAACTACGGAGATATGGTGCGACTAAGATTTTAGGATTGAAAGGGGTCGATCCCTCAGCAATGAAAGTTTGGATTGAATCTACTAAACACGTTTTACAACAACTTGAATGCAACTTGCGTGAAAGTGTGATTTATGTTGTTTCTCTACTGCAAGAAGAAACGTAGACCTAGTGGCAGTCAGTGACATGCCACGTACCTATTGAACAGGCCAATTGGGAATTCTTCCAAAAGGAATTTCAAAAGAAGTACGTTAGAGAATTGTACATAGAAGATAGAAGGCAAGAGTTTTTACTGTTAAAGTAGAGTGGGATGTCAATGGTGGATTATGTACAAGAGTTCGTACGACTTAGTAAATATGCTACTGAATTTGTACCATATGAAGTTAAAAGCTGTAAGTGATTTCTACACTGGTTATGTGATGAACTGCGGGTACAAATGGTATCGCATCGAATTATAGAATTTGCCTATCTAGTTGAACGAGCAAATATGGTAGAACAAGCCTTGGGACTTGATAAAAAGGTTAAGGTGACTCACACTTCTAGGAAGCAGTTTGGAGCTGTTAGCTCGCATCCACAACCAAAAAGACCCAAGAAATTTCACGGTGGTTGGAAATTGACTTTTAAGTCCGATAGATCTGATAAAAATTGTGATCCACAACCGACTGTGTCTACGGGTAGTGTGTGAGGTCTGTTTAGGGATACTGATATTCCGAATTGTGAACATTATAGGAAAAGCACCGTGGTGAATGTTGAAAGCTAACTCGAGCATGTTCTCATTATGGATCTATGGAGCATTTTGCTCGAGAGTGTCTGAAGAATGAAATGCTACTCTTGTTTCTTCTCAGAGGTCTGCGCCTGCATCTAAGGGTCGGGGAACAAGTCACAATGGTTCTTTTGCTAGGGGTGGTGCTAGAAAGGGAAACAATACTATTACTCATCAAGCAGAGGCTAGAGCCCCAGCACGAGCTTATGTAGTACGGACACATAATGATAATGATGCTATCGACGTTGTGGAAGGTATATTGCATTCAGAACATGTTTATGCTTTGATAGACCCGGGATCGTCACACTCATATGTTAATGCTGAATTATTTAAATTGAGAAGTTTATAGTCGAGACGTCTAAAGTATCGATAGTTGTGTCAAGCCCTTTGGGACAATTCGCAATAGTGGATTAGGTCTGTAGGTGATGTCCGTTAGAATTACAAAATATAACCTTCCCTGTTGACTTGTTGATAATGTCATTTGGAAACTTTGATTTAATTTTGGGAATGGATTGGCTTACTTAGCACGGAGTGATTCTAGACTATCGTAAAAAGAAAATTGTGGTTTAAAGTGAAGACGATGGCATAATTGAAGTGAATGGTGTTCGAACGAGTGGGTTAACTCGTATCATTTCAATGATTCGAGCTAATAAACCTCTCAATCAAGGCTGTGAAACTTTTCTAGCCTATGTTATCAACTCGAATTATGGTGATAGTCAAAGCAGTAAGAGTCGTATAGTTTTAAATTTTCTGATGTGTTTCCCGAGGAATTACTGGGATTACCACCAGATCGAGAGGTTGAATTTGCAATTAAAATGTTTCTTGGTACGGTTCCAGTTTCAATGTCCTCTTATTGTATGGCACCTACAAAGCTGAAAGAATTGAAGGTGCAATTGTAAGATTTGCTGGATCGTGACTTTATATGCCCTAGTATATCGCCTTAAGGAGCTTCAGTTTATTTGTTAAAAAGAAAGACGGCTCGATGTGGCTCTGTATAGACTATCAACAATTAAATAAGTTGACGATTAAGAATCGATACCCCCTACCTCGTATTGATGGCTTGTTTAATCAACTAAATGGAGCTTCTATCGTTTCTAAGATCGATTTAAGATCGAGTCACTATCAGTTGAAAGTAAAAGATAGTGATGTACCTAACACGACATTTTGTACATGTTCTGGCCACTATGAATTTTGGGTGATGCATTTTGGGCTGGCTAATGCTCCGGCGGCATTCATGGATCTTATGAATCATATTTTCCAACCGTATTTGTATCAATTTATGGTAGTTTTCATTGACGACATCTTGATCTATTCAAAATTTGAATCCGACGATGAGCAACACCTTAGAATTATTTTGCAAGTGTTACGAGAGAAATAGTTGTATGGAAATCTTAGCAAGTGTGAATTTTGGTTATCAAAAGTTGTGTTTTTGGGACATGTCATCTCTGCAGACAGAGTTAGAGTTGACTCGAAAAAGATTGAAGCCATTGTTCAGTGGAAAGCACTGAGAAATGTGTTAGAGGTTCGCAGTTTTCTTGGTTTAGCCGGTTAATATAGAAGATTCGTAAATGAATTTTCCACGACAGCTTTGCCGATGACAAAGTTGTTGCATAAAAATGTTCAATTCATTTGGAGCAATGAATGTCAAGAGAGTTTCGAGAAATTAAAACAGATGTTAATAGAGGCACCGATTTTAACTCTACATGAATATGGAAAAGATTTTGTGATCTACAATGATGCCTCATTGAGTAGCCTTGGTTGTGTCTTGATGCAAGACGTAAAAGTGATCGCGTATGCATCTTGTCAACTAAAAAGGCATGAATGTAACTATCCGACACACAACTTAGAGTTAGCTGCTGTGGTTTTTGCTTTAAAAATCTGGAGACACTATCTGTACGGTGAAAAGTGTTACATCTATATTGATCGCAAGAGTCTTAAATACCTCATATCGCAAAAGGAGTTTAATTTGAGACAACGACGTTGGGTCGAGTTTCTAAAAGATTACGATTGTGTTATTGATTATCATCTTGGTAAAGCTATTGTTGTAGCTGATACGTTGAGCATGAAAACAATCGTTGCATTACGAGCGATGTTTGCTCAACTTAGTATCAATGATGATGGGAGCTTATTGGCCGAGTTGAAGTTCAAGTCGGTGTTGTTTGATTAGGTTAAAGTAGCACAGTTAGATGATGTCAACTTAGCAAAAAAAAAAAAAAAAAGGAGAAATGGTTTGAAATGGCATAATAGAAAGTTTCAGTATTGATGATTGTGATTGTTTGAGATTTCAAAATCGAATCTGAATTCCAGATGTTGCAGAATTAAAAGAGTTGATACTTCGTAAAGCTCATGATAGTTCATTTGCTTTGCATCCTAGAGGAACGAAAATGTATCGCGACCTGCGAGAAGTGTATCGATGGCCTGGAATGAAAAGAGATGTAGTTGAATACATAGCTAAATGATACGATCCGACCTCGAGATGAGTCGAGTTGTATGTGAAATGCCCGATCGTCTACGAGAAGCAATGATAATTTAGTTTAGTGAAATTGGTAAAATGTGAAAAGAAAGAATTGGTTTTGGAATGAAATGGTAAGATGTGAAAAAGATGGAATTTGATTTTGGTACAAAATGGTTAAGATAGGAAAATGGATTGAACAAAAGTACAAACAATAACCAATACCGATTTGGTATCGACCCATTGCTTATAAGCCCTTTAGTTCGGTGTAAGAGTGGTTAAGGTGACCTCGACGCATTATCTAGCAAGATAGGAACCTTGGTATGTTTGAACACCACACTACGAGTAGTGATAAGTTCAGTTTTCGACAAAGAAAACAAATGACACAACTAGAACACTAGGTACCCAATGAATCCTTGAACGAAAATAGAGAAAAGTTTGCCTCACAAATTTGGCAGCATAACATTAACAAAATGTCCAAAAAGTTCTCTCTTTTCAATAGGCTGATTACATGTATTTATAGTGTCAAAAAAGGCTAGCTGAATGGTCACTTTTAATGAAGCTAATAATGAGCTCAACTGAAAAGTCACAACTTTTGAAATTCTAACCCAAGTAACTCCAACCTTCAATGTGATTTACTTCTTCAATTAAGTTGCTTTCAAAGTCTTTTGAAGTCTTCATGACCAACCGAAAAGACACCAGCTTCTTTGATGGAAAATTGAATGCATGTAGTGATTACTCATGAAGCAAACGGTTATGGAAGATGAAAAAAAGATGCTACTGAATTTAAAGAAGAATAATACTCTCCTTTAATTGATAAAACAACTTCTTAATGATGTATAAAGCCTCTTTGTAACAGCCCCCTCTTTTGTAACTGAAATCTCTTGAAAATTCACCTTATTGAATGCATAACAGCCTTTAAATGTAATGGATGTGAGCTGAAAAGTCACCTGCAATTAACACATGTAACCGACACATTTATTCAATTATTAAGCTTAAAACAAATTAACAACTAACTTAAATAAATGAACTAACACTTATGCATCATTTATTTTAGCAACTAGTTTAATTAAGAGAAGCATTATTAAATGAACTTTAACTCATGCATCAATAAATTATCCTAGTAACTAGATTATTTAAAGAAGCAACTATTAAATCAAGTTCATAAAAAAAACTCAATTAATTAAACTAAGATGAGTTGAATTAATGACCAGAAACTCATTTATTAAACTAAAATGCTTAAATGCAAGGATTAAAATGCAACTAAATTCAAAGCTGAAAAATAAATAAAAAGTTCAATTTAGTTGGAACAGGTTCAAAAAGTTGGAATTGAGCTGAAATCGGTTTGAATATGTTGCAAGGAAACTTTATTGAACTGGTCCCAACTCGTTCTATTTTTCCAACAAAAGCTTCTCCCCACAATTGGTTAACTAAGGCCGAAATGGCCTCTTTGAATTGCTTAGCTCAAGCTCGCGTAATTGGTCCTTAGGGCAGCACCGTTGAATATTTGCTCAAACTTGGTGCACTCCGGGACACAATCGTATCATTCCCCCCTCTTCAAAACGACTTGTCCTCAAGTCAAAATCTACGTCAAAAGGGGTTAAATTCGATACGTTAAAAGTCGCACTAATGTTAAATTCACCAGGCAAATCGAATTTATAAGAGTTTTCATTTATGCGTTCAAGAATTTGGAAAGGACCATCTCCGTGGGCTAAAAATTTTGATTTTCGTTGAGCCGAAAAATGCTTCTTGCACATGTGAACCCAAACCCACTCTCCGGGTTCAAAGACCACCCATTTTCGTCCTTTGTTACTGTTACGCATGTAAGACTCAGTTCTTGCCTCAATGTTAGCTCGCACCTTTTGATGTAATTCTTTGAAAAAGTTAGCCTTTTCCTTCGCATCTGCATGAACCAATTGATAAGTAGGCAAAGGTAATAAATCTAAAGGTGTCAATGGATTGAAACTGTATACAATTTCCAAAGGCGAATATTTGGTAGCAGAATGGATGGAGCGGTTGTAGGCAAACTCGATATGTGGTAGGCAATCTTCCCAACACTTCAAGTTTTTACGGATGATGGCCCGAAGTAATGTGGACAATACCCTATTGACGACTTCCATTTGGCCATCAGTTTGGGGGTGGCTGGTGGTCGAGAATAATAGTTTGGTTCCTAATTTTCCCCACAAGGATCTCCAAAAGTGGCTCAAAAATTTGCGTCACGATCCGATACAGTGGTACGAGGAATGCCATGAAGTTGAACGATGTCTTTGAAAAACAAATTTGCAACATGAACAACGTCATCAGTTTTAGTGCAAGCAATAAAATGAGACATTTTTGAAAAACGATTGACAACCACAAAGATAGAATCCTTCCCCGTTTTTGTACACGGTAGTCCGAGAACGAAGTCCATGGAGATATCAACCCACGGAGCTTTAGGAATAGGTAATGCCGTATATAAGCCATGTGGCTGAACCTTCGATTTAGCCCTTTTACAAGATATACACCTCTTGCAAACTTGTTCCACATATTTGCACATTCGCGGCCAATAGAAGTGTTGTTGAAAGGTTGCAAGCGTCTTGTTGACTCCAAAATGTCCTATAAGTCTGCCACTAAGGGCCTCGTGCACTAATAAGTCTCTAACAGAGCCACAATGAATGCAAAGTTTACCTTCTTTAAAATGAAAGCCTTCATACCTATAAAAGTTTTCAAACACACCATTCTCGCACGCAACAAAGATCTCACTAAAATTAGAATTAGCTTAAGAGTCTCTTAACAAAGCAAAACCAAGAATTTTAGAGTCTAAATATGACAATAGAGTGTACTTTCTCAAAAGCGCATCAGCCACTATGTTATCTTTACCTTTTTTGTATTTTAGAACATAGGGAAACAATTCAAGAAACTCCACCCAATTTGCGTGACATCGATTCAATTTGTGCTGGCCTTTAATGTGCTTTAAAGCTTCATGATCAGAGTGTATAACGAACTCCTTTGGTCATAACTAATGTTGCCACGTCTCAAGGGCTCGTATGAGCGCGTACATCTCTTTATCATATACCGAATAGTTGAGTACAGCTCCACTAATCTTTTCACTAAAATAGGCCATTGGTCATCCTTCTTATGTCAAAACAGCACCGATTACAACGCCTGAGGCATCACACTCAACCTTGAAGGTCTTCGAGAAATCTGGAAAAGCAAGTAAAAGAGCGTTAGTAAGAAAATCCTTAATATTTACGAACGATTTTTCTTGTTCATCATTCCAATAGAAAGCAGAGTTCATCTTAATGACGCTCGTAAGAGGGGTAGCAATGGTGCTGAAATTAGGAATGAAACGTTGGTAGAAACTCGCTAGGCCATGAAAACTCCAGACTTGCGTGATACTCGTTGGCCTTGGCCAATCTTGAATGGCCTTGATCTTTTCTTGGTCTACTTCGAGACCTTCCGCGCTAACCACAAATCCTAAAAAGACAACTTTATCAGAATAGAAAGAACATTTTTTAAGGTTAGCATATAATGTTCCTTTTCGTAAAACTTCTAAAACGGATTTGAGATGCCTTACATGATCTTCGACAGACTTGCTATATATCAATATGTCGTCAAAATACACAACACAAAATTTACCGGTAAAAGACCTTAACACGTAAGTCATCAATCTTAGAACGTGCTGGGGGCATTGATAAGGCTAAAAGGCATGACCAACCATTCATACAGCCCGTGCTTGGTCTTGAATGCCGTTTTTCACTCGTCTCCTTCCTGTATCCTGATCCAGTGGTAGCCACTTTTTAAGTTGATTTTCAAAAATACTTTGGCTCCGCTGAGTTCATCAAGCATGTCGTCAAGATGAGGAATTGGATGGCGGTATTTGATGGTGATCTTGTTTACAGCTCAGTAATCTACACACATTCGCCATGTTCCATCTTTTTTCGATACTTGCAAAACAGGAACAGCACAAGGACTGAGACTCTTGCGAACGTAGCCTTTTTCCAACAGATCATTAACTTGCCATTGTAGTTCTTTAGTCTCTTCCCGATTGGCTCAATAAGCGGGACAGTTTGGAATAGTAGCTTTCGGCACAAAGTCTATTTGATTTTCAATTGTACGAAGTGGTGGTAGACCATTCAGGAATTCCTCCGGGAAAACATCTTTAAATTCCTACAACAAAGACAAAACAGAAGAAGGTAAGGTGTCAGGTAATTCGTTAGTAGAAAACAAGGTTTCCTTGTAAGTGAGTGCAAGAACAGGGTGACTCATTACTAACGCTTTTCGAATATCACTAACTTTCGCAAAGACACTCATTTTTTCAATTTCCTTCTCTTTTTTTTTCTTTTTCTTTGCTGATTTTCTTTTCTCTCTCTTTTGTTTTCTTTTTCTTATTTTTTTCTTCTTTTATTTTTTTACAATCTTCTTTTTCTTTCTCTCTCATTTGTTCAACAGATGCCTTCAACTTCAATTGGTCGTCGTAAACTTGTTTGGGAGTTAACGGCACCAACATAACATTCTTTCCTATAAACTTGAAAGTATACCGATTGGTGTAACCGTCGTGTAGCACTGGCCGATCAAACTGCCACGGACGACCAAGGAGTAGATAGCCTGCGTGCATCGAAACAATGTCACATAATACTTCGTCCAAGTACTTTCCAATGGTGAAAGAAACGAGTACTTGCTTGGTCACTTTAAGTTCTCCACCGTCGTTGAGCCACTGAAGTTTATAAGGGCTCGGATGCTTGGTAGTTGGCAAACCAAGCTTTTCAACCATCATCGTACTTGCTACGTTTGTACAACTGCCACCGTTGATGATGACACAACAAACATTTCCTCCTACTTGACATCAGGTATGAAATATGTTCTCCCGTTGTAGCTCGTTATCCATGCCTTGGAGACTAAGACTCCTTTTGACAACGAGTAGTTTACCTTCCACGGGTTGTTCTAAGTCCTCAGATTTAGAAGTTGATTCAGACTCCTTTTCTTCTTCATCCTCCGTCTTGATTTCGCCATCGGTACGAATCACCATGGTCCTTCAATTTGGGCACTGGCTGGCTGTATGACCTCTCCTGAGACATTTGAAACATTTGATGTCTCGATTACGATTGAAAGAAACCTCGGGTGCCTTGCCTTTATTTACTTTGGTATTAGGCTTGTTGGCTTTCGGAGGTGCTATGGTATCCTTTCCTCGAAATGTTGGAAAACCTTTACGAACTTTGGCCCCACTTGGATGTGTTAGAAGTGGAAAAACCTCTTGGGCATTTACGCTTAAGTTGCTTTTCTACCTTGATGGCCATATGAACCATGTCCACCACTTCAAGGTATTGTTGAAGCTCGACGACATTCGCTATGTCTCGATTTAATCCAACTAGAAATCGCACCATTATTGCTTAAGGATCCTCTTGGACATTCACCCGAATCATCGCAATTTCCATCTCCTTGTAATAGTCTTAGACGCTTTTGGTCCCTTGTGTAAGATTTTAAAGTTTTTGGTGCAACTCCCGATGGTAATAAGAAGGGATAAATCGTTTCCTCAGAACAACCTTCATCTCGGTCCATGTAGAGATTGGTCGTTCTCCGTTACGTCTTCGACTAGAAGTTAATTGATCCCACCAGATCATGGCGTAATTCGAGAATTTGATTGCTGCTAGTTTCACCTTTTTGTTTTCAGAGTAGTTGTGACAATCAAACACCAACTCTATCTTCCTTTCCCACTCAAGATAGGCTTCTAGACCCGATCTACCTTGGCTTAATGTTCTTAAGATCATCATCTTCACGTCTCCAATCTCGATGTCGTAGTTCCCTCCGACGATTACTTACATTCGACTCCTGATCGCTTTCAAGATCACTAGGATTGTTTACATCATCATCTTGAATTCTTTGTCTTTTCCGTTGCTGGTTTGGTCTCTCTCGTCTAGGTTGGACTACTTCAGGAGGTCTTTCGTGTTGCTCTCTCACTTTGACTTGGAATAGGCGATCTTCGAGGGGATTTAATCTTTGTTCTAAGAGTCTTTCCATCTCTCATAATAGAGCTTGAATGTTCAAATCAGGAACATTGCAAACAGGTTGTCGTGCAGGACGATATTCCATTTAGGATCGGATTCTTGTGACATTAAGTTTAGTAAGGAACCTCACACAAAACCTCACGATCACTTGGAAAGAAAGAGGAATTTCACTCACGCTCGTGTTTGCGCTCGAGAATAGGCTTTTACCTCCACTCTATTGTGCTCACAACTCTCGTACCTTTTACCTCTCTTTACCTTTCATGTGATTTCGTAAGCAGATTCGCCAAGGCTTAACCTTAGTCTAGGTGGTTGGTTTTAAATGGGTAACAAGGGATGATGTGATTTAAGATAGGGTAGGCTTACTAGAAAGAAATTAATTCGGGTATAGTGTGGCGAAAAGGTCAAGGATGGAAGTGGATGAGAGAGTAAGAATTTCCGGATCGAAAAATGGAGAAGAAGTAAAACAATGTTCAGCTTCAAAATTTTTTTTCGAAATTCTTTTTTTGTTTCAAATTTTTTTCGAATTTTTTTAATACTTACAAACTAGATTTCATTGCGTTCTTCGATCTTCGGAGCTTCTCGATTCTAACATTGATACCAAATGATACGATCCGACCTTGAGATGAGTCGAGTTGTATATAAAAAACCAGATCGTCTACGAGAAGCAATGATAATTTAGTTTAGTGAAATTGGTAAAATGTGAAAAGAAAGAATTGGTTTTGGAACGAAATGGTAATATGTGAAAAAGATGGAATTTGATTTTGGTACGAAATGGTTAAGAAAAGAAAATGGATTGAACAAAAGTGCAAACAAGAACCGATACCGATTTGGTATCGACCCGTTGCTTATAAGCGCTTTAGTTTTGTTTGAGAGTGGTTAAAGTGACCTCGACCCACTATCTAGCAAGATAGGAACCTCGGTATGTTTGAACGCCACACTACGAGTAGTGATAAGTTCGATTTTCGACAAAGAAAATGGATAACACAAATAGAACACTAGGTAGCCAATGAATCCTTGAACGAAAATAGAGAAAAGTTTGCCTCACAAATCTGGCAGCATAACATTAACAAAATGTCCAAAAAGTTCTCTCTTTTCAATAGGCTGATTACATGTATTTATATTGTCAAAAAAGGCTAGTTGAATGGTCACTTTTAATGAAGTTAATAATGAGCTCAAATGAAAAGTCACAACTTTTGAAATTCTAACCCAAGTAACTCCAACCTTCAATGTGATTTACTTCTTCAATTAAGTTGCTTTCAAAGTCTTTTGAAGTATCCATGACCAACCGAAAAGACACCAGCTTCTTTGATGGAAAATTGAATGCATGTAGTGATTACTCATGAAGCAAACGGTTTTGGAAGATGAAACAAAGATGCTATGGTTTTAAAGAAGAATAATGCTCTTCTTTAATTGATAAAACAACTTCTTAATGATGTATAAAGCCTCTTTGTAATAGCCCCTTCTTTTGTAGCTAAAATCTCTTGAAAAGTAACCTTATTGAATGCATAACAGCCTTTAAATGTAATGGATGTGAGCTGAAAAGTCACCTGCAATTAACACTTGTAACCGACATATTTATTCAATTATTAAGCTTAAAACAAATTAACAACTAACTTAAATAAATGAACTAACACTTCTGCATCATTTATTCCAGCAACTAGTTTAATTAAGAGAAGCATTATTAAATGAACTTTAACTCATGCATTAATAAATTATCCTAGTAACTAGATTACTTAAAGAAGCAACTATTAAATCAAGTTCATAAAAAAAAAAACTCAATTAATTAAACTAAGATGAGTTGAATTAATGACCAGCAACTTATTTATTAAACTAAAATGCTTAAATGCAAGGATTAAAATGCAACTAAATGCAAAGCTGAAAAATAAATAAAAAGTTCAATTTAGTTGGAACGGGTTCAAAAAGCTGGAATTGAGCTAAAATCGGTTTGCAATATGTTGCAAGGAAACTTTATTGAACTGGTCCCAACTCGTTCCATTTTTCCAACCAAAGCTTCGCCCCACAATTGGTTAACTAAGGCCGAAATGGCCTCTTTGAATTGCTTAGCTCGAGCTCGCGTAATTGGTTCTTGGGGCAGCACCGTTGAATCCTTACTCGAACTTGGTACACCCTGGGACGCGATCATATCACTAAATGCTTAACTTATCAACGAGTTAAAGCAAAACATCAGGTTCCCAAAAGATTGCTTCAGCCAATTTCTATTCTAGAGTGGAAATGGGAATGCATCACGATGGTTTTTGTAACGGGATTGCCTTTATATCCGAGCAAGAAAAATACTATGTGGGTGATTGTTGATCGACTTATGAAATTGACTCATTTCATTGCAGTCAGGAAAGATTGGTCACTTCAGAAACTTGATGAAGTGTATATTCAGAAAATTGTGAGGTTGCACAATGTCCCTATGTCGATTATCTTTGATCGAGATCCGCGTTTCACTTCGAAATTTTAGAAACAATTGCATGAATCTCTGGGTACAAGACTCAATTTTAGCACAGTCTTTCACCTGCAGACAGATGGACAATCTGAATGTGTTATCCAGATTTTGGAAGATATGTTTTATACTTGTGTAATCGATCTTGAATCAGGTTGGGAACGTTATTTACCTATGGTCGAATTCGTATACAACAATAGTTTCCAATCGAGTATTCAAATGGCTCCGTACGAAGCCTTATATGGTCGTAGGTATCGAAAACCTGTTTGTTGGATGGAATTGTGTGAAAGAAAAGTTGTTCGGCCGGAATTGGTTCAAGAAATGAAAGATATTGTTAAAATGATCTGAGATAAATTAAAAATAGCTTTTAATAAACAAAAATCATACGCAAACTTGAAACATAGAGATATTGAGTTTGTTGTTGGTGACAAGTTGTTTCTAAAAGTGTCACCCTAGAAGAAAGTTCTGCAATTTAGCAGAAAAGGGAAGCTAAGTCCTTATTTTATTGGACCGTATGAAATCACTGAAAGAGTGGGACCAATTGCGTACCGGTTAGCATTACTAGAGGAATTATAGAAAATGCACGATGTTTTCCCTGTGTTAATGCTTAGATGGTATTGATAGAATCCGTCTCACGTTATTTCCACAGAAGAAATTAAGATTCAACCTGATTTGTCTTATGGAGAAGAACTGGTCAAAACTTTAGCTCGCAAAGTGAAAGAATTGCGTAATAAACATGTCCTGTTAGTAAAAGTTCTATGGCGTAGCCATAGTGTTGAGGAAACGACTTGAAAACCCGAAGAGACAATGAGATCTCAATATCCCCACCTCTTTTCAGTAAATTTCGAGGACGGAATTTAATTAGTGGGGGAGAATTGTCACAACCCGATAGTCATGGGTGTCAAAAAAGGTATTTCAGGGAGTCTGTTCTTATAAATCAAACCCGTAAATATTTAACATAGATATTTACGAGGCTAGCTTAGTAGCTAATTAATTTTTGGAATAGTGATTTTTGTGAAATTAGAGGTTTTTAAGGTATAGGGACTAAATCGCGTAAGGGTTAAAAGTTGAATTATAAATTGAAATAAACTTAAAGGGCTAAAGTAGCAATTATGCCACTTAATTAAATGTTGTAAATAGGTGGTCGGCCACGCACTAAGTAAAATGCATCTATATATATTATATATATGTGTTAACATTAATGTATATATATAATAATAATTAAAATGAATGTAGAATAAAAGAAAGAAAAAGAAAAGAAATGGAGGCATGCAAATAAAACAAAGGAAAGAAAGAAAAAGAAAGAAAGAAAAAGAAGAAGAGAACACACGGCTAGGGCTTTTGAAATTCAAATCCAAATTGGTTAGTGCAACTTAGTTCCTACACTTGTAATTTTTATATTTTTGGAATCCCGGTACTTAGGGCTACCTGACCCAATTGTAATTTTTAGTATTGTTCAAGATTTTAAATGTTGATATTGTTGAACAGTTTAAGTATTAGGGATTAAAGAGATAGATTTTTAAGTTAGAAATGGAAAAGGACTAAATTGGGGAATTAATTGTTGATTTTGAACAATAAGGAATAAATTGTGAAAAATTTAAAATTAAGGGGTCGAATTGGAAAAGAGGAAGTTAAATACGGTCTAAAGTGAAATTAGTATAAAAATATGAAGTTAAATGTGAAGGTTAAAATTTGTCTTGTTTGGGGACTAAATTGAAAAATAAGCAAAATATAGTGTGGAAAATTAAAATTAATGTGAAATTGAAATGTGTAATATTAATGTGATTTAATTGTTTTATTCCATATCTAACGTCGTACTGGAATCCTCGAGTAAAAGGGGGAAGGATAAAATCAACGTTGAATAGCTTGAAAATCACAATTTGTGTTTCTATAATCCGAATTAAATAGCAGATCATTACATATATAATTGTTTGCATATGGTAAGCAATTGAGGTGAGTACTTTGGTACTTGGGAATTGAATTAAATTCATAATTGAAATGAAATGGATTGATTTTGTATATTATGAAATCTATCGATTATGAATATATGTGTATTGAGAAAAATGTGATTATTATCAAATTGAATAAATGCTTATATATGATGATATATATTCATGAAATTGAGACATTGGTTGTATTGAAAAGTGAAATGAATCCCTATTAACTGTATTGGGCTGAGTCGGATATAGATGGCATGCCATAGGATAAGAAGAGTTCAGGGATTACTTCGACCTCGAGTCGATGAGGCACTGGGTGCCAATTTGCTTCAGTTTAACTGAGAAGACACAGGGTGTCAATTTATATAGCACTAGGCACAGTTATTACTTTGGATTTATCCGATGAGGCACTAAGTGCCAAATTAGTGTGTTGGTTGAATCCATGTATCCGTCTGAGTCCATGTCGAGTTAATAGGGGAAAGTAAAATAATAATTTATATGAATGATATTGAAATGGCAATGATGAGAAATGAATATAAGATGAGAAAATATTGAAATCGCAAATATGAGAAATGATTGTGAGATGAGAAATGAAATATGAAATGATGAATTGAGATGTGAAACTTGAATGAATTCAAGTATTGCTCTAAGATATGAATCATGTCATTACATGAGTTGATGTATTCAAATGCTAAATGAAATGCCATTGATATATATATTTGAATATGTGAAATCTTAGTAGATGTGAATAAGGAATGAGCAAAAATTATATTATTGAGTTGAAACTTTTGAACATAGCCTACTTGTTGCATATTGCTTGTTAAATACTTATATCAAGTTTATATTATTCGGATTATAGAAATACCACTGAGTTTTATTCAGCGTGTGATTTTGTTTTCCATGCGCAGTTTAGGTACTATTCAAATTATTGTCGACTCAGTATCAAATCACAAATCTCAAGCTCAAGTGTGGTGATATTTCATTTTGTAATGGCATGTACCTAATGAGTCTTTTGTTGATATCGTTTATAAGGTGTTGTTAACTTAGTTTCTAGTGAAATGATGGTTAAATGTGTATATGGTTGTGGTTGAGGCTATGTTGGTATGCTAGCCTAGTTTATATTTTGGTATGTGATAGTTTAATGTTTGGTAGCTTAGCATAATGCTTGGTATGTGCTTAGCTTCATATTTGGTAACTTTAGAAGTTTGAAAGTTAGTTCAGATATGGTAAGTGTGATATGAATGAAAGTCTTGAATGTTTAATGTGTTGTTGATGTATTAGGGTGCAAACCTAAATTAAATGCATTCCACTAACATCATCGAAGATAAATTAAAAAGATAATCGTAGATGAAGTATGGATCAATACTCTGATGCTAATAATTGGAATATGTATCTAAATTTTGACATTCAAGAAGGGATAAATAGTGATAAGAGTGTAGACAGTGGAAGTCTAAGTTTAGCAATGTATAAATAGTGATAAGAGTGTAGACAGTGGAATGCATAGCATAATTTATTATTCGAGTGTATAAGAATCTAGCATGAAAGTATTAGATTGTCGTGACCTGGCCCTGCATATTATAATGTTATTAGTTAGTTTATATGTTGATTATATTTGAATTAATTGTTTGATTCATTAGTAATGCTCATGACCTTAATCTGATGACGGAGAGGGGTTAGGCATGTTACAAGTTCTATAAGCTACTTTTATGCCATGAGGTAAGGAGCAATAGACACATGAGCTATTCTTGGTAAAACCTCGATACCAAACTTAACCTCTCTCTCCGAAGGTATACTCGGTAACTCTTCAGGAAAGACATCTGGAAATTCCTTAACCGTTCGAATGTTTTCAATAGATGAACCCATAGAAGCAGAATCACATATGTAGGCTAGAAATGCCTCACACCCTTTACGAACCAACTTTTCGGCCACAAAAGCGGAGATCACATTGGATAAGTAATCCCGACACTCTCCAATCATAACTACTTCCACATCAATCTTAGATTTCAGAACCACCCTTTTAGTAGCACAATCCAAACTGGCCTGATGCTCTACGAGCTAGTCCATTCCCAGAATCAAATCGAATTCCCCAAACGACAACTCCACCAAATTAGCCAGAAACACAACCCATTGTATCTCTAGCGGTACATTCCTGTACAATCTATTAACCCAAACTGATTGACCCAACGAACTAAGTGTAACACCCTAAACCTGGCCTAAAAATTATGACCGGATTTGGAAATGTTACAAAAAAGGGTTTTGAAACAATGACTTTCATGTTAAAACTTCTCGTATAAATTGTTCTAAAAGAGATCACTTTTTCAAAAAAACTTATTATTATCCTCTTTAACGAATCCATTATTTATTGCCCTTTTAAGTGTAACATAAATTTTGAAGCGGAAGTTTATAAGACGTTAAATTTTAAAACCGAGCTTGATTTCAGAAAAATATTTGTTTGCGTAAACCATTGTTTTCATAAATCATTTTGTTTAAAAGTCGTGGAATAATAATCTAAACCATTTCAAAACCTTGAAATTAGAACCCACAGTCCGAACAGCCCCAAAAATTACAAACTCTCAAAATAATCCAAAATCTAATTAAAACCAATAATTAAACTAGTTTGTGAACTACTGGTGAACGCTGAGACTCCGTCGCACTGACCCGCCTATGTCTGAGGATTACCTAAACATAACAGACAAACAGATGTGAGTTTTCATAAACTCAGTGTGCAATTAAATAGAGTCATACATGCACATAAACTCATATTTTTCGAATATAGAATAGATACAGATACAGACACAGACATAGTCCTCAACAGAATCAGATCAACAGAATCATACAGATATGCAAAGTCCTACCCCTATCCTCTACACGCCATCGCCGACCATTCCAACACACCATGTGGGGTTTAAAACACCCACCAAACCTTACACACCACATAGTGTTTGTACGGCACTTATCAGAATAATTTGCAACTGTGCTGCCAGAATAACGACGAATTATCGCCTCACAAAATACTTTCTCTAATAAATAGATCACACCTCATACATAGATACAAATAACATATAACAGATATAACAGACTTAATATGTCCCGCATGCTTATATACAGATAACATACATGTTATTATGAATCAATCAAATCATACATATCAATTTCTAAATGTTCAAACTAGACTATCAGAATACTATATATTTTGCACTAGGGTTTGTATTGCCCTGACCGACCCTACGGAAGGCTCACAATCAATTGGAAAGACGTATGTGACCTTAAGGAAAATTTTAGAATTTTGGCCCTACATGCCCGTATGGCTTGGTCGTGTGGGCCCACACACCCAAATTGGCCTTGCCCGTGTGGCCAAAATGGCCTGGCCCATAGTTCACACGATCGTGTGTCATGTGTAGGCCCGCACACCCTAATCTGCCTAGCCCGTGTGACCCACACGGCCACACACTTGCCCGTTACATGGCTAGGCACACATCCGTGTGGTGTCGACAGGCAAACTTTTGTGGCTTTCGCTGAACCTCATTTTCTCGTGTTTTTGTTACACACCTGATTCATTTTTTATGTGAAAGCAATCCCGAAACCTCCAGACCTTAAAATCGTATACCAAACACCATTTTAGCAATTGATTTAAGCATTTAAACTAGAATTTGGTCTCGACTTAAGGCCTCTCAAAACTAAACTACTCGCGAAACACTTACCACCAACGTGCAGAAACCATTTAATACTTAAATCCCTAGAGGAACAATAATCGCTTTTTATTTTTCCTCTAATTAAGAAATACGAACATTATCAATGGATTTGTTAAACATATCAAATTCCCCTACAACACAAAATGGAAAAAGAAAACCACTCGATAGCTTACCTATTTGGAACGAATTGAAGAACCCCAAAAATACGATACAACAGTACGTGCGACCATTAACCACTTGATAGCTTACCTATTCTACCAAAATCCCAACTCCCCACAACCCCACTAACTACCAATCCCACTAAATTTGATCACTAATCTTATCCAACTACCTCAGAATTCCAACTCCATCAAAACTCTATTACACAATCGAGCAAAAATTATCATCTACGCTCATATGGGGATTCGAACACGAGATCTTAGGGTAAGCTAACACTTTACCACTTGAACCAGCAGACTCATTCTGATATGAGTTTACCAAGAATATAACGTAAGCCCACAAAAAAGGGATAGGGCTAAGACTAAAAATAACATATTTTCCCAAAAGTGGGACTTGAACCTAAGACCTCAAACACATACTCAAATCACTTAACCACTGAAGCAGACACTTATCTATATCAAAATTCTCAAAACAAAATTAAATAATTTAGGGCGTTACACTAAGTACAATAATCTCTCCAGAAGTCTTATCAATAGAAATCTCCAAGTTCACAGAAATAGAACTAGCTATATAGGAGTGTGTTGATCCTATATCTATCAATGCAAAATACAGAGAAGTATGAATAAAAAACATACTGGAAATAACATATGTTGCACCTCTTTCCTCATGACGTCTAGCAGCATATATCAATGCAGGTTGCCCTGCCTTAGTCTAATTAGCACCTCTGCCCAATGCTCTCTCAGCTCTCCCTAAACCATTACCACCCTTGGTCGGACCGTGACCCCTAGGCAGTTGCTGAACTGCCCACTGAGGTTGAACAAATCCTGGAGCTAGAGCTTGCATCTGATCAGAATGCTGTGGACAATGCCTAATGCGATTCTCCATTGACCCAAATTGTAGACACGCTCCTAACCACCAACATTTGCCCGTATGGCGTCTATCATAATCCCTACATGGCTGAGCCATGGTAGGTGCAACTAGAACCTCAACCCTAAAAGGCCCATCAGATCTGACATGTTCCGTATGCCTCTAAGCAGAACTAAAGGGCTCTGAATCCCTCTTATTCTTACCCCTCACACGCTCTCTATTTTCGCGCTCAATGTGCTTAATCTCCTCAGCAATTCTCGCTTTGTCCACCAAGATGACGAAAACACATTCCTTCGCAGAGTTATCAAAACCCTCAGATTATCCCTTAATCATTCCTAAAAGTGGATGCACTTTTCATATTCAATTGACACCATTCCACAAGCATAATGACTCATTCTCAAAAACTCGGCCTCATACTCAGCCACAGTCCTATCTCCTGGGTAAGACTCATAAACTTGCGTCTACAAGCATCCACATAACCTACCCCCACATATTTACTTTGGAATTTGCTCTTGAAATAATCACAAGTAATCTGATCTGATTGAGTACCCTCTTCAACCGTTAACCACCATTGATATGCCTCATCGTGAAACAAAGATACTATACCCTTCAGTTTTTGTTCGAAGGTGCAATCAATATTGTTCACCAATCTCTTAGTGGCCTTCAACCAGTATTCAGCCACAGATGGGGAGACTCCTAAAACTCCCCGAAACAATTCAGTTCCATTGGACCAGATTTGTTTAGTTATCGAGCCACGGCTCTCAGAACTAGAATTAGGCCCAACGACCTTCTCCAAAACTCTCAGCATGGCTTAAGACAATGCGTCGTCCCCAACCAAGTGACTTTGAGACCCGGTCTCAGCAGTAGTGTAGCTGGTGTCTCACTTGTATCCAAATTGGGCATACTACCCATTGAGGATGACTCAACTCGTGCCCCTCTACAGCATCCGCCACGTCCATGATTACCATGACCACGAGTTCCATGTGCACTCATAGTTTGTTTTTCGACATTATAGAGTTTTATGTATTAGTTCTGACATTTCATTAACAGACATTTTATGCTCAAAAATATTATCAGAAGAATTTACAGTGTTTCGTTTCAGTCTAACTATTTTAGAGTAGTTCCAATGGTTTCAGACTTTTCTAAACTAAGAGTTTAACTAAGTCAGAAGTACTTACAGGATCGACATCGGAGACTCAGTATTTTACAGATTTTTTTTCAAATTAATGAAAAAATATACTTTACTCAAAAAATAATTTTCACAAGAATTTTGAACCTTAAATTTCACAACCCAAGTTTTACAACCTGACTCTGATACCACTAAATGTAATATCCCAAACCCAGCCTAGACGTTATGGCCAAATCCAGAGTGATTACATGAAATGGTTAAAATTTTAGCTTTCTAGAAATGTTGAAAAACATCGCATTTTATGTTACTTAAAAAAACTCTAATTTAGTAGAAATTATTTTTAATTAGTTTTTTAGTTGAAACCATGTTCAATTACATTTTCTAGAAAAAAAATAGTTACTTTGCAGCAGAATCATTTAGGTTGTCGTTCTTTTGGAAAACCAGATTTGTTGTTTCAATATTGATCGATTTATGGAAAACCGATATTTTCAGAAAATGTGTTTAAGCAAATGTCATGCGTAAATAAAAAATAAGTTAAAAAACCAAAATAGACCCAAGAGTCCAAAATTACAAATAGCACCTTAACCCAAAATAGGATAATAATGGAAATAATATAATTAAATGATTTGGTGTTATGTCCGAGCTCCCGTAGCACCGGCCCCACTAAGTTTGAGGATTACCTGATAAAATTAGTCAGACAAAAAATGAGTTTTCGAAACTCAGTGTATTATGAATTACTTGAAATAATTAATGCATATCGGATAGACAATTTATCAGGAACAAATTTATAATAGAACAAAACAGATACAACATATAATCCTATACAATATATAATCCTACCCCCAACCGTTACGCACCATCTCCGACCATCCCAACATACCAGATTGGTATAAAACACTCATTCATTCCGTCACACCACTTAGTGTCAATAGGACACTTTACAGAAAAGTTGCAGCTGAGCTGCCGAATCATTAGACGAACTGTCGCCATTTTATAGAAACACTTCCTCTACATGTTAATATACCCCCTCCCAGATGCAAATGCAAAATAGATACTAAGTTTAATCAACATGTGACATTTTAGTTATACGAACTGATATCAAAATTCATGCAAATAGTTGGCCAGATTTCGTATTTTACAACACATTTAATCACATGCCAACCATACGAAAAGTCCATGGTCGATTGGAACAACATATATAGCCATAGGAAAAAAATAGATTTCTAGGCCCACCCACCCTTGTGGCCCACACAACCTAAGTGGCCAGCCTGTGTGGCCCACACGGCCCAAGTGGCCAACTCGTGTGGCCCACACGGCCTCACACGTGCCCATGTGGCCCACAAGGCCTCACACGTGCCCATGTAGTCCACATAGCCCAAATAGCCCAGATTGTGTGTCACACACGGTCTATCACATGACCGTGTGTATAGCATCGACAACGAACTTTTTCGGCTTTCGTCGGTTACTACTTTTTCATGTGTTTGATACACACCTGGTCTAATTTCGACGTAATTCAAAGGATGAGAATCCCAATACCCATAAACATCAAAACTTAATGAATTAATCCTTAAGAACACTTCGATTATGAAAGTAAAGTCCTCGATATTCCTAATATATAAAATATTCAAACAACCACAACTATACTAAATTGGCAGAATCATTTACCCTTGAGAACAACAACCCACAGCAATTACACCGTTGGGGGAACACTCACCGTCTTACAAATCTCCCTTAATTGATCATTAACAATGAAAAAATATAGTAAAAGAACCCCTTGCTTATAACGAATGATACAAAATCCCTAACCTACTCATCAATTTCAAAACCAAGATTTCACCCACCCCATATACTTTTCAAATCAAACAACAAAATGGAATTGCACGAAAAAGATTTCCAAGCAGAACTGAATGGACGGAAAGGCAACAAGAAGAATCCAAAATAAACCTTGAAATTTTTTTTTGAAAAGAAAGAAAATAGAAACAAAGGGTGAAAGAACAAGAAAACAAAAAGAAAGAAGGAACGTAGAGAAAAGAAGCCGATTTCTAGGGTAACCAAAAATAAAAATAAATTAAATTAAGATAATCTAAACTAAAACAAAATAAAATTGAATTTTTAAAATAAAAATAAATCCTAACAACCATTATTATCACTTGCAAATTAAACCATATTCTATCCAACCTCCAAAATATTTTTTTCTTTTGAAGAGTTTAATTAAAAAGCAAACTCATCCACAAATTAATAAAAGAAATGATAAAATCTATCCCCCATTTACGAAAGGGTTCGAACACCTGACCTCGAATGCCAACTCAAAACACTTAACCACTGAGGCAAGTACTTATTTATGACTAAATTTAACAAATAAAAACTTAATGTTTTGGGGACGTTACAATGTGGGCCGAAAATCAGAATCTCTCCTTAGGGCCGTAAACGTCATTCGTATCGAACGTAGGCCTTCTGTGTGGTTTGTTTTATCTTAAGCAAGCTATAAAAATTAATTTTTGATGGTCTGTTGATGTATAATCCATTATCTGTACGCATGTATGATATGATATAAGCTAAGTAAGCATGATTTGTTAGCGTATAATGTGCTTTTGTGTGGGACGTGTTTAAGGTATGTGATTTATTCAGGTATGATTTATGCTTCTTTAATTTTGATGATCCATTTATGAGTTACCTTGTTGGTTGTGAACAAGTGATATTTGAATAAGTTGTGTTTGATACTGATTCTGATAAGTAACTATGCATGTGACTTCATGAAAAATCTGTTATGATTCATTAAGATTTGATTAATCTGTTCTGCAAAGCATGGATTTCCATACCTTCTGTTTATGTTATTGTACGATAACATGTCCTACATGCTTATCATTCTGATTCTAAATATGCATGCCATGACACATTGCATGGGGTTCGGGATGATGTGAAAGGAGGAAATTTCTGGCAGTTTAATGATTTGCATTATCTAGTGGTTTATCCACAATTCTGTCTGGCAGCTTGTCTGGAATTATGATGGCTTGACCATAATTATGGTGGCTTAACCACATACATCTGTTCTGGTAGCTTGGCTACAACATAGTTGTTTGACCACATATATCTGATATGGCAGTTTTAACTGTAATTCTGGTGGCACTGTCCACAATCATCTGTTTGTGTAATTTGGTTGGATGAGTTATGGAGAACTCTATTTTGGTGTGTAACAGAGTTGGGTAGGATGTTTTCTGATAAATTTGCATTCTGATTTTTTGAAAAACATTGCATTGTCATAACCATACATCTTCTGTTCTGTTATACGATCGTTATGAAAATCTCTGTGATACTCAGATTTGTTTCGCTCTGGTTATATGATTGTTATGAAATTCTCTACGTTCCTCTGATTTGTATATTGTGTTTTGTTTGATCTCAATTTGAGTTTAGTTATATACTGAGCTTCATAACTCACCCTTTTGCTTTATCTTTATCTATTCAGATAAACCTCTGACTTAGGACTAGACGACGTGTGAGAGCTTAGATTATTTTTGCACTTAATGTTAAGTATAGTGAATTTCGTAATTATTTGTTTTGATCTTTTGGGGTTTGTAATCTGTTTCTGAACTCGTTTTGGGTTTTTGCTTAATTTTTCAGTAATTAATATTTGCTAATGCGAGATTGCAAAACCACTTAAGTCAAAAAAATAAATTTCTATTTTCAAAACTAAAACTCCAAAAATGGTTTTCCGCTGCAAATTAAGTAAGTTCTTAACTGCTTTCTAAAAGTGAACTAATAGTTTTCTAATGACTATTTGTGAAAGTCATATTTTCTAAATACTTACTAAAATAC
Source organism: Gossypium anomalum (assembly GCA_025698475.1). Taxonomy (NCBI): domain Eukaryota; kingdom Viridiplantae; phylum Streptophyta; class Magnoliopsida; order Malvales; family Malvaceae; genus Gossypium; species Gossypium anomalum. Next base: position 55,543,003 of record CM046956.1, read on the forward strand.
TTTTTCCTAATGAGTGGATGTAATTTCTCTATCTTCAGTTATAACTTCTAGGTCAGATTTGGGGTATCACACCCACAATTTCAGTTTTCACTATTTTGGCGAATTCATCCATATTCTGGGCAGTTTCAGTTCTCTCCCTCTCTTATGATATTATACTTATTCTGTTTATATATGTTTGTACATTAGGAACAATGTACATCTTAAGTGTGAGGAGGTTGTTATATGTTTATGTGATAAAATCACTGACTTGTTGTTTGTGTTTAAGTAATTTTCTCATACCTATCATTGGAGTTAGTTTCTTTTAATTTAAAATTTGTATTGATTCTGTTTTGGAATAATTTTTTAGATTTTTTTGAATTGTGTGATTTATACTTTGAGACACAAGAGAATCACACATGATAAGTTATTTTTCATAAATAAATGTTTTAGGTTGTCTCCCTGAACTGAAGAATTATTTTAAAATTTTAAATTTGACATCAAAACCATAAATTTTTGTGAGCTTTTGAGCTTATAAAGCATATATTTTTTGTGTTAATTTTATTTTTGGTTGCGAGTATGTCAAATTAATTTGTTATTCTAGAATTTGCTTCGATTATGCATGTCAAGATCACATTATTGATTTGATATATTGAGATGATAGAGGCACTTAGGATTTACCCCACTTAACCTTTAACCAGCTTACCTATTGCATTATCTTTTAGTAAAACCCCATTGTTCCTAACATATTTTTTTTCTAATCCGGTTTTATTAACCCGCAACCCATATCTATGTTTGTAAAATTATCTTCTTTATTAACTATTTTTTTGTCGATAATTGATTTGGTTAGTTACTTAGACTATGTTTCATCGCATCACTTGTATTGTTAAACTTTACTTTGCTAAAAAAAAGAAGAAGAAAAAAGAAATAAATTGAAATAAAAAAGTAAACAAAAAAAATTTGATTGAGCTTGAATATGTAGTTTCATATTGTGTTGATAACCTCATTTTTATTCTTTATTTCTTGTTAATGTAATTTTTTTAATTCAACATTTGATTTTTTCTATTTTGGTAACTTATCAACTTGATCTCGATTGTAACCAAATTTTTTTGACATTTTTCATACTCTTAACCTAAGCCCCATTACAACCTTGTAATGACCTCTTGATTGGTGTGTTATCTCATTTACATAGTGGTGGAGATTTGATTTTCAAACAAGCCTATGGTAATGACATTTCTCGTTTGACTATTGAGTGCATATCACTTGAACCTTAAATACTTTAAGTGCTTTGAGTGAATATTTAGTAAGGATGTTATTTCCTGTTAAGTTTGAATTTCAAATAATTATTGAGATAAGGGAGATGCCTAATGATTTAAAGCTTAAAATTCTCTGCTTGGATTGCTTTTGCTGTTTAGTATCGTTTTAGTATGAATTTCTAATGCATGAATATTTGTAAATTATCCTAAGACATTATCGATAGAAAAAATAAATTAAGGGAGGTTAACTTGATTATGGGTTGAAGATTTTGCTTGAGAACAAGCAAACGCTTTAATTTGGGAATATTTGATAAGTGTTAAAAGTAACATGTTTTAATCTCATTCTTAATGCATTTTTGGGTGAGTATTCTATGTTAATTGTAAATTTTATGCTCCTAATCCTTTAAATTCACGTTTCTATACTTAGGAGAGTATTTCAGAGCAAAATGAGTGAAAAATAAGAAAAAATCAAAAAATTAGAGCAAGGAATAAAGGGTCAAACTGGCTGACCCCTTCCACATAGCTTGACCACGCGACCGTATAAGTCACATGGCCTAACCACACGATCATGTGAGCCATATGGGCTACCACACGACCGTGTGGCAAACCATGTTGATTTTGTGATTTGCACTCTAAACCTCTGGAAAAACACGATTTCTAAGTTTTTGGGCATTCTAAGACGTATGTATGAAAAAAAAAAGAACATAAGAGTGAGCTGTCATAGAATACTCAAGAAAACAACTCGAAAAACACCATTGAAGCCGATTTTGAAGTAGATTTCCGTCAAGATTGAAGACTCTCGGTTGATTTCTTAGGAGATTATCATAAGTTTCTTTATTTCTTTAGGTTATACTGTCTCTGGGATGTTTTTATTTGCAAGCATAAACTAATTTTCTAAATACTTAGGGAGATGAACCCTATGATGGATTTTGTCATTTGATTTTTATTTTACGCAATAAATACTTAGATCTTGTTCTCAATTATATGTGATCAATTCTTGGTTTAATATTTCTAGACTATTGATCCATGTTTGATGTGCTTAAATTAAAGGAGGAATAAACCTTGTTTAAGAGTAGATATTGCGTAATTGAGTGGAGTTACATGCAATCCTAGAAATAAAACGACACAAATCTATCAGATTAGAGTCAAATCAAATAAGGGAATCCATAGATCATGTTAATACGATCATAGGATTTTTAACTAGAAAGAAATTTCAATTAATCAACCTAGAGTCAGTTGCTATTACTCTCGAAAGAGGTATTAACATAATTTGGAGATTTCTACAGATCAAGACACTAAGTAAAGAAATTGTGTAATTTAGATTGATAATGACATATGAAATCTAGGTGGATTCTTTCATGGGTATTGTTTCGTTTCTTGGTTGTTAATGGGGTTTATTGTGTAACACCCTTAACCCGTGTCCGTCGTCGAATTAGGGTTAGGAGATACTACCGATCAAACACGACATTTAACTAACATTTTAGAACTCAATAAACATTCATTATCGACATACACAATGTCCCTTAAATAGGTCTACGAGACCTATAAACATGCTTACAAAGGTTCGGGATTTCTGAAAACTTAGAAAATTTTCATACATTCATGGGTCACATGCCTGTGTGCCTTACACAATTACCAGACACGCCCATGTCTTAGGCTGTGTGAAAACAGGGCATACATACTGACTTGAGTCATATGGTCGACCACGCGCCCGTGTGTCTAGTCCGTGTACCCTTCAATATGCCACACACGCCCATGTGCCAAGGTTGTGTGCCTTACACAGCCACCAGACACGCCCGTGTGTCTAGGCCGTGCTCGAGACTGACTTGAATTTCTAATTATTCTCCAGGGAACACATGTCCATGTAATATGACCATGTGTCATACATGGCTGAGACACACGCCCGTGTCTCTAGCCGTGTGGACAAAAATAGGCCATTTGAAAAGCCAATTTGCCATCCTTTTCACAAGCATACATGGCAACAAAAATACCACCATTTAAATGCATCTTTAAGCAACCAAAAACATGTCAATTCATACTTATATAATGTTATCTATTCACAACCATTTAAAACATTCGATTCCATATACAAAACATACCAAATCATTATACCAAAACTATCACAATTTACCTAATTCCAAATGCATTAACTCATCAACTTACCCTAAATTTCAAGTCACTTAATATACCATATCATCATCTCAAAACAAACCACAATATGCCAAGTTCCAAGCATTAGCACATCAATTAACAACTAACCAAAATAACCAACACATAACCACACCAAACAAGCCAACATAATAGACATTATATACATCACATATATAACACTTACCAAACACAATTCAAGCCAACTTTAATGGTAATACATACCAACATTTACAGGCCAAATCTCATAGCTAATATCATAGTTCAAAACATACAAAATGACACTAGCCTATACATGGCATATATCATATATACAAAGCTTAAAAAGTACCAACAAGTAGTCAATAGTGTGATGATGGTTCCCGATGATCCTCGATGTCCGAGCTAGCTTCAATGATCTATAAAACATGGAAAGAACACACAAAGTAAGCTTTAAAAGCTTAGTAAGCCATATACAAATAAAGTCATCATATGAACATTTGCACATCAATTCAAACATGCTAAGCATAACAAATCATATACAAGTTCACAAACCTTTCACCTTGAACACATATTCTATATCTTAATCAAATTCATCATATACTTCACCTTTCAATACTCATATAAATCTCAAACGTACCTGAGTCATTTAACTCATTCACACATTCTTTTTTTACTTGACTTTGCTCGTTGAACCATTCGGAATTGTTAAGGACACATCAGAAATCACATAAGCTCGTACAATGCCATATCCCAGATATGGTCTTACATGTTAACACATATTAATGCCACTGTCCCAGACAAGGTCTTACACGAAATCGATTAATGATGTCAATGTCCCAGGCATGGTCTTACATGTAATCACATCTTGTTAACCTAATGTCATGATATTCGTATCCTATACTATTCCTAAGGTTCGTACGGGACTTTCAGATGTCGTAACTTTGTCGATTCATACTCGTATTTGCTCGTCGATATTCATAGCAATTCAATGATAATAAAACATATATAATTCAATTCAAAGACATTTATTTGCATATGAACTTACCTCGTAGTCGGAATAGACAAATCGGAACGATTACTCGATAATTTTTTATTCCCCCGATCTAGATCTGATTTCTTTCCTTCAGGATCTATACTTATATAAACAACCGATTTCTTCCATGAAATTTATCTTAGGTACCTAAAATCGTCAGTTATCTACTAAATTCTCTTACTTTAAAAAGCCAATCGCCTCAACCAGGAAAAAAAGGCAACAATAAGACAGAATAACAGATATATGGGTTTTAAGATATATAACCATGAAATAAACAGAAGTGAGAATAAATGATAAAACTTACAATGAATACTACGATACTATTTCACTAGAAATCGTTACACTATAGCTCTAATACCAATTATAGGAAGGAGAAACAGTTGAAAGATTATGGAAGGAAACTAATAGTAAATGAAAGATTTACAAAAGATGGAAAGAAAGAACTTAAAGTTTCTGAAAAAACTTGAGAAGTAACTTGAATCAAACTTCAATAATACTCCAATTACAGGAAGGAGGGACGGTTGAAAGGTTACAGAAGGAAACTAATAGTAAATGAAAGATTTACAAAAGAGGGAAAGAAAGAACTTAAAGTTCTATGAAAAAACTTGAGAAGTAACTTGAATGAAACTTGAATCTAACTTCAATGACATCTTTAGGTTCCTACTCCTCCTTTTATAGGAGAGATTCATAGCTCAATTTGATTTCTATTACAATTCCGTACGGTTTCTTGCTAAGAAGGACATCTTTTCTTTAGATAAGGATGACATTTTTTATCCATTTTTTATTGGTTCCATGTAACTTCCTTTTTTGTCGTTTATTGGTAGTTATTTTTTTCCACGTAGCTTGCTCTGTCTTAGAATTATCCTAACTACAGAAATATTTCTGAAAATTGATAATTTAGTAAACAATATTAAAAAGACCTATTTAAATAATAAAATCGTAACATTCAAAAGGATGACATCACAGAAGATAAATGATGTTGGAAAGGATGTGCATAATGAAATTGTGCTCCTGGATCAACATTTGTTTTCCATACATATACGGTAATTATTTTGATAATTGAGGGAAATCTGCATTTTAAATATTCATACCAAAATTTGGCTACTCCCTAAACGATTGAAAGCTTAAGTAATTTATATTTTTTTTTAAAAAGACATTAAAAATTAAATATAAAATTAAAAGAGGTTGACCATTATTCATCCAATACCACGCGATAATGTTAGGTTTACAGTGGGGAAATGAAAAATCTATCACTTAAAACATGATATTTAATTATAATTGCATTAAACATATTAAATGTTAGCGTACGTGTGAGAATAAAAATGAACTTATGAAAAATTAATGAAACTAATGTTACTTTCTTTAATATTCTATTTGCCTCCACCTATATTATGGTGTGCAAAAGAGTTACTAACAAATAAATCTCGAGAATACAATGAAGCCTAATGACTGTTGATGTTTTGCACTGACGAAAACAGTCAATAGTCCACTGAATATTGAGCGAAACATAACAAGAAAATCAATTTTTATAAAGAATTTCTACAGTAATTCTTTATAAAACAATTTAGGAACATAAAAGATGGTGGGAGAAATAGAAAGAAACTTTTTTGTGTGTTTTTTGGTATATCCTAAAAATGAAATTTCTTTCCTATATATAGGAAGTCTAATGTCTCTTCATAGGGATATAACTATCCAAATAGATAGTCATCTCTTTAGCCATAAACATAATTATTCAATAGGTATCTACTTGAATAATTATGACTCTTATTATTAATTAAGTGGTATAACTTTTGGTGACAAGAGACATAATTGATCATTATGAATAGTGACAACTTTTGCATAATAATGAAATGATAATATTTTTGGGATCACTTGTACATTTTCATTTGTAATTATTGGAATAATATATATTTTAAAAATGTTCCAACGTTAAATTAAATTGACTAAGTAGCAAATAAAATGTTAGAAAACACAAAAATTAAATTCTGCCAAGTGTAAAAAAATGAAGTAGTCCACATCATATGATCATAAACAATTCTGCGAAAAAGCGAGTTTGATTCAATTTTTATACTTCAAGTGCACTAGTTATTTGTGGAAGAATTCATCACTTCTTATTCGGGTCATTTGGAAGTTTTTTCTTTGATTTTAAAACTTAAGTTCAGATTGCTTCATGTTGGAATCATTTCAATCTTAAAAATTAATTCATTAAATCAAGCGAATAGATTCATGTTATTGAATTTTTAATTTTTATAGTCAAATGGTTGTTCATATTTAGATCAAAAGCAATTGGTGTAATCCAACACATATTTGTTATTTTTTCAAAATAAACATATCATACATGCAGGCATATAAGCTCTTTATTTTACTATCCTTTTTAGTTGACATTGCTGAAATAGCTAACATTTATCAAAATGTTGTCTTGATAATTAGAAAAAAAAAAATAATAATAAAATTTACCTTGTAATTTTAGTACTAATCCTTTTGGTATTTTCTTGGCAGTAAAATCGAGCATATATCATATCCTACCCCAAATGTAAGGTATATATATATATATATATATATATATATATATATATATATGGACAATGAAAAGATTTATCTTCCATAGGTCAACAGTGTTTCTTTATTTATACTAAAAGCCATTCCAAAGAGGCTGAAGTGATATAAAAGCATCATCAAACATATTTACATTCACTAGTGCATCGAAACGTAACGATAACTTCATCATATTACGCTTGGATACCGGGAGTTGCATCCGTGTTTGAGTCATTTGGTGTTGCCCGACTTGCAATCGGTGGAAGATTATTGGGTCGCCTGTATGCCAATGGGGTTGTTGGGGTACGCGGTGTTCTTGGAGTTAGGAATGGTGAAGGGGTGTTCGGGGTTCTTGGGGACAAGTTGACAAACTCTAGCGCTTGTTGTCTAAGTTCTAGAGGGTAATCGGCGACACACCCAATCCTTGGCCCAGCACCGGTTGACCATTTGAGTGACAGCTGATGTCCCAATTGGTATGATTTCGTTGCCTTCTTTGAGTTAATCCTTTGCAATATCGCAGTTTTAGGCACCTCAGTTCTCGGACTCTGAAGACCACCAGATAAAGTCCTTTCGTAAGTATTTGTGGTCTCCGGTTGTTTAGTATCATATGATTCTACTGACAGATTCTTCTCTTCATTGTTGATTTTGGGTTCAATTGGCACTGAGCTTGCTGAAAATCCAAAAGTACTAACACTACTGCTGGATTTTCCATCATCGTAGCTCTCAGAATCATCGGTTGAACGGCGAATCTGAACACAAAATAAATGTAATTCATCATATATCTAAGAAATACCTAACGAATGGCGGCTTGATCCAACTGAAAGTGGAACCAGAGGTTTGACGTTCAAGGATCAAAACCAGCAAGCATATGAAATAACCAAGCAGACATTAATTGGTGCAATTTGACAAATCCAACAAATGCAGAAGAGGAGATTGAAAGGTTACCTCAACTTTGTCAAGGTTCACTCCGTTCTCCTTCAGAAAGGAAAAAAAACTGTGGAGACTATCATCCGTTGGCCGGTAATGTCCGCTATATGCAGAGATGGACTGAAAAACAAACAAAATCATGTCTCACATACATCGTATAAGTCATCCGGCCATTCAAATGCAACAATCAATATCGGCAGCGTAAGTACACTACTAAATCCTAAATTGTTACAAACTTATACCTTTAGTATCCCTTTCTCCACCACCAATCTACCAGCAGCTAGCGTTGCTCCACCGGCTAAGAAGCTAGAATGATGGAACATTCCTTTCTTCTTCTGCAAGGTACCGAAAAGACATTAAAGACATTTTTGGGTTTTCATACATCTAGTAAGTATGCAATCTAAAAGTTGCTGTTCGAGCCAGATGGTTTACCTCGCCGGCATACAATTTCTTCGAGGTGCTCATAACAAATATCCATTTAACTTCTTTCGAGCCTTGGAATGTATCAAGGGCATTTCTAATTTGTTTATGGATAATCTTTCCTTCAACAACAATGTACTCATAATGTTCCCTTTCTTGCTGTTTACAACAACAGGGAATTAACAATTTCATTCAATCTTATTTGGAAAAAGAGATTGAATCTAACATATGAGTTTGCATACATACAGGTCCGAGATACTTGATGCATTGTTTTCGAAGCTTCGATCTTGAACATTCTTCAAGATCGACATCTTTGCCATCCCCTATATCTAACCTGAAGGAAATAAAAAAAGAAAGAAAGAAAAAAGGGGAAATCATTATTTTTGTCCTAGTACTATGCTCAATTTGAAGATTTAGTCCATCTACTTTAATTTGGTCTTCCTACCAATATTAATTGAATGAGAAAAATGTTTGGGGTTTACCAGTAGAAAAATGGTTGACCAGCATCAGTTTTGCACCATTCATCGTAGTAAATATGTAAGTTATGGCCGTAACGGTGTCGTGGATCAATCTACAGTTGAAAAAAAAGTGTTAGATTCAAAATTATCCAATATATTTTGTTTAATAAAAAGATACAGAAGAGTAAATTACAGCTTCAATCCAATGTTGGAAAGCCAATTTTTGTGCTTTGGCGTCTATGGACAACCCTTTCCCGACCTGACAAAATTCCCAACTTAATTATTTATGAAAATTAACCAAAAAAAAAAAAAGACAGAACATGGAAACTGGGAGGTAAAAAACAAAATTAAAAAAAGAAGAAGAAGAAAACACCTTAGAAGCATTTAAGCCAACGCGATTCCACCTTGAAGCAGCAGTTTCTGGTTTCAAATAATTAAAAAAGGAAATTGTGCTATGATTAAGCCTTGCATAATTTAAAGCCAGCCACCTGAAAATAATAAAAATATTTACTATTAGTATTAAATAATATATATTTTGAAGACAGACAAAGATTTTATGGAAGAAACTACCAGAGTTCTTCAGCGACAACAGCGGAGTCTGCTAACCTACGCCGTGTCCGGTAACTCCTATACACCTTCTGGACCTTAACTGCGGCGTTGGAATGAGAAGAACCGCCACCGCGAGTCTGATTCGAACCCGGAGAATCTCGGCCGTCGGATAACGGCTCCAGCAGCATTTTCAAACCACCACCATTAACCATCGTCGGGAAATCCGATTCGCTAGCTTGGTTCGTACTATCCACAGATACAAATTCGGATTCCCCAAGTAAGCCGACGTTCGTAATGTCGGTGGAGGAAATGTTATAAAACGGAGACTTTGACTGGAGATCGAAATTCGAAACAGCTGCTTGACTTTCAATTACTTCCATTGTTTTTCTTGGTAGCCAAATTTGAAGGAGTTGTAGAAAGAGAGAATCTTGGGGTCGTTGGTTTTTGAGAGAATACTTAAAAGAAAAAACCGGAGCCAAGGACTTAGAAAATCGCCGGGAAACCACTTGTAAATTTGTATATATATTCCACTTGGATTACGAGTTAGTGAAGTGCGTGTGTGATACGCGCTGAGGTTGAGAGTGAGATTTTGTGTAACTCGCTCGAGACAAAACAAACTAGTGACCAAGCATCCTCAAAAGTAAAATCATTTATGATATATATTTATGGACTGACATTGCTCCGCCTCATAAATCATAAATCTGGCTTTAACAGGCTTTGAGTAAGGATTTTTGTGATTTTGTTGTTATTATTATTATTATTGAATTTTATTAATCTAATTGAAAAAAATTTGAGTGCCATAAATCTATTTTAGTTAAACTAAAAAAATATAAAACAAATAAATTCAACATTGATTAAATTTTAAAGTAAAATAAGAGTGTGTTCACATGGGGGAACGTTCAAAATTTTAAAGCTAAATTTACTTATTTGTATAAATATAAGTTCTAAAAATTTATGTAAATAAGCGGTAATTTTTTTTAAAATTTCTCATTATTTTATTTTATTTTATTTTATTTTATACTGATAATCACATTATAAGATAAAAACTGCATTTTAAAAAATCATTTTCATTTGATTCTAATGTATGTTTTTAAATTTTTATTTTATTAAAATTAGTTATAATTTTTTACAAATACAATGATATCCATATTGAATACTTTATATTTTTTATTTTTAATATAATTATTCTTCTTTTATAATTACTTTTTTATTTGTAAAATAAGATACTTTATAGTTTTTTTCTAATTTTATATAAATTTACTTTGTAAAATAATAATATTGTAATCATTATTCAACTGAGTTAATGTCTAATTGACTCATGACACCAACTCAACCAAAGACTTAATATATAATATAAAATAGATAAATTTCGGGTAAATTAATGAAATATGATGAATTTTTTTAATATTTAAGTAAATAGGTTGTTTTTTTGTTTACCAGGATATGTTGTTTTTGGAGAGAGAAATAAAAATAGGTCCTGTAGGATGCGTTTTTAGGAAAAAGAAATGGAAACACGCCCTACAGGACGCATTTTCTCTTTGACCATTTTCAACCCCAAGTATAACCTTAATTTTTTCCTCTGAATCCGAGATTTCCGGGATGATTTTCAAACACTATAAAATTGCAAAACATGGTTTTTTTTCTCCCCGCCCCCTCGCCTATATAAATGGGAGTTTCCATCACCCTACTCCATCATCTTTCTTGCCCAATGTCTCCTTTAAATTGTTTTTTCATTTTTCTTGTGTGTTGTAATTTTCGGGTTTAAAGATTTATTTTTCTTTTTCTTTGAGGGAGACATAATCATAGCTTTAAGTTTTGTTTGGGTTCATGGTGATGCCATTGAGCTCAGTGACCTAAAAATTTCACCTGTTGTGTGAGGATGGAGCCATCACTTGAGAAGTCAAGATCGCATTGCAACTTGAGGTCTCAGTTGACGGTGATTATACGGTCATGAGTTGTAGTGTAACTAGGGCTTCAAGTTTACAAAGGTTACACTGTCAATGGATAGAGTATAGCTGGGGGCCTCAGTTGGCAGTGGTTATACGGGCATGGCAACAAGTTTCTCCTTATCAGAGGAGGATGCTTTATAAAATCCATACAGAAGTCTAAGATCATAGTCATAGTGAAAAGCACAAGGGCCTTTCAATATACCCAACTTACTCATTTTCTCCACCAAAGATGCTGAACTAGTTACATTAACCTATAGCAGAGTTGGTGACAATAAGGTTTCCAGCAGGGAGGAGTTGCTGTATGGTGTAGAAAAGATGAAATGCAAATCGGGTCGATAACGGTTGCTTGGTGAAACCCAAATTCTTTTGGGTCAAGCATTAATTCCTATAATTTTGGTCCCATTGGGTATTCATTTAGAAAGGATGTCCTTGTTTATAGTAGTATTAAGTCCTTTAGGGAACCCATACACTTCTAGCAAGTTTTCCCTTATAGATTTGTTAAGGACCTCTATGTTTGCCTTTGAATTTTTTCCCTTTTCAAATCTTTTTGGAGAAAATTTGTTAGATAAAGATTTTTCTTTTTCAAGCAACTTAAGTTGCTTTTAATGATCTTCATTGTCACACCCGATTTTCCTTAAGCCCAAAAATTAGGAATAATTAGGGGTCAAATTGAAAGAAACCGTAAGTTGGTGGTTTCTATTGAAAAATTAGGAAAATTTAGCGGCTAATTTGGACATAGTTAAGTTTCAATTCTAGTTCAATTGGATGAGAACCAACTAGTTTGTTAGTGAGAGACAAAATGATTACCAATGGATGATTTTTATAGGGTTGGTAAATGTGCATAAAGTGCTATAATTTTCTTCTCTTCTTCATATTCTTCTTTGTTGCTTCGAAGAAGAGATAATTATAGGAAGCTCTGCATGGAGCGATGATCATGGGGTTTGTGTCTGAAAAATGGAGAATCTAGTGAGTTGGAGAATGGAAGCTCTGATGTTCAGAAAAGCTAAGATGATAAGGCAAAAATGCATCAGGTGAGTTTCTTTACTCCATACATGGGTGTTCTTTGAACGTCATATGACTGGTATGATCTTTGCTGTTTGAGAATGCCTTGTATGCATAAGAGTGTATGCATAAGAGTGAGTAGGTATATGAGTATCCACAAGTGTGTCAGTATGCTTGAAATGGTTGTGGTACAATATATATGATTTAGCATACTCCACGTTATTATGTCTATGTGATAATATGCTTGTGACTGCGTGTTTATGAACTGCGGAGTATGGAGGGAAATTGTTGACGGGATAGATGCTTTGAGATAAATGGTTAGGGAAATTGAAAAAATATGTTTTATAAATAGAAATAGAAATTTATTTTTGAATATTGAAAATATATTTTGTACTTATTTTTCTATAATAGAAACATGAAAAATAAAATAAAAAATTCTACATTTACATGGATTCGAATTAGGGTACAAAATTTAATATTTGAAAGTTTTTAAAAAGAATATTTTTGTGTTTATATGGGTTTGAGCCAAGATTAATTCATTTAAAGTAAAAACCCTTGTTTTTATCATTTTCAATTTTACAAAACATTATTTTCTAGTTTCCACATATTTTTATTTTCATTTTTTAAAAATCATTTTTAAAATTTTCAAAATGTTTTCTATTTTAAAAAACAAAAACAAAATTTACCTCTGTTTTTTTGAAATCAAAAGGAGACTAAGGATTTGGTTTCTGAAAATATTTTCTATTTTCATTTTCAAAAAATAATTTTTATTTTCTTTTTCTTTTTCTTTTTAAATTGAAAATATGATTGATAAATAGAAATAAATAAAATTCTTAATAATGAAAACATGAAATTATGTTTGGTTTTGGTAGCTGTTTTTCTCTAACAAAAATAAAATAAAATAAAATTACAATTATATGGATTTGAACTAGGGTACTAGATTTAATATTAAAAAATCATTTGACAAAAAGAATTTTTTGCATTTATATAAGTTTTAACTTGGGTCAATTCATCTTAAGTCAAAAACCCTTACTTTCATCATTTTCACTTTTATAAAACATTTTTAGTGAAAACAATGAAAATAACTTTTTATTGTTTTCTAATTTTCACATATTTTCATTTTTTTTAATTTTAATTAAATACATTTTCTTCAATGATTTTCATTTTCCAATAAAAAAATAAAAATGACCTATGTTTTTTAAACCAAACACAGTCTAAATTTCTTAGTTTTTAATTTGGTTTTTAAAAGTTGGTTTGAAAAACATTACTAAACAAGGGTATAAGTCTTCCTTTTTTTTAAAAAAAAAAATTACCTCACTTTTATTTTTAACTAAAAGTAATTTAAAAAAAAATCTGATTAGCATTTTTTAACAAATTATTAAGAATGTACTTGGTTAAGTAAAATAGTGAAAGGATTGAAAAAGGAAATAAGAAAGTGGAAAGAAAATAAATTGAATATGCTTAGCAATACAGAAAAGTGAGAGAAAAAAATAATAAGAAATTTCACTTTCTATTCTAATACGTAAAAATCAATCATTTTCAATTTGAATGATAAGAAGAAAGAAAATAAGAGAGAGGTGTCAGTTACTTCAAAATTTTGTCCTTATCAAAAGTTTTATTTTCTTTCTTTCTATTTTTCAATTTTATCAAGTAATGGATGAAAGTGAAATTATAGTTTTTTCAACTTTTCTTTTCTTTTTTCTTACCAAGCATACTAATTAAAAATTAATATACTTTTTTTACCCTTTCAAGTTTTTATACTTTTTTAATTTTTTTTTTTTACTCTACCAAGTAAAGCCTAAGTCTAATGTAGTAAAATGATATATAAAAATATTATTTATTTTGACAAACCCATAAGCTTTTTTTTTTTATCTTTTTATATTTCAGATAAAAATTGGTTATAAAATATTTAGTCTAAAATTATATTTATGTGATTAAAAACTATTGTAACCTATCAAGATTAAAAAAAAAAAAAAACTGAAATAGAATATTAATAGTCTAAATAATATCTTAATGAGTGTTTGATTCTTTTCCAAAAGCATATTTTGTTAAAATTAAAAGTTGTAATGAAGAAAAAAATCAAAGAATAGAGGTTTGTTTAATTTTTAAAAAATAATGTAAGTTTACACCACATATGTAAAACAGAATTTTTAAAAAATTGATATAAATAATAAATAAGGTTTTCATAAAAATTTATAAAAGCTTAAGTTCAAGCCGTATTACATATGTATATATTCTATTTTTCTATATAAAAAATATAAAATAATAAAAATATCCTTAAAATAATACCATTTACATTTTAAAATAAGAATATTTTTGTCATTATATATGCCCAATTTACTCATGATAATAATACAATTAAGTGCTTATAGTATATATATTATTATCCTTATTTTTTATTATTCAAAATTTTCTTTTTAATGAATTATTAATCTTTTAAAATTCAAGCTCAAAGAGTGAAATGGTTGGAGTTTCTATTAATCTTCCAAATAAAAAATTAAGAAAAATAGCTATGTGTTATTTTCATAAAAAGAATTATATGCGTTATACCGAAATGAATAAAATTAAATTGATTTATAAATAAATTTGTATTCGAGTATATGAATTTTTTTTCCTATTATTTGGAGTTGTCATTCATATTTATTTCTAATTTAAGTGGGAATTCAATCTTTTATACTTTATAGTAAATTATAATTCATCGTATTTATATACTCCTAAGAAGAAAATAAAATTCTCATCCACACATTAATTAATATGAGACCCCATTCACTTTAATATTTTGGTAGTACTACACATTATTTAGGAGAATAACTACATTTCTCAAGAAAATTTCTAAATGCATTTAAAATAAATAAATAATTTAAGTTTTTATCTAAATTTAATTATAATGAATCGAATTTTATGGATCCATTGACATTAATATATGAGAATCTACACCACTGGATCAGTTCATTTACGAACCAATCATTTTACAAGTTTTGAAGTATACTTTTCTGTTTCTGTGACATATATTTATCTTAATTAGCAACATAATTGTTTTAATTAATTTAGTAATTATCATAAATGAATAAAATTTAGTAATTACTATCTTTTCTTTTTCACCAAAACTATTCCAGTCAATTTAAATAAAGAAGAAATCAAGGGGAACACTTCTAAACTCAAGTCAGTACGCTTATTTTCATACAACCTGTCCTATGCATTCCACCCTATTCGAAGAAAGATTAACATCAACCTCAATAAGAGAATTCAACATATTTGACAAATTCATAAAATCATAATATGAATCAAAGGATAAAGCCACTCAAGCTACTTTATTTGCCACCCTTTTAGTCCAAATAAAAGATAAATTATTAAAACAAGATTGAAGGAAAAGGTTGTAACACCTCGATACCTGACCCGATCGTCAACTCCTAGTTACAAGGTGTCACATTCGTTGCTGAAGCAACTACAGCCATATTACATTCATTTAAAAATCGTTAAACATTCAAATATAACTAAAACAAGTGTATAAAACGATACATAATCATTTTCAGGTCTTATACGAGCTTACAAAAACTCTTTTGCTAACCTGAGATCAAAATATGATCAATTTGTAAGGATTATAAAATTTTGGGTTGATGCTACAACGCTGAGGATTCCTTGTCGCAATGCAACCTACTATTTGGAGCTCGTTGTGACCTTGAAGAAACGACATCATCACATGGACTTTGCTCTGTTTCTCATTGTGACGTCAGAGGTTTGTCATCGCGACGTGATTCACTGTTTTCACAAGAACCAACTTGGTGCAAGTTTGGAAGACCTAAAATCATATTTAAATACATTCCATACTACCATATCAATTCCATTATAAAGCATTCAAGTCAAATTATGCAAAATTGATACTTCTAAATACTATTAAACTACCAATTTCTAAAATCAACTAATCAATCTAACTTATACCATTCATATTTTCAAAAACCAACCAAAACACATAAATTTTCATAGCCTTTAACTTTAAGGCTCCAAATCAACTTTAGAAACATATTCAAACATGATTTCTAAACATTTACATAAGCTCACAACTTGACAACCTAACCATTTGAGACATTAAACTAAAATACCCATAGGTACATGCCAAAAAACCAAAATGAACCATGATATACAAACTTTGTTGGGTCAGAAACGATAGTTTGGATGCCGATTTCAAGTCTTGAGGCTATGACAAAAACTTGAATCTATGCACAGAGAAAACAAACCATACGCTGAGCGATAAAGCTCAGCGGTACCTTCATGATTCAAGATAACATAAACATTTAAAATGATCATGAATAACACCATTACACAATTTAACCCAGTTATAATCTATCAATCTAACAATATCACATTTTAGATACGAAGGAATATATGAATATGGCAAATCACTAATACATTTGTCAATATTTGCAAGCAAATAATATATACATACCATTTGATAATTACCAATTTTTCATACCTTATTAGCTAACGCTATCAAACATATATCATACATCTTTATATGCTATTAACATTATCCTAATATTATTTATCTTGTTTTCATACCATTTGAACTTGTTTCTAGAGTCTACCGACTCATTTATATTTATTTTGGTATCATATTCTATTGTCAATCTATTTCTTTACATATTCAAGTTTTTACAACTCTAGTTAAGATGTTACGCCCAATGGAAACTACACCACACCAGATAGCTCGTAGAAGCTTAAACTACAACACACCAGGGCACAGAAGTGCAAGGCCTGAAGGCATCAAATGCATTTTTCATATGCTAATACATCCCTCCACCACACCATATTATACTCAATGATCTGCAACAAATGCTAGATCCCGATATAACTTTTCACGATCTCCATACAAACACATATCCCGTATAACCTCCCAAACCTGGCCTAGACGTTATGGCTGAATCCTGAAAGTTACATTAGCCACTGAAATGGCCAAGCAAATCTATCCAGGTTCAAAAAATCACAATTTTGACCAATTTAGAAAACTTAGCATGGCTGCCTCGAGTTTATTAAAAACATTAGTTTGTTAGGTCGTCTATGATTTAAGCCTAATTTATTAGAAAGTCGTGTCATTTGAAAAATAACTCAATTGACTCCATCAACAAACGTTTTAAAAACTTTAAAAAGTGTTGCACTTAATTTTTGTATAGAAATATGTATTTTAAATCAAATTTGGCTAGTTATTAAATTCGTTCAGTTTTTATCCAAATATTTCATGCATGCAAAATCCTAAATAAAATAACCCATACCACAGTCCGTACTTAATAAAATTTATAGTCCCAAAATAAAACCAATATAATAAATTAAAATTTAAAAATACTTCATTTAGTGAAAAAAACCGATATGAGACCTCTGTATGCCGAGTGCGCTCCTAGTCTTGCGGGTTATCTATAAGGAGTAAACTAAAAGGTGAGCTTAAAAAGCTCAGTGTGAGTCTAAGCAAAAAAAAGCATTTCATATGCACACAATCAGTCAATGGGGGATACAATTTATCATGGCATATCAAACTTTTGTATATGGCATGCTCAATGGTACAGTGCAATAGGCCTACCCATCCATCTACTACACACCACGAGTTTCCTAGAACATTTCACCCAAAAACCAAAATAGTAAGAGTCGAAACTCGATGTAGATAAACCACCAGTAACAGTATGCAGTTAAAACTGCCAATAATTTGCAGGCAAGCTACCAATAAGATGCAACAAGTTGTCAGTACTCCTACTCCACAATACTCCGGGGCGTATATATACTATTGAACAATAAGATTGTGGATAAGCCACTAGTACTCCATGAAACTCCTTCGTCACCAATCAATTCTCAAACTCATGCAATGTAATATGACATACCAATCATGTAGCATATCATGCTAATTAGTAACAGTAACAATATCAGTGGCATGCTTAACATGCTTTCAATTTACCAATTTAGTGGCATGCCTTGCATGCATCCAATATACACAGTGAGATTCAGTGGCATGCTTATTCATGCATTTAATAACAATATCATAGAATTAAGTAAATATATAATCAATAATTACAATCGGCACCCACACAATCATTTAGTCACAATAAAGGCCCTTTAGCATTTAGTCACTACCCTTTTTGTACTTACCTCAATTGACAATCCCTAATCCAACTCAAGGCCATTCGGTCAAACACAAATCAACATGTAATAATTGGTTAACATGCATAGTACATGATTTTTAACAATCATAAACACCCAAAGGTAAGACCCACACTTGATTACGTTAATTCGATCACTATCGCTTTTCCACAATTTCTACGTTTTAGATCTAACTAGATCTAACTCAGATCTGTACCCAACAGATAGATCGAATGTTAAAAATCAGCCCCTTAACACCCATATAGGGTTCAGACAAAGCATTAAGATTAACCGAGGTTTTTAGATTTAAATTTGAAAATTATCACTTACTCAATTTAGCTTATGATAAAGTTGCGAGTAGATTGCCAAAGCTATTGCTGATCTGAATGGTTTGGATTTGGATCTTGAATAAATCAAAAAGAAAAAAAGAAAACAAAAGAACTTGCAAGAATCGGCCACGACAGAAGCTCGATTCAACCATACAATACTTAATTAAGAAGAGAACAACATAAATCTAAAAGAAATAAAATAAAAATTTTGCACTTATGCTACTTGCTCAAATTTGTGATGATAAAAAGAAAAACAAAGAGTAGAATAAGAAAATCAAAGGGGCGATGACAATGACATAAAAATCAACAACAAAATTTGGTTATAGGGGTAGAAGATGAGATGAGTAGAAAATAAAATAAGAAATAAGAAGGGTTGATGATTATTGAGGCGGTACAATAGTAGAATTTAGGGATTTTAGGGGTGGCACAGAGAGGAAGAAAAGAGAGAAAATTGAGAGAAATGGAGAGGAAGAAGGGAGGGGACGACAATGGGGAAAGAAAAATGAGAAAATAAGAGGCTGAATAGAAAAATATAAAATTTATAACTATGTTAAAAATAAAGGGCGACACTACTAGAGTTTTGAGGCAAAAATTCAATAAATAAAAATTATACTGGAGAGGGGAATCAAACTCAGATCTCAAGTACAACTTCATAAGCTCTTAACTATCAAGCCAATTACTTATTCTTGTTATAACTTTACAATATTATAAATTAGAATTCGAGATGTGACATCACGTACAAGTGCGCATATGACCCTATTGGCATGCAAATTGTATCTAAACATTTTACTAAGTTCACATAGACATAAATTATATATATGTAAACATCTCCATACTTGTAATCATCTTGCTTGTGTATTCATTAACTATATTCGGTCACATATGCATTTCGTACCCTGTATATTGTTCTATCGCATAACAAATATTTTGCAATTTAGTACATATATTGTTTCTCGGTCAAGTTCACAACCATAGCCTCATTTCATCAGCAAACACACATATTACATATTATAAGATATATTTCAATATAATTTTTATATCACATATCATAATTTAATTATTTCATATCATTTCCTATTTTATTCATTTTAGTCCTCTACCTCAATGTTTCATATCAAATTCAATCAAAGCATTTCATATTATCATAATGGACTCACCTCATTAATTCAACAATCAATCAACATGCATATAAAATCAAACATTTTTATCCTAAATAAGTACAAACTGAGTTTCACGCGTCACTCGTCGATGATTTTCACTTTTCCTTTCCCTCTCGAAGAATAATCATAAAACATTTCATATTATCAATTTCCAGCCAAATCAAAATTAAATACCAAGTTTTGCATATTTTACAAATTATTCAATTTAGTCCCTAAAATTGGGACAAACATAACCTTCAATTTAAGGCCTCAGGTTTGAATCAGATTTCACCAAAACATATTAGGGAACATCTATTTTCTATCCTACCAACAATTCATGAAAATTTTTCATTTTATTCAATTTGATCCATAATGTACAAAATTAACAATTAAGCTTTACAATTTAGTCCTTTTCATAAACTAAGCTTAATTTCTAACAATTTCAAACCAATTTTTTTCAATTCTCAACAATGAATTTTTTACAAATTAGTACATGGGTTAGCTAATTCAAGCTCCCATGACTTCAAATCTATAAAATTTACAAGAAAAGAACTTGATTGCACTTACCAACCTGAAAGCTTGAAAGCATAAAAATGGTGTTTTCTTTTTTTTCTTTTCTTCTTTGGTCGGTTGGAGAAGATGTATCTTTCATCTCTCCTTCCACAAATTTCTATTTATATTATTGTTTCATTTTAACTAAACTAGTTTAATTAAGTTAACCTTAATTATTTAAGCTTAATCACTAATTAAGTTAAGGAAATGGCATCATCCATCACCGCCCACTAACATATATTTAAAAAAGGTCTATATTTTATTTTAGTCCTTTGGTTAATTGCTATTTAAGTCCCCAAGCCTTAATCTAATTAAAAATCTATAGCGATTAAGCTTTTACAATTTAGTCCATGAGCCTTAACTAAACACAATTTCGGTTAAATCACTTAGCCATTTTTCAATTCAAAAATAAATTAACTTTGTAAATATTCCTATTTAATATTTACAAACTTGATTTACAGAAATGGGGTACCAAAATCATATTTTTCAACGCCACTGAAAACTGAGTCGTTACAAAGGCAACCGTCAACTAGAATTCCAAACTCCGACATATTTCTGTAATTAATTCTCAAAGCATTCACCACAGTTGGACAATCTGATTCCATAATCAAAGTGTCCAAATGCTACCCACGAAGCCATTTCAATGCTTCCATAATCAATATCATCAACTTGAACATCACCAACGTTGAAATTCAAGGTCCATAGTCAATCGCACCATGCAAAAAATCAAAGCTGCTAACAAGAAAAGCTTGACAGGCAAAAAGGATCCTTGCACAAATAGCAGAAAAACCATGTACATAGGCACAACTTGCACCGTAGAAAGAAAGAGAAGAGAAGACTAGGGTAAGAACATTAAAAACCTGGAAATTAATATTTTTTTTTAGTAAAAGAATTTAAAATTTTTTCTGAAACCCAACTTTGTAACCAAATACTTTGTAAAAAATCTTAAAAAATTGTACAAAGTATTTGGTTACAAAGTTCGATTTTCAAATACTCAAATTCCTATTGGAAACCCAACTTTGTATCAAAATACTCAACTTCCTAGTGAAAAAACATAATTTTGTAACCAAATACTCAAAGTCCTAATGGAAACCTAACTTCGTGACCAAATACTCAAATTCCTAGCGAAAGAACAGAATTTTGTAACCAAATACTCAAAGATCTATTAGAAACCCAACTTTGTAAATTCTTTAAAAATTGTTGGTTAGAAATTGTAAAAATCATAAAATTATTTTTTTGGCACTATAAATTTTAAAAATTTTAATTAACATTTCTTTTTACAATTTTTAAAGAACTTTTACAAAGTATTTGGTTACAAAGTTGGGTTTCCAATAGGACTTTAGTTATTGTGTTAAGGATTTTGGAGTCCTTTAAGGACATTGTTATTCCCATATAAGTTTGTGAAGACTATAAAAAAATACGATAATATCTAATGGGTACAAAAATATATGTACCAAATAGCAAAATTGTTCCCATTGTAACCAAATCTCGAAGCAAATACCAACTGATTTCAAGTGGATACAAAAATATTAATCAGATACCAAATTCTCCTTTCCATTTACACAATTGCTGTTCTTGCAAACACCAATATCTCCAAAAAAAATTCCAAAACTTCTAACCTATAAATAAACACATAATAAAATATATTATAGAAACTTGATTTTCTAATTCATAAATTCATCTTCTTGTTTCCTCAACTGAATCTACCAAAAGATCGAAAAAATAATCCCAATGTTTTTTTTGGGGGGGGGGTTGGAGGCAAATTGCTTTTGAAATTTTAGTGTGTACTCAACTTAATAAATTCGAAGCCCACAAGAATTTGAAATTTCCTTGGGTTGTAATACTTATGCAAACACCATCTTCTCACCATGCGACTCTCAATGATGGATTTTTCAGTTGCAATGATGGAGATTTTAATCGGTCAGCAAGTGAAAAACCATATTCAAGAGGGGATTTGCTCTGATCTCACTCATATTTGTTTCACATTAGAATATTGTGTAACACCTAGATATTTGGTTATTGGGTTAGTGATTTTGGTGTGCTTTAATGATGTTGTTATTCCTATAGAAATTTGTGAAGACTATAACAAAGTACAATAATCTCTAACGGGTACAAAAAATCATGTACCAAATAGCAAGATTAGTCCCAATGTAATCAAATATCTGAGCAAAAACCAAATGATTTCTAAGGAATACAAAAAATATTAACCTAATACCAAGTTCCCTTTCGTTTACACATTAATAGTCTTACAAAAACCAACATCTTCAACAAAATTCCCAAAACTCATCTATAACAAGTACCAAAAACCCTATATAAAATAGCAAAATTCTTTTATAACCTATTCTCTGGCCAAGTACCAAATGAACTTTCTTTTTACATAAATTTTGTTATGAAGGAGAGGATACCAACATCTCCAATATAATTCCAAAACTTCTAACCAATATTTTGGTATTCGTTTAGTATTATTTTGTTTCTCTTAAATTTTTGTATATTCAATATAATCATTTATGGACACAAAATATTCTATTGGATTTCCAAAATATTTAAAGTTGTAATCGATTATTATCTATGCTTTCAGTTAGGAATTTTCATATAAAACTACATATTTTGTTATGGATTTATAAAACATATTAAATTCTATTTAACTTATTCAAAATATAAACTATTTAAATCCCAATTTTTTAAAAAATGTTTCTTAAATAAATTTAATTTTCCATTTTTATCAATTTTTAAAATTATGTATAAAATTATATATTTTTAATATATATTTTATATTTATATTTGAATATAATCATTAAATTTCAAAATACAAAATCTTATATGAAATTATTTAAAATATTTTTAAATTGTAAATAAAAATGTATTAAAATTATTTCTCAAATAGTACATTAAATAATATGTTTCTAAAATTCTATTTTATTTACAATATAAATCTTCAAATTACTCAAAACCATGGAAAGTAAAATTTTGTTATATGTTGGAAATGTTGTTATATATAGATATATATTATATTTGTTAACGGTAAAAGAAAAATTAATCCAAAAATAGGGATTCCACGTGCAGAAAGTATATAACCATGCATCACTATAGTAAAATTTCTATAAAATAATATCTTTGGGACTCGAAAAAATTATTATTTTATCGAGGTTATTAGTTTATCGATAAATGAATATTTTATTAATATTAATTTAGAGAATATTTCATACTTTATGCATGCATTTTTTTTTATCAAAATCCAATATGCATGTAAGTGCAATGAATCAAAGTTAATTGGTTCATGTAACAAAAAAATAAAAAAGAATTAATTAATTGGTTCATGTAACCAAAAGAAAAAAAAAAGAGTTAATGGTTTCAAAATCCAATACATATATATTAACTGGATAGATTAAAAATTTTATTATAAATAAACACATGTGCGTATCAAAGTGTTGTAATTCATATAATATTTTCCTCCATTTGAAAGGTGTAAAAAAGTTTACATTGACAGATGAGATGAGAAAAGCATTATGTGAGTATAAAAATGAGCATTCCTATTCAAATCAAAAGGATTTGCAACAGTGGGTTCAACAAACATTTGATCTCTCTGTTATCCAATCAACAATATCAAATACTCTTAAAAGATCATCTGAATATTTGTCAAAAGAGATAACGAATAGCAATTGTAAAAGGCACCAATAAGCCAAATATCCCGAATTAGAGAAGGTATTGTATGAGTGGTTTCTCCAATATCAAGAGAAAGTAAACATGATTGGAGAAATGATTCAAACTAAAGCAAAAGAGTTTCTGAAGAAAATGTATGGTGATGTAAATTCCAAATTTAACTTCTCAATTGGTTGACTAGAATGGTTCAAGGCCAGACATGAGATTAAGTCTTATAGAAGATTTGGTAAAAATGGTTCAGTTGTTATGTGGAATATTTAAGATGCTTTACCTCAAATAAGAGCTAAATTAGAAAATTTTGATTGGAAGGATATCTATAATATGGATGAAACAGACTTACTGTTGTGATTTGTTGCAATTTGGATGATTCAGATAAAGTGCCTCTTTCAGTTATTGGTAAGTTTGCTAATCCTATATGCTTTAAACATGTGAATATTGGCAATCTTAACTGTCATTATCGAGCCAACAAAAAAGCATGGATGACTGGATTACTTTTTCAAAATTTTATTCGCTGGTTTGATGCTAGAATGACTAGTAGAAAGGTGTTACTTATAGTAAATAATTGCCCAGCCCATCCTAACGTTATTGAAGGCTTGAGAAATGTTGAATTATTCTTTTTGCCTCCAAATTCAATAGAAAAAAATTCAACCATGTGATGCTTGAATTATTAGAGCAGTTAAGATTTATTACCGGCGTCTCTTTTATTCTAGCATCTTGGAAGGTTACAAGAAAGGAGAAATAAATCTTGAAAAGATTAATGTATTGGATAGAATCCATTTTATTAATGATGCTTGGAATATTGATGTGAAGCCTACAACTATTGCAAATTGTTTCCGACATTGCAAAATTCTATCAGAGGAGGATATGCCTCTCGAACAAAAAATTGGTGATGTTGAAGGCATTCATAAATTAAAATAAGTAATTTTTTATTTACACTATAGAAATGCCATGGATGTTGAGCAGATTTTAAATTATCCAAGTGAAAATAAATCTTTGATGGAGTCACCTATGGATGAAGAAATTATTTAAGGAGTAATGGATGTGCCAGTTAATGATGAGCAAGATCCAAATGATAGTAGTGTTTTACCACATGTTTCTCCAAAAGAGGCTTTTCTAGCTATGGATACCTTGAAGAATTATTTAATACAACACGAGAAGAATATACCAGATTTGGTTTATGCCCTTCTAAAAGTTGAAAATGAATTTTTTTTTTGATTCACATGCAAAGAAGAAGCAGTTAACTATAGATCTACATTTTAGTAAAGAATAAAATTGAAAAAAATAAGAGTTGTCTAGAAAGCACTTTAGTTTTATGTATTGTATATAAAATTTTCAGTATATTTAATGAATTATTATTTTATATTTTCACTGGACCCTTAAGGATTTTTTTCTAAAACTTATTATCTTATGCATTTAGCGAGGTTATTATTTTATCCCCTTGGCCCAAGTCGAGACCAAAAAAAAAATATTATTTAACCAAGCTTTTTTAATTTATTGAATATTCATTTATCGGGATTTTACTGTAGTTGTACCTTTAGGATTTGCTATTAACTTGTCACCGGTTGAATAGGTAAAAGCCTTTTCCAATTTTTTTTCCTAAGCTCATAGTATAACCTCCCTAAATTTTGAAGCAAGTTGATGAAATCTATAATCTCAATTTTTAAAGAAATGTATAAAACTTTTTGCATAATAATTTATTTGACCCTCTAATTTAAAAAATATATATTTAAAATTTTTGCTTCTTTTTGTCCTTAAACTAACATTTTTTGTCAAAACACCCAAAAATAAATGAAAATTTTAACGTTTGTTAACTTTGCTGATATGACAATCTACGTGCATGTAACACCCCTAATCCATATCCGTAATCAGGACAAGGTTACGAAACATTACCAGAATTTACATGTAACACCCCAAACTCGGCCTAGACGTTATGGCCGAATCTGGCGATGTCACATGATAGCGTGTTGAAACTAAGTTGTTACAATAAAATCGTTTTCATTTGTTTACTCTTGTTGACTTCAAAATCGCTTACTTATTTACTCAATTGTTTTAAAACACAATTCGTTGTGGAAGCTTTAGAAATCATTTAATTTATGAAAAACCAAATTAATTAGGTAAATCCGTCCATCTTAGAAAAACCCTTTCGTTTTAGAGAAAACCGTTTGTTTGTTGAGTTTGTATAGTTATTAAACCCACGAAAATAATCTAAAATCCGAAATAGAAGCAAACATCCCAAAAATTCCAATTTACATAAAAAATAACCCAAAAAATAATTAAGAAAAAAATACCAAAACTAAAATTAAAACGGTTTAAAAATACATGTGGACACTGTCGAGTCCACCGCTACACCGATCCGTCAAGTCTAGGGATTACCTGTGCACATTAAATAGAGAGGGGTGAGTTTACGTAAATTCAGTGTGTAATCCCACATAAAACAAACAACAATAAACATAGTGCACAATCAAATACAATTTTAGGCCTAAGCCCCTTTCAGCATCAGTAACGGTTTGGGCCTTAACCCATCTCAGTACAGTATCAAATATGCAGCATGGCCTTAGCCCATCACAGTATCAGTATGCATTAGGGCCTTAGCCCATCACAGTATTAGTAGCAATCATGCAGTATTCAGTAACAAAGTCCTACCCAACCAACCTCTACACACCATCTCCGTCCAACCCTACCCTCCATGTGGGGATTAAATCAACCTACCCATCCCTACACTCCAGGTAGTACCAAATGTGGCACAAAACAGTAATTTTCAACTAAGCTGCTAGTATATTAGGCTTAAGAGCCTTTCAGTACACTTCCTCCAAATATAATCAACCTAACCCCATGCAATGCAACATATAAATCATGACATGCTATCTCATGATATCAGTATATATAACCAGTTCAGTATACATGCATACTATCATCATGCTCAATATATATAAATCAAATAGTCAGTTCACACAATTAGGGGTCTAAGTGATGCTTACCGACCCTACAATAGGTTCACAGTCGACTTGGGTGACCCGTGCAACCTTAGCAATCAATTCAGTGAAAATGGGCTCACACGCCCATGTGGCCTACCCGTGTGGGCCTACACGGCCTGCCTAGCCATCACATGGCCGTGTCTTATGCGTACATCCTGGCCTCGTCTATCACACGCCCATGTTATGTCACACGACCTACCACACGGGCGACTATACGCCCATGTGGAGTCGAAGTGAGGTTTTTGACTTTCGTCGAAACCTCATTTTTTGTGCAATTGATGACACACCTGTATTGTTTTTGATGCAAAAGCAAATCCAAGCAATCTCGAACCAATAATAGAACAGCATTTTTACTTAGTTAGTCACTTAAATAACCCAACTACCAAAACCTGAAATGGAATATTTATCATTCGAGCGAAAACCTTTACCTTCAATTGAATATCAGGGATTCCACGCCCTTAAAGCGCCGATGAACGATATTCGGCCCCTTGAAAAACCCCTAAACAGCAAGCGAACCCTTCTTAATGCTTATCCAAAACATAATTAAAGTTTAACAAAAAACTAAACTTACCGAATGCATGTAGCCTACGAAGCACCATGGAATCGAGAGAAAAGAATCAGAAGAAGAGAAAGGGTGAAGGAAAATTTAGTATAAAATTCAGCAGCAAGAGGGCAAAAAATCGACAAAGACAGAGAAAAGGGAAAAGAAGAGAACAGACTTTTTGGCAAAAAGGAAACCCCAAACCAGATTTTTGGATTTTCCCCAACATCCCCTAATTCACTCCTAAATTCTCTCCATCAAACTCCTACTATTCAGATTTCCAATACAACTCAAACTCTCATCTACCAAACCGAGAAAAAATAATCTCCCTTGCTCACACAGGGATTCAAACACAAGACCATGAGTAAGCCAACACACTACTTAACCATCAGACCAACAAGCCTATTTTGATATAATTTTACTGACTTTTACTTAAAAGCCTACTAAACAGAGATAAGGCTTTGTTTATAAAAATACCAATATCCGCCCAAGTCATGGCTTGAACTTGGGACCTCCCACACACACCCAGAATACTTAACCACTGAAACAAATACACAATTGTGGCACACATTCGAAAAACAAAAAATTTAAATTTTTGGGTGTTACATTACAGATCAAATACAAAAATTTCATACCATTTCTAATTCATATTAGAAACTAATTATAATCAATCATAATGTCTCTTATAATAGCCCTCGAGGCCCAAAATATGCATTGGAAATAAGTTGGGACTAAACCGGGTACTCAGAGAATTTTTGCAAAATGTCAAAATTTTTCCTAGGTGCAGGGGACACACACCCGTGTGGCTAGGCCGTGTGGTTCACACGGTTAAGAGACACGCCTGTGTCTCAAGTCGTGTGGGTTTTCGAAATAGGGATACACGGTCATGTCTCAGCCCGTGTCCATACCCGTGTAACTCTTTGACTTGGGTCACACGGCCAAGCCACATGCCCGTGTGCTAGGCCGTGTGAGCAATTTGACTTGCATTAATTAGGTGCATGGGTCACACGGCCAAGTCACACGCCCGTGTGCTAGGCCATGTGGATAATTTTGAGCATTCTGTTTCTCAATTTTTAAGATGCAGGGGACATACAGCCAGATCACACGCCCATGTGCTAGGTCGTGTGTCACAGATGGCTGAGACACACACCTGTGTCTCTACCTGTGTGGACGAAAATAGGCCATTTCCAAGGTCACTTTTCTCACCCAAATTATCTTCCACCTACATCAACACTTTAACACATTCACAAGGCAATAGCAATCATTCAAATCAAGCTAAAACCATGTTTAGTAAATGTTATAACATCCTATATGTCTAAGTATTCAATTTCCCCTAATTGACCCAATTCACATACATGCATATCTTACCAATTATACTAACTCAATTCAATTAATTATGAGCGTATATAATCTCCCTCATTTAGCCAATTCAAAGACTCATCAAACACATTAAAACCATATATAAACACATCAAAATATGTCATTAACAAGCCATTCCAATGGCTAATTACAACCAAACATTTACATTGCTATAATTGGTCATATTTAGCCTATACATGCCATTATAATAAAAATTAGTTTGCTATATATATACCGAAGAGTCCGAGGGATAGTGTGATGTAGCTCTGACTAGCTTTCAACTTTTACGAGCCTCCGAGTACTATAAGATAAAGAAGTTAAAACAGAGTAAGCATTTAATGCTTCATAAGTTCATATAACGAAAATTAACTTACCATTTAATTCACTTTTAAGGTAAACAAATAAATATGCTCAAACCAATTTGGCCAATTTCCTAAACACATATCCTCATCAAACATGTTAGTCCTGTAATTTACATGTATAATAAGAAACATGTATGAGCTTTTCAATATTTAATTTTCACATACATATATTTATCACATCAAGTGTCCATGAAACATATACATATCATATCTTTGTATTTCAAGTATATACTAGTAACAACACGCCTTAATTTCATAATTTCTTATGTCATAACTTTGCTTGTTGATTCATTTATAATATCGATGGATACACAGGTGGTACACACGAATTTTACAAATCTATAATCCGTCAATTTATATTCAGGAATGCTCTTACGAGCGCATAAATGGGAAGCTCTTTCGAGCCATATAACGGGAAGCTCATGTGAGCCATGTAACAGGAAACTCCAGAGAGCCATTAACGGGAAGCTCATATGAGCTAATATCGGGAAGGTTCAAGCGAGCTAATATTAGGAAGCTCCAGAGAGCTAAATAATCGGGAAGCTCATGAAAGAGCCTTTAATCGGTTAGCTCCGAAGAGCCATATATCGGGACACTCATAAGAGCTATGGTGTGTCCACAACACATGCAGGATCACAACCAAATGGGATGCTCCGAAGAGCTATTAAAGGGAAGCTCGCAAGAACCATATAACGGGAAGCTCATAAGAGCTAATAACGGGATGCTCTTTCGAGCTGTGGTGTGTCCGCAACACATGCAAGACCACAACCAATATGGGAACCCTATATCCATCGAATTTCATTTATTCAAATGAGACTTAATACTTGTGGGATATATTTAGATATGTGTTCAATACTTATACATAGCAATTATACATTTCACACACAACAATATTCAATTTAAAACATTTAAATACACAATTTAGTTACACGAACTTACCTCGACAATGTTCGTGCACACAAAAGTTACTAATCCGCTACTTTCTCTTTTGCTCGATTTAACTTCATATTTGATCTATTCAGATCTATATGAATGAATTTAACATCAGTTTAATACAATTTACATTCAATTCAATCCAATTCACATCTTAGGTAAAATTACCATTTTCCGCTATACTTTTAATTAATTCTGATTTCATCCCTAGGCTCGAAAAATGAAATTCATGCAATTTAATCCTTATTCCAAGCCTAAATTATTTTGACATATAACATTAGTAGCCCATGTATTTTACAAAATTCAAAAATTTTTCATAAATTTTTCATCTTTACAATTTAGTCCCTAAATCACAATTTCATCAATGTTTACTTTACAAAAGTTGTTTATCTAACAACAACCTTTTATTTTCTACCATAAACTTCATAATTCATACATACTCATCCATGGAAAAACTTTAATACCTTAATAACATTGCAATTTAATCCCCGAGATAGCTAGATTAAGTTATTACGATATCAGAAATATAAAAATTACTAAAAACGGGACAAAGAAACATACCTAATTAAGCAAAATAAGTTGGCTTGAGCTTAGGTTTCCATGGCTAGGGTTTCCATGTTTTAATTTTGGGAAAGATGATAAAAATGATGATATTTTGTTATTTAATTAAAATATCATCCTTTATTATTTCATCTTTCCAATTTAGTCATTTTCTTTATTTAATTTTCCGTTGATGAATAATCACACTTATCTACTAACTCTTCTTAATGGTCTATTTGCCATATAAAGACCTCCAATTTTGAATTCCATAGCTATTGGATGGCTATAGCTACTAGAACTCAACTTTTACATTTTATGCAATTTGGTCCTTTTTTTATTTGATTAAACATGTAATCGGTAAAAACTTCTTTACAAAATTTTCATACATTTCTATCATTATGCATACCATGCAATAATATTAAAATAATTTTTCTTACGGACTTAGATTTTTAGTCCTGAAACCACTGTTCCGATTTCACTGAAAACGGGCTGTTACAGTGCAGGCCACACATCAACAATTAATTAATTTTTTAAAAAAATTATAAAAATTATAGAATAGAATTATAACTTTATTAATAAATAAATTTATATTTTTTTTATAATTTTTATGCTTCTTAAATAATTTTAAAATTTTTTATATTTTTATATTTTTGAATTTTATATTTTATATATTTTAAAATATTAATTAATTATTGACGTGACATCTACGTGTTTGACATGTTTGTAAAGTTAACATATATAAACTTTTTCATCCATTTTGGATTGGTTTGACAAATAACACAAATTCAAAGGCAAAAAAGTAAATTGATGTCTAAAATGACTTTTTTTATAAAGTTAGATTATGACACACCCAAATTTATTTAAAAAAAATAATATGAAATCAAACGTGGTTTTGGTTAAATGATAAAATTGAGGGATAAAAGATTTTGAGTAGGGATGACAATAGAGTGGAGCGGGAGCATATATTGCCAAATCCACTACCACTCCACAAATGGCACGATCTGTTCTATCATCCGCCCGCTTCATTATGGATATATAATTTTGAAAACCATTACCACCTCCATGGATGTTAGTTTCATCCATTACCACCTTGCCTCGCTCCACTTTAACTTAATTTTGTTAATTATTTCTAACATTTTTAAATTTTTAAAAGACAAATAAATAAATTAATATGATTATTCAAAAGAATATTTAAAAATAAAATATATGAATTTTTTATGACACAGTATTAAAATTTTAGCTTGTAATAGTTACATATATATACAAGGGTAAGGTGAAAACTTCATATAATGGATAGGATGGAGAGGGTCAAACAATTATTGTAACCGATTCATACTCATTATCTTACAAAAAAATCCACCTCATTTCGTTGCGCTCTACATCTACTTTAAAAAAAAAAATCCACTCCATAGGGTAGATTAGTTCGAAATCCATGAATGGTTCAAGTTTTGTCATTTATAATTTTAAGGTTTCGGATTAAAATCTAATAATGATACATAGTTTTCTAAATTGTAGATAAAAAGATAAAAATACTCTCAAAATTATATTTATTATTTTATAAAATATTAAATATTTGATAATTTTACCATTGAAATATTAAAAATCACATTAAAAAATAAATATAACGACAGCATATCTTTCTACATCGATAAGAAAGTTGACTGACTTTGAGATTTATGATTAGATATATGGTATCAATACAAACGTATGCTTTTGTCTCTTTTTGAAAATTTAATTTTACCAATATGTGGTAACGAGAGATAACAACAAAGCAAAACAAGTTCTTTTCTAATTTTATCAATAGTTTGGAAGAAGAGAAAGGGAACTTCTCTTTTAGTATTGTAGGATGAATTTACTTAAATAGCGTCAAAATGAAATAACTTCTTTTAAATGAGTAAGTAATTCTTTGGAAATTGAATTTGAGACTTAAAACATAAATATTTTAACACACATCTAAAAAAACTTTTATTAGTTAGGGTGCATGTGATAAGTCATTTTCTTTCTTTTAACAAAATTACTTCAATTTTGAGGAAGAAAAAGGGGTATGAATAAGTGATGAGAGAGAAGAAGGTATTATAAGTTATCATCAGAAAAAATGGTAGACCATAGATGTGTATGAAAATGATGGTCAGCTTCCTTGTGGGGGGTTCAATATAATGAAAGTGACAAAAGGAGAAGAAGACAGCACAATGTGCAAAGAAAAGAAAGGGATTTTGGAAATGGCTAGCAGAAGTGACTCATGCAAAATTTTATTTGTCCTTTTCCTTTTGCTACCATCTATTCAAAGAGGATAAGAGCTATGAGCGTTGGTAATTTTGAAGTTGACATTGAAAAAATAATAAGCAAATTTAATTAAAATATCCAAAAATTATAAATTTAATTGCATGCCATGTTTTTAAATTATGATTCAAATTTTATATTGTTCTGCTTAAAGTATACTTATTATATCAATTAAGTCTCTCTATTAGTTTAGTTGTCAACTTAAACATTAAATGCCAACTTGAATTTAACCTAAAGCATATTTAAAATACTTCGATACAATTTTAAATATGTGTGTAACTATTACAAAAACAACTTGAATTAATGTATTGAAAGGACAATGCCATTACAATTTAGAAGGATAATTTTTTTTTATTATCTATTTTTAATAAATCAGATCTAAACTACCTATACAATAAATGTAATATATTTAAAATTTGATTTAAGAGCACTAAATATGCTATGCATAATTTGGATACATCTATTGCAATTAATGCAAATTTATATAAAGTATATAACACATCCTTTATGTAATAAAAATATGTAACACATGAATCATGATAATGCTATAAAAACAATACAAATACAAGGCTTTTTTACTTATATATTATAAAAAAGTTTTACTTAAATGGAATGTTAAATAGATTATGTACTAAAATGGTACATCCAACTAAGTGGAGAGTGGTGCATAGGCGGTATCACCCTAAAAACCTGACATCATTGACTGAAAAAAATAAAATAAAAAAACTAAAAATGACATCTAAATAGGCAGCACCTAAAGGAATACGGGTCAATTACGACCCGTATACGACCAAAACCTGACCCACCCAGACCCACTTCCGACCCACTATCATAGATGGGACAACACAACTGGTGAAGCCATAGAGAAAGGCGACATACCACTGGTCATGCCCATTTCACAGGCGACACCGCTAGTCATGCCCATTCCACAAGAGTGTCGTAACGTTAATTTGGTTTTTTTTTGTTGATTTATTTCGGATTTAATTTTTAATTTTATTTTTGTAAGGTATTATTTGGTTAAAAAGAGTTATTAAGGTATGTTTGTATTTATTTTATATTTTCATTCATTCATAAGTTATTTTTAATGTTTATTGAAGTAAAAAAGCCTATTTATGTTATGTATAAATAATATTTTAGTTTTTATGTAATTTATTTGTTATGTGTTTTTAGGTTGATTAGATTTATTTTTTATGTAATTTATTTGGCATGTTATTTTTATTATTTTTAATATAATTCTTTTATTTTTTATGTAGGTAAAAGATGAGACCATTGAGATGGAATTTGTGAATGGGACCATTAGTTGGAATTTATGACATAAATTAGGAATAATAGTTTACATGTTCCAATTTTTTTAAGATTTTATAATTGGGAATAAGAGTTTATGTTTTTAAATTTTATTTTATGTTTTTAATAAATATTATAAATGAAATTTCTTTTGAATCCTTCTATGCAAAAAAAAAAAAAATTTATATTTTTGACAATAATTAAGTTGACATGTTATTATATATATATATATATATATATATTATATTTTAAACCAATACATTTTACTTATTATCATTTTAAAATAATAATAACAACATTCATATTTATTATGTTGATATAGCTTATGTTATATTTTTGTTATATTTTTTTTATTGGCATGTTATTTTTATTATTTTAATACAATTTTTTTGTTTTTTATGTAGGTAAAAGATTATACCATTGAGATGGAATTTGTGAATGGAACTATTGAGTTGGAGTTTAAGTTGGAATTTATAAGATATATTTATTTTGTTAATGTAGTATAAAAAAAAATATTATGTGGACAAACCTGTTTGATATTTTTTGTAATTAAAAGCAATATATAAAATTTATGTATTTTAATAAATATTTAAAATGCATCAAACTTAGAAATTAATTATCGAAATTTACTTTGAAATTGCAGGTATCGCAATGGGTTCATTGATTAAGAACGATGATCACATATCAAGCACAGTTAATAATGTGGTAATATATTGTTATTTGTTAATCACAGGTTCCCTTAAAAAGAGTTCTACGTCATTTACAGAAATAAATTATGTTATAATAACTATTTTTTATAATTTGATAGTGTCAAGGCCCGTACCGCGCATTGAGGAGTCGGGTGAATAGTTTAAGATATCCCCCAGATGAACGACTGATGCCATACTTGGAGTTAGTCAAATTCGGGTCAGCAACATTAATCTAGTAGTTTGATTTGCAGTTGGAGTTAGTCAAATTCGGGTCAGCAGCATTAATCTAGAAGTTTGATTTGCAGTACGATTTAATATCCGTATTGGTCGAGCGTTAGCGCCAGGAGACCCACACTTTTCATTTGCCGTGTGGGGAGTGCACTGTCACTCTGTAGGATGTTGCATTGCAACTTGGGCTCCCAATCGACAGGAGTGCCGTAACGGGAGTAAGTACGATACCTGAGCTGGCTGCCGTTTATTATATAGCCTACTAGGAGTCTCACACAATGATGCTGAGTCTAAATTTACGAGTTTGAGATTTTCATGGTTGAAAGCCAATTTTGAACATTTATCAATTAATGTCACTGAGCAAGAGGTGATGTGCACAGCTCGAGCGTACATTATGCATATTATAGGGGGTGTACTGATACCGGATGCAAACAACAACAGGGTTCATTTGATGTATTTACCCCTATTAACTGATTTGTAGAATGTTCACTTATATAGTCGGGGTTCTGTAGTTCTGGCTATGTTGTATTGTGAGCTTTGTTGGATAACAAAGCCTGATACCGTAGAAATAAGCGGATGCCTCATACTGCTGCAATCATGGGCTCTTTACCGGATGTCATTCTTTGCATCAGTTAGGCACCAAGCATACCTATTTCCACTGGTGAACATGTGATAAAATTTTACTTGTTATAGCAATTAATTGACATTTTCTTTTCTAATGTACTATTCTAACGATACTATTCTAACATGTAAATTGTTTTTGTAGATGGAGTACCAATCCGGGTATTGGGAGGTCATACACTGTCCTAATATATCGTCTGATAATTGAACAACATGTTAGGGAATGGGTAAGCTATTCCAATATTCGTGACATGTAATTACTTTGTATATCTTACTCAAACTGTGTTAAATTTTAACGATGTTATTAGTCATGCAGTTTATCTAGATGTCGTATTGGAGAACAGAAATTGAGACTATTATACCCTCGTCTGCCCACATTCATTCTCACCTGTGGTGCATTAACGCACCAATTATAAATTTCTAGACAGTCGAGTGGTATAACGGGGATTGAGTACTCTGAAAATTTGGTTGCATCCAGTATATCCCGACTCCGCCAATACAGTTGGGGAAGATTCATGAGATTAACAAGAAAGGAAAACATGGAAATAATTGGGGGTTGTACACCAGAATTATATTGCAGTGTGGGATAATCAGATGGCACGGATACCTTAGATGGATTTTTTTCGATTTTCAGCCATTGTTAGAGTACATACATGGTACTCTAGTACGGGAAAACCATATTTACTTGGTAGGCAGTCGATTGCAGTCCCTTTGCACATGCATCGACTTGGAGCATACGAGCCAGAGCTGGAGCTAGAGGCCGAGCCAAAGCTAGAGCCCGAAGCTCGAGCCCGAGCCAGAGCTAGAGCCCAAGATCGAGCCTAAGCAGTCGCATACATATTCCGGGGATAGTTCTTATCATCCGGACTTGCAGGTCAATGACTATTTCTTGGGCTTATCAGGACACGGATATCATTTTGGGTTTGATATCTTCAGTCCAGTACCACCGTACTACAGCACTTCTCTCGGCCCGTATCCACCGCATTACTCCACTCCTCCTGGGTCATTTCCACCACAGTACATTACTCCTCCAGGCTCAAGTTCATCAATAGCGTTCAGGGCATATAATTTTTCTTCTGTGTTTCGCACACCTCTACCTGTGATTGAAGAGAATGTTGATCGCTATGATCACCCACAATGAATGTTGACCCCTACAGAAATATACCCTAGGACCACACCATCAAACCATCAATTTTAAGGGTTTCTTGCAATTTAAATATTACAAAGTTTGTACTTTTTTTATTCTAAAAAAATATAAATCAAGAAAAAGAAAATTTTTGTATTTATTTAATTAGATTAATTGTAACATTAAAACTTGGAACAAACTTTGTGGTCATAAATTAGATTAATTGTAACATTCAACATTATAATATTACACCATTACAACATTAAAACTTGGAACAAACTTTGTGGTCATAAATTAGATTAATTGTAACATTACAACATTACAACATTAAAACTTGGAACAAACTTTGTAATATAAATTAAATACATTACAACATTAAAATTTGGAAGAAACTTTATAATATAAATTAGGTACATTGGATTACATAAGCTCAATTCCTACCCGATCGTGATTATTGTCCAATATGGTAGTTTCACTGCGGGCATTTACTTCGATTATGACTAGCTAATCCACATAATCCATAATGCTTACCATCGAATTTCTCCCTAATATCCATTTTATTATGGATTCTGGATAATTGTGGATGACCTTTCGAATTTCTATGCAACCATTTGTCTGGGACAAGCTCGAAAGTTGTCGGAGGCACCTTCCACATAGACAGGTCAGGCAAGACAGGGAACTCATTCTCCTAGACATGCAACATGCGCTCAAGGGTGTACACATCATCAATAAATTGTTCAACATTGAATGAGACTTTAACACAGACTGCCACGACATGCGCACATGGATAATGAAGTGTTTGGAACCTCTTGTAATCGCACCATCTATTTTGGAGATCAACTCCATAAGACCTAGGTGGTATACCGGGTCAATGATCGATGGTCTCCGTAACTTGAAACATTTCAAGATGTCATGAATATACTTCTACATTCATCGACCTTGCTATCTGACAGTTTGCAATCATTGCATCCCTAACATCTTCGATAAACACGTGTCTCGCCTCTATCTGGTTGACTTGTTGTTGACCCATTCTTGGTATCAAGGTAGCCAACCTGTAGAATGTAGCCGAGAAGATAGATGAAATCGAAAGATGTCGTGTTTTCAACAACACAGAGTTGATCCCCTCCATATGACCATAGCGAAAGCCCTCGTCAAACTTTGAGCCCATTGCCACGGCTCTATAGTACCCAACCACTGTCGAAAAGACGTGTTTGTTTGACCCTCCATGTCACTCTCAAGTCGAGTCATTCTTTGGCAGAAATTGTTTGGCTCTAGCTCATGCGCTGTATATGTATTAAGAAAAGATAACTTACAATATTGCCCTAAAACATTAAAACTTATATTGAAAAGATAAGGTTATCCCCATTCTCACAACTTGTCTCTGCCAGTCTGCATTATTATAATCTCGATGGAAGTTAGTCATGATGCGACGGATGCAGTAAACGAATCTTCATGGCACACTAGAATGCCTAATGGCGGCAGTTAGTCATTTTTCTCTATTGGAGATGATGCAAGTATTATCGTTGCTAATAACATACCTCCGCAGGTTCATAAGAAAGAATTCTCATGATTCCATATTCTCCTTATCTACGATGACAAATGCTATCGGGAGCACGTTCTTGTTCTCATCTTGAGCAACCGTAAGAAGTAGGATCTGTGTATATTTTCCGTATAGCCAGGTCTCATCTACTTGCACAAATGGCTTGTAGTGGGGAAATGGGCACACACATGGATCAAACATCCAGTACATCTGATGGAAAATTCTTTTTCCTGGTTGTAGTTGGTCATTTGGGCATTAATAAAGTTGTGTATGTAACTCAATGATAGTCCTCGGAATGTACTCCCGCATAGCGACTATCCATCATTGTAGCTTATTGTACGACGCATCAAAATCCCCGTACAATTGCTCCATTGCCATCTGTTTAGCTATCCACGCCTTTCGGTATGATACTCGATACTAGAATCGTGTCTATATTTCGGTAATTAGTACCGAAACTTTAATGGTCGGCATGTCCTTCACCATTCATAATACATGTACAGATAGTTTTGGAATCAAGTTTTTGATGATCTTCTGTCATATGTGTTGACGTACATGTGTGAGGCCCAACAAATTTTCTTATCTCTCACATTTGCGACTTTTGAATAAATGCGGCTTCTACCCGCCAATTGCAGCCTTTCACTGACTTCCAACACTCCCCAATAAATAATGTTGATTTAAACACTACGACTTTGTAGTCCACTGATATTTTCATGTTATACCGCCTAATAGCAAATACGCAATCTTCCTTAATTTCAAATCTCTGGCCCACGAATAACTCCTCAGGATCAGAATCTATGGCCAGTCGCTGAGCAGGTAGTATTTTAGGGCACTTTGGGAACTCAGCAGCGTGCGTCACGTCGGGGTCTATAAGCAACATTTGTGCTCCAGGATTATTGTGTATCACAATGCGTCGAATCTGGTTCCCGACTGAAGATGCGTTAATGTTTCCATCGTCATTCACGTCCTAGTCGTCAATATCACCAGGGACCTCGTTCACATTGAGATCACTATCACTATCGACCTCGTGATCACAAGGATCACTATTATCATATCCATCATCACCAACCACATCAATATCGGGTGCAACATTAAGATCGATATTGATCCTGCGTATAGTCGATTTATTATCAACGTATAATATTAGAGCCATCATATACGGTTCTTGACCTCCATGTTCTTCACCTAATGCAATGAGATCTTCAGTTGACTACACGCCAGCTAACTCAGCAAATAACTGAATTGGTGCATTTTGGTCACTCCGATTCCCACAATAAAGAGCGATCATTATCTCCACGTCTTTATCGTCTATAAGTTCCATTTCGGTGAATTTGATGGGATCTGTCGAAACTGGAAACTTGTAGAAAAGTTTCGAGATCCTTCTCCCACAACGTTTAATAATTTTTGCGCTAATCATTTCCTTCATATCATTGAACGAGACATTTATATTAAATCTTATTGCTATATGTTGGTGACATTCAAATATACATCCAATGCTTGTTGTCAAGATTATTTCACCGAAATAAACGCATGCGAAAAACTACTTATCCATCTTCAATACTCAATCTGTTAAAAAAATAAACAAAAATTCTCAAAACAATTTCGAACAGCAAAAAAAATACTTACATAAAAAATTTAATGAATAAAAAAAGACCAAAATTATATCAATATGCAATTTTTTTCATTCATAAGCTCAGACTTTTTCAGTTCTCATTTTGTACATGAATAACATTTATCTTTACATTTAACCACTTAAATTCATTTCTACGTTTTCTTCCACATCCGATCCTGTATCTTCCTCTGGGAAATTCTCTATATTAAAATTTGAATTCTCTTCAAATTCTTCTTCTACAATCTAAATTGGAAATTCCTCAGGATCTTCTTCCTTTTCAATCTTTATCACGAGTATTGAATTTAGAAATTCTCTTGATAATTTCCTAACAACTAATTTATCTATCCATGGTATGTCAAACACATTTTGCTTCCCAGTCAACTTTCGTGAACCTACACTTTGTTTCACTATTTTCCTTACTCTATAAGAGGTTATAAACTTCACGAAGTACATAACTAGATTCAAATAGGTCCGTGGTACCAATGTCTTCCAAAGTTGGTCTAAAATGATTTGATACTCCCATTCTATTAATGTCCCTCTAAGGGTTAAGTATTGCATTTTATTCTTTCTAATCAGTTCATGACCCTTCCATAACACTTCTTTCATCTTTTGATTTACGGTAATGGGGTGTTGAACGATGTCTTTTTCTAGTTTTAGTCTATAATCTTGCAATTCTCTTATTATCTTATCAACTTTCTCCCTTTGTGCTGAAGTTATTATCTTATCAGACAATATCAAATTTATTGCCATTTTTAACAATATCTATAACAGAAAAATATTCTTATTTCGATTTTTAGTATTTATCTATTTTTTCTGTTGTCATCACTAACTAACAGTTACTTTCTAATAGTTACTAACATAAAAACTTTCAAATATATTAAAAAGTTTTAAACCATAACATTCATAACCTAACAAATCACAATAAACCTTAAACAAATAATTAATCTAAACACAAAACTTACTAACAAAATAACTTTAAAAATTAATATAAATTTACATTTATAATCTAACAAATCACAATAAACAAAATAACTTTAAAACAAAACATAAAAATAACACTAAACAAACCTTATAATACTAACAAAATAATTTTTTCTTATCTTAATCTATTATATTTGAAAATAACAATAAAAATAAAAATATCTTTTCTTTCTTTCTTTCTTCACCCTCTCTTCTTCCTTATGTTCTGCTATTTTTTTAACAGATACTAATATTGAGCCAGATGGGGGGAGGGGGAAAAGTGGTACTGGTGCCGCCTATCAGATAGGGGTCACCAGTGCCGCCTATGAGATAAGGATCACTGGTCCCGCCAATCAGATAGGCACCATACCCCTACAATATAAAAATATCGATTCTATACTATTCCGATACCAAGTGGTGCCGCCTATCAAGTAGGCACCACTATTAAAATATTATTTTTCAGTCAAATGTGTCAGTTTTTAGGGTGTAGCCGCCTATGCATCACCCTCCACTTAGTTGGATGTACCATTTCAATACATAATCTATTTAACATACCATTTAAATAATTTCTTTTTATAAGATATAAGTAAAAAAGCCCAAATACAACATATTCCTCAATGATATTTTTTATTGAAAAAAGTTGGTAGGGAAAGTGG
The DNA here is from genome assembly GCA_025698475.1 of Gossypium anomalum. NCBI lineage: Eukaryota > Viridiplantae > Streptophyta > Magnoliopsida > Malvales > Malvaceae > Gossypium > Gossypium anomalum. The sequence goes on from CM046956.1 coordinate 55,584,741, forward strand.
TTCTGGGCTGGGGAACAATTAGATTATAACCATGCAAATGTCCAACATTGATAGATATCATGTTGGAAAATACACACCACTTGATGTTCTTATGAAATCACAATCATTTCTTTCCATACATTATTTCTCTCATTTTTATATTTTAAAAAATTACTAAATGAATCATATATGCAAAAAAAAAAAAAAAAATTAAATAGGTCGTTTTTTTGAAAATTTCAAGAAATAAGTCATTTTTTAAGAGAGTGTGTGAAAACACGTACAGTTAGACGTTTTCTACACAGTTAGCAAGAAAGCGTACCTAGCTGAATGCGCTTTCCCTTTAAGTCGCATTTTGAGTTTTATTTTAATATCATTAGTTTTTTTGGTCAAATGGTTAAAAGCTAGTGATTTTGTCTTTGAGTCCTAGATTTGATTCCTATTCCACTCACATTCATAATTTTTTTTTATTTCATGTTGTTTTAAACTTTTTATTTTTAATTAATATTTTAACATATAAGCTTCAATGGTTAAATGATTAAATAATAATGATTTCATTTTTGAGTCCCAGGTTCAATTTCTCTTCTAAACACATTTGTAATTTTTATTTCAGGTTGTTTTAAACTATTTTCTTATTTTTAATTAATAAATATATTATTTTTTAATTTTTTTATTTTAATTCATCTTTTTAATTAATAACTCTTTTATTTATAAAATCAAATAATTGTTACAAATATCATTATTTTTTGTATAATATAATTTTTATATTATTTTGAAACAACATGAAATAAAAATAAAAATGTGTTTACCAAAGGAATTGAACTTGAGACTTAAGAATGAAATCATTATTTTTTTAACCAAAGGAACTAATATGTTAAAAATATTAATTTAAAATAATAAAAATCTTAAAACAACATGAAACAAAAAATACGAATGTGAGTGAGAGAAGAATTGAACCTGGGCTCAAGGTCAAAACCACTAACATTTAACCATTTGACAAAAAAACTAATTATATTTAAAAGTTAGAAAATGTGGCTTAAAGGAAAAATGCGCCTAGTTGAGCTCGTTTTCTCTCGAAATGTGCAGAAGCTGGGCGCACTTTCACATAATCTCTTCAAAAACGGTCTATCTCCCTAAATTTTCAAAAAAAAAAAATTGAACTATTTGGCCAATAAACTTTTTTTTGGCATATATGTCTAATTTTGCCTTGAAAAATAATCATTCTTCTTATTTTCTTTCCTTTTTCTTTTCTTTAATATCAAATATATTTAAAGTTGATTTTCTTTCCACTTTTTTCTTTTTCACGTTATTTCCCATTTCTCCACTCAATCAAGCATACCCTAAAGATTTAATTAATAAAGTGAAAAAAAAAAAAGAAAAAGTGAAGGAGTGAAAAAATAGAATAATGACAAAATTTTTTAAAAAAGTAATTTGCTTTCTAAAAATTGTGTGGTAGAGTTTGTAAAATGAGATAAAGAAAATAAAATTTTTAAAAAATACATAATTTTAAACTAACATACCATATTTATTTATTTTTATTTTATTTTATTACCCTAAATTGAAAGGATTAACTTTTATGTATTAAGATAAATAATAATAATTTCTCCCATTATCATTCCTATTAATCACACTCAAAATTTATTTATTTCTCCTTATTTTCACTCTATTTTTCCACTTAACAAAACACAAACAAAACGCTTAAGTCCTAATTTTCGTTGGATTTTTGCACCATTTTACAGTATAGTTCGACTAATCATGGAATGGAACGGAAGTTCTATATCGTCCTCTTCAAACTATAGACTATATTGTTTGCGTATGTGCAGTCTTTTTATGACTATATATGACAAGAAAAGAGCTTATTTTGGAGCTCCTTTTTAATAACAATATCTCAAAAATAAAATATATTTAGTTAAATGTTAACGTTTCGGGTTTTTTATACAAATAACTTAAAGTTTTTAATTATTTAATAAAATAATTGGAACTAAAAATTATTTAAGAAAATGACTCAATTTCTACAATAACACCCGATGTCGCTTGATTAACCAGCGGCATCACCCACTTTTTCCTTAATCATCACCCAATCATCATATTTAAAAAAAATGGTGCCACTTCACAATGGCGACACCCATTAAAAATATGGGTATTCATACTGGAGAAAAAGAAAAGAAAAAAAATATTTTTTAATGTTAGAGTTGTGTGACTTGAATCCTTGTTAAAGAAATAAAATACATGGTAAAACAAGGGGATCTGTGTAAGGCTTAAGGCCATGCAGCACAAGTAGAATCCGTATAAAACTACACTTCTTCTATTTGACATTGATTAGAATAAGGTTTTTTCTTTAAATAGATGTAGTCGAAATTCCTCTTGTATCATTCGTTTTCAACATTAGTGAATTTCTCCTCCTCTGCCCGTGGTTTTTTTCTCGAAAGGGTTTCCATGTAAAATCAGTGTGCTTTATTTTTCTTTTCTTATTGCTTTGTGATCGTTATATATTGTCATTATCAACGTTAGTTTTAACAAACTAGTATCAGAGCTTTTCGGGTTATTTGTCTCAATCACGGTATGGCGACAATGAAGTATGATATTCCGCTGTTGGATCGCAACACCACATTCTCATTGTGGTAGGTAAAGATGTAGACAATTCTTGCGTAGATGGATTTGGAGGATGCCTTGCTAAGGTTTGATAAAGATGCATTCGGCATTGATAGAGGAAAAGAAAAAGCGTAAAGATTAAAAGGTTTTAACGCAATTACATCTACATCTATCGAATGAAATTTTACAGGACGTGTTGAAGGAGAAGACCGCTGCTGTATTATGGGCAAAGCTGCAACAGTTATGTATGTCAAAAACCCTAACTAGCAAGTTGCATATGAAGTAGCGTCTTTATACTCATTATTTGGAGAAAGGTGTGTATGTGCTCGAACACTTAACTGTGTTTAAAGAAATTCTTTTGGAACTAAAGGCCATGGAGGTTCAGTATAATAAAGAAGATTTATGGTTAATTATACTTTATTTGTTGCCCCCGTCTTATTCAACATTTAAAGATATGGTTTTGTATAGTCGCAATTTTTTTACAGTTTTTCAACCTCGTATAACAAGATGAAGCATCTTATGGCTAGATATGACTCTTAAGGAGAGGGTCTCATTGTTTGCGGGAGACAAGAATGAAATATTGATGATAAAATGATAATCGTGGGAGGTCACAAGAATGAAATCATCGTAGTAAATCTAAGGGTAGATCTAGATTTTCAAACAGAGGTAAAATCTGTAACTTCTACAAGAAGAAAGGGCACATTAAGTCTGAGTGCTATAAGTTGTAGAATAATATCAAAAGGGAGGTGACTAATCAAAAGGGAAAACAACTAGAACAATATGATGAAGCTAATGTTGTAGAAGACTATAGCAATGGTGAACTCCTAGTTGCTTTTTTCGATAACTCTAAAGTAAGCAAGGAGTGGATCTTCGATTCTGGTTGCATTTTCTATATGACTCCTAATCGGGATTGGTTTACAACATATAAAATGGTGTCTAAAGGTATTGTTTTGATGGGAAATAATGCTTCATGTAGAATTGCAAGTATTGGTATGATCAAAATTAAGATGTTCGATGGAGTCACCAGAACACTTAGTGACGTACGTCATGTACCATAATTGAAGAGGAATTTGATTTAATTGAGTACTCTTGATTCAAAAGGGCACAAGTATACAGTTGAAAGCGGAGTTTTGAATATTAGCAAGAGTTCCCTCGTTATGATGAAAGGGTAGAGAAAGACTGCCAAGTTATATTTTTGCAAGGTTCTACTATTATTAGTGATGCAACCATTGCTTCTCTTCCTTGTCAGATGATGATGTTACTAGACTTTGGCATAAGCGTCTAGGGTATATGAATGAGAGCATAATGACAGAATTAAGCAAAAAAGTACTTCTTGATCGACAAGGCAATAGCAAACTAAAGTTCTGTGAGCACTACATTTTTGGGAAGCAAAAGGTAGTTGGATTCACTAGAGGAATCCATAACACGAAGGGAACACTGAATTATATTCATTTTGATCTTTGGGGACTATCTAAAGTGTTTTCAAGGGGTGGCACCTATTATATGTTGATGATCATTGATGATTTCTCCTTAAAATTTTGGCCATTCTTTCTGAAGCAGAAAAGTGATGTCTTTTCCACGTTTAAGGCTTGAAAAATTATGATAGAGAAGCAGACAAGAAAATAGATAAAACACCTTCGCACAGATAATGACTTTGAATTCTGTTCTGATGAGTTTAATGAATTGTGCAAATCAAAAGGGATTGTGAGACACTTGACAGTTCGCCATACTCCATAGCAAAATGTAGAATGATTGAATAGAACAATCAAGGAAAAGGTACGATGTATGTTGTCGAATACTTGTTTACCAAAATAGTTTTGGGCTAAAGTGGCCTCTATTGCATGTTTTCTGATTAACAGGTCTCCATCTATTGCTATTGAGAAAAAAAACTCCATAAGAGGTATGGTCTATAATCTTGTCCATTATTCTGATTTGAAAATTTTTTGGTGTCCTGTATATGCTCATTAAAACACCCCAAAACCCGGCCTAGAAGTTTACGCCGAATCCCGAAGGTTACATTGATCACCGAAGTGGTCGTAGAAAAATTTTACAAAACATATTATCATTTAAACTTTCAATCGGGTAATTTAGGTTAAGTTCAAAATATTCGTGAACATAAGTCCGTAGTTTAAGAAAATTATCCAAAATAAGAATCTTGAAAAAAGAATCCTAAATGAATCCTTAACCACAGTTTTTATAAAATCTTACAGTCCAAAACCATTTATTAAAACTCAGAACTAGAGAAATAATTTATTAGCTCGTTTAAAAACGTGGCTATTCGAGACCTCCGGCATGCCAAGTCTATCTACAGAAAATGTGAGTACTTGAAAAGGGAAAACTAAGGGGGGTGAACTACACGAGCTCAGTGTGAGTCCGAAACTAATCGTAAGAAGCAAAAGACAAAGAAACAAACTAGAATGCTCTCAAAAAATTAGTCGAACAACAAGTCAGAAATACAAAATACGGTTACACAATTCAACAGTCGCGTTTACAAAATTCCAATCACACGTAATACTTACCTACACAAGACTAAGTACTTTAGTGGATACAAAATAGTACATGCACCCTAACATTCAGACAAACAACATCTAAACAGATGCAAATGGTATGTAACAAGTCAGAAAATAATCCCAGCCATCCAGCCAAACACCTCTCCGTCCCCTGTTCACACCACGAATAAGCTATAAAAAGCTTAACCAACCATGCACACCACATAGGACCTCGAAAGGCCCATCCAATCCTACACACCACGTATGTGGACTAGGCCACTTAGATGATAATATGCAGCAGAGCTGACATATGTGTAGTACAGTGCGGTAAACTGCAGTACTGACGAGTTGTAGTTAAAACTGCCAAAACAGAACAGATCAGATTTCTTTCTCTTCGCATCCAAACCCAAAATTTTAATGCAAATGTAAAAATGCACACCATTTGAAAACAGACATCCAGAATAGATTACAAAATCAGAAATTTTATGCGAATGCTTGTATGCAAACAGATTATTATCTGACTTACAAAAACAATACATACAACTTGTGAACAGTTCTACTTTAGTCAAACAAAATCAGCAATGCATGTAATCATGACCAAATTCAGAATCAGAGGTCACAGTACCTAACTACTAGGTAAAATCACTTAGGTAGGTCATTAAGTTAGTGCTATGCTAACAATTAACACGTAAATCTAGGCCAAACGGAATCTCAACTACTCTTGCTAAGGCATAGCTAAAGGTCAGAACACACAAGAACATGAAACAATCATAATCTGCCTTGGAATAAAAATTTGCGAAACAGGGCCACACGGCCGTGTAGGGGTCAACACACCCAAGTAAAGGAGGCACACACTCGTGTAAAAAGGCACACGCCCATGTAAAAAGGCAGACAGCCATGTGCCTAGGGCACACTCTCGTGTGACCCAGGGACATGGTCGTGTGAGCAGGCCGTGTAACTCTCTATCCATTGTACTAAAATATGGTGCATGGTCGATATGGCCGTGTGAAAGTCTCACACGCCCGTATGCCCACAATATACAACCATATGTCCAGAACATATTCCTGTACAGAAATTGAAAAAAATCCCCAAATCAGCCACACAACTGTGTGGCTAGGCTGTGTGGTAGCAATTTCGTCTGAAAACTCTAATCCCTAATTCTACACGGCCATATGAACCGACACACACCCCTGGGGCCACCCATGAGGTCCCAAAACCATACAGAAATAGACCCGAAATGTGAATATGCAATCAGCAAAATAATTCCCGTTTACCAAGGTTTGGAAGCACACAATCCTATGCTAATTTTGAACGATTTCAGAACACACAGAATTTACGGAATTTACCAAATATAAATGTCAACTTGACATCAAAATTACAGAATTCTAAACATACACTTGTTTCGATTTCAAACACCGAGAACCACCCGACTCGCTCCACCAACACATTTGAAAACCTCAATTCCAAAATAGAAACATATTCAACTATAAGAAATTGAGTAAATAATTTGAAAGAACTAACAAACCAAATCAGTCAAAAACTCAAAATACAGTACTTACCTGATACAATATCAAAAGAATTAAGAACAACTTGAAGAGCAGTAACTAATGAATGAATAAAGTTTGAAATCCCCGACGAAAAAGAAAAGAAAAGACAAACAAATCGCAAACTTTGAAGAGAAAGGAACCTTCCAAAAGAAAAATAATGGAACAAAGAAGTGAGGGAGAGGGAGAACGTGAGAGAGTCATTTTCTTTTCTTTTTTTATTATCTTTTTTTAAATGAATAGGTGGTTTAAACACAAAAACAAACACTAGTGTAAAAATTATTTCCCCAAAATCCCAACTAAAGACTCGAACCCAGAACCCCAAGCTAAACTAGCATACAACCAACCACCAAACTAGTAAACCTATTCTAACATTAAAACACAACAACAAACCCAATTGTCCGATCTAGCCACTGACCCTAATTATAAATATCAAAACTTCCAACACAAAAACCACTATGCTCCCGTTGCACATTCTAATCCCGAAACACTGTCAAACTATACTTTAAACTTTAAAAACTTGCCAAATACAGAACACACAACCACTGACCAAATCAAATACTTACATACACAAATACTCAAACCCAAAACCTCAAACACACACTCGCATCACTTAATCGCTAAAGCAGATACTTAATTGTGTTTATCCATCACAAACTCACATCCATTCATGACTCAACGTCTTCGCAGACACTCCCTAACCCGATGTTCCGTAGATCCGCATTTGAGACACGCTCTCGGCTTCTTCCAACAGTAGTCCTGATGGTGTTTCTTACAGTGCTCACAAAATGGAACACTCGCACCACTACTAGTACCCTCCGCATTACATTCACTAACACTCAATAGCAATCTCACATGCTTCGTAGACTTAGGGTCCAACCTCGAAGGACTACGATCCATTTTCCTCTCACAACTTACGCACCTACCTTGAACCATTTCTATATTTCTTTCTATACTAGCCATGAATACTCTCTAATACCTCTCTCACTACCATAGTCAACGCCTCAGTACCAACCTCCTATTTATCGCTACCCAAAGTTGGCAGAATCGCATTGACTTCCGACTCCTGTATAGGCACACGTCTTGGAGAAGTTAAAGACTCCTTAAGAGTCTTACCAGGCTGATCCTCGCGATCTTGCTTACCTTCAGAATCCTTGTAGGTCTCGCATCTTGCTTAGAATATCTACATTTTTGGAAAACGAACACAACATAAATATCTAACAGGACAGTTCTAATCTTACAATTTCAAATTTTCACACAGACCAACATTAGAGTCTCATACATTTTATTTTTGTAAAACATTTCTAAGACACAAATCATTTCAAATTACTGTGGTAAAGTTTCTCAATTTTTTTTAAAAGAACCGCTTTCGCACATGGATACGTAAAAAACACAGGCTAAGTTTTTACAAATCTTGCACTGATACAACTAAATGAAATGCCCCAGAATCTGACCTAGAAGTTTAGGATAAATCCTAGAGGTTACATTGCTTACTGAAGTGATCGTAGAAATATTTTACAAAACCCATTACCATTTAAACTTTCAATCGTGTAATTTAGGTTAAGTTTAAAATATTCGTGAACATAAGTTCGCAGTTTAAAAAAACAATCCAAAATAAGAATATCAAAAAAAGAAATCCCAATTGAATCTTTAACAATAGTTCTTATAAAATTTTACAGTCCAAAACCATTTATTAAAACCCAAAACTAGAGAAGTAATTTATAAGCTCTTTTAAAAACAAGGCTGTCCGAGACCTTCGGCATGCGAAGTCCAGCTACAGAAAATATGAGTACCTGAAAAGGGAAAACTAAAGGGGGTGAGCTACACGAGCTCAGTGTGAGTCCGAAACTAATCGTAAGAAGAAAAAAATGAAGAAACAAACTAGAATTCTCTCAAAACATTACTTGAACAACTAGTCAGAAATACAAAATATGGATACACAATTCAATAGTCGCGTTTACAAAATTTCAATCACAGACAATACTTACCCATACAAGACTAAGTACTTTAGTAGATACAAAACAGTACATGCACCCCAACGTTCATACAAACAACATGTAAGCAGATGCAAGTGGTATGTAACAAGTTAGAAAATAATCCCGCCCATCCAGCCAAACACCTCTCCATTATAACGCCCCAAAATTTGTATATTTGTTTCTGTGTATTTATGACACAAATAAATGTCTGCTTCAGTGGTTATGTGTTCTAGGAGTGTTTGAGAAGTCTTGGGTTCAAGCCTTGTCTTAAGCTAAAATTTTGTTTTAATTGAATAAAGCCTTGCTTTTGTGCAGTAGGCTTATAGTTAAAAGTTGGAAAAATATTTCAAAATGGGCCTGCTGGTCTGGTGGTTAAGCGGAGTGTCAATGTGCTGGGGGTTTTGAGCTCAAATCCCTATACGTGCATAGGGGATTTTTTTTGTACTTGTGCCGTGAAGGAGTTGGAAATATGTTAAATACTGAGTGTTTGAGATGTGCAGGAGGTTGTGGACGGTTTTGGGGGTGTTTGAGTTGTAGTGGGGGAGTGTGAGAGCGATTTTAGGGATAGCGAGGAAGAGATTTTAGGGATAGCGAGGAAGAGATTTTAGGGATTGTGATCAAATTGTGTAACTTCCTGAAAACCTTTTCTTTTCTTTTTTTTCATTCTCAAAATATCAGTTTTTCTTTTGGGTATTCTGATGTCTCCTACTTTCCATCACTCCCACTGTCGAATTTTCCTTCTTCTCTTTACTGCAATTTCTATTTTTCCTCCCCTTTCTCCTCTTCGATTCTGTTTTCTATTCGCTTTGATTGCACAACGTAGTTCCGCGCATTCAGTAAGTTGGGCATTTTTGTTTCTTTTTCTTAACTATTTTCTTGATTTGATTAAGAGGGGTTCAACTGGTTTTAGGTGTTAATCGAGAGGCTGAAATGTAGTCTTTGATGATTTAAGTGTATAGGATCTCTATTGATCGACCGAAGGTAAGGGATTTTTATGATTATAGTTGGTATACCTCACTAAATTTTGATAAGTTATCGATTAAAAGTGACTGATTAGAGGTTACTATAGTTTTGACAGCAAGGAATCGTTGGAACGAGGTCCCTCTTCTGTGAAGTTTTAGGTTATTCGTTCAGGGTTTCAAGGTAGGTATCATGCGATTGATTTGGAAGTATATTCGGCTTTATGTTGTTGTGCTAATCAGAGTTGAGACTAACGATTAAGTTGAAATGTTCAATTTTAAGGTATTACTGGTCCCGAAAGTGTTTTTGCTGCGGAACCATAATAGGTGTGTGTAACCATAACACTGTAAATAGAAATCAGTGAAAAGCCAAAAAAGGAGGTTGTCGACGCCACACGGGCATGTGGCTGTCCGTGTGGTATGCTGTGTGGTCGAACACAGGCATGTGATCAACGAGGCTGGCCGCGTGCAATACATGGGCAGAACCGAATTAGGCCGTGTGGGCCCATACGGGTGAACCACACGGGCGTGTGAGATTTTTGGGCCAAGCCGTATGATATATGGCCAAGGCCAATTTGGGCCATATGGGCCACACGAGCGAACATCATGGGCTTGTAGGCCCATTTTCATTGTTTTATTGCTAAGGTTGCACGGGTAGCCCAAGTCGACTGTAGACTTACTATAGGGTCGGTAAGCTTACCTGAACCCCTAATTGACTGAAATGACTGTATGACTGATATGATTAAGCAAGATGATGTCCTATTCATTTGATATTGTATGCCCTATTTACATGCATGATATTATGTTATAGCATATCATATTTGTATATTGCATTGCACTGGGTTGGGGGAAAATAATGTTCCGAGGAAGTGTACTGAAAGGCCTCGAGCCTAATATACTGGCAGCTCAGCTGCAAACTACTGTCTAGTGCCGCATCCGGTACTTTTTAGAGTGTAGGGTTGGACGGAGTTTGATAGTGATTTTCCCGTGATAAGTTTTATAAATTTATAATGAATCGTTCTTGAAACTAACTATTATCACGACGTAGGCAAATGCACCTATCCAACAGTAGTATAACTTTAGCAAGACCAGATTGTCGAACCCAAAGGACTAGGAGTACTAGTAATGACTGTCTTCTTATTATCTAGCCAAAGAAAAGAGATTTGTTTTAACTAACTAACTAATTAAACTAAGAACTTGCAGAAAATAGAAATTGGGAAATTACTGTTGGGGAAAGCGATTGATTGAGACAATACCTAAGGAAAAATCCATCTAGACTTTTACTTGTTATTCTAGCTCCGAACCGGACGATTTATTCATTTAACTTGTTTCTTAGAAATCCCTACTGTATATTATTATCCCTCTCGAGACTAACAACGTCTAATCCCTAGGTTGAGTAACTAAGAGTTATCTCTAATTAACACCCTAAGGTTGCATTAACTCGATCTATGGATTCCCTTATTAGGTTTCACCCTAATCCGGTAAAATCTTGTCACCCTATCTCTAGGCGCGCAATCAACTCTGCTTAATTATGACAAAGTTACTCCTAGTCAGGGTCTATTCCTCCTCAAACTAAGAGTAGTAACTTGAAGTAATATCCTGAAATACCAAAATAAGAATTAAGAACACATAATTAAGAACAAGTTAAATATTTATCATACAATTCAGAAATAATAACAAGGTTTCGTCATAGGTTTCATCCCCCTTAGGTATTTAGGGGTTTAGTTCATAACTAAACAAGAAAACATCTCAGAATAATAATAAATACAAAACAATAAGAAAACCCAAAACTCCTGAAGGGGAAGTTGAGGAGTGATCTTCAGTCTTGATAATGTCTCCGGCCTCTCAGATGGATCAATCGGCTTTCTTGGAGTAATTTCTTACTCCCTATTCTCTGTCTCCCTCTCTTCCTCTTTTAGAGTGTATTTATAGGCTTTGGAATGCCTAAGAACCCTCAAAATGGCCGTTTCTGAATTGTACTAAACTTGGGCTCGGTAGGGATACGCCCGTGTGACACACCCGTGTGTAATAAATTTAGGCCGTGTTTGAGGTACACGGGCGTGTGTTATACCCGTGTGAATCGTGCTTCAATTCTGCCAAATTGACACGGCCATGTGATCTGCACATGTGAGGAGCTCCAGGCCATGTTGATTTCGTGCTTTGGCCCATTTTCTCTATTTTCGGCCCGTTTCTCGTTCCTTTCACTCTTCTATGCCTACCTAAGAATAAAAAATGAAATTAAGACATTAGGAGCATCGAATTCACCAAATCTAAGGAGAAATCATTCATAAAAGGTGTTAAGCATGGGTTATAAATATGTATAAATTATGGTTTATCAAATACCCCCACACTTAAGCGTTTGCTTGTCCTCAAGCAAAATCCTTGAATCACAATTAAAATTTTCTTTTTCTCAACTTCTAATTCCTATCAATATTATCTCAAACCATCTCATAAGTAATCATACATTGTGAATTCAACTAAAAGAATATTAGAGCTTCAAACATTCTAAATTGAGTATTTTAATCATGAAAAACTTAGGTATCTCCCCTCCTCTAAGTAGTTATCATTGATTCGAAACCTCACAGAGTTTAACATCCTCACTAAACATTCACTCAAATCACTCAAAGTGTTTAAGGATAATGAAATTAGCACTCATCATCACTATGAAAAGTTATTACCATAGGCTTGCATAAAAATCAAATCTCCACCACTATAAATCGAGATGATACATCAATCCAAAGGTCTTTAAAGGTTTGTAACGAGGTTTGGTTAGGGGATGTGGTCACAAACTGAAAGAAAGGGTTAGAATCGAGATTGACTTGAAAAATTTCTTAACTAGAAAAATATTTAATCATCACTTGTGTACAACAAAGCTTTCTTCTTTGACTATGGAATGAGACTTACAAGCAAAAGATAACTACTGACATGTATACATGGTTTTTTTTTTTTAAGAACAAATCAAATAATCATAAATTAACTATTAATAACAAGATATAGTTAAGCAATTTATTCAAATCAATTCTCGACAAAAAAAATAGGGATCAAATTAATTTAAGGGAATTTCAACAATAATGGGTTAATGGTTAATATTGAGGGTGATACAAGGAATGACTTGTTAGGCTCAAAGGGGTTCACTAAGTGTTAATCGTGGAGGTAGGCTTTTCATGGCATGAGTGGGTTAATCCTAAGTGCCTCTATCATTTTGATACATCAAATCAAATAGTGTGGTCTTGACATGCATAATCAGGCAAGTTCTAGAATAATAATTCAATATTGGCACACTCAAAGCAATAATAAAAGTGAGCATGAAAGAATTAATAAATGCTCAAAAGGCTCAAAAATCTCACAAAAAATATGGCTTTTTGATGTTTCAATCTGTGGGATTCAATTCAAGATAATACCTAAATTTGGGGAAACAATCTAAACTTTTAAATTCTTAAAAATCAACTTATCATACTTGATTTTCTAGTGTCTTAGAGTTTAACAATCAACGCATGAATGTCATGTTTTAATTCAAGATATATCAATCAAAATTATCAGTCAATCAAAATTTAACTTAAACATGATATGAGAGATTCACAAGAGAACAAAACACTATTCAGGGATTTTCAGATAATGAAATGATTACCCCCCATACTTAAGATGTACATTGCCCTAAATGTACAAGGTTAGATATATAAGAAAATACAGGATCATGAGAGAGGGAGAGAATTGAAACTTCCTGAGTGGTGAATGAGTTTCCTAGTTCGCAGTTATGGAGGTGGAGGAGGATACTCCGGTGGTAGTAGAGGTTGGGTACCACAAGTGTTGTGCCAAAAGAATATTATATCTCCTTATTGAGCAAGGCATGGTAACCTTGGCGAACCTTTTCCATTGGAGTTTGAAGTTCCTAAATGATTGCGAGCTTTTGGAGATCTTTGATAACTGTGATAAAAGCATGAACTGTTTAGGAGATATTAGGAAAAATGATTTACTTGTAAAAGATTAGCCGAGATTAAAAATTGTAAGATAAATATTATAAATCCTAATAAAAATTAAAATGAAAGAAAAATAAAAAGTTGTCTTAAATGAAAATAAAATAAAAACATAAAATGGGAAATAAAAAATAAAAAATTCTAAACATCTTCATCGCTAGATGGTTCGCAAGGTGGGACTGGCGATGAGATGTGAAGGTGCTGACAAATCTGCTGTAGAGTAGTATCAATGTTGTCAAATCTGTGAAAACATTGCTACTCGAATCTGTTAAGACGCTCAGAGATGTCAGCGTATGAAGCCGCCGCATGAACTGGCCGAGAAGGTGGTGGTGGTGGATGGGGAAGTGGGTCCTCATGTTGGGTAGGGACATCATCAGTAATGTCCGCGAGAACCGCCTCCTCGTTAGCTTGAGCAAGACGATATTGGGGAGGGTAGGTTCCTTGGCGCCTCTCGATCATCATCATGTTCAGCACACTCGAGATGCCTTGTGGAGACATCTGGCCAATAAGGGTCAAGGATGATTCTTGTGGTGCGGTGTTGAGGAGTCCAAAGTGTCACGCCAGTCGAGTCATGTAGGGGCCAATAGAGATGACCCCCTTCCGATGTCGCTCCGTCTGGTGGCGTATGGCAAGGGCGATAAAGTAGGCAAGGTCGATGACGTGCTCGCTGGACATACACCATAAATAATAGACATCGTGGGTAGTGACGACGTCGGTGGTCTCTCTCTGTCCTGTCAGAGTGTGAGAAGGTACCTTAGGGATGGAGGGAGAAATGATGTCTTGGTCCGACTAGGGTCGTAGGTGGCCGAACGTAGGATGAGGGCATCCCAACAACGTGAGGGAGAACGATAGATGTGGCGGTCAAGAGCGTGTAAATCATTCTCCTCTCTAAACTCTTCGGTATGAAGACTCAATGCGGTACCGAACTCGGGAACGCTTAATTGGCAGACTAATCCGCCTAAGTGAAATGTACTGTGCCGGGATCATCGTAGTTTGTCATCACGGTTTGAAGATGAAATGTAGAATATAGCTCCATCGTCAACTCTAAGTATGTTGGCTCGATGGTCCCAAAAAATAACTCCCATGGATTGGTAGTATGTTGGCTCGGATTACGTCAGCCAACTAGACTTGTTCGACAGCAGCCTAGTCGATGCAGCGGCCTGCTATTACAGGTCGGGCCCGTAATATTTGAAAAAGTTTCTCTTAGGCCCATTGGAAAATTGGAGGAATGGGTGGCGAATTTCTGCAGCAGGCCTCAAGGAGGATGATGCTCATTTCCTTTTCTTGGAAGCGAGAACGACGGCTTTCTTTTCTCGTGAAGACGACATCAGAAACCTGTAATGAAAATCATTGAATTGCCTTGGAGCATCAGAAAATGAAGCTAGATTGTAAGAAGAAAGTTGCATAGATATTTTCAGCCACAACAATTTAAAATTCATTAACACATTCTTTAGGCATTGTAGCCTGAAGCAGAAATAACAAAGAATGTAAGGCAATATATTAAATGGATAAGAGAATGGCTACACATAAAATGCATGAAAAATTTCAACTACTCTTATCATTAAAGTTTTACTTATAACCAAATGAATGGAGTAAAGAATGCAGGCAACGACTTAAAACAAATGATGGATATTCTAGATTATGATATTTAAATGATGAAAATATAGAAATAAAGTAAAAAACTTGCATATTGTCATGATAAATAGGCCTAAAAATTAATAAAATAGAAAAGAAAGAAGTACACAAACGCTAGGAAGGGGAGAAAATACGTCAAAAACCCAGTTGGAGGCGGTGCATGGGCGTGGCGTGGAGGCCGTGTGGACTTGCAGCGGCTAGGGTTCGAGTTTTTGAGTAGGGAAGACAATGAATAGTGCAGGGTATTTATAGATTTTAGGGCACACGGCCAGGGGACACGCCCGTGTGTCCCAATTTCAGGCCGTGTGTTTCGCGTTTTTCCTATTTTGGTGCGTCTAAAATTTGACACACGCCCGAGTATCTCGGGCGTGCTGATGCACACGGCCATGTCGCACGACCATGTTTTGCCTTGTTTGCTTCTCCCACGCCCGTGTATGAGATCCCTACACCCGTGTTAATTTGGCAGGTTCACCCACGGGTGTTAGGCACGGGCATGTCGCACGCCCGTGCTAGCTTCTCATTTCGACCACGGTCCTAAGGCACGGGCGTGTCTCACGCCTGTGTTGTTTTGGCAGGTTCGCCCACGACCATGTCCCACGGTCGTGGCAGTTTATCGTCACCCGTGTTTTGGGAAAATCTTACCCTGTTTCCACACAGTCTTGCACACGCCCATGCGCTTGGCCGTGTCCCTGTGGTAAACTTATTTTCAAGAGCTCTGTTAGTCATGGCAAGTGTTAAACACTAAAATTTAAAGAAGTTGGTGTAATTAGTGTTAAACACGGCCATGTGATCTGCACGTGTGAGGAGCTCCAGGCCATGTTGATTTCGTGCTTTGGCTCATTTTCTACGTTTTTGGCCCGTTTCTCGTTCCTTTCGTTCTCCTATGCCTACTTGAGAATAAAACATGAAATTACGGTTTATCAGAGTTAGTGTGTAGAGGTTGGTTGGGTAGGATTTGATACTGCATAACTGTTAGTGTACTGAATATTCATACTGTAATGGGCTAAGGCCCTAACTGAAATTGAACTGTTACTAAAATGGGCTTAGGCCCAAATTACTGTTGCATTCTGACTGCTTGTTTATATGGGGATTGCACACTGAGTTTTCATAAACTCACGCTTCTGTTTTATTTGTTTAGGTAATCCCCAAACTTGGGCGGATCGGAGCAGCGGAGGACTCAGCGGTGGCCACACGACCCCTTTTTACACTGTTTCGTATTTAATTAGGTTTTTTAAAATTTTATTTGGGGTATTTTACTATAGTAAATGCCTCTATGGATTTTCGTTTAAAATCTGAATTTTATGTTGTTTTATGTTTTACATCTACTAGAAGTAGGTAAATTACATGTTTTTAAAAGAAATAAATGTGTTTTAGTGAACAACCCACAAGGACACAGACTGTTTTAAAGAAAAAGCTTCCGCAATGTATAATGTCCTGAAAACTAACTATTGAATAGGAATCACAATTTTAGAGTTAGTATAAGATAAATTCTAAACGCAAAATGATTTAAGCGAATATACGGTTTATCCAATACAAGCTACGTTTTTTAAACACACTACCATGTAACATCGCCAGATTCGGCCCTATCATCCAGGCCAAGTTTGGGGTGTTATATTTAGTAGTATCAGAGCCAGGTTACAAAATTCAGCTGTGGATTTGAGTTTTAATAAAAAATGAAAAACTTATTTTTAACTAATTTTTGAATATTGGAATATTTTTACTAAACGTGTAGTACATCGAGTCTCCGATGCCGATTCTGTAAGTTCTCTATAACTGTTATATATTTTTTACTAAAACTGCTATAGGTACTATATACTGAGACTACTATAGATGGACTGTACGAAAAACACTCAAAATAGTGTACATTCAGACTGTAGTTAAATTGATAGACACTGCTTGTATGAAAATGAACTCCGAAGTACTGATATTGTTCTGCATAAAACTTTTGTTAATAATTACTGAAACTGTAAACTGATGCATTAAATTGTTAATAAAGATAAACGTAATTAGATAATGAGCGCACGAGGTACTTGTGGATGAGGTACAAGAGGTCGTGGTAGAGGCCGTAAGGGGCTCGAGCTGAGTCATCTTCACTAGGCGGTATGCCGAATTTAGACACTAGCGAAACGTCAATGTTGCCTGTTGCAGAGATTGGGTCTAGGACTGGGTTTCATGATCGAGCGCCTAGGGAAGACGCACTGTTTTAGGCCATGTTGAGGATTTTAGAGAGGGTCGTTGGGCCTAATACTAGAGCTGAAGGCCGAGGGTCGGTTACGAAAACGACTTCAGTCTAATGGAGCTGAGATATTCAGGGGTGTCGCTGGGGTTGCCTCTAATATGGCTGAGTTCTAGATTGAGGCCACAGAAAGGATCATGGATGATCTGGACTACACCCCCGAGCAAAAATTAAAGGGTGCTGTATTGCTGCAACATGATAAGGCATATCAGTGGTGGCTCACTGTTAAGGAAGGCACTCAGCCCGATCGACTGACCTGGGAGTTCTTCAAGACCGCTTTCTAAGGGAAGTATGTGGGGGCCAGTTATGTGGATGCCCGTAGGAGAGAGTTCCTAAATTTGACTTATGGAGATAGATCGGTGGTCGAGTATGAGGTAGAATTTTTTAGATTAAGCCGCTATGTGCGAAGTATGGTGGCAACTGAGTACGAGCGATGTGTTCGCTTCGAGGATAGCTTGAGGGATGATTTGAGGGTTCTGATAGCTCCACATAAGGAGCGAGATTTTGCTACATTGGTTGATAAGGCGAAGATTTCTAAGGAAGTAAAGTACGCTGAGCACCAAAATCGAGAGAAGGGTAAGAGTAAAGAGGGATTCGTAGCCCTCGAATTTCGTCAAAAGGCCTAAGAAAAAGGCCTCCTATTTGATGGGTCTATCAGAGTTGGGGCTCTTATTGCCGCTACTGGACAGCCGCCGTGTACTAACTGTGGTAGACGCCATCAGGGCGAGTGTTGGAAAAGAACTGTATCTTGTTTGAGGTGCGGTTCATTAGAGCACTGTATTAGAGAGTGTCCGCGGAGGTTGGATTAGATGCAAACTTCTGGCATGGGTACTGCACCACCACTGAGGGTTGCTCAGCAGCCAGTGAGAGGCCGTGGTCAGGCCAGAGGTGGTAATGGTTTGGGCCGTGGTCGGAGAGCACTGGGCAGAGGTGCTAGTCATACTGAGGTGAGGTAGCCAACTCTAGTTTATACTGCACGTCGCTAAGAGATGAGGCTTATTAGTGGTGGCTCACTGTAAAGGAGGACACTCAGCCCGATCGATTGACCTGGGAGCTCTTTAAGACCACTATCGAAGGGAATTATGTGGGTGCCAGTTATGTGTATGCCCATAGGAGAGAGTTCCTGAATCTGACTCAGGGGGATATATCGGTGGCCGAGTACGAGGCTGAATTTCTGCGACTGAGCCGCTATACACGAGGTACGGTGGCCACCAAGTATGAACGATGTGTTCACTTCGAGGATGGCCTCAGGGATAATCTGAGGGTTTTGATAGCTTCACAGAGGGAGTGAGACTTTGCTACTCTGGTTGATAAGGCGAAGATGGCCGAGGAAGTGAAGCGCGTTGAACGCTAGAATCGAGAGAGAGGTAGGAGCAAGAGGGATTTGGAGCCCTTGAGCAAGAAAAAGCCCAGAGTTGATGGACTGATCAGAGTTGGGGCCCCTATTACTGCTACTGGATAGCCACCGTGTACTGATTATGGTAGACGCCATCTGGACGAGTGTTGGAAAAGCACTGGAGCATGCTTGAGGTGCGGTTCTTTGGAGCACCATATTAGGGATTGTCCGCGGAGGTCCGATCAGATACAAGCTTCTAGCATGGGTACTGCACCACCACCAAGAGTAGTTTAGCAGCCACCGAGAGGCTGTGGTCATGTCAAAGATGGTATGGTTTGGGCCGTGGCTAGAGAGCACCGGGCAGAGGTGTTGGTCATACTGAGGTAAGGCAGCTGGCTTTAGTTTATGCTACACATCGCCGAGACGATGGAGATGCTCCGGATGTCATCAAGGGTACGTTCTTTATTTATAATGTACCTTATACTACACTGATAGAATAGGATCCTCCTCGCTTCTATATAGCTTGTACCATATCTGAAAACCTGGGTATACTGGTTGAGAGCACTACGAGTGAGGTCACTATGCTGAGACCGTTGGGGCAATCAGTAAGGGTACATAAGTTGTTTAAGGACGTTCCTTTAAAGGTTCAAGGGGCTATTTTTCTGGCTGATCTGATGGAATTACCTTTCGGAGAATTTGATCTGATATTGGGAATGGACTGGTTAGTCAAGCACCGAGTGAGCTTAGATTGTGTCATAAAAAGGGTTGTATTGAGAACTGCGGAGGATAACGAGGTAGTCGTAATTGGGGAGCATCGGAACTACTTATTGAATTTGATTTCTGCATTGAGGGCCAAAAAGTTGGTTCGTAAGGGATGTGAGGCGTATCTGGCCTACATCAGTGTTTTAGATTTGAGGGATCCTTCGATTAAGGATATTAGGACGGTTAAAGACTTTCCGGACATTTTTCCTGAAGAGCTACCTGGGTTACCTCCTAATTTTGAAATAGAGTTCAGGATTGAACTCTTTCCTGATACAGTTTCGATGTCCATCGCTCCCTATAGAATAGCACCGAAAGAGCTTTGGAGCTTAAGGCTCAGATTCAAAAGTTACTGGATTGTGGGTGCATCCGCCCTAGTGTGTCTCTGTGGGGAGCACTAGTTCTATTCGTGAAAAAGAAGGATGGATCCATGCGTATGTGTTTTGACTACCGGTAACTGAATAAATTGACCATCAAGAATAAGTACCCCCTACCCAGGATAGACGATCTGTTTGACCAGTTACGAGGGGCTTCGATTTTCTCTAAGATTGACCTTTGATCAAAAAATCATCAGTTAAGGGTTAAAGAGACTGATGTGCACAAGACATCATTTAGGACTCGATACGGTCATTACGAGTTCCTAGTGATGCCATTTGGACTGACGAATACACCAGCATCTTTCATGGATCTGATGAACTGAGTGTTCTAACCCTATCTGGATTGGTTCGTAGTTGTATTTATTGACGACATACCGGTGTATTCGAGGACTGAGGATGAACATGATAAACACCTCAGAGTGGTTCTAGAGGTTCTACAAGAGAAACAACTGTACGCCAAGTTTAGTTAATGTGAGTTATGGCTACGTAAAGTAGCATTTTTGGGGCATGTGTTTCTGTTGGGGGATTAGAGTTGATCCTAGAAAGATTGAGGCTGTCTTGGAGTGGAAGCAACCTAAAACTATATCTGAGATCCACAGTTTTCTAAGACTGGCAGGGTATTATCAACGTTTTGTAGAAGGGTTTTCAATGATTGCAGCACCCTTGACTAAGCTACTACGTAAGGGTGTGCCGTTTAACTGGACTGGTGCGCAACAAGAGCTTTGGGAAGCTCAAAACTATATTGACTGAGGCCCCTGTTTTGATACAACCAGAGTCTGAAAAAGAGTTTACAATGATGCATCACATGTCGGTTTGGGATACGTATTGATGCAAAAGGTAAGGTGGTTGCGTATGCATCTCGTCAGCTTAAGACTCATTACGCTAATTATCCGATGCATGACCTAGAGTTGGCCGCAATGGTGTTCGCATTGAAAATCTTAAGGCATTACCTATATGGTAAAAAGTGTATCATCTACACAGATCATAAGAGCCTTGAGTATCTCCTCACTCAAAAGGAGTTAAATCTTAGGCAGCGTAGATGAATTGAGCTGCTTAAAGCCTACGATTGTATGATTGAATACCACCCTGGTAAGGCCAATGTGGTGGCCGATGCACTGAGCCGTAGGGCTATGACTGATCTGAGGGCGATGTTTGCTCGCCTTAGTTTATTTGATGATGGTAGTCTATTGGCCAAACTTCAAGTTAAACTGACGTGGATATAGCAGATTAAGGGTAAACACATGTGAAACATGTGGAGCATCAAATTGATCCAGGATCTACAACAGAGTCTACTTTTCAAGTTAGTACAGAAACTCAGAGTAGAGTTGCTTCTTCACCATAATATTATATTTCCAAGAACAAACCTAGAAGAGAAATTAAACCTCCAAAGAGGTTTGCCGAAGCTGATCTAGTTGTTTATGTTTAAATGTGACTGAAGATATAGTTGCAAATCAAGAGCCATCTACTTATTTCGAGGCAGTTAGCTGTGGTGATTTAGGAAAATGGATAATTTTCATGCAAAAGGAGATGAAATCACTCTATAAGAATAGAAAATGGGACCTAGTGAAGCTTTCTAAAGGTAAAAAAGTTGTTCTTTGTAAATGGGTGTTCAAGAAAAAAGAAGAGACTCCAGGAGTTGAAAAACCCATATATAGAGTAGGGCTGATTGCAAAAGGTTATAGTTACATTCCAGGTGTAGACTTCACAAATGTGTTCTCTCTAGTTATGAAGCATAGTTTGATTCGAGTCTACTTGGTATTCTTGCCACGTATGATTTGAAGCTTGAGCAGTTAGGTGTAAAGATAACGTTCTTGCATGGATAACTTAAGAAAGATACTTACATGTAACAAGTAGAGGATTCTATAGTATTAAAAAATGAGGATTATGTTTGCTTGCTGAAAAAGTCACTTTATGGCCTGAAATAGTCACCAAGGTAGTGGTAAAAGAAATTTGATTCATTTATGACTACTCATGATTTCAAAAAAAGCAGCTTTGACAGTTGTGCTTATTTTAAGAAAAACAATGATGATTCATTTGTATATGTTGATAGCAACCAAAGATAAATGAGAGATAAGAAAGACTAAAGCTCAACTTAGTAAAGAATTTGAGATGAAATATTTGGGAGCAGCAAAAACGATATTCAGGATGGAGATTCTTAAAGATAGAAAAGCATGTAAATTATACTTAAGTCCAAAATGGTACATTGAGAAAGTCCTTTGTAGCTTCAATATGTAGAGTGCCAAGCCTGTTAATACTCCATTAGCAACCCACTTCAGACTTTTATTGACTTTGTCTTTGCAATCAAATTAATCATGTATGCTATGATTTTCTCACGTCCAAATTTCTCATATGTAGTTAGCGCAGTTAGTAGATACATGGTGAATCCTGATAAAAAATACTAGAAAGCAGTTTAGTGGATTTTCAAATACTTAGGAGGTACTACTGATGTTTGCTTATAGTTTAGAAGAACTAGAGATGGATTCATTGGGTATGTTGATTTTGATTTTGATAGAAACATTGATAAAAGAAGATCTCTCACAGGGTATGTCTTTACTATTGGCAGTCGTGTAATGTAACACCTCATTTTTCAGTGGTGTTAGAAATAGTGATTTCGGGACCACAAATCCGACGAGTAAGTTCGTATAATTAGTATTTAAATTATACGATTCAATAATAATTTTTATATTGAATTTTGATCTGATGAATTTAACTAATTGAATTAAAAGTTAGTATAAATGGTTCGATTCAAAAGTCAAGTGGTTATTGAAAACGAGGTATTAGGAACTCGTTTCTGTAATTTAGGGCCACAAATATTTTTATTGAATATTTATAGTCGTATTATAGGTGAATTGAAGTTTAGTTCGGTAATTTTGATTATTGATTGCTTAATTAAGGTAAAAGAATTAAATTGTAAAAGAGGTAAAAGTTACTCGTTATAGATTTAAAATGCTAAAAGGACCAAAATGGTAATTCAACCATGGTTAAAAATTCCAAGTGGTGGTGGATATGATTAAATTTACTAACTTTTGGGTTATTTTCTCTTTTAGTCCTAATTAGTTGGATTAAATTGAAAATTAAGTTTGTTTGGTTGGAATTTAATATAATTGAAGGACCAATTATGCAATTAAACTTTCCTTGGATGGTAATTATAACATATTTCCATTTTATGGACAAATAGGGACATGTTTTAATTACTTTTATAAGTTATATAGCAAAGGTTAAAAGTGTGAATTAGTAAATAAGTAAAAAATATAATGAAACAATTAGAAAACAAAGTTATCATCTTTATTTTATTTCTTCAAACCAAAACTGCATAGCCACGGAGAAGTAAGCTTTCACCCACTAGGGTTCTTTGATTTAGGAGGTAAACCTAACCTGTTTTTAGTAATTTTTATGTTTTTGAGCTCATATTATCTTAATCTAACTAACCCGGGGATTAATTTGTAAAACTGTTAGATGTTATGGATCGTACCATTGATGAATTTAAGATGTTCTTGAAATTTTATGGTAGAATATTAAGCTTGGTTTGCTAGACAGGACTACTTTGTAAAGTAATTTTTGGTAATTTTAATGTTTAAGGACAAAAATGTGAAATTGGTAAAAGTACAAGGACTTAATGTGAAATAACAACAAATATGAGTTGTAATAAGGTTCCAAACAAATCGGCTAAACTTGAAATTGAATAAAAATAATTAAATTGCATGTTTTGGGCTTAGGGACTAAATTGTATAAAAGTAAAATGTTAGGGGAAATTTTGTAAAAATGTGAAAATGACTTAATTGCAAAATTTTGTAAAAATGTGAAAAGGACTTAATTGTATAAAACGAATTTATTTTTTGTTAGAATTAGTGAATTGAATGGAATTATTATTTTAGATCAAGAACAAGTGGAAAATCAAATCGAGGAAAAGAGAAAATTACCAAGTAGCCCCTGTACTTTGTCGTTGCTGCAATTTAGTCTAGTAAGTTCATATAGTTTAATTTTAGTAGATCTATAAATTTATTATATGAATCTAATTTCTTAATGCTGGATTATGTTGATTTGTGTCATTGAAAATGGAAATAATGAATTGACACAACATTGATCACCAACTAAGCTACTCTAGACCGTTACTAATGTTTTGAGCATTACTCACCTGTTGTGAGCTGCGATTGACAGGAACTCTATTAAGAACCTTATCGCCAGGAACTTTGTTAAGGACTTTATTGTCAAAAACATTTTTTTATAAATTTTATTAATTGAATTATTATGCGTAATATAATAAGCTTTACCGTTCAATCAACGAACTTACTAAGCTTTAGAAAAGCTTACTCGTGTGTTTGTCTTGTTTAATTGTAGATACATTTTATGGATCAAGGGATCGGATTAGCACAAAGAAATCACACTATTCGGGAAATTATTGGTAACCCTTGAATTTATCTTGGCTTATATGACATGTGATAGGAAATTTGGTTATGTTCTGTAATGTTCATAAGTACATGTATTGTGTTTGATGGTGCATTTTGATGTTGTCGTATGATAGTTTAAATGTGGAATGTATGTTTAATTCCATGTTATAGTATAAGTAAACAATCATGAAAGTATAAGTGTGACCTGAATTAGGTTTTATAATGTAAGTGAATTGAAGGTAAGTCAAATATGAGTATGTTGAGACTTGTGTGATGAAACTAAAGTACTGAAATATTGGATAATTGAGATGGGGTGTCATTATTGACCCATTAGTTAGGTCTTAAATGGATTGAATTAGCACGTTTTGGATGTTCTTGTATGTATTTGAAGCATTGTGATTACATGTTTTGTAATTGGTCTAGGTACCTATGCGATTGGGTGAAATTTGAGCTTGAAGTAGGACATTTTTGGGCTCACACGGCCTGGGACACGGGTTTTCACACAGCCATGTGAAGCACACAAGTAACCCACACGGGCGTGTGGACATAGTGTGTTTAAAAACAGTATAGGTGCAGTTCTCACTTGGGTTGATGTAACAGCTCGATTTTAGCTAAATCAGAATAGTGGTTTTGGAACCACAAATTCGAGGTCAAAAAATTATTTTAATATTATTTTATGTGTTTACAGCATGTGATTATATATGTGTGAAAATTTTATGAGCTAATTTTATCGTTTAATAGCTCAATTTGAGAAAAAGGACTAAATCGCGTAGAATACAAAAAAGTTGCATTCTACTTGTTTAAAATGCTTAATTGCTATGGTTTATTAAATAAAAGGTCCTTATGATGTTATTAAACCATTGATAGTGGAGATGGACATAAATGGCCTTGAATTATGTGATTATTAATGTTTTAACTAAAGGATAAAATGGTAATTAGTGAATTAAGTTATATTAAATAAAATAAAAACAATTTTATGCTTAATTGTCATCTTCCTCAACCAAAATAAGATAGAAAATAAGGGTTTTGGAAGCTTTGAAGGTTCGACCCTTGTTGTTCTTGATTAAGGTATGTTTCGAGCTCGGTTTTTGATGATTTTTACGTTTTTGTGATCGTTGCTTTGAGTACTAGCTAGCTCGTTCCTTAATTTTCGAATTTATTGGTGATTTTGTAAAATGCCATTGATGAATCTATGAGTTTTATGATAGTTGATGATGAAAAATGAATAATTGTTGAAAGATTTTCATGCTTTGTAAAGTGATTTTTGATGAAAATGCCTAAATAGGATTTAATTATGAAATTTGTAAATTGAGGGGTTGAAATGTGAAATAAATAAAAAAAGGGCTACTAGGGGCACTATGGTAATTCGGTCAAGCATGGATCTTGATGAATTGTGTGAATTTTATGTATTTGTGAAATGGGGACTAAATTGAATAAATGTGAAACTTTAGGGGCTAATGTGTAAAAATGCCCAAATAGGTATTTTAGGATGAAATTGAATGAATAGGTGATTAAATGAGCAAAGTTTGAATTCATATAGATCAAAAAAGAAAGAAATCGAATTTAGATCGGGAAAAATAGAAAGTTGTCGAGTAGTCAATCTGATCCATTCATCGTATATACGAGGTAAGTTCATATGAAAATAAATGTCTTTAAATTGATTTATAAATGTTTATTTGTCATTGAATTGCTATGAATGCTGAACGAGCAAATACGAGCAAGTATCGACAAAGTAATGTTAATCGAAAGTCCCGTACGAACCCTAGGAATAGTATAGGATACGAATGTCATGACATTAGGATTGCCGAGATGTGATTACATGTAAGACCATGTCTAGGACATTGGCGTTGTATTGTGATTACGTGTAAGACCATGTCTGGGACATTGGCATCGTTATATGATTTCGTGTAAGACCATGTCTAGGAAATTGGCATCGATATGTGATAACATGTAAGACCATATCTGGGATATGACATTGTACGAGCTATGTGTGATTTCTGAGTATTCTTAATAATTTTGAAAAGTTCAACGGGAAAAGTCAAGTCGAGAAAGAATGTGTAAATAAGTTAAGCGACTCAGGTATGTATGAGATTCATACAAGTATTGAAAAGGGAAGTGTTTGATGAATTCACTTATGAAATTGAATATGTATACATTTGGGAAGGTTTGTGAACTTATCTTTTGATGGAAATGGTGTTGAATCATTTGGTAATTTTATTTGTATATGGCTTATTAAGCTTTTAAAGCTTACTTTGTGTGTGCTTTCCCTGTTTTATTGATTATCAAAGCTAGCTCGGACTCGGAGATCGTCAGGAAAATGGCATCACACTATCGATCATCTTGTTGGTAGTTTTGAAGCTTTGTATATATGGTATATGGCATGTATAGGCTAGGGTTAAGATGATAAGTTTTGAGTTATGATTTTAGCCATGAGATTTGGCTTGCAAATGATGTAAATGTTGGTGTGAATTTGGCCATTTAATTTAGCTTGAATTATGTGTTTGATAATTATTATGTGATGTATAAGTTGTCTTATGTTTTGGCTATGTTTGGTATGGTTTTATGATTGCTCTACTAGCCAGATGTTACTTGGTATATTATTGCATGGAAGATGGTATGTTATGGCTTGATTTTGAGATGATGAAATGGTATGTTTTGAGGCATGAAATAGATGATAAGATGATGAGAAAATACATTTAGAAGTTATGTAAGTTTGATGATTTTGGCATATTGATTTGGTATGTTTTGGCTATGGAATTGAGTAGTTAAGAGAATGGTCTCTAAATGGAATAAAATGTCTACGAAATATTATGTTTTGGTTGCTTATATATGTATGAAAATGGTAAAATTTGATGTGGTTTAGTTGTGATCAAGGAGGGTGATAAATGTGGCTTCAACCAAGCCTATTTTCACTCCACACAACGGAGCACACGGGTATGCGGCTCAACTGTGCGTGACACATGGCCTTGGTACACGGTCGTGTGTCTCCTAGGGTAGCCCTTCAAATTAAGTCAGTATACCCTATAGGTTTGACACGGCCTAAACACGCAGGCGTGTCTACTGGCCGTGTCTGACACACAGGCTAGCACATGGCCGTGTGGCCAGCCGTGTGATCCAAGTCAGTAACCCCTCCAGTTTCCCACGGCCATGGCACACGGGCGTGTCTCCTGCCATGTGGTGCAAGTCAGTATGTATGCCCTGTTTTCACACGGCCTGAGACACGGGCGTGTCAGGTGGCTGTGTGAGGCACAAGGCCTATTCACACGGGCGTGTGACCCTTTTATGTTTGAAAATTTTCTAGGTTTCCCAAAGTTTTCAAATGTTATCAATTTAGTCCCAAACCTCGGACAAACATGTTTTAAGGTCTCGTAGAGCTTTATAATGGACATTTTGATTATGTTTGATTAATGTTTATGTGATAATGGATTCATGTATGAGAAATGTATGTTCTATGATGTAATTGATCGGTAATGCCTCGTAATCCTATTCCGGTGACGGATATGGGTTAAGGGTGTTACAGTTGACACACGGCTATGTAAGAATATTTCAAATGGTACACGGGCTGGCACACGGCCTATGACACGGTTGTGTGATCCAAATCAGAGAGTTACACGATCCATACACATAGACGTTTGAGAGGTTGAACACGGGCATGCAGAGTAGCCACACGACCATGTCTGGAGCCACATAGTCTGGGCTCTGTCACACGGCTTGGACCATGTGACCCTTTTTTAGAAAATTTCACTTTTGTCTCAAATTTTCTATTTTGTCTCGAATTTGTCCCTGATTATTTCTAAACTATTTTTATGGCCTCGAAAGCTCGATTTAAGATCTGTAAATGTATTATTATTCCACTTTGAATTATATATGAATTTTGTTGATTTAATTAAATGATTGGCAGCTATTTATTCTGAAAAATTTCGTACAGTAAGATAATACGTTGTAACTCTATTCTGGTGATAGAAACGGGTAATGGGTGTTACACGTAATCAGTTGGAAAGCCATTTTGCAGACTACAATTACTTGGTCTACTACTGAAGCTGAGTACATGGCGATTACTGAGGCTTGTAAAGAAGCTATTTGGTTAAAGGGACTCTTTGGTGAACTCAGTAAAGACCTTCAGATCAGTACAATGTTTTGTGATAGTCAGAGTGTCATCTTCCTTACGAAGGATCAAATGTTTCATGAAAGAACAAAACACATTGATGTTCAGTATCTTTTTTTGCATGATATTATTGCTCATGTTGATATTGTTGTGAGCAAAGTTAGTACTCATGAGAATCCTGCAGATATGATGACTGAGTCACTTCCTACAATCAAGTTTGAGCATTGCTTAGACTTGGTTGGTGTTCATTGTTGAATACCCCTTTAAGGGTTTTTGTGGAAGAGGTGGAGAACTTGTTCGTTGAGAATTCGTGTCAAGGTGGATATTGTTAGAGTTGTGTGACTTCAATCCTTGTTAAAGAAACAAAATACAGTGGTAAAATAAGAGGATCTGTGTACAGACCATGTGACACAAGTAGAATCCGTATAGAACTACACTTTTTATATTTGACATTGATTAGAATAAAGTTTTCAACCTTTAAATAAATATAGTTGAAACTCCTCTTGTATCATTCTTTTTCAATATTAGTGAATTTCTCCTCCTTCGCCTGTGGTTTTTTTCTCGAAAGAGCTTCCATGTAAAATATGTGTGTTTTATTTTTCTTTTCTTATTTATTTGTGATCGTTCTATATTGTTATTATCGGCGTTAGTTTTAACACTGAAAAAGATAAAGGTGGAACCCGTGACCATTGCTTGTTTCCATATATGATTTTTGTTTTCTTGGCTTGCCAGTGTCACCATTAATGGATGAAATATTATTTCAAAAAAATAATTTTAGATGAGATGAAAATGGGAAAGCAAAAGATATGAGAGAAATATATAGGGGCGAGAAAGAAAGAGATATGGGAGAAAGATAGAGGGATGAGAGAAGGAAAGTCAAATATGGGAAAGGAAAGAGAATAACAAATATGTAAAATAAAGATATAAAAGAGAATTTACTATTTTATGGAAAATAGATCAAATATAGAAACGGAAAGAGCTATTTTCCATCTCTTTCCTTTCACAAGTATTTTAAAAAATATATACAGGTGCCGCTTGATATAGTGGCGGCACCAACAAATTTTTTTTTGTTTTTTTAAAGCTGATGATTGGGTAATGATTAGGCCAAAGAAAGGGGTAGTGCCATCAGTTAGTCAGGCGGCATCGACTTTTATTGTAGAAAACGGGTCATTTTCTTAACTAATTTTTTATCCAGGTCATTTTCTTAACTAATTAATATTTTTAGGTTATTTATATAAAAAAGCCTAACTTTTCAATCATTTAAAAAAATTCAAAAAAAAAATTCAAAAGTGAAGAGAAAATCTGTCCCATTTAATAGTAAGCTTGTCCTAAAATGACACATGTTATTCTAGTAAATTAAACGATGGGTTCAACTTAATTGCGAGCCGTGGAAGGATTCCTTCAATAGTATCAGAGTTACTCTTTTTTTAATAATAGAATGGTTCTCCACCTATGTCACATTGGGTTAATTATTTTTTGGGTCAAAATTTAAATAATAAAATATATTTTAATTCCTTATATTTTTTATACATTTTAATTTAGTTCTCATAATTTTACTTCTGGGAATTTAGCTTTTCAATTTTTTAAATTTAAAAATTTAGGTTCAATTATTGACATCATTAATATCCTACAAACCAAATGCGCTGGCGTGACATTTTTAAATTTAAAAAAAATCACTTTGTACTAATATCACTTAAAAATGACATTGTAATGTATATGAACTTAGTAGAAATTTTTAATGTGGTTAACAATTCTAAAAAATTCATGCCAATATTTTAATAAGAATAAAGTATTTAAACTAGCTAATATTTTAATCAGATTAAATTATTTAAATTAACTAATGACATTATAAAAATTGAATTATTAAATTATAAAAAAATTAAAAATCAAATTTGATCTGGAAAACAAAGTCTAAGGCTAAAAACCGAGTATAAACACCTTAAACCTAATATTAAAGATGTTGAGAAATCTACCAACCTTTAGTCAACAACACTCGAAGACTCCTTAAGAGATCAAAAATATCCTCAACAATTTTATTATGAGTTCATATCACGTTAAATTACCTTATATTTACGTTAAATACATGAATGGTTAAAAAGAATGTGACTAGTTTCACGCTTTCACCGAATGAATTTTATTATTAATTGGTGAGACTGAACTCAGTTATGGACTTGAACTTAGCATGGTGATTGTGTCTAGCTTTAGATAGATGTGAGAAAATGATTTTGAAATCGAGAAAATTTTAGCTCTAACTTATACAAACTTAATTTAACCTGAATTTGAAAAGTAGTAAATTAAAAAAAATCCTTAAGATTGAAATTTAAATGGCCTAACTTAAAAATGATTAAACCCAAAAAGTCTGAGTTCGAGAATCATAAACTCGAGTTTGATCTTAACTTAAACCCAAATTTAATAATAAAAATAATTTAATCAAATTTTAATTGAGCATTTTTTTATAACTTCAATTATTAATTATATTCTAATTTTTTTATTAATTATATATGTTATTAAAAAATAGTTATTTTAAAGAAGTGAAATTACTACTACAACAAAAATACCAAATGTAAACTCCCCAATCTGACTTAGACGTTAGGCCCGAATCCGGGAGATTACATCGCCACCAAGATGACCTAGTACAATCGGAGTTTTTTAAAACAGTCAAGTTAAAACATTTGTTTATTTTTCGAAGAATCTTAGTCTATTTTTAGAAATAGCCATGAGCTATCAAAGACTGATTTAGATTAACTTTCCTATGTGACGGTGATTAACTTTTCAAAAAACTTGGTTAATTTCTCATTTATTTATCACTCAAAATTTTAATTATATTTTTAGCAGTGGAAAAATGTTATCTATTTACGTTTTTAATAAAAACCGAAGTTCACAGATAACTAATTAATATTTATAGTTCGATATTCTAAAATCAAATTAAATGTCATGCAAGCTATATATATATATAAAACTTAAATCCTATGTCATATGCCACAATTCAAAAATAAAATAATACAGTCTTTGAATAATAAAATATCAAATAGTGAACCTAAAATATTTTAATAAATAGAATTGAGCCGAGATCATTTGGATGTTGTGTCCGCATCCTAACCTGATGGGTTATTTGGAAATAGAAAAGGAAATGACCTATGAAGCTTAGTGTGAGTTCCATCACAAGGAAATCAGTGCAAACAGTCGATAAAATATACTAAATAACAAACCATAGAATGAGCATTGTCAATTATCAATGCAATGTTTACAATTTGTGTATGCACGGGATTGTTAATGGCAATGCAATTTCAATATATCAAAATAAAGGTCTTACCCAACTCCGCTACACACCAGAATAGGAGTTCCCCATGAACTCCAACAACCTTTTACGTCGGGTTGTGGTTTAACCACCAATGGTTTGCAAATGAGAGCTGCCACTGGGCTGTGGGTACACAATAAAACAATGCAGATAAAGTTCCACTGGCTGCGAATGCAAAACATATTTGCAGTTTTTAGGATAAACACTACTAATGGTTGTGGGTGCACAACAAGTTTGTAGATAGGCTGCCTATGACTATGGTTTGCACAGAAAATTTATAGATAAACTGCCAATCTTCCTTTATATGAACCGTCCCACCCGATGCAATGCAATATGGCATGCTTATAACAGATCAACATGGTACCAATTTATATGCTAATAATAGTTTGATACGGTAGCAAATAATATGCTTATAATGGATCAACATGGTGACATTTAATATGCTGATAACAAATCAATACACTAGCAAAAGACAAGGTTGTCATGTGTTTGGATTAACAACATTATGCGCCATGCTGGTCGTGATTTTCTGTGGTAAGTTTTATAAATTTATAATTAATCGTTCTTGAAACTAACTATTATCACGATGTAGGCAAGTGTACCTATCGAATAGTAGTATAGCTTTAGCAAGACCGAATTGTTGAACCTAAAGGAACTAAAAGTACTAGTAATGACTGTCTTTTTATTATCTAGCCTAAGAATAAAGGGCTTTGTTTTAATTAACTAATTAACTAAACCAAGAAATTGCAGAAAATAGAATTGGGAAATTACTTTTGGAAAAAACGATTGATTTAGGACAATACCTAAGGAAAAATCCACCTACACTTCACTTGTTATTTTGGCTCCGAATCAGACGATTTATTCATTTAACTTGTTCTGTAGAAATCCCTAAGTTATGTTATTATCCCTATTCAAGAATAATAACATCTAATCCCTAGATTGAATAATTGAGACTTTTCTCTAATTAACACCCTAGAGTTGCATTAACTCGACCTATTGATCCCCTTATTAGGTTTCACCCTAATCCAGCAAAATCTTCTCACCCTATCTCTAGGCGCACAATCAACTCCACTTATTTATGACAAAGTCACTCTTAGACAAAGACTATTCATCCTCTAACTAAGAGCATTAACTTGAATCGATATCCTGAAATACCAAAAAAAGAATTAAGAGCACATAATTAAGAACAAGTCAAAAATTTATCATACAATTCAGAAAATAATAATAAGATTTGTCTTAGGTTTCATCCCCCTTAGGTATTTAGGGGTTTTAGTTCATAACTAAATAAGAAAACATCTCAGAAGAATAAAGAATACAAAACATAAAGAAAACCCAAAACTCCTGAAGGGAAATTGAAGAGAAATCTTCAGTCTTGATGATGAATCCGACTTTTGAGATCAATCAATCGGCTTTCTTGGAGTAATTCATTCCTCCCTATTCTCCGTCCCCCTTTTAGTCTTCCTCTAGGGTGTTTAAATAGGCTTTTGAATGCCTAAAAGCCCTCAAACTTGCCCTTTTCCGAATGGAACTTAGCTAGGGCTCGGCAGGGATACGCCCGTGTGACACCCCCATGTGAGATTACTTTAGGTCGTGGTCGAGGCTGAGAAATCAACACACCCATGATGAGGTTGATTTGGGCAGTGGTCGAGCTTGTTAGAATGGCACGGGCGTGTGTTCTGCCCGTGTGAGGAAGTGTAGGCAGTTTTGTTTTCCCCCTTGGGCCCATTTTCTCCGTTTTAGGCCCGTTTCTTGTTCTTTTCGCTCTCCTATGCTCATCTAAGTATAAAACATTAAAATAAAGGATTAAGAGCATCAAATTCACCAAATCTAAGGAGAATTCATTCATAAACATGTTAAGCATGGGATAAAAATAAGTATAAATTACAGTTTATCAAATACCTCCGCACTTAAGCGTTTGCTTGTCCTCAAGCAAAATTCTCAATTCACAATTAAGAATTCCTTTTTCTCAACTTATAATTCCTATCGATAATATTTCAAACTAATCCATAAGTAATCATACATTGAGAATTCAACTAAAAGAACATTAAAGCTTCAAACATTCCAAGTTAAGTGTTTAATCACGAAAAACTTACGCACCTCCCCCCATCTAAATAGTTACCATCCATTCGAAATCTCACAGAGTTTAACATCCTCACTAAAGATTCACTCAAATCACTCGAAGTGTTTAAGG
This sequence comes from Gossypium anomalum, assembly GCA_025698475.1. Taxonomy (NCBI): domain Eukaryota; kingdom Viridiplantae; phylum Streptophyta; class Magnoliopsida; order Malvales; family Malvaceae; genus Gossypium; species Gossypium anomalum. Next base: position 55,618,576 of record CM046956.1, read on the forward strand.
ACAATGAAATTAGCACTCATTAGTCAAGATGAAAAGTTATTACCATAGGCTTGCATGAAAATCAAATCTCCACCACTATAAATTAAGATGATACATCAATCAAAAGTTCTTTAGATGGTTGTAACGAGGCTTGGTTAGGGGGTGTGGTCACAAGCTGAAAGAAAAAGTTACAATCGAGATTGAGTTGAAAATTTACTTAACTAAAAAAACATATTTAATCATCACTTACATAAAACAGAGCTTCTTCTCAGAATAAGGAATTTAAAATACTTGAACTCAAAGACAGAAGATTTCTACCACTAATATGTATAATAAATTTTTTTTTTAAGAACAAGTCAAATAACATAGACTAACTATTAAGAATAAGACATAGCTAAGCAATTTATTCAAATCAAATCTCGACAAAAATAGGGATCAAATTAATTGAAGGGATTTCAACAATAATAGGTTAAGGGTTAATATTAAGGGTAATATAAGGGATGGCTTGTTAAGCTCAAAGGAGTTTACTAAGGGTTAACCATGGAGGTAGGCTTTTCATGGCATGAGTGAGTTAATCCTAAGTGCCTCTATCATCTTGACATATCAAATCAAATGGTGTGGTCTTGACATGCATAATCAAGTAAGTTCTAGAATAACAATTTGATATTCACACACTCAAAGCAATAATAAAAGTGAGCATGAAAGAAATAATAGATGCTCTTAAATGCTCAATAATTTCACAAAAATTATGGCTTTTTGATGTTTAACCTTGTGGGTTTCAATTCAAGATAATACCTAAACTTAGGGAAACAACCTAAATTTTAAATTTTTAAAAATCAACTTATCATGCTTAATTTTCTAATGTCTTCAAGTTTAAATAAGCAATGCATGAATGCCTATATTTTTATTCAAGATATATCAATAAAAATCATAAATCAATCAAAATTCATTCTAAATATGATATGAGAGATTTACAAGAGAACAAGACAACATTCAAGGATTTTTCTTATAATGAAATGAATATCCCCCCACACTTAAGATGTACATTGTCCTCAATGTACAAAGATAGATATATATAGAAAAATATAAGATTATAAGATAGGGAGAGAAGTGAAACTTCCTGAGTGTTAAATGAATGAGCTCCCTAGTTTTGAGTTATGTTGAGTGGAGGAGGATACTCCGGTAGTGGTAGAGGTTGGGTTCCACAAGTGTTGCGCTGAAAGAATATTATACCTCATGATTGAACAGGGCATGGCAGTCATGGAGAACCTTTTCCAATAGAGTTTGAAGTTCCTAAATGATTGTGAGCTGTGTAGCTCTTTATAACTGTGACAAAATCAGGAACTTTTCAGGGGATATTAGGAAGAATAATTACTCATAAAGAAATAGCCGAGATTAAAATTAATTGAGAAAACCTAAATATAAAATGGTATAAAAAAGGAGATAACATTTAAAAGTTAAAAGTGAAAATAAAAATAAAAATAAAAATAAAAAGAAAAAGAAAATAAAAAATAAAGATAAAATTAAATTAAACATCATCATCGCCGGATGGTTCACGAGGTGGTGGTGGCGATGAGATGTAGAAGTGTTGACAAATCTGCTGGAGAGTAGTATCAATGTTATCAAATCGTTGAAAATACTGCTGCTCGAATCGATTGAGGCACTCAGAGATGTCAGCATATTAAGCCGCCGCATGAACTGGACGATGGGAGCGTGGTGGCTAAGGGTATCGAGATCATTCTCCTCTTGGAACTCCTCCGTGTAAAGACCCAGTGCTGAACCAAACTCTGGAACGCTCAACTGGCGGACTAGACCGCCAAGTTAAAATTGGACCGTGCCGGGATCATCATGGTTGGTCATTATAGTCTGAAGATGGAATGTCGAACACAGTTCCATCGTGAGCTCGAGATACGTCAGCTCGACGATCTCAAAGAAGAGGTTTCATGGGTCAGTGGTGAGAAGTGCTCGAATCGCATCATCCAACTGAACTTGTTCTATTGCAGCCCAGTCGATGTAGCCGCCTGTAATTAAAGGTCGAGCCTGGAATATTTGGAAAAGTTCTTCTTGGGGCCCAATGGGGAACTGTAGGAAAGGATGACGGATTTTCGCGGTAGGACCCGAGGAAGATGACGCTCCCTTCCTTTTCTTTAAGGCGGGGACAAAGGCTTTCTTTCCTCATGAAGACGACATGGTGAACCTACAATCAAAACCATTAATTCGTTTTGATGAATGGACAATGTAAAATGTAACTAAATTCAAAGGGGAGAAAGTCATAAATAAATTCAGCCACAACTACTAACACTTAATAATTCTAACTAAAACAATAAATTTTATGGGATAAATGTCATGGCATTAGTATGAAATCAAGATGGCAAAGAATTAAATGGAAATATTAAAAAACATAAATTTAGCATAATGCATGGGTTATAATGGCAAATAACAAGAAGCAATTGAAAACTATGAATATTGATTTAGAATAGATGAATAAGGCATGAGAACTTCACAAAAATATGTCATATGGAATGAATGATAACTAATCTAAAAAATGAAGCTTGAATGATAACAAAGTGAACATGAAGATTATGGCATTAAAAATAAGTTAAATGATGACAAAGTGAATATAGTGTGAGACAAATGAAGATTTATAGCATTAAAAAAGAGTGAAATTAAAAGAGAAAGAAGTGAACAAAAGCTAAAAAGGGAAGAATGAGTGTCAAGAATGGAGTTGGAAGCGGCACATGGGCGTGGCAGGGAGGTCGTGTAGACTTGTAGCGGCTAGGGTTAAGGTTTTTGAGTAAGGAAGACAATGAATAGTGCAGGGTATTTATAGATTTTGGGATACACGGTCAGGGGACACGCCCGTGTGCCCCAATTTTAGCCCGTTTGTTTCGTGTTTTTCCTATTTTGGTACCTCTAAAATTCACCCCACCCTCGTGTACCTTGGGCGTGTTGGTGCACACGGCCGTGTATGGCTTCGTTCACTTCTCCCACGTCCGTGTATGGAAGCACACACCCGTGTTAATTTGATAAGTTCGATCACGGGTGCTAGACACGGGCGTGTCTCACGCCCATGCTATTTTCTCAGGTTTTCCCACGGTTCAATGCCACGAGTGTGTCACACGCCCGTGTTGTTTTGATAGGTTCGCCCACGGCCATGTCGCACGGCCGTGGCAATTTATCGTAGCCTGTGTTTGGAAAAATATTTTCCTTGTTTTCATACGGTCCTAAGCACGCCCGTGTGCTTGGCCGTGTCTGTGTGGTAAACCTGTATTCAAGAGCTTTGTTAGTAGTTTAAGTGCTAAACACTAAAATTTAAAGAAGTTAATACAGTTAGTGCTCGGGTTGCCTCCCGAGAAGCACTTATTTATAGTCTAAACTCGACTTACCTCTCCATCGAATGGTCATGGTGGTTCGAGGAGTTTATACTCCTCATTCCTGCTATCAATCTCATCAAAATAAGGTTTTAGACGGGTGTTGTTTACCTTAAAAGTGCCGAACTTAGGATGACTTGCCTCGACTGTATCGAATGGGAAAATACTAAGTACCGTAAGAGGGATTTCTTCATTCGGTTTGGCAGTAACAATGTGAAGATCTGCGGCATCTAATAAAACTTTATCTCTAACCTTAAGTTGATTTGGAGAGGTATTGAGCTCACTTTGGCGTAGTGTTGGTTTATCGTGTGTTCTCGATTTATGTGTTGGCCATTCATCTAGCTCTTCGATTTGTAGCCTTCATTCTTCATGAATAGGTCCTTTATTGTTGCTTGAACATGGCTCATATAGGTCCTTTGAACGTATTTCCTACAAAGTAGGTTGCACTATATTGTCAGTTTTAGTAGAATGGTTTATACAATCACCTTCAATTTTCGATGTGTTGCCAGAATTGCAAGCTTGAAGGGTGATTGTTTTGTCTCCCACACGAAGTGTGAGTTCACCTATGCCAACATCAATAATTGTTCTAGCAGTCGCTAAAAAGGGCCTTCCTAAAATCAAAGGAGTGTTGCTATCCTCCTCTATGTCTAGAACAACAAAGTCAACGGGAAATATAAATTTATCGATTTTAACTAGCACATCGCCAATAATACCCCTAGGAAATCTGATGGTTTTATCTGCTAATTGAATGCTCATCCTAGTCTGTTTGGGTTTCCTAAGACCTAGTTGTTTGAACATTTTGTAAGGCATGACGTTAATGCTCACCCCTAAATCAGCTAATGTATTATTAACATCTAAGCTACCAATTAAGCAAGAAATTGTAAAACTCCCTGGATCTTTTAATTTGTTAGGTAGCTTATTCTGTAGAATGGCTGAGCAAACTGCGTTTAGCTCCACATGCAACACCTTGTCCAACTTTTGCTTATTTACTAAAAGCTCCTTTAAAAATTTCATTGCGTTCGGCATCTGCGATAGAGCTTCAATAAATGGTAAGTTAATATGTAATTTTTTTAAGAGTTTAAGGAATTTACCAAATTGTTCATCTGAGCGGTCTTTTCTTGTCGCTTTGGGATATGGCACACGAGGTTTATATTCTACACTTACCGTTTTATTTTCATTGTGACCTACCTCACCTTTACTTACCATAATTTCATCTCTCGACTCTAGCTCAGGCCCAACTGATCCTTCTTCACCTTGAACATTAATTGCGTTGAGCTGTTCCCTTGGGTTAGGTTCAGTATTCCTTGGCAAACTACCTTGTGGTCATTCGAAGATTAGTTTGGACAGCTGGCCTATCTGAGTTTCGAGCTCTTGGATTGACGCTTGTTGATTTTTAAGTGCCATCTCGGTATTTTAGAAATTAGTTTCTGACACCACGATGAATTTGGATAGCATCTCCTCAAGGTTTGGTTTCTTTTCCTGTTGAAAAGGTGGCTATTGAAAACCCGGAGGGTTTTGTAGCCTTTTATTTCCTTGACCACCCCAAGAGAAATTTGGGTGGTTCCTCCAACTTGCATTATAAGTATTACTGTATAGGTTATTTTGAGATTTAAAGTTATTTTACCCATATAGTTGACTTGTTCCTCTTCAGTTGTAGGATTGAATGGTTGATATTCTGTATGTACACCTCCTCCACTTGAATCACACCTCATCACTGGATGTACCTGCGTAGAACCAAGTAAGCCATCAATCTTTTTGTTTGGGAGTTCTACCTATTTTGACAGCATAGTAACTGAGACGACTTTATAAACGCCTGCTATTTTAGTTGGCTTAGTCCTCATGACTTGCCACTGATAGTTATTTAGTGACAGCTCCTCAATAAATTCGTAAGCCTCTTCAGGTGTTTTGTTGTTGATGGTTCCACCAGCTGCTGCGTCAATCATTTGTCTTGTCGAGGGATTCACACCATTGTAGAACGTTTTAACTTGCAGCCACAGAGGTAACCCATGGTGAGGGCATCTTTGCAATAGGTCCTTGTATCTCTCCCATGCATCGTAAAGTGTTTCTAAATCCATCTGCACAAAAGAAGAGATATTATTACGTAATTTAGTCGTTTTAGCCGGCGGAAAATACTTTATTAAAAAATTTTCAGTCATTTGTTCCCAAGTAGTGATAGACCCTCATGGTAATGAGTTCAACCACTGTTTAGCTTTGTTCCTCAGTGAAAAAGAGAATAATCGAAGACGAATGAATTCATCAGAAACACCATTAATTTTAAAAGTGTCGCAGATTTCCAGAAAATTTGCCAAGTGAGTGTTGGGATTCTCATCCTGCAAACCATCAAACTGAACAAATTGCTGTATCATTTGAATCATGTTAGGTTTCAGTTCAAAATTATTCACAGCAATAGCAGGCCTAACTATACTTGACTCAGTTCCTGTTAAATTAGGTTTAGCATAATCATACATAGTATGAGGAGCAGGATTCTGATTTGTTAATTCAGCGGGTATCGCAGGAGGTAGCTGATTGTCCTGATTTTCAGCCATCTCCTCGGTTGTAGATGAGATATCATCCTCTTGCTCTTTCTCTGTGTATCTTAGGCTTCGCCTTATTTCTCTTCGGTTTCTGCGAGTAGTTCGATGAATTTCTTCGTCAAAAAAGTAGTGGTCCCGACGGGTTTCTTCCAGTCATAAACTATAACAACCCGCCAGAAGAAAGAAAAAGTAAATTAGTAAATAAATAAATAAATATAAAATTAAATTTCAAGAAAAATAAATGGCTAAAGTAATAAAAATTAAGTGTTCCTAATATCCTAGTTCCCCAACAACGGCGCCAAAAACTTGATCGTGATTTTCTGTGATAAGTTTTATAAATTTATAATTAATCGTTCTTGAAACTAACTATTATCACGATGTAGGCAAGTGTACTTATCGAACAGTAGTATAGCTTTAGCAAGACCGGATTGTCGAACCCAAAGGAACTAAAAGTACTAGTAATAACTGTCTTTTTATTATCTAGCCTAAGAATAAAGGGCTTTATTTTAATTAACTAATTAAATAAACTAAGAAATTGCAGAAAATAGAATTGGGAAATTACTTTTGGAAAAACGATTGATTTAGGACAATACCTAAGGAAAAATCCACCTAGACTTCACTCGTTATTTTGGCTCTAAATCGGACGATTTATTCATTTAACTTATTCCGTACAAATTCCTAAGTTCTGTTATTATCCCTATTCAAGACTAATAACGTCTAATCCCTAGATTGAATAATTGAGACTTTTCTCTAATTAACACCCTAGGGTTGCATTAACTCTATATATGGATCCCCTTATTAGGTTTCACCCTAATCCAGTAAAATCTTGTCACCCTATCTCTAGGCACGCAATCAACTCCGTTTAATTATGACAAAATCACTCTTAGACAAGGACTATTCATCCTCCAACTAAGAGCATTAACTTGAATCGATATCCTGAAATACCAAAAAAAGAATTAAGAGCACATAATTAAGAACAAGTCAAATATTTATCATACAATTCAAAAAATAATAACAAGATTTGTCTTAGGTTTCATCCCCCTTAGGTATTTAGGGGTTTTAGTTCATAACTAAATAGGAAAACATCTCAAAAGAATAAAGAATACAAAACATAAAGAAAACCCAAAACTCCTAAAGGGAAATCGAAGAGAAATCTTCAGTCTTGATGATGAATCCGGCTTCTGAAATGGATCAATCGGCTTTCTTGGAGTAATTCCTTCCTCCCTATTCTCCGTCCCCCCTTTAGTCTTCCTCTAGGGTGTTTAAATAGGCTTTTGAATGCCTAAAAGCCCTCAAACTTGCCTTTTTTCGAATGGAACTTAGCTAGGGCTCGACAGGAACACGCCCGTTTGACACGCCCGTGTGCGATTACTTCAGGTCGTGCTCGAGGCTGAGATATCAACATGCCCATGCTGATGTTGATTTGGGCCGTGGTCGAGCCTGTTAGAATGGCACATGCGTGTGTTCTGCCCGTGTGAGGAAGTCAAGTCCGTGTTGTATTCCCCCGTCGGCCCATTTTCTCTGTTTTAGGCCCGTTTCTTATTCTTTTCGCTCTCCTATGCTCACCTAAGTGTAAAACATGAAATTAAAGGATTAGGAGCATCGAATTCACCAAATCTAAGGAGAATTCATTCATAAACGTGTTAAGCATGGGATAAAAATATGTATAAATTATGGGTTATCACATGCAAAACGTAAATTCAGTAGTAGAGATGCAATAGGCATATATTATACACATAACATCCATATACAATAACAATTCGATCAAACAGAACATGCATTCCAATAATCATATTCTCAAATATTCAATGGAAAGAAATAAAGCTATAAAAAATAGTTCAGGGATTATCTAGAAACTAAATTGAACAAGTTATAAAATTCTAGGAAAATTTGTAAAATTTGAAAAATAAGGGTCACAAGGCCATGTGAGACGGTTGAAGTCGTGTGGAGGGGTTACACGGCCGTGTGGCCAGGTCGTGTAATACACTGTGATCGTGTGGCATTTGCAATATTTAACCTACAAGAGTGACGACTGTGTGGAGGGTTCTTGGCCGTGTGAGATTCCAACTATACTAAACTTCCAGAGGTACATGGCTATGTGAGGGGTCGTGTGGTCCACATGCTTGTGTGGCCCTAATCCTAGACACGATTTTCCCCGATTCGCTTGTAAAAGAATACACACCTTTCACCAGAAGTCTGATTCACTTCCCTCATAATCAAATCTGGTCCAATGCACTTAAAACGGGTCCTTCAAATGACATTTACACAGGAATTAATGGTTGATTTCAAGATTAATCAAAGATTGTGTAATCGGATTACAAGATTAACGTGGATAGGAGTTCTATAGAATTAGAGATTAAACACCAGGATTGAGATGTACTTATTAATCCTGGATGAAAGAAACAAGTGTTATCAATGGCAAAAATGACAACAGGTAGGAAATATGATTTGTATGCTCATAACAATTTGATACAGTAGCAAATAATATGCTTATAACAAATCAATACAGTGACATTTAATATGCTGATAACAAATCATTACACTAACAAAAAACATGCTTATCAATTGGTTTCGATTAACGGTATCATGTGGCATGCAGAACATGCATTCACTAGTAGAGATGCAATAGGCATATATTATACACATAACATGCATATATAATAATAATTCGGTCAAACAGATAATGCATTCTGTAACCTCCCAAACCCGACTGGATGTTATGGCTAGATTGAGAAGGCTACATTAGCCACCGAAATGGCTAAGCTAACTTACGTTACTTTTTCAGACATTAAATAAACTCATTTTCGAGAAAACTATAGTTGTACTTTGAGTTAGCTTAAAAGCATTCATACATTAGGTCGTGTATGATTGGATTCATTTTATTGTTGATAGTGTTGTTTTAGAAAAACCGTTTGCTTGTCGCTCTTCTTTAAAAGAAAACTCGAAGTTAAACTAATGCAGCAGAAAAAGCAATTTTCAAGTCATTTTGGAAATTTAATTGCCTTATCGATTTGTTTTTCAAAAATAGTTCCTTTGCAATGTAGTGGAAACTAGGGAATAGTATCAAATTTTACTTAAGCCCGATATCATTCATTATCCGGTTATTATGCTTGAGTAATTTATGCATGCAAAAATCCCTAAAAGAAAAGTTACCAAGCCACAGACCAGAAATAATTAAAAATTACAAGCCAAAACCAATAAAGACTTAATAATACTTAATTAAAAAACAATAATCCGAGGTCCAAGTTGATTCTCTGAATGCCAAGTCTGGTCCTAATTTTGAGGTTTACCTAAAAAGTTAAACACTATTGGGGTGAGCTTATGAAAAGCTCAGAGTAAGTTGAATAATTATTTAAAAGAGCAGAAACATCAAATACAGTGAAAAATATTAGCATTAACAGAAGAAAACATAACCATCATAGGAATTTCATGTCATTACATAGCCATTATCAAATTGGTGTCAAACGGTGTATAAGCATAGGTCATCATTCATTCGAGTAACAATCATTAATTTCAATACCATCCAATACAACAAAATACAATGCGTAGCATAAATCAATAACATTCAAATATATCATGCAAATGATGCAATGCAAAAAGGTTCTTACCCATACCATCAGCTACACACCATGAGTTCCCTAAAACCTATCTGCCAAACTCCAATACATTATGAGTATAGCTCAATGTGGTAAAACCACCGAATAATCAATAATGCAGAAAATCTATCGGATATCAAATAGTGCGATACAATCGCCAATAATATATAATATGCAATAAAATCACCAATCCCCTTAGTACTCCAGGTGCAGCACACTGATTACGAATAATGTGGACTTAATATGCCACCGGTACTCCACAGATCTCCTTTGTCAACCACAAAATCCCAACCCAATACATATGCAATATGTCACACAATCTCATACATAATCATATCTCAATACTTTTCACATTCATTTGACATGCTCAGGATGTCCTTAATAATCACATACTTTTGGTAAATGGGAATAGTGTTTCAATCTTTCAAATTATCATTATGTTGGTATCAATCAATATCGTTCAATTTCACATACTTTACATATTTTTATTATGCATAAATAGCACCCTTTTCAGTACACAATATAAAAAATATCTCATGCGTTTAAATCATACATAAGTTTAATATCTCAACACATTATATCATTCAGTCAAAAATTCTCATATCTCATAACTCAAATATGCAATTACAAACTCAATCAAACATTCATACTATCAAACTAGCAATTTTGCCAACATGTCAATCTTTTAAGGCTCGAAACATACCTAATTCCGCGATTCACAAAATCAATAATTTGGTTATTAAGCCAATCCAATCAGCAAGCTAATTTATCAAATATAACATGATATTTAACATTTTCAAACAATTTTATGAGTTTAGGACCCACACCTTATTTTTCGCTTCCTCGCAGCACACTAACGAATCTTCTAATTTTCCTTAATAATTCCTTAAACAAACCTAAACCAAAATTTAGTATAAATTCAATCAATTTACCATTAAACCAGCCCCCAAACACCCACTTATGAGTTCAAACCAATCATTGAAATTATAACTATTTTATAAATCCAAACTAGTTAGATTCCTTACACTGTATCGATGCAAATCGTACGTACAACCGTTCTTCGCTTTTACAAATGATTTGGGACATCTGGGTCAGCACCTAATTCAATAATATACTGGAAAATAAGTAGCTAATTAATTATTAAATTCCTTCATTTAATCAATTTATAACCTTTACCCAACAACTATGTCGAAATAACAAACTAGTTACCCTTAATTACACTTACGCTTCACGATTTGTGGGATTCGAATGGCCAATCGATCAAGAAATTTTTTCCCTAATTGAAGTGGGTTTAAAATATTATTAGGAGGGTTCAAGAACTCAACAATTCTGTAAAAATATATGCAAGAACCAAGAAATAAAACAACCCCCTTTCTTGCACATAGGCGTACGTACCACCACCCATGGTGGCCAAAATTGGGGCTGAATTTTAAAACGGTTTGAGATCTCATTAAATTCTATAAAAATACCTTTGAAATCATTTTAAATCCCCCAAATTCCAAATCTTGAAATTTAGGTTTTTAATGGACAATATTAATTAAGAAATTGAAGAGAGAAGAGACCTTACCTAAGCTAGTCAAGAGAAACGGTAGTGGCACTTCCTTGGCAATGTTTGGGATCAATCTTGAAGTTTAAGATTTCATATTTGGGGCTGATTTTAATGAGGAAAAATTACAGCAATATGGTAGAGAATATGTTAACAAATCTTGTGGCAAAAAGAAAAAGAAAAAGAAAACCTTATGGTAAAACTAGGTGTAGGCGACGACAACAATGGAAGAAAGGGAAAAAATTAAAATCAAAGAGAATGAGAGGAGAAGAACAGCTAAGGCAATGAGAAGGAGGATTAAAGGCTGATTATTAGTGAAAATTTAATATTTATACCTAGGTTAACTAGGCTTGGATGGCCCACACATTAAAACAAGGGGTTTTCGTCAAAAAATTAAATTATTTGCATGGGAAGGGAATTAAAGTTAGGACCATAAGGATAAACTCACTAATGTTTAACCATCAAACCAATAAATTATTCTTGATATAATTTGAAATATTTATTCTAAAAAATAAGGTATGTCACATATTAGGGTTTAAGGCAAAGTTTGTAAAATAATAAAAATGATGCGAGAGAAGGGATTTGCACTTGGGTTTCAAGAAACGTTACACTAACACTTAACCAAAAAATCAATACCTCATTTATTTCCTAAAAATACATAGATAATTTAAAAAAATTAAGGCATTATTACTCTCTCTCGATTCACAAACCCGATTATATTAACCCCTGATTTTTGGGATGTTACACATTCCAATATTCATATTTTCAAAGATTCAATTGAAAGAAATAAAGCTATAAAAATAGCTTGCGGACTATCTAGGGACTAAACTAAACAAGTTATAAAATTTTGGGAAAAACTATAAAATCTGAAAAGTAGGGGTCACACAATAGTGTGAGAGGGTTGAAGCCGTATATAGGGGTTACACGGTCGTGTAACAGATTCTGGTCATGTGGCATTTGCAATATTTAACCTACAAGAATGACACAGCCGTGTGGAGGGTTTTTGACCGTGTGAGAATCAAACTATACTAAGGTTTTAAAGGTACATGGTTGTGTGAGGGGTCGTGTGGCCTAATACTAGGCACAGTTTGCCCCAATTTGCTTGTAAAATAACATACACCTTTCACAGTAAGTTCGATCGATGTCCCTCATGATCAAATCTAGTCTGATGCACCTAAAATGAGTACTTCAAATTATATTTACACGGGAATTAATGGTTGATTTCATGATTAACCAAGATTTTAGAGAGATGTGCCAAGAACCTATAAAGATTATGTAATCAAATTACAAGATTAACGTGGATAGGAATTCTGTAGAAATGAGAGATTAAACACCATGATTGAGATGTACTTATCAATCCTGGATGAAAGAAACGGGTGCTGTCAATGGAGAAAACAAGAATTGGTAGGAAATATGATTTGTATAGGATTGATTCCGTTTCGAGAAGTAAAAATAATTTCAGCATGGAGAGAAAATATTATGCAAAGTAGGACCCTCCACACAGATATGATATGTAAATATTAGAAGATATGATTTTGTAATCTTAGAGATTTGATTTGTAGATAGCTTTTAATCTTAGTTGTTGATGTACTTTGATCTGTACCATTAAATTTGGGGAGGCTCAACTATAAATAGAAGCCTCTCCCCCTTATTGTAAATCATTTTATTCTTAAGTAATAAGAATTCTTTAGAACATTCCCTCAAAAACTTATCTCTTGTATTCTTAGCTTTTTTGTGGCTTTGCTCTTCGTTCCTCTTTGTTCATATTTGAATTGCTTCTACTTTGTGTTGGTTCCTTGGATGAATTCTTTTGAATCCTCAATTGTTTGGAGTTAGGCTGACTTAGGTGTTTCTGTACGAAGGAATTGCCTAAGGCCGCACGGATTGCAAGGTAAAAATTCTAAGTCCATAGCCGTTGGTATCGTAGCTAGAAAGATTTCGAAAGAAATCGTTGAACATAACGAGACAATGGAGACCCATGGAAGGGTTAGAAAGACTAGTCGATTGAGAGACATGTTGTCAAGCTTAGGAAATCAGGTGGTCAATCTCGAAATGTTCGTGGGGACATGAAGGAGACACTCGAGATGGCCATGGGTCGTATCGAGGATCTGAGCTCAATAAGGGAGGATTTTAAAGACTTTGTGTGGGAGACTCTCAGATCTTATTCGGGCAAGCTGACGATAGGAGAGGATGTTCTTGAGGCCATAGTGACGGCCATGAATGAGGAGATTGCTGAGCTCAAGGGGGATTTCACTATCTATAACGCTGCCTTGGAAAGTGGGATGTTGATTTCGGGACTGAATCAAAGCAAGATGGATGATCCAAAACTTGAGAAGTTCAAGAGGGCTAAGTTTACGAGAGAAGTGGACAGCTTTTTGTAGGAGTAGGAGCAGTACTTTCGAGCAATGGGTATCAAGGATGAAATCACCAAGGTAAACACTAGTTCAATTTATTTTACTAATGTTGCTCTCTTATAGTGGTGACCTAGGTCAACGAATGAGAAACACTGAAGAATGACTAACAGAACATGGGATGAGTTCCAATGAGAGTTGAAGAAGCAGTTTTACCCACAACATGTCAAGAAAGAGGCTTGGGCCAAGTTGAGTTGACTTACACAACAAGGCAATATTTGATATCATTTTTTGGAGTTCAACGAGTTGATGTTTCAGATCTGAAGATTGAATGAAAAGAAAGCATTCTATTGGTTTGAGGATAGACTGTATATGTGGGCAAAGTAAAAGTTGTGTTGCCAAGGCATCACTAAACTTACCGTAGCTATGGCTGAGGCAGAGAATTGCTATGAGTTTGGAGAAGAAAGTCTGATAATCATAAGTCTTCTGAGCCCAAATCCAAACCCAAGGTAAATGGTGGTGTAACACCCCTTACCCGTATCCAAGGTCGGAACAAAGTAGGAGGCATTACCAGACTTAACAATACACATAGACGAAAATCGGGCCATAAAATTTCATCTAATTCAAAACTTTTCAAACACATGCATAACAAACAAAACTAACTATATCATTACATCAAAACATAGGACATAGCACGATTAATTAAACTTATAAACCTTAATGGATAAGGACTACATCTCATAATCATATATGATAACACAATGCAGACTGATACGTATGGTCAAAATCATAATAAAAATACATAACACAAACGAACTTCCTATACATGCCACTCACTTAATATTTCTAATATTTGAATTAATTCTCCCAAAAATGATAGTTTGATAGTGTGATTTTGCCTCTGACGATCTCCAACCCCGAGCCGACCTGCCAATACTAAAGAAATGGAGAGGATGGGTAAGCTTTATACTTAGTAAGTTCATATGAAAAAAATAAGCAATTACTACCATGCTTTTCAAGATAAAACACTATAATTGTACAATTACACATATTCAGGTTAAGCTATGTTATCAAGTTACAGTTACTAAATAATTCATATCTAAAGTTACAAAACTCCAAATTTAGTTTCGTTAATTTTCCTTAAAACTAGATTCATATATCTTTCTCCCATAAAATTTCCATAATTTTTTATCTAGCCAATTAGTACATTTTATTAGTTAAAATCTCCCCTATTTCAGAGTACGACTACTCTGACCTCTGTGCACTACGAACCAAATTTCTCCCTGTACAGAACTTCAACGACCATTACGTTTGTTTACCTTAAAAACAGACTCAATAAAAAATCCATGCATGTAAGGTATGTCTCCTAATAATTTTTTTACAATTTATGGTGAATTTCTAAAGTCAGAATAGGGGATCACATAATCATTCTGAACCAGTCTCACAAAAATATAAATATCTCAAAATATAGAATTCCTTTGCTTGCTCTGTTTCTTTTATATGAAAAGAGACTCATTAAGATTTAATTTCATATCTCATTTAGCCTCTAATTAAATTTATACTGTTTTTAGTGATTTTTCAAAGTCACGTCACTGCTACTATCTAAAACAATTTTATTGCTAATTCACTCTTTCACACTTTCTTTGTGTTAACCTCATTTTAACATACATATCACAAATCATTTTCACCACATTTCATACATCACAAGTATAGGCCCATGATTACAAGGTCACCATAAAATCATCCTCATGTATAACTTACTTGTTTATAACCTTACCACATCCCGGTCACTTAATGAACACATCATTCACATAACCAAGTTCCTGCACTTATTCATCACAAAACTCACAAAGCAGTACATAGCAAGTCTCCCGTTGAACAATTAGGATCAATCTTCGATACTTGGTGGTTTCAACACATAGCTCCACCCATCATAAAGTTCGGCTCTCTTGTACACATGGTGAACACTTAGTACCATCCATGTAACCTAGCCAGTTTATCTCGTAGCTCTCTTGTCTACATGGTGTCCTTCACCTGGAACCACGCATGCGACCTAGCTACATATATCTCGTAGCTCTCTTGTCTACATGGTGTACACATAGTATCACCCATGCGATCTAGCTACATCATAATGTCTCGTAGCTCTTTTGTACACATGATGTGCACTCAGACCATACATGTGACCTAGCTACATACCATCTATATCATCCAATCTTTCCGAAGGTTCAACCGGGATTTCTCTCTCTTTTCCAAAAATTTCACCAATCAAGTAATTATCAACAAACATATTTCCAATATTATTATAAAATATCATAATACAAGTAAAATTGATGTATTACTTACATATAAACTTACATCTCATTTAATATCAAGGCAATAACATTAAATTACAAATTGCATTATTATTAAAAATTATATGAACTTACAATTACTCATAATATCCATAATCATAGAAATCACATTTATGTATGATAATTTAATACACTTCATATATCATAGACATATTTTTAAATCAATTCATAAACTTGGCACCATAACATTTAATTTAACATAATTCAATTAATTCACTAAATTTAACTTTCAAATATAAATTAAAACATTATTGCAGTATTATTATCATACCAACTTACCTCGATCCAGAAACGGCAATTTACTATTTTAGTCCATAACCTTGTATTTTTCCGATTTAAGCCCGAATCTCGATTTCCTTCATAATCGAGCTTGGAAGCTTGGACACCCTAGCCATGGAATCTCCCTTGGTATACACGTCCATGGTGAAGAAGATGAGCAAAATTGGCTTTTAATTTTGTATTTTAATTCATTTTACCCCTAAATGACCAAAATGCCCTTACTACTAAACTTTCCAAAAATTCCATCCATGTCCAATTTTTGTCCATAGACTTAGAAATTGGTCAAATTGCTATTTAAGACCTCCTCATTAATATTCCAAAGCAATTTCATACTAAAAACTTCTAGAATGCAAGTTTTGTAAATTATTCGATTCAGTCCCTAATTTCAATTTAAGCACTTTATGCATAAAATTTCTTCACGAAATTTTCACACAATCATGAAATCATATCATAGACCTCAAAATAATCATAAAATAATTATATCTATCTCAGATTTGTGGTGACAAAACCACTATTCTGATTAGGCCCTAATTCGGGATATTACAACTCTCCCCCCTTTTAAGGATTTCGTCCCCGAAAATCTTATCGGAAAAGTAGTCTTCACTTAGATTCCTAAATTTCACATTCGGTGCTGAAGAACTTTCACTCAGGCGGTGCCTCCAATATATCTCTTTAATTTTCTCATATATTTTGAAAGCTTACGGACTCATCTCTAAATTATTCTTAAATTTTCAACCCTTCCCCGTTTCACTTGTCATCTTGACATAAAACCAGATCTCAATTTGGTTAATGGAGACTAGAATTCCAAGAAATCCAACAATCAAAGGGATCTGCACTCTTCCGAAATAATCATACAGATTTTCATCATCAATAAATCACAATCCAATAACATCTGAATCAAATTACAGTACACGTCATTACTCTCTGAATGAATAGGCAAATTTGCACTGTGAGCTTCATACAATTCTTTCTGTATAAGCCTCGAAAATAATCCTTTCTTCTAGTTACAAAAAAATTTATCATGCCATCCTTTACTATTCATTCCTTACGTTAATCAAAACTGTCTTAATTGCATTAGCTCAAGTAACCAAAATATCTCAATCATGTCATTCATTTCTAGTAACTAACATTCATATTGGTTTAATGCCCACTTTCCAGTTATCTCATTTAGTCAAGTATAATTATGCATGCATCCTATGTTTTCTGGATAGCTTGACTTATCCATTCATCTACTCGAACAAATCATACTCATGGCATCATATAAGGGTTAAACAAACATAGATATTTACATCACAATCGCAACTTTCATTTCGTTCATCATCATATACATATCATTACAATCACATAATTCAGTCCAAACAATTTAATATAGATAAATTCATTTCATTATAATCATTTATCTCATAAAAAAATATCATTGACATTCATCAACATTCAATGTTCAATCAAGGCAATGACATTTTTATTCATATCATAATATTAGGAACTTTTACTCATACCTCTACGAATTTCTATTTATCCCGTTCATCTTATCAAGTAAGTCAAATACACTACATCATATGAGCATCAAGCATGTATGGATATTTATTACAACATGACCTTTTATCTCACATGTTATCACTTATATATATATATCATAAATTTTTATTCATACTTTTCTAAATCGAGACTCATTATAATCGTAATTTTATTCAAACACCTTCGCATCACAATGAACATGGTCTGTGCAATTCGGTTGTAGAGTACCTCTTTCTAAACAAGACGGTGCTCATACGCGTCGGGAGACATCACACTATCACGGATCAGTGGCATGTATAGCTGGACTTTTACACATGCTAGGTTAGTCCTAGAACCGACTGAAATATAGCTCTGATACCACTAAATGTAACACCCCTTACCCGTATTCAAGGCCGGAACAAAGTACGAGGCATAACCAGACTTAACAATACACATAGACGAAAATCGGGCCATAAAATTTCATCTAATTCAAAACTTTTCAAACACATGCATAACAAGCAAAACTAACTATATCATTACATCAAAACATAGGACATAGCACGATTAATTAAACTTATAAACCTTAATGGATAAGGAATACATCTCATAATCAGATACAATAACTCAATGCAGACTGATACGTATGGTCAAAATCATAATAAAAATACATATCACAAACCAACTTCCTATACATGCCACTCACTTAATATTTCTAATATTTGAATTAATTCTCCCAAAAATGATAGTTTGATAGTGTGATTTTGCCTCCGACGATCTCCAACCCCGAACCGACCTGCCAATACTAAAGAAATGGAGAGGATGGGTAAGCTTTATGCTTAGTAAGTTCATATGAAAATAATAAGCAATTACTACCATGCTTTTCAAGATAAAACACTATAATTGTACAATTACACATATTCAGGTTAAGCTGTGTTATCGACTTATAGTTACTAAATAATTCATATCTGAAGCTACAAAAATCAAAATTTAATTTCGTTAATTTTCATTAAAACTAGATTCATATATCTTTCTCCTATAAAATTTCCAGAATTTTTTGTTTATCCAATTAGTACAGTTTATTAGTTAAATCCTCCCCTATTTCAGAGTACGACTACTCTGACCTCTGTGCACTACGAACCAAATTTCTCCCTGTACAGAACTTCAACGACCATTCCGTTTGTTTACCTTAAAAATTAAGGTATGTCTCCTAATAATTTTTTTACAATTTATGGTGAATTTCTAAAGTCAGAATAGGGGATCACGTAATCATTCTGAACCAGTCTCACAAAAATATAAATATCTCAAAATATAGAATTCCTTTGCTTGCTCTGTTTCTTTTATATGAAAAGAGACTCATTAAGATTTAATTTCATATCTCATTCAGCCTCTAATTAAGTTTATACTGTTTTTAGTGATTTTTCAAAGTCACGTCACTGCTACTATCCAAAACAATTTTATTGCTAATTCACTCTTTCACACTTTCTTTGTATTAACCTCATTTTAACATACATATCACAAATCATTTTCACCACATTTCATACATCACAAGTATAGGCCCATGATTACAAGGTCACCATAAAATCATCCTCATGTATAACTTACTTGTTTATAACCTTACCACATCCCGGTCACTTAATGAACACATCATTCACATAACCAAGTTCCTGCACTTATTCATCACAAAACTCACAAAGCAGTACATAGCAAGTCTCCCGTTGAACACTTCGGATCAATCCTCTATACTTGGTGGTTTCAGCACATAGCTCCACCCATCATAAAGCTCGGCTCTCTTGTACACATGGTGAACACTTAGTACCATCCATGTTACCTAGCCAGTTTATCTCGTAGCTCTCTTGTCTACATGGTGTCCTTCACCTGGAACCACGCATGCAACCTAGCTACATATATCTCGTAGCTCTCTTGTCTACATGGTGTACACATAGTATCACCCATGCAACCTAGCTACATCATAATGTCTCGTAGCTCTCTTGTACACATGATGTGCACTCAGCACCATACATTTGACCTAGCTGCATACCATTTGTATCATCCAATCTTTCCGAAAGTTCAACCGGGATTTCTCTCTCTTTTCCAACAATTTCACCAATCAAGTAATTATCAACAAACATATTTCCAATATTATTATAAAATATCATAATACAAGTAAAATTGATGTATTACTTACATATAAACTTACATCTCATTTAATATCAAGGCAATAACATTAAATTACACATTGCATTATTATTAAAAATCATATGAACTCACAATTACTCATAATATCCATAATCATAGAAATCACATTTATGTATGATAATTCAATACACTTCATATACCATAGACATATTTTTAAATCAATTCATAAACTTGGCACCATAACATTTAATTTAACATAATTCATTTAATTCACTAAATTTAACTTTTAAATATAAATTACAACATTATTGCAGTATTATTATCATACCAACTTACCTCGATCCAGAAACGGCAATTTACTATTTTAGTCCATAACCTTGTATTATCTCGATTTAAGCCTGAATCTCGATTTCCTTCATAATCGAGCTTGGAAGCTTGGAAACCCTAGCCATGGAGTCTCCCTTGGTATACACGTCCATGGTGAAGAAGATGAGCAAAATTGGCTTTTAATTTTGTATTTTAATTCATTTTACCCCTAAATGACCAAAATGCCCTTACTACTAAACTTTCCAAAAATTCCATCCATGTCCAATTTTTGTCCATAGACTTAGAAATTGGTCAAATTGCTATTTAAGACCTCCTCATTAATATTCCAAAGCAATTTCATACTAAAAACTTCTAGAATGCAAGTTTTGCAAATTATTTGATTTAGTCCCTAATTTCAATTTAAGCACTTTATGCATAAAATTTTATCACGAAATTTTCACACAATCATGCAATCATATCATAGACCTCAAAATAATCATAAAATAATTATATCTATCTCAAATTTGTGGTGATGAAACCATTATTCTGATTAGGCCCTAATTCGGGATATTACAGGTGGAGGAGACAAAGATAAAGCGAGAAACAATGGCGAAGGCCTAAAAGCTAGGCAAGATAAGCCATAAGAGAAAAAAGGGTCGCTAAAGTGATTTTTTTTGTCAAGGTCTACATTGGATGAAGGACTGTCTGAAAAGGCAGCCTTTAATGCCATGGAGGCGCGTGAGGAGGCCAAAAAAGACACCAAAAATCTTAGTGCAATATTGGGTGGTGTCAAAGACAAGACAAGTAATGGGCTGATGTTTGTGGACATTATCATGGCTGGCAGAGGATTGAATTCACTTTTCGATAGTGGTGCTTCAGATTTATTCATGTCCGAAGAGATGGTAAGGGAGATAGGTCTCAAAATTGAGAAAGATTCAGGTCGAATCAACAAGGTGAACTCGAAAAGCGTTTCAATAACGAGTATAAAAAAAAGAGTGGAACTGAAACTTGGCAATTGGACCGGTGAGGCAACCGTTAAGGTAATCCCACTTGATGACTATTATTTTATGGTTGGATTAAGCTTACTTGTTTGGATTAATGCGGGTATTTTTCCTTCTAGCGAATACATGGTGATTTCCGATTCAAACCATCAATGTCTGGTGAGAAAGAAAATGAAAAGAAGCATGGAGGGGAAACATTATCGGCAATCCAATTTGCTAAAGTACGTAAAGATGAAGCCTCCTATTTAGACACTTTGAAGGTCGATGAAGACTTGAAATTTGTTGGTGAAATTCCAAAGGAAGCGGGTCAGTTATTAAAGTCCTTTCAAGATGTAATACCAGCAGAGTTGCCCAAAAAGCTACCACCTAAGAGGGAAGTGGACCACAGGATCAAGTTGATGCCCAATAATAAGCTGCCACCTAGGGCCCCATATCGGATGTCTTTGCCTGAGTTGGAAGAATTGCAGAAATAATTAACAGAAATTTTAGATGTCGGGTTCATTAGACCATCTAATGCCCTATTTGGTGTACCAGTGTTGTTCCAAAAGAAACAATATGGGTCTTTGATATTATGCATCGATTACTAGGTCTTAAATAAGATCACTGTGAAAACAGGTATCCCATTCCCCTTATTGTAGATTGGTTCAATTAACTTGGTAGTGCGAGATGTTTTATTAAGCTAGATTTGGGATCGGGGTACCATCAAGTGAGAGTAGACAAAAGGGATAAGCCCAAGATCACCTGTGTGACTCGATATAAGTCTTATGAGTTTCTTGTGATGCCCTTTGGGTTCACGAATGCTCTAGCCACATTCTATACCCTGATGAATAAGGTACTGCAACCCTTCCTAGTTTGTTTCGTGGTTGTTTATCTTGATGACATTATAGTGTACAGTAAGTCGCTTGAAGAGCATGTGGGACATTTGAGGCAGGTGTTCCAAACTTTACGAGAGAATGAGATATATGTCAAAGAGGAGAAATGCTCATTTGCCTAATGAGAGGTGTCATTTCTAGGCCAAATTGTGGGAGGTGGCAAGATTCGAATGGATGAAAGCAAATTTTAAGCTATTGTTGATTGGGAGCCACCAACCAAGGTAACGGTGTTCCAATCTTTCCTTGGGTTGGTGAACCTCCATCAATGCTATATTCAAGGCTACTCCAAAATCACTGCACCCTTGACAGCTTTCTTGAAAAAGAGTAAAGTGTGGAATTGGGATCCTTGGTGCGAGAATGCCTTTAACCAAGTGAAGCAAGAAATGATGAGTGAGCCTGTACTTGTTTTACCAAATTTTTCAAAGGCATATGAGGTACGCTCAAATGCATCAAACTATGTGATTGGGGGAGTACTGATGCAAGATGGGCATCTAGTTACTTTCGAGAGTCAAGAAAGCTTAATGAGATAGAACGGTGATATATGTTCCAAGAGAAATAAATAATCATTCTGGTGCATTTTTTGTGCACATAGTGACACTATTTACTTGGTTCCAAGCTCGTGGTATTAACTGATAATGTTGTAAATAGTTAATTTCTAACCCAAAAAAAAGTTATCTCCTAAACAGGCTCGTTGGCAGGTTTTCCTGGTGAAGTTTGATTTTAGCATGAAATACAAGCTGGGGAGTGTAAACATTGTGGCTAATGTGCTTAGCCAAAAGATGGAGTTTGCAACAATCATCCAACCCTATAGTCCTCTATTGGAGTGCGTTCGAGAGAGATTGTCCCATGATCCCATAGCCAAAAATTTGATCCAGCTTGCCAAATATGAAAAAAACAATGCGATTTTGGCTTGAAGGAGAATTGTTATATACTAGGGGACATCATCTTTATGTGCCACAATATGGGAACTTGCGCAAAAAAGTCATGAAGGAATGTCGTGATTCGAGATGGGCTGGCCATCTAGGTATGTGCTGCACTTTAGCTCTCTTGGAGGATTATTTTTATTGGCCTTACATGGGTGATGATGTGAAAACCTATGTGAAAACTTGTTTGATGTGCTAACAAGATAAAGTCGAGTTGAAGACTCCTGCCAAGTTGCTACAACCTTTGCCCATTCAAAGCACCCACGAAAGAGTGTATCCATGGATTTTATTATTGGTTTGCCTAAATATGATGGGTTCTAAAGCATTTCTGTTGTGGTGGACAAATTTTCAAAGTATGAAACCTTTTTTCCAGCAACCAAGAAGTTCCCTACTGAAAAGGTAGCTCGGTTGTTCCTCAGACATGTGGTGAAGTATTTGGAAGTGCCACAGTCTTCATCAGTGATTGAGATCACGAGTCAGTTTTGGACAGAGTTGTTCAAGTTAATGGGCTCATACTTAAAATTTTCCATTAGCATGCATCTGCAAACTGATGGGAAAGCTAAACAAGTGAATGCGTTGTTGGAGACGTATCTTCGGCACTATGTAAATGCCATACAAAAGGATTAGCCAAAGTTGTTGGATGTGGCCCAATTTTCTTACAACTTGCAGTGAATTAGGGCTACGAATCAGAGTCTATTCAAGATAGTGATGGGGCAACAGCCACTTACAACTAATGTAATTGCAACTCGCTATGTGGGACTGAATCCAGCTACTTATCGATTTGAGAGAGATTGGAAAAAGTAAAATGATTTAGCTAGAGCTTGTTTACACAAGGCAAGTAAGCGCAACAAGAAGTGGTGGATCAGAATCAAAAGGATTCAGGTTGGTGATTTAGTCATTGCTAAACTACACTTGATTTTGTGACATAATGGCTTGCACAAGGGGCTTATGCAACGGTATAAGAGACCCTTTCGAGTTGTGAAGAGAGTAGCCAATGTGACCTACAAGCTTGAGTTGTCTGCAAAGTTCAAAGCCACCCAGTGTTTCATGTAAGTATACTTAAGCCATTCTATGATAATTAAGAGGACCTAAATCGAGGTAAGCCCGAATAAGCCCCAATTGGGGTAAATGTCTCCTACGATTGTAAGGTTAAAAGCATCGAGGCAGACAGTGTGATCAAATGAAAGTACTATCGATCGAGGCAGGAATACTTAGTTTGATGGAAGGGATTTCCTGACAGTGAGAGAGGTTGGGAACTTGTCGAGGCCTTGTGGCAGTTCCAAGCGAAAGACATGTAGAGAGTGTGTCTAGAACAGGAGGGGAAGAATGCCATGGATTGCGCATGGGAGCCCACAACCATGACACACTTGTGTGATCCATTAAGTTCAAGTGAGGTCATCTGGCCTAATCGGACTAGCCCGTTACTTGGAGAGATTGAAGGTCCATTTACAAAGCTTGGCAAATATGGAACGTAATCTTCAAAAATATGAAATCTTAGATATGGTATGTAAATCTTAGAAGATATGATTCTATAATCTTCTAGATTTGGTTTGTAGATAGCTTTTAATTTTAGCCATTGATGTACTTTGATCTGTACGTTGAATTTGGGGAGGCTCAACTATAAATAGAGGCCTCTCCCCCTCATTGGAAATCACTTCATTCTTGAACAATAAGAATTCTTGAGAGCATTCACTCAAAAACTTCTCTCTTGTGTTCTTAGCTTTTCTGTGGCTTTGTTCTTCCTTCATCTTTGTTCATCTTTGAATTGCTTGCACTTTGTGTTGGTTCATTGGAGGAATTCTTTTGAATCCTCAATTGTTTTGGGCTATGCTGACTTAGGTGTTCCTATACGAAGGAATTGCCTAAGGCCGCAAGAATTGCAAGGTGAAAATCTAAGTCCATGACACTAGTAGTATCTAATTTTATTTATTTATTTTGTTGTAATTTTTTTGTCATTACATTTCATTCTTATTATTTTAGATGCTAATTTTTAGAACAAAAATTTACTTTAAATAATTTAATTCCTAGTTTAGATAAGTTAGACATAAGAAATTTTTATATACTATCACAACATATTTTATCTTCATCATTGATAAAAGAATTAAAGAAAGAAAGCATAACTTTTTTTGCCTTGTCCAAACTATATATATTATATTACTCAATCCCGTCAAATATATATTATATTACTCAATCTCATCACAAGCATTGATGGCTTATTTTAATAACATGTGACTACATCTCCTTTATTGACACATAAAATATCTAAAATTTAATTTTTTATCCCAAAAATTATATTTCAAAAACATGGATATAATAAAATTATATTAATGGAAATATATTTTATTTCATCTAGCATTTTTTTGGAATATCCACCGATTTAAATTGTTATTATTAATTTTTTTTAAATAAATCAAATAACTCAAAACATATAATATAAAATATTTCAAAATTAATTTTGTAACGTCCACCAAAAGGATAATTTTCAAAAAATATAAAAAAGAAATTCAAGCTTCTTGGTTTTACGTCCAACAAAATTTTATGTTTATTTCTTTAGCGATTTTTAAATTACGCCCACCAAAAAAGATAAATTTAAAAACAGGTAAAAAAATTTAAGCTTATCGATTTTACATCCAACAAACTCATAATATAAATTTGCAACGTATATTCCAATAGTTTTAAACCAATTATCCTTAAATCATATAATAAAATCATGTATTTTTACATAATTTTTTAAATTAACCACTTATTATTTTAATTAAGAAGATAAATTATATGGAATAATCAACTTAACGGCTAATTAACAGTTTATTAATTACAATTTTGTTAATGTTAGTTACTGTAGCAAAATAATATGTTTTGGTTAGATCTTTAATGAAAACGGTGCATATAAGGGGATTATATTAGAGCTTAAACGAGTCATTTTATGTAAAACGGTTGTAAGTGATACGATGCATATTGGCTTATGCCACATTGTCCTCTGTGTTGTTGTTATTCACTCTTTTAATGGTCAATCCATTATATGAGAGGCGTAAAGAAAATACACAGCAGTTTCTTCTTCTCAAACTTTCTCTCTTATTCTAGTTTTCTTTCTATTCTTATCCTTCTTCTTAGAACTCTTTTCTCTCAAACTTTCGGTAATCATAAAAGGTATCAAAGCTCGATGATCGTCATGGCCACAGATGGAGTAACGACCCGTTTGCAAGAGTTGAGGTTGCTACAACATGAGCTTTCTTAGCTCGATAGCAAGTTCGATACTAAGTTGGACACCAAATTGGACTCTCATTTCAAGGAGTTTCGTGATGAAATCAAAGGGGAAATCCGCGGAGAAATCAGGTCTGAGATGCAATTGTGTTTTTAGCAATATTTTGGTCCACTTTCAGCTACTTTTCAAGAACAAGGTAAGGAGATTTTGGGAACACCACCACCTGGATTTCCACCCAATGAAGGTTTCATTTTTTCACCAGTTGTAGATTTGGGACACTTGAGCATTGATTCTCAAGCTAGTTCATGGGATATCGTAGGAAAAGCGCTCTAGTTGACTTACCATCGATTTGATGGAACAGACTTTTAGAGTTGGTGGCCTAAGCTCGAGCAATTTTTTGAGGCTGAAAATGTGAGGGATCTAGCTAAGGTCAAAATGGTGATGATGCATTTAGAAAAGAGAGCTCTTGAATGGCGTCATTTCTTTACCCAACGACATGGTGGTCTCCAACAACTTACTTGGGAGGTGTATGCTCGAGCCTTGCAGGAGAGATTTGGATCTAGCAAATATTTGGATCCCATGACTGAGTTGGTGGCCCTTAAACAAATAGGTATATTACACCAATACCACGATCATTTTTTAAGTCTTTTGAACCAATTAGATTTACCAAAGAGTTATGCCTTAAGTATTTTTTTTGTACAATCTCAAACCGGATATTGGTCAGTATTTGAGACTATTCAGGCCTACTTTTCTAGTAGAAGGATTTACTATTGCTTGAGAAGTTGAGGATATTATAGGTACTGTTCCTAAGAAAAGTGCTCCTATGAGAGGAAAATTATACTTCCCCAAACCCTTATTCCCTGCCGCTAAAGGGAATCATTAGACTGATTCTTCCATTATTCCAAGTGGTTACCCTATTAGTACTACTAATACCAAAACCCCTACAAAGGCTCTTTCTCAGGGTGAGATGGAGGATAGAAGGAAGAAAGGGTTATGTTTCTAGTGTGCCTTAAAGTACACGCTAGGACATAAATGTGCCAAGTTTCAACTGTAACTCCCCGTACCCGAGACCGTCGCCGGAGTCAAACACGAGGTGTTAACAGACTTAATTCATTACTTAAAATAGCTCAAACAATTTATTTTTAAAATTTTCAGTCAAGCTAGCAATCTGCGTCATAGTCGCTTAAAAATTCATATCTCGAGTTCCGAAACTTGAAATCCAATTCCGTAAATTTTCCCTGAAACTAGACTCATATATCTATTTATTAAATTTTTTATAGAATTTTTGGTTAAGTAAATTAGTACAGTTTATTAGTTAAAGTCTCCCCTGTTTCAGGGTTTGACTGCTCTGACCTCTGTGTATTATGAATCAGATATCTCCCTGTACAGAGTTTCAATGACTATGCCTTTTATTTCTAATAAAACTAGACTCAATAAGGAATCTTTACATATAAACCATGACTTCTAATTATCTTTGAAAAATTTATGGTGAATTTCAAAGTCAGAACAGGGGATCCAGAAATTGCTCTGGCCCTATTTCACAAAAAATTTAAACATCTCATAAAATATAACTCATATACCTGTTTTGTTCCATCCATATGAAAATATACTCATCAAGCTTCAATTCCATAACTTATTCATTATTTAATTCTATTTCTACTATTTTTAGTGATTTTTCAAATTCACATCACTACTGCTGTCTGAATCTATTTTATGGTAAATTTTACCCATTTCATGGTTCCCATGGATTAGCTAGCAATTTAGCATACATAACACCAAATATGATCATGATTAGCCATTCCAATGGCTAATCATTACCAAGCATTTCCATACCACTCAATAACCATATCATAAGACCATATATACAAAATGATTATAATGCTATACATGCCATACTCAAAATATACAAGCCATTATGCCAAGATGGTATACAGAAAGTGTGAGCGTGCCTCCGACCGTTTCCGATTTTTGAGCTGGCTTGTCAACACTACAAGGAATGAAAATGAGGGAGTAAGCACAAATGCTTAGTAAGTTCACATGCAAATAGCAAGTAACACAACTATATTATCAAACAATTATCACGAGTATAATATTTCATAATAATTATCATATCATTTAAATAATATAAAAACATTTAAAACAATAACTATGTTACCAACATTTACATATGAACATATCTCGTATGTGAAAATGTCTACTTTTACCGTTTCGTCGACAACTTGGTATTTTTCCTATTTTAGCCCGAATTTTAGTTTTCCTTGCTAATCGAGCTTGGAAGCTTGAAAAACCCTAGCCATGGTTTCTCATTGCTATATTCGGCCATGGGGTTGAAGATGAGCAAAATTGGCTTTTAATTTTGTATTTTAATTCATTTTACCCCTAAATGACCAAAATGCCCTTACTACTAAACTTTCCAAAAATTCCATCCATGTCCAATTTTTGTCCATAGACTTAGAAATTGGTAAAATTGCTATTTTAGACCTCCTAATTAATATTTCAAAACAATTTCATACTAGAAACTTCTAGAATGAAAGTTTTGCAAATTATTCGATTTAGTCCCTAATTTCAATTTAAACACTTTATGCATAAAATTTCTTCACGAAATTTTCACACAATCATGCAATCATATCATAGACCTCAAAATAATCATAAAATAATTATTTTTATCTTGGATTTTGTGGTCACGAAACCACTATTTCGACTAGGCCCAAAATCAGGATATTACATCAACTCTATCAGCTAATGATTAAAGCCTCATTTAAGCTAGACACTGAACCTAAGAATTCTACTTCTGATGAGTTTTAAGACTATCTTGAAAAGTTAGAATCTGTTGAGGGTAAAGTTGAATTAGGAGGTCCAATTTTGTCACTACATGCTCCCAATAGCTTGCAGGGTCACAATACAATGCGTTTATCAACCCAAATTGGTCACTATAAGGCTATTGTTCTGGTTGATTTGGGTAGCACTCACAATTTTTTGGATTGCAAATTGATGAAGAAATTACACATACCAGTAAACCTATCCTGCAAGCTCAAGGTGATGGTCGTTAATGGGGTGCAGCTAGCCACTCAAAGATTGTGTCATTCAAATTTGTGAGATGCCCAAGGGTGCCAATTCTCTACTAATTTTATGGTGCTTCCAATCAAAGGATGTGATTTGGTTCTTAGTATTAAATGGCTCCTTTCACTGAGATCAATTGTTTGGAACTTCTCTTCTCTAACCATAAAATTTGAGCATTTGGGGAAATCATGCACACTTCAAGGTCTTCTCCTTGAAGGACTACATGTTTTCACTAGTTCATAGTTGTCTAAGTGTTTAGTGTGCTGGGACAAGGTCCCAGTCCTATATTGCTCACCAGTTCTGGCCAAACAACCTTAACATTACTTGCTTAACCCTTGCATGGCAATAATGAGTTGCTCTTGGCTGAATTTAAGGATGTGTTTCAGGTTTCTACTGGACTTCCTCTTGTAAGGTTACATTACCATAGGATACCCCTCTAGATGAGGCTCAAGTGGTCAAAGTTTGACTATATAGATACCTTGTTATCCAAAAGAATGAAATAGAAAGAATCATCAGAGAAATGCTTAATGTTGGAATTGTAAGGGACAACAATAGTCCCTTTGCCTCACTAGTTGTCATGGTGAAAAAGAAGGATGGCAATTGGAGACTATGTGTAGGCTACAGATAGCTTAACCAGCTGACTATTAAGGACAAATTTTCCATTCCTGTGATCGATGAGTTGTTGGATGAGTTGAGGCAAGCAGTTTACTTCTCCAAGCTAGATTTAAGGTCTGGTTATCACCAAATTAGAATGTGAGAAGGTGATATCCACAAAACAACATTTAGAACTCATGAAGAGCACTATGAATTTTTGGTCATGCCCTTTGGCTTGACCAGTGCACCTTCTAGTTTCCAATATCTCATGAATAGCATTTTCAAGCAGTTGCTCAGGAGGTTAGTTCTAGTCTTCTTCGATAACATCTTAGTATATTCTACTGACTGGTTAGAACACTTGAAACATTTGAGAGAAGTTCTCACCATTCTTAAGCAGCATCAATTGTATGCTAAAAAAGGGAAATGCAATTTTGGTAATACACATGTAGAGTATTTAGGACACATAATCTCAAAGGGGATTATTTCCATGGATCCATCTAAAGTTGAAGGGGTCCTTCATTGGCCCACACATGTTTCAGTTAAAGAGTTGAAAGGGTTCTTAGGGCTCTCGGGGTATTATAGGAGGTCTATAAGGTAGTATGGAGTTATTGATAAGCTTTTAATAGCCTTGCTAAAAATAGACACCTCCTGGAGCTGGTCTAACAATGAACAGGAGGCTTTTGACCAACTTAAGGCAACAATAACCCAAGCACCAGTATTGGTCCTTCCCAACTTCAAGGAGGAGTTTGTGTTGAAACTGATGCTTATGGCGAGGGTGTAGGGGTAGTCTTACGATAGAAAGGAAGACCTATTGCTTTCTTCAGTAAGGGCTAGGGGTCAAACATCAAACCTTGTCCATTTATGAAAAGGAGATGTTAGCAGTGTTGTTGGCTGTCAAAAAATGGCACCCCTATTTAGTTGGTAGAGATTTTCTCATCAAGATTGACCATCAAATTCTATGGTTTCTATCTGACAGGAAGGCTATCATACCCTATTAGCAGAAATGGGTTGCGAAAATGCTTAGTTATGACTACACTATCACTATAGACAAGGAGGTCAGAATACAATAGTTAATGCATTATCTCGTAGAGAAAACTCATAGGAAGGGTAAATGTTCCAGTGTGTTGAGAGTCTTTCTTGGTTTGAAATACGGGGCAAATCCTTAATTCCTATTTTATTGATCCTACCTTGAAACAGATTCCCCTTTATCTTCAGTAGGACCTTCAGCTTTATTCAAAGTACCAATGGGATGGCAAAGTTTTAAGGAAAAAAGGGAAAGTGGTAGTTGGCCAGGACTTTAGAATTGAGAAGAAGCTCTTTAACTTATTCCATAGTGAAGTTGTGGGGGGTCACTCTGGGGTAAATGCAACCAGGCACAGAATCCCGAGCATTTTATATTAGAAGAGGGTCTCCAAAGATATGAAGAAATGGGTTAAGAATGTGTTATCTATCAAAGGTGCTAATATGACAATTCAACTTATCCAGGCCTGTTACAACTTCTTCTAGTCCTTGGTTGTGCTTTGACAGCTGTGAGTTTAGATGTTGTGGAAGGGAAAAAGAGAAGGACACCATCCTTGTTTTAGTTGACTGACTCACTAAGTATGGTCACTTCTTAGCCTTATCATATCCTTTCACTGCACTTACTGTAGCTCAGCAGTATTTGGAGCACATCTACAAGTAGCACGGCATTCTAAAATGTATTATCTCATATAGAGATAAGGTGTTCATCAGTTCTTTTTGGCAGACTCTATTTAAACATTTGGGTTTAAGCTTCATTTGTTGACTACTTATCACCCCCAAACTGATGGTCAAACTGAGGTCCTTAACAAATGTCTAGAGAGCTACTTGATGTGCATATCTGAGGGAAGACCTTCTGATTGGGCCTTATGGCTTCCCCTAGCTGAATGGTGGTACAACACCACTTACCACTCAACCCAACAAGTCACCCCCTATGAAGCTTTGTATGGACAAGAACCTCATCATCAATTGCCCTACTTAGCAGAAGCATCTCAAGTTGCTATAGTGGATAGGAGTATCCAACAGAGGGAGGTAGCCCAAAATATGTTGAAGTTTCACTTAAAGAGATCTCAAGAGTGAATGAAACAAATGGTTGATAAAAGGACATTAGAGAGAGAATTTCAGGTTGGAGATTTGGTTTATCTAAAGCTCCAACCCTACAGACAACACTCTATCAGGAAGAGAGGGAATTAGAAGCTAGCTCATTGCTATTTTGGGCCTTACCATGTGGTAGCTAGGAGAGGACATGTTGCATATACTCTGAAGTTACCAGTTGATGCCCAAATTCACTCAACCTTCCATGTTTCTTAGCTCAAGAAACACATTGGCTCAATTTCTATTTCCACTATGCTTTCTCCTATGGATTCAGATGGTGCTCTTGCCAAGACACCAGTGCGAATACTTGACAGACGAATGGTTAAGCTAGGTAATCAAGTAGCTATGGAGGTACTGGTTGAATGGGCCAACATTTTCCCTGAAGACTTGACCTGGGAACGTTTGACTAAGTTTCAACAGCAGTATTTGATCCTTGAGGGCAAGGATCGTGTTCGAGGGAGGGGTATTTGATATGGAATAATCAGCTTCAACAGCCAATTAATAGTTTATTAATTACAATTCTGTTAATGTTAGTTACTATAGCAAAATGATATGTTTTGGTTAAGTCCTTAATGAAAACGGTGCATATAAAGGGGGTTATATTACAGCTTAAACGAGTCATTTTATGTAAAGCGGTTGTAAGTGATACGGTGCATATTGGCTTATGTCAGGCTGTCCTCTGTGTTGCCGTTATTCACTCTTTTAATGGCCAATCTGTTGGAGGGGAGGCAGTTAAGAATATACACAGTAGTTTCTTATTCTCAAACTTTTTCTCTTATTCTAGTTCTCTCTATTCTTATCATTCTTCTTAGAACTCTTTTCTCTCAAACTTTTGGTTCTCATCAATAAATATCAAAATATATAAATTAAAAAAAGATAAAAGATAAATGCCTATAGAAAATTTATCTTGTGATTTAATTACATAATTTTTCATTATAAATAAGAACAGTTCTTAGCATATACTACTTCAATTTCAAAAATTCACACTAGATATCGATTGAGTCTTAGCTTTATTGGTATGAGGATTTTTGTCAATACAGGAGGACGTGGGTTCGAGTGCACTGAAACACACTATCCTCTTATTTATGGGTTGGAGAAAGGCTATGAGTAATTCTAGATAATTGTATAAAAAATACACTTATAGTAAATTTGCATCAATGAAAAAACTCAATGGCTCAAAACGCAATTTTCATGTTAATTTGATGAAATTGAAGCAGAGCACAAAAAACTATTAACTTGATATTTCCTCCGAAAGATAATATGCGTGTAATAACTCAATTAATCCTATAATTAAACATAGTGCTTTTTCTACTATTTCTATATGTATGTATTTATTAAAAATTGTTTTATGTTTAATTTTTTTCCCCAAAAAGCTCTATTCCTACAACATTAAGGAATCGCATTGCAAATTTAATTGAAGAAGTTGAGTTATATTCTAATCTATATAAAGAACAGGCCTCGAGTCGGTTGGAGGTGCAATCGTTCAAGGTCTAAGATTGAAAGGAGTCAAAAATATTATTTTTTAGTTTTTAAGGGGTCTAAAAAAAAATTTTAAAGTCTAAAAAAAATTTTTAACTTTTAAAAGTTAAAAAAAAATTTACCGACTTTTAAGGGACTTAAAAAAAATTTCAACTTTTAATGAATCTAAAACTCCATTTTATTATTTTATCTAAGGCCCAAAAATATCAAGAACGGTGCCTATCAAGACCACAACGAAATTAGTAAAGAATTATTCGAATAATTTTTGGAGTGGAATTTGATTATTAGTGAGAATAGAAATTTAAAATCTCACTATCTTATGAGTAGTGAAAATTTATCTTCATTAGCAAATAAGAATTCTAATATTTATTTTTTTATTATCCGTTTGTATTGTTAATTTTGTATTATATTTCATAAAGGGATTTAATAAAAGAGAGGGAGAGATGCGCTTAAGGGTGTGAAAAAAATTCTAAACCTAGAATACCAAAATGAACTGAAAAACAAATTTGAATTTTTTCAGTTTATTCAATTTTAATGTTTGATTTAATTAATTTATTCGATTAATTTTCAGTTTTGACATTTTAAATTGAATAATTTATAACCTATAACCTATTTACATATTGGGCATGTAAGAAAATAAATATTTTTTGAGTTCATTAAAATTGTTTGATTTAATTTTTAATATTTTTATAATAAGTTTGAAATAAAATTAAAAGTAAAAGTAATAAATTTGAAGAAAGAAGACAATTATGTGAAAAAAAATTAAAGAAAATAAAATTATAAATACTTCGATTAGTTTTTTTTTCAATTAAAAATCAGCAAAAAATCGAACCGAAAATCATTTATTTTGTTTTGCTTTCTAGGTTGGCTCGATTTACACGATTTACCTGATTAATTCAATTTATTTAGTTTTGATATAAAAAACTTGAATTGGCGAAATGCGCACCATTCAGGAAAAATCTAGTAGAGTATAATCAAAATATTTACCTAATATATAAACAACTTAAAGAAAAATAAAGGAAGATTAAGAAGTTTTTGAAGAACACAAATTGAAGATCAAGGAAGTGAAGGATGAATATATTGACACGATTGCGAAATTTAATTAATAATTCAAAATAAAAAATTAGTTGTTTTTTATTATATTTTCAAAGATTTATTATATATAATTAAATAGGTTTAATATTACGGTAAAGTTTATTTGAGTTGTTATTATTATCTTAATTGATAAAAGATAAAGTTTATATATTTTAGTATTATTTTGTTTGTAGTTTATATTTTAATTTAATTTAATATGTTTTAAATTTTATAATATATTATGATATATATTATATAAATTGATATATTTAAATTGATTTAACAATAAATTTGTTGGACAAAATACGTTAGCAACCAAATATAAATATAAATAATTATATAAACAAATAAAACAACTTAATATAAACAAATATTTATATTTATGTAAAAACACCAGCTTTAAATCAAACAAATTAAATAATTATTTGTATTTATGTAAAACATCATATTTGAAACAATTAAATGAACAAGGTTTTGGAAAACCAAAATAGAATAAACAAAATCGAGTTTTACTAGATGTTGAGGTCTGTTTTCACAGTTTCTTTAAGACAGATTCGGGCGCTCCTATAGTACTTGGACAAACGTTGGTCGACTGTCTCCTATGATACAACAACAAAATGATCGTAGCAATTGTACCTTTGTAGTGATCAACGAATAAACTTTGCATTTTTCTATCACCAAAATGCTTGAAAATTTGGTGGAAAGAAAAGAATTTTTGAGAGTGAAAATTCGATATTTCTCTATGTGTGTAAAGAATGTAGAATTCTTTAGCCTTTTATAGGCATTCAATATTGTGGAATTTTGGTCTTTGCTGAGAAAAATAATGTAACACCCCAAACCCGGCCTAGACGTTATGGCCAAATCTGGTGATGTCACAAGGATTGAGTTTTGAAAAACGATGTTGACTTGATAAATCATTCAAGTTTAATATTATGAGTTCGTTCACGAATAAACTGATAACATTAATTAATTAATTAATTAATTAATTAATTATGTCAAAACACTTACTAAAGCGATATTTTGAAATAAATGCGTCATATTTTAGAAACCCAATTTGTTATTTTTAGAAAAACCTCTTTTTGCGTAAAACAATTTATCAAGCATGCAGAAGATCAGTCAAACCAGTATCAACAGTTTAAAACCCAAAACAAAAGTCCAAAGAGTCCCAAAAATTACAAACTCTCAAAATGAATACCAAAACATAAATAAAACCATAAATTGCTAAGTTTAAATAATTTACGATCGTGTGGTCACTGTTGAGTCTCTGCCACACCGATCTGCCTAAGTCTGTGGATCACTTGAAAAAAAGACAACAGATGTGAGTTTACGAAAACTCATTGTGTAACCCAACAGAATTAAGCATGTAATCATACAGAATTATAAACACAGTCAAGAATAGATACTGTTTCAGATTCATATTCAGTTTACAAAAGCAGATAAGCATAAATCCTACCCCCATCCTCTACACACCATCTCAGACCATCCCATCACACCATGTAAGGTTAAAAACACCCACTTATCCCTACTCACTACATTGTGCCATTAAGACACACATCAAAATATATGCAGCCAAGATACCAGAATATGGGCGATTAACGCCGAACAGAATACTTCCTCCTCATATACAAATCTCACCCCAATCAGATACAGAAAATCAGATACAAATTTATCAGATTAAACATGCTCGACATGCTTTTATACAAATAACAAATACACATATAGCAATACAGTCAGGCATACATTTAGTATCCTACTCAGATCAATCTATCAGAATATCATAGCATTCAAAATAGGGTTTAAATAGCCCTTATCGACCCTACAGTAGCCCACAGTAGATCGGTGCGACCTGTGTGACCTTAGGGAAAATTTTAAAATTATGAGCCTACATGCCCGCGTGGCCTGTCCGTGTGGCCCACACGGCTTGGACCAAAACTCACGCGCCCATGTAGAATGCCCGTGTGGGCCCACATGACCACACTCACGTCATCACACGGCAGTGTGCTACGCATGGCCATGCCTTCATCTACCACACGGTCATGCCTCGCACACAACCATCCATACGACCGGCCACACACCCATATGGCGTCGACAATGGTCATTTTCAAATTTTGCCAAAGCTTAATTTCTCGTGTTTCGGGTACACACCTAGTATCGATTCGATGAAAAAAATCCCGAGACCATCAGAACCTATTACTAAAGCTCAGAATCAAACTTAACACACGATTAAACCGAAAACTCGAAAACCAACTATAGCTCAAATCAAGCGTTTATCGATTACCCCAACACTCTGAACGATTGACCATGATTCCGCAAGAGTAGAATAACGACCTTCCTAATTCGTTACTGCCAAAACAACCGTATAACCCCAATCAACGTTGGAAAAGAACACAAGTTACAGAATAGCAAAGCCCCACCTACCAGAATGTGCGATAAAAATCGAAATAACGATAACGAATGTGTGATGGCCAACAAAAAGGAACCGAAACTGAAAGGGGAATAGGAAAAAGAAAACGATGGAGAAATAAAGGCCTAACGTCAGTTTTTTTCTAGGAAGAGAGATTTTTTTTTTTGAAAAACAATAGATAAAAATAAGAAATATACCAAATCCCTAATTTTACTCCCACTAACTCCTAACTCCTCAAAAATCCAGCTCCACCGAAACTCTTTAACAGATGTTCGAGCAAAAATTAACACTCTTACTAATGCAAGGATTCAAACATAAAACCTCCAACACCTTAACTCCCTTACCACACAAACTAGCAAACTCATTCTGATATGAATTTAGAGGTAAATAATTAAAAGCCCACTGAACAGGGATAAGACTTGGATCTAAACATAACCAAAATTTACAAAAGGTAGGGCTTGAACTTAGGACCTCCCACACATACCCAAAACACTTAACCACTGAAGCAGATACACAGTTATATCATAATTATATAGAAGCAGAAATAAGAAAATTAGAGTGTTACAAATAAATTTTTCGCGTTAGGCTTAAAATATCCGTAGGCCCATCTGATTCGAACATTTCGTGTCGCCCATGTCGTGCAGGTGAGTAACAGCCCAGTTTAGACCCTAGTCGAAACGGTGGTTTCAGAACCACAAATCTGGGGTCGTAAAATTATTTTAATATTATTTTTTTTGTATTTACAGCATATTATTTGATATGTGTAAAAATTTCATGAATTAATTTTATCGATTAGTTGTCTAATTTGATAAAAGGACTTAATCGTGAAAAATGTAAAAGAGGCTTTCTATTTGTTAAAGTACTTATTTGCTATGGTTTCTTAATTTTTAAAGTCCTTAAAATGGAATTTGGCCATTGAAAAATGGGATGGATGGTTATGGGTTTAAAATGAATGACTTTATTTTGTATAAAGGATGGATAAAACTATAAATTGTATATCAATAGGTAATAAATAAAATAAAACATGAAATGGCCATGCATGTTCATCTTTTAATGGCCGAATGTTAAAAAAAAAAAAAAAAAAAGCCATGGATGTTGTTAAGGGTTCGGCACTTTGAAGTTCAAATTGAAGTATGTAATTTGCTCAGTTTTTGATAATTTTTAGGTTTTTGATCATTTTTAAATTTTTGAGATCGTTGCTTCAAATACTAGCTAACCCATGCTTGAATTTTTGAATTGGTTGTGGATTTTGTGATTTCCCATTGTTGGTAGCTTGAGATTTTTGTGGTTTGATGATGAAAAATAAATATTTGATGTTAGATTATCATGTTTTGTTAAGTGATTTTTTTTTATAAAAATGCTTATTAAGGACTAACTTGTGAAATTTACAATTTGAGAGGTCAAAATGTGAAATAAATGAAATTAATGGGTTGCTAGGGACCTAGGGAGAATTCGGCCTAACATGGGCATAGTGAAATTTTGAATATTTGGTGTTGTTTTAAATTAGGGACTAAATTGTAAAAATGTGAAATGTTAGGGGCTAAAGTGCAAAATGTCCATTTATGTGATTTGGATGAAAATTGAATAAGTACATGATTAAATAAGTTAAATTTGAATTTATTTAGATCAAGAAAAAAGGAAATCAGATTTGGATCGGGAGAAGTCAAAAGTTGTCGAATAGTCGTTCCGGTCCGTTCGTGTCCGTATGAGGTAAGTTGATAAGTAAATAAAAGTTCTCGAATTCAAACGCATATGTTTTATATATTGCTGAATCGAATTGTATTTATATACATATTGCCGAATTGAATTGAGCATGAGATGACTTGTTTCGATCCGGAATTAATTGAATTACGAAGTCTGAAAGCCCGTATGAACCATAGGAATAGTATAGGATACATATGTCATGACATAGGATTCTGAAAATGTGTTATCGTGTAAGACTGCATCTGGGACGTTGGCATCGATTTGAGATTTACGTGTAAGACCATGTCTGGGACGTCGGCATCGTATATGATTTCGTGTAAGACCCTATCTGGGATAGTGGCATTGATATGTGATAACATGTAAGACCACATCTGGGATATGCATTGTACGAGCTTTATGAGCTATCTGGGTATCCTTATTGATTTCGAACGGTTCAACGGGCAATATCGAGAAATGAATGACTATGTAAAAGTATATCCGATTCAGGTACATACAAAGTGTATATGATGCTCAAGAATGAAAGGTGAGCATGTTTCAAATGACGATATGTGAAATACATAACAATGAATGAATTGAATGTATACAAATGAAGGTTATGATACATTTGCTCATTATATGAAATTATAATGAAATAAGCTTAATTATATTCAAGAGTTCGAATGTCATGAGATAGTGGTTCTATGTTTCAAACATGGGATTTATGAAACATGAAACATGGTTTTGAGGTATGCTAGTTTGTTTTGAAAGATGATTAGATAAAATTATTGATAAAGTTAAATTATTAAATATGTTATGTATATGTGAAAAAGTTAAATTAACATATTTTGATTTGTTGGTTATGTGTTTCGTATGACCGAATGTGATATATATGAATGAGGAGTACATATGGTTCGAACAGTAGATTTATAAAGCATGTGTAAAATGACTTTGATGTATCGTAGTTAATTTAAATTTTTGAATTGATAAATGAGATTGAAATGGTTGAGTTTAAAAGTATGGTTTATATGATCATTTATAAATAACGTAAGTGAAGTTGTTTAATGTGGCAATATGGATTATATGAGAAAATTGGTTGTATATGTGTATGTAATTAACTAAATTCGGCCTATTCGAAATGAATTATATATGTTATTGTGATGAATTATTTGCTTATGGCTTACTAAGCTTTCAAAGCTTACTTTGTGTATTTTTCCTTATTTTTTTATATAGAGTTTCTGAGACTTGCTCGGGTTGGAAGTTATAGGAGATCACATCACACTATCCAATTTTTGCTTCGGTAAATAAATGCTTTGAGTTTTGGTTATGTGACATGTATAGGCTAGTTTTCATATACTGGTTTTGAAATTGTATATTTATATATAGCAATGCGAAAATGGCTTGTTAATGATGCTAATGTTGGTGATTTTCAGTCTTGAATTAGCTTATTTAGAAAGTATGATTTAAGGTATATTTTGTATGTTGGAATGGTCTTGTGATTCTGCTTAGGTAATAATGTTGTTGATGGATGGGTTTTCTAGTATGGTACATGTTTTATAAGCCATGTGATGACTTTGATATATCTCATGAAATTGGCTATTTGGTGTGACACATTATTGACTTATAAGTTGATATATAATTTATCTTGTAAATTTGCTTGGAATTGGTAAATGATATGCACACATACTGGACTATTGATAGATAAACTAAGTACATATGCATATGGCATATTTATTTGTGTATCAGTATATAAATGTCAAGTTGGGTAGTTTAATGTTTGATTCCTCTTTTGGTTATGTGTATAAGTGTTAATGGCAAACCATAGTAGTAAAATAGCTAAATGGGTTCGGTTACTTATTAGAAAATAATTATTGTAATAAGTATGTTTTGTTGGGTATATGAATAATTATAAAGTGATATATTGTTGTTTGTATTCGGTCAAGAAATAGTATAAATAGTTGACTAATGAATGGAGAACTTGGAACAAATGTTGAGGCTATTTGATGATTGAATCGATGGCTCTTTGTATAATGGGTATGCCTTGACTTGTTAGAGTTCGAGAATAATTCATGAGGATATAGTAAAACGCGCATGAATTTTAGATGTGCAAAAGCTATAATTGACTATTTGGTGATATGACTATTATCTCCCATAAGTATGTCTTTTAAATAGAATAATATGGCTAGTTATGGCTTAATATGAAACATGTGAAATTTGGTTTTGATGTATGAAATCTTGATCTGAAACTTGTATAGATTATGAGTAATGATGTAATTAAATTATGAAGCATGATTTGTAATGGAAGTCTTGGTTAGTATGAAATAAGAGTATGGGTTATGCATGAGCCATGATTACCATGCATGTTTGAATTTAGTTTATAATGTGAATCAAATATGCGTATCTGGTTTAAGTGAACAAATAGATTGTGGTTGTATGAGTTTGGAAATGTTAAAAAAAAACGTATAATTATAATTTGATGCCTGAAAAGTGATTTATAACTGTGTTGAAATGTGTTTAGTTCGATAACGCCTCTTAACCCTAATCTGGCAACGAATACTGGTTAGGGGTGTTATAGGGTGCACCCCAACCCCAATAGGTTTAGACATGCACCCTCTTTGCACGTAAGGGCAATGTTTCAAGCTTATTAATTCATCTATCTTTCAAGTGGGTTCTCATATATATATATCGCACTTGGTATTTAACCAATGTAGGATCTGAGCTTTTCTTTTCCTCAATAAATATCCACAAGTAGCTTACTTTAAGCATCAATTTTTCATTTATCACTCAACTATTTTAAGCATATGATATACCGTTGTAAAGGTCTCATGGAGTGGAATATAAAACCATAATTTTATGATTCAACTATCCACCTTTACCAATTGAAAATATGCCTCAAAGTTTCCAAAAATTACATATTTTCCAACAAAACGTATCTTTCAAATATTTCCTAGATAAATAACAAAATAATAAATATTATAATTTTAAAAATTGTATAATCAAATTCCATATTTATTTAAATTTAAATTTAAATTAATAAATCTTATATTAAAAACATTATCACATTGTTAATACTTGTAATATAGATTTTTTTTAATCAGATAAATAACTTAGATAAACTAATAATATTCAACCTAATCTATTACTTACATTACCAAAAATAACTTATACTATTCTACATTACTCATTTTTCATATTTTTTTGGGTTAGATTTTCACCTTTAGTAGTTTTGCATTTAGCAGTACAAAGTTTAATCTAATCAAATCCATCTTAATTAAAATTCCTATTCTACATTTGAAGTTTAATCATTTATTCTGTATCTCTAAATCTAGTGTTTTTGTTCATTCCTAAATCATATTTTCAATTAGTATCATCGCAACAAACATCCTACTTTTATTAAAATGCTTAGCATTTCCCATCTATTTTTAAAATTTTATTCTATAATCTTACACACTCTTAAACTTAAATATTTTTTCTAGTTTTTTTATACCTAAAGTTCTAATTATCATTCATCAACACTTAGAGTTGAAATAGCTAGGAAAACTACTCCTAATCGTCCTCTACTTCCTATAATATAGAAAACTATTCCTAAAATAAATTATCTCATAATATTCATATCTTTTAGTAATACCCCCATCAAGTTGGAACATGCAAATCATAAATATCCAGCTTGCCAAGGCAATAATCAAATTATTTCTTTCTCAAAGTTTTTTGTAAATATGTCTGCTAGCTGATCTGTAGTAGAGACATACGAAGGAGAAATAAGACCCTCCTGAATTGCATCCCGAATAAAATGACAATTCACCTCAATATGCTTTGTATATTTGTGATTAACAGGATTACGAGCAATATGGAGAACAGACTAACTATCACAAAACAAAGGAATAGATTCATTATATTATTAATGTTTAGTTTTTTCACATTAAAACCTAATTAAAACAAACAATTTCATTCGTAGTGATATATATTTGTTTAATATTGTGGTTTTAAAACATTAAAATTTATTAAATATTCATAATTATTATTATATAAAACTTGGAATTTTTAAAATAACAAATCTTTCGTGCATTGCACAAACAAGAAAAGTGATATATATATATAATACATTCCATTTGCTAAAAGTATCTTAGAGTAATAATATAAATTATAATATATTATTTGAGAATAAATTTTACCAAGTAAATTATTTTAAATATCAATATAATTAATTTAAAATATATCATATTTTTATAATAAAATTACTTAAAGCAATTGGTTTTATATAACAAATTAATGTTATGTCATTTCGATGCAAACAAATAACCATAAAAATATGGATTTTAATTAAAATATACTTAAATTTTATTATATTACAAAAAAAGTTTAATTTAAAATAATATTAAGTTAGTAATTTATATTGAGGTCTAGACATTGAAATTACCTTAATATAATTAAGGTTTTGGTTAGACCATTAGTTTTATGGTTCAATTGAATAAATTATTAAAAACTTAAAAATTAAAACAATAAAAGTAGAGAAAACCGATTTAATCAATTTTTTAGCTCAATTCAACCATTTTGTGATTCAATCTATCTAATTCCTTATTCCAGATTGAAACTACGACTAATTCTTGATGTAACCGATCTGATATAATTTCAAAAATATTGAA
Source organism: Gossypium anomalum (assembly GCA_025698475.1). NCBI lineage: Eukaryota > Viridiplantae > Streptophyta > Magnoliopsida > Malvales > Malvaceae > Gossypium > Gossypium anomalum. The sequence goes on from CM046956.1 coordinate 55,661,566, forward strand.
TATAATTATATTTAATGCAAAATAATTTCAACTCGAACCTAAAATAATTTAAACACGTAAAGTTTTAAACTTTAAATGAAAAAAAAAAAAAAAAAACCCTAAACTCAAAATAACCTAACATAAACCTATTAAATCAATCCATTGCCACCTCAACTCATGGACTGAATGTTGGATTAAGGAAAAGGAAGAGATTTTATAAATATAAGCTGGGTACACGATCCAGCCCATTTAAATTGTAGCCTATAAGTTCTCAAAATACCTTTTTCTTCAGTTAAGGGCCAGCTTACAATTACGCACTAACAAATTGCATTAGATACTAAAAATACCTTTGGAAACCATGTAGTTAATATATATATATATATATATATATGTGTGTGTGAGTTTAAAAATAAATTAATAATGATACATATACAATCTATATGGAATTAATTTAAATTATAATTTTAAATACGTAAACACATCATATTATAAATATTAAATATAATCTAATTATTTATTATGGTATTTTTATTTTTCTATAACACGTTGAAATGTTATCTTGTTGGTTAAAAGAAAGTTCAATATTGAATTGATTTGTGACACTAACTCAATCAAAAATATTATGTATACTAATTTTTGTTACACCCATGATGTAAGTGAAAGAAAAATATAATATTAAAATTATATTTATAAAAAAATGGGATGAAGTTTAAAATTGCACATGAACTTTGGTTCAATGTGCAATGCTATATGTGAACTTTAATTTTGTACAAATTTATATATTAAATGTTTATTTGATTCAAATTTCACAATTTACTAATACAACTATAGATATAACATCGTTTTAAACAAATAATTATATTTATTTAATACCAAAATAAAATTGATATATTTATTTTTTAAAATGTGTAAAATTAGATCAAAATCGGAGTTTCATATATATATTTGAACTACAATAAAATAATTAAAATTTGTGCATAAAATTACACTTGGACTAAATTGGACCAAAGTTGATGTAGAATTTTGATACTTTCCCTAAAAAAAATATCAATAATTGAGTTATAGATGAAATGGTAAAATGCTTATTGTAAACATTGTTTAGGCTTAGGTACATTCTTACACAATACATTAAATTATTCAAAAATTTTATAAAAATGTAGATATCGGTAATTATTTCATACAAGAAAAATTAAGAACCTGTCCAATATATTTAATTTACATTAAAAAACTTAAAAATTAATAAATAAAAGAATGCATGACCTGCTTGTAGAGTTGTTTAGTTCAATTGCAAATGTACCCTATAATAATCTTTTGGTTAAATGAAATAATTTCAGTTTTAGTCCCTCCCAGTTATAAGTATTCAATTTAAATCCTTTTAAAACAGAAAAATTAACCCAAGCACATTAAAATTCTAAAATTTTATTATCCACAAAAGGAGATGTGAATAAAAATATTGTTGGCAGATTTGTAGTACAAAGCCAGTTTCAATAAAAGCATCCTTGTTGATTTGTGTAACTGAGGCAGCCATTACAGGCCGGCACGACTTCACCATTTTCATCAGTCTCTCTATACTAAATGTTTGTGTTGGGCAATCATTTGAAGGAGACAAGACCTGACTTTGGCAGGCACCAGTGGGGTTAATCATCAACCAAATTTCATTAATTTAAATAAATTAATTACACTTACCTGTCAGATACATTTGAATAATCTCTTCAAAGAGTTTGAGAAACCTCCTTTGATGTTTCCCTTCACGTACAGCATATAATATGCATGAACCTCAAATCACTATTCTAACTAATTGCACATGTTTATCTCCTTTTTCATTTTTTTTTTTATTTCTTTTCTCACACATGTTTTGGACCTCACCGCTAATAACATTTTTATCTAATAAAATAAATTAAAATAAGTATATTTGTCTGATTAATCACTTTATCGTGGGTGCTCCATAAAGAGGAGAATGAATAACCATAAAATATGCTCTATTCTCACTCCAGATCATATGATTAAGGAAAAAGATGAACACTTTATAGTAGTTAAATCTAAAGTTAAAATTGTGTGCATATAAATTAAACTTGGAATTATGAAAATATAGAAATTAATATAAAGAAAAATGAACCGGATTTCTTAAGAGCATTTGGTTTTGATCCAAAAACATATGAAAGGACATAAATAGTAATTATTGTTCCATAACTCAAATGGTCAAATATTACACAAAATAACATTCCATATCTAGGTTTGATTGATGTTGGGAATATCCATTTGCCATGAAGCCTTTCATTGCTAGATGAAGAGAATCTCTTCAATTTTAATTGTTTGTTTTTTTTTTTCTCAAATAAGAAGATTTTGATGTCACCTTAAGATGAGACATCATTGTGATTTTTTTTTATTTGTATTTTTTTAAGAATAAAATATATCTATCAAGAAAAATGTGATTGAAAAAAAATGTTTACAATACTATATATATATATACTCTTTCTTGTCCTTTGTGAGGTTGTGGTGAATTAGAGCAAAATTGTTCCATGTGCATTGAGGGAACAAATTTATTATGGAATTGTTTTCAAAGAGTATCCTATGTTATTTCTAAGATGGGGTTGCTTAATTTAATTTCTAGCAAATATTTTTGGTAATTTAATGCAATTCTACAAAAATTAACTCAATTCCATTGCACTAAAGGATTGAATAAAATAATATATTTTGAAAACAAATTCATCTCCCTTCTTATTAATATTATCTAGACAATTGATTATTTTTATATAATAATAAAAATTATTGTGGGGATATTATTTTCATTTCAAATCATGATTTGATTTCAAACTTTTACCATTTCTTCATTTAATTTTTTTTTTTATAAATTTATTTCCACATAAACAATAAAATAAGCATGCAAAGTGGATCGATGTAAATGTAATTCGAAAATCTTGTGGGGAAAAGTGTTGTAAAAGTAATCCACTATAGTATATTTCAAAATCAAGGAGGTACAAAATGCAAATGGTTTCAACTTCAATAAAATCTCAAACCTTTTGCTTCAACAAAACCTCATTATCTATACTAACAATAAATTCTTTTCACTCAATTGGATAATACATGCACAAATACAAAAGAAATCATTTTGATGATTTTACTCATTTAATTAAAAAAATTATCCATTTTTCACAATTTCTTTTATATAATTCGAGCCCTTAATTAATAGGATAAAACTTGAGATCTCCCACTTCTCATAATTAATCACTCATTTTTCCTAAAAAAAAAAAAATCTTACTTTTTTTTTCCCTCTTTAATAAATATTTTTTCCTCAAGATCTAAGATTTAATTCTATGCTATTACATCTCCTCCCCTATTTGTAAGCTTGTAATGGTACCCAAAAACAAAAGAATTTGATTACATGCATTTGCATGTCTAACAAAGTTTAATATATATAAATATGCACTAGATTAGTAACATATATGTTAAAAATATACACATTATGAGATTTATTTAGTTATTTGTTAATCTTTTTACAATAAATAATTTTATGAAAAAAAATCAATAATACATTTTAGATTTGATTCACTTTATATATTTCTTTTTAATGCTTTTAAAATTACCAATTAATTTATTAATGATATGTCTTAATATGTACATGTAAACCCAGAAATTCTTTTAAGGGGAGAAATTGAATTATAAATTGAGAAGTCAAGATATAATTTTATCACATATTTATTTAAATAATTATATTAATTTAATATTATTAATATGATATATAAGTGTTTGAATATTATTTTACTTATAATTTAATATATTTTTTTTTATTTTGATATTATACATATTCATGTATTATTGTATATTATTTTTAAATATAAATTTATATTCGAAATTAATAACTTGAAAAAGTTTGAATAAAAGTGTTGTTAGAAAATAAAAGTGGAAGAAAGTGGGATGGATTGGTGGATGCATAGGGTCCGTCCAAAAACGAGGTAAGGGCAAAAAGGCCGACACTCTCTGACAGGCTGGTGAGGTGAATGAACACGTGTGAAGTGGACAAGCTATAAAATCGGACGTATTATGTGGATGCATGGAATGACGGTGCATTTACAAGTCACTGTTACCTTTCTTGTCTTCACTCAAAAATGTTTGTAATGCGGCCCCATTTTGATTTCCTAACATTTATGTTACTTGGATTGCGTGGTCGGCCGGTTTGTATTTTATTTATTCCTTTTAAAGGTAGACCAAATTGTTGAAGCCAAACAATATACAAACATATTAGTTAATTTTAAGCCATGTTTTGTTTATGTGAGAATAAAATATCTCATGCTATTTTCTCCAATATAAACAATTCCTCCCATTCTCAAAACGTTAAATTTTCTATTAGTCCCTGTACTTTATGAAAATTGTGAATTTAGTCCCTATACTTTAATTTTATCAATGTTAGTTCATGTACTTTTTGAATTTTAAAATTTCAGTCATCATCAAATGATAATTGTTAAATTTATTAAGTTAAGTTTTTCTGTTTCCAAAACTTGATGCGCCAAACATATTATCGTGTGTAATGCCATGTCAGCTTATTATTTCCACATATTACTCATTATAAATCTAGTTAATGGATTAACGATTGCCATTTGCGTTAAGACTAAAATTTCAAATTCAATAAGCATATAGACTTAGAATTAGGGGTGAGTATTCGATCGAGTCGAGTCGAATCGAGTCAAAAAATTTCGAGTTAGTCGAGTTGACGAATCCTATTTTAGCAACCGAACTCAATTTGAATTTTTTTCGAATTGTATCCAACCAAGTTAAAAAATTTTGAGTCAAGCCGAGTCGAGTTAACAAATCATATTATTTATACTCAATGTTGCGTTTATATGAAACGATTATTTAACTAGTAAACGAAGTGTAAAATTATTTAACTATATAAACAATATAATGGTTTTGCCTTTTAACTTAACGAGTAAACATTTATCAAAACAACGTAGTTTTGCCTTTTAACTTAATGGTTTTGACTTTTAACTTTAGAAAAGGTAAACATTTATCAAAATGGCGTAGTTTTGCCTTTTCTTATTCGGGTTTTCGGATAACTCGAATTGTGTAATTCATATTCGAGTTGATCCAAATAACTTGATTAACTCAAATAACTCAAACTATTTAATTCAAAATTTGAAATTTTATCGAGTTTTTCGAATCGAATCGGATTTTACTCACCCTTACTTAGAATGATCAAATTGGAGAAAATGGACCAAACCTACAATTGTACACATACTACTAGACTAGTAATTGAATTTGACCAAACAAAATTAACTGCTTCTATTTGAGTCAAGACTAAAATTTTAAACTTCAAAATTTAAAAAGTACAAGGGCTACAATCAATCATTTTGAAAAGTACATGTACTAAAAATGATCAAATTAAAATACAAGGAGTAAATCCATAAATTTTGAAATGTATAAGGACTAATAGTAAAATTTAATCTTCTCAAAATTTGCTTAAAACAACGGTTAAAACTTCCATCTAACATCTAGATGATACATATATAAATATTGTCACCCCTTGCCCCTCTACAATATTGTAATGATAAAAATATATATATATTCCTATACATATTCTTAATGAATTTAATTGACTATTGTTTTAAAAGAAAAAATATTTTCGAGATATTAATTTTTTAAAGGGTTATATGTACAAACATAATTAAAATTATAGTCATATATTCAAATAACTACAATTAGAGTTAATAGTATAAAGCAGAATCAAGTTGATAATAGAAATATATCTGAATTTATACGAGATTAAATCTAGACAATATTAATATATGATGTAATTTAAATTAAAACAACACTAGACTAAGAGTCCATATATAATTTACACATAATAAAACTCGAATATTTGATCATAGAGTTCTTAAAACCTCATCCTTACGATTAAGGAGAGGCTTAATTAACAATATTAAATAGTTGTATACATATTTATGATGTGTTTTAACAACTTGAAAGTTGGACTAACAATATAATTATACACTTGGCGTTTAAAGTATTTATAAAACTAAAAAGGAAATGCTGATTGAGTGTAGGACGACAAGTTCGAATGCGTTGAAGTGTATTATCCTTCAATTTAATAGTTAGAGAAAGACGATGAGTAGTTTTAGATATTGTATAAAAAAGAACATATATGTATGCATGTGATATTGCAAATGGTATAGTTAGTTTCTTTTCAATTATTTTATTTGGATAAGTGAATTTGAAAGTCTTGTTTTTGGTCCTAACTTGTTTAATTAATAATGTTGTCTATAAACTTTCGTATATTTAAAATATTAAAAGAGACAAGTGTGTGAGGTGACAGAGATTAAGGTTTAGTCAATGAATAAAATAATAAGCACGAGAATAACCTGGTTTTTGTGGGTTTCTTTTTTCTAGGAAATTCATATTAATACACAAATTTATTAAATAATTGCCTGAATTTTTATTAAATAATTTGACTCCAGATATGTGCAGATTAATTTTTATTATTTACGATTTTTATTATTCTTAAAAATTATCTAATTTTGAGGTGTGTGCTCAAATTCACCTCTTCTTGTACTGACAACAATGTTAATGCCAATCGAATTAAGACTCAACTGATAAGAAATGATATTATCTTTAGATTTTTATATATTAAATATTAAATTAGCTTTAAATAAACTATCTCTTTATTTTAAAATTTTACGTTATTGAATTAACTTTTAAGGCTATAATAATAAAATTATTGAATATTAAATTGTTAAGTTTAAAATATAATTTTTAAAAAGAAAAAACATTTTTTGGGACAACGATGAGTTGAAACTAAACTATTTCTGGGGTAAGTGAACACTTAACTAATATGCCACAACTTGAGTTCAATAAAGATACATATTAATAACATTTATCAAATTAAATTTATTTTTGGAAATATAATAAGAGATAACTTCATTTATTGATTAAAGTTGAACAAAGATAATTATAAAATTATAAAAAAAATTGAATATTAACAATTTTAATATTTTTATACAATATATAAAATAAAATAAATAACCTATAAAAATTATTAATAATATTAATATAATCAATTCTAAATTAATTAAATAATTTTAAAAAATATTTTGTAATTATATTACTTTTTCAATTCATTAATGATTTTGAACAAAAACTAATATTATAAATATACTATAAAATTAATATACATAACCGACCTATACATAACACAAGAATACAAACTAATATCTATAAAAAGGGTGCATGAGTGGCATTGTAAATGCGCACATCCATGAATACTCCATGTCTCCTTTATTTTATCATTTATGTTCCGTTTTATTACTAAGTAATAACATAAATTTATTACAAATATAGTTTTTTTTAATATTAATTAGTTAAAATTTTAAATATAATAATAAAAAAATTTATTAATTAATTAAATTTACATGTTAAGTACTAAGATCATAGAAATAAAAATGTTTATATTAATTTTATAAATATAATATTTTATAAATAAAAGGGGAATAAAACAAGTTTTTACTAAGTAATTCCAAACATATAGAGAATAAAAATGTCTTCATGACATTCGGAGATCTATCTTAAATTAAACTTAAATTAAAAGCTCGAAACTCATAACTCCCATCATAATTTTGTCTAGAAATTTTGCTCTTGCAAACTTCACTGAAATAGTCATAACTTGAGCTTTCGAACTCAAAATCGAGTGATTCAAAGTGCGTTTCGAAACTAAGAGATAAATCTCCGAACGCCATGGAGACATATTAACCAAGAAATGCCTAAATCCTATTCAAAAAGTCGTCGCAAGGCTGCTGATTCCCTAAACTTAAAAACTGGTGGCTTCAATGAATGGAATTTAATAAATTTCACTCATTTCATGCATGTATCATTCCTCGTTCCCTTAAAGGAATTCATCCTCACATATTGCCTTCGATCAAATCTTGATTTGATTTGCTTAGCCTTTGATCTTATTTTGGGCCTGAAATTGAGCCTTAAGACTCACATCAATAGGAATTTATAAAGATTAAAGATTATTTGAAAATGATTAAAAGCAACTTCTAGAGTGAACCCAAACAAATGATTGTTCAGCCTTGAATGAATCTGGACAGCAATTTGTCTAGGTTCATTTTAGAGTGTTTTCTTAAATAATTATAAAAATTATTTAATCTTAAATTTTAAATTTTAAATATTTTTTAAAAAATTATATTTTAGGATTTTTAATTTTTTTTACATATTTATTGACATGGAAAATGCCAACTAAGCGTGAGATACGTGTGACGCACCATGTGTCATTATGTGGTTACTCTGTTAGCCATTTCATCACTTAACAGTAGAAATAGATGAATTTTCTAATAGAAATGGTCAATTTCTCGTTGATATAATGTACAATGACTAATTTGTCTATTTTTTAGTAAATAAAGTAAAAAGCAATTTGATTCCTAGTACATGGGCCTCCTACTTTTATCTAATCTTACTTGTCCTTTAATTCCAAGCCAATTACATGATTTTTTTTTATGAAAAAATTAAACCACCACTTAATTGCATAATTAGATGGATTTTTTTTAAAAAAAATCACTTATATATTTTTTAATACTATTTTATTTATTTTTTAAATAAAAAATAAAATGATTCCTAAAAAAAAAATCTCCATAACACTTGTAGAGGATAACATGAGAATAAACTTCACATAGCTGATGTTTATAACATGCAAAAAGTGAATAGCTGTGTAGCTGGATTTGGAGAACAATATAAATAGCAATAAATTTAATAAAACACAATGGAATGGTGGGGGAAGGCTAAACCCCAAAAACAAGTTAATCATGAAAAATGTAAGGTAAGGCAATTACTTTTTGGCCAAAAGAATTAAAAGCAAAAAGTGATAATAATAATAATAATGGGTACGCATTTCTTTGTTTAACTGTTGGGGGGGGGGGGGGGGAAGTATGTAAAATGGCAGGCAGGCAGTCTTCCCTGCTCTCCAACATTTATTCTTTTTCAAAACTGTAATTTCATTTATTTTCCTAAATTTTTTATTACTTATTTTATTTTTTTAAAGTACTTAAAATTGAGAAGTAAAAAAAAAAAATCTCATTGGACATTTGAGAGCAATTTTTAAAATAATAATCTCTTTTTAATAATTAAAATCATTTAAGATCGAATCCAAGCTCTGTTCTTGTCATTGAACTAAGAGATTGTTCGCAAGATCAAGTCACAATTGGTAAATTAGTTGGCATAAAGATGTTTTTTATCGGGGTGACAAAGCAATCCTTTCTTAATCAATACCTCCCAGATTTTCTGCAGAGGCGTCCTTATTTCCGAAACACATCTTCTGCCCTTCTATTCGTCCTCTTTCCCCACTGTGCTCACATTCCCTTCGGTATAGTTAGGGAACGGGTTCCCAGTTGCATTACTGGCACTATCGAATCGTAGGATACCCGCGTCAATGAGTCTTTGAACTCTCTTCTTAAAGACTAGGCAATTCTCCGTGGAATGCCCTTAGTTCCCCTCGTGGTATGCACAACTAGCGTTTGGATCATACCACTTTGGGTATGGAAGTTTAAGGGGTGCCATGTAATGGGAAGAAATCAGTTGTTTCTCCAAAAGTTTTGGGTACAATTCCCCATACGACACAGGGATGGGAGTAAATTGTGGTCTCTCGGGATTAGGCCTTACTGGTCTTGTCCCATCATACTTTTCAAAATCAGGCACCTTGAACTTCGGAGGCAAAATTAAATCGGGTACCAAGCTGAGTTCTTTGGCATCTAGTGCGGAGAAGACTTCAGTGCCTTCTATCGCTTTGAGTCTTTCCTCTAGACTCCTATACTTCTCATTTGCGTCATGATTATCTAATTCAACCTAGCTATCTCTACTAGGCCGTCCAAATCTGAAACTAGTGGATCAGTAGGACTAGCCCCTAGGTTCGACGCAAACATTCATTGCCCCAGATTAGCAGGTGGAGCAGGTGGCATAGGTCGTTGTTCCAAGCCTGTGGGTTCCCCTTGAGTATACCCTCTTTGTGTTGCGTGGGCGTGCGGTGGAGTGAATCCCGGGGGATAGAGTGGATCTTGATCGTGGTGAATTCTTGATTGAGGTTCCCCAACGTCGGGGTTCTGCAAGGTACTTTTCCTTTGACCAAAACCGACATCATTTCCATCATTTTAGCCATTTGATTTTTCTGTTCAAGTGATTCTTCTCGAGATCTCACCATTAAGTCTCTTGTCTCTTACTGCGACTTGGCCAACTGTTCTTGTAATTCCCTTTGAACTCTTTCCATCCTTTCAATTCTTTCATTGAATTCAGCCTCCATTGCCCTAGCTTGTCGGCGCGTTTTATACGGATGACGTGGTTCTAGTCTTGTGGTATTACAACTGCGAATTGTATATTTTATCTTCAGCGACCGAGTATGGGATATGCAATGTATGAATGAATGCATGAATGTTAAAATGTTAGTTATGAAAGGAATGCAAAAAAAATTGGTGTTGATTTCAAGATAGCCCCTATTTAGGCATTTCATTCATCAAAAGAGTTCATTACAAAACATTTTACCGTTTTTGATTTAGCTATTACATAAACTTCCTAGCTATATTGCCATATTTCTTTACTCGCTCTAAGAATTCTGATATGCTTGATTGTTGGCTTGGCGGGAATTGGCAACTGAGATTCTCTGCGTATCCAATAATTGTACCACGTGCATGGCTACCCCACGAATTTTATTGATCAAATAGTTAAGTTGCATTTTTTTTCTTGGAGGCCCTCTTCATAGGCACGAACGTCTCTATCATATTGACTATTCTTTTCTTCCAAAGCCTTCAAGAGAGTATCTAGCTGTTGTTGACAATCTTGTAGCATACCTTCTAAATCCCGTATCCTCTCTTTTAGTTCCTGACGTTTAGCTTGACTAGTCATTACCTCGGTAGACATATCTTCATATTCGGCATTCTTCTTCCTTAGTTCTATCATAACCTGCGCAGCCTTTTCCTCCTCTTTCTTCGCTTTTCCTTTCTAAAATTCCATTCCGCCTTTGATGTTGCTTATTTCTTCTTTCCATTCTGCCGACGACTTACCCAACCCGCTGTTCTTTATTGTGCCTCTTAACTTCTTATTTTCCAGATGAAGATCTCTTAAGTCATTTCTTACGACTTCAACCTCTTTTTGCACTTTCTCAGTTCTGGATCTTTCAATCTGGACGTCGATCTTTAATTGGTAGTTTTCTTCTTGAAGGGCACTAAGGTCCCGAGACATCTTGGCCTTTTCTCATTCAAATTCTTATCTTGCCATTTCTAGCTCAGACGGTATTTCCTCCGAGAAAGGATTCTGGACGGTGTAGTTTGTTGACGAGATTTGCTGACTATTTACCCGCTGTTTCCTCCATATGTCGTAATCTTGGGTTAGGGTATCAGCATATAGGGCCAATTCCATCAGATGAATTTTTTTTCAAGATTTTGCAGTGTCTCGGACCCTCTTCATATATCCTTCACCCGCAAAAGCAAACTCGGACTGCGCTAATCCTCCGGTGGCGGGTATAAATTGTCGTGAAGAAAATTACCTTTGGACTAAAAGTGGAGCATATCCAATTCCTCCCCATAATCCGAGTAGTGGCACCCAGGTCTTGATCTCTCGACCTGTATAGTAGAACCAGAAGGCGTATCCACGGTGCTCTCGGTTATATCTTCAAAGACGAAGATTCAAAAAATCAAACCCAATGTCTGTTCAGTGACCTCCTTTGGCCATTCTTTCTCAAGATAAGCTTCTAACGGGGCGAATGTTTTAGAAAACATATGGAACGGTGTGCGCTCTACTTTCCAGAAGTGGCTCAAAATCCAAACATTGAGTAACTGCACGCATCCAATGAAACGACCTTCCCCTTTCCACCTACAGCTAGTCACGGATCTGAGGGTCTCGGCTAGGATAGTCGGGACAGGGTTGATTCCTTGTTTTAACCTTTCAAAGAAATCAACTACTGTAACTTCAAGATGTCCGAGAACTTTCGGGAAAATGACTAAACCGTAAATGGCCAAAGCGAAGAGATTCACCCTTTTTAGCATGTCGGGATGGTTCAGAACCAAATCTCGTAGGGAAGACCATGGAATGCAAATGGTTTCATTCTTCTTCTTTATTTGTTTCTCAGCTCACGCGTCAGCCATGTCCGTCAACCTCACTAACTTTTTCTTAAAGGTCAACGGCTTATGTTCCTTCACATATATCTTATAGGGTTGTACATTATTGACACGAAGCAGAGCAGCAGCGTACTCTTCTATAGTCGGGGTCATGTCTTCCTGGTTGAAAGTAATTAGGCCGGATCCCAAAATCTGATCATGGCTTGAATCATACGCTCGTCAATGTTGATAGTGATCAAGTGAGCTATATCTCCATACCTCTCAGTGCAGATACCCCTAGTGTCCGAGTCCCATTGATTCCAAATCCAAACCAAATCTTCAAGGTTGTTTTGGCGAACATTCACGATTCGTGCTCAGCAGATTGGCAATACATTCTTCCATTAGACTATCCCTTTTTCTTTTTCGAGTTTTTAGAGACCAATCCGGACCACGGTATTTTTTCTCTGCTTGTTTGTATAATTGACTCTTCCATTAGAAACCTGTTTTTTGGCAACCGATCTTTAGTCAACACCTTCCTAATATGATGCCTATAATGCATGATGAAAAACAAGAAGGTAAAGACAAACAACCTTGATTAGTAATTTAATACAGGTAGAAAAACATAGAAAATTTCAACAAATCGAACTACCCGATCTAGTTTATTAAACAGACCCAATCCCCTTATATAGAAAGTGAAAATGCGAAAGGCAAGAGGCGTTCCTCCCGTGCACTTATTTTGGTGACTACTAAATAGACGGAGGTTCGGCATGGCTCTAGTTAGGTGGCTCGTATGGTTTATTATGTAATGGCCTAAATTCAAGGTTATCGGAACAGTGGTTTCGTAACCACAAATCCGATTTAAAGAGAAATTTATTTTAATATTTTTGCATGAAAATTTATATGATAGGAAAGTCGTATGAAAATATTGATAGAAAAATTTTATCGATTTAGTGGCTAGTTAAAAAAAAAATTATTGAAGAAATTAGCTAAAAATAAGTTATCGAGACCTCTATCTCGTAAAAACTGAGTCGAAAATAATTTTATAAATATTTATGAAATGTTATTAATGTGGTATTAAAATTTCGTTAGGAAATTTTAATGTTTGGGTAGTCAATTAAATGAAAAGGACTAAATTGTAATAGGTGTAAAAGTTGCTAGAGTGATTAAATAGCTTAAGAGTCTAATGAGAAAGGATTTAAAAGGCAATTAGACCCAAAAGTTATTTGGGCTGGACGGCAAGGGTATGAAATCAATGAGAAAAATTGATAAATTAAGGGTAAAATTGGAATATTGCAAAATTAACTAAATAAAACTAGGACTAAATAGGAAATATCTAGATTTCTCTTCATTTCTCTTCAATTCCAGCAGCTAAAAATGCCATAGGAGGGTTCTCTAAGCTGGTATTTCATAATTTTTGCACCAAGTGAGTTAATGCTTGCAGGGGATTTAGCCTGGACTGGTAATCCCGACAATACTCTATGAGTTTATATTGCGAGTTGCTTTAGCTCGACTGTAATCCCATTGCAAGGTTGAGGTTCAGTGGAGTGTGCTCTCTCAAATGGAAATGTGCGCATGAAATGAATTGATGGTCCGGTTTGTACACTAAAAGTGTACCTCTGAAAAATCCATCGAAATTCCGAGTAATTCAACGGGATAAATATGGAAAAACAACAAGGAATGGAAATCATAGTATTGATGAGCTCATCAATCATGATATATATTATTGATACATGGAAATTATTGTACTAACTTGAATGTTGAGTTTGTGCATGTTAGGGTAATAATGCATTGAATGGATATATGTAATGTTTATTGTATTGTATCTTGAAAATATTAGGTAAGTGTAATTCTTGTTACATGAGCTTACTAAGCACAAAGTGCTTACCCCGCTTCCTTTTCCCTGCTTTTAGTAGTGTTAAGAGCTCGGAGGTCGGATTTGGTCTGAGACACATCACACTATCAACCTCGGGATTTCGTAAATAAAGGAATTTTATTTTGGGAATCAATGGCATGTATAAGCTAACAAAGTAAATGTTAACGTGAAATGAATGTAAAGTTAGCCATTAGTATGGTTAACAAACCTGGTTATAGATATGTGATGACGTTATCTTATATAAGTGCATGAATCTATCATGAAAATATGTTAAATTGATTTGATTGATGTGGATTGGTCTCGATTTAATATTACAGGGAAGTTTAGATATTTATAAAAGGGCTATATTGAATAAAAAGAAAAAAAAAAGAAAAAAAATTAATTCGTAAACTCCGGTAATGCCTCGTACCCTATTCCGGCAATGAGTACGGGTAGGGGGTATTACATTTATTGGTATCAGAGCTACGGTTTAGTCGGTTCTAGGACCGATGTAGCAAACACGGGAATTAGCTATACATGCCATTTAAATTATTATTGATAGTGTGATATCTCCTGACCATTTAAATGTGTTTTTTTTTATAGTAAATGTCTACCGACCGAGCTCAATCTGAGGAAGCCGGGAGTCATGCTTCTGCTCCAGAACGGGCACAAAGGGAAGTCGAAGTAACTAGTAGTACAAGGCCCATATCTGAGGGCCAAGGGGAGGAGGCAAAGCGAGCCTTCTTTCAAGTGATGAATGAATGGTTTAGTCAATATTTAAGAACTAACCTGTAGTGCAACAAGCTCAAGCTCCCTTCCCCGCTCCTCCGCGGGTTCCGAGATCCCACAGAGTGCAGTGCACCGAATCTGTCGAGAAAGGGAAAGCTCCAGTAGATAAAATCCGAAAATATGGGGTAGAAGAATTTGAGCAAAGCATTGATGATGATTCGAACGGCTGAATTACAGTTAGAAAACACTACTCGGGTTTTGGAGGTATTATCTTGTACACCGGAAGAATGTCCAAATGTGCCGCTCATCGCTAAAAGACACAACTTACCATTGGTGGAATACTAAAGCTTCATTGTTCCAAAGAAGAAAATTACATGGGAATTCTTTTAGACCGAGTTCGAGAAAAAATATATCACCAGAGGTTCCTTGACCGAGAAAAGAAAAGAATTTCTTGAGTGAAACAGGCAATAGATCAATGTCTGAATATGAAAGAGAATTTGTTCGATTGAGTAAATATGCTCGAGAATGGGTACAATCGGTTTAAATGTGCAAACGATTCAAGAAGGGTTGAATGAAGACACTAAGTTCTTGATCGAATTCTTGAAATTCGAGAGTTTGCTACATTGGCGAGAGAGCTTATAAAGCGTAAGAATTGAGCAAAGAAAAGAAACAGTGAGAGGAAGCTCGAATTTTTAGTAAAAGACCGACGGAAAAATCTCGGTTTCTGCTTCAAAGAAATTGAAGAAATATCGTGATCGTTCTACTTGACTATTGGGTATTCGGGCAAAGAGCGAGGTTCTCAACGCACTAATCCAAGGCCTTCTACTCCATCGCGACCGATGTTGGCGGTGTCGAACTCCTAAACCGAGATGCCGATCTTGTAATAAAGCTCATTTTGGTGAATGCCGATTTAAGAGTGGGGCTTGTTACCGATGTGGTTCTTTTGACCATTTCCTCGAAATTGTCCGTAAAGTGTTGAAAAAGAAGCTGAAACAGATATTGAAGCCAGTAATCCGGTTTCGAGGGTAGATCGCCTCACCATCCGGTAATGTCGGCGGTAGTCGAGGAGCTACAAAAGATACTGCAGTAGGCACGAGGTACGAGCACCCGCTAGGACATATGCCATTCGTGCGGAGAAGATACCTCAAAGACCGATATTATTATCGTACATTTTCTTTACTTGACACCGATATTCGCATTGCATTGATTGATCTTGGCTCTACGCATTCATATATATGTGTTAAACTTGCAATTGTTAAAAATTTATCTGTTGAACCTCACGAATTTGTGGTTAAAGTCTCGAACCCCCTGGCGATCCGTGTTAGTGGATAAAATTTGTAAAATTGTCCACCGATGGTAAGAGGTTATTGTTTCTTGGCTGATTTGATGTTATTGCCATTTGATGAATTTGACGTGATATTGGGTATGGATTGGTTAACCCAAGATGATGCGATAGTAAATTGTAGACATAAATATATTATGTTAAAATGTCGAATGGTGAGTTGCTTAGGTTAAATCGATCGATGACAGAGGGTTATCTCGATGTGATTTCAGATAATGGCGCACGCAGGTATGTTAAAAAGGGTATGATGCTTACTTGGCTTATGTACTTGACACCAAAGTATCTCGAGTCAAAAATACGAGCGATTCGATGGTATGTGAATTTTCCGATGTGTTTCGGAGGAATTACGGGATTGCCACCAGAAAGAGAAGTGGAATTTTCTATAGATTTGATTCCTAAACTACTCCGATCTCCATAGCTCAGATCGTATGGCTCCTACAGAATTAAAGGAGTTAAAGACACGATTACAAGAACTTGTGGATGGGGTTTTATCCGACCGAGTCATTCACCTTGGGGTGCTCCGGTTACTGTTTGTGAAAAAGAAAGACGGGTCTTTGAGATTGTGTATCGACTCACCGACAAACTTTAATAAAGTAACTATAAAGAATAAGTACCCGTTACCCCCGATCGATGATTTATTTGATCACCAAAAGGTGCTACGTATTTTCAAAAATTGATCTTCGATCGGGTTATTATCAGCTACGAGTAAAGGAGTCAGACGTGCCAAAAACAGCTTTTAGAACCAGGTACGGGCATTATGAGTTTCTAGTTATGCCGTTTGGGCTAACTAATGCACCTGCAGTATTCATGGATTTGATGAACCGGATATTCAGACTGTACTTAGACAGATTTGTAGTAGTATTCATTGATGATATTTTGGTTTATTCTCGGGATGAAGAAGAACATGCAGAACATTTGAGAACTGTGTTACAAATTCTGCGAGAGAAGCAATTGCACGCTAAATTCGATAAATGTGAATTTTGGCTTGAGAAGTGGGTTTTCTAGGACATATTGTATCTGCCAAGGCATCGTGGTAGATCCGAGTAAAATCTCAAATATTGTCAATTGGAGTCCACCAAGAATGTATCCGAAGTTAGAAGTTTCTTGGGTTTAGCCGGTTATTATCGGAGATTTGTACAGGATTCTCTATGATAGCTTCTCCAATGACTCGATTATTGCGAGAAAGATGTAAAGTTCGAGTGGGTGATGAATGTCAACAAAGTTTCAACCGATTGAAAGACCTATTAACGAAAAGCACTGTATTAGTGCGGCTGAACCGTAAGGAATTTGTTATTTACAAGTGATGCCTCATTAAATGGTTTAGGTTGTGTCTTGATGCAAGAAGGTAAAGTAATAGCCTATGCTTCAAGACAACTTAAACCACATGAAAGAAATTACCCAAAGACATGATCTTGAATTAGTCGCTATTGTATTTGCGTACCAAGATATGGCGGCATTACTTGTACGGTGAGAAATGTCATATTTATACACGATCATAAAAGCTTGAAATATTTGATGACACGAAAGATTTGAATTTGAGACAGCAGGTGGCTTGAATCGATAAAGGATTATGATTTGATTATTGATTACCATCCGGTAAGGCTAATGTTGTAGCCGATGCTTTGGCCGGAAATCTCTTGCTTTTTACGAGCTATGAATACCCTAAGTTATCATTGATCGATGATGGTTCAATCCTAGCCTGAATTGAGAGCTAAACCGACATTTTTACAAAGAAATATGTGAAGCTCGGAAGAATGATGAGAAGTTACAAGTTAAACGGACACAGAGTGAGTCAAGTAATGATCCCGAATTTCAGGTTGGTTCGATGGTTGTTTATTATTCAAAGGTAGGGTATGTGTACCTCGAATTCGAGCTCATACTGAGAAGATTCTACGCGAGGCTCACAATGGTACTATGTCCGTACATCCGGGAGTAATAAAATGTATAATGATTTGAAAAAGATGTACTTGGTGGTTGGGAATGAAATGTGATATCTCTCGAGTTTGTATCAAGGTGTTTAATATGTCGCAAGTTAAAGTGAGCATCGTGTACCTTCGTGGTTACTTCAACCAATTACTATACTTGGAATGGAAATGGGAAAGAATCACTATGGATTTTGTATCGGGCTACCTTTGTCTCGGAGGAAAAAGATGCTATTTGGGTGATTGTTGATCGATTGACAAAGTCGTATACTTTATTCCGAATGCGTATGGATTATTCTTTAGATAAACTAGTTGAATCAGATATATCCGAGATTGTCGGGTTACATGGAGTGCTGTCTCTATTATATCGAGATAGAGATCCCGATTTACGTCTCGTTTTCGGGACAAATTGCAAGAAGCCTTGGGTACTCGGTTGTATTTCAAAGATCGCATTTCATCCTCGAGACAGATGGTCAATCTGAGCGTGTAATTCAAGTATTGGAAGATATGCTCGGATGTTGTATACTAGAATTTGAAGGTAATTGGGAGAGATATCTACCTTTGATTGAATTTGCTTACAATAATGATTATCATCCAGTATTAAAATGGCTCCGTATGAAGCTTTGTATGGGAGAAAATGTAGAACACCGTTATATTGGACAGAGCTCGATGAAAGGAAGATACATGGGGTTGATTTGATCCGAAGAAACAAAGAAAAAAAGTAAGGTTATTCGGGATAGTCTAAAGCGACTTACGATCGTCAAAAATCATATGCCGACCTTAAACAAAAAGAGATTGAATTTCAAGTTGGTGACAAGGTATTCTGAAAGTGTCTCCTTGGAAGAAAGTTCTCAGATTCGGTCGAAAGAGTAAATTGAGTCCAAGATTTATCGGGCCCTATGAAATCATAGAAAGAATTGGACCTGGCCGCTTATCGATTGGCATTACCACCTAACTTGATAGAATCCATAATGTTTTTCATGTATCTATGTTACGACGATATCGATCGATCCTTCATATGTTATTTCTCCGATGTATGGAGATTCAACCGATATGACTTACGATGAAGAACCGGTCAAGATATTGCACGGAGAGACAAAAGAGCTAAGAAATAAAAAGATAAATTTGGTGAAAGTATTGTGGCAAAAGCACGGATTGAGGAAGCGACATGGGAACCGGAGGAGACAATGAGGAAACAATACCCAAACCTCTTTCTATCGTAAGATTTTCGAGGACGAAAATCCTTAAAGGGGAGAGTTGTAATGGCCTAAATTCAAGGTTATCGGAATGTGGTTTCAGTAACCACAAATCCGATTTAAAGAGAAATTTATTTTAATATTTTTGCATGAAAATTTATATGATAGGAAAGTCGTATGAAAATATTGATAGAAAAATTTTATCGATTTAGTGGCTAGTTAAAAAAAAATTATTGAAGAAATTAGGTAAAAATAAGTTATCGAGACCTCTATCTCATAAAAACCGAGTCGAAAATAATTTTATAAATATTTATGAAATGTTATTAATGTGGTATTAAAATTTCGTTAGGAAATTTTAATGTTTGGGTAGTCAATTAAATGAAAAGGACTAAATTGTAATAGGTGTAAAAGTTGCTAGAGTGATTAAATAGCTTAAGAGTCTAATGAGAAAGGATTTAAAAGGCAATTAGACCCAAAAGTTATTTGGGCTGGACGGCAAGGGTATGAAATCAGCAGAAAAATTGATAAATTAAGGGTAAAATTGGAATATTGCAAAATTAACTAAATAAAACTAGGACTAAATAGGAAATATCTAGATTTCTCTTCATTTCTCTTCAATTCCAGCAGCTAAAAATGCCATAGGAGGGTTCTCTAAGCTGGTATTTCATAATTTTTGCACCAAGTGAGTTAATGCTTGCCTTTTTCTTGTAATTTTTGTGTTCCTAAGACTTTTACAACTAGGTCCTACTATTAAATTCATTAGTTTTTGATTTCATAAATGAAATTGAAAATCACCATGGTTGAGTGCTGTAAGTTTATGATGAAATAGAATGAAATTAAAGCTTTAATTTGTTTATGAGATGATTTTATTAGGCAATTTCAATAGAAATTGATTTTTAGGACCTAATTGTGAAAATGTTTGGAATTAAAGTCTATTGCTGAAATTCTGATTCCTAAAGGTTGTAAACTAGTTTAAGGTGATAGAATAAAATGTTAATTGAGAATAATCAGCTCAATTGAGAGGCTAATTGAGTAGGGACGAAATTATCATTTATTAAAAGCTTAGGGGAAAAATGGTAATAAACAGCTTGCACTAAAACAGTTTGGACAGCAGCAGTAGACTAACTTTGAAAAATCACTAAAAATTGTAGGAATCGAATTAGAAGATGAACAAAATATGGAATTAAAGCTTATTGAGTCTAGTTTCTCATAGAAGAAATATTGTAAGCAATGGATTTGTAAATTTTGAGATATAATGAATTTTGTGAGACAAGGTCAGAATGAATTCGGGTTCCCCTGTTCTGACTTTGAAAAATCATAAAAAAATGAAGAAAAATAATTAGGAGTTTAAATTTATATGTATAGAATCCTGAGTGAGTCTAGTTTTAATAGAAAAAAAATAGAATATCATTTGAATTCTGTACAAGGAGATAATTAATTTTTAGTGAAGAAGAGTCAGAACTGTCAGACAGCAAAACAGGGGTGATTTTAAAGAATAAACTGTACTTATTGGCTAAACCAAAAATTCTGAAAATTTTATGGTAAGAAGATATATGAGTCTAGTTTCAGAGAAAATTAACGGATATTAATTTGGAGTTCCGTAGCTCAAGTTATAAATAATTTCGTGACTGTGACTCAAGTAGACAGCTTTGAATGAACTATAGATAATAGTTGAATTATAGAGAATGTTGCATATGAACATGAAATGTATTAAATTGATAATTAAATTTATTTATTTAGATCCAGAAGATTCAAATACGAAGCTAGATCGAGGAAAGGAAAAAGTTCGGGATTAGTAGATTTTTGCTGTTTACAAACAAGTATCAAGGTAAGTTCATGTAACTTGAATTATATTCTTAAATACTTGAAATGTATGTTATTGATGTGAATATGATTTGAATGTTCATTATATGAAAATTGATGAAACATTGATATATTTGATATAAAGGGAAGAAATCCCGGTTGAATGAAAGGAAAATTCGATGGATCTCTGAAAAGAATTGACGGTAAAAGGATCTAGCCCGACGGGTGATCCTATCCTGATATAGCCCTCCCGAAGAATATGTGGAAAATGGATTTAGCCCGGACGGGTAATCCGAATTAGGGTCTGAATTTAGCCTGGACTGTAATTCAGATCCAAGCTCATTAGAGTAATTGTCGTTGCGGGATTTTAGCTTTGACTGTAATCCCGACAATACTCTATGAGTTTATATTGCGAGGATTTAGCTCGACTGTAATCCCGCTGCAAGGTTGAGGTTCGCGGGAGTGTGCTCTCTGAAATGGAAATGTGCGCACATGAAATGAATTGACGGACCCGGATTTGTACACTAAAAGTGTACCTCTGAAAAATCCATCGAAATTCCGAGTAATTCAACGGGATAAATATGGAAAAACAACAAGGGAATGGAAATCATAGTATTGATGAGCTCATCAATCATGATATATATTATTGATACATGGAAATTATTGTACTAACTTGAATGTTGAGTTTGTGCATGTTAGGGTAATAATGCATTGAATGGATATATGTAATGTTTATTGTATTGTACTGAAAATATTAGGTAAGTGTAATTCTTGTTACATGAGCTTACTAAGCACAAAGTGCTTACCTGCTTCCTTTTCCCTGCTTTTGTAGTGTTAAGAGCTCCTGAGGTCGGATTTGGTGGGAGACACATCACACTATCAACCTCGGGATTTCGGTAAATAAAGGAATTTTATTTTGGGAATCAATGGCATGTATAAGCTAACAAAGTAAATGTTAACGTGAAATGAATGTAAAGTTAGCCATTAGTATGGTTAACAAACCTGGTTATAGATATGTGATGACGTTATCTTATATAAGTGCATGAATCTATCATGAAAATATGTTAAATTGATTTGATTGATGTGGATTGGTCTCGATTTAATATTACAGGGAAGTTTAGATATTTATAAAAGGGCTATATTGAATAAAAAGAAAAAAAAAAGAAAAAAAAATTAATTCGTAAACTCCGGTAATGCCTCGTACCCTATTCCGGCAATGAGTACGGGTAGGGGGTATTACACATTATATGCGGTTCTAGTTCTAGATAGGTACTCGAATTGCCCGTACTATCATCTGCTAAGATTAGTGTGAAGCCTCGGTCATAGCCCATCACAGGCTCACGAGTTCAATTCGAGGGACTACATTTACTTATGCCTATGCGGAGGGGCAGGTTAACTCACGAAAGCATAAGTCATATGTAACCCGAAAGTATTCACTAGCCTGTGCGGAGGGACGAGTTAACTCATGAAGGCGTAGCGTTTACTTTCACTTAAACGGACGGAGCCCAGGTAGAGAGCTCATGTTATATGAAAATGCAAGTGCACGGTGTGTGGGGAGAAACTTACAAACTTTTACGTTTTATTTAAAAATTAAACCAAAACTAAAACCATAAAAATTTAAAGCTGAAAAACAAACAGACGAACAAGTTAGAAGAATATATACAACATGATAAAAATTCGTGATGATTTTTTTTGAAAACAAAAATTCGAGAATCACGACTAAATGTTGGCTTGAATAAAGAACTTTGAAAATTTTGACAACGCGAGTTTAATTCTGGACACGACTCTCAAAAAGGGTCCCCAGTGGAGTCGCCAACTGTAGCGACGTAAAAATTTTAGCTTGGTCGCTAATTGTGGCGATTTATTAAAAACTTGAAAATTGACGTTTGATTTTTGAAATAAACAGGGAGTCGCCACCGATCCTTTTTATTAGGTGTGATCGGACACCTATTTGATTTCTTTTTCTTTAAAACGAGAAAAAGGCCGAGTTTAGGCCTACGTTAAAAGCCAGAGAAAAATTAGGGTTCGGGAGTCGGTTACGCACGAGGAATGTATTAGCACTCTCGCGACGCCCAAAAATTGGTATATCATAAACACGTGTTATCTGGATTTTCAAAAATACGAGTTTAATGTAATATTTAGTCGTAATCCGATTAAAAGAAGACGAGAAATTTTCAATTTTTTTTATTTTTGAGAAGGACATACCGTTTTAACATGAGTCGATTGATGTTCACCCAACATAGCGATGAAATCAGTGACTTTGTGTTAAATCGACATGTTGCCATATGTATTGAAATTAATTAGGAAAAAGATTCTAAAAGTAAGAATTTAAAAATAAATAAATGATGCGAATAATGACATTATGAATAAAAAATATGAACATGGGATACGGGAATATTCAAATAACTATAACAATGACATTTGCAAAAGAAATAAAGACAAATCATGAATAAATACAAAATATACTTCGTAATAATAATAGCAGATAATATGTACATAAGATGACATGCAAAATATAATTTACGACATATATACATGATGTGGTATTTAAAGGAATTGTATAAATATAATGGTATTTAAGAATATATACAAATAATATGGTATTAAAGGTATATACCTAGCTTATAAAAATACAATATTTAAAGACACATACACATAAAATATATAGAAACATACATGGTATATATATATATATATTAGAAAAAATAATAAGAAAAGAACTATTAACATACTACATAAATATGTACATATGTAATAAAACATATACTAATATTAATTACAATACTAATATTACATGAAGATATATCTATATATATTAAAGATATACACCTATATAATAAAGTATATGACTAATTTGATATTTTAAAATATATATACATAATGCATAAAAATATAACATAAAAAATATACATAAGATAAGAGCATTAAAATAATAAATAAAGAGGTGATAAAGAAATGAGTAAAAAAAAAAATATACATAATAATATAATAAGAAAATAATATTTTTATACCAGGTACCTAAAAATATCTATACACATATATGTATAATAATGATAAAAAATAAAGATAATAGTGAAAGTAAATAATATAATGATAATAAATACCTATATATACAATAGTAAAAAAAACCTTTTAAGATAAAAATACATATATATAACTAAATATAATGTAATGATAATAATAATATAATAATAATACTAGAATAAAGTAATTAAAATAATATTGTATATAAAAATACATACATACATATATAATAAAAATATACACCACTATATCATAATAATGATATATAAGTATGAAAGACAAATAAAAAAAAAAACACTAAAATAAAGTAATAAAAATGACACTATATAGATATATATACATAAACGTTTACAATAAACCTACACTACTATATATGTATAACAGTAATAATAATAATATAGAAATTATAATTAGTAATAATAATAAAAAATAAAAAATAAAGAAACGAGTAATTTGAAAATAAGACAGCTAAATGGTGCAAAAGGACTAAATCGAACGTAAAACAAACTATTTTGGGCGAATTCGTAATAAAAACAAAAAAAAGGACTTATTTGAACGCGCGTGGAACAATGGAGGGTCAAAATAGATATTACTCCTTTCCATCGAAACGCAGCGTATCAGTGGGGACTGAATTGAAAACCTTGAAGCATTATGGGGTCAAATTGAAAACCCGTGAAGACTTAATTATGAAATCCCAGAAAAGCGGAAGGGCCAAATGCGCAATTTGCCCTTCTGCATGAAAACACGCGGATCCTCCTGGAGTGGGTCGGGTCGATCCGACCCATACTCAAAATGGCGTCGTTTTCTGTATTAAAGGGGGGACCAAAACGCACCGTTTTGGTCCCCTATATAAGTTAAAATTTTTTTAAAATTTCATTTGGGGATAGGGAAGGGAAAAAAAAAAGAAAGAATGAAAGAGGGGAGAAATGAGAGAGGGGAGAAGGGAGAGCACCGGCCAGGGGGGTAATTTGGACTATTGGGTTTTAGGGATTAGTGGGTATGAGTTGTTTTGGGATTAATGGGTTAATGTTGTAAATGGGTTAGTGGGTAAGGGTTAGCTTGGTTGGGTATGGGGTAGTGGTTAGGTTGTAATGTATATGGGTTAAAGTGTAAATGGGCCTGGGCAATTTGGGCTTCTACAGTCCCGGTTTATTTCTAAAGTATTTTTAGGGTCTCGAGGGCTCGATTAATGGTCGTTATGAATATAATTGAATGTAATTAGACTATGTTTACATTGATGTATGAATTGAAATGTTTACTATTTTGTTTGTACGGTAATGCTCTGTAACCCTATTTCAGTGACGGATATAGGTTAGAGGTGTTACAGTGAGTGTGTGAATTTCGGGTTGGCGTTGTCGAAGCTTTTCGACAAAACTTTGGTTTGATTGTTATTTCTAACGATTTGTTTGAGAATAATTGAAAGATGCCATGACATCATAGTAAATAGGACTAAGACCATAGTTAAAAGACGCTATGGCATCATTTGACATTTCGCCGGGACAGAAAACACGGGGTTATATTGAGTAAGACCATGGCTGAGAGATGCTATAACATCAAGTGAGGAGTTGATGACAAAAATGAGTAAAACCATGGTTGAAAGATACGCATCACAGATAGCCCACTAGGACTATAAACACGGACGATATTGTGTAAGACCATAGCTGAAAGATGTTATGGCATCAAAAGATAAATTGACGATAGAAAGAGAAGACCATAGTTGAAAGATGTTATGACATCAAAAATTATCCGATGGGACATTAAACACGGGATAGCTTAACGAGATGTTAAACACGGGGTAGTCTGATAGGATGTTAAACATGGGGTAGTCTGAAAGGATGTTAAACATGAGGTAGTCCGATGGGACAGTAAATACAAGGATTGAGAGGTAAGACCATAGTACGACTAGGGAAACCAATGGAGTTTGTCAAGACGACTAGTGTGTAATCATATAACATAAGACCATGGCTCAGCTATGGCGGAACAAGATGGTCTACTTGGACAATAAGTAATTGTGGAACAACCCACGAACAAGGAAAAAAAGGGTTGGATGGAAAATAGAAGTATGGATTTGCAGCAGTCGAGCAACAGGTCAAAGGGATCCGCCAATGAATAGGAATATAATGAAAAGGAGAAAGGACTGCAAGAGTAATAGTCGTGTAAACCACCAGAGCATATGGATGTTAATCAGGAAGTAGTCATGGAAGTTGACATACTAGTGGTGCCTAATGTTCAGGCGAACAAGAAATGGTTTAACCAATGATCATGGATAAGGATTCGCCATTAAGGAACATTGAGGGCGCTCGGGGAAACCATATAGACTAGTGGTGTATCACACAGGAAGGGAGAGGTGGTTAGAACCCATTAACAAAGAAAGATTCATGAGATGACAGAAGTGTCTGTCAAGACTATTCCTCTTAAGGAGGAAATTAGTGAGGTAGTGTCAGGCAAAAAGGCTAGTCAGGTAAAAATACTGTAAGAAAAATAATTTTCGGGACCAAATGATCACTCAGCATTAGTGATTGAGTATGGTATGCCATATTGGTCTATAGCAGAAGGTTGTGTTAAGCTTAAGGTTTAGGAAATGCGATTTAAGCGAGTTATCAAGAAATAATCCAACCATTATTTAGACCAAACAGAATTGGGTCCGTTGGAATGGTGTGAGATCTTGTTAGCCACACTAACAGATGAACGTAAGCAAGACATACGAAATTAAGATAAGGAAAGAGTCCACCACAGACTAAACAGATTGAGAGTACTCCCCAAGAGCCTTTAAGAGGGTAAGTTAGAGAGCCACCTTAATACTACAAAATAGTGGGAAGAAGGAACCCATGATGGGGATAAGTGGAAATAAGAAATTAGGTAAATAAAGGATGGAATCTGTGTGAATGACCAGGCACTCAGAAGAGTGGTTAGAATGACTAAATGACAGAGAATGTGATTTTCCAGTACAGCTTAAGAGAAACGTTCTCAGTGAACAAAGAGTTTATTAAATTTATTATTAATTAGTAAAACATCGACAAGGTGGGGTATGTTTGTGTAATATAGAAACTCACTAAGTTCGTTTAAACTTACAAGAGTTGTTCTGTAAATATAGGAGATATGGGATAAGAGACTGGATGAGGAACCAAGCCAAATCGTGATGAGTCAAAGGGCTTCAAAGGGAAATGTCATGCACATAGGATAAGGGTCACCTTTAGTAACTTCGCCAATAAGGCATTTATGTTGTAATTATTTAGATTCCTTAGAGTTTGCAGTTAGGACAGTAAACTTTGTGTAGATATTTAAATTCAGTTGTAAGTTTTATAAATAGATAATAAAAAATGTTTAAACATAATGAGGTCTTAGTATGAGGAATAGTTGATTCATTTGTGATGCCCGCACCCGAATCCGAAGATTGGGTCTAGTGAGGGTGTTACAAAAAACACATCTTAATAAATATTGCAAATAATCATAAGAGAATATATAAAAATATTCGTTCATAAAAATATGCTTAATACATAAAAATGATAATAACAAAATTTTGAGGTAATAATAATTGTTTTTAACACATTTAGGTAAGTTATATCATTAAGGCTATTAAAACCATCATCATTATAGGCATGGTTAGCATAGTAGTGAAAATATTCATCTTTTTGTTTTTCAGAAATTAACTTCCATCTCATCATTTTGGATTGTAAAATTTGTCTCAATATTCCTTCCCTTCTTTTTAATGAATGCTTGATAAAGTTTCACTAGATGCTTAGACGTACGACAAGTATGTGACCAATGCCCCTTCAAACCACTTGGTAACATAAATTTTCAAAAAACTTTGAAGGATTATTTTGACCACCCTTGTTTTGTCCTTCATTATTTTCTTATGGTAGTTAGAAGTACCATTATTATTAGTACGTCCTTAACCACGTCCACAATTATGGTCACGATTATGGTCGTGGCTATGACCTTTATATTTTAACTTTTATAATTATTATGTTTTACTATAATCACTTAAAGGGAATAGAGAAGAAAAAGTGGGACAAGTTCCGTGGTTTCCATCAATAACCCATTATTTTGCTCAACCACTAAAAGATACAAGATCAATTTGGAATACTTGTTAAGATCTTTTTCACGTTATTGTCGCTGTAGGAACACATTAGATGTTCCAATCATATAAGGCTTTAGGGATTATTACTCTTTTTTTTATGGTCAAATCATTCTTCAAAGAATACCATAATTCAAGAGCATCTTTCAAAGCTAGAAATTCTGCTTTTAATGTGCCATGTAAATGATGACAGATGGCAATCATTTCTTTTACCTTGTGTTGATTAGAGCCTCTTAATTTGCTAAATTCATATTCCCTAAACCTTTAGCATTTTGGCATCTAATTCCCATTATAAATCATTTTTCCTTGAGATAAAGATAAATATAAGTTCACCAAGATTCAACATTATCCAAACTATTATAAAACAACAATGATTAAAATATGAAATATTACAAATGCATAGTCAAATTCTTTCATACTTGTTAATCATGTGCGACTTGATTAGAAATAATCTGATAGGTAACATAGAATGTTTGGTAAAAGTCACCGAATAAAAAATATGACTATTCTTATTTTTAATCATATTAATGACATATATTATGGAAGATATACATATTTAAGCAAAAATATATAATTTGTTGGTACTTTACTCTTATTAAAAAAAGCTTAGATCATAAATAAACATATCACGGGATATTTAAAACATAAATTCGTACTTGAAAATGAAAAAAAAATGAGCATTATTTTTTAAACATCTAACAATATCTTATTCAACCTTTTTTATTAAGAAAATTGAAATTTGAAAAAAATTTCAAGCAAACATATAAAATCACATACTTTAGGATTGTTGTTTCAAAAAGAATGTTGCAAATCTAGAATACTTGTCATCCAATGGAATATGGAAACTATAGAGTAAGCTCATGCTAATAACGTGTAATAAAACTAAAAGATAGATTATAGTAACAACAAAGAAAATATAGGAGAGAATATAAGACAAAAGATGGGATGGAAATATTTTCTTTTAACTTATACATAGCCGGACTTCAACCACCATAGATTACAAATGCATAAATAAGAAAATTAAGACACCATAAATTTCATGAGTTTTAGGAATAGGAAGGTCATCCCCATAATTGTTTAGGGTTATCAGTGTGGACACTTATGAATTACTTACAATAAAAACTTATTTTTTCTATTTCATCTTGCACATCTTATTTCAGATAGTATGGACCAAATCTACTTGTACGATTGGTTCCTACTTAAATTTGAACTTTGGTGTTCTAGTTTACTACCGAAATGAGACATTCCGACCAATACAAGTGGTAATAGTACAGAATTGACTCCTATTTTTTCAACAATATTAAGATTTCAGCATACAAGCGGTAATTTCAATACCTCCTTTTCCTTAGACAATTTTAGATTAATGGTTTTTTTTTATTATTATAATTTTAGTAAACTTTGCCCTTTAAAAAATCTTGTTTTTTTTTTTTTTTAAAATTGTTTTATTAAAAAGAGAAGAAAACCGCTTTCAATCATCTTTCAATGGACAAATATTAGTTTTAATAATTAAGGTAAAGTTGAAATATTTATATTTTAAAAAATTACAATGATGAGTTTTATTTTATTTCTTAACACTACATGATGAATGCATAAAAATTAATATTTTCCTGTCACCAGCTTTTTTCTTAGTGTTTGGGTTTATTTTTTTTAATTAAGGGTATGTTTGTTAAATTAAAATTTTAATTACTAAAAAATAAAATATTAAATTTTTTATTGTTAATTTTATAAGTGATGAATTTATATTAGAAAATAGTTTAGTAAATTAATAAATATAAGCAAAACATATAATTGTGTTGTTTGATAAAAGTAAATATTGATTTTAAAAATTAATTATTTTTAATTTTAATTTTATTAATATAGTATTTTATATTATTTTGAATAATTTTGAATAAAAGATACATATGGTAATTTGAATATCTTATTTTAAAAAAGAATAATTTATTTTAATGTGTTAATAAATAAAATCGACTTAATATGTTCTACAGTAATCAACATTTATTTTATTCAATATTTTTTAAAATTTTGAATTAAAATAAAATTTATTATAATTATCAAACTCATTTTAAAAAAAAAATAAATATTGAATTTTTTAATGAAATGAAAATTAATAGTCGAATCAACAAACAATAATAATAATAATTAAAGCTTAAAATAATAATTAAGGAAGTCTTTACATGCACGACTCTTCATCTATATCATTCTTATTAAAATAAATGCAGTTTTAGTGACAATTATTTACAATTTATCTTTTCATAATGGGTTGTCTTTTATTATTTGTCCATGAAATGCACAGTCATCGCTCAAGAAAAACACAATGTCACAAATACATAGGAGTAAATTAGTAATATTTGTGAATTTTGGAAGATAAACAGGGGAAATAGGTAAAATTTTCCAATATTTAGGACAATAATTTAATTTTGAAGAGAGATCTAGTAAACAAAATGTGTTTTCTTTAATAACTTAATACATCAGCTTTTTTAATTAGATGGGTAAATATTAGTGGCACATTTGTATTCTTATTTTCATGTTGATTTAATTTCTTAAAAAAAAAAATTAATTACTAATTAATAAATGTATTTTCAAGTTTTTTAATTCATCTTTTTAATTAATAGCTCTTTTATTTAATTTTTTAAAAAAAGGTTTAAAACAACATAAAATTAAAAATACAAATGTAAATAAGAGAGGAACCAAACTCGAGTCTTAATGACAAAACTAATAACATTTAATCATCAACAAAAAGAACTGACATATTAAATCATTAAAGAAAACACATTTTGTAGAATACTTTTTTAGACACGTCAAAAGAAAACATTTCATACAGGATGCATTTTTAGTTTCTCTCTTCAAAATCGATATATTTCGTTAGATATCGGAAAAATCAATTTGAACCCGTAATTATGTTTTAAAATCGATATTTTCTTCAAATATAGGCCTGATTTTATAACTCCTTTTAAGACAAGACAAACCTTTTTTTTTTATATACTATATATAAATTTACTTTCTTTTTTGGCTAGAATAAAATTTATTTATTTTACTCTCTCTTTCTTTAATTTTCTTTTACTTTTGTGAGATTTTATTTATGCCCATAATCTCTGTACGTTGCCCATTTTATTATAATTTTCTTTTCATTTTAAATTAAAGTTGAATTTTAATATTTAAAGGTATAATTTAAAAAGTAGAGCATATTCAAATTTAACAAAATCAATTAATAATATTAAGAATTAAAAATAAAGACTAAATTATAAAAATGTAAAGTGTACAAGGACTGAAATCATAATTAAACCCCTTTATTTGTTGGTTGTCGTTTGGGTAAAATGTAAAATCCTTTCAGTATAATAAGTTTCTTTTTATCACTATCTTCACCTCGATATTGTGAACCTTCAAGATTTGAATCAGAGAAGGGAACTCTCCTCATTCTTTCCTTTCTCATTTTTTCTCCCTATTTATTCATTTATAGGTCAACTTCTTCGTCTTCTTCATCAAAATCTTATCTTTTGCTGCGTTGATTTTTTTTCTGGTTTAAAGTTGAATTCTCTTAAACTCTTCCACTGTGCTGAAACTCAAAGCTTGTCGAGATTTTTCTAATTACACTGTCAAAAGTGAAAGGGAAATTCAAATAGATCTTTTGAACGATGGCTCGGAAGCATTTGCACGAGTTACTTCAAGAGGATCAAGAGCCATTCCTTTTGAAGAATTACATTGCTGATAGGCGTTGTCAACTCAAGAAATCACCACCTAAAACTCATCTTCAACTCCATAAACCAAAACCCATCTCTCAAACCTCCAACTTTCCTTTAAATTTCTGCAAAAAAGCTTGCCTTTTCTCTTTCCATGACTCACCAGACTTGAACAAATCTCCTTTGTTTCAACCTAAAACCCCCAACACCAAAAACACCAATGGCACTGCTTTTGGGTTATTTGGTTCCATTCTAAAGAGGCTAACTCATCGTACCAAAAACCCAAAGCCTGAAACAGCTACAAAAGGATCAAAAGTTTCAGTGAAGGACATTTTGAGGTGGGATTCAACTGTGAGGAAAAACAATGTAATGAGTAAAGACAAGTGTGGTTCAATTTCTTACACTGGTACGCCTACCAGTGATGTTTGGTCCCAAAGCAATGAAGAAATGGACATGGATACTTCATGTAGCTCTAGTCCATCTGGGGATTTTGAAGAGGTTGTCATTTCCAATGAAGTTGTGGGAAATAACTCAGCTTTTGCTTCTTTTGATAAGCACTTTTCTCAAAGCCCTTTACGTTTTGTGCTTCAAACAAGCCCTTCTTTCTCGGCTACATCTCCTAGTCTCCATGAAAGAAAGGTCAGTGCCTTTAATTGAATGATTACTTATAATCAATTGGTTAATTAAAACTGCAACTCTGATCTGTTAAAGCTTCTTCATTTTGTTTTTTGTTGGGGGGGGGGGGGCGTGGAGTAAACTCGTGACTCAGGTGACTGAGTTCTCTGACTTGCTTGAACTGTCGGCAAATTGAATCACTTTGCTGCAGATTTTTGGGGTCTAATTGTCGTTTTAGTCTTCTACTATGCTAAAATTAAAGTAGAAGGATTAAATCTCAAACATTAGCATACTAGAGGGACTAAAACCATTTTTAGACCGCTGAAATTTAATCTGAATTGGCATATATGCCTGCTGGTTTCTGGTTGATTTGACTGGTATTAAGGGTTATATATGTCATTTGGTCCTTTCATTTTGTTTAATTGTACCTTTGATTATGTTTCTACCTTGCAAATCTTATATGAACAAAATTATGGAAGTTTCAGCTAATACCATGATTATAACTGTTACTTGAAAATGAGCATTTCTTAATCAATGGCTGATTTATTGAATTGTAGCAGGAGAAGGAAAATTATGAATTAGAAAGCTTAAAAAGGTTGCAAGTTGAAGAAGAAGAAGAAGAAGAAGAAGAACAATGCAGTCCTGTTTCTGTTTTGGACCGTCCATTCGAGGATGATGACAGACATGCGGATGATGACGATGGTGATAATGGGATCGATCGTTTCGATCTTGAATGCACCTATGCATTTGTACAAAGTACGTTTTCTTTTAATTGCCTTCAATTAAATTTTGTACCATTCCCTTATGCTCTGTGAAGTCTTTATCAGTTAACTTTGCTTATTAGTCCATATCCATGGATTTGCTTAGACTTGTTAGCCATCTATATATAAAAGTTGTAGATTACATATGCAATTGAATATAGCTTCTGATGATGATGATGGTACATGTGGGATCCATGAAAATTTTGCTGGCATTAGATGTTAACTTGTACATCAAGTTAGGTTAAAGTGACCTGTTGAAACTGACACCATTGTTTGTCATAAGTTCAGGAGTGACCCACATTACAAAGTTAGGAGATCTGTCTTAAATTGTTTTGCCACATAATCTTCTACTTGAAAACTTTTCTGGGTTTGTATTGATGTCCTTTCCTTGTTTTATCACCAGGAGCTAAGCAGCAGCTACTGCAGAAACTTAGTAGATTCGAGAAACTGGCCGAGTTGGATCCTATTGAGCTTGAGAAAAGAATGTTAGAAGAAGAGCAAGATGACCAAGACGAGTCATCTTCGTCACAAAGTGAAATGAATATTGATGGCATGAAAAAGCTAGTATCTGATCTCATTGCCGAGGAAGAGACGATGCAACTTGATGGTTGCATCGATAAACAAGCAGCAGCAGAAAGGGTACGTAAAAGGTTGGATTCATGGAAAGATGTAGTGTCGAACACCATTGACATGATGGTGGAACAAGATTTCAAAAGAGCTCATATGGAGGGTTGGAAGGGAAATGAAGAAGAGGTTAGAGAGGCAGGAATTGAAGTCGAATGTGCCATCTTTGGATTACTGATGCAAGAATTGATTGAAGAACTAGTTCTTTAAATGGGAGGTTTTGAATTTAATGGCTAAATTTTTTTGAAGCCTTAATCAGTGCTCAAGGATTGGATCCTCGATTTAGATATGGAGCAGCTTTAAAACTCGTAATTAACATTTACTCTTTTCATGAACCGACAGAATGTGAAGGATTAGTCATTGGGCTTGTTCTAGTGAATACATTAGGAAACCAATTTTTTTTTTTTTTTAAGCTAAGGTGATTCATTTTTAGTTCTTTTAAATCATATGTATATGTAATAATATTGATATATGTATATGGTGTAATATGGTGTATGGATCATGGGTTTAATGAGATAACATGTACAATTTGTAGTTGTTAGTAATATTATATTTTCTAGATCAACATTGATATGTTGCTCTGTTTTTATTTTCGAGTTCTAATTTTTCTATTATGTTTAAATTTGAGATGAATAATCAAGTAGTGATTCGAGTGTAATAAAAATTTTAAAATAAAATAAACTCAAAATAAATAATAGTATTGTCAGAAAATGACATCACATCTACAATTATATATATATATATATATATATATATATATAGTGGAAAATGGTTTGATTGTTTTGATTAACAACCAATAATTTGTTCACTGATGTTTTCGGATGTTTTCCAAGTACTAAAAGGAGAGGATATACACATTTTCAATCTTTGAATCATAATTTGTTTTCTTTCATACATATACACGACAATATATATGTTAAAAGGTCACATTGTTGTTGTTATAATAGCAAGCACATTTTGGCATTGATTGGACTACATTTTATCTTTTTTGAGGTTGTAATTTGCCACTTTTCTCACTTATTCCTTAATTTAATTATCTTTTTAATCCATTTTATCTTTCTTTCAAATTTTTATTTTATAAAATAATGTCACAATATGACCTATGACTTATAAAATAGAAGTATGTGAATGTGCATGAATAAATTTAATACACTCCAATTAAGTCTCTAAAACATCACAGTATTAAATCTTGAAAAATAAGTATGTTGTTAGTTAGTGTAATGATGATTTATTGAGTTTCCAAGTTGGGCAACTCCTTTCCTCTATCTCAAAAAAAAAAAAAAAAAAAATTTTCAGAGTATATATAATTGTTGGACCATTCTAAATTGATAAACTTGGCCAAATTATGTAAATAAATATAGCCAAATCAAGTCTCATATTGTAAACAACATAATTATAATTAGTGAGACGACTTGTAGAAGAAAAGACCACCGTGTCTCCAAATGGGAAAAGACTGAAACAAATACAGACCAAGATTAAAAGCATTGTCAAGATTTATCAACTTTTTTTTTTTTTTTTTTTTTAAATTTAGTTGACATTTCAATTTGTATTTTGTCAAATACCTTGCTATTTCCACAATTACGGACAATCAAACAATGATATGTGCCAGTTTATCACCACGACATGTGATGCTTTTTTTAATCTAAAAATATATAAAATTTTAGAAAAAACAAATGTTATCTAGATTGAAATTTGTCTAGGTTCATTCTAGACCTATCCTTTTATATACTTTTAAATTTCATATAATGATAAATTTAATCCTTAACATTTACTCAGTTTGTTATTTTGGCCTTTATTCTTTTTGTTTTTGGGTTATTTTGGCCCTCATCCTTTAAATTTTAGTCAAATTACTTGCTTTTGGATAAAAACTTGACTCAACTGTTAAAATTTTAATTGTATTGATGTGGCCACTCGCATGGCTGTCTACATATAATTTGTAAAATTAAAAAAATAAATAAATATTTAATAAATCAACAAAGTTCATAGAAACTTCTAGAAAATTTATTCATGTTAGCAGTGAAATATACGTAAAATGTCACATGAGTTGCCACATCAATGCCATTAAAATTTTAACAGTTCTGTTAGCTTTCCTGTCCAAAAGCAAACAATTTGACAAAAATTTAAAGGTTGAGGGCTAAAATGATCTAAACAAAGAATAAGGACCAAAATGAATAAGTGTTAAAGGTTAAATTTATCTTTATACCTTTAGTTTTTTTTTTTAACATATCATATTTTTTTGTTTTAGGCATAATAACTTATTTGACCCTCCAATTTTACAAGAAAAATCATTTTAGCCTTCTATTTAACTTTTCACTTCTTTTAGCCCATAAACTAGCACTTTTTGTCACAACATCCAAAATGGATGGAAAAATTAATATTTGTTAACTTTGCTGACGTGGTATTCCACATGTATGCCAAATTAGCAATTAAATAAGTTTTAAAAAAATTCCAAAAATTATAGAATATTTTTATATTTTCATTATTAAATGACTTTTATAGGATTTTTTATAACATTTATTATTTTTAAATAATTTTAAAATTTTTGAATTTAAAAAAGTAATTAATTGTTGACATGGCATAGACATGGATATCATGTCAACAATATTAACATACGTTAACTTTTTCATCCATTTTGGGGTAATTTGATAAACAACACAAGTTTAAGGGTTAAAAGAGGCAAAAAATTACATGGAGAATTGAAATGAACTTTTTTGTAAAGTTAAAGGGCCAAATGAGTCATTATGCCTTTATTTTTTTATTATTTTGAAATTAAAAATATATAAAATATAAAATATTTTAAAATACATAAATTTATAAAAAAATATATATAAATATTATTTCATGTTTGAATGAACCTGGGCAACCATTTGTCTAGATTTATTCAAAGCATTTTTTAGTAGTTTTATAGATGATTATTTTTTTTCATGAAATATTATTTTATATTATTATTTTAAAATTAAAAATATATAAAACCTAAAAAGTTATTAAAAATATATAAAATATACAATATTTTAAAATACATAAATTTATATAAAAAATATAAATATTATTTCATGTTAGGAATGATCCTGGACAACTCTTTATTTAGATTTATTCCAAGCATTTTTTTATTAGTTTTATAGATGATTAATTTTTTTCATGAAATATTATTATTATTTTAAAATTAAAAATATATAAAATCTAAAAAAATATTAAAAATATATAAATTTATCAAAAACAATTATAAAATTAAATTTAAATATTATAATTAATTTAAATATAATTTAAAATATATAAATTTATAAGAAAATATATAAAATTAAGACCATTGAAATAAGAAAATTTTAATTAAAGTTATTTAAATTAAGACCATTGAATAGTAAATAATATTCTTACTATTTTTTTATATGAAGAAATTTATATTTAATTAAAAAATTTAATTTAAATGGTCTTAATTTTTATAAAGTTATATATATATATATTTAAAAATTTATACTTTTTTAATTTTAAAATAATAATATAAAAATATGATATTTTATGAAAAATTAATAATACATAAAACTATAAGAAAAAAACTCTTATTTAGAATGATTGTCCAAGTTCTTTTGAATCTAGACAACAAGCTATCCATGTTCATTACAATGTGAAATTATATAAATATTTTTTAATTTTATATAATTTTAATTTCAAGTCAATAATATAAAAATATGATATGTTATAAAAGATATAAAATATAAAATCTGTAACCTCTCCAACCTAGCCTCGACATTAGACCCGAATCTGAAACAATACATCGGCCACCGAAATGGCCTAGTAGAGATTGGGGTTTATAAAACAGTCATTTTAAAACATTTCTTTATTTTGGTAGAAAACTTTAGTCTATTTTTAGAAAAGTTTACCAGTTTATCAGAAATCAATTTAGCTTAACTTTCCTAAATAATGGTGACTATTTTTGAAAACTTAATTATTTTTCAGTTTATTTAATACTTAAAAATTTATTATCTAGGAGTAGATAAATTGATATCTAACTTAGTTTTAATCGAAGCTGTATTCTATGCATCAATAATTATATTCCCTAATTTTAAGAACCTAATCAAAATTAAAGGTCATGCATGTTGAATAATCCCTAAAAAAAACTTTAGTCCCATGCCAAAGTTTAAATAAAATATTACAGTTTCTGAATAACAGAAAATTTTAAATAATAAATCCAAAATATTATAATAGACAAAACTAAGTCGAGTCCCTCCGAATATCGTGTTTGCATCCTAACTTGGTGGGATATCTGTAAAGTTGGAGAATAAAGGGGAGTGAGCTATGAAACTCAGTGTGAGTTCAATCAAAAGAATATTAGTGCAAATAGTCAATAGGTCATATTAAATAGTAATGCATAGTATAATCGCAATCAAATAGCAAATCAAAGAATCAAATTTTCCAATTAATCATAAACAATATCATAGAATTCACAATAGTAATTTCAAAATATCGATTTTTCTGTTCATCTCATTGTCACAATATGTCAATGTTCAACATTACGCATATGCTTATAAATGCAATGCAGTTTCAATTATTAGAAAAAAAAAAAGGTTTTACCCCACCGCTACACACCACAGTAGGAGTTCCCCATAACTCTTCTACTTTTACACTATGTTGCGGATAAACCACTCATCATTGTGGACGAACCACTCGTTGTGGATAAACCACTAGTAATAAAAAAAGGGTGGATAAATCACCAGGGTTTTTGATAAAAAGTTTTTGTAGACAAGCTGTCAGTAGGTTGTGAATACACAACATGTTTATAAATTAAAGCTGCTAGTACGGTGTGGTTAAACCATTCAAACGGAGAAGATAAAAGCTGCTCAAACGATGTGGATAAACCACTCAACGGTGCAAATAAATTGCTCAACTTCTTTCGTTCATATCGTCCCACCTCATTCAATGCAACATGATATGCTTAAAATAAATCAATATAATAACATTTAATATGCTGTTAACAGAACATTACGGAAGCAATCACTATGCTTATAATAGTTCGATTCAGTGGCAATTATTATGCCTATAACAGATACATTCAGTAGCAAAAAGTATGATTATCATGAGTTCGATTTAAGGGGAATATGTAACACCCTTAACCCTTATCTGTCACAGGAATAGGGTTATGGAGCATTACCGAACTTTTCAGATCAAATATGAGCATCACATATCATTTAGTATACATATAACAAATTAATCATATTGTTCCTTTTATGAGCTAAAAACAAATTGGGACTAAACTGGGTACTCAAGAAATTGTTCCAAAAACATCAAAAATTTTCATGAAAATAAGGGACACACACCCGTGTGGCCAGGCCGTGTGGCTCACACGATCAAGAGACACACCTGTGTCTCTGGTCGTGTGGGCATTCGAAATAGGGGCACACAACTATGTCCCAACTCGTGTCCAAATTTAGGTGCATATTGACTTGAGTCTCATGGCCAAGTCACACGCCAGTGTGCTTACACGAATGAGACACACGCTCGTGTGAAAATACCTAAGCATTCTGTTTTAAATTTTAAAGTTACAGAGGACATACGGCCAAACCACATGCCCATGTGTTAGCCGTGTGTCTCATACAGTCCAGTCACACGCCCGTGTGTTTAGCCGTGTGGACTCAAAATGAACCTTAAACATCAAGTT
Source organism: Gossypium anomalum (assembly GCA_025698475.1). Lineage (NCBI taxonomy): Eukaryota > Viridiplantae > Streptophyta > Magnoliopsida > Malvales > Malvaceae > Gossypium > Gossypium anomalum. The sequence continues at coordinate 55,700,886 of CM046956.1, forward strand.
TACCATACCCTGCAATCTTAGACACCAAGCAACTCAAAAACCATCCGTTCAACCAATTCAAAACACAATCAAATACCTTTAAAACATATCAAAACAATTCAACTTAGATACCTAACCAATGTTCCCTCATAGATTTCACAATTAAATTATCAAAACATAAGAATTTAAACATTTTTCAAATCAATTTATAAACATACAAATTTCAACCCAAATTTACCTACACCATATTCATTTAAACACTAATCTAAACATGTCATATTATAGTCTTAACATAAGTCATACTCGTATGCATATAAATATAACCAACCAAAATTAACTTATAATCTTATTTACAATCAATCCACAAAATAGTTAACATTTAGACGCCCTAGGTACATGCCGAAATAAAAGAGACATACTTCACCACGTTTGAGATTGAAATCCTTGATGGATGTTGAATCGGTGATCAAACTTAAGTACCTAACCTACGTACGGAAAACAAAACCGTACGCTGAGTATAAACTTAGTGTATATTTCTATAATCCGAATATTTAAAAAAATTTAACATAACATACTCATTTAATCATACAATAACAATAACCCTTCAATTAATCAATTCATAAATGAATCATTCATAACATATTCTATTCTCATCATTTGCTATCTCAATAGCTTTTTACAATATGATGCACAATCCTTGTGTCTCATTTTTATTTCACATTCAATGTTTCCCAATACCAATCATAGTATCATTTCATTTAATTACCCCTATTAACACGACTCAGACTCGGACGGATACATGGATCCAACCAAAACACACCAGTTTGGCACCCAATGCCTCATCGGATAATTCAAAGTAATAAGCTGACACCCAGTGTCTCATCAGCTAAAACGAAGTAAATTGGCACCCAGTGCCTCATCAAATTAATTCGAAGTAACAAATTGACACCCAGTGTCTCATCGACTCGAGGTCAAAGAATCCTAAACTCTTCCAATCTTATGGCATGCCATCTATATCCGACTCAGCCCGATACAGTTACTAGGGTTTCAATTCACTTTTCAAGTGCAACAAACATTCAATATTCAATTTCCACATTAATCACATATTCATATAAATCCAATTCAATATCAAGATGCTAATACTCACCTTAATTACTTACCATAAACATTTAGATCAAAACACAACAAATTAATAATTAAATTCAGATTATAGAAATACAAACCAAAACTTCCGAGCTATTACTCGTCGACTTTATCTTTTCTCTTCTTAGTTGAAGTTTCCGGTACAACGTTATCTACGGAATTAAAACAATTAAAATTCATCAAGTCAATACAATTCAATTTCACATTGAATATTTCAACTTTTTTTTTATTCAACATTTGCCTAAATTTCAATTTAGTCCCTAAACTAAGACTAACTTTATTTCTTTACAATTAATTCTATATTTTCATTCAATTTCTAATTTAAACTAGATTTAACTCTCTAATTTCACTTAAATCCCTAAATTTTGAAATTTTCATAATTTAGTCCCTAATACTCAAAATTTATAATTTATCCTACAATTCAATCCTTTTTTCATTTCTAACTTAAAAATCTATCAATTTAGTCTCTAATACTCTAATTATTCATCATAGACAACATTTAAAAACTCAACAATTTCTAAAATTTTGACATAGGTCGGGTAGTATTTAATACCAGGATTCTAAAAACATAAAAATTACAAGAAAATGGATTAAATTAACTAACCAATTGAGCTTTGAACACTTGAAACCCTAATTCTCCTTCTTTCTCTTTTTCTTTCCTGTTTCTTTCTTTCTTCTCTGTTTCGTTCTATCTCTCTATTCTTTTTCTATTTCTTTATTTGTTTTTGTTTTTAATTATTATTTCATTTACTTAATATTATTATAATAATATAATATAATTATATTTATATATATAAATACATATTTTATTAATTTATACATATGTATATTATTTTTACACATGTATTTACTATTACCATACACTTGTTGGAATAAGAATTATTTGCTTCTTTAGTCCTTTTAATTTTCTTTAATTTATAATTCAACTTTCACTCTGTACGCAGTTTAGTCCTTTTACCTAATTACTCTTAATTCAAGCAAATTCACCTAACCAAAACCTAATTAACTACACAATTAACTTCATAAATATTTTTAATAAATATTTATGAATTCGTTTTACGAAAATGGAGATTCGAAAATACACTTTCTGATACTCGTGACTGTCGGGTCATTACATAACATACGGTGAGTTGTACGTACAATCCCAAAGACATATACAATAAACATATATATCATTCTCAGTTCATGTAATTATATATATAACATTAATTCAACCAATCAAGTCATAGGTTCTATTATTGTTCATACCATCAGGGACTTAATTGAATAAAATAAAATACTAAAGTAGTTTGGGGATCATTCAGGGACTAAACTGATCAAAACATAAAATTCTAGACAAAACTATAAAATTTGAAAAATAAGGGCACACGCTCGTGTGGGATGCTATAGACCGTATGGAGGAGTTACATGGTCGTTTAATAGACTGAGCTCGTGTGATAATTGCAAAATCAAGGTACGGGGGATACACAACCATGTGGAGGGTCCTAGGCCGTGTGAGAACCAAATATCATAGGGTTTTAGAGGGATATGGCCGTGTGGTCCACAGGGTGGCCCACACGCCCATGTAGCCCTATTCTGAGGCATTATTTACCTTGATTCACTTGTAAAAGAACACGCATCTATCTCGGGGATCCTGAGCAATGTTTCTCACATTCAAGTCTGATCCAAGGTACCTAAATTGGGTCCTTTAACAGAAAAATACGCTTGAATCAACAATTGAATCAACATTTGCTGTGATTTTCAAGAATTTGACAAGAAACCGTAAAAGATTTGATTAATCAGATGAAAGATTAGTGTTGAGACCATGATATTACGAAATACAAAATTCGATTTGACGAAACAAGGCACTTACTGATTCTTGGAAAAGTTAGAGATGAAATTGGCAGTGCTACGCTAAATCGATAGAAAGAACAAGTTTAAAGGAGATTGATTTTGGATTTAGGAAATAAAAATAATTTCAGTATTGGAATGACAAATTTGATGAAAAGAAAAAAGAGAGAAAAGAAAAGAAGAATATAAAAGGAAAAGAGGGAGAATTCAAGTTGAAATTGAAAAGAATTCAAAATCCTAGGGTAATTAGGAAAATAAGGACTAAATAGTTAGGGTTTCCAAATCTTAAGGGGTTGCATAGTAAATTACCCAAAATTTTCCAAATTTTAAAATGAAATGGAGGAGAATGACATGACTCAAACATAGGTAAGCAAGGGAAAGGAGTAAATAATTAACCATTAGACTGTTGCCCATTTCTAGATAGATATTTACTCTAAATAATGTTCGTTTTAAAGTGATTTTTCATTCTAGTTTGTTGAAAATAAAAATTGTAAAAATGGGAGAGGAATGGATAGAACCTAAGACTTCTAAAGAGAGCACTAAACATTTAACTATCAAGCCTAATCATTTTTTAATTTTTTATTTTATCCAACCCTATATATTTTGGGGTGTGACAAAATTACTAAAAAGGAATGTTTGGAATGATTTGTCTAGATTCATTCCACATGTAAAAAGAAATATACTTTTTCAAAAAATTTATATATTATTAAATATTTTTAGATTTTTAATTTTTTTATTATTGCCACGTGTTGTATTGAGAGACCACTAGTTGTGACACATCAACGACACTAATGGTGTTAGTGCAAAGGTACTGAAGTGCATGAACGAATATAAGTTTAGATACCACCTAGGTCCCAAAAAATTTAGGTACCTACTTGGTAAAAGTGGAAAAGTTCATGTCCCAAAGTATATTTTAACCCTTTACTAAAATGTATATATACTAATTTGGAAACTCGTGCAGTTGAATGTATTAATTAAATTATTTTTAATAATTTATTAATTTTTAAATAATATATCACGAAATTAAAACACAGAAATATGTGTTTAATTTTAAATAAGACGTTAAATATGAATCCTATTTTCAGTCAAATTTGAAAAATAATCTCTTTCAGTTAAACTCTGTTTACTTGTTTCAATCAAACACTAATTAGTTTAGATTATTTTATTATTATTTGACCTATGAATTTAGCCTATAAATAGGCTCTTTTACAACCTTAGAAAAATACACCCATTAGAGATTAGAACTCATAACACATTTAGAGAATTTTGTGTTTATGTTTTGAAGGTTCTTTGTTTTCGGGTTTTCGGAGTTTAGTCTTTATCTCTATCTTTTGTACTATTTGTTCTTTTGCCATTATAGTAAAATTATCTTTGCCCGTAGTTTTTTATCCTCTTTGGAGGGGTTTTTTCAAATTAAATTTGTGTATTCTATTTCTCAATTTTTCTGCTATTTTTCTTGTTCGTTGCTTAATCGGGGCGATCCTAACAAGTGGTATCAAAGCTAGTTTAATTTTCATAGATCAGCCTATTTAGATATGGCAGCAACAAGGTTTGAGATTGAGAAGTTTAATGGTGAGACAAATTTCAATCTGTGGCAAGTTCGGATGATGGCAATTCTAGTACAATTCGGTTTGAAAAAAGTTGTTACAGGGAAAAAGCTTGAGAATCTAAATAAAACAGAATGGGAAGAGCTTGATGACAAGGCTTTGTCTGCAATCCAGTTGTGCCTCGCGAATACGGTATTACAGGAGGTATTGATAGAGAAGACCTCATCTGCCTTGTGGAAAAGGTTAGAAACTATTAATGCGACTAAGTCTCTAGCTAACCGTTTAGTGTTGAAACAACGTCTATTTACGTTTCGTATGAACGAAGGTGAGCTTCTTAGAGATCACATCAGTCAATTTATTACTCTTTTAAATGATTTAAAGAACGTTGAGGTTCATATTGATGATAAAGATCAAGCTATGCTATTATTGTGCTCTTTACCTCCTTCATACAAGTCTTTCAGGGAGACCCTGATTTATGGCAGAGACAAACTCTCGTTTGAAGATATGAAGGTTTATTTGTTGAGTAGAGACAAACTCGACAATGAGCTTCATTTGGATAGCAAGACAGATAGGCAAGCTTCAATTTTGGTAGCATAAAAAAAAATGAGACAAAAGGTGTCCCTATTGTAAAAAGTTAGGTCACGTCAAAGCATATTGTTATAAACTGCGAAATAAAAGGCTGCTGAGAGTAACGAGGAAGATGTAGCTGGTGCTAATTTGGCCGATGAAAATGGTAATGATTTCTTGTTAGTGTCAACAAGCGATAACTCCAAGCTCACGTCCAATTGGATCCTAGATTCAGGATGTTCTTTCCACATGTGTCCCAAAAGAGAATGGTTCTTCACATACAGTTTGGTTGAAGGTGGAGTTGTGCGCATAGGAAACGATTCATCTAGTAAGGTAATTGGTATTGGTACTGTTAAAATTAAGATGCACGATGGGACGATTAGGACACTCTCAGATGTCAGGTATGTACCTGATTTACGAAAGAATCTCATCTCATTGAGTATTTTAGACTTGAAAGGATGCAAAATTAACATCGAGTCGAGCGGCATTAAAGTATCTCGTGGAGCTCTTGTTTTGTTAAAAGGTAAAAGAACCGACAGTCTTTATATTCTGGAAGGTTCTACAGTGACCGGTGAAATCGAACGTCCCTCATCCGTTACGGAGTTGAAGTCAACTCGTTTGGAGCGGAGGCAACTTGGTCATAGGAGGGAAAAAGGTATGACCGTTTCGTTGAAGAGAGGTTCTCTTTTGGATGCAGGTTTTGAAAAGTTAGGGCACCGTGTTCGTGAAAATCAGACCCGGGTTAGTTTTGATTTGACAGTGTACAAGTCGAAGGCTAGAAGTCTTCCAGTTTCTAAGCATAAATTCGACTCAGTTAATTCCCTGCATAATTCAAGATAGGCTCGTGGCGGGCTTTGGCAAAGATGGCGTTGTGGAAATATGAGTCAAGGTGGATATTTGTTAAATATGACTCCTATTTTTAGTCAAATTTGAAAAATAATCTTTTAGTTAAACTCTATTTACTTGTTTCAATCAAACACTAATTAGTTTAGATTATTTTATTATTATTTGACCTATGAATTTAGCCTATAAGTAGGCTCTTTTACAACCTTAGAAAAATACACCCATTAGAGATTAGAGCTCATAACACATTTAGAGAATTTTGTGTTTATGTTTTGAGGGTTCTTTGTTTTCGGGTTTTTAGGGTTTAGTCTTTATCTCCATCTTTTGTACTCTTCGTTCTTTTGCCATTATAGTAAAATTATCTTTGCCCATAGTTTTTTATCCTCTTTGGAGGGATTTTTCCACGTTGAATTTGTGTGTTCTATTTCTTAATTTTTCCACTATTTTTCTTATTCGTTGCTTAATCGTGTCGATCCTAACAAAAGATATATAAGAATGACCCTAATGCAGGAGTATATTTTTGTTGTGTTTAAGGTTAGAAAGATTAATTGCAATTTCATTTAAAGAGAGAATAGTGTATGTCTTAGTATGTAAAAGTAAAATTAAATTGCAAGATATATTAACCTATTACTTATGTTAGGGTTTAACCCCCAAAAAAAAGTGTTTGTTGGTTGAGTTGTTTGTTGTAAATTTAGCTCCATAAGAAATTATCATGTTTATTATATTGACCGTTTACTGCTGAAAAGGATTAATTGATTTAAAAAATTTTTTAATCTAATAGATATTATTTTTAATAAAAGAAAAGAAAATTGAGTTTGTTGGTACAGTTATTTGTTCCACATTAGATATTTTAATTAGAGGTTAAAAAAACTCGATTTGATTAAAAAAATAAAAAAATCGAATTTTGAGTTAATTGAATAGAGTTATTTGAGTTAACTCGAATAACTCAAGTCGAGTTGAATTTCACAATTTGAATAACATATTGATATAAATAGCCTTTTGGTTCCTATCAATTTTGAAAATAAGTAAATTGGTCTCTCTCTCAACAAATATTACAAAAAAAAATTCAAAATATTTATAAAAAAATTTTAAAATTTATATTTTTTAAAAAATTCTAAAAATATATAGAAAATAGTTAAGATTTTAAAATTTTCTCAAAAAATAGTTTTGAAATCTAATTAATGATTTAAATTTATCATGCTCAAGTATTTTTTTTTTGTTTGAATTTTTTTAAAAGTATATATGGTTTCAAATTTATGTGCTCTAGCATAAAATTAGTTATACTGTAACAATATTTTTATTTGACATGTTTAATTTTTTTAATTTAATTTGAACAATTTTACTTATTTTCAACTTGACTTGAATTTTATTTCATTTGGCTCGATTTGAAAAAAATTCAAATTGAGTTAGAATGATAAAATAAGACTCGCAAATTTGATTAACTCGAAATTTTTTCACTCAATTTGGTGAGATAGTAACCCCAAATTACAACATTATTATCATTGGCAGTTTACTGCTGAAAATGGTTAATTGATTTTAAAAGATTTTCCAAAATGGCTGCACACTGCTGTTATTATATTGACTATGATAATGCTGGAAAAAGTTTCCCACAACGTTGTATACTGATTGTATTATATTGAATTTAATGCTAAAAGAATCACTAAAAATGTTGAAAATGCTTAATTGATTAGAATATAATGCTTATATTATTTTATTCTTCATATTTGTTAGTCAAATAAATAAATAAATAAATAAATAAATATATATATATATATATATATATATAAAAGTTGTAGAATACATATGCAAATGAATATAGCTTCTGATGATGATGGTACATGAGGAATGCTTGAATATATTGCCGGCATTAGATGTTAAATTGTACATCAAGTTGGCTTGAAGTGACCTGTTGAAATTGTTAGAGATCCGAGAGTTAGAAATTTGGAACTGTTACTTGATGTGTGAATATTATTGTCTTTAAGGATATTTTGTGAGTTTATGTATCTCTTAGGATTCAACAAGCACTTTTGTTAACTTGTTGAATCAACTTGTTTGAACTGAATTGACTTTTCGGGCTTAGGCCTCGTTTTTGCATATCTATTCTCTTATTTTGGCTCTTATAGGCTCAAAGTAAAACAATACTGTATAAGCATCATCTTGATAGGTTTTTCTAAACGATGTGGGAGTTTTGTAATTCTTTGAAATACATAAAACTTCCAACAATCCCTCACATATTTCAAAGAATTAATAAATTATTAAAAGTAAATAATCCCAAGAAAATATACATAATGTACATGGTAATCCAATTTAAGAAAAAGTTTAATGTTTGTTCCTAGGGCATTTAGGCATGCCCCCATGATCCTTAATCAGTGCAGTACTCCAAGCTTGATTACTCCACTTCTCCAACACGTTCCTGCAAATGTTCAAAACCTTCCGCAATTTTTTTTTTTGGAATTGTGAACTTTTACCTGAAAATAGAGAGCACTGAAAATAGCTCCGATCAAATTTATCAGTAGACTTGGAAATTGAGGAATCAAATCTATAGCAAGCATTAATAGGATACTGAGGCCCTCCTAATTCTAACAGAGAACTAAAACATTTTAAAACCTCTATATCACTAATAATTTTCATAATTAATTATCCTTTTACATCGATGGTAGATTTCGAAGTGGCCAAAAATGGTCTTCCTAACAGAATAAGGATTTTTAAATTCTTCTCAAAATCAAGAATAATAAAATCAACAGGGAAATTAAACTATCTAACTTTGACGAATACATCCTCTAATACACCCTTAGGATGCACTAATGATCTATCAGCCAATTAAAGGGTAACTGAAGTATCTCTCAACTCCCCTGAGCCTAATCTCTGGTAAATAGAAAAGAGAATTAAATTGATACCAGCTCCCAAGTCATACATAGCTTTTCCAATATTCACCCCTCCTATTTCTATAGGAATAATGAAACTCCTCGGATCCTTAAGTTTAGGTGGAATCTTTCTAGCGATTACTGCTCTACATTCAACATTGACAATTATTTTCTCACGTTTCCTTTTTGCCCCTAGACACAGTTTCTCTAAGAAATCTAGCATATTTAAGCATCTTATGATATGATAGCCTTTAAGAACTTCGAGGCACCTACTGGCGAAACCTCTTCAACTCTTGTGTTGGAAAAATCATGGGGCCTTTGATTCCAAAGTCTGGTAAAAAAAAAAGAATGGATCTTGCCAAAAATCAACAATGATGGCATCATTTCTATTTTTGTAAAGAACTCTAACCTCTTCTAGGCTAAAAGGTACAACAAAAATTTCCTAGAAACTAATGATTTATAGGTGAAATATTGTGGGATCAACTATATAGGAAGCTTTAAATATCTGGGTATGATTGTTTTAGCTAGTCAAGTTAACAGGCTAGAAAAATGAATAAATTTATCAAACTTTTAAATTTTATGTTTATCTAATTAAATATTTAATTTAAACATAAAATTATGTAACATATGATTGTGGTTTGGAAAGATATTGTGACACTTTTAACTTAGTTTTTCCGTTTAGGCTGGGTTTAGGGTGTTACATTTAGTGGTATTAGAGCCAGGTTAGTCAACACTCGGATTGTGTAATTGAGCCTTTGCGTAACACTATGTGCTTAAAAGTAAAGTATGTTATAGCATGAGCTAAATAACTAAGCTTGGTAAATGACCAAGTCTCCGACGCTGCCTGTATTTTTTTCTGACACATTACGTGCATATTGTACAATGACAACTGATTTTATAGGCTAAATCTACAATCTGAAATAAACTGTCATGGGAATTGATACGAACTCGCCTCGGGATGATTCGAGTCGTAATGTTGCCCAATCGTGAATTTGAGTAAGAGTTGAACGTTTCAAAACAAGCAATGTTTAAACAAATAAAAGGCTTGAAAAAAGAAGGGAAATAGGTTTTAAAACAAATAGCAAAGAAAAGACCTCGACCCACTATCAAGAATGATAGGAGCCGTGGTATATGATGAACCTCGACCCACTATCAAGGATGATAGGAACCTCTGTATAAATGAATCTTGGCCTTTTATCAATGGATGATAAGAACCTTAGTATAAATGAACCTTGACCCTTTATCAATAGATGATAAGAATCTTGGTATAAATGAACGCCACACTTTAAAAGTGATAGGTTCAATAACAAGGAAAGGATAGATGCCACAAGCTAAGCTTGATAAGTCAAATCAATTCCGTAAGAACAAGGAGGATTGGATAACTCACAATTCAAATATTTCATATATATTCAGCAAAAAGTCCTTTTACAAAGGCTAATTTCATCTATTTATAATGTAAGAATAGGCTAGCCGAATGGTCACAAACAATCAACTTAATGTGCCAGTTAAAAGCAAAAATTAAACTCAAGTCTTTTCACATTCTTGAGCCAAATAACTCCATCCTTGAATTCAATTCAATTCAGCTGAATGAATGACTTTAATTATTTGAAAAATGACTCTTGAGTTAGTCATTGGTCAGCCGAATGGACACCAACTCTTAACCAGCTCCTTAATTGGTGTTTGAATGCTTGAAATAACCTTTGAAGTGGCAAAAACGGCGGGTGTGGAAAAGGTTGCTGCTAAAATTAATTTGAATGATATAATGCTCCTTAAACCTTCTTTAAATGATGTATAACTCTTCTTATAACAACTCCCTTGCTTTGTAATCGAAAATGACATGAAAAGCCACTTTATTTAATTTGTAACAGCCTTTAATTGTAACGGTTACGACTTGAAAAGACTCCTGCAATAAACACGTTAAAATGAGCTTATTAAACACATGTAAACACTTATTAAACATAACACACATTAATACTTAACTTAGGTAAATGAACTATGCATTAATTATTCCAGCAACTAGTTAATCAAAGAAGCATCATTAAATAAACTTAACTCATACATCAATAAATAATCCTAGGAACTAGATTAATTAAGAGCAATACTTATTAAATAAAGTTAAACAAAAACACTTATTAATTAAAATAAGATGAGTTGAATAAATGTCCAACAACTCATTTATTAAACTAAGATGCTTAAATGCATGGTTTGAAATGCAAACTAAATGAACAAATGAGTACTTAATGCAAGACTTAATTTAATGATGCAGACTTAAATTAACATGATAGTTACGTAATACATAACTTTATTAAATGCAGAACACACAAAGTGCACGTCTAAAATTAAAAATATGCAAACTTATTAATTTAAATCAAACTATATTAAATTAAAAAAAATCCTTAAAATATTGGCCCAATAATCAATTAGGCTTATGAGATGTTTCATCTTGTAGTTGGGCCCTTCAAGTTTAGGCCAATTCTGAGGTCGGCGAGTTGTGTCAAAACATGATGCGACCGGATTCGCATCGTACCCTCCCTCTTGAAGATGATTTTTTCTCAAATCGGGCCATTTGCTAGAAAAATATTTCTCAGGATCACAAATCAGCCATCCCTCTTTAAGAGCGTACCACTTCAGATTGTCACCTACAAAAGAATAAAACGAATTAGTGACAGAATGAAGGTTAAACCAAGAGAAATTTTCCAAGACTTTATTCATATTTGATAACAAGAAAGGTTTATGAGTCAATCTCAAATGATAATAAAAATACATTAAGAATGCTTCCAAACAAACATGTAATCCAAGCATCTTTTGTTCAGAACACGCATGATTCATATCAAAAGGCAACTTCCATACACCATCGTCACAATCAATTGAACAGAACTTTTTACCAGTTAATGCCTTATCACATAATTGAATAAAAAACACACATGTTTTGGAACATTCGATCATCTTAAATTGCACCTGCAAATCATCATTTAAACAAATTGAATTCATGCAATAAATCAAGGAATGCATATCAACAACATGACCTTTTTGAGTAATATTCTCATTATCTTCTTTCAAAACAAATAATCCATTACTAATCAAAGAAGGACAATAAACCTCATCAAAGTACGAATGCATTTCAGAAAACAAGACATCAACAATGTTTCCATCAATGATCGAAGGGAATGGTTGGTTTTAAAAGATTCAGAAAACTCACCTTGTTTTTACCCATATGAATCATTGGATGGGAATCAATTTGAACAGTACCTTTTTCGGTCAACGTAAACCTCCTCTTTTTGGAGAGATAGTAAAGTCGAAGCTCTTTACTCGAACTAACCTAAATTGTAGAAGAGAAACAACTGATAAACCGTAATTTATACATATTTTTACCCCATGCTTGGAACATTTATGGATGACTTCTCCTTCATTTTAGTGAATTTGATGCTCCTAATCCTTTAATTTCATGTTTTATACTTAGGTGAGCATAGGAAGGCGAAAAGAGCAAGAAATGAACCAAAAATAGACCAAATGGGCTTAAAACAGTGTTTCACACGGCCTAAGCACCTCCACACGAGTGACCCACACGCCCGTGTGAGTCACACGAGAAGGCCACACGCCCGTGTGACATGGCCGTGTCGACTAAAAATTAACTCAGTACTACACACGGTTTAGCACCTTCACACGGGTGTGGCACACGGTTGTGTCCCTATCGAGCCCAAGTCTAATTCTACTTGGAAAAGGCTTATTTTGGGCATTCCAAAGTCTATATAAACACCCTAAAAGAGAATTAGAGGGGACACAGAGGGCAAAACGTAGAAAATACTTGAAGAAAGCCATTAGAATCAACTCGGAAGCAGGATTACATCAAGACTGAAGATCTCCTTTCAATTTCTAGCGAAGTTTTTGGGTTTCTTTATGTTTTGTTGTTTCCCCAATTTTGAGATGTTTTCCCCCATTATTATGAACTAAACTCCCTAAATACCTATGGGAGATGAAATCTATGATGAATCTTATTATTCTTTGATTTATATAATAAATATTTGTTCTTATTCTTAATTGTGAGTTTTAATCCTTATTTTAATATTCCAGGATATTAATTCAGGTTTTTTATGTGCTTATTTAGCGGAGCCAAAGTCCCTGTTTAAGAGTAGATTATTCATAATTAAGCGGAGATGAATGCAATCCTAGAGATAGGACGACGTAAATCTACCGGATTAGAGTCAAATCTAATAGAGGAATCCATAATCCGAGTTAATACGACAATAGAGGTTTTAATTAGAAAGAGATTTCAATTAATCAACCTAGAGTTAATAGTTTCTAGTCTCAAAAGAGATAGTAACGTAAATTAGGGATTTCTACAGAATAAGTCAAATAAATAAATCGTCTAAGTCAAAGGTAATAAGTGAAGTCTAGGTGGATTCTTCCTCGGGTATTGTTTTCTTCATCGGTTTTCCTAAAGTCTTTGTCCAACTTTTGTCTCTATCGCGTTAGTTAGTTAATTAGGTTAGTCAAATTTTAGGTTAAAACAATTCGTCTTTGTTTTAGGCTAAATAATAGAAAAAGAGTTATTACTAGTACTTTTAGTCCTCGTGGATATGATATTTCCAGTCTCACCAGAACTATACTACTGTTCAATAGGTGTGCTTGCCTTAGTCGAATTTTTAGTTAGTTTAGCGACCATCAAGTTTTTGGCGCCGTTGTCGGGGACTAAGATATTAGGAACACTTAATTTTTATTACTTTAGCCATTATTTTTTTTAAATTTTGTTTTTATTTTTATTTTTATTTACTAAATTCTTTTTTATTTTATTCTGATAGGTTTTCATAGTTTATGACTAGAAGAAACCCGCCGGGACTGTTACTTTTTGATACTAAGATCGAAAGCACAGCTCGCAAAAATTAAAGAGAAATAAGGCAAAGCCTACAATGCATAGATGAAAGACAAGAGGATGATATCCATACTACAAACGAGGAGATGGCTGATAATCAGAATAATCCGCTACCTCCTACGATTGTTGCAAATCCAGTAGAAGAGAATCCTGCTCCTCGTACTATGTATGATTATATTAAACCTACTTTAATAGAAACTGAATCGAGTATACTTAGGCCTGCTGTTGCTGCAAATATTTGAACTGAAATCTAACACGATTCAAATGATACAACAGTTTGTTCAGTTTGATGGTTTGCAGGACGAGGATCCAAACACTCATTTAGCAAATTTTCTGGAACTCTGCGACACCTTTAAGATCAATGGCATTTCTGATGATGCCATTCGCCTTCGGTTATTTCCCTTTTTATTGAGGAATAAGGCTAAACAGTGGTTGAACTCGTTACCACGAGGGTCAATCACTACTTGGGAACAAATGACCGAAAAATTTTTACTTAAATATTTTTCGCCGGCTAAAACGACTAAATTGAGAAATGATATCTCTTCTTTTGTGCAGATAGATTTAGAAACACTTTACGATGCATGGGAGAGATATAAGGACCTACTATGAGGGTGCCTTCACCATGGGCTACCTCTATGGCTGCAAGTTCAGACTTTTTACAACGGTGTAACCCCTCAACAAGGCAACTTATCGACGCAGCCGCTGGTGGAACTTTAAACAACAAAACACGTGAAGAAGCTTACGAATTTATTGAAGAGATATCACTGAATAACTATTAGTGGCAAGTCATGACAATAAAGTCGACAAAAGCAGCCAGTGTTTTCAACCTCGACGCGGTTACTATGCTATCTAACCAGGTAAAACTTTTAAATAAAAAGATTGACAAGTTGTATGATTCTACCCAGGTACATCTAGTGATGAAGTGCGATTCAAATGGAGGAGGAGTACTCACAGAATATCAATCCTTCAACCCTAACATCGAGGAGGAACGAGTTCAATATATGGGTAATAATAATTTTAGACCTTAAAATAACCCATACAGTAACACTTATAATGCAGGTTGGAGGAACCATCCCAACTTCTCGTGGGGTGGCAAGGAAATCAAAGGCCACAACATCTCCCAGGTTTTCAACAACCACCTTACCAGCAGGAAAAGAAGCTGAACCTTGAAGAGATGCTAACAAAATTTATCTCGGTGTCAGAAACTCGTTTTCAGAATACCAAAACAACACTTAAGAATCAATAAGCGTCGATCCAAGGGCTCGAAACTCAGATAGGCCAGCTTGCTAAATTAATTTCTGAACGACCACAAGGTAGCTTGCCGAGTAATACTGAATCTAACCCAAGGGAACAGCTTAATGCGATTACTGTTCGTGATGAGGAAATGTTAGTTGAACCTGAACCAGAACCGAGACAAGGAATTATGGTAAGTAAAGGTAAGAATGAGGTGTACCATAGCGAGCAAAAACCAGTAAGTAGAGAATATAAACCTCGTGTGCCATATCCCAGTGCGACAAGGAAAGACCACACGGACGAACAATTTGGTAACTTCCTTAAATTATTAAAGAAATTACACATTAATTTATCGTTTATTGAAGCTCTTTCGCAGATGCCAAACGTAGTTAAATTTTTAAAGGAGCTTTTAGGAAATAAGCGAAAGTTGGATGAGGCGTCGCTTGTGGAGTTAAACGTAGTTTGCTCAGCCATTCTACAGAATAAGCTGCCCAACAAATTGAAAGATCCAGGAAGTTTTACGATTCCTTGTTTAATTGGTATTCTAAACATTAACAATGCTTTGGCTGATTTAAGGGCAAGTATTAATGTCATGCCCTATAAAATGTTTAAACAACTAGGTCTTGGGAAACTCAAACAAACTAGGATGAGCATTCAGTTAGCAGATAAAACCATTAGATTTCCTAGGGGTATCGTTGAAGACGTACTTTTCTAAATCGATAAATTTATATTCCCAATTGATTTTGTTGTTCTAGATATGGAAGAGGATAGTGACGTGCCTTTAATTTTAGGACGACCCTTTTTAGCAACTGCTAGAACTATCGTTGATGTTGGCACAGGTGAATTGATACTTAGTGTAGACGATGACACGATTACTCTTCAAGTTCGTGATTTTGCTAAAATATCTAGTAATCGAGATGATTGTTTAAATTCTGATAATTTGAGTAATGTTACAACTCAAACTTCTTTGCAGGAGATCCATAAGAAGAACGTGATGGAGCCGCATTCTAATCCATGCCACAAAAATAGAGCAACTGACGAAGAACGCAGGCTTCAGATTGATGAACTAGATGAATGGCGAACACATGTCAAGGAGAAACCAAAAACACACGATAAACCAAAACCGCACCATGAAGGACTCAAAGTTTTATCGAATCAACTTAAGGTTGGAGATAAAGTATTATTAGATGCAGCAGACCCTCGTGTTGCCACGTCTGAACCTAATAGAGCAATCCCTTTTACGATACTCAACATTTTCCCATACGGTACAGTCGAAGTAACTCATTTCAAATTCGACACTTTTAAGGTAAAAAGTACTCGTCTAAAACCCTATTTTGATAAGATTGATAGTAGGAATGAGGAGTTTAAACTCCTTGAACCACTATGACCATGCAACGGAGAGGTAAGTCGAGCTTAGACTCTAAATAAGTGTTTCTCAGGAGGCAACTCGGGCACTAACACCGCTAACTAGTTTATTTTTGCTATTTCTGATGTTTTTGTGCAGGTACAGTGGCCCACACAGCCTAGACACACGGGCGTGTCTTTGGCCGTGTGGAAACAGGGGTACAAAATCCCCAAATATCAAGCCACACAGCTATAAAGTCAATCTACATGACCGTACGACACGACCGTGTGACGCACACGGCCTGGACACACGAGCGTGTCCTAGGCCGTGTGAAAACTAGAGCTAAAATTTTCAAATTAAAATAAGTCAGGATACCACATAGGCGAGGCCCACGGCTGTGTGTTCGGACACACGGGCGTGTAGGGTACCACACGGGCGTGGGAGAAGCGAACAACATTGCACACGGTCCTGCGATATGACTGTATTAACAACACGGCCAGGACACACGGGCATGTCCTGTAACGCCCCCACACCCGAAACCGTCACCGGAGTCAAGCTTGAGGTGTTACTAAACTTATCTTACCTTTTAAACAACTCTAAACCACTTATTTTAATTTTCGGAACAAACTGTTTTTCTGCGTCATAGCTGCTTAAAAATTCATTTCTCGAGTTTCAAAACTCGAAATTAAGATCCGTAAATTTTTCCTGAAACTAGACTCATATATCTATCTACTAATTTTTTTTTTAGAATTTTTTAATTATCCAATTAGTACAGTTTATTAGTTAAAGTTACCCCTGTTTCAGAATTCAACTGCACTGACCTCTACTTACTACGAACCACTTTTCTCCCTATAAAAAATTAATATAACTATACCGTTTATTTATATTAAAACTAGATTCAATAAGGATTCTAAACATATAAATTAAACCAGCTAATTATTTTTGTACAATTTATGGTGAATTTCCAAAGTTGAAACAGGGGATCTAGAATTTTCTCTGACCCTGTTTCACTAAAACTGAGATATCTCATAAAATATAATACCTTTGCCTGTTTTGCTTATTCCATAAGAAAATAGACATAATAATATTTAATTTCATATATTATTCACCATCAAACCATGTCTCTACGATTTTTAGTAATTTTTCAAAATCACATTATTTCTGATACTTGAATCTGTTTTTAAGTTACTTTCACATTTTTCTTAGTTTTCATGTGATAGTTACTACTTATTCATACATACAATTAAACATGTATATCATCAGCCATTCTATTAACTAATCACTAGCAAGTATTTACACATCATTCATTGATCATATCATATCAAAAGAAACCAAGTTCCTATACATGCCATATACAAAACTAAACGTCTAACTATACCAATGTGATTTCTTCGATAGTGTGATCGGGTCTCCGACGTTTCCTTCGATCCCCGAGTGGCTTGATAAAAACTATAAGAAAAAGAAAATAAAGAGAGTAAGCACTAGGCTTAGTAAGCTTACAAGCAAATAAATTACAACATTCAAAGATAATGAATGATTATACATAATGTCACCTAGCCTCATAAACTTTCTTTACTTCTCATTTTCTACCTTCTTCTTTACTTACTTACCTTCTTTCTTACCTGACCTTTCACTATTCATAAATATAATCTACCTTCCCTTTTGCTGATAATTCACTGTAATTTAACATGTACAATGACCCATTGAACCACTCGGAATACTAAGGATACTTTGGGTCGTTCTGCTCTATCAATATCTCGCTTAATGCCATGTCTTCGACATGGACTTACATGAATTATTCCTGTCTCCAATGCCATATATATATAATATGGGCTTACATGGCTCATTCCTGTCTCCAAAGCCATATAACTGATATGGACTTACATGGCTCATTTCTCTCTGTCTGTCCCGTCTGTCAACCCCAATATCCTAATATTCCTAAGGTTCAAACGGGGCTTCCTAATGCTTTTTCTCTGTCACTTACCTTTAATTCGACTTTAAATATCCTCATAAAATAAGTATATAAATTCTGAAATTAACAATAATAATGTAAAATAAAAGAACATTGCATTTATTTATCAGAACTTACCTCGTATGCAAAAATAGCTACTTTTACCATTTCGTCCACAACTTGGTATTTTCTCCATTTTAGCTTGAATTTCAGTTTTCCTTGCTCTATCATTTAAAATATAGTCTAATTAGGACTCAAATTATTCAAATTAACCCAAAATCATATTTTGGCAAAATTACAATTTTGCCCCTAAACTTTTGCATATTTACACTTTTTCCCCAAAGCTCGTAAATTAAACTTCAGCCTATTTTCTTATGTTTCATGACATGCTGGTCATTTTTCCCTTCTATGGCAGCATCAAATTCATACTCTAACAAGCACTTATGACTATTAGGTATTTTTACCGATTAAGTCCTTTTACTCGTTTTTGCTTAAAACCAGAGTAGTACAAGTTGTCTAACATAATTTAAAACCTCATATTCTATCATAAAACACCAAAATACACAAATTTCACCTATGAGTATTTTTCCAAATATGAACCCTAACTTAAATTATTGCTAGCATAAGCTTTATCGAACTCACGGGACTCAAAACGTAAAGAACATTAAAAACGGGCTTGGAATCACTTACCATGGAGCTTGAAAGCTTGAAACAAACCCTAGCTATGGAGAACCCTTGAAATTTCGTCCTAATGAAGAAGATGGACAAAAATTGGCTTTTAATTTTGTTTTTAATTCATTTTACCCTAAAATGACCAAAATGCCCTTACTACTAAACTTTCCAAAAATTCCTTCCATGTCCTAATTTTGTCCATGAACTTAAAATTGGTCAAATTCTATTTAAGACCTCCTAATTAATATTTCAAAGCAATTTCATACTAAAAACTTCTAGAATGCAAGTTTTGCAAATTATTCGATTTAGTCCCTAATATCAACTTAAGCACTTTATGCATAGAATTTCATCACGAAATTTTCACACAATCATGCAAACATATCATAGACCTCAAAATAATAATAAAATAAATTTTTCTACCTTGAATTTGTGGTTTCACAACCACTATTCCGTTTAGGCCTTATTTCGGGATGTTACATTTCTCCCCCCTTTAGGGATTTTCGTCCCAAAATCTTACAATGAAAAGATTTGGGTCTTGTTTTTCGCATAGCCTCTTCGGGTTCCCATGTAGCCTCGTCTACCCCATGCCTATTCCATAGTACTTTCACAAGTACAATACTTTTGTTCCTTAATTGCTTTACCTCTCGAGCTAGAATCTTTACTGGTTCTTCACCGTAAGTCATGTCTGACTGAATCTCAACCTCTGTCTGAGAAATTACATGTGACGGATCTGAACGATAACGACGTAGCATAGACACATGAAATACATTATGAATCTTCTCTAACTCAATCGGCAAAGCTAACCGATATGCTAATGGTCCGACTCTCTCAATCACTTCAAACGGTCCAATAAAACGTGGACTTAGTTTGCCTTTCTTGCCAAATCTGAGAACTTTCTTCCACGGGGATACTTTCAAAAAAAAAATTGTCACCAACTTGGTACTCAATCTCTTTTCTCTTCAAATCTGCATACGACTTTTGTCTGTCTGAGGCTGCTTTTAAGCAATCTCTGATGATTTTTACTTTCTCTTCTGTTTCCTTAACTAGATCAACTCCGTAAATCTGATTTCCCTTAAGCTCTGTCCAATACAAAGGTGTGCGACATTTACGTCCATACAAAGCTTCATAAGGTGCCATCTTCAAACTCGACTGATAACTATTATTGTAGGCAAATTCTACTAATGGTAAATATTTTTTCCCAACTGCCTTGAAATTCCAATACACAGCATCTAAGCATATCTTCAAGTACCTGAATAACTCTCTCTGACTGACCGTCGGTTTGAGGATGGAAAGCTGTACTAAAACTCAACTTTGTGCCCAAAGCCTTCTGTAATTTCTTCCAAAACCGTGAAGTAAATCTTGGATCTCTGTCTGAAATAATCGATAATGGCACTCCATGTAGTCTAACTATCTCTGAAATGTATAACTCAGCCAACTTGTCAAGTGAGTAATCCATACGGATTGGGATAAAATGAGCCGACTTAGTTAACTTATCAATCACAACCCATATTGCATCTTTCTTTCTCGATGTAAACGGCAATCCTGTCACAAAATCTATAGTAACTCGATCCCATTTCCACTCAGGGACTAGCACAGTCGCAATAAACTCAAAGGTATCTCGATGTTCGGCCTTTATCTGCTGACAGATCAAGCATCTAGAAATAAACTCTGAAATGCCCTTCTCATTCCTACCCACTGACAGTCGGATATCATCATTTAACCCATCCTCAAACCTTTTACACATGATAGCCTCTGTGGACACACATTCTTGAGCATATTTATTGAGCTCGACAAATTCACGCTCATAATCGGTTACTGAATCATATTGCCTTGTTTCAATTCCAGAATTCTTTTCTCTCTCGGTCAATAAACCTCTAATCGATGTACTTTTATGAAATTCCTCCTGAAAGAAATCCCAAGTGACCCTCTCCTTTGGTACAAGCTGATATAAGTCTCTTCCACGATGGTAGTAGGTGAGTCTCCAAAAAGTGATACTACACATTTCGTACATTCCTCGGTGTACAAGATAATTAAATCAAAGACTCGATAGTATTTTCTAACCAAAATTTTGCTCTTTCTGCATCATCATGTTTTGTTGCTCGGAACTCTTACGCCCCTTGTTTCCCGATTCTATCAATGGTGGCTTTTCTCTTATCATTGTACCTGTGGATGGGAAGCTTGAGCTACATGGTAGCCTCGAGAGTCATGAGGGGGTGGAGGTCTAACTACCGGATTCGCATTTAACGAACTCGGCAAACCAATTATTCAAAGCTTGGAAGAGAGCTTCTCGAGTCACTCCTCCCGATTAATCATTCATGGCCTATTCTCGGATGGCGCTACCCTTCGCGCGGAGCGGCGCATTACTTTCTACATCATCATCACCAGCTCGCTCGGGATCCATTACAATAAAACAAAATATTTAAAAATCGTCAGGAGTCGTCACACTATCAAAAAACAGGTATGGCATGTATAACTAGACATTTACTCACACTAACTGTTCCGAGAACCGACTAAACCTGCTCTGATACCAATAAATGTAACGCCCCCACACCCGAAACCGTCACCGGAGTCAAGCTTGAGGTGTTACTAAACTTATCTTACCTTTTAAACAACTCTAAACCACTTATTTTAATTTTCGGAACAAACTGTTTTTCTGCGTCATAGCTGCTTAAAAATTCATTTCTCGAGTTTCAAAACTCGAAATTAAGATCCGTAAATTTTTCCTGAAACTAGACTCATATATCTATCTACTAATTTTTTTTTTAGAATTTTTTAATTATCCAATTAGTACAGTTTATTAGTTAAAGTTACCCCTGTTTCAGAATTCAACTGCACTGACCTCTACTTACTACGAACCACTTTTCTCCCTATAAAAAATTAATATAACTATACCGTTTATTTATATTAAAACTAGATTCAATAAGGATTCTAAACATATAAATTAAACCACCTAATTATTTTTGTACAATTTATGGTGAATTTCCAAAGTTGAAATAGGGGATCTAGAATTTTCTCTGACCCTGTTTCACTAAAACTGAGATATCTCATAAAATATAATACCTTTGCCTGTTTTGCTTATTCCATAAGAAAATAGACATAATAAGATTTAATTTCATATATTATTCACCATCAAACCATGTCTCTACGATTTTTAGTAATTTTTCAAAATCACATTATTTCTGATACTTGAATCTGTTTTTAAGTTACTTTCACATTTTTCTTAGTTTTCATGTGATAGTTACTACTTATTCATACATACAATTAAACATGTATATCATCAGCCATTCTATTAACTAATCACTAGCAAGTATTTACACATCATTCATTGATCATATCATATCAAAAGAAACCAAGTTCCTATACATGCCATACACAAAACTAAACGTCTAACTATACCAATGTGATTTCTTCGATAGTGTGATCGGGTCTCCGACGTTTCCTTCGATCCCCGAGTGGCTTGATAAAAACTATAAGAAAAAGAAAATAAAGAGAGTAAGCACTAGGCTTAGTAAGCTTACAAGCAAATAAATTACAACATTCAAAGATAATGAATGATTATACATAATGTCACCTAGCCTCATAAACTTTCTTTACTTCTCATTTTCTACCTTCTTCTTTACTTACTTACCTTCTTTCTTACACCGACCTTTCACTATTCATAAATATAATCTACCTTCCCTTTTGCTGATAATTCACTGTAATTTAACGTGTACAATGACCCATTGAACCACTCGGAATACTAAGGATACCGGGTCGTTCTCGCTATCAATATCTGCCAATGCCATGTCTTCGACATGGACTTACATGAATTATTCCTGTCTCCAATGCCATATATATATAATATGGGCTTACATGGCTCATTCCTGTCTCCAAAGCCATATAAGCGATATGGACTTACATGGCTCATTTCTGTCTGTCTGTCTGTCAATCAACCCCAATATCCTAATATTCCTAAGGTTCAAACGGGCTTCCTAATGCTTTTTCTCTGTCACTTCGCCTTTAATTCGACTTTAAATATCCTCATAAAATAAGTATATAAATTCTGAAATTAACAATAATAATGTAAAATAAAAGAACATTGCATTTATTTATCAGAAACTTACCTCGTATGCAAAAATAGCTACTTTTACCATTTCGTCCACAACTTGGTATTTTCTCCATTTTAGCTTGAATTTCAGTTTTCCTTGCTCTATCATTTAAAATATAGTCTAATTAGGACTCAAATTATTCAAATTAACCCAAAATCATATTTTGGCAAAATTACAATTTTGCCCCTAAACTTTTGCATATTTACACTTTTTCCCCAAAGCTCGTAAATTAAACTTCAGCCTATTTTCTTATGTTTCATGACATGCTGGTCATTTTTCCCTTCTATGGCAGCATCAAATTCATACTCTAACAAGCACTTATGACTATTAGGTATTTTTACCGATTAAGTCCTTTTACTCGCTTTTGCTTAAAAACCGAGTAGTACAAGTTGTCTAACATAATTTAAAACCTCATATTCTATCATAAAACACCAAAATACACAAATTTCACCTATGGGTATTTTTCCAAATATGAACCCTAACTTAAATTATTGCTAGCATAAGCTTTATCGAGCTACCGGGACTCCGAAAACGTAAAGAACATTAAAAACGGGGCTTGGAATCACTTACCATGGAGCTTGAAAGCTTGAAACAAACCCTAGCTATGGAGAACCCTTGAAATTTCGTCCTAATGAAGAAGATGGACAAAAATTGGCTTTTAATTTTGTTTTTAATTCATTTTACCCCTAAATGACCAAAATGCCCTTACTACTAAACTTTCCAAACATTCCTTCCATGTCCTAATTTTGTCCATGAACTTAAAATTGGTCAAATTCTATTTAAGACCTCCTAATTAATATTTCAAAGCAATTTCATACTAAAAACTTCTAGAATGCAAGTTTTGCAAATTATTCGATTTAGTCCCTAATCTCAACTTAAGCACTTTATGCATAGAATTTCATCACGAAATTTTCACACAATCATGCAAACATATCATAGACCTCAAAATAATAATAAAATAAATTTTTCTACCTTGAATTTGTGGTTTCACAACCACTATTCCGTTTAGGCCCTATTTCGGGATGTTACATGTCCATAAGCAGTGTGACGAATAGTCATAAAATTTTTGGGATAAACACGGGCTGGATGCGAGCAACACGGGCGTGTGACACTACCGTGTGGCCTAACACGGGGCTCACACGACCGTGTCCCTTTTTTAAACCCTCAACCCTACTCTTTTGTCTTCTTCTTCTTCAATCTCTTTCCCCTAAAACCCTAGCCGCCGTACCCTCTCACCTCAGCCCCCTCCTCCTTCCCCCACCGACAGGCCACCCTTAGCTCTCATTTCCTCCTTTATTTTCTTCCCTCCTTACATTCCACGTTTTCTTCCTCCTCCTTCCCCATTTTCCTCTTAACCGCACCTCTTCACCAGCGCACTGCACGGCTCACTCCCCACGCCCGTGTCCCGCCTCACACTCTCCACTATCTGGTCGACCAGCTCCGCCCTCCGCCCGTACTCACCCCCGACCACTGCTTGTGGTTACCCCTTTCACCTTCAACTATTTTATTTTTGTTTTAGTTATTTCTTTACTTATTTTGTTTTGTTATTTATTAGTTGTTATTTCATTATTTTTCTCTTTACTTAATTTTTCCTAACCTTCATTGTTATTCTTCATTCTATTTTGCTAACATTTTTTTTATGATTATTTCTCTTATTATTATTCCTATTACTTTATTATAGTTCTTTGTTTTGTTTGCTTTATTTTTATCTGATTTTTATTAGTACTAGCTTCCTTCGGTTCTTGTTTCATTTTTATTCTTTAATACTTTTTGTTTTTATTCTATTATTCTAGTCTTTGTTTAGTATTAGGGAATTTTCTTTTTAGGACTATAGTTTTATTTCTTAGGTTCAATATTTGGCGATATTTGACTTCTATTATTTTTAGGAATATAATAACAAACACACGAGGCAAGAAAACAACTGTTCTCTCTTCGAAAAAGCGAAAGGGTCCTGGCGCAACCTCCTCGAGCGCCTCGACCGAAGCTTGTCACCCTCTACTTTGGTTCTTGTCAAACCCACAGAAAGACCTATTTCAGCTTTTGCGGGTACGACCGCTAGGAGTGAGACGATGTATTGATTGGGCCACTCTGGAGCAGGTCTAACTTGCTCACCTCGTTCGATTCCATCTCGACACCGTACCATTGGATCGGTTTTTTTCAATCATCGAGCCCATATATTCAGAGATGACATTGGAGTTTTGCACTACTTTTCATCTACAACACGTGATGAACACACATGATGAGGCTGGGACTATTATTTTTTGACTTGGTGGACTTGTCAGGCATATGAGTGTGCCCGAATTTAGAGCTGCTTTGGACCTCTACACGGAGGAGTTCATGTCTGTCGAGAACTTCCTCCAACTTCATCGACACATTAATTATTCCCCTTCATGCTGTTGGACCGATCTCACAAGTGGCCAGATTATATATGACGTGAGTCGCTCGAAGGTGACTACTCTTCCTCCAGCATTTCGATACATTAATGCCATCTTGGCTCATACTTTGACTGGGAGGAGAGAGAACACTGGAGTAGTTAGAACCACTGACGCATACTTCTTATGGAGCATGGCAACTAGCCATGTATTCAACTTAGCATATTTCATTGCCCTCGCCTTTCGCCATCAGACGGATCGCCATAGAAGGGGCCCCATCTGCCTTAGCCCTTACGTTACTCGCCTCACTCGACATTTTGGCCTCTTCGACACTCCAGAGATGTCATCGACACTCACACTAGTCGGCCAGATGTCTCATCAGGAAATTTTTAGCATGATTCACATGAGGATGATAGAGCGACGCCGTGGATTCGACCCCCCTTAGTACAGACTTGTCCAATCTGATGGCTAGGATGAACCAGAGGATATTACTGATGATGTCCCTCCCCTTCACGAGGATCCACCTCAGCCACCACCATCGGGCCATCGACATACTCCCTTCACTGCGAGCTTTCGAGGAGTTTACTGATTGCCGTCGATACTGTACTTAGTGGTTCGACAGTCTTGATGCGAGGTTTGACAGTATGGATGAGACTTTGTGGCAGATTCGTGAGCACCTCCATATCGCTCCTCCAGTGCCATCAGATCACGACACCGACGATGAGGACCTTTGAGTCCATTTATTTTATTTTATTTTTATTTTTATTTTTATTTTTCTTTCAGAAAACTTATGTTTTTATATTTTGAACTATGTTTATCTTAATGGTTATTATCGAATAAATCTTAATTCCCTTCCACAGTGGTATTTATTTTCTTATTAGTAACTCAGAATCATGCCTTTCATTGGTCATATCTACAAATCCAGCCTTCGCTATTCCAAGGATCCCATCCAAAAATTCAGGGCAGTTTCGCTTCTCTCCCTCTCTTGATATTATGCTTATATTGTTATTATATATATTTGTACATTAAGGACAATGTACATCTTAAGTGTGGGGAGGTTATTTACATGATTACCAGAAAATCCCTAAATTTTTATCTTCTTCTCAAATAATTTTCTCATATCATTATTAGAGTGAATTCTGATTGATTTATAGCTTTTATTGATATGTTTTAAATTAAATTATAGGTAATTATGCATTGATTGTTTATACTTTGAGACATTAGAGAATCAAGCATGATAAGTTTACTTTTGAGAATTAAAATTGCTAGGTTATTTCTCTAAATTGAGGTATTATCTTGAAATTTTGAATTTGCAGGATTGACATCAAAACCCATAAATTTCATGAGATTTTGAGCCTTTTAGAGCATATATCTTTCTTGCTCACTTATTTTATTGGTTATGAGTGTATCAACATTGATTTGTTATTCTAGAACTTGCATCGATTATTTATATCAAGACCACACCTTTGATGTGATATACTAAAATGATAAAGGCACTTAGGTTTTAACCCGTTTACCCCATAAAAAGCCTACCACATAATTGACCCCTGGTGAACCCTTTTGGGCCTTAACCTTTATTTCTTGATTTTTCCCTTAATAATAACCCACAATTTAACCCTTTTTTATTCATTAAGAATTTCTCCCTTTTCATTGACTCCTTTTTATCGAAATTTGATTTAATTAGTTACCTAACTATTTTTGTTCATTATAGTTGCTAAATTTTCACCTATGATGAATCTTAAAAAAAAAAACGTATATTTTCATTCAGTTACATATTGTCTAAAGAGCTTGGATAAGTTAAAGTTGTTATATTGAGAAAAAGATCACATCATTTGCTTTAGATAGTTCAAATTCTGGCACTACTTTGTAATTCAGTACTTAGCTTCATTCTTCTAAGTTAGGTAACCTATTTAAATTAATCTCGATTTTAACCCTCTTTTTCAGCATTTATCCACACCTTTAACCCAAGCCCCATTACAACCTTGCTAAAGACCTTTTGATTTGTGTACATCTCATTTATAGTGGTGGAGATTTGATTTTCTTGCAAGCTTGTGGTAATAACTTTTCATGTTTGACTATTGGGT
This sequence comes from Gossypium anomalum, assembly GCA_025698475.1. Classification (NCBI taxonomy): domain Eukaryota; kingdom Viridiplantae; phylum Streptophyta; class Magnoliopsida; order Malvales; family Malvaceae; genus Gossypium; species Gossypium anomalum. Next base: position 55,728,274 of record CM046956.1, read on the forward strand.
GCTTAGTTGTTAAACCTTAAACACTTTGAGTGATTTGAGTGAATATTTAGTAAGGATGTCAACCCTTGTGATTTGGTATTAAAGATAATTACTTAGATAAAGGGGGATGCCTAAAATTTTATGATTAAAATGCTCAACTTTGATTATTTGAAACTTTAATGTTCTTTTAGTTAAACTCTCAATGTATGATTGCTTGTGGATTATTTTGAAACATTATTGATGAGAATTATAAGTTGAGAAGGGTTTATTTTAATTGTGAGTTGAGGATTTTGCTTAAGGACAAGCAAATGCTCAAGTGTGGAATATTTGATAAATCGTAATTTATACATATTTTTACCCTATGCTTGGCACATTTATGGATGACTTCTCCTTGATTTTAGTGAATTTGATGCTCCTAATCCTTTAATTTTATGTTTTATATTTAGGTGAGCATAGGAACGCGAAAAGAGCAAGAAACGGGCCAAAAATAGACCAAATGGGCTTAAAACAATGTTTCACATGGCCTAAGCACTTCCACACGGGAAGGCCACACGCTCGTGTGACATGGCCGTGTCGACTAAAAATTAACTCAGTATTACACACGGTTTGAGCACCTTCACACGGGCGTGGCACACGTCCGTGTCCCTGTTGAGCCCAAGTCTAATTCTACTCGAAAAAGGCTTATTTTGGGTTATTTTGGGAATTCCAAAGTCTATATAAAACACCCTAGAAGAGGATTAGAGGGGACACGGAGGGCAGAACGTAGAAAATACTCGAAGAAAGCCATTCGAATCTGCTCGGAAGTAGGATTACATCAAGATTGAGGATCTCCTTTCAATTTCTTACGAATTTTTTGGGTTTCTTTATGTTTTGTTTTTTCCCCAATTTTGAGATGTTTCCCCCCATTATTATGAACAAAACTCCCTAAATACCTAAGGGAGATGAAACCTATGATGAATCTTATTATTCTTTGATTTATATGATAAATATTTTTTCTTATTCTTAGTTGTGAGTTTTAATCCTTGTTTTAATATTCCAGTCTTTTAATTCAGGTTTTTGATGTGCTTATTCAGTGGAGCCAAAGTCCCTGTTTAAGAGTAGATCATTCATAATTAAGCGAAGTTGAATGCAATCCTAGAGAGAGGACGACGTAAATTCGCCGGATTAGAGTCAAATCTAATAAGGAAATCCATAATTCGAGTTAATGCGACAATAGGGGTTTTAATTAGAAAGAGATTTCAATTAGTCAACCTAGAGTCAATTGTTTCTAGTCTCAAAAAAGATAGTAACATAAATTAGGGATTTCTATAGAATAAGTCAAATGAATAAATCGTCTAAGTTAAATGTAATAAGTGAAGTCTAGGTGGATTCTTGCTTGGGTATTGTTTTCTTCATCGGTTTTCCTAAAGTTTTTTCCAACTTTTGTCTCTGTCACGTTAGTTAGTTAATTAGGTTAGTAATATTTTAGGTTAAAACAATTCCTCTTTATTTTTAGGCTAAAAAATAGAAAAAGAGTTATTACTAGTAATTTTAGTCCTCGTGGATACGATATTTCTGATCTCACCAGAACTATACTACTATTCGATAGGTGCGCTTGCCTTAGTCGAATTTTTAGTTAGTTTAGTGACCATCAACAACTCGCACTTCTCAAAGTGTCACCTTCACGAAAAGTAAAGTGGTTAGTGACACCATAGATGTTGAACTTTAAGGGACATGCTGAATCGATGCCAAGATAAAAAATATGAGTTGGCCATACCTTTTTGAGATGACACAAGAAATTTATGGACAACCAAATAAAATGATCAAGGAACGATTTGATATTGTATTCAGAATTTTTAAATTTCGTTCCCTTAGTCAAAAGCCAAGCATCAAACAAATAAAAATTGGTCGCACAAAATTTGGAATGCTTGATTTTTCCACATATCGAACCAAAATAGCAAATTCCAGGTTTAAACACATAAGTTTGTTCACTTGTTAGAAAATGCAACAAAGGTTTCATGCGTGTCATGATTTCAAACATGTTGTTCCAAAAGAATTTGTGCATATATGAAAACAAACAATCAAAATTCCTTACATTCATCAGGACAGGTGGGCACAAATTTAAAGATTTCGCACAAGGCAGTAGTTGATTCACATAACCACCACAATCAAACAACTTAAATGTCTTTTGTGAAGAACCGTTACCATGTAAGATGATATTATGTGCTTGCCGATTTAATCAGACATCATCAACAAGTTTTTCACCACAAAACAAGTCAAGAGAACATCGCCTCATACTTCCACTTAAAATGGACTTATTAACCACAAACAAAGAATAAGGGTTAATTAAATCAAAATGAGGGGATCTTTTATGAATTAAGCCATCGAAAATTTTACCGACAACTTTCAAACCTGTTTGCCGTGGCTCGATTTCTAAAGACTTTTTATCTTTGAACACTTGCGGTTGGATTTTATCTTCAACCTTTCCTTTTCCGATCATACGAAAGCATCTCTCATTGGGAAAGTATTGAAGTTGAAGTTCGTCACACGAATTGTTAGGAACTTGAAAAGAAGAAGTAAGACAAGAAGAACTGACAGATTGGTTAGTGGAAACAACACTCTCTTTTTCTTGCTCTCTATCAACTTTTTCTTTCATTTCTTTTTCTTCGAGAACAATTGTTTCTTCCACACTTTCTTTTTGCTCACTCTCTTTTTCAACTTTACTTTCTTTCACACACTCTTTTACTTTTTTGATTTCTTTTTCTTTTTCAACTTCTTTTTCTCTTTTCTCGATTTCTTTTAGAATCCACTCGTTTTCTCTCATGATCATTTTTTGCCTCTCTTTTCTTTTTGTTTCTTTTTCTCTTGTTTTTTCTTTACAACTTGAAGATAATACAAGTGAATCAGCATGATAAGTATTTTATTCGAAAGATCAAAAATCATTTAGATAGAATTCACGATCAATTCTTCGTGAATGAGTCTTTGTGGATGCATACGAAGAGTTACTTGGGCTCCCTCATTCGTTATCTCGAAAGACCTTAGTCTTGAAGCTTTCTTTCTTTCTACTCAAATTTCTTGTTGAATAGGTATGACGATAGAAATCTCTTCTCGAGTAGTCATCGGATGTGTGTCTCCGTAATGTTCTTGACTCTGTTTTTTGACTAGGTGAATTTTGCTTCCGTTGAGCTCTTGCTCGATGGTCTAGCTTTTCTTGGATAGGCTTGATTTTTCGATCGAGCATGCACTCCATCTCTTTCAACAAATATTGAAATTCAAAGGCTGAAAACTCTTCTCGAGACATGATTAATAGATGAAAAGAAAAGTGAATAAAACAAAATAAAAATGAATGTCTCACCACAAACCTCACTAGTCACTCACAAGAAAATTTGAATGGCACTCACACTCGTGTTTGCACTCGAGATTGACTTTTTCAACGTTCTAATGCTCTCCCAACACTTGTGCCTTTTACCACTCACTCCACTTTTCTAAGTTCTTAAGAAATTACTTGAACTTCAGAATTGTTGTTGTGGGTCGGCTTACAAACTTGATGTTTGGGTTACAAAGGATAATATTGTAGGACAATGGATAGGCTAGAAACAAAGGAAACGAAAAAAAAAATTAAGTGTGGCTGAATGGTAAGAAGATTGATTGTGTATCTTTGAGCAGCAAATGGATAAATCCAAACAAAGCACTTGAACCTTTTTTTTTTTCACGATTTTGAAAAAAAAAATTAATATTCACTCGTTGAATATATATAATTCTTTTTTAAAAAATTTTTTTTTGAATTTTTTCGAATGTAAAATAATATACCGGGATGCCGAACACGTCGATTCTCACTCCAAATTTGCTAGCCCTAATACCAATTTGATCCGAACTCACCTCGGGTTGATTCGGGTCGTAATGTTGCCCAATCGTGAATTTGAGTAAAAGTTGAACGTTTCAAAACAAATAAGGTTTAAACAAATAAAAGGCTTGAAGAAAGAAGGGAAATAGGTTTTAAAACAAACAACAAAGAAAAGACCTAGACCCACTATCAAGGATGATAGGAACCTCGGTATAAATGAACCTTGACCCTTTATCAATGGATGATAAGAACTTCGGTAGAAATGAACGCCACACTTTGAAAGTGATAAGTTCAATAACAAGGAAAGGATAGACGCCACAAGCTAAGCTTGATAAGTCAAATCAATTCCGTAAGAACAAGGAGAATTGGATAACTCACAATTCAAATATTTCATATATATTCAGCAAAAAGTCCCTTTACAAAGGCTGGTTTCATCTATTTATAATGTAAGAATAGGCTAGCCGAATGGTCACAAACAATCAACTTAATGTGCCAATTAAAACCTGAAATTAAACTCAAGTATTTTCACATTCTTGAGCCAAATAACTCCATCCTTGAATTCAATTCTATTCAGCTGAATGAATGACTTTAATTGCTTGAAAAATGACTCTTGTGTTAGCCCTTGGTCAGCCGAATGGACACCAACTCTTAACCAGCTCCTTAATTGGTGTTTGAATGCTTGAAATAACCTTTGAAGTGGCAAAAATGACTGGTAGTGAAAAAGGTTACTGCCAAAATTAATTTGGATGATATAATGCTCCTTAAACCTTCTTTAAATGATGTATAACTCTTCTTATAATAGCCCCCTTGCTTTGTAACTGAAAATGACTTGAAAAACCACTTTATTTAATTTGTAACAGCCTTTAATTGTAACGGTTATGACTTGAAAAGACTGCTGCAATAAACACATTAAAATGAGCTTATTAAACACATGTAAACACTTATTAAACATAACACACATTAATACTTAACTTAGGTAAATGAACTATGCATCAATTATTCCAGCAACTAGTTAATTAAAGAAGCATCATTAAATAAACTTAACTCATGCATCAATAAATAATCCTAGGAACTAGATTAATTAAGAGCAATACTTATTAAATAAAGTTAAACAAAAACACTTATTAATTAAACTAAGATGAGTTGAATAAATGTCCAACAACTCATTTATTAAACTAAGATGCTTAAATGCATGGTTTGAAATGCAAACTAAATGAACAAATGAGTACTTAATGCAAGACTTAATTTAATGATGCAGACTTAAATCAACATGGTAGTTACGTAATGCATAACTTTATTAAATGCAGAACACACAAAGTGCACGTCTAAAATTAAAAATATGCAAACTTATTAATTTAAATCAAACTATATTAAATTAAAAAAAAATCCTTAAAACATTGGCCCAATAATCAATCAGGCCTATGAGATATTTCATCTTGCACTTGGGCCCTTCAAGTTTAGGCCAATCCTGAGGTCGGCGAGTTGTGTCAAAACATGATGCGACCGGATTCACATTAGGAATATGAAATTGAACTGTGCGTTTCTAATATTATAGACACCGTATGAGTTCATGGGGGAGTCGTGGACGAAGGTTGTGTGGGCGACGAGGGCGTCGTTGGGAGCTCGAGTTGAGTAATCCTCCATTGGTAGTATACCCGTTTTGGTGACCAGCGAGACCGTTGATACTCCTACTGCTAAGACAGAGTCTCAAACTGCACCAATTGAGGACGACCCTGTATCCCAGGCAATGTTGTGAGTTCTGGAGAGGGTCGCTGGGACCCGTACTGTACCAGGAGTTCGAGGGTCAGTTACTGAATAACTTCGATCAAACGACATTGAATTGTTTAGGGGCATTACTAGAGTCTCTCCTACGGTGGCTGAGTACTGGCTCAAAGCTACCGAACACATCATGAATGACCTCAATTGTACACCTGCACAGAAATTGAGAGGTGCAGTATCTCTTCTCCGAGACGAAGTGTACCAGTGGTGGTTGACAGTCGAGGAGAGAACCCAATCTGAATTGATTAAAAGTGCCTTTCAGGGTAAATACATGGGCGCTAGTTACATTGAGGCTCGCAGGTGTGAGTTTATGAATCTTGTTCAGGGAGAGAGGTCCATAGTTGAGTGCGAGGTCGAGTTTCTTGAGTTTAATTAAGCTTTTAATTAAAAATTGTAATTAATTAAATTCATAATCAAAAGTTAACAATTTATTGAGCCCTTAAAATATAGTTTTCCGTCAAATACCTCGACGAGTCATTAATTGCTGTCATGAAAAAATTGATGACATGGTGACTAATGTAAAAATGTTTTTGAGGACTTACTTGCTTTTTAATTATTTAAGAGGGCTTAAATTTTTTATTTAAGCCTAAACATTATTAAGATATTAGAAAAAATTAGAAAATTATAAAACTATAAATATTATTAATAGATTATGAAAAATATGAAAAAATTACATAAATGTTACAAAAAGTTTATAAAATTTATTTTAAAATGTTACAAAATTTATTAAAAATTTTAAAAAATTTTAAAAAATAAAAAATACTTGTTATTTTGAAGGTTTGTAGTTCTGATAATAAGGAAATATGTATCTTGAAGTGTAATAATAATTAGATATATATGGAGTGGCAAGTGAAAAGTTTGAGTGACAATGAATTTATTATTGGTGGCTTGAGGTAAGTGAGTAATAGTTTTGGTTGGGAAGAGGTGATACGACCTAAGATAGTGTATGAGGAAAAACAAAAATGAGTTGTAAATTTTATTATTTTTTTAAAATTATTAAAATATTATAAAAATTAAACAATCAATTAAACCCTTCACATTAGTTGCTATGTAAACTACCACGTCATCACTTAACCATCCGATGAACCTTTGATGGAAAATTATACTGCAATGGCTCATTTAATTGCTAACATTCAACTAAATACTCAATTAACTGCAAATTTTTATTGAATGTTTTAATTATTTTATAAGTACCTATTTTATATAACTTAAGCCGAAACAATTTGAGTGATTCAATATGAAATGAAGGCGCAATCGTTGTTGAGAAATGTAGGAAAAATGGAGCCCAATTTGGGGCTTGAAATTAGTGGATAAGGGCCATTTTGAATGCCATATTAAAATAACTTACGAAGTTTCATGCTTTGATTATCTTTTACCATGATGAGCAAATTCTTTATTTATTTATTTTTTGAGTTTTTTCTATTATTTATAAAAAAATTATTCAATTTGAAAATTTTGAGAATTTCACATTAAAGCGGCATATATACTCAGAAATATAGATCTTTTATAGGGCGGATACCATTTACTGGGAGAACAAATGAGGAAAAGAAAGATTTTACAAAAGAGAGAAAGGAAAAATTATGAGAAGTAATTTGAAGGAAAACTTGAATCAAATTTTTATGTTTCTTCCACCTCTTTTTATAGGAGAAATTCGTAACTCTGTTTAATTGAATTTAAATTCCGTACAATTTCCTGATAAGGATGATGTCTCATTTTTGATTGATGACATCTTTGTTTTATTGTGGTTATTTTCACATTGCTTCCTTTTTTGTTTGGACTTAATGTAGTTGCTTCTATGCAGCTTCCTTTTTTTTGTCTTTTTTTCTTGGTTAGCTTCCTTTGTCTTTCATGCTATTTTTCTTCGATATTGTCTAAATTCATTTCTTCATTTTCTTCTAAATTTAATGAATCAATTGACAATTTTAGTGAGTTCTAACTTTCCTATATATTTTTGATGTCTTCAATTATGTGGGAAGAAAAACAATCAATCTTGATTTCCGTTATCTTTTTTAATAGTTGATCGAATTCTTTATTTTTAAAAATAAAAAATTCAAAGGGAAATATAAATCTAATTTAATTTCTTTATATGCATAAAAGGTTAGGCCATCGATATTATATTTTTACAGCTTGTATGACAAATATGCAAAAACCTAGTCAAATTGTCCATTTTTAGCTTTCCCTCCTCATTTTTAGTACAATATTACAATTAGAGGATTCGAAAATCATTTAAGTTGATTCATAATATAACATTTAAAAGATGATATTACCAAATATGAATTTAAATCTCTTATTTATGTCGATAAAATTTTAAATTAGCTGACTATTCATCAGTGAAAAATGATTAAAAAATTGTGAGTAAAATTCGAAACTAAGATAGAGCTAAAAAATGTTTAAATATGTATAATTAATAAGTATTTGCATTTTAAATAAGAGAATTAGAAATCAAACTTTTAAAAGCCACATTATTAAAAAACCACAACCATAAATCTTGCAAATATTCATCCTACAGTAAAATGTACATGATTTAATAAATTTGACTTAAAAAGGCCATTACCTCACACTGACAGAGGGATGGGTGATCTGTGGATTCCATACCTATACCAGACTCTTTCTTAGTTTTGTTTTCGTCGTGGCTGCATTGGTCACCACATCAAGGACCGTCAAAATTTGCCTAAAACAAACATGACTTTTGAGTGACATTACATGAAAATGAAGGCCTAATCTTCGCAGTTCGATCGACCCATTACTGAGAAATGTGTGAAAAATGGAGCTCAATTTTGGGCTTGAAATTAGTGGAAAAGGGCCACTTTAAAACCCAATTGTTAGAAATATTTATTCTTTGATTTACTTGTATATGTCTAGAAATTTCTTTCTTTGATTTATATCCATGTGGGAATTCAGTTTCTATTCTCTTCTTTGTAGTACGATTTGCCCCTTTTCCTAGCAAAGCTTCTAATTGCTTGAAATTTGGATTTTTTTTTTTATAATTTTTTTGAGTTAAAATTATACATCCCTAACTTATAATCTTCATTTTAAATTGTTCCTCATACTTTAAAACATTCTAATTACATCTTTAAAACTATTGAAGTTATACCAATAAGATCATTTTATAAATAAAACCATTAATTTAACCGTTAATTATATGTCAAATCATTAATTTAACCATAATTCGACCGTTAAATGAAAAGTCTAAAGAAAAATGAATATTGTAACAATGAATGTTATAAAAATCTTGGTTTTAAGGTTTCCAAAGCTTTTATAAAAGCTTATTGCTCACTTTATCTTTTTTTGGTTTTACTTTATTTCTAATTTTTACTTTTAAAAGTTATACAGTAATGTTTTAATTTTCTTTAAAATTTTTATTTTAAATCATGTCATATAAGTTTAATACGTTTAATTGTTAAATTAACAATTTTAATAATTGAAGGTCCTGATTGATGTAACACCGATAATTTAAAAATGTAACTAAAACGTTTTAAAGTTTGAGGGGCAATTTAGAATGAGAATCATAATTTTGGGATGCATAGTCCAATCATCTTAATTTCTTTTTGCAGAGGGCTTTATCATGGAATATCTGGCTCCTCATTTCTAATTTCAAGCTATCGTACAATCTACACCGCCGTCCAAATGGAGCCTTCAATAGAGACGTATCGGAGTTCCTTGATTGACAAGTACCCACCAATATCAACCAGGTAGATGGGGTTTTCTCCTTCAATCATATCGACGGAGGCATAACCTTTTTAACTGGGTTTATCCACCATCTCATAAAAATGAGTCTGAATGGGGGAATTGTGGACCTTAAGAAACCTTTGAGCACAACCAAGATCATTCCAATCATAATCTTCTTCCACAGCTGAACTCATTCCTTCGATAATAATGCCATCTGCGACACCTTTTGTCGTCGCCTCGTCAGCATTTGCAAAGCCATCATGGTGTCTGTGAACTATCGCCAATCACTAGAACACCTTGTGCATACGATGATGCCCGGGCAACTCTCAGATGGGTTAAATCAAGAACTTAGCTTCAAAGTGCAAACGATAAAAGTTTTTGAAAATTTTAAGTTAAAGATTTAAGTGTTTAATATTATTGTCAAAAATTATTTTTGAAAAATAAGATGTCTATTTTAAACATAATATTGTAAAATAAAAAATATGCATTTAAATAATGTTAAAATTCCTTAATATTATAATATTACAATAAGAATATAAAAAAATATTTATTATAACTCATTATTAATATTTTGATATAAGGAATATAAATTTTAAACATTTAAGAAATTAATATTAATTATTTGTAAAATTTAAATTCGATATATAAATTATATATTAAATGTTAAAGATATTTAAAATATAACCATTACAAATTTAAATATATAATTTTATATATCTGAAATAAATTTTAATAGATAAATAATTATTTATCCAATATAAATATTATATAAAATATATTAGATTATAAATAAAAGTTAAAATAAATCATTTGACTCCAAAAGTGTTTTTCCAAACACAAATTAAAAAAATATGCGTGTTAAAAAGCATTTTTTAACTTCAAAAATTATTTATTTAGTATTATTTATTTAAAAATGCTTTTAACCCAAAAGTAACATAGCTCACCATGTTGCCGTGAGAGCAGAAGAGGCTGACATTAAGGTATTAAGCAACGTTCTCCTTCACCCAATGTTTGTCGGGTAGAGAAGAATAAAAATAAAAAAAAGGAAAAGAAATAAAAGAAAAAATTAATTGGAAAGGTTCAGGGACTACCTGTACAAATTGAATTAAAATTAAAATCTTATAGGTGAAATATAAAATACTAAGCCGACTTATTGTTGCACCATCAACGGGAGTTAACATCTCAATGACTATAAAATACTAAGTTGATAATATTAGTGATCATATAGTATTTTTTTTTTTTTTTTAAGTTTAGTGACTAAAACTTAAATTTATGCAAACATAAGTGGCAAATTTTGTAATTTACCTTATTAATCATAAAAAAAGTTAATGTAATATGAAAATATAATATTCAAAATACATATAATTGTAATTTAAAATCTTATAACTTATATGATGCAAAAATCCAATCAAATTGTAATTGATTAATTGCCTCTAGCTAGTTAATTTCTATTTTCTAGTAAAATGTGTTTTTTCTTTGTTGTGTAAACTCTATGATTATTTATTTTAAGTGGATAACATTTAAAAGATGGTATCATAAAAAATGAATTTTGATTTCTTATTGTATCCCTAATAAAATGACAATTCATTTCAATATGTTTCATACGTTCGTGATTAATACGATTATGAGCAATATGTAGAGTAGAGTGATTATCACAAAACAAAAATAATAACTTTAAGGTGATGCACCCCGAGACTGCGCAGCAAAGCCTTTAACCATTTCAATTCACAAGTAACAAGGACCATAGAATGATACTTCAGTTGAGGATCGAGAGACAGTGTGCTACTTCTTAGTTTTCCAGGAGATAGACAATTGCCTAAGAAACACAAGCCAACCAATTAGAGACCGTCGAGTGATGGGACACACGGTCCAATCTGAGTCATACCAGTCTTGTAAAGACAACTCACTATCTGAATGGAGGAAGATACCTGGCCTGGAGTACCTTTTAAATAACGAACTACTCAGATTGTCGCATCCTAATGCTCCTGCTTAGGATGCTGCATAAATTGAGATAAAACATGCACAAAGTATGCTAAATCTGGACGCATAACAACCAAATATATAAGGCGACCTATCAATTTCTTGTACGATTCAGGATCTGCAATCAATTTTCCTATAACATGTGCAAGTATGTGGTTTTGTTCAATCGAAGAGCCAACTGGTTTGGCTCTCAATAATCCTGCCTCAGAAATAATATCAAGTGCATACTTATGTTGACACAACAACAAACCTTGAGGACTACGAACAACCTCAGTACCCAAAAAATACTTTAGTACTCCAAGATCCTTTATATGTAAATAATTATTGAGATAGACCTTAAAAAACTTCAATGCAATGGAATCATTACAAGAAATGATCAAATCATCAACATACACAAGCACATTAATTTACACAACACCCCTAGTATATGTAAAAAGAGAATAATCAGAGTAAGATTTTAAGAAGCCATATCCCTTTAGAGCCGTAACGAGCTTGGAAAACCAACAGCGAGGTGTCTGCTTCAAACCATACAAAGATTTTCAAAGCCTACACACCATACCCAAATTTGAAATGTAAAACCCAGGTGGAAGTTTCATATATACCTCCTCATCAATATCACCATGCAAAAAGGCATTGTGAACATCCATTTGATATAGCTCCTAATTCTTTGATGCAACGATGGCCAAGAAGGTTCGAACAATCACCATTTTTGCCATCGGAGTAAAATTCTAATTATAATCAATTCCTTCAGTCTGATGATTACCGAGGACAACTAAACGGGCCTTCAATTTTATCTTGTACACCCATTTGCTACCCATAACCTTCTTTCCAGGAGGAAGGGACTCCATAGTCCATGTGCCATTAATATCTAAAGTTCGAACCTTCTTTTTCATAGCACTCCGCCACCTTGCATCTTTCACAGCCTCCTTAAAAGACTGTGGCTCCACCCCTGCAGTTACCGCTGCAAGAAAATTTACGTGTTTCACTGTAAATTTGTCACAATTAACATAATGTGCTATAGGAAAAAGCGTACCTGAGAAAGGAGAGGAAGCAGGTGCTATAGGAAAAGGTATACATGATGTATGGGTTTCTATAATTTTGAATGTTTTGAATGTGTAAATATATGTTAATTTGGTGCTTGTGATATTAGTATAATATTGGTTTAACTTAGGAATGTTTTGGATCCGTTTTGAATGAGTTAGAAAATGCATTATAGGTAAATAAGCAATAGTGTCTCGAAACATCAAAAGGGTGTCTTGAGATTCAAAAGCAAAAATGATCATTTCGTGCGTTTTTAGGCATAAGTCTCGAGACTTATCATACAAGTCTCGAGGTATAGTGGCTTATGTCTCAAAACATTAAATATCACCTAAAATTAAACTAGGGTCTCAAGACACAGAGGCTTTTGTCTCATGACCACAGACATCAGAATTAAGAGTTTGGGTGCCCTATCTCAAGTCTTGAGACTTAAGGGGTCAAGTTTCAAAACATGAACTCCTTTGTCTCGAGATAGTCAACTTCAAAGTTAGGGCTTTGAAACAAGGGAAGCATGTCTTGAGACATGACTTCTCTATCTCGAGACATGTTGTTGTATTTTGATAATTTGAGTTTGGATTCGAATCTTGACTCATTGCTTGACCTGGTATAACCTCAAGTCACTATGTGTGGGCCCAATTGATCATAATTAAATGTGTAACATCAATATAGAATGTAAAATATATTATTATGCCATATTTCCATTTAAAGTTGAAATTATGAATCGAGATAGACTAAGTTGCTCCAGCAACGGAATGTGATATCTCGCATTCGAGTCTGATGATTGGACCAGATGTAGGTGTCACAATTTATCAATAATTTGTCCAAGTTTATTCTAGTTTTGTCTTATATATATATATATATATATATATAATTTTAATTTTTATAACATTCTAGATATATTTTTGAAGTAATTTTTTAGAAAATTGTGTGATGGAATTGAATTTTAGGCATAAATTAATTAAAAGAATATATCAATTAAATAAAAGTAACCAATGTATTACGAGAGATATTTTACCAAAGGTATATATCATATCAATTTGCCCTTATTTCAAGGTGGAATCCCCATTCACTCGTATCCAATTGTATGAGCCATGACAAAGGTAAATTTGCCGACAGTGGACTTAAATATATATTAATCATCTCATCTATTGAAAACTAGCATTTAATCTAAGGTAAATATGAGTATGGCAGCACATCTTTCCATGACTTAATTACCATATAACCCATCTTCGTATTGAAATTTTCAATCTTCTTATTGTTTTGGACTAAACTATTTCTCTTTACATTTTTTGTCAAAGATTCTTACATTTAAAAGCAATAAAATAACTAGGAACAAGAAAGCAAAACATGATACATATTTATATTATATAAGACCAAATCAATCATTCAATTATACTGATGTTGGCCATTGCCGCGTACGTACCGCTAGAGTCAGCCAATTGATTATGGTAGCCACCGTTTCCTGCAGCCCATGTGGTTGCAGCCACCGGGGCAGCCTCATCTATTTTAATTATGTTCATGCATTAGTTCGTTAAAGCCGCCAGCAGCAAGTTTATAATAAAAAAGTGTTTATGGTAAAATTGGATTGAGTGGTTGAGCTTATTTATGATGTCAATTTCATATAAGCTTATTTAAACAGAGTTAGAGCTTAAATATTAGAGTATATTATATAGTTGATGACTAAATTTTTATAAGTTTTTATTTTAAGTATCGAAAAATATAAAAAAAAATCATTTTAGACACTGTGGTCAAAAACTATTTTCATATTACGTATTGCTGTTAAAAATTATTCTCATTTTGGTCACCCGTCATTAATTTAATGTTATTGTATACTCATTCTAGTCATCCAACTTTAATAAATTTCTATTTTAATCACTCAATTCTTTTTTAAATTAATTTATTTTTCAAAAAATGAAGAAGAAAAAATTGGATTATTATAGGGAATTGAATTATTCAACCGTGGAGAAGTAAACGTCCCCTGTAACTCAATTCCTTCTAAAACCAAAGGTTTTTCTTGTAAAAACCCAGGTTTTTCTACTATTATTGAAAAAAAAACTAAAATTAATTTTAAAAGAGGAGAAAAAAGAGGAAATGAAAAATATAAAACTGTAAAAACTAAAATTTTTTTTATAAAAATCTAGGTAATTTCTTGTAAAACCCCAAGTTTTTCCCTTTTAGGGAGAAAAAGTTCAAAATTAATTTTAGAATATGAAATTTTAAAGGAAATTAAAATAAAAAATATTTTTTCCTATAAAAACCCAGTAAATTTCTTATAAAATCCCAAGTTTTTCTCTTTTACTGAAAAAAAAAAACTAAAACTAATTTTAAAAAAACAAAGGAAATTTAAAAAGATAAATGATTTTTCATTGTAAAAACCTAAGTATTTCCCTAGAAATCCAGGTTTTCCCCTTTTACTAAAAAAATTAAAATTAATTTAAAAATAAAAAATAAATCCAAAAGATAAAATAAGTGACAAAATGAAAACTTTATAACGTTGGGTGACTAAAATGAATGTACAATAACATTGAATTAGTGGTGGGTGACCAAAACTAAAAGAATTTTTAACAGTAATGCCTAAAATGAAATTGGTTTTTAGCGACGATGCTCAAAATGACTCTTTTTGGTACTTAAAATGAAAATTTTTGAAAGTTGGGTGACCAACTACATAGTTTACCCTAAATATTAATCTCAAATTTTGTTCAAGTCAATATACATTTTATTAATGGTTAACTCAAATCCGTTTAGGCTCGTTCATATTTTTATTATAAAATATGAGAACTTAATTATATTTTTTAATGTTTATCTCATGAAATTATATATTTAATCTTTATGTGATTTAAATTATATAATATGTAAAAAAATATTATATTATATAAATGAAAAATAGTTAGAATGTACTTGGGTTTAACACCCCAAGACTTAAGGTTGATTTATATGTTAAACATGATTAATTTTTAAACTCAATATTTGGCCTTGTTGAGTGTTTTTGGGAGTCTCCCTCTTATGGAGGCCAATTTCTTTATTTATATGGCACGATCCCTCGATGTGACGTACTAGGATTAGATAGGCCCCATGCATGCCAACACATAACCTACTTTAGGGTCAACATGTGCCTCTTGAGTATGGTTTGCTTGCATAATGGCGCAAATCCATAAGGTGTGAACCCATACAGGTGAACTATGTGGTTTGGCTAACTATATATTTACTGAGTTAAAAAGGGCCAGGTCGGTCTTAATCGGGTAACGGGTCGGTTATGGTGAACACCATAACAGTTTCTCCCCCGTCTGGTCAAAAAACAGTTACAAAGTGGTCCTAAGAACTTGTACAATTAAGACGTGGGAATTTTGAAATGAAACTTACTGGATATAGGTCTTATATAAAACTTGTCATGTACGCCTTGCCACACAGTGGAAGGATACAAGTCTTGACATTCAATTGCTGAGGAAATGGACAGTCAGATTTTGAACTTCTTTAAAAGGGACCTCTATTCAACTCTAAAACCATCCAATCATTTTAATTTAAAATTTTTCATGAAAGAGGCACTGTTGAAAAAGAAAATCAACATTCAAAGGTAAAACTTTAAAATTCCAAAATTATCATTCTATTTAACCTAGGTTTAGTAAGTCGTCATGGTTAAAACTAGGGGAGGTGGCCGAAGTGGTGGCAGTGGTAGTGGTAGGTCCGATGACAATTACTTGAAATACATGGAAATCGTACTGCTAATGCCCCTATAGAAGCCAAAGCCTACCATTGTACCACCAAGTATGAGGAGATGAGTCGTGACCTAGTTGTTTGAGGTATTCAACTACCCAACTCTACTTATGAGTTTTCGATCGTTGAAGGTTTGAGGAGGTTAAGTGATATCGAAGGGGGTTTTTTGCTTCCTCTACATGTGTTGGAGGCTAGTTTTCACCTTCCTCTTCACCCATTCTTCTACCACCTTCTTGCCAAACCCGGCCTAGACATTATGGCCGAATCCATCAATGTCACCTGAGAGTGTTTTGGCAAATCTTTTGACACATATAAATCGTTCTAAACATTATCTGATACTTAATTCAAAAGAAATCGTAAGTTTATTAATTTGCTTGAAAACATTTCTTAACACGCGGAATATTTAAAATCCAAATAACTATTGTTGCCGTTTTACTTATGAAAACCGTAGTTAAGTTTAAAAACATGCTTTGGCGTTGCAGTTCATATTCTAAAATCGTAGTTCAGAAACCCAAATTGAAACCAAAAGTCCAAGTCCATAATAAAAAAATATCCCAAAAATAATATATTAATGTGGTAAAGCGTTATAAACTTAAAGCTTATGAGTAGATAGCCGTGGTCTCCGTCGAGTCCCCCGCTGCTCCGATTCGCCTACTACTGGGGATTACCTAAACAGATCAAACAAAAAAAAAGGGTGAGTTTTTGCAAACTCAGTGTGTACATCCCCACAGTTCAACAAGTATAATCAAATAGCAAAATACAATCATAATTCGGGCTTGAGCCCTTTACAAAATCGGTGTGGGCCTTGGCCCACTCGGAAAAAGAATCAGTTACAACTTAGGGCCTTAGCGCATCTCAGACATAGCATGCATATCTGATCAAAATAATAGAAATATGCCCACCAACCCTGCACACCATCTCCGACCAACCCAACACACCATGTGGGGATAAAATCAACCCACCCATCCCTATACACCAAATATGGGGATAAAATCAACCCATCCAACCCTACATACCATAGAGTACTGTAATACGACACATATTATAAATACGCAGCTTAGCTGCCAGATAACGGGTTTATGAAGCCCCTCAGTTCTTCCTTCACTTCATCAACCCACCCCAATGCAATGCATCATACGAGAATGGCATGCTATAATGCAGATTAACAATTATATACTTATAATCATATCAGAACATATAAATACGTACATCACAATATCATATAACAAAACAGGGGTCTAAGTATTGCTTATCGACCCTACAACAAGTCATAGTCGTCTTGGGTGACTCGTACAACCTTTCAGAACACTTTAGAAAAATGGGCTCACACGCCTGTGTGGCCCACGGTCTAAATTAGACATGGCCTGGCCTAAATCCCTACACGCTCGTGTGGCCCACACGGCCCAATTGATCAACCCCGTGTCTCTAACACGGCCTACCAACCATCACACGGCCGTGTCCGTCGCACCCGTGTCGTGTGTACACGGCTTGGTTTGTCGACCACACGCCCGTGTACTGCCACACGGCCTACCACACAGGCGACCACACGCCCGTGTGGCGTTGACAGAATACTTTTCGGCTTTCACCGAATCTCGTTTTCTGTGCAACCGGAGTACACACCTGGTTTCGATTGACACCTAAACGATCACCGAGCACTCCAATACCTATAATCGAGCAATAACCCTTAAATAAAGCCTTTTAACGCACTTTAAATGAACTTAAATCAGGGTTTCTATCCACAAGTAACCACACTTACCTTCGATCGAGTACTAGCGAATTCCACACGTCTAACTCGCTGTTCGAGAATGAAGAGCAGTCCCCTGATCAGTTCGTAATCATCCAAAGAAATCCCTTTTATAACGCAACTAATAATCATACCAAAACACAAGAATCAAAACGTACCGAGTATGCTCTAAGCGCAATGACGTGAAATAACGACGAAGAAAAGGAAAAAATTTAAGGTTTGGGCCCAGTAAAAGTGCAAAATTTCGGCAGCAAAGGAGAATTTTGGTTGATAGAAAAGATAGAGAGGGGAAAAATTTTACAGAGATTTTCTGTAGAAGAGGATAGACTGATTTGGGTAACTTCTGAATCCCCTATTTTCCTCCACAAAACACTCCCCACTACTCAGACTTTTGATCCAACTTAAACTCACCTGAGTGATCGAGCATAAAAATAATACCTACTCCATGAATCAAACACAAGATCTCCAGCAACTTTACACTCCACTTAACCACCAGACCAACATGCCCATTCTGATAAGCTCTTACAAATAAATACTTATAAGCCTAACAATCCCAAAGACAAGGCTTTAATAAAATAAAACCAAAATTTTTCCCAAGCTAAGGCTTGAACTCAGGACTTCTCAGACACTCCCAGAACACATAACCATCGAAGCAGATACATATTTGTGCCAAATAATTACAGAAACAAATTTATAAAATTTGGGGCATTACATGAGGAGCATGGGATAGCTCTAGGGCAACTGTCCGGTTTCTCGTGGTGGGACGCAAACGCCTATTTCATCGATTGTTATCACTGATATAAAGAACCACTTTTATTCGTCTTTCAAAACCTTTATTAGCTAAAAGCCTGCAACTGAGGGGTCACTAGGTCTTTTTTATTTACTTCTCGCGAGGGTTACGAGTCAATTATCTACAATTGGTCATCCAACCTCCGTTTAAAATTCTCCAAGTACATGCTAGTGAAGAATAGAGTTGGGGATGGCTTCGAATTCCCTATCAAGTGGTCTGTCCCCAACAAGGTCGTTTGCATGCGAAAGAGGCCTATGACATATGAAGTGGACTGGGCTCAAATTTTGAGGCTTTATAGGGGTCACGTATTGAAACTTTATGAGGTGTTAACAACAAGAAATGTGTTCCATTTTTGTCTTATGGATTTGAGCCTCAATGATTAGCGACCCATCGATAATCAAAATGGTGCAGAAATCGAACTAGTGTTCCCTGCAAAGTTCGCAATGCCATACGGTGCCACTGACAAACTTAGGCTTATTCTTTTGGGAAAAAAAGGTGGAGCCCAAGTATTATGATCTGCCACAAATCGATGTGGCAAATTAGGCTTTTTCGATGCACTTAAGGATTTTTGATGCACTTAAGGAGCTTTTTCTCGAACAAAATAAGGTTTTTAGCATAGTTTTTCATTATTTTCATATTTTTTGGGTAATAAATGAAAATATCTCGTTTTTGTTTTTTTACCAAATTTGGAAAATAGTGCCATTTGGAGGCCTAACGTGTTTTGAGTGCTATAGGAATGTTTTGGAGGTCAAAAAACGAGCGAGAGCGACACCTAGGGAAAGGGTATTGCGATATCCAACCCTTGGAATTGTGATACCTCCGACAATTTAAAAGACCAATGATTTCCTTCAATGGTATTATCATAACCCCTTTGGGTATCGCGATATCCACCTCCAAGGAAGACCCCAAGTTTTAATTCTGTCCAAAATATCGCGATATTCACTTCGTGGTATCACGATACCACCTTTGTCAAGGGGAAAAACTTGTAAAAAAATGGACAGTTTTTATCTACCTGGCCCATCAATCACACAAGACTCGTGTAGGGGGCATTTTTGGCTTTGAAAAGTCATCAAAATATACTTCAAAACATCCAAAAATTGTTGACAAGGAAAGAGACACACATTATATTAGTTTTAGGATTAGTTTTCTCTAGGTTTTCTTGAGTTTTTCTCCGCTAGTTTTCTCTAGGTTTTCTTGAGTTTTTCTCCGCATTTTTCTAGGGTTTTTATTTTTCTCTTCTTCTAGCTTAGATTAGAGCTTATTTTTTTGCATTACTTCTTATTATTGTCCTTAGTTTTAGTTAAGTTAGTTATCACTATAGTTAAGGTTTATTTATATTTTAATCCCTATACCTTGCCTTCAAGACTCTTTAAGCTTTAGTTTAATGTATTTAAGTTTATTTTACTTTAAATTTGTTAAAGTTTGTTCCTTTTATGTTTCTTGCCTTAAGCTTCTTTGTTAAATGCTTTTGGTTTCCTGCTATTTAAGTTTTCTTGCATAAAAATATAAACTTTTATATTTTTTTCAAGTTTTACTTTCATGGCTGCTTTATTTTCCATGTTTATGTTTATGTTCCTTACTTTGAGCATGTATAGCTAAACCTTTAAAGAGGTTGGTTGAGGGAGACATGGGTAAACTAACATCCCTTGGACAAAGACTAAATCGTAACAAATTTGACAAATTTAAATAGAACTAAGAAATTAGGTAGTGATGTCTCTAAGGGAGTATCAAGATAAAGTGAGACCAGAAGGTAATCTTATTGCACACTCGTTTATTAGTCCCGGATTAATCGGGAGATTGGAAGATAAACCAAACCTAATTCGTCTAAGTTGGTAAAATTGAGATCGGAAGATAAAATAGAGCCACTTGGTAATTTACGCGATTTATGTCCCTAGCATGAGATTTGGTGAACCACATCGAAGTCAACCAACCCCTATTAAATATTTATTAGATAATCCCTCTAGTTTTACATTTCTTGCAATTTAGTCCTTAGAGTATAATATTTAATTTTCTAGCAAACTCATCTTTTTATGAATTGTCGTACTATAAAATCGTATGAGTAGTCATATAGACTCTATTTTATATGTTAGTTATTGCTCAATTTTCTCTTCCTTTGGGTTCGACCCCTTAAAAAACTTCGTGTTCCATCGGAACTATAAATATTACAATTGACATTTTATGCTTGTAGTTAAAACCCACGTTTTAAATTGTTTCATAAATTCTTTGTTTTTAACACGTACGCACTGTGCGGGTCAAATTACTTTTATACATTTTGTAAATTAAAGCCTTGTTCATGGTCTTCCAAGTATATTAGGATTCAAGAAGGTAGCACGAACACCATTATAAATACTATTGGTGGTGACGATAAACTTGTTGGTAATATAGACACAGTTTAAGCAACTATTAAAGAGTTACACCATCAACCAAAATCCACAAGTTTATCAATGGTGATCGATGCATGCATGGAAGTATGATCTTTTATGAAAAATGTGCAAAGAATGAGTTGTGACATATTGAACGAATTTTTTCAAAATTTTACAAGAAGTTTAGAGTAAAATTAGGATGAGAAAATTATTTAATATGTAAATATTAATGTTAATTTGGGAAATATAAAAACTGAATCGGATTAGATCACATTACAAAGTATTGCATCAAAAAGGCCTAGAAATTAGTCGTAATTGGACCCAATGTGAGAGAGGCCCCAAACCCTCATATAACATGAAGGGGGCGGTAACCCTAGAAGAAATAAAATGGTGAGTCGTTCACCCCTCTCTTACTCTAAGTAGGATGTCGTTTGTCTATTTAAAATAAACCTCTACAACTTTACAAGGGTTCTACCTTCTCTTCCTATAAATACATGACATCAGTAGAGCTATTAACACAACTTTTGAGAGATTATTCATTTGCCGAAAAGTAGAGAGAATTTATTCTCAACTTTTACATATATTTTTCTAGAATAATAATTCTACTTGTTTCTATTAAGAAGAGAGAATTTTTATTTTCACCCTAAAAGGAGAGAAATTTTTCTACTTCTGTGTTTCGGTTCAATTGGTTTGAGCCCACACTCAAAGTAGTTTGTGGTACGAGAATGGTGGAAAAGATCATTTGGTTGAAAGTCAGGAACAACGAATGTCCGCTAAGTCGAAAACACAAGTACAAATTCAATTCAGGTTTATTGCTATAAATATCATAAACTGGGTCAATTTTCAAAATTTTAATTTTTTGCTATTTAAAAAAACCATTTTCAAACTGGTTTTTTTTTCCAATACCAAGTCCCTCTTCTTTTCTTCTGCCAACACTGACAAAATCTTTACAAACTTCTCTGTGTCATCATAAAATAACTGTAAATTTTCCATTACCTCCACAGCTTCCAACTTTCAAACCTTTTCTTTATTCCTCACATCCAAACTGTCCAAGTCCATGACTATAACTACCTACTGGAACTCTGACCTTGCGCCTCCTACTCACGAGTTTGTTTGACTGACAACATACAAAATTTTCTAACCAAGTGGTGATAAGATCTCGTGAACCCGCTCCTATTTTGTTAAAGAACTTGATCTTCATGCAGAAAGTGACGATCATCATTTTTGACATCTGAATAATAGCTTGGCAAACAGTATCCATCGGCCTATATTGGTATATATGGTAAACCAATTATGGTCGTAATGGCATGTATAGGTTATATTGGCCATATTGGCATGTAAATGTAAATGATGCTTGTAATCTAGCCATTGGAATGACTTGTAATGATTTGCTTTGATATATTTGTAATGTCATACTATGGTAGCTACATATGTGTTAAGTAGTTGATCAAATTATGTCTAACATATGGGCTAAACTAAGGCAAGATTATGAGCATATATGCATGGAATGATATGCCATGATGAATGATGGAATTTGCTTGATTTAAATGCTTGAAATGGGTGGTATTTGGATGTGTGATTCAAGTGCAGGTCATGGGTGTGATTTTGGGTGAGAAATGAAGCTAGGAATGGCATTATTTTGTCCACATGGGTAGACACACAGGCGTGTGTCTAGACCGTGTGTGACACACGGCCGGGTACATGGGCGTGTAGTTAGGCTGTGTGTCCCTTGCACCATAATTTTGAGAAGCAGAATGCTCAGAATTGAGCACACGAGCAGAGACACGGACGTGTGTCTCAGCCGTGTGTGTTACACGGCCTAGAACACGGGTGTGTGTCTTGGCCGTGTGAAACATGCACCTAATTTTTGAATTGAATTAATTAACCACACGGCTTAGTACACGGGCGTATGGCGTGGCTGTATGTACAAGTCAGAGAGTTACACAGGGTTGAACACAACCTGCAGCACAGGCGTATCCCATGGTCACAGGGTTTGTCCCTTGGACCACAAGGGCATGTGAGCCCTGCACCTTGGGAAAATTTTAAAATTTCACGAATTTTTTTAGAGTTTCCGATAAAGCCCTGGCTTAATTATAATGCTTGATTTGGGCCTTGAGGGTCCATATCATGGACAATATGAATAATCTCTGTTAATGAATAAAAATTGCACGGGGAATTATCTGAAAACATTCTAAAAGTTTTAGTAATGCACCGTAACCCTGTTCTAATGACGGATTCGGGTTAGGGTATTACAGTTATCACACCCCTAAACCTAAGTTATTGCTTGTCCTCAAGCAAAATATGCATGCATACATGAATGCCAACATTTTTCCAACGCACTAGACCAACTCGTACTGTCAAGGTATTCAAAGAACAATAAGTACATCAGTTCTTAGCTGATAAGCTGTAAAAGTAACATAATTTAATCCCATTCTTAATGCAGTTTTGGTTGATTAATGATGTAAATTAGTAAATTTGATGCTACTAATCCTTTAAATTAATGTTTCTATACTTAGGAGAGCATTTGGGAGTGAAAGGAGCGAAAACGAGCCAAAATCGGACAAATTAAGCTATTTCCAGGATCCACATGGCCTGGGCATTTCCACACAGGCTGGCGACACACCCGTGTGAGCCACACGGGTTGGCCACACGTCCATTTGCCAGCCCGTGTCAAAATCGTACCCTGTTTCCCTAGCATGCAAAAAACCTAATTTTTAGGCTTTTTGAGCATTCTAAAGTCTATAAATATCAATTAGAAGATGATCTAAGGGGGCATTGAAAGAAGATCAAAGAAAAGACTCGAAAAACGCCATCGTAATCAACTCAGAAGTGAATTTCCTTTAAGATTGAAGATCTCTATTTAATTTCCTTCAAAGTTTTATTGAGTTTCTTTATGTCTTGTTGTTATCCTAATTTTGAGATGTTTTTATTCCAGATTATGAACTAAATCCCCTAGATACCTAGGGAAGATGAAACCTATGATGAATCTAATTATTTGATTTCTGATTTACATGATATATACTTGATTCTTGGTTTCAATTATGTATTCTTATTTCGTGTTTTGATATTTTTGGGATATTAATTCATGTTTAATGTGCTTATTTTAGTGGAGCAAAAGTCCCTATTTAATAGTAGATCTAGCATAATTGAGTGAAGTTGCATGCAATCCTAGAAATAGGATGACATAAATCTACCGAATTAGAGTCAAATCTAATTGGTTAATCCATAGATTGAGTTAATGCGACGATAGGGGTTTTAATTAGAAAGAGATTTCAAGTAATCAACCTAGAGTCAGTTTTTCTTACTCTCGAAAGAGATATTAACATAATTTAGAGATTTCTACGGATCAAGAAACAAGTGAATAAATCGTTTAATAGGTGAAGTCTAGGTAGATTCTTTCCTGGGTATTGTCTTTCTCATTAGTTGTCTTCATTTAATTTTCCCATTTTATTCCTTGTTGTGTTCGGAATTAAATTAGATTAGTTAAATTAGATTAAAAACAATCACTTTAATATATCGGCTAAATAATAGAAAAATAGTAATTACTAGTACTTTTAGTCCTCGTGGATACAATATTCCCTACTCACCATAGCTATAAAATTATTCGATAGGTGCGTTTGCCTTTATCGTAATTATAGTTAGTTTAGTAACCATCATTAGCAATCTCCCTTTTTCCTAAAACTCGTTCGAGTGTCAAAGGCTTGTTCAACAAAGGCAATGCAAATTTTTGTCCCTAAACACAGAATGTCTTAAGTACTCATGTATTCTCTCTTTTGGCCTATAGCAACCATCTTCTAATTTAGTTATTTCATTTATTACTTAAACATAAGTTACTTGCTTTAAGCCTACTCAGAATATATTAATCATATTTATGCTCTCTTTTTTTCTTTCATTTGTTTTTTTTCATATTTTAAAATATCATTAATGTTATTATTATTATTAGGGGATTTAGCATGTCATGAAGTTCTTTGACTTGACAATCACAGTGGAGCATACACTGAATTGCCGAGTACTCAATCACTTCACAACTTAAACTGAAAATCTCCCATGAAGCTCAAACTTTTAACTATAAAGATGGATAGAGCATACAATTACCTCATTAGCTGCTCAATCCTTTTTTATACAATGGAGTGCCCCTAATTTTATTTTCATGAAACAAACTCTTGCTTAGACTCACCTTTCTAATCAACAGCATGATGGAGCAAACAAAGTGATGTTGATCTACTTGGCAATTCTAAACATTAGAGTGCATATTGTCCTTTATTAAAAAATGTTGTAGCAATATAACTAATCTTGGCTTTAAAAATCCCTAAGTTCATTAAAAGATACTATATCCCAAAAAAAACAACACACTGAGTACAAGACATCTTATTTTTAGGAATTAATTTTTAAGTATCTTAAGCTAAGCTAAATTCACCCAATCCACCGTCATATGGTCTAAGTATATCGAAAAAATATAAACTCATCATCGAACATCCTAAGTATAAATTGTATTTCTTATAGGCAAAACAATACTTTGATGGTTACAATGTAGTGCCAAAACATCCATATTATATAAAGTGCAACCTAAATGCACAATACACCCCTAAACCTAAGGGATGCATTGTCTTCAATGCATATGCATGCAAAAAAAAAAAAAAAGAAGCTATGGATAGATAATGTCATGGAAAAAATGAAATGAAATGTATGATCATCAAAAGAAAAGAGAAAAAAACCTAAGGGTTGTATTGTAGGTACCTTATTCAGTTCTCCGTGTGGACTTGTGGGCACAGTCCTTGTACCTCATCTTCCTTTACATGGGGTTTACATCTTTTCCTTCCTTATCAGTTTCTATGAGATCATCGATCAAATGATCAATTCATGATCTTGTGCAATCATAGAGGCTGGTGGAGATGATGGTATAGGAGTTTTGCCTTTTGTGGTGGCAGTAGTTGTAGCAGTAGTAGGGTCATTCTGTCCTTCTTTTCCTTCTTCTCTATCCTTCCCAGGCTCAATGGATATTGACTTCACGGTTTCAATCTCAACAGATGAGAGCAAAACCGTAGGGAAGATAGGGCATTCTGGCATTGATTTCGAAAATTTCTTTTGCAAAGATCTTTTAACTGTCAAATCCCTATCCCTCACATATGACCAATACTGAGCCTGCTGCTCTTTAGCCTGGACTAACTCTTCAACTTGTTGGTACTACTGATTTTTAAACAAGGACATCATTTGCTCTAATTGCTTCAAGGAATTCAATATTTGCTGATCGAATGAGCCCCGAGTGATTAAGGTGTTGCTGTGGGAACATGCGTGGTAGTAGAAGCCTGAATTTGTTGAGTTGCCGAGGCAGTATCAATGCCTTGGAGCTTAACAAAAATTGCCCTTGTTAGTCCACCCATATTAGGTGTAATATCCTCTAAATTAGTACAAGAAACATTAGCAGTTTGCATAATGCAGTGATGAGAAAAGGAAAATTTAAACTTCCTGATTTCTTCTTAGCACAACAATGGACTTCCTCAAAAATGATCCTTCCCACATTAATTATTCTTCCTTTAATAATAGAATGCAACAACAGTATCCTTTCCTTAAAAGTAGTGGAATTCTGCGTAGATAGCATAAGATGACTTTTCAAGAAATGATACCACACTTTCCCAATTAGTTTCAGTGAAGCCCTTTCAAAAGTGTAGCATTCCTAACTATATACAATCTGTTGTGTGCCCGTAACACATAAATCCTTCAAAACTTGTGTCAAACCCTCAATTGTGATGTTATTCGCAAACTCGATATGTTCATCTTGTACCTCTTTAAGGCCAAACTAGGCATTTATATGGTCCTCATCAAACGGTACAGATGTGCCTCTCACATAAATGAAAAGAGAATCAAGGGAGTTCACATGGGCATAGAACTCCCTAACTACTCTGCTCAAAATATCCTCTAGGTGAAAATAGAAAATGCCCCACTCATGTTGCTTTACTATATACGATATAGACTCATCATACACAATGCAAGGTTCATCCTTAAATAAGAATCCCTACTTTAAACAAAAGGGACGCTTTAGAATATTATTTAAGTACCTTGCAGTCACAGCAGAGTTGAAGAATGTCTTTGGTTGAGAAACATCAATGCGCATGACTCGGTGGTTTTAGAAGAATTCTTGACTCAAGCCATTAAGAAAGAACAAAGATAAATCTTTAAGAGATATAGTGTAAAGAAAATGGAGTAGAGGTTGAAGATAAAGAAACCATAAAGGTGAGAGCTTTATGAGAAACATAAAATGTGAATAGTTGGGGAGAAGGAAATAAGGGGGTTAATGATGACAATTTTAGGGAAAATGAAACGTGCTAAGGAAGTTTGTGACATGAAGAGAAGAAAAGGAAGAAATTCTTAGGGGAAAAAAATAAAATGACCTGACCTTACAATATAGGTTGACTTCCTAAGGCTCCCCAAAAAAATTATTAAGTTAATCTGCTCAAGGACTCTCTCCTTTAGACTTTTTTACCTCGTCAACCCTTGATAATTTAACACTTCATCATCCAGTTTGTCACAACATAATGCTCTTCTGTAATGCCATCGCAATCATCCTTTCAGTACACACTAAGAAGTTTGGTCTTTTATCTTACCTTTGAAAAGCTGCACCAATGTATTAAAGTTAGAAATGAAATAAAAATTTAGCACATAACCAACGAATAGAAATAACTAAAAAAACAAAAAAAAATTTAAATTAAAGTAAATAAATAAAATAAAATCCAAAATTTCTAACTTAAGCATTTCGAATGTCAATGCTTTGCTTATCACGCTCCATATGAGCACCCAAGTAGTGCTTCAAGCATTGTCCATTAACTTTAAATGTAACACCCATTTTTATGTCTTCAATATCAACAGATCCATGTGAGAATTCTTGAACTACTTCAAAAGGACCTGACCAACAATATTTCACTTTACTAGGGAAAAATTTGAGTCTAAAATTAAACAATAATACCTGCTGTCTTAGTTCAAATTGCCTTGGCATAATTTTGTCATTATGCTATCGTTTGGTCTTTTCTTATATAGTCTAGCATTTTCATATGCTTGTGCCCGAAACTCTTCCATTTCATTCAACTCTAACAACCTTTTATTGCCAGTAGTAGTCCAGTCCATGTTCAGTTTCTTAATAGCCTAAAATGTTTTGTACTCAAGCTTAACAAGTTAGTGACATGGCTTCCCATAAACAAGTATAAAAGGCGACATCCCTAATGGTGTTTTAAATACAATCCAATAAGCCCAAAAAGCTTCATCCAGTCTGGTGGACCAATCCTTAGGAGATGGATTGACCACTTTTTTCCAAAATTTATTTAATTTCTCTATTAGAAATCTTAACTTGTTCATTCACCTGGAGATGATATGTCGTAGCAATCTTATGATTCACCCCATAACTGCCTAAGGCATTGGCCACTAGTTTACAATCAAAATGGGATCCTTCATTGCTGATAATGGCTGTAGGTGTACCAAATTTTGTAAAGAGGTTCTTATGTAGGAATTTTGGTACCGACTTAGTGTCATTAGTAGCTAGGGCTACCGATTCTACCTATTTAGAAATGTAATCTACCGCCAAAAGTATGTATGATTTGCTTACTGATGGTGGAAATGGACCCATAAAGTCTATTTCCAATACATCAAATAACTCAACCTTCAGTATACTTTGCAACGACATTTCATGTCTCTTAGATAGATTCCCTATTCTTTGACAACGGTCACATTATTGAATGAATACATGAGCATCTTTAAACACATTTGGTTAATAGAATCTCTACTGAAGTACTTTAGCGGCAGTTCTCATTCCTCCAAAATGTCCTCCATAAGGAGTTGAATGAAATATTTTGTCATTTTGTCGTCAGCGACACATTTCCGAATGATTGTATCGGCACAACGTTTAAATAAGAAAAGTTCATCCCAATAATAGTGCTTAGCATCATGAAGAAATTTACGCCTTTTGTGGGTGTTTAAATCAGGAGGCATCACACTACTCACCAAAAAATTCACTATATTGGCTTACCAAGGTAATGCCTTGGCAAATAAGCATTGTTGGTCTCGAAAATGCTTTTCAATAAAGTTATCATTGCCATCTACATTACCCGATTCTAACCTTGACAAACAATTAGCCACTTGGTTTTCAGTCTCCTTTCGATCTCAAATTTCCAAGTCAAACTCTTGTAGTAACAATACCCACCTAATTAATCTCGACTTGGCATTTTTTTTACGGACCAAGTAATTAATTGTCGTGTGATTTGTGTAAACTGTGACCTTGGTACCCACTAGATAAGGATGAAAATTGTCAAACTCGAACACCATAGCTAACAACTCTTTTTCTGTTGTGGTATAATTAAGTTGTGCATCTGTCAAAGTTTTGGTAGCATAATATATTTGTAACAACACGTTTTTAGTGAAACCGGAACAGTGGTTTTGAGACCACAAATATGAGTTGAAAAGAAAATTTATTTTAAAATTATTGCATGGTCTACATCATGATAGGAAAGATGTATGAAAATTTTACTAATTTCATGTTTAATTATGGAAAGGACCAAATTGCATAAAATGCAAAAGTTGAGTTCTAGTAGCTATAAGTATCAAATAACTATGAAATTTAAAACTTGAGTTCCTTATATGGTAATTCGACCAATAAGAAAAGTTAATAGATATTTTTGATGATTCATCTATGGAAATTTAGAAAAAGAAAAGGACTAAATTGGAATTTGGAATAAATAAAGATGATAATAGCCTAATATCATCTTATTTCATCATCTTCCCTAAATTTTCTATAGAAACCCTAGGAAAGAGAAAGAAAAACAAGAAAGCCTAATTGGATCCAGGTAACTCAAATACGAAGTTAGATCGAGGAAAAAAAAGTGTTAGATTAGTAGATTTCTGTATACGAACAAGTGGCGACGTATATTCGTGTAACTAAAATTTTATACATTTATATGTTTAAATTAAATGTTGTCTATGTGAATTATATTATTTCCATGTAAATGAAATTGATTGAATATTCGTTAATGACCGACAAATGTTTAATGTATGAAATTAATTACATGCCCGATATGGGTTAGGGGTGTTACATTTATTGGTATCAAAGCTACGATTTAGCTGATTCTCGGGCTAACGTAGTAAGTATGAGTTTAGCTATACATACCATTATATAATTTGTGATAGTGTGATATCTCCTGATCATTTTAAATGTGTTTTTCATATAGTAATGCCGTCTAATCGAGCTAGAGCTGAATCCGAGGAAAATGAGAGCAATACTCCAACTTCAGTTCAAATAGCTGTATCTAGTAGTAGTAGAAGGCCCGAATATGAGGGTCGAGGTGAGGAGAAAAAAAGAAGCCTTCTTTCAAATGATGAATGAGTGGTTTACAGAATTTTTAAGAACAAATCCTGATGTACAACAACCTCTCCCTCTTACTTCTCAATAGGTTCCAGAGATGCCATAGGGTGCCGAACTTGTTAGAACTGGTAACCCTCCGGTGGATAAAATTCAAAAATATGGGGAGAAGAATTCAGAGCTATTACCGATGATGATCCGAAAAGGGCTAAATTTTGGCTAGAAAATACAATCAGGGTTTTGGATGAATTGTCTTGTGCACCTAAAGAATGTCTAAAATGTGCTGTCTCTCTGTTAAAAGACTCAGCCTACTAGTGGTGGAATACCATCATTTCTGTTGTACCAAGGGAAAATGTTACATGAGAATTTTTCCAAACAGAATTCAAAAAAAAGTATATTAGCTAGAGATTTCTTGATAAAAAAAAGTAAGAATTTTTAGAGCTCAAACAGGGGAATATGACTGTATCTGAATACGCATGGGAATTTTTTCGGTTAAGCAAATATGCTAGAGAATGTATCCCGACTGAAGTTGCTATGTGTAAACTATTTAAAGAGGGATTAAATGAAGACATCAAGTTGTTGGTTGGGATTTTGGAATTAAAAGAATTTGTTGTACTAGCCGACTGAGAACATAAAGCTGAAGAATTAAATAAAGAAAAGAAGCAGGTAGATATGAAAGCCCAAACTTCGAGCAAAAGATTTATGGGTAAATCACAATCATCAACTTCAAAAAAATCAAAAAAATATCATGATCGTTCTGTTTCATCTGTTGGGTATTCTGGAAAAGACCGAGGCTCTTAACGCTCTAATCTGATATCTCTGACCCCATCAGTAGCAAGTGCTGGAAGTGTTGGTAGTCCCAAACCTAGATGTAAACATTGTAATAAATTTCATTTTTGAGAGTGTCGTATGAGAAGCGGAGCCTGCTTTAGATGTGGTTCTCTCGACCACTATCTTAAAGATTGTCCAGAAAAGCTTTGAAAAAGATACTGGTCAGAATTCAAAGCCAAGTAATCCCGGCTCGAAAGGTAGACCACCTCGTCATCCTGGCAATGTAAGTGGTAGCCAAGGTGCTACAAAAGATTCAACTGCTAAATCTGAAGCACGAGCACCAACCAGAACATATGCTATACGTGCATGTGAGGATGCTTCTGCACCTGATGTCATTACTGGTACTTTTTCTCTTCTTGATACTAATCTTACTGCTTAGATTGATTCTGGCTCAACACACTCATACATATGCACAAATTTAGTGTCTGTTAAAAATTTACCTATTGAGTCCACTAAATTTGTGGTTAAAGTTTCAATTCCCCTGGGCTAGTATGTGATGGTGGATAAAGTTTGTAAAAATTGTCTGTTAATGGTATGGGTTATTGTTTCTCGACTGATTTAATGTTCTTGCCATTTGATGAATTTGACGTAATTTTGGGTATGTATTGGTTAACTCAGTATTATGCAGTGGTAAATTGTAAATAGAAATACATTGTGTTAAAATGTTAGAATGGTGAATTACTTCATATTGAATCTGATAAACTGGACTGGTTGTCCAATGTAATCTCAGCTATATCAGCATAGAAATATGTCAGAAAAGAGTATGATGTTTATCTTGCATATGTGTTGGACACTAAGGTGCCTGAATCGAACATTAAGTCAGTGCCGATTATTTGTGAATTTCCTAATGTGTTTCCAGAAGAATTACTTGGCTTACCACCTGTTAGAGAGGTAGAATTTTCTATAGATCTTATTCTGGGGACAACACCGATATCTATAACACCCTACAGAATGGCTCCTACTAAATTAAAGGAGTTGAAAACCCAGTTGCAAGAACTAACAGACAGAGGTTTTGCTCGACTCAGTTCATCACCTTGGGGTGCACTGGTCTTATTTATTAAAAAGAAAGATGGGTCGTTGAGATTATGTTGTGATTACAGACAACTCAATAAGGATACAATCAAGAACAAGTATTCATTGCCTCATATTGACGACTTGTTTGATTAGTTGAAAGGTGCCACAATATGTTCAAAAATTGATCTCCATTTTGGTAATTATCAATTACGAGTGAAGGACTCTGATGTACCGAAGACAGCCTTCAGAACCAGGTACGGGCACTATGAGTTTCTTATGATGCCATTTAGCTTAACTAATGCACTTGCAGTATTTATGGATCTAATGAATAGAATTTTCAGACCGTATTTAGACAGATTTGTGGTGGTATTTGTTGATGATATCTTGGTATATTCTCGAGATGGAAATGAACATGCTGATCATTTGAAATTTTTTTTGCAAACACTGCGTGACAAACAATTATATGCCAAATTCGGTAAATGTGAATTTTGGTTACGGGAAGTTGGTTTTCTTGGCCATATAGTATTTGCTGAAGGCATCAGAGTTGATTCGAATAAAATTTCAGCTATTGTTAATTGGAAGCCACTGAAAAATATGTCTGAAGTCAGAAGTTTTCTGGGATTAATCGGTTACTATTGAAGATTTGTACAAGGTTTCTCGATGATAGCCTCTTCGATGACCCGTTTCTTACAAAAGGATTTGAAATTTGAATGGACTGATAAATGCCAGAAGAGTTTTGATCGGTTGAAAACCTTGTCGACCGAAGCACCAGTTCTGGTTCAGCCTGAATCGGGTAAAGAATTTATAATTTACAGTGATGCATTGTTAAATGGTTTAGGCTGTGTTTTGATGCAAGAAGGTAAAGTAATAGCCTATGCTTCTAGACAGTTAAAACCATATGAAAAGAACTATCCGATACATGATCTAGAATTGGTAGCCATTGTGTTTGCATTGAAAATTTGGCGACACTATCCATTTGGTGAAAAATGTCATATATTCACCGACCATAAAACTTTAACTTATTTAATGTCGCGAAAAAACTTGAATCTAAGACAGCGCAGGTGGCTTGAGTTGTTAAAAGATCATGATTTGGTTATTGATTATCATCAGAGAAAAGTTAATGTGGTTGCAGATGCTCTGAGCAGAAAATCCCTGTTTTTCTTGCGAGGAATAAATACCTAGTTGTCTTTTTTTGATGATGGTTCAATCATAGTTGAGTTAAAAGCTAGATCGATGTTTCTGCAGCTGATTTTTGAAGCTCAAAAAAATGATGATAAAGTAAAAGCTAAACGGGTACAGTGTAAGTTGAATTCTGATTTAGAATTTCAGATTAGATCTGATGGTTGTCTGTTATTCAAAGGCAGAATATGTGTTATGATGAATTTGGAACTGGTACAGAAGATTTTAAATGAAGCTCATAATGGTAATATGTCTGTCATCTAGGAAGTAACAAAATGTACAATGATTTGAAAAAGATGTACTAGTGGCCGGGAATGAAACGCGATATTTCTGAATTTGTGTCTAAGTGTTTGATATGTCAGCAAGTTAACGCTGAACACCAGGTACCTTTTGGGTTATTATAGCCAGTTACGATACCGAAATGGAAATGGGAAGGAGTTTCTATGGATTTTGTATCAGGATTACCCCTATCTTCGAAAAAGAAAGATACCATTTAGGTAATCGTCGACTGATTAAAAAAGTCCGTACACTTTATTCCGGTACGTATGGATTTCTCCCCAGATTGGCTGAGTTATATGTTTTTGAGGTTGTTAGGCTACATGGGGTATTAGTCTCCATGATCTCTGATAGGGATTCCCGGTTTACATCCCAATTCTGGAATAAGTTGCAAGAAGCTCTGGGTATACAGTTACATTTCAGTACTATTTTCCATCCTCAAACTGATGGACAATCCGAACGTGTGATATAGATTTTAGAAGATATGATTCGGTGTTGTGTTGGAATTCAAACGTAACTGGGAAAAATATTGGCCTTTAGTTGAATTTGCAAACAATAGTAACTATCAGTCAAGTATTAAAATGGCACCGTATGAGGCTCTGTATGATCGTAAATGTAGAAATCCATTGTACTGGATAGAGCTTAATGAGAAAAAGATACATGGAGTTAATTTGATCCGTGAAACTGAAGAAAAGGTACAAGTGATTCGGGATTGTAACACCTTAACCCGTAATAGTCGCTGGAATAGGTTAAGAGGCATTACCGGATTTGTAACTCAATTCAGAGCAATTATTTATCTGAAATCATCCTATTTCAGCAAATATTATTCATTCACATTCAGTATGTACTTAAATCGAGTACACAAAGCTTTAAACATACATTTAGGTCTAATTAGGCAACATATTAAAAGTTTGGAAACTTAGAAAAAATTTAACTTTTCAAGTGCCACACGCCCGTGTGAAAAGGTCGTATGCCTCACACGGCTAGTAGACACGCTCGTGTCTTAGACCGTGTGAAAATAGGGCATACATACTGACTTGTGTCACACGGCCGAGGACACGGCAGTGTGCCAGGCTGTGTGAAACTGGAAAGTATACTGACTTCGTCACACAACCAATCACATGCCATGTCTCTAACCCTTGTGCCCTTCGAATGGGCCACGCATGCCCGTGTATCAGGTTGTGCCAAAACTGTAGGGTATACTGACTTATCAACACAGCCAAGTCACACGCCCGTGTGCTAAGCCGTGTGCCAATTAAGGGGTATACTGACTTGTACCACATGGCCGGTCACATGCCAGTGTGTGAGGCCGTGTGGAGCATACTGACCTCAATTTCATTTTCACACCTGGGGACACACGACCGTGCAACATGACCGTACGTCACACATGGCTGAGACACACGCTAGTATGGACAAAAATAGGCTATTTGCAAAGCAATTTTGCCACCCTATAAACAAAAGCAATCTCAAGCATAAATGACCTCATTTATACAACTTATTTGACAACCAAAATAACCATTTCAATATACATTATAAGCCATATCAAAATGTACCAATTTTGATATCCAAATACCTATTTAACAACATGCATAATCCAATCATTTAACCATCACATATCAAGATTTCATTCCATCAATACCTTGCCAAAACATACCATAATTGAACATTTCAATTCAACCAAAACATAACATCAAAATAAGCCAAATCACATGGCTTACTTATACACAAAAATATACCAAAGTTACGATATCAAGTAACATAACTAACATCTTTCAAAATAGCCTATACATGCCATATTTACATATCCACAAGATCAAAAATACCAATTGGAAAATTGGATAGTGTGATGTGCAACTCTGACTTGTCCGAAACGAGCAAGCTAACGAGCTCTATAAAACATAGAAAGAGAAACAAAGTAAGCTTTATAGCTTAGTAAGCCCGTATAATTAAGAATTAAACTTACCATTTATACATAATCAAAGCAACATTAAAAAGGCCAATAATTCAATTAAGTAACACCTAATCACAAGTATACATCACATGTTAGTCATTTTACAAATACATGAAACCATCCATTAATACAATACTTTGTATCATTCCAAATTCACATACCATACATATAACATCAATAACACTTATAACTCACAAACTATCCATGTAAATAGTATTTAGGCCCGTTGAACCTATTAGAACTTCAAAGGATACTCGACTGAACAATGTTGGTAATCCGTCAATTCATTATCATATATGCTCTTTCGAGCCATGACCGGTAAGCTCCTCCTAAGCTGATGAACAGAAAGCTCTATTGAGATGAAACGGTAAGCTTTAATGAGCTGAAACGGTAATATCTATTGAGCTGAAACGGTAAGCTCTATTGAGCTGAATAGTAAGCTCATACTAGCTGTGGTGAGTCTGCAACAAATGCAGGAGCTTGACCAAAATGGTAATCTCAGTATCATGTCACTCGTATCCAATGAATTCATATAGTTCAAACAGAGTTCGATAACATATACATTATGTCAAAAAAGCATTCATACTCCAAGTATTTCAATTGTACATATTCATTTCAATAATTATTAGTATGGAAAAGTTTGATTTTGATTTTACGAACTTACCGTGAGTTGCTCGGATGAAAATTATTGTCTATTTGTCAACCTTTCTTTTTCCCCGATCTAGTTCCAGTATTTGTTTGTCTTGATCTTTATTTAGCCCTCAAAGTAGCCGAATGTTCAAACTTGTTTTATAGCTTTCTCAAGCTTTAGTTTCGGTGGAAAAGATGAACAATTTTGCATGCATTATTATATCTTGTTTTAGTTAATAATCATAATAGCTCTACAATAGACCCTACAACAGGTCTCGAGATATCAATGACATGAGCGATGCTGCTACTGACCCAAAATCTCCTTTTTAGCAAGATGTGTGTCCAGAGCGATCTTAGAACTTTGAAGACGATAGAAATTGTAGCCTATCTCCTGATTTGTTAAGGATGGTAGAATAAGATTAGAAATAGATACTACCTTACAAAGGGTCAATGGACATCGCGAGCCTAGGAGAAGAGAAAGAGGTGAAGATCGGAGCCTATATCACCACAGAGACAAAGTGAGACATCATTGAGTTATTCCAAGAATTCAAAGATGTTTTTGCAGAATCGTATCAAGATATGCCTGGGCTACTAAGACGTGTTGAAGCTGTTAAGGCTAAGAAAATCTTAAAAGAGGTCCATAAGGGTGTTTGAAGAACACATGCTTATGGTTTTACAGTGGCTAGGCAAATCCTGAGGTTCGGGTACTATTGGTCCACCATGGAAGAGGATTGCATCAGTTATTCCAAGAGATACCGTAAGTGCCAAATTTATGGAGACAAATTCATGTGCCTCATTCACTTCTCCATGTTATGACTTCTCCATAGACTTTCTCTATATAGGGCATGGATGTTATTGGGTCGATCTCGTCAAAAGCTTCTAGGAAACATTGATTCATCTTTGTGGTCGTCGATTAGTTCACTAAGTGGATGAAGACTGCTTCATATGCCAATGTCACAAAGTCGACAGTCATTAAATTCCTTAAAAAAAAAAAAGATCATGTGCCGATAGGGAATGCCAGAAAGGATCATATCTAATAATGCATAATAGTACGATATCAAAAGTTTGCAGTTTATTCAAGATCAGACGCCATATCACCTTCAAATGAACGGTGCAGCAGAGGTAACAAAAAAAAAGAAAAAAAAGAAAAAAACAAAAACAAAAACAAAAAAAGATCGTGGGGAAAATGACCGAGACTTGTAAATATTGGCATAAGAAGTTACCATTCACCCTCTATGCTTATCGATTGTCAGCCAGGACCTTCAATGAGGCAACATCTTTTTCATTAGTTTATGGAATGGAAGCGGTTTGCCCATTGAAATCGAGATTCCTTCTTTCCAAGCTTTGGCTGAATTAAATTCGAATAAAGCAGAATGGATCCAGTGAACTTAATTGAAGAAAAGAGTTTAAAAGTTTCTCGTCATGTTCAAACGTACCAAAAACGAATGATGCGAGCTTATGGCAGGAAGGTTCATCATAGAGAATTCCATGAGGGGGACTTGGCATTGAAAAGGATCCTTCCTATACAAAATGATTTCAGAGGGAAATGGATGGCAAACTGGGAAGGACCTCTTGTGGTAAAGAAAGCCTTTTTTGGAGGAGTATTGATTTTAATCGTGATGGATGGCAAGAACCTCCCTAATCCCACAAATTCATATTTAGTCAAAAAGTTTTCCAAAGAAAAAAGGGGAAGATAAAACGAAAAGAAAAAGGAGAGGCCAAGGAAAAAACCCACAAAGGGTGCCTTGAGACCAAATGGGTTTTGAATTGAAAACCCGTAAAGGGCAATTCAAATTTTGATAAAAAGTGAGGCATACGGTAGTCTTGCTATGCCTGAATTAACAAAGAGTAGGTATGCTACATCTTGAGGCATCGACAAAGAACTCTAGATCTCTCAAACACATGTCGAGTTCAAAATGGTCCTTATGAAGTTCGTACAATGAAGCTCAGGCTGCGATATCTGTGGCACCTAGTCTTCATCTTACCCATATTGAATTTACTATCTTTGATTACTTTATTCATTTCAAGATAAGCTCCCAATAAATTTCCTTCTTATTGTATTTTCTATCTTTGATTAACTTATATGTTTCGAGCTATGCTCCCAATTAATTTCTTTCTTGTCCATTGTTATGATCTTTTTCAAGCATTTTGCATTGAAACAACGATTAATGGACTAATAATACTTTCACAAAATAAGTTTTGCATATTACTCTAGAAGCTTCTAAATAGTACAAGAACCTGAAACAAGACTATTTTTTAGAACTCACCAAACCTAAGGGTTGGAAATGTTTGAGAAAGAGGAGTCCAAATTGTGACTATCTCTTCGGATTTTCTGTCAAAGATATCAGTTCAACGAGGAGACAAGATATTGCGTCGGTGATACAACCTTTGCAAAGAACGAGCAACCCAAGCATTAAAATGGGATCGTTCTTGAAAAAAAATGATATTCTACATTCCTGTATATACGTTTGGTCATGTTACCCAAATCAATTGAGTGAAGAAGCCACAAATCCTATACTCCTAAGCTGCAATAGGATGGATCGAAGAAGATACAAATTCTATACCCCTGTGTTGTAGTGGAATGCATTGAAGGTGATACAAATCCTATACCCTTGAGTTGCAGTGGGATGGATGGAAGAAACCAAAAAAAATTATCTCCCTAAAGTTGCAGTGGAGAAAACCATCTGAGCAAAATGTGATTGTTTCCTCGGGTTTCCTGTCAAATGTACCAGCTGAGCAAGAAGGTAGCGCAATACGTCAGTGATAAAACCCTGATGAACAACGAGCAATGACAACATAAGTATTAAAAAGGTATCATTCTCATGATATTTTTCATTTCATCATTCATACACACCTAGTTAGGAGCATTTGACTCATTCTGATCATGACATCCTAATCATTTGGCATAAGCATAGGCCCATGAAATCGACAGGTCATGTCCCCCAGAGGATGGTGTAGCAACATTGGTGAATCCATAAATCTCATCTCCCTAAAGTAGCGGTAGAGCAGATCAAATCCACAAATCTCATCTCCCTGAAGTAGCAGTGGAGCAGATCGAAGTTATAGATCTTATCTCCTTGAAGTTGCAGTGGAGTAGATCAAAGAAAGTAAATCTTATTTCCCTGGAGTTGCAGTGGAATAGATTGAAACTAAGAATTATGGCAGATCTTATCTTTTTGAAGTCGCAGTGGAGCAGATTGAAGCCACCAACCTTATCTCCTTAAAGTTCCAGTGGAGTAGATCGAAGCTACAAATCTCTTCTCCTTGAAATTACAGTGGAGTAGATCGAAGCTACAAATCTCTTCTCCCTGAAATTACAGTGGAGTAGATCGAAGCTACAAATCTCTTCTACCAAAAATTACATTGAAGCGGATTAAAGCCACCAACCTTATCTTCTTGAAATTCCAGTAGAGTAGATCGAAGCTACAAATCTCTTCTCCCTGAAATTACATTGGAACGGATTAAAGCTACCAACCTTATCTCCTTGAAGTTCCAGTGGAGTAGATCGAAGAGCTTTCGACAATACGCCCAAAGGTGGAGGCAGGTTGCTATACAAGTCTAGCCACCTCTCCTAGAAAAAGAGACAACCATGCTATTCATCATTACCTTAAACGCTCCATTCATCACTCATATGTTGGGGAGCGCCACTAAAAGCTTCTCAGACATAGTGATAACCGGTGAAATGGTCGAGAACATGGTAAGGAGCAGAAAAATATATGCAGGGAAAAGTACCAAGAGATCAGCCCCAAGGAAAAAGAAGAACGAGGTGAACAACATGAGCACGTACAAGAAAGGTCATTCCAAGTCATTTACTGTGAGCCAACCGAAGACGGTAACTGCCAACCATCAGAGCACCCTGAGACAAGAATCTAATACGAGGATGAACACAGAAAGACCACAGTTCACACCTATACCCATGACATATAGGGAGTTGTATCAGAACCTATTCGATGCACATATAGTTTCCCTTTTTTACCTAAAACCGACACAATCTCTGTTCCCCAAATGGTACGACACGAACACTCAATGTGAATACCACACGGGAATCACAGGACACTCGATTGAGAACTGCACCGCATTCAAAAAGATAATCAAAAGACTTATCAAAATGGGTATTGTAAAATTCGATGATCCATCTAATGCTGAAAATCTGTTACCCAACCATACAAATAAGGGGGTAAATGCGATAATCAAGAATACGAAGAAGAAAATCAAGATGAATATTGCCAAAGTGAAAACCCCGCTGAAGGAGGTCTGGAAGAAAATGGTAGAATAAGAATTAATCACATAGGATTTAGGGGAGAAACCCGAAACAGCAAGGAACTACTGCGAGTTTTATGATGAAGAGGGTCACGAGATCCAAAAGTGTAGTGAATTCAGAGCCTTAGTGCAAGGCTTGATGGATAATAAGGAACTAGAATTCTTTGAATATACTGAAAGCCTGGAAGGAATATTAGGGAATCTGAACATTAACGACGTATCCAAAGAGGGAACTGGGGAATAGAAATTTTCAAGCGTCTACCCTTACATACTTAGAAATGTTTTGAACAATGGGACTGTGGAAGAGATCCCTATAGTTTTTAGAGTTGATTCAGAGTAATGTTCAAAGCACGCTTGTTGTTTTAAGCCTAGAAGCAATAAGAATCCTTTTGTGAAATAGGCTTATGTCCAAAATCTTTATTTCAATAAAATGCATCTTTGCTATCATTTTGAGCAAATATTCTTTTATTCTATACAAACAATTATTCTTAGATTCTTTTGTTCTTTGGACTTTCTTCCAAATATTCTTTTATTCTTCATTAATGATCATACCATACAAATAATTATTCTTTGATTCATTTATTTTTTGGAATATTCCTTCGTACCTACAATAGGTCTCCAGATATCAATGACATGAGCGACGCTACTACTGACCCAAAATCTCCTTTTTAGCAAGATATGTGTCTAGAGCGATCCTAGAACTTAGAAGATGATAGAAATTGTAGCCTATCTCCTGATTTGTTAAGGATGGTAGAATAAGATTAGAAATAGATACTACCTTACAAAGGTTCAATGGACATCGCGAGCCTAGGAGAAGAGAAAGAGGTGAAGATCGGAGCCTATATCACCACAGAGACAAAGTGAGACGTCATTGAGTTATTCCAAGAATTCAAAGATGTTTTTGCAGAATCGTATCAAGATATGCCTGGGTTATTAAGACATGTAGAAGCTGTTAAGGCTAAGAAAATCTTAGAAGAGGTCCATAAGGGTGTTTAAAGAACACATGCTTATGGTTTTGCAGTGGCTAGGCAAATCCTGAGGTTCGGGTACTGTTGGTCCACCATGGAAGAGGATTGCATTAGTTATGCCAAGAGATATCGTAAGTGCCAAATTTATGGAGACAAATTCATGTGCCTCATTCACTTCTCCATGTTATGACTTCTCCATAGACTTTCACTATATGGGGCATGGATGTTATTGGGTCGATCTCGTCAAAAGCTTTTAGCAAACATTGATTCATCTTTGTGGTCGTCGATTAGTTCACTAAGTGGATGAAGACTGTTTCATATGCCAATGTCACAAAGTCGACAGTCATTAAATTCCTTTAAAAAAAAAAAGATCATGTGCCGATAGGGAATGCCAGAAAGGATCATATCTAATAATGCATAATAGTACGATATCAAAAGTTTGCAGTTTATTCAAGATCAGATGCCATATCACCTTAAAATGAACGGTGCAGCAGAGGCAACAAAAAAAAAAGAAAAAAACAAAAAAACAAAAACAAAAACAAAAAAAGATCGTGGGGAAAATGACCGAGACTTGTAAATATTGGCATAAGAAGTTACCATTCACCCTCTATGCTTATCGATTGTCAGCCAGGACCTTCACTGAGGCAACATCTTTTTCATTAGTTTATGGAATGGAAGCAGTTTGCCCATTGAAATCGAGATTCCTTCTTTCCAAGCTTTGGCTGAATTAAATTCGAATAAAGCAGAATGGATCCAGTGAACTTAATTGAAGAAAAGAGTTTAAAAGTTTCTCGTCATGTTCAAACGTACCAAAAACGAATGATGCGAGCTTATGACAGGAAGGTTCATCCTAGAGAATTCCATGAGGGGGACCTGGCATTGAAAAGGATCCTTCCTATACAAAATGATTTCAGAGGGAAATGGATGGCAAACTGGGAAGGACCTCTTGTGGTAAAGAAAGCCTTTTTTGGAGGAGCATTGATTTTGACCGTGATGGATGGCAAGAACCTCCCTAATCCCACAAATTCATATTTAGTCAAAAAGTTTTCCAAAGAAAAAAGGGGAAGATAAAACGAAAAGAAAAAGGAGAGGCCAAGGAAAAAACCCGCAAAGGGCGCCTTAAGACCAAATGGGTTTTGAATTGAAAACCCGTAAAGGGCAATTCAAATTTTGATAAAAAGTGAGGCATGCGGTAGTCTTGCTATGCCTGAATTAACAAAGAGTAGGTATGCTACATCTTGAGGCATCGACAAAGTACACTAGATCTTTTAAACACATGTCGAGTTCAAAATGGTCCTCAAGAAGTTCGTACAATGAAGCTCAGGCTGCGATATCTGTGGTACCTAGTCTTCATCTTACCCATGTTGAATTTACTATCTTTGATTACTTTATTCATTTCAAGATAAGCTCCCAATAAATTTCCTTCTTATTGTATTTTCTATCTTTGATTAACTTATTTGTTTTGAGCTATGCTCCCAATTAATTTCTTTCTTGTCCATTGTTATGATCTTTTTCAAGCATTTTGCATTGAAACAACGATTAATGGACTAATAATACTTTCAAAAAAGAAGTTTTGCATATTACTCTAGAAGCTTCTAAATAGTACAAGAACCTGAAACAAGACTATTTTTTAGAACCCACGAAACCTAAGGGTTGGAAATGTTTGAGAAAGAGAAGTCCAAATTGTGACTATCTCTTCAGATTTTCTGTCAAATATATCAGTTCAACGAGGAGACAAGATATTACGTCGGTGATACAACCTTTGCGAATAACGAGCAACCCAAGCATTAAAATGGGATCGTTCTAAAAAAAATGATATTCTACATTCCTGTATATACGTCTGGTCATGTTACCCAGATCAATTGAGTGAAGAAGCCACAAATCCTGTACCCCTAAGCTGCAACAGGATGGATCGAAGAAGATACAAATTCTATACCCCCGAGTTGTAGTGGAATGCATTGAAGGTGATACAAATCCTATACCCTTGAGTTGCAGTGGGATGGATAGAAGAAACCAAAAAAAATTATCTCCCTAAAGTTGCAGTGGAGAAAACCATCTGAGCAAAATGTGATTGTTTCCTCGGGTTTCCTGTCAAAGGTACCAGCTGAGCAAGAAGGTAGCGCAATACATCAGTGATAAAACCCTGATGAACAACGAGCAATGACAACCTAAGTTTTAAAAAGGTATCATTCTCATGATATTTTTCATTTCATCATTCATACACACCTAGTTAGGAGCATTTGACTCATTCTGATCATGACATCCTAATCATTTGGCATAAGCATAGGCCCATGAAATCGATTTTACAGGTCATGTCCCCCAGAGGATGGTGCAGCAACATTGGTGAATCCATAAATCTCATCTCCCTAAAGTAGCAGTAGAGCAGATCGAATCCACAAATCTCATCTCCCTGAAGTAGCAGTGGAGCAGAGTGAAGTTATAGATCTTATCTCCTTGAAGTTGCAGTGGATTAGATCAAAGAAAGTAAATCTTATTTCCCTGGAGTTGCAGTGGAATAGATTGAAACTAAGAATTATGGCAGATCTTATCTTTCTGAAGTCGCAGTGGAGCAGATTGAAGCCACCAACCTTATCTCCTTAAAGTTCCAGTGGAGTAGATCGAAGCTACAAATATCTTCTCCCTGAAATTACAGTGGAGTAGATCGAAGCTACAAATCTCTTCTCCCTGAAATTATAGTGGAGTAGATCGAAGCTACAAATCTCTTCTACCAAAAATTACATTGGAGTGAATTAAAGCCACCAACCTTATCTTCTTGAAATTCCAGTGGAGTAGATCGAAGCTACAAATCTCTTCTCCCTGAAATTACATTGGAACGGATTAAAGCTACCAACCTTATCTCCTTAAAGTTCCAGTGGAGTAGATCGAAGCTACAAATCTCTTCTCCCTGAAATTACATTGGAGTAGATTGAAGCCACCAACCTTATCTCCTTGAAGTTCCAGCGGAGTAGATCGAAGCTACAAATCTCTTCTCCCTGAAATTATATTGGAGCAGATCGAAGCCACAATCTTTATCTCTCTAAAGTTGCAGTAGAGCATGATAAAAATACACAAACCTTATCTCTCTGAAGTTGCAGTGGAGCAGGTTGAAATTACCAATTCTTACCTCCTTGACGTTCCAGCAGAGTAGATCAAAGCTACAAATCTCTTCTCCCTGAAATTACATTGGAGCGGATCGAAGCACTAATTCCTATACCTCTGAAGATACA
Organism: Gossypium anomalum; assembly: GCA_025698475.1. Taxonomy (NCBI): domain Eukaryota; kingdom Viridiplantae; phylum Streptophyta; class Magnoliopsida; order Malvales; family Malvaceae; genus Gossypium; species Gossypium anomalum. The sequence goes on from CM046956.1 coordinate 55,772,826, forward strand.
ATGGATTGGAACAAGCTTACTTGAAGAAGAAGAGAAGAAGCGCCGAGACTCAGCAGGTCCAGGAAAAATTGGCCCTTTTATAGTCTTTGCTCCATTCTCGTTACACGACAACGAGCAAAGAGGGGCAGCTGTAGAGGCTCAATTTCGCCCGGGCCTATACAGAAACCAAAACCAATAATAAAATTAAATCCAAATCAACAGTCCAAGTCCAGTTACAACCAATCCAAACCCAAACAAAGCTAAACCCAAACCCAATACAAGCCCAATCCTAAATACCCATTTACAACGGGGCCCAATGGCCCAAAACCTAAACCTAGGTTCAACCAAACTAGGGAACCCTAGCCCTAGGCGCGCTGCAACCAGCCTCCAGCACCCTTATGCGCCGCCCTCGCCACGTCCTCTCTCCGTACCTCCGTACATGCCAGAAAATGCCTTGTACCTGCAAATCAAACGAAAACAGCAGCACAACAAAGAGGGGAAAGAAACAAATTTGTATTTTTCTTTTTCGTTTCTCTGTTTTTGGCTATAAAAGCCTTCAAATTTTCATTGTATTTTTTTTACGGATAATAAGATAAAAATCAATATCAATCAAAAGTAGAAGCTTTGGCCAAAGGTGATTTCTTTTTCTTCTATTTTATTGTTGAATGGCTTCATTTTGTAAATAGAAAACAGAAAAACAACAAGGGAAAGAGAGTTTTTACCTACGCCATGCCGGAGAGGGAGAGAAATGAATCGTTTCTCCGTTCTTTTCGCTGAATCTGGCCCAACTTGTGGAGTCTCGATCTCGAACCCACACCCTATAGGTGACCGGCTTCAAAAAGGGCTGAAAAAGCCCAATTTTTGCGTGCCTCTAACCACTGCCTACGGCGGAGCCACGATGGAGGCTCGCTGGGATCCTAGGCCGGAGAAGGAGGCGAGAGGGAGAGAGTAAGAGAGGAAACTCTCAGTTTTTTTTTAAAAATAAAGGAAAAGTGTTTTTTTTCTGATTTTTCATATTTATATAAGGGCTAATAAGCGTCGTTTTGGACTTAATTAGCAATGGCCAAAATGACGCCGTTTTACTAGACCTGAGATCCGACCCGAAACCCACCCAGGATCCACATGTTTTGGACAAAGGGGCTATTTGCACCCCTAGTCCTTTCGCATTTGAGGCTTGTTTCAATGTGGTCCCATTCTGTTGTTTCATCTTTTTAATTTTACCCCAAAATTTTATTTCTGTTTCATTTTAGTCCCCATGTGAACAACGCCGTTTCGAGAATGGGAATATTTGCCCATTTAGTCCTCCCTTTTTGTGCGCGTTCCATCATTGCTTCTTTATTCTGCCCTTTTCTTTTATTTATTTATTATTTATCCCTACAACTTCAATTTAGTTTCGTTTTAATCCTTTCTTCATTATTTTTTTGTTATTATTAAAATAATTGTTTTAATATTATTATCATTATTATACTTCCTTTTTATTTATTTCATTACCTGATTACTAAATTAATTATGTTTGTAATAATATTATCATTATTTTTCTTATTTATTTACCTAAAATTATATATATATATATCTTATTTTATCATTTATGTACATCCTCTAATATAATTTTTTAAAGATATTTTATTTTAAATTTAGTCCTTCTTTTATATTTAAAATTATTCCTTTTTATTTTTTTTATTTTTTTTGTTTTATTCTTTTTTCGTTTTTTGTTTTTCATTTTTCGTTTTTTTTTGGTTTCTTTTTTTTGTTTTTGTTATTAACCATATATTTTTACCTATTTTTATCCTTTATTACTTTATTTTTATTCTATTGTGCTATTTGTATGTCCTTAATGCTTTTGTTGTTACTTTCATGATTATTATTATTGTTATCGTTGTTATTACCATTTTCATTGTTATTGTTATTATCGTATTATGCATGTTGGAATCGTGACCTACTATTGCCATTACATTTGTAAGTTTTATTATATTTTATTTCCAAATCATGTTGCATTACCATTGCTCATTGAATCCAACGTTTGTATGCTTTAACCACTTTTCGTAGAATCAAATTAAACATGTCATTTTAAATATTACACCTATTATTATGCAAGGCAAGTTTTTCAAGAATAAAGCGACGTTTCAAATTTTAGAAATATGAGAAAGCCGTACCCTAACTTATGGGGTCTCAATTTTTCTCATTGAACCTAAATAGTCGAATATCTCTTTAACTTTCTAAAATGCATGAGTTTTAAAGTTAATATTTGATGTTTAGAATCTCGAAAAAGTTGTGCCCTAACTTACGGGGTTTCAATTTTTTCTCGTTGAATCTAAATAATTGAATATCCTCCTAAATTAAAATGTATAAGATTTCAAATAAAAATAAAGGGAATGTTTCGTGTTTAGAAATTTGATAAGGTCGTACCCTAACTTACGGGGTTTTGATTTTCTTCATTGATCTAAGCAACCAAACATCCTTTTAAAATTCAAAATACACGAGAGTCGATAATAAAGTAAAAGGAAAGCTTATTTTCGGGGGTTCGATATGTTGTATCCTAACTTACGGGTTACAGCCTCTTATTCACCTCAAGATAAGATGTCTTTCACGCATTTTCATAAATTCAAGAGATTTTATTATGAATTAGTATCAATACGAAGAGGGATCGTATTTGAAATTCCTTTTCAAATTTTCAACCTTCGACACTAAGACATCGACTAATCAATTAAGTACCAATTTTGGGCGTATCGAGGGTGCTAATCCTTCCTCGTGCGTAACTGACTCCCGAACTTGTTTTCTAAATTTCGTAGACCAAAATTATCGTTTTAGTAAATTTTAACTTTTATTAAAATGATTAATTTGAGGTGATCCGATCACACCCAATAAAAAGGACCGGTGTCGACTCCATTTTTGTTTTCTTTTAAATAAAAGTCTACCCTGTTTTCAAACAAAAAAATGGTTTTGACACATGTAATGATATATCAAGTATAATGTTAATGTTGGCTTGGTTTTAACATCTTGTGTTGGTTGGTATATGTTTGCAAGTATTAATGTAGGTACAAGGAAAAATTTGGGTGAGAAATACACACAGGCTTCTGTCTCAACTGTGTGTGACACACGACCATGCTCATGGGCGTGTGGTTTAGCCGTGTGTCCCCTGTATCCTAAAAATTGAGAAACAAAATGCTCAAAATTGGTCACATGGGCAGAGACACGAGCGCGTGTCTCAGCTGTGTGAAACATAGGGTCTAATATACGGGTGTGTGTGTAACACCCCTAACCCGTATCCGTCGCCGGAATAGGTTAAGAGGCATTACTGGACTTGTAACTCAGTTCAGAACAATCATCTATCAAATATCATATTATTTCAGTAAATATCATTCATTTACATTCAATATGTACTTGAATCGAACATATAAAGCTTAATCATGCATTCGGGACTAAATCGGTAACATTTGCAAACTCTGGGAAACATAGAAAATTTTCTTGCATTTAAAGGGTCACACGCCCGTGTGAACAGGCTGTGTGCCTCACGCGGTCACTAGACACGCGCGTGCCATAGGTCGTGTGAAAACAGGACATACATTCCGACTTGTACCACATGGCCAAGGACACGCCCGTGTGCCAGGCCGTGTGAAATCTAGAGGGGGTTACTGACTTGGCCACACAGCCGGCCACATGCCCATGTAGTAGCCCGTGTGCCACACACGGTCGTGTAGCATGACTATGTGTCACATACGGTTGAAACACACGCCCATTTCTCTGCCCATGTGGACAAAAATAGGCTATTTGCAAAGCCAATTTGCCACCCTTTTTGCATGAACAACTAGCAACCAAAATGATACAATTTCAACACATATATAAGTAACCAAAAGATGCTATTCCATAAACATATCATGCCATCTATCCACAACCATTTCAATTACTCAATTCAATGTCATTTATCTATTCAAATATCAACCAACTTATCTTGCTTTACTAAGCATATTTCATATATATAATTTATATAGCAAAACATACCAATACATCATCTCAAAATCAAGTCACAACATGCCATTTTCCAAGCAATAATACCCCAATTGACAAATAGCTAATTGAGCAACCATATAACCATCACAACAACCATACCAAACATACCAGAACACAAGGACATATATACATCATATTTCACTTATCAAACTCATGAATTAAGCCAACTTAAATGGCCAATTACTTAACAACATTTACAAGTCAAGTTTCATGGCTAAAATCATAACTCAAAACACATGTCCACATAACTCTAGCCTATACATGCCATATAACCAAGTCACAAGTGTATAAATACTGAAATAAAAAATCAAATAGTGTGATGAGAACTCTGCGAACTTCCAACCCGAGCAAGCCTTCGAATCACTATAAACATAGGAAAAATAACACAAAGTAAACTATAAATGTAACGCCCCGTACCCGAGACCATCGCTGGAGCCGAATACGAGGTGTTAACAGACTTAATTCATTACATAAACAGCTCAAACAATTTAATTTTAAAATTTTCAGACAAGCTGAAAATCTGCATCACAGTCGCTAAAAAATTCATATCTCGAATTACGAAACTCTAAATTAAGATCCGTAAATTTTATATGAAACTAGACTCATATTTCTATCTACTAATTTTTTTCTAGAATTTTTGGCTGAGCCAAATAGTACAGTTTATTAGTTAAATTCTCCCCTATTTCAGGGTTCAACTACTCTGACCTCTGTGTATTACGAATCAGATATCTCTCTATAAAAAATTTCAATGACTATGAGGTTTGTTTCTCTTAAAACTATACTCAATAAGGAATCTGTAAATATAAAGAAAAACTTCTAATTATTTTTTTAAAATTTATTATGAATTTTTAAAGTCAGAATAGGGGATCCAGAAATCACTCTAGCCCTATTTCACAAAAGTTTAAATATCTCATAAAATATAATTTATATGCCTGTTTTGTTCATTCCATATGAAAATAGACTCATCAAGCTTCGATTCCATAACTTATTCATTATTTAATTCCATTTCTACTATTTTTAGTGATTTTTCAAATTCACATCACTACTGCTGTCTGAATCTATTTTATGGTAAATTTTACCTATTTCATGGTTTCCATGGATTAGCTAGCAATTTGACATACATAACACCAAATATGATCATGATTAGCCATTCCAATGGCTAATCATTACCAAGCATTTTTATACCACTCAAAAACCATAGCATAAGACCATATATACAAAATGATTATAGTGCTATACATGCCATACTCAAAATATACAAGCCATTATGCCAAGATGGTATACGGATAGTGTGAGCGAGCCTCCGACCGTTCCGATTTCCGAGCTGACTTGTCAAAACTACAAGGAATGAAAAGGAGGAGTAAGCATAAATGCTTAGTAAGTTCACATGCAAATAGCAAGTAACATAACCATATAAGCAAACATAAAATATCATTTGCATAATCATCATCAAGACATTCATGTCATATTTTCATTTATCATCTTACCACATTGTTGATATATCGAGTTTTCAACCCGAGGGTTAAGTACATACCTATTCAAAGTATCCATCTCACAACACTTACCAATATGTCCCTTTCATCTCTAGTATTTCTCCATTTGAGTAGAACTTTACCCGTTGAACACATCGGAATATAATTCGGATACATGGAAAGTTTGCACATAAGTGCCACATATGTAGCCAAGCTACCATGTAACCCGCCCATAAGTGAACTCGGACTCAACTCAACGAGCTCGGGCGTTCGCATCCATAAGTGAACTCGGACTCAACTCAACGAGTTCGGATGCCTAGTTACATCTCACGAACTCGGACTCAACTCAACGAGTTCGGATATTCGCATCCGTAAGTGAACTCGGACTCAACTCAACGAGTTCGGATGCCTAGTTACATCTCACGAACTCGGACTCAACTCAACGAGTTCGGACATTCGCATCCATAAGTGAACTTGGACTCAACTCAATGAGTTCGGATGCTCAACCATCCTAGTGACATGTTACTTGTATCCTAATCTATTCCGAAGGTTCAAACGGGCTTTTTCCCTCGATTTTACATTTACCGTCTTTCACGGAATATCGGAACCGATACTCGGTAGCAATTCATATTTATCAAGTAGTAAACATAATTTGCATATTACTCAACATTAAACACGAAGCATAATATTTCAAATAAAAATCAGCATATCATATAATTAACATCAGTAACTTAAAAATAACAATTATGCTACATTATTTACACATGAACTTACCTCGTATGCGAAAATGGCTACTTTTACCATTTCGTCCACAACTTGGTATTTTCCCCATTTTAGCCCGAATTTCAGTTTTCCTTGCTTATTGAGCTTGGAAAGCTTGAAAACCCTAGTCATGGCTTCCCCCATGCTAATTTCGGCCTCCATGAAGAAGATGAGCAAAATTGGCTTTTAATTTTGTATTTTAGTTCATTTTACCCCTAAATGACCAAAATGCCCTTACTACTAAACTTTCAAAAATTCCTTCCATGTCCTAATTTTGTCCATGAACTTAAAATTGGTCAAATTGCTATTTAAGACCTCCTAATTAATATTTCAATGCAATTTCATACTAAAAACTTCTAGAATGCAAATTTTGCAACTTATTCGATTTAGTCCCTACTTTCAATTTAAACACTTTAGGCATAGAATTTCATCACGAAATTTTCACACAGTCATGCAATCATATCATAATCATCAAAATAATCATAAAATAATTATTTCTATCTCAAATTTTGTGGTCACGAAACTACTATTCCGACTAAGCCCAAAATCAGGATATTACAACTCTCCCCCCCTTTTAAGGATTTTCGTCCTCGAAAATCTTACCGGAAAAGTGGTCTTCACTTTTAATCTCATATTCGGTGCCGAAAAACTTTCACTTAGGCTGTACCTCCAATACATCTCTTTAATTTCTCATATGATCTGAAAGCTTACAGTCGCAACTCTCAACTGTTCTTGAATTTTCAACCCTTCTCAATTTCCCATGATATCATGACATAATACCCGGATCTCAACTTGATTAATGGAGACCGGAATTCCAAGAAATCCAACAATCAAAAAGACCTAAAATTCCATGAATCTGATGAGTAGTAATTCATTCAATATAGATATGATTTATGGATCTCGCCATTTTCCTCTTTCCGCCACAGAAATAATTCTGATATGGCCTCAAGAATAATCCTTATCATTTTCATCCCAATATCAACACTGGTAAGGATAATTTTGATAGATCCCAATGCTCGACTGTAACCTCTTTAACAATTCAGATTTTATGTAACATCGAATGCTCTAAACTATCACATTACCTCACTGTCTTGAAACACATCACAATTCATACAGTAGTACATTACTGAAAGTCAAGAAGTTTTTACTCAATGTAGACTAGTCTAGTTCAGACGCTTCGGTTACCAATATTCTCATCTATCTGAACTCTGTCAAGATGTAATAAACTTTTCAGCTTTCACAAAACGAAAACCTTATCATTCGTAGTGACTTTAACTAATATCCAACTCTTTCTAATAAATATACACTTCTCGTTCAGACTATTTACTCTTTTATCAGTACAAAAATGAAATTCTATTATCAGACTTGGGAAAAATAATCCTGACATAATTGTTACATAAAATCTTTCAAATAAATAATTCACCATACCGACTGAAACTCGCACTTTTATCACTTATGCCTTTACTGATGTCAAATCCTTACACAGAAATTAGAAAAAAAACCCCAATACTAAAATCACCACATTACCAAGATCAAATTAGAAGTATAGTCATATTTGACATGATTATCACGAGCTGAAGAACACACTTCGAACATGAGTCATAATTGAGAAATTATGGAACAAAGATAACAAGAAAACCGAATAAAGAAATCCAAGTTAGAGAAACCCAGAATAAAGAAATCCAGAATAAAGAGACCCAAGATACGATACTATGCCGGAGAATCGAAAACCAAACTCATAGAGAAAATACGGAATACCCATATAATTCTTCAAAGAAAGAAAGTCCAAAAGAAAACATCATTTAATCCCACTGAAATCAAATATAACAAGATCAATATATCTTCTCATACATATGTATCAGATGAAGCATCAAGTAGAAGAAACAAAATCATAATATCATATGTATTCTCTCATTAATTCTTATCAGACGAAATGAAATAGAATACCCGATGAAATAGATCAATATAAATTATAAACCAGTCAGATTACCAATGCTTTCATCCAACACCAGAATTAGAAGACATTCCCATATAACAAAAATTTTTTTAGAAGATCAATAGCCATAGAAATATTTCTGAGAACGGGTAAACACATATAACATCTCAAAAGAGATCACTAAATCATGTCCAGTCATAAGCTGTCACACTCAGATAGTTCACATTTCAAATATCATTTCCCCAATTAGTTCTGCCATTACAAATTTCATATTAAACCATTCACTAAAGAAGGCCAATTCTGAATAAGTTTTGATTTACACTTTTCTCAACCTTGCACCTGAGTAATTCGATTTACCAAAGAGAATTCCTTTTCTAATTGGGACAGTACATAACTCCAGTAATCTTTACGTCAATCCGATACTTACTGTCTCTGACTTTACTTATCAGCTCATTTTCAATCTCTGATCATACTTATAATTATTCTATCAGTGAACTCTTTCGGTTCTCAACGAAACTTATTCAATCTGAGATCTCATGAAATTCCATTATAAGTACCACTTCGGTAAGGGGAAGGGTTGTAGGACCTCTGACTCGACTTTCTTATACATACACATATGACACAACTTCCATCATCATAGCAACATCATCAAAATCATGTCATTCATTCAGGCAATGCAACATTCATGTTGGCTTACACAAATTTTCCTATTGTCCCATTTAGACAATATACTTATGCATACATTCTATGTTTTCTAGATAGCTTTACTTATCGATTCATTTAATTAAATTAAGTCATGCTCATGACATTATATAAGGCCAAACAAACATAGATATTTGCACCACAATTACAACTTTCATTTCGTGCATCATCATGTACATATCATTACAATCATATAATTCAGTCCAACAATTTAACATAGATAAGTTCATTTCATTATAATCCTTTATCTCATAAAAATTATATATCATTAACATTTATGAACATTCGACGTCCAAATCAAGACAAGGACATTTCCATTCATCTTATCAAGTAAGCCACATACACTACATCATATGAGCATTAAACAATTATGGATATTTATCACATATGCATCATAAACTTTTATTCATACTTTTCCGAACTGAGACTTATCATAATCATAACTTTACTCAAATACCTTCACATAATATTAAACATGGTCGGTGCAGCTCGGTTGGAGAGTACCCTGTCTAAATAAGACGGTACTCATACGCGTCGGAAGACATCACACTATCACAGATCAGTGGCAAGTATAGCTAAACTTTTACACATGCTAGGCTAGTCCGAGAACCGACTAAACCTGCTCTGATACCACCAAATGTAACGCCCCGTACCCGAGACCATCGCTGGAGTCGAATACGAGGTGTTAACAGACTTAATTCATTACTTAAACAGCTCAAACAATTTAATTTTAAAATTTTCAGAAAAGCTGAAAATCTGCGTCACAATCGCTAAAAAATTCATATCTCGAGTTACGAAACTCTAAATTAAGATCCGTAAATTTTATATGAAACTAGACTCATATTTCTATCTACTAATTTTTTTCTAGAATTTTTGGCTGAGCCAAATAGTACAGTTTATTAGTTAAATTCTCCCCTGTTTCAGGGTTCGACTACTCTGACCTCTGTGTATTACGAATCAGATATCTCTCTATAAAAAATTTCAATGACTATGAGGTTTGTTTCTCTTAAAACTAGACTCAATAAGGAATCTGCAAATATAAAGAAAAACTTCTAATTATTTTTTTAAAATTTATTATGAATTTTTAAAGTCAGAACAGGGGATCCAGAAATCACTCTGGCCCTGTTTCACAAAAGTTTAAATATCTCATAAAATATAATTTATATGCCTGTTTTGTTCATTCCATATGAAAATAGACTCATCAAGCTTCGATTCCATAACTTATTCATTATTTAATTCCATTTATACTATTTTTAGTGATTTTTAAAATTCACGTCACTACTGCTGTCTGAATCTATTTTATGGTAAATTTTACCTATTTCATGGTTTCCATGGATTAGCTAGCAATTTGACATACATAACACCAAATATGATCATGATTAGCCATTCCAATGGCTAATCATTACCAAGCATTTTCATACCACTCAATAACCATAGCATAAGACCATATATACAAAATGATTATAGTGCTATACATGCCATACTCAAAATATACAAGCCATTATGCCAAGATGGTATACGGATAGTGTGAGCGAGCCTCCGACCGTTCCCGATTTCCGAGCTGACTTGTCAAAACTACAAGGAATGAAAAGGAGGAGTAAGCATAAATGCTTAGTAAGTTCACATGCAAATAGCAAGTAACATAACCATATAAGCAAACATAAAATATTATTTGCATAATCATCATCAAGACATTCATGTCATATTTTCATTTATCATCTTACCACATTGTTGATATATCGAGTTTTCAACCCGAGGTTAAGTACATACCTATTCAAAGTATCCATCTCACAACACTTACCAATATGTCCCTTTCATCTCTAGTATTCCTCCATTTGAGTAGAACTTTACCCGTTGAACACATCGAATATAATTCGGATACATGGAAAGTTTGCACATAAGTGCCACATATGTAGCCAAGCTACCATGTAACCCGCCCATAAGTGAACTCGGACTCAACTCAACGAGCTCGGGCGTTCGTATCCATAAGTGAACTCGGACTCAACTCAACGAGTTCGGATGCCTAGTTACATCTCACGAACTCGGACTCAACTCAACGAGTTCAGACATTCGCATCCATAAGTGAACTCGGACTCAACTCAACGAGTTCGGATGCCTAGTTACATCTCACGAACTCGGACTCAACTCAACGAGTTCGGACATTCGCATCCATAAGTGAACTCGGACTCAACTCAACGAGTTCGGATGCTCAACCATCCTAGTGACATGTTACTTGTATCCTAATCTATTCCGAAGGTTCAAACGGGCTTTTTCCCTCGATCTGACATTTGCCGTCTTCCACGAAATATCGGAACCGATACTCGGTAGCAATTCATATTTATCAAGTAGTAAACATAATTTGCATATTATTCAACATTAAACACAAAGCATAATATTTCAAATAAAAATCAGCATATCATATAATTAACATCAATAACTTAAAAATAACAATTATGCTACATTATTTACACATGAACTTACCTCGTATGCGAAAATGGCTACTTTTACCATTTCGTCCACAACTTGGTATTTTCCCCATTTTAGCCCGAATTTCAGTTTTCCTTGCTTATTGAGCTTGGAAAGCTTGAAAACCCTAGCCATGGCTTCCCCATGCTAATTTCGCCTCCATGAAGAAGATGAGCAAAATTGGCTTTTAATTTTGTATTTTAATTCATTTTACCCCTAAATGACCAAAATGCCCTTACTACTAAACTTTCAAAAATTCCTTCCACGTCCTAATTTTGTCCATGAACTTAAAATTGGTCAAATTGCTATTTAAGACCACCTAATTAATATTTCAATGCAATTTCATACTAAAAACTTCTAGAATGCAAATTTTGCAACTTATTCGATTTAGTCCCTACTTTCAATTTAAACACTTTAGGCATAGAATTTCATCACGAAATTTTCACACAGTCATGCAATCATATCATAATCATCAAAATAATCATAAAATAATTATTTCTATCTCAAATTTTGTGGTCACGAAACTACTATTCCGACTAAGCCCAAAATCAGGATATTACAATAAAGCTTAGTAAGCTCGTATGATATTAAACTTATCTTATTAAATAAGCACATATTAAGCATTTTCATATACTACAATATAAATTCATTTTATTTCACCTTTGTATCATAATTCAATTCACATAGTTAACAAAATTTCATAATTTTATTTAATTCTATGCTTATACGGATAAAAAAAACATGCTTATCAATTTGATTACATTTACATATATAAAATCAGCTAACTATATAACTTCATTCAAACCAGCATTCCTTACATTTTCTTTAGCCAAGGTGAATCATGTGAAATATCATCAAATAACGATATTTCGCACACTATATTCCATATGTATATTTGGTTAAAACATCTATAACCCATATCTCACACATCATTCATTTTTTACCTCATTATAGCCAAATAAACACCTTTTTGGCATGAACATACTTATACATAAATCTTTCTCATTTCATACACATGAAACATTAAGAACTCATGAAATTACCTTCATTCGATTCTCATATAGGTTTTATACGTACCTATTACACTTAATTTGATTGTACTTTTATTCTCAACTTGACTATGCCTGTTGAACCATTCAGAATTGTTAAGGATACTCAGAATCACATATAGCTCGTACAATGCCATATCCCAGATATGGTCTTACATGTTATCACATATCGATGCCACTTCCCAGACAAGGTCTTACACGAAATCATATAACGATGCCTATTTCCCAAACATGGTCTTACACGTAATCATAATACAATGCTAATGCCCCAGACATGGTCTTCAATGTAATCACATCTCTGTAATCCTAATGTCATGACATTTGTATCCTATACTATTTCTAAGGTTCGTACGGGACTTTCGGATGTCATAACTCTGTCGATTGTGCTTGTACTCATTTCCAATCAGCATTATAATTCAATTCAACAATAATAATAAATTTATATGCACAATTTAACAACATTTAATAACATACGAACTTACCTCGATCGTTAAAACGATGGAACGGATCGACTAGTTCGATACTTTATCTTTTCCTCTATCTAAACCGGTATTTCACTTTTCTCAATCTAGTTATAAGTAAAATCAGCTTATTTAATCATTAATTCATTCAATTTAACACAATTTACATTTTTTGGCAAAATTATACTTTTGCCCCTATTATTTCACATTTTTGCAAGTTAGTCCTTAACACATAAAATGTAAAATTCATGAAATTTAAATAATCCCATGCTTAGCCGAAAATTACCCAGTCATATATTAGCCCATATTTTTACTTTATTCATACTTTTAACCACATAATTTCATAATTTCACAAATTAGCCCATAATTTGCCTTTTTACTCAAAATCACTTTATAAAATATGAAAATCTAACATCAAATATTCATATGTCACCATTAAACATCAAAGAACACATAAGCTCATCAATGGCAACTATCAAAATCTTTAACAATTTTAAAATCGAAAACACGGGCTAGCTAGAACTAGTTGTAACGATCACAAAAACGTAAAAATTATTAAAAACCGAGATCAAAATCATACCTAATCAAGCAACCAAGTAGCCGAACCTCAAAAGAACCAAAAATGGTTTCCTTTCCTTCCATATTCAGTTGAGGATGAATTAATGAAGATGATAATTTGGCTTTATTTTAATTATTATGTCATTTTAACCATTTTACCATTTTAACCTTTAATAACATTTAAAATTTCCATTATACCAAGCCATAGAATTCTACTATCAACATTTATGAGATAATTACCACTTAAGGACTCCGACTATATGATATCATACCATTTAATACCTTTAACTTATAGAATTCAACTTTTACGCTTTACGTGATTTAGTCCTTTTTACCGAATTAACCACACAAACGGTAAAATTTTTTTACAAAATTTTCACACAAATGTTCTATCATACTGTAAAACTTATTAAAATAATAAAATAAATATTTTGACTTCAGATTGTGGTCCCAAAACCACTATTCTGATTAACCCTAAAAATAGACTGTTATAGTGTGAATCCTGCACCTATTTTTGAAAATTAGATTTTCCACACGGCTTGTCACACGGGTGTGTGACTGGCTATATAACCTAAGTCAGTAGCTACCTTAAATTGAGCAGGGGCTGGGACACAATCGTGTGCCTCACATTGAATGCCCACAGGGCCTAAGACACGGGCGTGTCACTTGGCCGTGTAAGCCACACAGCCTGACCACATGGGCGTGTGTCCCTTGCACCTAAGAAAAATTTTGAAATTTTGCAAAAAGTTCTCTGAGTTCCTAATTTAGTCTTGACTTGTTTCTAATGTATAAAATAGGACCTTGAAGGTCCATTTAAGGGGCAACATAATTGAATTATGATTTGATTCGGATATGAATAGCTTTGACATGAATTAATTATATTTGTTCTGTAAATTTCGGTAATGCTCTGTAACCCTATTTCGGTGATGGATATAGGTTAGGGGTATTACAATATTTCACATAGTATTTTGTCTCTTTTCTGCCCAACATTGCCTCGACGGCATAGTCGTTGCCATCGCACATGAGTTCGAACGACAACGTCCATTTTAGAGCTACTACAATTGGTAATGCTACCAGCCTTTTCTTTAATTCCTTAAAAGCAGCTAGACAGCGTTCATCAAAATCGAAGGTTCTATTTTGCTCCAGCAGTGTGCACAAGGGTTTAGATAACTTCGAGAAATCCTTAATGAATCTTCTATAAAATCTTGCATGAACTAGAAAACATCTAACACCCTTGACACTAGTGGGAGCTGGCAATTCTCTATTACTTCAATTTTTGCTCTGTCTACTTCAATTCCTCGTTGTGATATCCTATGTCCTAAGACAATTCTTTCATGAACCATGAAGTGGCATTTTTCCCAGTTTAAGACAAGAGTTGTTTCTTCATAATGGCACAGACCTAATTCCAGATTTTTCAAACAATCTTTAAAATCATTGCAAAATACAGAGATATCATCTATAAAAACTTCAAGGAATTTCTCCACCATATTTGAGAATATGGTCATCATACAATGCCGAAAATTTGTCGGCACATTACATAATCTGAACAGCGTCTGTCTAAACAGAAAAGTGCCATATGGACAAGTGAAAGTTGTCTTCTCTTGGTCATTGGGAGCTATAGCGATCTGATTCTACGCTAAATAACCGTCCAAAAAATAGTAAAAAGCTTTTCCAACTAACATGATCAACATTTGATCAATAAACGTCAAGGGGAAATGGTCCTTCCTAGTTGCCTTGTTAAGGCTTTGATAATCCGTACACACCTTCCATCCTTTGATCGTGTAAGTTGGTATGAGCTTATTATTGCCATTGCTAACCACTGTGACACCTCCTTTCTTGGGGACACGGGGTACAAGGCTTACCCACAAGCTATCTGAGATTGGATAAATAATGTCAGTGTCAAGCCACTTGATGATCGTAAAACTAACTAACAATTCGACTAAGGCAAGCACACCTATCGAACAGTAGTATAGTTCTGATGAGACCGAAATATCGTATCCACGAAGATTAAAAGTACTAGTATTAACTCTTTTTCTATTATTTAGCCTAAAAATAAAGAGGAATTGTTTTAACCTAAAATTTAACTAACCTAATTGACTAATTAACGTGACAGAGACAAAAGTTGGAAAAGACTTTAGGAAAATCGATTGAGAAGACAATACCCAAGAAAGAATCCACCTAGACTTCACTTATTATCTTTGAATTAGATGATTTATTCACTTGACTTATTCCGTAAAAATCCCTGATTTATGTTAATATCTTTCTCGAGACTAAAAACAACTGACTCTAGGTTCATTAATTGAAATCTCTTTCTAATTAAAACCAGTATTATCGCATTAACTCGATCTATGGATTCCCTTATTAGATTTGGCTCTAATCTGACAGATTTATGTTGTCCTATCTCTAGGATTGCATTCAACTCCGCTTAATTATGAATGATCTAATCTTAAACAGGGACTTTTGCTCCACTGAATAAGCACATCAAAACTTGGATTAATACCCTAGAATATTAAAATAAGAGTTAAACTCACATTAAGAATAAGAACAAGTATTTATCATATAAATCAAAGGATAATAAGAGTCAGCTTAGGTTTCATCCCCTTTAGGTATTTAGGGAGTTTAGTTCATAATAATGGGGGAAAACATCCCAAAATTGGGGAAACAGCAAAATATAAAGAAACCCAGAAACTTTGCTAAAAATTGAATGGAGATCTTCAGTCTTGATGTAATCTTGCTTCCTAGTTGATTCCAATGGCTTTCTTCGAGTATTTTCTACGTTTTGCTCTCTGTGTCCCTTTAATCCTCTTCTAGGGTGTTTATATAGGCTTTAGAATGCTTCAAAACTCTCAAAAGTGGCCTTTTTTGAGTAGAACTGGACTCGGGCTTGACAGGGACACGACCTTGTGCCACGCCCCTGTGAAGTTGCTCAAGCCGTGTGTAATACTGAGTTAATTTTTAGTCGACATGGCCATGTCACACGGGCGTGTGGCCTTCCCGTGTGACTCACACGGGCGTGTAGATCACCAGTGTGAAAGTGCTTAGGCCGTGTGAAACACTATTTTAAGCCCATTTGGTCCGTTTTTAGCCCGTTTCTTGCTCTTTTCGCCTTTCTATGCTCACCTAAGTATAAAACATGAATTTAAAGGATTAGGAGCATTGAATTCAATAAAACCAAGGAAAAATCATCCATAAATATGCCAAGAATGGGGTAAAAATATGTATATATTACGGTTTATCAAATACTTAAGCATTTGCTTGTCCTCAAGCAAAATCCTCAACTCATAATCAAAATAAATCCTTCTCAACTTATACTTCTCATCAATAATGTTTCAAATAACCCACAAGTAATCATACATTAAAAGCTTAGCCAAAAGAACATTAAAGTTTCAAACAATCCAAATTGAGCATTTTAATCATAAAATCATAGGTATCCCCCTTTATCTAAGTACTTACCTTTAATTCCAAATTGACAAGGTTTGACATCCTCACTAAAGATTCACTCAAATCACTCAAAGTGTTTAAGAATTAACAATTAAGCACTAAATAGTCAAACATGAAATGTTATTACCATAAGCTTGCATGAAAATCAAATCTCCACCACTATAAATGAGATGATACACAAATCAAAAAGTCTTTAAAAGGGTTGTAATAGGGCTTGGGTTAAAGGTGTGGATAAAGGCTGCAAAAGAGGGTTAGAACCGAAATTAATTTAATAAATTACCAAACTTAGAAGACAGAAGCAAATTGCTAAATTACAAGAGTTTGCCAGAATTTGAACTATCTAAAGCAAATGATGTGAGCTTTTTCTCAATATAATAACTTTACTTAACCAAGCTCTCTATAACAATAAATAATTGTAACTATACCTTTTTTTTAAACAATAAGAACAAGTACAATAATGGAAAATACATAAAAAGAAATAATTCAGCAACTGGAATGAATGAACAAAGTTAGATAACTAATTAAATCAAATCTCGATAAAAAGGAGTCAATGAAAAGGGAGAAATTCTTAATGAATCAAAAAGGGTTAAGTTGTGGGTTATTATTACGGGAAAAATCAAGAAATAAAAGTTAAGGTTCAAAGGGGTTCACTAGGGGTCAATTATGTGGGTAGGCTTTTATGGGGTAATTGGGTTAAAACCTAAGTTCCTTTATCATTTTCGTATATCAAATCAAAGGTGTGGTCTTGACATGCATAATCGAAGCAAGTTTTAGAATAACAAATCAATGTTAACTCACTCATAACCAATAAAATTAGTGAGCAAAAAAAGATATACGCTCTAAAAGGGTCAAAATCTCACGAAAATTATGGGTATTTGATGTCAATCCTGAAAATTCAAAACTTCAAGATAGTACCTCAATTCAGGGAAATAACCTAGCAATTTTAATTCCCAAAAGTCAACTTATCATGTTTGATTTTCTAATATCTTAAAGTTTAAACAATCAATGCACAATTACCTATGATTTAATTCAAAACATATCAATAAAAATCATAAATAAATTAAAATTCATTCTAATAGGAATATGAGAAAATTATTTGAGAACGAGATAAAAAAATTCAGGGATTTTCTGATAATCACATAAATAACCTCCCCACACTTAAGATGTACATTGTCCTCAATGTACAAAGATATATAATAACAATATAAGCATAATATCAAAAGAGAGGGAAAGAAGTGAAACTTCTCTGAATTTTTGGATGAAATCCTTGGAATAGCGAAGGCTGGATTTGTAGATATGACCAATGAAAGGCATGATTCTAAGTTACTACTAAGAAAATAAACACCACTGTGGAAGGGAATTAAGGTTTACTTGATAATAACCATTAAGATAAACATAGTTCAAAATATAAAAATATAAATCTTTAGAAATAAATAAAAGAAAGATAAAAATAAAAATAAAATAAATAAATGGACTCAAAGGTTATCATAGTCGGTGTCGTGAGCCGGTGGCACTGGAGGAGCGATATGGAGGTGCTCGCGAATCTGCCGCAAAGTCTCATCAATACTGTCGAACCTCACATCAAGACTGTCGAACCTCTGAGTACAGTACCGACGAAAATTAGTAAACTCCTTGAATGACACTCCTCGAAAGCTCACAGTGGAGGGAGTATGTCGATGGCTCGATAGTGGTGGCTGTGGTGGATCCTCGTGAGGAGGAGGGACATCATCAATAATGTCCTCTGGCTCATTCTGGTCATCAGACTGGACAAGTCTGTACTGAGGGGGGTCGAATCCACGGCGTCGCTCTATCATCCTCATGTGAATCATGCTAGATATTCCTTAAGGATTCATCTGGCCTACTAATGTGAGTGTCGATGACATCTCTGGAGTGTCGAAGAGGCAGAAATGACGATCTGCCTGGTGGCGAAAGGCGAGGGCGATAAAATATGCCAAGTCAAATACATGGCCAGTCGCCATGCTCGGTGGTGCTAACTACTCCAGTGCTTTCTCCCCTCCCAGTCAAAGTATGAGCCAAGATGGCATGAATGTAGCGAAGTGCTGGAGGGAGAGACGTCGCCTTCGAGCGACAGGCATCATAGGGAACCGTGTTCGCTGTAAGGTCGGCCCAATAGCAAGATGGCGAATAGTGTATGTGACGGTGAAGCTGTAGAAAATTCTCTGAATCCATGAACTCCTCCTGCAGAGGCCCAAAGTAGCTCCAAACTCGGGTACGCTCATATACTTGACAAGTCCACCAAGTTAGAAAATAATAGTCCCAGCCTCGTCATGTGTGTTCATCACATGTTGTAGATGGAAAGTGGTGCAGAACTCCAATGTCAGCTCTGAATATGCGGGCTTGATGATTGCAAAGAACAGATCCCATGGCGCGGTATCGAGATGGAAGCAGACAAGGTGACCTAGTTGGACCTGCTCCAAAGTGGCCCAATCAATGCATCTGCCCACTTCCAATGGTCGTACTCGAAGAAGATGGAACAAGTCATCCTGTGGGTTTGACGAGAACCGAAGTAGAGGGTGGCGTGCTTTGGTCGAAGCGCTCGAAAAGGTTGCGCCAGGACCCTTTCGCTTTTTCGAAGCAGGGCAACAGTCTTCTTGCCTCTTGTGTTTGTCATGTTGTTCCTGTCAAAATAAAAGGTTGTATTAATAAATAATGTAGCACGAAATAAAATCCAAATAATCCTAAAGAAAAATTTTCTCTTAAAACAGTATGTGTAGAGACTAAAAATATGTAAAAACTAGAGTTTTGAGTCATCATTAATCAAGAAGTAAAAAGGGACCAAATAACTAAGTCTAAAACTATAAGACAAAGTCCTAAAAAGTGATAGAAACAGGGAATAATGCAATGACAGAATAGTAATGCTTCTCAATTATAACTTGAAAAAGAACTAAAACTAATATAGTAAGACAAACAGGATTATTTATTATTAAGATTAATACTAATGATAATAATGGAAAATAATTTAACAAAAATAAATAAAAAGACACTAATACTAATTGATATAAATAAATAAATAATTATAGTAAAGAGAAAGAAAGGGTAAAAAGGGGCAACTGGTGCCGGTGGGGAGGTGGTGGTCGGACAGTGGCGATGCGATGGGGGTGAAAGTCGGGCTAGACGGGGGTACGACTTTCTGGTGTGGCGGCGTTAGGGGAGGCACGGGCGTGGTGAGTAAGATGCGGAAGCCGTGTGGTGCGATAGGGATGGGGTGGAAGGGAAAAAGATAGGAAGGGAAAGGGAAGAAAGAAGGGGGGAAGGAAGAAAAAGAAAGGGAGAGGCAGGGGAAAAAGGGGTGGTCAGCCGGCGGTGTGGTTGGCCGAAATAGGTCATCGGTGTGGGGGGATGTTTGGAGGACTGTAGCGGCTAGGGGGAAAGTTGGGGAAGAAGACAAAGGAGAAAAAATTAGGGTTTAGGGGGTTTTAAAAAGGGGCACAGTCGTGTGAGACTCGTGTTAGGCCACATGGCCGTGTCACACGCCCGTGTGACTCGAGTTTAGCCCATGTTTATCGTGAAAATTGAATGCCCAATCATTATACGGCCTAGGGACACGCTCGTGTGTCCCGGCCATGTGCACCGGGACACGCCCATATGTCCCGACCATGTGGTGCACACGGTCGTATCGCACGACCGTGTACGATGTTGTTCGCTTCTCCCACGCCCGTGTGGTATCCCACACACCCGTGTTTCTGAACACACGGCCGTGTGCCTCACCCGTGTGGCTCCCTAACTTATTTAAAATTTGTAAAATTAGTTCCAATTGTCACACGGCCTAAGACACGCCCGTGTGTCCAGGTCGTATGCTTTACACGGCCGTGTAGTTTATATTCATGGCTATGTGGCTTGATACTTGGGGAATTTTTAGCCCTGTTTCGACACGACCAAGGACACGCCCGAGTGTCCAAGCCGTGTGGGCCACTGTACCTATAAAAAAAAATTAAAAATAGCTAAGATAAACTAGTTAGTGGTGTTAGTGCTCGGGTTGTCTCCCAAGAAGCGCTTATTTAGAGTCTAAGCTTAACTTACCTCTCCGTTGCATAGTCATGGTGGTTCAAGGAGTTTAAACTCCTCATTCCTACTATCAATCTTATCAAAATAAGGTTTTAGACGAGTAGTGTTTACCTTAAAAGTGTCAAATTTGGAATGAGTTACCTCGACTGTACCATATGGGAAAATGTTGAGTACCGTAAAAGGGATTGCTCCATTAGGTTCAGAAGTGGCAACACGAGGGTCTGCTGCATCTAATAGTACTTTGTCTCTAACCTTAAGTTGATTCGCTAAAACCTTGAGTTCGTCATGGCGTGGTTTTGGTTTATCGTATGTTCTTGGTTTCTATGTCCGCCATTCATCTAGTTCCTCGATCTGTAGCCTTTGCTCTTCATAGATGGGTCATTTGTTGTTGCTTGAACATGGCTCATTTATGCTCTTCGAACGTGTTTCCTACAAAGAAGGTTGCACCACATGATCAATATTAGTAGCATGATTTATGCAACTACCCTCAATATTCGATGTGTTACTCGAATTATGAGCCCGAAGAGTGATTGTTTTATCACCCACACGAAGTGTGAGTTCACCAGTACCAACATCAATAATAGTTCTAGCAGTTGCTAAAAAGGGACGTCCTAAAATCAAACGCACGTCACTATCCTCTTTTATGTCTAGAACAACAAAATCAATTGGGAATATGAATTTATCGATTTTGACAAGTACGTCTTCAATGATACCCCTAGGAAATCTAATGTTTTTATCTGCTAACTGAATGCTCATCCTAATTTGTTTGGGTTTCCTGAGATCTAGTTGTTTAAACATTTCATAGGGCATGACATTAATACTTGCCCCTAAATTAGCCAAAGCATTGTTAACGTTTAAACTACCAATTAAACAAGGAATCGTAAAACTCCCCTGGATCTTTCAACTTATTGGGTAGCTTATTCTATAGAATGGCTAAGCAAACTGCGTTTAACTCCACATGCGATGCATCATCCAACTTCTGCTTATTTGCTAAAAGCTCATTTAAAAATTTAATTACGTTCGGTATCTGCGAGAGAGCTTCAATAAACGGTAAGTTAATATGTAATTTCTTTAATAATTAAAGGAATTTACCAAATTGTTCGTCCGTGTGGTCTTTCCTTGTCGCACTAGGGTATGGCACACGAGGTTTATATTCTCTACTTACCGGTTTTTGCTCACTGTGGTCCACCTCATTCTTACCTTTACTTACCACAAGTCCTTGCCTCGGTTCTGGTTTTGGTTCAACTAACCCTGCTTCATCTCAAACAGTAATCGCAGTAAGTTGCTCTATTAGATTAGTTTTAGTATTGCTTAGCAAGCTGCTTTGTCGTCATTCGAAAATCATCTTTGCCAACTGGCCTATTTGATTCTAGAGCCCTTGAATTGATGCTTGCTGATTTTTAAGAGCTGTCTCGGTGTTTTGGAAACATGTTTTAGATACCGCGATTAGTTTTGTTAGCATCTCTTCAAGGTTTGGTTTCTTTTCTTACTGATAAGGTGGTTGTTGAAAGCCTAGAGGATGTTGTGGTCTTTGATTTCCCTGACCACCCCAGGAAAAATTGGGATGGTTCCTCCAACCTGCATTATAAGTGTTACTATACGGGTTATTTTGAGGTCTAGAGTTATTACCTATATAGTGGATTTTTTCCTCCTCAGTGCCAGGGTTGAAGGTTGGATAATCTGTGTGTACTCCTCCTTCATTTGAATCACATCTCATCACTAGATGTACCTCAGTAGAACCATACAAACCATCAATCTTTTTATTTAAAAGTTCTACCTGGTTAGATAGTATAGTAACTGCGTCGAGGTTGCAAACACTGGTAGCTTTTGTCGGCTTTGTTCTCATAACTTGCCACTGATAGTTATTCAATGACATTTCTTCAATAAATTCGTAAGCCTCTTCAAGTGTTTTGTTGTTTAAAGTTCCACCGGTGGCTGCGTCACTAAGTTGCCTAGTTGAGGGGTTCACGCCGTTGTAAAAGGTCTGAACTTGCAGCCATAGAGGTAACCCATGGTTTGGGCACCTTTTCAGTTGGTCCTTATATCTCTCCCATGCATTGTAAAGTGTTTCTAATCCATCTGCACAAAAGAGGAAATATCATTTCTTAGTTTAGCTGTTTTAACCGGTGGGAAATATTTAAGCAGAAATTTTTCGGTTATTTGTTCCCAAGTAGTGATTGACCCTCGTGGTAACGAGTTCAACCACTGTTTGGCCTTATTCCTTAATGAAAAGGGAAATAACCGAAGGTGAATGGCATCATCAGAAACACCATTGATCTTAAAAGTGTCGCAGAATTCCAGAAAATTCACCAAATGAGCATTTGGATCCTCGTCCTGCAAACCATCAAACTGAACAAACTGTTGTATCATTTGAATCTTGTTAGGTTTCAGTTCAAAATTATTTGCAGCAATAGCAGGCCTAATTATACTCGATTCAGTTCCTGTTAAACTAGGTTTCGCATAATCATACATAGTACGAGGGCAGGATTCTGTTCTACCGGATTTGCAGCAATCGTAGGAGGTAGTGGATTATTCTGATTATCAGCTATCTCCTCGTTGGTAGTATGGATATCGTCCTCTTGTCCTTCCTCTATGTATTGTAGGCTTCGCCTATTTTCTCTTCGATTTCTGCGAGCTGTGCTTTCAATCTCACTATCGAAGGTCTTGACGGGTTTCTTCTAGTTATAAACTATAAAAACCTATTGAACAGTAAATGAAAGAAAACTTAGTAATTAAAAAAAATAAAAAAAATAATGGCTAAAGTAATAAAAATTAAGTGTTCCTAATATCTTCGTCCCTGGCAACGGCACCAAAAACTTGATGGTTGTAAAACTAACTAATAATTCGACTAAGGCAAGCGCACCTATCGAACAGTAGTATAGTTCTGATGAGACCGAAAATATCGTATCCACGAGAACTAAAAGTACTAGTATTAACTCTTTTTCTATTATTTAGCCTAAAAATAAAGAGGAATTGTTTTAACCTAAAATTTAACTAACCTAATTAACTAATTAACGCGACAGAGACAAAAGTTGGAAAAGACTTTAGGAAAACCGATTGAGAAGACAATACCCAAGAAAGAATCCACCTAGACTTCACTTATTATCTTTAAATTAGACGATTTATTCACTTGACTTATTCCGTAGAAATCCCTGATTTATGTTAATATCTCTCTCGAGACTAAAAACAACTGACTCTAGGTTGATTAATTGAAATCTCTTTCTAATTAAAACCCCTATTATCGCATTAACTCGACCTATGGATTCCCTTATTAGATTTGACTCTAATCTGGCAGATTTATGTCGTCCTATTTCTAGGATTGCATTCAACTCCGCTTAATTATGAATGATCTAATCTTAAACAGGGACTTTTGCTCCACTGAATAAGCACATCAAAACTTGGATTAATACCCTAGAATATTAAAACAAGAGTTAAACTCACAATTAAGAATAAGAACAAGTATTTATCATATAAATTAAAAGATAATAAGAGTCGTCTTAGGTTTCATCTCCCTTAGGTGTTTAGGGAGTTTAGTTCATAATAATGGGGGAAAACATCCCAAAATTAGGGAAACAACAAAACATAAAGAAACCCAAAAACTTTGCTAGAAATTGAATGGAGATCTTCAGTCTTGATGTAATCCTGCTGCCAAGCTGATTCCAATAGCTTTCTTCGAGTATTTTCTGCGTTCTACTCTCCGCGTCCCTTTAATCCTCTTCTAGGGTGTTTATATAGGCTTTAGAATGCTTCAAAACCCTCAAAAGTGGCTTTTTCGAGTAGAACTAGACTTGGGCTCGATAGGGACACGACCGTGTGCCACGCCCATTTAAAGGTGCTCAAGCCGTGTGTAATACTGAGTTAATTTTTAGTTGACTGGCCATGTCACACGGGCGTGTGGCCTTCCCGTGTGACTCACACGGGCGTGTGGATCACCCGTGTGGAAGTGCTTAGGCCGTATGAAACACTGTTTTAAGCCCATTTGGTTTGTTTTTGGCCCGTTTCTTGCTCTTTTCGCCTTCTTATGCTCACCTAAGTATAAAACATGAATTTAAAGGATTAGGAGCATCGAATTCAATAAAACTAAGGAAAAATCATCCATAAATATGCCAAGCATAGGGTAAAAATATGTATATATTACGGTTTATCACCACTTGATAATCTCTTCCTTAACAACTTCTTTCATTACTGAATTCAATCTTCTCTACTGCTCAATAGACTTGTTGTGGCAATCCGCTAACAAGGTTTATGCTTGAAAAATGCAAGACTAATTCCCTTTATATCAGCAAGATCCATCCTAACACCTTCTTAAATCGTCCAAGACTTCCAACCACTTGACTTTTTATTCAGATGTCAATTTCGTAGAAATTACAACAAAAAATGTACCGTTATCTCCCAAGTATTCATATTTTAAATGTTGCGGCAAAGGTTTCAACTTCAATGTAGGAGATTCCTCTATAGAAGGTTTAAGAGGCATGGATGAATGACTCGATCAATCCTTTCTAATGAGTCTTCATTATTATTAGAATTACTGTGGTAAAGTTTGTTGAATTATTTCCTCTACTGTTGTTCCTATCAAACCAATGGCGTGGCATTCTGCATTTTTGTCTGCACATTTCAAAACATCAAAAATATTAAAAGTAACTTATTGATCATTTATCTTTATGGTCAATTCACCTTTCTATAAGTTAATTAGAGTTCTTCCTGTAGCAAGAAAAGGTCTTCTAAGGATAATTAACACATTTTGATCAGCTTCAAATTCTAAAATAAGGAAATTAGCAGGAAAGATAGATTTATCCGCTCTTACCAATACGTCATCAATTTACCTTTGGAATGGGCATAGAATCGATCAACTAATTGTAAAGTTACCATAGTAGGTCTTACTTTCCTAATTTCTAGCTTCCTAAAAATAGACATAGGCATTAGATTTATACTTGCTCCTAAGTCACATAACGCCTCACCAACATAAGGATTTCCTATTGAACACGGGATAGTGGAACTCCCTAGATCCTTCAACTTAAGAGGTAATTTATACATCAACGTTGTTATGTAAGAAGAACAGTCTCAAATTCTCTCAATCTGTGCTTTTTTGACAATATGTCTTTCATATATTTCGCATAATCGGGCATTTTTGCTCCAAAGCTTCTACTAACGATATGTTGATGCAGAGTTGGTTCAAAACATCTAAAAACCTTTTATACTGAATATCATGTTTAGCATTCTGGAATCGCTAAGAAAAAGGTAAATGTGGTCGTCCTTCAGGTTGCTGATATTATTTTACTGTGGCATTTCTATTGGCAACATGATCTGATTTTGTCACAACATTTCTCTGTGTACCTTTTTCAGGTGTTGTCTACTTTCAGTTGGTTTTGAGATCCTTTCTTGATTGTGGTTGGATTTCTCTTCTTCTGCTGTGGCATCTTGAACAACTTTATCCAATTGAGTCCCACTTCTAAGAGTGATGGCCTTGCACTACTCCTTCCCTTGGGTTCTTTAATTTTTAGTATCACTTAGTAATGCTCCTTGTGGCCTTGAATTTAGAACGTTCGCTATTTGCCCCACTTGATTTTCAGGTGGCCGAAGAGACACAGCCTGACTCTGAATCATAGCATTATTTTTTGCCATATACTCCTTCAATAAATATTCAATAGAGTTAGAAGATGATACCTGACCTTGTTGAGCATTTTGCCTCAACATAGGATGATTATAACCGAGGGGTGCATTGTGGATATTTTGTCTTACAAGCTTGTGTGAACTCCCCACACCTTGATTATTCCAGCTAAAATTTGGATGTTGCGTCCACCTCGGATTGTAAGTGCTGGAATAGGGGTTATTATTCCGGTTAAAATTACTCATGTAGTATACTGATGCTGGGTTTGATGGGCATTCATCAAACACATGATCTTCGCCACAATAAATGCATGATAGCTCGGCTGAGTTCATCTCATGGAAAATAGTTAGATTTTTCATTATATTAATCTTATTAGTAAAAGAAAATACCTGTGCTGTCAACGAAGTAATTGCATCGAGCTCCATGGTACCAGTAGCTCTCTTGTACGTCCCAACTCTTATGCTAGAGTACCGATAGCCATTGTTTGCAATCTTTTCCAAAAGCTCATATGCTTCGTTGTAATATTTATCCAATAATGTACCATTAGAAGATGCATCCACTACCATTCTCGTATGTGCATTCAACCCATTATAGAATATTTCCATTTAAGTCCAGTGTTGAAATCCATGCATTGGACATTTCCAAATTAAATCTTTAAATCATTCCTAAGCCTCATATAGCATTTCATCCTTAAAATGTCGAAAAGATGTAATGTCATTTCTAAGCTTGAAATTCATGTTTGGTGTATTTACCATAGCAAAAACCTCTAGCAAAGGTCATTCCATGATGTCACTATCGCCGACGGCAGAGCATTCAACCATGCTCTTCCTCAATCTCTCAAGGAATATGGAAACAATTTAGGTTTCAGGGCATTTTCAGGAACACCCTGTTGCCTAAACGAATCATAAACTTTTAGGAAAATTCGTAAATGCAATCTTGGATCTTTAGTAGCTAGTCCTCCAAATTTTCCTACTGTTTATAACATCTGAAACATTGTTGGTTTCAGTTCAAACTACTACGCTTGTGTAACAGACTTTTTTTAATAAAAATAGAACAGTGGTTTTGGGACCACAGATTTGAGTTCGGAAAGAAAAATTATTTTAATAATATTTTATGATCTACAGTATGATAATAATATTGTGTGAAAATTTCGTAAAGAAATTTTATCGATTACATGTTTAATTTGATAAAGGACCAAATTGCACAAAGTGCAAAAGTTAAGTTCTAATATCTAAAGGGATTAAATAGCTATAGAACTTTAAATTGGAGGTCCTTATATGGTAATTAGACCATTAATAAAAAGTTAGTAGATATTTTTGGATGATTCATCTATGGAAAATTAGAAAAAGGCTAAGGACTAAATTGGGAATCAAAATAATTAAAAATGATAAATTAATTAAATAACAAAATATCATCATTTATCATCATCTTCCCCAAATATTTTGCATGAAAACCCTAGGAAAGAGAAAGCAAGCTTTCTTGGCCAAATTAGGTAAGTATTCAAGTCTCGTTTTTAGTAATTTTATATTTTCGAGATCAAGAGAACTTAATCTACCTATTTTGGGGGTTAATTTGTAAATTTCCCAAAGAATGAAAATTTTTCCATGGATGAATATACTGAAATTTTGAAATTTATGGTAGAATATGAAAGGTTGTTGATAGATAAACAACTTTTACAAAGTAAATTTTGATGAAAACATGATTTAGGGACTAAATTGAAAAGTTGTAAAATTCATGGAAAAATTTTGAATTTTATGAAATACATCGGCTGTAAATGTTACATGTAAAAATCAGCTAGGCTTGGAACAAGGATTAAATTGCATGAATTTCATTTTTTGAGCCTAGGGACGAAATCGTCATTAATTAAAAGTTTAGGGGTAAAATGGTAATTTTGCCTAAGATGTGAATTGGACCGAATTGAGTTTAAATTTTATTAAATTGATGTTAAATTTACTCATATAGATCCAGATAGACCAAATTCAGAGTTAGAACGAGGAAAAGAGAAAAATGACGAATTAGTAGATTTTACGTACATGAACATTTGACCAGGTAAGTTCGTGTAACTAAATTATGTATATTTATATGCTCAATTGAAATGTTGTGTGTATGTGAATTGTATAAATATTATATATATGACATTGAAGACATATCTGACAAAGCCCAATAAATGATAATGCCTGAAATAAATGATAATACCCGATAAATGATAAATGATAAAGATGTTACTTTTATGCTTGAAATGTATGTGGAATGTGTTTATTTGAATTATATGAATATTATAAATGTATGAAATAATCACGTGCCTGATAATGCCTGAAAAATGTTAAATCCCATTTGAATAAATGAAAGTCGATGGATATGTGATTTCCCGTATTTGAATGTGGTCATGCATATGTTGTGGACAGGATTTAGCTCAAACGAGTAATCCTAATAAAATCCCTCTCGAGCATCCTGTTATGTAGTTCCTACGAACATTCTAATCGGTAGTGATTTAGCATGTGTTGCGCACTATTACAGCTCTTTGTGAGCGTCTTGTTACATGATTCGATCAGTTGTGATCCAGCATATAATGTGGACACAAACGCAGCTCTACGTGAGCGTCCTGATATAGGCTTTTATGAGCTTCCTGACATAGCTCACTTGAACTCATTGTTACCTTATCTGGTGCTCCCTGATATTATCTCTTCGGAGATATCTGATAAGCTCTATGAGCTTCCTGAGTAAAGCTCTTATAAGTTTATTGATTAGCCCGGATAAGTGTCATGTTACATGGTTAGATGGCTCATCTGAGCATCCTGATATGTGGCTCAAGAGTGTGCTCTCTGGTTATGTGTCCTAACGGGTACCCTTGAATATGAATTGACGAATCCTAATTTGTACACCTCGACTATACTACCTATGTATCCATCGATATTTCGAATAAATTCAATGGGTAAAAATCCTGACATGAGAAGGTATGTATAAGAAATGAATTATTACATGTATCTGCCTGAAATACATGAAAATGATGATACATGATAATTGATATATGGAAATATTAGATGATGATATTTGTTTATCGAATTTATTTGATGAATATGTTCATCCTTGATTATAGATTTGTACACCTTGAGTGTACTACTTGTCTGACATTGATATTTCGAAGGATTTAATGGATAAAGTCCCAACATGAAATAATCTGAACTCAAGATGAATTATTATGAAAATATACGTGTAACATAAAGATATAATTTATACATGTTAAATGAATATGTGATGTGGAAAGCATATGTGCCTGGAAATCTGATTGTTGTGGAGCCCATATATGTTTCTTGATGATATTATGGAATGTATGACTAACAAAGGCAATGAGGATATGTATAGGGCTTGAGATCAAATTGATTGAATGTGCCTTACATGTTTATCTTGAAATAGAATGAATGGTAAGTTATGTACCATGTTATATAAACTTACTAAGCATTATATGCTTACTTAGTTTTATTTTCCTGTTTTATAGTAAATCAAAAGCTCATTGGATTGGAAGCTTCACGGAGATCACTCACACTATCCATTGGCCCATTTCGGTACATATGGTAAATCAATTATAATTATAATGGCATGTATAGGTTAATTGGCCATATTGGCATGTAAATGTAAATGATTATTGTAATCTAGCCATTGGAATGGCTAGTGATGATTATGTTTTGGTATATAAATATTAAGATTATTTCATAGTGATAACATAGTGTTTATTATTGATTGATTGAGATAAGTTAAAAAAGTTTGCCTATAAAAGGTAAGATTAAAAGCATGGATGTATGTAAGGATGTATCATGTGAGATGTTAGAATTAACTTGGTTATGATGCTTGAATTGGTTGGTATATGAATGAAAGTTTTGGTGTAGGTCATTGGAAAAGTTTGTGTGAGACATAAAGCTAGAAAATGGCTTTATTTTATCCACACGGGTAGACACACGGGCATGTGTCCTGATCATGTGTATCACACGGCCTGGCACATAGGCGTATGGTTTGGCTGTGTGTCCCCTGCATCTTAAATTCGAGAAACAGAATGCTCAGAATCGAACACAGAGGCATGTGTCTCAGCCATGTGTGCTACAAGGCCTAGAACACAAGCGTGTGTCTTGGCCATGTGAAACCTGCACCTTAATGCTTTGCAAGTCAGAGAGTTACACGGGCTGGGGACACGACCGTGTGACCTATTTCATACACCACACGGCTTAGGACATGGGTGTGTCTTTTGACCATGTGAGCCACACAGCCCATCCACACAGGCATGTGACTCATGTATATGAGAGAAATTGAAAATCCCCTTACCTATATCCAAAGCTGGAACAGGGTACGAGGCATTACCGGACTTAAACTCAATTAAACATTCAAATCTGTGACATAAATTTCCACTCAAATTTATAACTTTTCATAAACACTCATATCGTCCCTTAAATGAGCCTACGAAGCTCAAAACACACATTGGGAGTGGTTTGGGGACTAAACCGAGAACTTTGGAAACTTTCCCAACACTTAGTAAATTTTGCATAAAAATAGGGGTCATACGCCCGTGTGGCTTAGGACACCCTGTGTGGGTAGGCCGTGTGGTCACACACGTCCGTGTCTCTAACCCATGTAACTCCCTATTTATGACGTCATTAACAAAATAGGGCCACATGGCCAAGGCACATGCCTGTGTGCTAGGCCGTG
The DNA here is from genome assembly GCA_025698475.1 of Gossypium anomalum. NCBI lineage: Eukaryota > Viridiplantae > Streptophyta > Magnoliopsida > Malvales > Malvaceae > Gossypium > Gossypium anomalum. The sequence goes on from CM046956.1 coordinate 55,803,989, forward strand.
TGGCGAATTTAATTTTTACCAATTAAGGCGCAGACTTCACATGGCCTGGGCACACGCCCATGTCCTAAGGCCGTGTCTCTCACACGGCCATGTCACGTGCCCGTGTACTTTCTACTAGGCATACTGTTTCTCAAAACTAAGGTGCAGAGGACACACGGTCGGATAACACACTCATAGGGCAAGTCGTGTGTCACATACGGCCTAGACACACGCCTGTGTGTCTACCCATGTGGACAAAAATAAGGCTATTTACCTGTAACACCCAAAACCCAGCCTAGACGTTATGGCCGTGTCTAGCAATGTCACATGATAGTGTTTTCGAAACCTCGTTGTTACGATGAAAACATTCCATGTTATTATCTTTGGTAAACCTTTGTTAGAACTTAGGAAGTCGTCTTTATTCATTTAAAACATTTGTTTTGAAACATCCCTCGTTGCGAAAGCTTTAATAAAATAGTCTAAGTGATCATGCGTTTAGAAAATACTTTAACCTTTTGAAAACTGAATTTCCTACGACCGGCAGGTATAAATCCATAAAGTAAAATAAATAAATAAAAATCCAAATTTAAAACCAAAGTCCCAGATGGTCCTTAAATTACAACCCAAATAATCAATAATAATTAAATTACAAATCATAAATTGAAAACCATGAAGTCCAAAAATTACTGTGGTCACCGTTGAGTCCTCCGTTGCACCAAACCGTCTAAGTCTGGGGATTACCTGTGCACATTAAACAAAAAGGGTGAGTTTACGTAAACTCGTTGTATAATCCCGTAGAAACAACCAAACAATCAGTATTCACAATGCACAGTTGAATAGTCTTGGGCCTAAGCTCTTTTCAGTATTAGTGATAGTTTGGGCCTTAGCCCATCTTAGTACAGTGTCAAAAATGCAATAGGGCCTTAACCCATCATAGTATCAGTAACAGTAATAGTTATGCAGTAGCAAAATCCTACCCAACCAGCCTTTACACACCATCTCCGTCCAACCCTACACTCCATGTGGGGATATAATCAACCCACCCATCCCTACACTCTAAGTAGTACCGAATGCGGGACAAAACAGTAGTTTGCAGCTGAGCTGCCAATAAATTAGGCTTAATACCTTTCAGTATACTTCCTCCGAATAACAACCCCCAACCTAATGCAATGCAACATACAATGGATGATATGCTATTATGCAATTTCAGTACATATATTCAGTTCAGATATTAACATGCTCAGTATAGATATCATTTAGTCAATTTCACACATTTAAGGGTCTAAGTAGTGCTTACCAACCTTACAATAGGTTCACAGACGACTTGGGCGACCCGTGCAACCTTAGAAACATTTCGGTAAAAATGGGCTCACACGCCCATTTGATCTGCCTGTGTGGGCCCACACACCCGTGTGGCCCACTCAACCCAAATTGGCCTCGACTGTGTGATCCATTTTTAATGTAACCCATGCTAGCTAAATATTCATATATGTTTTCACTATTGTCTTATACGTTCATTAAAAGCTGTCTACTTGAGTCATTGTCACTAAATTATTTATATCTTGAGCTACAGAATTCCAAATTAAGATCCGCTTGATGCTTTTGAAACAAGACTCAAATACCTTTCTACATTACTTTCAGAATTTATAGCTCATCAAATAAGTATAATAAAATCTTCAAATTTATCCCTATTCTACTATTTGATAGCTTCAACCTTTCCTTACTAAAAATTATTTATCTCTTAGTACGAAATTTGGATGATGCTTTCGTTTGTTTCTCTTGAAAATAGACTCATTAGGGATTTAAACATATAAATTTAAGCCCCTAATTATTTTTTTTACAATTTGTGATGATTTTCCAAAATCAAAACAGGGGAACCCGAAATTATTTTGACCTTGTCTCACAAAATTTATTATATATCATAATTTACAATTCTATTGCTTACACTGTTTCTTCCATGAAAAACTACGCTTAATAAAATTTAATTTCATATTTTATTGAACCTCTAACTCAATTTTTACTATTTTTGATGATTTTTCAAAGTTAGACTACTGCTGCTGTCTAAAACTATTTTAGTGCAAAATGTTGATTTCCAAGTTTATAACACCCTTATTTCCTTTCTCTACACTCTTATTTCTCTTATTTCTCGATAGCAAGCAATTTCGGCTTTTCGCCGAATCCTGTTTTCTACGTTTCAGGTACACACCTAGTATCATTTTTGATACGTAAGCACTCCTAAGCCTCCAGAACCTCGCTTGAGTAACCACGACTTAGCACAATTACAGCGTCGATTCAAAACCACCAGCCCCTTGATTAACTCCTAAACACCAAAAAGGAATCCCCCTTTTAGAGATTAACCAAGAATGATTAACAATAGACAAAACCGTTACTGAACACGCGCAACCAACAATGAACAATCGAATCAATTGGAAAAGAAAAAGAAAAAAAAAACGGAAGGCGAAAAAATAATGGAAATTTTAGTAGCAACTAGGGGAAAGAATTGGCAGATGAGAGAAAAGAAGAAGAAGAAGAAAACGTCAGAAAAATTTTGGGGAATTGGAGAGAAAACTAAAACTCTATTATTAACTTTTTTTTTGCAACAAAAAGATAATCAGATTATTTTCTGATAACCTCTCCCCAATTATCTCCTAAAATCACTCCCTATTAATCTACTAAAACACAACTACTCAGAATTTTGCCCCAACACAACTCTTAGCCGAAATTGGAGCAAAAATACTGTCTCCACGCCATCATAAAGAATTGAACATAGGACCTCCAACACTCCAACACTTCACTTAACCACTAGACCAGCAGACCTATTCTGATATAAACTTACCAACAATTAAACTTAAGCCCTTTGCACAAGGTTAAGGATTTATTTATAAAAATACCAAAATTTACCCAAGTACGGCTTGGACATGGGACCTCTCACACACATCTAGAACACTTAATCACTGAAGCAGATACACACTTGTGTGTCACACATACATGAAATCAAAAATTAAAATTTTGGGGCATTACATTACCAAGCCTTTTTGCCACCCTTACTTGCACCAACCTACACAACATCAAACCTCACTAATCCAAGCATATACACACAACCAATTCAACCACAACCAAGATATCCACACATCAATTACATGCTATTTTCTATCACATGCAACATTTCATACTTATCATCACAAATCATGCAAAAACCACATCCATGAAAGGCATCATCATATGTTTATATACTTAACCAATATTAGCGAATATCAAATGGCCATTTACAAAATGAATCAATTACCATTACAAGCCAACACATTTGGCCAAATCAATATTAACACATATCACAAAAAGACCAAGTCCCTATACATGCCATAACTCAAAATATGAAATCATGAATACCCCAAAGGATTAATTTGATAGTGTGCATCGAGCTCCGACGTGCTTTGATTCTTAAGCTAGCTTGGCGTTATTATAAGAAAACGGAAAGGAAGGGGAGTAAGCATAAAGCTTAGTAAGTTCACATGCAATAATGAACAATATTAAGCAACATTTAGCATGAATATTATATAATTTAACTTAACATAAATCACATATTTATCATCTTAGTTTCATAAGCATAACTTTATCATTCTTAATCTTACCAAAAGCTCATCACTTAACAAGCTCATTCTTATGAGTTTTTCGTACATACCTGTACCAACTCATGACTTAACATACTCTTTCTCGTTTTTGACATACCCATTGAACACTTGGAATACCAAACGGATACACGAAAGGTCCTTGCACACAAGTGCCACATATGTAGCCAAAGCTAACTCATATCTCATATCACATAAAAGCTCGCTCTTGAGCTAATCACAGGTCTGCTCACACAAGCTGACGGTCAAGACACAGCTACACGGGCTGCTCACACAAATTGTCAGGTATTCGCAACACATGCCGGACTACCTAGCCCCCGGTAGGACATACATGACCAGCACCCGGATCACATAATCATATATATCACATGGGGTCCTAGTGACATGTCACCCGTATCCTATTCTATTCCTAAGGTTCAAACGGGGCTTTCTCTCTCTTGTCGGAACTTGTTGAATGTGTTCATCGAATCAATTATACAAATCATACAATATTAATGTACTAAAAATATGATCATAATATTGCATTATTTACATATGAACTTACCTCGGTACAAAATATGGTTAACTAATTCGATTTAGTCCACAACCTTGTTCTTTCCCCGGTCTAGGTCCAGACTCCATTTTCCTTGATCTATAATACCAAATTTAGCTCATTTAATTATCACATTGTTCAAATCAGTCCAAAAAAAACCATACTTTGGAAAAATTATAGTTTTACCCCTAAACTTTTACATATTTACAAATTAGTCCTTAGGTTCGTAAAATGAAATGTACTCATTTTCTTTGTTACCCAAGCCTAGCCGAACCTATATCATGCTTATACCAGCCCCCATTCAAATCACATTTCTACCACCTATTTTTACAACTTTTACAAATAAGCCCTTTTTAGGTGTTTTCATCAAAAATCACTTAGTAAAAGATGTTTATCACACATCAAACTTTCATAATCTACCATGAAACATCAAAGTACATGCATGTCACACATGGTTCAAACCTAGACATCAAATCTAGCTCAAATAAATGGTAGAACTGGCTAGATCGGTTGATAACAACTTCAAAAATGTAAAGAACATTAAAAACGGGGGTAGGATGCACTTACAATCAAGCTTGAAAGTTGAAGAAACCCTAGCTATGGTGACCTTAGGAATATCGGCTATGGCATGGAGAAGATGAGCAAATTTTAACTTAATTTTCCCTTTTTATTCTTTTATTAACCAAATGACCAAAATGCCCATTTTACTAAACTTTCAAAATTTACTTATTCATGTCCATTTTTGTCCATAAAAATAAAAATTGGTCAAATTGCTATTTAAGGACCTCTAATTAATAATACATATCTATTTCATGCTTAAAGCTTCTAAAATCACATATTTTGCAACTTTTGCAATTTAGTTCTAACTTTCAAATTGGACACTTTGACAATAAAATTTCTTAACGAAACTTTCATACAATCATGCAAACATATCATAGACCTCAACACATTCATAAAATAATTATTTCTACTTCAGATTTGTGGTCTCAAAACCACTAATCTGACTAGGCCCAAAATTGGGATGTTACAGAAATTGTGAAACTTTGTGAAAATTTCATGAGTTCCTAATTTAGTCCCGACTTGATTCCAACGTTTATAATAGGCTTTGAGGGTTCATTCAAGGGACAATATGACTAGTTTCAGAAATGAATAATATTTAACTTGAATTATCTGTAATTATTCTATAAACTTCGATAATACTCTGTAAACCTGTTCTGGCGACAAATATAAGAGTTAGGGGTGTTACAGCTTGTCTTTGCAGCCTGACTATCTCTGGATTCAAATCATCCAAAATTGGCACAACATGCTCTTAGATTGGTCTATCTTGGTCATCTATCACCCCATAGACATATGGATAGCGCCTCGACCATTCAAATTATCATTCATACTTGGTATCACCCTTCGAACAGGAGGATTAACATCTTGACCATTCGAATTATCATTGAGACCAGGATCATTCCCGTTCCTAACCATTTTTTTTAGTTCTTTTTGCCTTCTTCGCAAAGTTCTATCAATCTCTAGGTCAAAAGGATACTCATTGTTAGCAAGAATGCCTCTTCTCATGCACTGAAGGCAACCCTTTATAAATTAAATTAAACTAAGTTAAATAAAACTAATAAAAATAAGTAAAATAACAAAACCAAATTACACCAAATTGCCAATCCCTGGCAATGGCACCAAAAATTTGTCGCATGTGAATATGATATGCAGATTGTGCAAGTATACACATTGGATCAAGTAATAAAGTGATGAGTGAGAACCGTTCCCATGAGAATCGAATTGAGGCACTAAAGTGGTCAAGTTATTATAATAAAATATGATTAATGCTATGGTAAAGCCATGGTAAATATGCAGTGGCAATTAAAGGGAATAATAGTGTATGCAATATGTGGAATTAATGAATACTTGGAAATGCTATGGAAGAATGAGAGTAGAAATGTAATAACAATTATGAACATTATTATATGAATAATATGTAACTAACAAATAAACAAATAAGGATGCGATGGCAAAGATACTACGACAAAAGAGAAGGGTTACACGATGTTGAGTGGGAAGGTCAAGATCATTAAGAAAATATTTTTCCTATCAGCAATGCCTCAGGAAAATCATATTTAACCTACTGCTCAGAAGAGTTCCAAAGTGGTCTGCTTCTTTCGGAGGCAGAAACCTTAAGTTACCTTGCTTGTGTCTATAGGCCTTTAATATGGTACCTTGCACTGTTTCCTTCTGTATGAACATTGCTCTATGTCTAGAGTCTACTACAAGTATCTGTTGAGTACTTGCTCATATCATTCAACCACAGTCTAATAGATTAATTTAAGGGCATGCTGTACAGTCGACTATGTCTAGGGATTGCTCAGATATATTTACACTGTAGCCATTAAAGACAGTTAAATTTTCTTTAAAATAATCCTAAACCTATGTGATTTAACTCATTGGTTGACAAATAACATTCAACTCAAACATCATTTTCATCACTATAATTTTTGAAGGAACAAAATAGAAATAATAGAAGAACGTTGAGTAGACAATGTTCGCTTGCCCAATTCACATTCCAGCTGCGTAGTGTCCTGAGGTGGTTGAGAGGGGTTACTTGTGTCTTTCCTCTTCTTGTCTCTATTCAGCCGCTACCTTCTAATTTTCCTAAGGATCTCTACCCGCAATTCCGCGCCCTAGGGTTTCCTCCTTTGCTTCTTTTTCAATTGATTTTTTTTCATTTTTAGGATAATTCCAATAGCCCCAAGATTTATCTTCTCCTCTTTTCTAGGCAGTTTTATCTAGTATAAGTAGAGTTGGGCTGAAACTGATATGTGCTGAATGCTAATTGGACACCTTCCCAGCATTGCCACGACATACGAGTTGACAATCTGACCACTCTTTTGCCCCGACAAAACTTCACTCATTTATTTCTTGTTCCTTACCCTACACTTGCTAATACCACAAAAAATAGCCCTTCCACGAGTAATTAAAAGCACCTAATATTTAAACGCAACCCAAGTTCTAATGCAATTCTAAAAATACTAATAAAATGTCCTAAAATGCAACTAGATGTACTTAAGTACAGGCAATCGTTATAATATTCTTTTATATCCGTTCGCAAGCATTACATAATCATATACAAATATATATTATATATATACATACCTATTTAGTGACCTTTGTCACGTTAAATTTTAGCATACATTAAAAGTCTCGTAAATTTATATATTAGATAAAACCATACCCATAATTATATATATTATATAATAAGACCCATGCGTATATGTACATAGTAAGACCCACGTATATAATATAATTTATGTATAACAACCCTGTAACATCCCGTTTCAGGGTCTAATCAGAACAGTAGATTCAGGACCACAAATTCGAAGTAGAAATAATTATTGTGATATTGTTTTAAGGTCTAAAGTATTATTGAATGAATGTGTGAAAATTTCTTTAAGAAATTTTATTGATTAGGTGTCCAATTTGACTAATAGGACTAAATTACAATAGGTGCAAAATGTGTTTTCTAGAAGCTAGAGGTGTCTAATTGCTATGAAATTTTAAATCAGAGGTACTTAAATGGTAATTAGACCATTTTACCTTAAGTTGGACAAAAATGGACATGGTAGGCTAAAATTGCAATGTTTTAAGTGAAGGGCATTTTAGTCATTTATCAAATAAAGACAAAATTTACTAAATAAAACATCTCCATCTTCTTCAATTTCATCCCTTGGCTAAATTTTACAAGGGGAAGACATAGCTAGGGTTTTCCAAGCTTCCAAGCTCAATTGTAAGTTCGTTCTAGCCCCATTTTTAATGATTTTCATGTTTTTGAGATCCTTGTAATCTAATCTAGCTTTTTCAAGGACTAATTTGAAAGAAAAATAAAGTTTAAAATTTTAACCATGTTAGATATTTGTGTATTTTGATGTCTAATGGTAGAAAATGTATGTTAGTTGTAAGATAAACAACTTTTGCCAAGTGATTTTCGGTAAAAATGTCAAAAGGGACTTATTTGTAAAAGTTATAAAATTAGTAAAAGTGTGATTAAGTGGAAAATATGGGCTGGTATAAGTATGAAAATGGTTCAGCTAGGCTTGGGTTTTGAAGAAATTGAATACATTTCAATTTACGAGCCTAGGGACTAAATTGTAAAAATGTGAAACATTAGGGGCAAAAATGTAATTTTTTCATAATATGATTTTTAGACCAAATTGAATAAGTTGAGTATTAACTGAGTTAAATTTGTTACTATAGATCAAGAAAATGAGGTCAGACCTAGATCGGGGTAAAAATAAAGTGTTTGATGATTAGGTCCAATTTTACTATTTTTGTACCGAGGTAAGTTCGTATGTAAATAATGCATTATTATATATTTGTGTTTTGAATGCTTTAATATTGTATGAATTGTGATTAACTCTTTGGATGCAATCGACAAAGATTTAACAAGTGTGAAATCTCGGTTGAACCTTAGGAATAGAATAGGATACGAGTGACATGTCACTAGGAACCCATGTGTAAATGCGGTTATGTAATCCGAGTGCTTGTCTCATACGTCCTACTAGTGGCTGGGTAGTCCAACATGTGTTGCGGATACCTAATAGCTTGTGTGAGCAGCACTATATAGCTACGACCTGATTGACAGCTTGTGTGAGCAGACCCGTGAATAGCTCGAAAACGAGCCAATATGTATTATGAGATATGAGGTAGCTTCGGCTACATATATGGCACTTATGTGCAAGATTTCTGAGTACCCGTTAATATTCTAAGTGTTCAATGAGAATGTCAAAGTTGTGAAAGGATATGGTTATGTTGCGAGTTGGTACAGGTATGTATGAAAAACTCATAAGTAATGGGCTCGATATGTGATGAACTCTTAGTAGGATTGTGATTGAATAAGTTATGTCTATGAGATTTTGATAACGTTCACTCTAATCTTCATCATGTTAATTGCATGTTAAATTGTGTAGTTATGATGCTTATTATTTGCATAGGAACTTACTAAGCTATATAGTTTACTCCCCTTTCTTTCCTTTGTTTTATAGTGTCACAAAGCTAGCTCGGGGTTCGGAGACTGTCGAAGATCCACTCACACTATCAACAATTATTTTGGTACCAATGAATTCAATATTTTGTGTTATGGCATTTATAGGGGACTTGGTCATTTTGTTATATGTCATATTGATTTGGCCAAATGTATTGGCTTATATTGGTTAGTAATTAATTTTGTATAAAGCCATTGGAAATGGGTTAATATTGGCCATAAGTATATTTATACAATGATGCCTATCATGAATAATGTGTTGATTGTCTTGGTTGTAGATGTTTGGTTGTATGTATATGCTTGGATTGGTGCTATGTTATGTTCTGTAGGTGTGAGCATTAAAGGGTGGCAAAATGGCTTGGTAAATAACCATATTTTTTTCCCACACGGGTAAACATGTGGGCGTGTGTCTAGGCCGTGTGCGACACACGACTTACCCCACAGGCATGTGTTTAGGCCGTGTGTCCCCTGCACCCTAATTTTTGCAAAATAGAATGCTCAAAATTGAGCACACGGGCAGAGACACGGGCATGTCTCAATCGTGTGGACGACACGGTCTCAAACATTGGCTTGTGCCCTAGCCGTGCGAAGTCTGCACCTATTTAATGAAAATCATAAATTTTAAATCGGCCACACGGCCTAGCACATGGGCGTGTGACTTGGCCGTGTGTCTTCAATTTGTGCTTAGGTGGTAAACAAAAAGTTACACGGGTTCGGGACACGAGCGTGTGTGACCACAGCCTGCCCACATAGGCGTGTCCATAGCCACACGGGCGTATGACCCCTGTTTAGTGGAAAGAATTTTCTGAGTTCTATAAAATTTTCTAAAGTTCTCGATTTAGTCCTGAACCACTTCCAAAGAATGTTTTGGGCCTCGTAAGCTCGTAATAGGGATATTGTGATTGAATACGAATGGTTTTAATTTGGACGCGAATGTATAACCCAAAAATCATATTTTGTTCATGTGATAAGTCTAGTAATGCCTCATACCTTGTTCCGGCGTTGAATACAAGTAAGGGGTGATACATTTAGTGGTATCAGAGCTACTATTTAGTCTATTCTCGGACTAGCATTGCGTGTGTAAGAGTCTAGCTATACATGCCATATGTGAACTGTGATAGTGTGATGACTCTTGACAATTTTAAACTATTTTCATAAAGTAAATAGATCCCGACTGAGTTGTAACAACCCATTTTTAGTCAAATCAGAACAGTGATTTCGGAACCACAAATTTAAAGTCAAAATATTTATTTTATTATTTTATTAGAGTTTACAGCATAATAGAATTATTGTGTAAAAGTTTTGTAAAGCAATTTTACTGTTTCAATGCTTAATTTGGTAAAAAGGACTAAATCGCGTAAAGCGTAAAACTTGTGTTCTATTAGATAAAAGTGTCAAATAACTATAGAAAATTAAAGCAAAGGTCATTAAGTGGTAAATATACCATTAGTTGGTTAGTAGATGTTAATGGTTTGGCATAAATGGAATTTTGTATTAATTTTAAGGTTAAAATGGTAAAATAGTTAATAAATGATATAATTAATAAAACAAAATCAATTTTAAACTTCATTATCATCTTTTTGGCCGAATATTGAAGAAGAATAGTTATTTTTTTCTTTTAAGGTTCGGCCAGTTGAATCCTTGATTAAGGTACGATTTTTGCTCGGGTTTTAATGATTTCTATGTTTTTGTAATCGTTGCTTCGTATTCTAGCTAGCCTGTACCCTAGATTTTGAAATTTTTAAAGATTTATCATGTTGCCATTGTTGAATGCTTGAGTAATTTGATGAATTGTGATAGATTTGGAAGGTCTAATGTTAGATTAATAGTTTTTGTAAAGTGATTTTTGACAAAAATTTCAAAAAGGGATTAAATTGATAAAATGTGAAATATGGTGGTTAAAAGTATAAATAAATTAAAAATATGGGCTGCTAGTAACATGTATTAAATTCGGCTAAGCATGGGTTTGTACTAAATTGTATGAATTTGCAATTTTATGTAATAAGGACTAAATTGTAAAAGTGTGAAACATTAGGGGCAAATGTGTAACTTTTCCAAAATATGAATTATAGGCTAAATTGAATAGATCGAATATTGGATGTGCTAAATTTGATAATATATAGATCAAGATAAGCCGAGATCGAGATTAGATCGGGGAAAAGGAAAAGTGGATGGATAGTCGATAATTTCCATTCGAGCAACTCGAGGTAAGTTCGTATAATTAGAATCAAACTTTTAAGTACTTGTAATTATTTGAAATAAATGTATGTAATTGAGTAAATGATTTACTTGAAATTTAATTACCTTATTGATATGGTTTGATGGTTACTGAGCCCCGTTTAAACCGTAGGAATTTGTAGCATACAAGTGACATGTCACTAGGGTTACCGTTTAGGTTGAGATCCTGCATGTGTTCCGGACTCATCGCAGCTCGTATGAGTTTACTGATATATCAGCTCGTAAGACCTTACTGTTTTCAGCTCGTCAAAGCTTACCATTTCAACTCAATAGAGTTTACTGTCCATCAGTTTAGGAAGAGCTTACTGATCATAGCTCAAAAGAGCAAAAAAGATAATGAATTGATGGATTACTGATTTATATGTTATGTATATCACCCGAGTATCCCTCGATGTTCTAACAGGTTCAAGGGGCACAAATTCTATTATTGGTTATGTAAAAAAGCTATGTGTTACACGAATGAATTCTTTCATTATATGGATGAAGTAATCGCTTATACTGGATGAGTTATCATATCGAATGAATTATCGTTATATGATTGAGAGTGAAATGTTACAAATGATGTACATGATATATGTGAATGTGATATACAATGTATTGAGTATTAAATTGAGATAATGGATGATTACATGCACTTATGTGACTAACTTGTGGATGAATGCTTGTGTATAGGCATTTTGCAATTGAATTTGATATATTTTGTTTAATTGTTTGATTATGTATAAAAGGTAAGTTAAATTCTGAATTATACGGGCTTACTAAGCTATAAAGCTTACTCTGTTTCTTTTTCGTGTTTTATAGAGGTTTGATAGCTCGCTTGATTCAGATTAAGCCAGAGTTACACATCACACTATCCTATTGCCGATTGGTACCTTTGAACTTATGGATATATGTAAATATGGCATGTATAGGCTAGTTATAAAGACGATAGTTATGGTTACTTGAGATAGTGATTTTGGTACATGTTGTGGTATAAGTTAAAAGCCATGTGATTTGGCTTAACTTGGTATAATGTTTTGGTCGTGTATAAGTATTTAAATATGGTATATTTTGATAAGTAGTAGAGGGAATGAAATTATGCAAATGTGTTTGAAATGTTATGGATTGGTTGCCTATTGGGCTATAATATGTTGCAATTTATTCTTGTGCAGGTATGTAAAAATAGGGTGGCAAAATGGCTTTGCAAATAGCCTATTTTTGTCCACACGGGCGGAGACACGGGCATATGTCTTAGTCGTGTGTGACACACGATCATGTTACATGGTCGTATGTCCCCTAGTTTTGAAATTGAAATGAAGTCAGTATGTTCCACACGGTATCACACACGGACATGTGACCGGCCGTGTGGTACTAGTCAGTATACCCCTTAATTGGCACAAGGCCTAGCACACGGGCGTGTGACTTGGCCGTGTTGCATAAGTCAGTATACCCTACAGTTTTGGAATGGCCTAGCACACGACCTAGCACACAAGCATGTGTGGCCACTTCGAAGGGCACACGGGTTAGACACATGGGCGTGTAGTTGGCCGTGTGACCCAAGTCAGTATGTACCCCTTGTTTTCACACAGCTGGTGACACGGGCGTGTCTGATGGCCGTGTGAGATACACGGCCTGGCCATACGGGCGTGTGTCCTCTGTTTTGATAAAAATTTTCAAAGTTTCGTGAAAGTTTATAAGTTATTGGCTTATCCTGAACCGCTCCTAAATCATGTTTAAGGCCTCATAGGCTATTATAAATGACAAATTGATTGAGATTGAATGAGAATTGTATGAATTGATCAAATGTATGATAAAAGTACAGTTATATGTGTTATAAGTCTAGTAATGCTCTGTAACCCTATTTCGGCATTGAATACGAGTGAGGGGTATTACACCGAGCTGTAGCTGATGATGTAGAAAATAATGTGCCAACTCCCTCTCAAGGGGCAGCGTCATCTGAAAATAGGCCTCCCACAGTCAGTCAGGGAGGAGGGGCTAGAGAAGCCTTCCTCTACATAGTGAACGAGTGGTATTTTGAGCTTTTTCAAACAAATCTAAATGCTTAACATCCTCCACCCCCTCCTTATCCCCAACCAATTCCCTTAGTTCCTCAGGGTGTGGATTTGGCAAGACTAAATAAGCCTCCGGTTGATAAGATTCGAAAGTAAGGAGCTAAGAAATTCAGGGCTAATGTAGATGATGACCCTGAGAGAGCTGAGTTCTAGCTTGAGAATACTATCAGGGTATTTGATGAGTTATCATGTACACCTGATGAATGTTTAAAATGTGTTATATAATTATTGAGGGACACGGCATATCACTGGTGGAAGACACTAGTATCTATGGTACCGAGGGAGAGGGTTACAGAGGAGTTCTTTTAAGAGGAATTCTGAAAGAAATATATTAGTCAGCGGTTCATCGATCAGAAACGTAAAGAATTTCTTGAGCTGAAATAGGGTAGAATGCCAGTGACAGAGTATGAGCGAGAATTTGTCAGGCTCAGTAAGTATGCCCAAGAGTGTGTTTCCTCCGAGGCTATTATGTGTAAAAGGTTCGAAGATGGACTGAATGAGGACATCTGACTGTTAGTTGGAATCTTGGAACTAAAAGAATTTGTTGTATTTGTTGAACGAGCTTGCAAAGCCAAAAAGCTAAGCAAAGAGAAAAGAAAGGCTGAGAGTGAGGCTAGAAACACAAGAAAAAGGCCGATGAGCAAGTCATTTCCATCTCAGTCAAAGAAATTTAGAGAAATGTATTCTTGTTCGAATGTTTCAGCTGGGTATTCACACAAAGACCGCGGGAAACAATATTTGGGTCCGAAAACTCAAGATACTTCAATGGCAAGTGTGGGTAATGTTAGGTCTAACAGACCCGAATGTTAGCATTGTGAAATAAGACACCCCGGCGAGTGTAGGATGAATGACCGAGCTTGTTTCAAATGTGGTTCTCAAGAGCATTTTATACGAGATTTCCCTGAATTGATTGAGAAAGAACAATTTCAAAGTGCAAGGCCGAATAATACTACTAATAGTTGTAGGCCACCGAGAAATACCAGGAATGGAACTGGTAGTAAAGGTGTGACAAAAGACACAGCCATGAGATCTGAGGCCAGAGCGCCTGCTAGAGATTATGCCATTTGTGTTCGTGAGGATACGTCATCTCCCGATGTGATTACTGGTACATTTTCTCTTTATGATACTAATGTTATTGCATTGCTTGATCTTGGATCAACTCATTCTTATGTTAGTGTGAATTTGGTATCTAGTAAGAATTTGTCTGTTGAGTTTACTGAGTTTGTGATTAAAGTGTCAAAACCCTTAGGCAAGTATGTGCTAGTTGATAAAGTTTGCAAGAATTGTCCTTTGATGATTCGAGGTTACATTTTTCCAGCTAACTTAATGTTGTTTCCATTTGACGAATTCGATGTTATTTTTGGTATGGATTGGTTGACATTACATGATGCCATAGTAAATTGTAGACAGAAAACTATTGAATTGAAATGTGAAAATGGTGACGTTCTTTGAGTTGAAACCAATGAGTCAAGTGAATTGCCTACTATGATTTCGTCTATATCTACTCAAAGGTACGTAACGAAAGGTTGTGAAGCTTATCTTGCTTATGTGTTGAATAAAAAAATGTCTGAATTGAAAATTAAATCAGTGTAGGTAGTATGTGAATATCCGGATGTGTTTCCAGAGGAGTTATCTGGGTTACCTCTAATCAGAGAGGTTGAGTTTCATATTGATTTAGTACCTGGGACTTTACCAATATCGATTGCTCCGTATAGGATGGCTCCGACTGAATTAAAAGAATTGAAAGCTTAGTTGCAAGATTTGACAGATAAGGGTATTGCGAGACCTAGGTTTTTCCCCTAGGGTGCTCTAGTGTTATTTGTAAAGAAGAAAGACGGATCTATGAGACTTCGTATCGATTACTGACAACTCAACAAGGTGACTATAAAGAATAAGTATCCTTTGCCGAGAATTGATGAATTGTTTGAACAGTTGATAGGAGCAACGGTATTCTCAAAGATTGATTTGAGATTTGGCTACTATTAGTTGAGAGTTAAAGAGTCGGACGTGCCAAAGACTGCTTTCAGGACAAGGTATGGGCATTATGAATTTCTTGTTATGCCTTTTAGACTAACTAATGCTCCTGCAGTTTTTATGACTTGATGAATCGAATTTTTCGACCGTATTTGTATAAGTTTGTGGTTGTGTTCATTGATGACATACTGATTTATTCTCGAGACAAGCCCAAGCATGCTGAGCACTTGAGAACTGTATTACGACGTTGATAGATAAGAAATTGTTTGCTAAATTTAGTCAAAGTGAGTTTTGGCTTTGAGAAGTAAGATTTTTGGGACATATCGTTTCAAGCGATGGTATTCGTGTTGATCCAAGTAAGATTTCAGAAATTGTTGAACGGAAACTGCCAAGGAATATATCCGAAGTTAGAAGCTTTTTGGGTTTAGCCGGTTATTACCGACATTTTGTCAAAGGATTTTCGGTGATTGCTACTTCTATAACAAAGTTGTTGCAAAAAGATATCAAATTTGAATGGTCCAAAAATGTCAGCAAAGTTTTGAGAAATTGAAAGCATTACTAACTGAGGCACCTGTTTTGGTACAACCAGAATCTGGAAAAAAATTTGTAATTTATAGTGACGCTTCATTGAATGGTTTGGGATGTGTGTTGATGCAAGAGGGAAAAGTGATAGCTTATGCCTTGAGACAGTTGAAACCGCACGAGAAGAATTATCCGACGTACGACTTGGAATTGGCCGCCATCATTTTTTATTTGAAAATTTGGCGTCATCACTTGTACGGTGAGAAATTTCATATCTTTACTGATCATAAGACTTTAAAATACTTGATGAATCAGAAAGATCTGAACTTGCGACAACTAAGATGGCTCGAATTACTGAAGGATTGTGAACTAGTGATTGACTATCATACAGGGAAGGCGAATGTAGTCACAGATGCTTTGAGCAGAAAGTCCTTCTTTGCTTTGAGAGTTATGAGCACGAAATTGACTTTTTCTAATGACAGTTCAATTTTGGCCGAGATGAGAGCTAGATTGATATTTCTTCAGCAAATTCGTGAAGCTCAGAAAAATGATAGTGAATTACAAAATAGAAAAACTCAAAAAAATTCTAAAAATTTTATGGTAAGAAGATATGTGAGTCTAGTTTCTGGAAAAATTAGCGGTTCTTAATTTGGAGACCTGTAGATTCAGATATAAATAATTTAGGGACCGTGACTCGAGAAAATATCTTAACTGGACTTTGAATAAATAGAGAGGAATTGAAAAATAGCATGTTAATATATTGCTTATTATTTTCATACGAGCCTACTAAGAGTAAAGCTTACTCCCTCTTTTCCAATTCCTTAGTGTTCCCAGGTTGGCTCAGGGTTGGAGATCGTCGGAGGCAGCATCACACTATCAAGCCAATACCTTTGGAATATTGTTACATATGTTAGAATTATCAAGTGAGTGGCATGTATAGGGTCCTAGTTTTATGACATGTGTTACTATGATTTGGCCAAATGTATTGGCCTATTTTGAGCTATTGTATATAGCCATGAGATGTGGCTCATATTGATTATGGCTTGTAAGTCTAGCTAGTCATGTTATGATTTATTGCTTATGATGTGAAGATATGATTATGTTTGTTTGTCATGCATGGTTGGCAATATGTCATGTGTGTTGAATGCATGTTTTATGACCATGAAATAAATGTGTAATATGGAGATAAAATAATAATGCTTTGAACATAGAAGTTTGATGATAAGTTGAAATAAATTGGCACAAAGATAACTATGGTATGACTAGTCTTGGTTTAATATGAGAATGTGTAACACATGCATGTTGATAGGTAAATGATATGTTTGTATCATAATTGAGGATGTTGAATGCCATTGGATCCATTTATATGTGTGTGCATGTAAGGGTGACAAAAAGGCTTGGAAAATAGCCTAAGAGTTAACTACACGAGATGAGACACGGCCATGTGTCTCAACCGTGTGAGGGACACGGCCTGGTGACACGGGTGTGTGGCCTAGCCGTGTGGTTCAATTTATTTAATGACGTCATAAACAGAGAGTTACACGGCCTGAGGACACAGGCGTGTTTATTGCACACGGGCGTGCCCATGTGTCCACACGGGCGTATGACCCTGTTTCATGAGAAAAGTTTCTAAGTTTTTCCCAGAGCTTTCTAAAGTTCTCAGTTTAGTCCCGAACCACCCCGATGTATGTTTTAGGCCTCGAAGGCCCGTTTAAGAGATGATATACATGTGTTTGAAAAGTTTTAATTTGGACGAAATTGTATGGCCTGGTTTGTATGATTGTTTGTGTTTAAGTCCAGTAATGCCTCGTAGCCTGTCCTGGTGTAGGACACGGGTAAGGGGTGTTACATTTAGTGGTATCAGAGCTATGGTTTAGTCGGTTCTTGGACTATCCTAGCATATGTATGAGAGTCTAACTATACATGTCACCGATCTGAGATAGTGTGATGTTTCCCGATGCGTATGATAGCCACTTTGTTTAGACAAAGGTACTCTCCAACTGAGCTACATCTGACCATTGTGATAAGGAGGTATTTGAGTAAAGCGCAGTTATGAGAAGTTGAAACTTGGAAAGGTACAAATAAGATTTATAATACTCTGTTATGGATAAAATGTCATAGTCCTGATTGGATATTAAATTTTGATGGATTGCAATGAATTATTGAAATGAGATAAAGGATTATATGGCATAATAAGCTTACCTGTGATTGATTGATAATTCCATGATGTACGTGGCTAAATTGCTCGAGTAAATGCATGTGTTTAGGTAACTTACCAAAGATATAGATGGAATGAATATTCACGTACGCTTATATGAAATATTATGGTTGATAAGCTCGTATAGCTTAAGTAAATGTGTTAAATTGCTTAGACTGATTTATATGATTGTAATGATATGTCTAAATGATGGTGTACGAGGTAAAAGTATAGATTATGATAAACTTATCCATGTTTTTTGGCCCTTGTATGATATCATGTGCATAACTTGTATGATTAAATGAATAGATAAGTAAAGTTATCTAGAAAACATGGAATGCATGCATAAGTTTACTTGTTAAAATGAGATAACTGGAAAGTGGGCATAAAATGAATATGAAAGTTAGTTTACCTGAAATGAATAACATGATTATGATGATGTTGCTATGATGATGAAAATTGTGTTACATGTATATGCATATGAGAGTCGAGTCAGTGGCCCTACGACTCCCTCCCCCTTACCAAAGTGGTGTTTTATAATGGAAATTCCTGAGATTTGTGTTGAATGAGTTCTCAGGTGAAAAACCAAAGAGTTCTGTGATAGAATGGTTATAAGCATGATTAGAGATTGAGAATGGGTTGATAAGTATAGACATGAGCTAGAAAGATATCGGATTGACCGAAAGATTGTTTAATTTTCGTAACATCGCAGTTAGTGAAAAAGGTTAATTTTGGTAAAACGATCTATCTTGGTATGACGTCGAGAAATGTATTGATTGAAATTCCCTCATGAGCTGATCTCCTTTAGTGAAAAGAATAATATGGAAATTTTGATGCAGAAAATAGTTAAAGGAATAATGTTCGAATGTGAGATGTTTGGTATGGTAATTACAGTAAGCAGATGATGGTTGTCTCTCTTAAGGCACTCTATGAGTCCATTTATTTCTTGAAATTTGTTGTAGTGGTTGTATATTCTCTGATGAATTTTTGTAATATGGAAATGTTCCCTGATCTTAATGATAGACGTAGGCATTGTCAGTCTGATTGGTACATAATCTACATGATCCTATTTCTTTCTGGTATTCTGTTACCTTGTCCGATATGTATATGGAAAGGTATATTATTCTTGTTACATCTATCTTTGGTGGTCAGAATGATATTTTCTTCTGGATTTCTTTTCTCTAAGGAGCTATTGAGGTCTTTCATATTTTCTAATGAACTTTGTTCTCGGTCTTTTGATATGGTATCGTGATTGGATTTTCTTATTTTGGATTTTTTTTATGTTGGATTTTTATATTTTGGATTTCTCTGCTATGGATTTCCTTATCTTGAATTCTTGGTCATTTTTATCTCGTAACTTGTCGAACATGGCTTATAGTTAAAGTATGACCTTTAGCTTGCGATATATATATATCAAGTATGATTATGCTTCTGATTTGATCATGGTAATCTGGTGATCTTAGTATTTGGATGTCTCTAAATTTTCGTATAAGGATTTAACATTGGCAAAGGCTTAAGTGGTAAAATTTTCATCTTGTGAAATTAATGGCTTAATTCATGATTGGCAAAGTTTGTACAGATGAGAACATTGTTAACTGAAGCCTTTGAACTGGTCTAGTCTATGTTGAGCAAAGACTTCCTGATTTTTAGTGATGTATTGTTGTTTGCATGGTGATGTGTTTTAAGACAGCAAAACATGTGATAGCTTAAAGTATCTAATGTCATAGGAAGACCTAAGTTTGCTATAGTGCAAATGACTTGAGTATTAAAAGATGATGAGATGGTTATTGTATGATCTTTGCGTAAGAATATTTGAAATGTTAATGGGGTTTCATATCGTGATTTTTTGGGAAAGCCAAAGGAGGCTTTGAAATGAAAGGTAACTGAGAGTCGAATTAACAAATAATTGGACCGTGTGAAATTATAGAGAGTATAAAGCCGGGATGAACTGACTAGTTTCACTATTCGAATTTGAAAAAGATTCAAGTATGAATGTATATGTAACATGATGGTATGGATCGGACTTTTGAATACATGAACTTTCTAATGGAGATTAAGTTTCTGTGAAAGTGTTGTAAGCGAAAACCACTCATGACTTTGTATGTGGAATTTAAGAGATAGGTGGTAAAAGCTCAGCTTGAGTGAAAGTTTATTGAAATCGATTATAGGATTGAGAAAAATAAGTGAAAAACCAAAACCACTTTTCTGGTAAGATTTTTGGGGACGAAAATCCCTAAAGGGGGAGAAATGTAACATCCCGATTTTGGGCCTAGTCAGAACAGTAGTTTCGGGACCACAAATTTGATGAGGAAAATTTTATTTGTTATTATATTTTTATGGTCGACAATTTCACGGAATGATTTCGTGAAAATTTCATTCGAAAATTTTGATGTTTGGGCACTCAATTTAGTCAAAAGGACTAAATCGTAAAAAGAGCAAAAGTTGAGTTCTACATGCTAGAGGTGTCTAGTTGTTATGAAATTTTAAATTGGAAGTCCTTATATGGTAATTAGACCATTGGTTAAGTTGGTGGACAAAAATGGACATGCTTAGGCATGTTTCCAAAGTTTTTCATTAAGGGCATTTTGGTCATTTAGTTATTAAAATGGATTGAAAACAAAATTAAAAGCCAATTTTTGTCCATCTTCAACCTCTTGGCCAAAACTTGCATGGAGAAAACATGGCTAGGGTTTTTCAAGCTTCCAAGCTCGATTGTAAGTCCGTTCTAGCCCTGTTTTTAAAGATTTTTACGTTTTTGCAATCCCTGTAACAAGATCTATCTATTTCTACCATTAATTTGAGCTAGGGTTCATGTTTAAAAATTGACTCAAGTGTCACATGCATGCATTTTGATGTCTAATGGTAGAAAAGGAGTGTTGGGTGTTAAATAAACGACTTTTACTAAGCGATTTTTGATGAAAACATTCGAAAGGACCATTTTGTAAAAGTTGTAAAAATGGTATAAAAGGGTGTTTTAATGAGAATTATAGTTTTCTATAGTTATGAAAATGGTTTTTCTAGGGCTATAGAGTGAGAAAATTGAATAAAAATCACTTTACGAGCCTAGGGGCAAAAGTGTAATTTTGACAAAGTTTAGGGGCAAAAACATAAATTTTCCAAAATATGATTTTTGGATCACATTAAATAATTTGACTAATAATTGGACTAAATGTTATATTATAGATCAAGGAAAACAAGGATTGGACCTAGATCGGGTGAAAAATGGAAAATCGACAGTTAGGTTCCTTTATGCTATTTTGGTGTCGAGGCAAGTTTGTGTGTCAATAATATTGCAATTCTATATTTGAATTGAAAAATTCTATATTATTATTTCACGAATGGCATGATTTAATATATTGAAAAGTGATGAGAGAAAGGTATATAAAATTTGTGAAAACAATGATATATGACTAGTAGCACATGAAATGGTTGATGGTTCATTCATTGATGGCTTGCTATACAATAGCTGAATATATCGATAATTTGATATAACATGATGTTTTATTAAGTTGGTTAAGTTGTGAAAGATTGAAAAGGAAGGTAAGTCCATTTGCAAGTAAATACAATGTGTGAGGTATGTTAATTACTTAAATGATGATTAGATGATAAATATATGCTCTGGATAAGAATATGATTTGAATGCTCATTGTATGAAAATTTATGAAACATTGACATGATTGATAATAAGAGGGAGAAAAATCTCGATTGAATGAAATAGGATATTCGATGGATTCCTCGAAAAGGAATTGATGGTAAAAAGGATCTAGCCCAAACGGGTGATCCAATCCCTATATAGCCCTCCCGAAGAATATGTGTAAACGGATTTAGCCCAGATGTGTAATCCGATTAGTATCTAAATTTAGCCTGGACTGGTAATTCATATCCAATCTCATTTGAGTATATGTCATTACAGGGGATTTAGCCTGGACTGGTAATCCCTCTGTAAGAAAGGAGGTTCATGGGAGTGTGCTCCTTAGAAAGGAAAAATACGAATTGACAGACATGAACTTGTAAAGTGACCTAGCCTCCCGAAGAATATGTGTGCTAAAATGGATTTAGTCCAGACGTTTAATTCGATTAGGATCTGAAATTAGCCTGGATTGGTAATTCAGATCAAGCTCATTAGAGTATATGTCGTTGCAAAGGATTTAGCCTGGATTGGTAATCCCGACGATACTCTATGAGTTTATATTACGGGGGATTTAGCCTGGACTGGTAATCCCGCCGTAAAGGCAAGGTTCACAGGGGTGCGTACTTGAAATGATCACTTGTATGAATTGATGGTGAATGGGATATCCATCGAGATTCCGAGAAATTCAATGAGATTAATATGAGAAATGAAATAAAAGGTTTTTGCCATGATAAACTCATTTATTTTATATGATACTATTATGATGCATATGAATTGTCATGTTTGGACGAGTGTTCTGCTAAATGATAGCACATGTAAGTATTCCCAAGGACATGTGATAAGAATGAAAATGAATGAGTGATACTTATGAGAGTAATTTCATGAAAACCTTGTGATGGTATCATTATATTGTACTAAAATAGTTTGAACAGCAGTAGTAGTACTACTTTGAAAATCCACCAAAAATTATAGAAATTGAATTATAGATTTAATATGATATGAAATTAAAGCCTATTGAGTTTAGTTTTATATAAAGGAAACAGTGTAAGCAAAATAATCTCATATTATGAGATATTTGAATTTTTGTGAGACAGGGTTAGAATGATTTTAGAGTCCCTTGTCTTAATTTGGAAAATCATTAAAAATTGTATGAAAATAATCATGGGCTATAAATTATATTCCTAAAATTCTTAATGAGTCTATTTTCAAGGGAAATAGACAGGAGCATCATCCGAGTCCCATACTATGAGATAAATAAATTTTAGTAAAAAAAGGTCAAAGCTGTTAAACAGCAAAATAGGGGAGAATTTGAATAATAAACTGTACTTATTGGCTTGACCAAAAATTCTGAAAATTTTATGGTAAGAAGATATATAAGTCTAGTTTCTAGGAAAATTACCGGTTCTCAATTTGGAGTCCAGTAGCTCTGGATATAAATAATTTAGTGACCGTGACTTGAGAAAATATCTTAACTGGACTTTAAATAAATAGAGAGGAATTGAAAAATAGCATGTTAATATATTGCTTATTATTTTCATACGAGCTTACTAAGTGTAAAGCTTACTCCTTCCTTTCCATTTCCTTAGTGTTCTCAGGTCAGCTCAGGGTTGGAGATCGTCGGAGGCAGCATCAAACTATCAAGCCAATACCTTTGCAATATTGTTACATATGTTAGAATTATCAAGTGAGTGGCATGTATAGGGACCTAGTTTTATGACATGTGTTATTATAATTTGGCCAAATATATTGGCTTATTTTGAGCTATTGTATATGACCATGAGATGTGGCTCATATTGATTATGGCTTGTAAGTCTAGCCAGTCTTGTTATGATTTATTGCTTATGATGTGAAAATATGATTATGTTTATTTGTCATGCATGGTTGGCAATATGTCATGTGTGTTGAATGCATGTTTTATGACCATGAATTAAATGTGTAATATGGAGATAAAATAATAATGCTTTGAACATGAAAGTTTGATAATAAGTTGAAATAAATTGGCACCAAGATAACTATGGTATCACTAGTCTTGGTTTAATGCGAGAATGTGTAACACATGCATGTTGATAGGTAAATGATATGTTTGTATCATAATTGAGGATGTTGAATGCCATTGGATCCATTTATATGTGTGTGAATGTAAGGGTGACAAAAAGGCTTGGAAAATAGCCTAAGAGTTAACTACACGGGATGAGACACGACCGTGTGTCTCAACCGTGTGTGGGACACGGCCTGGTGACACAGGCGTGTGGCCTGGTCGTGTGGTTCAATTTATTTGCTGACGTCATAAACAGAGAGTTACACGGCCTGAGGACACGGGCGTGTTGATGGCACACGGGCGTGCCCCTGTGTTCACACGGGCGTGTGACCCTGTTTCATGATAAAAGTTTCTAAGTTTTTCCCAGAGCTTTCCAAAGTTCTCGGTTTAGTCCCGAACCACCTCGATGTATGTTTTAGGCCTCAAAGGCCCATTTAAGGGACGATATACATATGTTTGAAAAGTTTCAACTTGGATGAAATTGTATGGTCCAATTCGCATGATTGTTTGTGTTTAAGTCTAGTAATACCTCGTACCTGTCCCGGCTCAGGACACGGGTAAGGGGTGTTACAAAGTCCCAAAAGGGGTGAGAGTTGTAACAGCCTATTTTAAGGTTAACCGGAATAGTGGTTTTGAGACCACAAATTCAAAGTAGAAATAATTATTGTGATATTTTTTGAAGGTCTACAGTATGATTCAATGATTGTGTGAAAATTTTGTTAAGAAATTTTATCGATTAGGTGTCCAATTTGACTAATAGGACTAAATTGCAATAGGTGCAAATTATGTGTTCTAGAAGCTAGAGGTGTCTAATTGCTATGAAATTTTAAATTGAAGGTCCTTAAATCGTAATTAGACCATTTTACTTTTAGTTGGACAAAAATAGACATGGTAGGGTAAAATTGCAATGTTTTAAGTCAAGGGCATTTTAGTCATTTGTCAAATAAAGACAAAATTTACGAAATAAAACATCTCCATCTTCTTCAATTTCATCCTTTGGCCAAAATTTACAAGGGGGAGACATAGCTAGGGTTTTTCAAGCTTCCCAGCTCGATTGTAAGTCCGTTCGAGCCCCGTTTTTAATGATTTTCATGTTTTTGAGATCCTTGTAACCTAATTTAGCTTTTTCAAGGACTAATTTGAAAGAAGGATGAAGTTTAAAATTTTATGTATGTTATATATTTGTCTATTTTGTTGTCTAGTGGTAGAAAATGTATGTTAGTTGTAAGATAAACAACATTTGCTAAGTGATTTTCGGTAAAAATGTCAAAAAAGACTTATTTGTAAAAGTTATAAAATAAGTAGTAAAAGTGTGATTAAGTGAAAAATATGGGCTGGTATAAGTATGAAAATGGTTCAGCTAGGCTTGGGTTTTGAAGAAATTGAATACATTTCAATTTACGAGCCTAGGGACTAAATTATAAAAATGTGAAACATTAGGGGCAAAAATGTAAATTTTCCATAATATGATTTTTGGACCAAATTGAATAATTTGAGTATTAAATGAGTTAAATTTGTTATTATAGATAAAGAAAAAAGAGGTTCAGACCTAGATTGGGGGAAAAAACAAAGTATTTGACGATTAGGTCCAATTCTACTATTTTTGTACCGAGGTAAGTTCGTATGTAAATAATGTTTTGTTATATATTTATGTTTTAAATGCTTTAGCATTGTATGAATTGTGATTGACTCTTTGGATGTAATCGACAAAAATTTGACAAGCATGAAATCCCAGTTGAACCTTAGGAATAGAATAGGATACGAGTGACATGTCACTAGGAACCCATGTGTATATGCGATTATGTAATCTGGGTGCTGGTCCCTTACGTCCTACTAGTGGCTGAGTAGTCTGGCATGTGTTGCGGATACCTAACAGCTTGTGTGAGCATCACTATGTAGCTACTTCTTGACTGACAGCTTGTGTGAGCAGGCCCGTGAATAGCTCAAAAATGAGCCCATATGTATTATAAGATATGAGGTAGCTTCGGCTACATATATGACACTTATGTGTATGATTTCTGAGTATCTGTTAATATCCCGAGTGTTCAAGGGGAATGTCAAAGTTGTGAAAGGATATGGTTATGTTGCAAGTTGGTACAGATATGTACAAAAAACTCATAAGTAATGAGCTCGATATGTGATGAACTCTTAGTAGGATTTTGATTGAATAAGTTATGTCTATGAGATTTTGATAACGTTCATGATAATCTTCATCATGTTAATTGCATGTTAAATGTTGTAGTTATGATGCTTATTATTTGCATAGGAACTTACTAAGCTATATAGCTTACTCCCCTTTCTTTCTCTTGTCTTATAATGTCACCAAGCTAGCTCGAGGTTCGAAGACCGTCAAAGATCCACTCACACTATCAATAATTATTTTGGTACCAATCAATTCAATATTTTGAATTATGGCATGTATAAAGGACTTGGTCATTTTGTTATGTGCCACATTGATTTGGCCAAATGTGTTGGCTTATATTGGTTAGTAATTCATTTTGTATAAGGCCATTGGAAATGGGTTAATATTGGCCATAAGTATATTTATACAATGATGCCTGTAATGAATGATGTGTTGATTGTCTTGGTTGTGGATGTTTGGTTGTATGTATATGCTTGGATTGGTGCTAAGTTATGTTGTGTAGGTGTGAGCATTAAAGGGTGGCAAATAGCTTGGTAAATAGTCATATTTTTGTCCACATGGGTGAGTGTCTAGGCCATGTGCGACACACGGCTTACCCCACGATCATGTGCTTAGGCCATCTGTCCCGTGCACCCTAATTTTTGCAAAACAGAATGCTCAGAATTGAGCGCACGGGCGTGTGTCTCAGCCGTGTGGACGACACAGTCTCAAACACTGGCGTGTGCCCTGGCTGTGCGAAGTCTACACCTATTTAATGAAAAATCATAAATTTTAAATCAGTCACACGACCTAGCACATGGGTGTGTGACTTGGCCATGTGTCTTAAATTTCTGCTTAAGTGATAAATTGAGAGTTACAAGGGTTCAGGACACGGGCGTGTGTGACCACACGGCCTTCCCACATAGGCGTGTGACCCCTGTTTAGTGGAAAGAATTTTTTAAGTTCTTTAAAATTTTCTAAAGCTCTCGATTTAGACCCGAACCACTTCCAAAGCATGTTTTGGGCCTCGTAAGCTCGTAATAGGGACATTGTGATTGAATACGAATGGTTTTAATTTGGACGCAAATGTATAACCCAAAAATTGTATGTTTGTTAGTGTGATAAGTCTAGTAATGCCTTGTACCCTGTTCTGGCGTTGAATACTGAGCGTGATTTTTTTGTGATAAGTTTTATAAATTTATAAGTAATCGTTCTTGAAACTAACTATTGTCACGATGAAGGCAAGTGTACCTATCAAACAATAGTATAGCTTTAGCAAGATCGGATTGTCAAACGCAAAGGAACTAAAAGTACTAGTATTAACTGTCTTTTTATTATCTAGCCTAAAAATAAAAGGGTTTGTTTATCTAAACTAATTAACTAAACTAAGAAATCATAGAAAGAAAATTAGGGAAAACACTTTTTAGAAGATTCGATTGTTTAAAACAATACCCAAGGAAAAATCCACCTAGACTTCACTTGTTATTTGACTCTGAATCGGACAATTTATTCTTCAACTTGTTCTGTAGAAATCCCTAAGTTATGTTATTATCCCTATTCAAGACTAATAACATCTAACCCTATATTGAATAATTGAAATCTCTTTCTAATTAACATTCTAGGGTTGCATTAACTCGGTCTATGGATACCCTTATTAGGTTTCACCCTAATCAAGTAAAATCTTGTCACCCTATCTCTAGGCGTGCAATCAACTCCGCTTAATTATGACAAAGTTACTCTTAAACAGGGACTATTCATCCTCCAAATGAAAGCACTAACTTGAATCAATATCTTGAAATACCGAAACAAGAATTAAGAACACATAATTAAGAACAAGTTAAATATTTATCATAAAATTAAAATAATAATAACAAGATCCGTTTTAGGTTTCATTCCCCTTAGGTATTTGGGGATTTAGTTCATAACTAAAAAGGAAAACATCTTAGAAGAATAATGAATACAAAACATAAAGAAAACCCAAAACTCCTGAATGGCAATTGAGGAGAGATCTTCAGTCTTGATGATGAATCCAGCTTCTGAGATGGATCAATCGACTTTCTTCGAGCAATTCCTTGCTTCCTATTCTGCATGTCCTCTTTTAGTCTTCCTCTAGGGTGTTTAAATAGGCTTTTGAATGCCTAAAAGCCCTCCAAATTTCCCTTTTCCGAATAAAACTTAATTAGGGCTTGGTAGGGACACGCCCGTGTGACACGCCCGTGTACGATTACTTCAGGCCGTGGTCAAAGCTGGGAGATCAACACACTCGTGTTGAAGTTGTTTTAGGCCATTTTTGAGCCTGTTAGAATGGCACGAGTGTGTGTGCTACCCATGTGAGGAAGTCCAGGCCGTGTTGTTTTCTCACATCGGCCCATTTTCTCCGTTTTTGGCTCGTTTCTTGTTCTTTTTGCTCTTCTATGCTCACCTAAGTATAAAACATGAAATTAAAGGATTAGGAGCATCAAATTCACCAAATCTAAGGAGAATTCATTCATAAATGTGTTAAGTATGGGATAATAATATGTATAAATTACGGTTTATCAAATACCCCCACACTTAAGCGTTTGCTTGTCCTCAAGCAAAATCCTCAATTCACGGCGAAGAATTCCTCTTTCTTAACTTATAATTCCTATCAATAATATCTCAAGCTAATCCATAAGTAATCATACATTGAGAATTCAACTAGAAGAACATTAAAGTTTCAAACATTCCAAGTTGAGCATTTAATCATGAAAAATATAGGCATCTCCCCTTATTTAAGTAATCACCTTTGATTCAAAA
The DNA here is from genome assembly GCA_025698475.1 of Gossypium anomalum. Taxonomy (NCBI): domain Eukaryota; kingdom Viridiplantae; phylum Streptophyta; class Magnoliopsida; order Malvales; family Malvaceae; genus Gossypium; species Gossypium anomalum. Next base: position 55,832,709 of record CM046956.1, read on the forward strand.
TCTCACAGAGCTTAACATCCTCGCTAAAGATTCACTCAAATCACTTGAAGTGTTTAAGGATAATGAATGTAGCACTCCACAGTCAATATGAAAAGTTATTACCATAGGCTTGCATAAAATCAAATCTCCACCACTATAAATTGAGATGATACATCAATTAAAAAGTCTTCAGAGGGTTGTAACGAGGCTTGGTTAGGGGGTGTGGTCACAAGATAAAAGAGAAGGTTAGAATCGAGATTGAATTGAAAAATTACTTAGCTAGAAAAATATTTAATCATCACTTGCGTACAACAGAGCTTCTTTTCAGAATATGGAATTTAAATACTTAAGCTCAAAAACGAAAGATCACTACTGATATGTAAATCTATATGTTTTTTTTAAGAACAAGTTAAATAACATAGACTAACTATTAAGAACAAGACATAGCTAAGCAATTTATTAAAATCAAATCTCGACAAAAATAGGGATCAAATTAATTGAGGGGATTTCAACAATAAAGTGTTAAGGGTTAATATTGGGGATAAATCAAGGATTGGCTTGTTAGGCTCAAAGGGGTTTACTAGGGGTTAGTTGTGAAGGTAGGCTTTTCATGGCATGAGTGGGTTAAACCTAAGTGCCTCTATCATCTTGACATATCAAATCAAATGGTGTGGTCTTGACATGCATAATCAAGCAAGTTCTAGAATAACAATTCGATATTGACGCACTCAAGCAATAATAAAAGTGAGCATGAAAGAAATAATAGATGCTCTTAAAGGCTCAAAATCTCACAAAAATTATGGCTTTTTGATGTTTAAACCTGTGGATTTCAATTCAAGATAATACTTAAACTTGAGAAAACAACCTAAAATTTTAAATTCTCAAAAATCAACTTATCATGCTTAATTCTCTAATATCTTAAAGTTTAAATAATCAATGCATGAATGCCTATGTTTAAATCCAAGATATATCAATAAAAATCATAAATTAATCAAAATTAATCCTAAAAATTATATGAGAGATTTACAAGAGAGCAAGACAAAATTCAGAGATTTTTCTGATAGTGATATAATTTACCCTCCACACTTAAGATGTACATTGCCCTCAATGTACAAAGATAAAGTTAGTGGCAATTATAGATATAAGATCATAAGATAGGGAGATAAATGAAACTTCCCAACTGTTAAGTGAATGAACTCCCTAGTTTAGAGTTATGTAGAGTGGAGGAGGATACTCCGGTGGTGGTAGAGGTTGGGTTCCACAAGTGCTGCACCAAAAGAATATTATATCTCGTGGTCGAGCAGGGCATGGCAGTCGTGGAAAACCTTTTCCAATGGAGTTTGAAGTTCCTAAGTAATTGTGAGCTTTGTAGCTCTTTATAATTGTGATAAAATTAGGAACTTCTTAGGGGATATAAAGAAGAATAATTACTCGTAATGAAATAATCAAAATTAAAAATTATTTATAATACCTAAAAATAAAATAGTATCAAAAGGAAATAAAATGAAAAGTTAAAAGTAAAAATAATAAGAAAATTGATAAATAAAAGTAAAAATAAAGATAAAATGAAATAAAATATTTAAACATCATCATTGCCAGATGGTTCACGAGGTGGTGATAGCGATTAGATGTGGAGGTGCTGGCAAATCTACTGTAGAGTAGCATCAATGTTATCAAATCGCTGAAAACACTGCTGCTCGAATCGAGTGAGGCGCTCAGATATGTTAGAATATGAAGCCGCCGCATGAACTAGACGATGAGTGGGTGGTGGCTGAGACGGTGGGTCCTCGTGTCGTGGAGAGACATCATCAGTAATGTCCTCGGGAGCCTCCTCCTCGGTTGATTAGGCGAGATGATATTGAGGAGGGTAGGTTCCACGACGCTTTTCAATCATCCTTGTACTTAGCATGCTCGAGATACCTTGTGGAGACATCTGGCCAATGAGGGTAAGGGTGGATTCTTGTACCGCTGTGTAACGCCCCCACGCCCGAAACCGTCACCGGAGTCAAGCTTGAGGTGTTACTAAACTTATCTTACCTTTTAAACAACTCTAAACCACTTATTTTAATTTTCGGAATAAACTGTTTTTCTGCGTCATAGCTGCTTAAAAATTCATTTCTTGAGTTTCAAAACTCGAAATTAAGATCCGTAAATTTTTCCTGAAACTAGACTCATATATATATCTAGTAATTGTTTTCTAGAATTTTTGACTTAGCCAATTAGTACAGTTTATTAGTTAAAGTTACCCCTGTTTCAGAATTCGACTGCACTGACCTCTACTTACTATGAACCACTTTTCTCCCTATAAAAAATTAATATAACTATAATGTTTGTTTATATTAAAACTAGATTCAATAAGGATTCTAACCATATAAATTAAACCACCTAATTATTTTTTTACAATTTATGGTGAATTTCCAAAGTTGAAACAGGGGATCTAGAATTTTCTCTGACCCTGTTTCACTAAAACTCAGATATCTCATAAAATATAATACCTTTACATGTTTTGCTTATTCCATAAGAAAATAGACATAATAAGCTTTAATTTAATATATTATTCACCATCAAACCATATCTCTACGATTTTTAGTGATTTTTCAAAATCACATTATTTCTGATACTTGAATCTGTTTTTAAGTTACTTTCACATTTTTCTTAGTTTTCATGTGATAGTTACTACTTATTCATACATACAATTAAATATGTATATCATCAGCCATTCTATTAGTTAATCACTAGCAAGTATTTACACATCATTCATTGATCATATCATATCAAAAGAAACCAAGTTCCTATACATGCCATACACAAAACTAAACGTCTAACTATACCAATGTGATTTCTTCGATAGTGTGATCGGGTCTCCGACGTTTCCTTCGATCCCCGAGTGGCTTGATAAAAACTATAAGAAAAAGAAAATAAAGAGAGTAAGCACTAGGCTTAGTAAGCTTACAAGCAAATAAATTACAACATTCAAAGATAATGAATGATTATACATAATGTCACCTAGCCTCATAAACTTTCTTTACTTCTCATTTTCTACCTTCTTCTTTACTTACTTACCTTCTTTCTTACCTGACCTTTCACTATTCATAAATATAATCTACCTTCCCTTTTGTTGATAATTCACTGTAATTTAAAGTGTACAATGACCCATTGAACCACTCGGAATACTAAGGATACTGGGGTCGTTCCTGTCGATCAATATCCTGCCAATGCCATGTCTTCGACATGGACTTACATGAATTATTCCTGTCTCCAATGCCATATATATGTCTAATATGGGCTTACATGGCTCATTCCTGTCTCCAAAGCCATATATCTGATATGGACTTACATGGCTCATTCTGTCTGTCTCTGTCTGTCCTCACAACCCCAATATCCTAACATTCCTAAGGTTCAAACTGGGCTTCCTAATGCTTTTTCTCTCACACTTACGCCTTTAATTCGACTTTAAATATCCTCATAAAATAAGTATATAAATTCTGAAATTAACAATAATAATGTAAAATAAAAGAACATTGCATTTATTTCATCAGAAACTTACCTCGTATGCAAAAATAGCTACTTTTACCATTTCGTCCACAACTTGGTATTTTCTCCATTTTAGCCCGAATTTCAGTTTTCCTTGCTCTATCATTTAAAATATAGTCTAATTAGGACTCACATTATTCAAATTGACTCAAAATCATATTTTGGCAAAATTACAATTTGCCCCCTAAACTTTTGCATATTTACACTTTTGCCCCAAAGCTCGTAAATTAAACTTCAGCCTATTTTCTTATGTTTCATGACATGCTGGTCATTTTCCCTTCTATGGCAGCATCAAATTCATACTCTAACAAGCACTTATGACTATTAGGTATTTTTACCAATTAAGTCCTTTTACTCGTTTTTGCTTAAAACCGAGTAGTACAAGTTGTCTAACATAATTTAAAACCTCATATTCTATCATAAAACATCAAAATAAACACATTTAACCTATGGGTATTTTTCCAAATATGAACCCTAGGTTGAATTATTACTAGCATAAGCTTAATCGAGCTACCGGGATTCCAAAAACGTAAAGAACATTAAAAACGGGGCTTGGAATCACTTACTATTGAGCTTGGAAAGCTTGAAAACCCTAGCCATGGCTTCCCCCATGCTAATTTCGGCCTCCATGAAGAAGATGAGCAAAATTGGCTTTTAATTTTGTAATTTATTTCATTTTACCCCTAAATGACCAAAATGCCCTTACTACTAAACTTTCAAAAATTCCTTCCATGTCCTAATTTTCTCCATGAACTTAAAATTGGTCAAATTGCTATTTAAGACCTCCTAATTAATATTCTAATTAAATTTTATGCAAAATACTTCTAGAACACAAGTTTTGCAATTTATTCAATTTAGTCCCTAATTTCAAATTAAGTACTTTATGCATAGAATTTCTTCACAAACTTTTCACACAATCATGCAAACATATCATAGACCTCAAAATAATAATAAAATAAATTTTTCTACCTTGGATTTGTGGTTTCGCAACCATTTGCTCCGTTTAGGCCCTATTTCGGGATGTTACATTTCTCCCCCTTTAGGGATTTTCGTCCCAAAAATCTTACCTGTGAAGAGATTTGGGTACTGTTTCACATAGCCTCTTCGAGTTCCCATGTAGCCTCGTCTACCCCATGTAGTCCGACTATCTCTCAAATATACAACTCGGCCAACTTGTCAAGTGAAAAATCCATACTGAATCGGGATAAAATGAGCCGACTTCTAACTTATCAATCACAACCCATACTACATCTTTCTTTCTCGGTGTAAACGGCAATCCCATCACAAAATCTATAATAACTCGATTTGATTTCCACTCGTGGGACTAGCACAGTACCAATAAACTCAAGGTACTGATGTTCGGGCTTTACTGTTGACAGATCAAACATCTAGAAACAAACTCAAAATGTCCTTTTTATTCCTACCCACCAAGACATTTTCTTCAAATCATTATACATCTTTGTACTACCTAGATGAATAGACAAAAAAAACTACTATGTGCTTCCTGTAAGATCTTTCGAATAAGCTCATCATTCTTCGGTACACATACCCTGGGTGATAATCAATCACTAGCTCATAATCTTTAATCAACTCTAGCCATCTTCTTTGCTTCAATTTCAAACTTTTGTGATCGGTGAATATGTGGCACTTCTCACCGCATAAATGATGTCTCCAAATCTTCAACGCAAAAATAATGGCAACTAGCTCTAAATCATGTATCGGATAGTTCTTCTCATGTGGCTTTAGCTATCTAGAGGCATAAGCAATTACCTTCCCTTCCCGCATAAGTACACAACCAAGTCCATTCATGGACGCATCACTCATAAATCACAAACTCCTTACAGTTACTGGTTGTACTAAAGCAGAGCTTTAGTCAATAATGCTTTTAACTTGTCAAAACTCGTTGACACTTCTCAATCCATTCAAACTTGATATCCTTTCGCAGAAAATCTTGTCAACGGGTAGCTATCATGGAAAATCCCTCTACAATATCCTAAAGACCAAGAAAACTTCTAACTTCGATACATTTCTAGGAGGCTTCCAATCAACAATGGCTGAAATCTTGCTCGGATCAACCTTAATACCTTCACACAAAACAATATGTCCAAGAAAACCAACTTCTCGTAACTTGAGAACTCACCTTTGCTAAACTTGGCATACAAATGATTATCTCTTAGAATCAGAAAGCGTTTCAAATGCTCTGCATGCTCGGTCTCATCATGAGAATAAATCAATATATCATCAATGAACACAACTACAAACTTATCCAAGTACGGTCTGAAAATTCGGTTCATTAAGTCCATGAAAATGGCAGGAGCATTAGCCAAGCCAAATGGCATCACAAGGAACTCATAATGACCATACCTAGTCCGGAAAAGCATCTTGAGACATCGACTCTTTAACTCGCAAATCGATATAGTATCCGATCTCAAATCTATCTTGGAGAACACAAGTAGCTCCCTTGTTTCAATTCCAGAATTCCTTTCTCTTACGGTCAATAAACCCACATCGATGTACTTTTACGAAATTCCTCCCGAAAGAAATCCCAAGTGATCCTCTCCTTTGGTACAAGCTGATACAAGTGTCTTCCACTAGTAGTAGGTGTGAGTCTCTAAGAAGTGATATTACACATTTCATACATTCCTCGGGTGTACAAGATAATTCATCAAAGACTCGATAGTATTTTCTAACCAAAATTTTGCTCTTTCTGCATCATCATGTTTTTTTGCTCGGAACTCTTACTCCCCTTGTTTCCCGATTCTATCAATCGGGTGACTTTTCTCTTATCATTGTACTGTGGATCGGGAAGCTTGAGCTACATGGGTAGCCCGAGAGTCATGAGGGTTGGAGGTCTAACTCACGGGATCCGCATGAACGAACTCGGCAAACCAATTATTCAAAGCTTGGAAGAGAGCTTCTCGAGTCACTCCTCCTCGATTAATCATGATCTTTGGACTATTCTCGGATGGCGCTACCCCTTCCGCGGGCAAAGCATTACTTTCTACATCATCATCACCACTCGCTCGGGATCCATTACAATAAAACAAAATATTTAAAAATCTTACGAGTCGTCACACTATCAAAATACGGGTATGGCATGTATAGCTAGACATTTACTCACACTAAGCGCTTCGAGAACCGACTAAACCTGCTCGATACCAATAAATGTAACGCCCCACGCCCAAACCGTCACCGAGTCAAGCTTGAGGTGTTACTAAACTTATCTTACCTTTTAAACAACTCTAAACCACTTATTTTAATTTTCGGAATAAACTATTTTTCTGCGTCATAGCTGCTTAAAAATTCATTTCTTGAGTTTCAAAACTCGAAATTAAGATCCGTAAATTTTTCATGAAACTAGACTCATATATATATCTAGTAATTGTTTTCTAGAATTTTTGACTTAGCCAATTAGTACAGTTTATTAGTTAAAGTTACCCCTGTTTCAGAATTCGACTGCACTGACCTCTACTTACTACGAACCACTTTTCTCCCTATAAAAAATTAATATAACTATAATGTTTGTTTATATTAAAACTATATTCAATAAGTATTCTAACCATATAAATTAAACCACCTAATTATTTTTTTACAATTTATGGTGAATTTCCAAAGTTGAAACAGGGGATCTAGAATTTTCTCTGACCCTGTTTCACTAAAACTCAGATATCTCATAAAATATAATACCTTTACATGTTTTGCTTATTCCATAAGAAAATAGACATAATAAGCTTTAATTTAATATATTATTCATCATCAAACCATATCTCTACGATTTTTAGTGATTTTTCAAAATCACATTATTTCTGATACTTGAATCTGTTTTTAAGTTACTTTCACATTTTTCTTAGTTTTCATGTGATAGTTACTACTTATTCATACATACAATTAAATATGTATATCATCAGCCATTCTATTAGTTAATCACTAGCAAGTATTTACACATCATTCATTGATCATATCATATCAAAAGAAACCAAGTTCCTATACATGCCATACACAAAACTAAACGTCTAACTATACCAATGTGATTTCTTCGATAGTGTGATCGGGTCTCCGACGTTTCCTTCGATCCCCGAGTGGCTTGATAAAAACTATAAGAAAAAGAAAATAAAGAGAGTAAGCACTAGGCTTAGTAAGCTTACAAGCAAATAAATTACAACATTCAGCATAATGAATGATTATACATAATGTCACCTAGCCTCATAAACTTTCTTTACTTCTCATTTCTACCTTCTTCTTTTACTTACTTACCTTCTTTCTTACCCGACCTTTCACTATTCATAAATATAATCTACCTTCCCTTTTGCTGATAATTCACTGTAATTTAAAGTGTACAATGACCCATTGAACCACTCGGAATACTAAGGATACTGGGGTCGTTCCTGATCGATCAATATCCTGCCAATGCCATGTCTTCGACATGGACTTACATGAATTATTCCTGTCTCCAATGCCATATATATGTCTAATATGGGCTTACATGGCTCATTCCTGTCTCCAAAGCCATATATCTGATATGGACTTACATGGCTCATTCCTGTCCTGTCCTGTCCTGTCAACCCCAATATCCTAACATTCCTAAGGTTCAAACGGGGCTTCCTAATGCTTTTTCTCTCACACTTAGCTTTTAATTCGACTTTAAATATCCTCATAAAATAAGTATATAAATTCTGAAATTAACAATAATAATGTAAAATAAAAGAACATTGCATTTATTTACTGTAAACTTACCTCGTATGCAAAAATAGCTACTTTTACCATTTCGTCCACAACTTGGTATTTTCTCCATTTTAGCCCGAATTTCAGTTTTCCTTGCTCTATCATTTAAAATATAGTCTAATTAGGACTCACATTATTCAAATTGACTCAAAATCATATTTTGGCAAAATTACAATTTTGCCCCTAAACTTTTGCATATTTACACTTTTGCCCCAAAGCTCGTAAATTAAACTTCAGCCTATTCTCTTATGTTTCATGACATGATGGTCATTTTTCCCTTCTATGGCAGCATCAAATTCATACTCTAACAAGCACTTATGACTATTAGGTATTTTTACCAATTAAGTCCTTTTACTCGTTTTTGCTTAAAACCGATTAGTACAAGTTGTCTAACATAATTTAAAACCTCATATTCTATCATAAAACATCAAAATAAACACATTTCACCTATGGGTATTTTTCCAAATATGAACCCTAGGTTGAATTATTACTAGCATAAGCTTAATCGAGCTACTGGGATTCCAAAAACGTAAAGAACATTAAAAACGGGGCTTGGAATCACTTACTATTGAGCTTGGAAAGCTTGAAAACCCTAGCCATGGCTTCCCCCATGCTAATTTCGGCCTCCATGAAGAAGATGAGCAAAATTGGCTTTTAATTTTGTATTTTAATTCATTTTACCCCTAAATGACCAAAATGCCCTTACTACTAAACTTTCAAAAATTCCTTCCATGTCCTAATTTTGTCCATGAACTTAAAATTGGTCAAATTGATATTTAAGACCTCCTAATTAATATTCTAATTCAATTTTATGCAAAATACTTCTAGAACACAAGTTTTGCAATTTATTCAATTTAGTCCCTAATTTCAAATTAAGTACTTTATGCATAGAATTTCTTCACGAACTTTTCACACAATCATGCAAACATATCATAGACCTCAAAATAATAATAAAATAAATTTTTCTACCTTGGATTTGTGGTTTCGCAACCACTGTTCCGTTTAGGCCCTATTTCGGGATGTTACACGCTGTGTTAAGGAGCCCGAAGTGCCGAGCTAATCTAGTCACATAGGGGCCAATGAAGATGACCCCCTTCCGATGACGCTCCTTCTGATGGAGAATGGCGAGGGCAATGAAGTAGGCGAGATCGAAGATGTGCCCATGAGACATACACCATAGAAAATAGGCATCATGAGTGTTGACGATGCCTATGCTCTCTCTCCTCCCTGTCAAAGTGGGAGCTAAAATAGAATGTAAGTACCTCAAAGATGGAGGGAGAGTCGATGCCTTTGAGCGACTAGGGTCGTAGGTGGCCGAACGTGGTACTAATGTGTCCCAGCATCGTGAAGGAGAACGATGAATGTGGCGGTTGAGAGCGTGAAGGTTGTTCTCCTCCTTGAACTTCTCCATGTAGAGGCCAATACAGTGTCGAACTCTGGGACGCTCAACTAGCGGACTAACCCACCGGGGCAAAATTGAACCGTGCCAGGATTATCGTAGTTGATCATTACAGTCTGAAGATGGAACGTTGAGTAGAGTTCCATCGTGATCTCAAGATACGTCAGCTCGATAATCATAAAGAAAAGGTCCCATGGGTCGGTGGTGAGGAGAGCCCGAATCGCATCAGCCAATTAGACTTGTTCTACTGCAGCCCAGTCGATGCAGCGGCCCGTAACTAAAGGTCGGGCCCGAAGTATCTGGAAAAGTTCTTCTTGGGGTCCAATAGGAAACTATAGGAAGGGGTGGCGAATTTCAGCAGTAGAGGCACGAGGAAGATGACTCTCCCTTCCTTTTCTTCGAAGCGGGGACGGTGGCCTTCTTCCCACGTGAAGATGACATGGTATACCTGCAATCAAAACCATTATTCCATCTTGATGGATGGACAAGGTAAAATGTAAATAAATTCAAAACGTAAAAAGTCATGAATTAAAACTAATAATTTCAGCCACAACTACTAACACTAACAAACCTAACAATCAATTTCATGGCATAATTTCGTGGCATTAGCATGGTAATAGTATGAGTATAAAAATGGCAAAGAACTCTATGGAAACGTAAAAAACATGAATGTATCACAATGCATGGATTATAATGGCAAAGAATAATAAGCAAGTGAGAACTATGAATATTAACTTAGAATAGGTAAATGGAGCTTGAGAAATCATGAAATAAGTAAAAAAGAATTCAACATGAAATAGATAATAACTACTCTAAAAATAAAATTTGAATGATAGCAAAATGGAAATAGTGTGAGATAAATGAAGATTATTATGATAAATAGCATTAGAAATAAGTAAAATAAAGGAGAAAAGAGTAAACAAACGCTAAAAAGAGGAGTTTGGGCGTTAAAGAGGGAGTTGAAAGTGGCGCACGGGCGTGGCAGAGTGGGCGTGTGGAGTTGCAGTGGCTAGTGTTAGGGGTTTTGGATGAAGAAGATGATGAATAGTGAAGGGTTTTTATAGATTTTAGGGCATACGGCCAGGGGACACGCCCATGTGCCCAAATTTTAGCTCGTATGTTTTGCATTTTTTCAAATTTCGGCACCTTTGACATACAGCCTACGCCCGTGTTCCTTGGGTGTGTTGATACAACGGCCGTGTCGCACGGCTATGTTCTGCTTCGTTCACTTCTCCCACACCCGTGTATGTATGCCCACGCCCGTGTCAATTTGACAGGTTCGACCACGGGTGCTAGGGACAGGCGTGTCGCACGCCCGTGCTGTTTTAGCAGGATCGACCACAGTTTCAGGACACGGGCATGTCGCACGCCCATGTTATTTTGGCAAGATCGCCCACAGCCATGTCGCATGGTCGTGGTAATTTATTGTAGCTCGTGTTAGAGAAAAATCTTTTCCCTGTTTTCACATGGTCTACAGCACGCCCGTGTGCCTGGCCGTGTGGGTGTGGAAAACTTGTATTCAAGAGCTTAGTTAGTAGGTTAGCTGTTAAATACTAAAATTTAAAGAATTTAATACCGTTAGTGCTCGGGTTGCCTCCCGAGAAGCGCTTATTTATAGTCTAAGCTCGACTTACCTCTCCATTGAATGATCATGGTGGTTCGAGGAGTTTACACTCCTCATTCCTGCTATCAATTTCATCAAAGTAAGGTTTTAGATTGGTATTGTTTACCTTAAAAGTGCCGAATATGGGATGGATTACCTCGATTGTACCGAATGGGAAAATGCTAAGTACCGTAAGAGGAATTTCTTCACTCGGTTTGGTAGTGGTAATGCGAGGATCTGCGGCATCTAATAATACTTTATCTCTAACCTTAAGTTAATTTGGTGATGTATTGAGCTCGTCCTGGCGTAGTTTTGGTTTATCGTGTGTTCTCGATTTATGTGTCCACCATTCATCTAGCTCCTCGATTTGTAGCCTTCATTTTTCATGAATAGGTCCTTTATTGTTGCTTGAACATGGCTCATATATATCCTTTGAACTCATTTCCTGCAAAGTAGGTCAGTTTTAGTAGAATGATTTATACAACTACCTTCAACTTTTGATGTGTTACTCAAATTACGAGCTTGAAGGGTGATTGTTTCGTCTTCCACACGAAGTGTGAGTTCACCTATGCCAAAGTCGATAATTGTTCTAGCAGTTGCTAAAAAGGGCCTTCCTAAAATCAAAGGAGTGTTACTATCTTCCTCTATGTTTAGAACAACGAAATCAACTAGAAATATAAATTTGTCAATTTTAACGAGTACATCTTCAATAATACCCCTAGGAAATCTGATAGTTTTATCTGCTAATTGAATGCTCATCCTAGTTTGTTTCGGTTTCCCAAGACCTAGTTGCTTAAACATTTTGTAAGGCATGACGTTAATGTTAGCCCCTAAATCAGCCAATGCATTATTAACATCTAAGCTACCAATTAAGCAAAGAATTGTAAAACTCCCTAGATCTTTTAATTTGTTGGGTAGCTTATTTTGTAGAATAGCTGAGCAAACTGTGTTTAGGTCCACATGCGACGCCTTGTCCAACTTTCGCTTATTTGCTAAAAGCTCCTTTAAAAACTTCATTGCGTTCGGCATCTGTGAGAGAGCTTCAATAAACGGTAAGTTGATATGTAATTTCTTTAAAAGTTTAAGGAATTTACCAAATTGTTCATCTAAGCGGTCTTTCCTTGTCGCATTAGGGTATGGCACATGAGGTTTATATTCTACACTTACCGATTTTTTCTCATTGTGACGTACCTCACCTTTATCTTTACTGACCATAGTTTCTTGCTTTAGTTCTGGTTCAGATGCAACTAACCCTTCCTCATTTCTAACATTGATTGCATTGAGTTGTTCCCTCGGGTTAGGTTCAGTATTGCTTGGCAAGCTACCTTATGGTCGTTCGAAAATTAGTTTGGATAGCTGACCTATTTGAGTTTCGAGCCCTTGGATTGACGCTTGTTGATTTTTAAGCGCTGTCTCGGTATTCTGGAAACGAGTTTCTGACACCGCGATGAATTTGGATAGCATCTCCTCAAGGTTTGGTTTCTTTTCCTGTTGATAAGGTGGTTGTTGAAAACCCGGAGGATTTTGTGGCCTTTGATTTCCTTGACCACCCCATGAGAAATTTGGGTGGTTCCTCCAACTTGCATTGTAAGTGCTACTATATGGGTTATTTTGAGGTCTAGATTTATTGTTACCCATATAGTGGACTTATTCCTCTTTGGTTTTAGGATTGAGGGGTTCATATTCTGTATGTATGCCTCCTCCACTTGAATCACACCTTATCACTGGATGTACCTGCGTAGAACCAAGTAAACCATCAATCTTTTTATTTAAAAGTTCCACCTGATTTGATAACATATTAACCGCATCGACGTTATAAACGCTTGCTGTTTTGGTTGGCTTAGTCCTCATGACTTGCCACTGATAGTTATTCAGTGACATCTCCTCGATAAATTCGTAAGCCACTTTAGGTGCTTTTTTATTGATGGTGCCACCAGCTGCTGCATCAATCATCTGTCTTATCGAGGGGTTCACACCATTGTAAAATGTTTGAACTTGTAGCCATAGAGGTAACCCATGGTAAGGGCACCTTCGTAGTAGGTCCTTGTATCTCTCCCATGCATCGTAAAGGGTTTCTAAATCTGTCTACACAAAAGAAGAGATATCATTACGTAATTTAGCTGTTTTAACTGGCGAAAAATACTTTAATAAAATTTTTTCGGTCATTTGTTCCCAAGTAGTGATTGACCCTCGTGGTAATGAGTTTAACCACTATTTAGCTTTATTCCTTAACGAAAAAGGAAATAACTGAAGACGAATGGCATCATCAGAAGCGCCATTAATTTTAAATGTGTCGTAAAACTCCAGAAAATTTGCCCAGTGAGTGTTGGGCTCCTCATCTTGCAAACCACCAAACTAAACAACTTGCTGTATCATTTGAATCGTGTTAGGTTTCAATTCAAAATTATTTGCAGCAATAGCAGGCCTAACTATACTTGACTCAGTTCCTGTTAAATTTGGCTTAGCATAATCATACATAGTGCATGGATCTTGATTCTGATTTACTTGATCAGCGGCAATCGCAGGAGGTAGCGGATTTTCTTGATTTTCAGCCATATCTTCTGTTGTAGTAGAGATATCGTCCTCTTGCTCTTCCTCTGTGTATCTTATGCTTTACCTTATTTCTCTTCGGTTTCTGCGAGCTGTACGATCAATTTCTTCTTCAAAAAGTAATGGTCCTGACGGGTTTCCTCTAGTCATAAACTATAAGAACCTGCCAGAAGAAAGAAAAAGAAAATTTAGTAATGAAAACTAAACAAAAATTTAAATTGCAGTAAAAGTAAATGGCTAAATTAATAAAAATTGAGTGTTCCTAATATTTTAGTTCCCCGACAAGGCGCCAAAAACTTGATCGTGATTTTTTCGTGATAAGTTTTATAAATCGTTCTTGAAACTAACTATTATCACGATGAAGGCAAGTGTACCTATCGAATAGTAGTATAGCTTTAGCAAGACTGGATTGTCGAACCCAAAGGAACTAAAAGTACTAGTATTAACTGTCTTTTTATTATCTAACTTAAAAATAAAAGGGTTTGTTTATCTAAACTAATTAACTAAACTAAGAAATCACAGAAAGGAAATTGGGGAAAATACTTTTTAGAAGATTAGATTGATTAAGACAATACCCAAGAAAAAATCTACGTAGACTTCACTTGTTATTTGACTCTGAATCGGACGATTTATTCATTCAACTTGTTTCGTAGAAATCCCTAAGTTATGTTATTATCCCTATTCAAGACTAATAACGTCTAACCCTATATTGAATAATTGAAATCTCTTTCTAATTAACACTCTAGGGTTGCATTAACTCGATCTATGGATCCCCTTATTAGATTTCACCCTAATCCGGCAAAATCTTGTCACCCTATCTCTAAGCATATAATCAACTCTGCTTAATTATGACAAAGTTACTCCTAAATAGGGACTATTCATCCTCTGAATGAAAGCACTAACTTGAATCAATATCCTGAAATACCGAAACAAGAATTAAGAACTCATAATTAAGAACAAGTTAAATATTTATCATACAATTCAGATAATAATAACAAGATCCGTCTTAGGTTTCATTCCCCTTAGGTATTTAGGGGATTTAGTTCATAACTAAAAAGGAAAACATCTTAGAAGAATAATGAATACAAAACATAAAGAAAACCCAAAACTCCTGAATGGCAATTGAGGAGAGATCTTCAGTCTTGATGATGAATTCGGCTTCTGAAATGGATCAATCGGCTTTCTTCGAGAAATTCCTTGCTTCCTACTCTGTGTGTCCTATTTTATTCTTCCTCTAGGGTGTTTAAATAGGCTTTTGAATGCCTAAAAGCCCTTCAAATTGCCCTTTTTCCGAATAGAACTTAACTAGGGCTTGGTAGGGACACGCCCGTGTGACACGCCCATGTACGATTACTTCAGGCCGTGGTCAAAGCTAGGAGATCAACACGCCCGTGTTGAGGTTGTTTTAGGCCGTGTTCAAGCCTGTTAGAATGGCACGGGCGTGTGTGCTACCCGTGTGAGGAAGTCCAGGCTGTGTTGTTTTCTCATGTCGGCCCATTTTCTCCATTTTTGGCCCGTTTCTTGTTCTTTTTGCTCTTCTATGCTCACCTAAGTATAAAACATGAAATTAAAGGATTAGGAGCATCAAATTCACTAAATCTAAGGAGAATTCATTCATAAATGTGTTAAGCATGGGATAATAATATGTATAAATTACGATTTATCAAATACGGGTAAGGGGTGTTACAACCCACACATATATATACGTATATTATATTATATATATAACACCAAAATACATTAATATATATTATATGTAAAATAAAGCCCATGTATATGTATATTATAAGTTCATGCATTTTGCACTATTAAAATTACACAGTGTATATACTCAATTATTCAACCAAAATTACAAGGATTTGCACAAGGAAGAGTTCCCATACCACAAATGTGGGTTCACAAGCCACACTTCAATTCTCTAGATTTCGTAATTCATGTTAAAACATGGCATACAAATGCACTCACCTGTAGCTCACCACGGCTCGTCGAACTAGACAACTTTTTACTTGCCTTTATCTCGGTTTGTTGAGGCTCTACCAACGTTTTCAGCTTGCACAAAAATATACATATTACTAAGCATTCAAGAACAATCTAACTTATCTCTTTGTGTTATACAATGGCTCTCCACTCACACATACTTATTCGGCTTATTTCATACAATCTATTTCGCTTAATTTCTTCTCTTTTTTTAATTTAATTAAATCATTAATTTCTACCTCCTAACCCCCTAACCTATGCCTAATTATTGATCTAGGCCAATAATTCAACTCAATTTTACTAGGCACTACTTTTCTCAAAAACCACCGTTCATCATCATTCTCAAAAGACAACCATTTAATCCATGCAATTACTTAAAAATTTTGGTAAATTGAATTTGTAAACCTCTTAAGCTCATCAAAATATATTGAAAATCATTTTTAAAAAATCTTCTAGCTCTTTATGATGAGATTCACCATTTTTTACGCAAAAGATAGCTTTAAAACCATGGATCTTTAATTTTCTTGCTTAGATCTATGAAAATTCAAATTAAAAACACCTAATAAAAATTTAATACATAAGAAAATAATAGATTTAACTTTAATTCGAAAACCTCCATGAATTTGCACCAATTAAGCAAAAACGAGCTAAGTTTAGGTGAGAAATTGGATAAGAAAGATTGATTTTCTTGCAAAATTGAAAGAATAAAGAGTGTTTGGATGCCAAGACAATATGAAAGATGCAAAAATTTTTGAGAGAAAATTTTCTAATCTAGATCTAACAAATTTTAAAAATGAAAAAGAAACGAAGAGAGCTTGGGCGGCAAGTGGCTTCTATAGCCAACCAATTTTTTAAAATTGGGCTATTTTCCCTCTAAGTCCTCTCCTATTTCTCTCTTCTTCTAATAGGTCAATTTTTAACAACTAGCCTTAATTTACACATTTAACCTCTACATTAATAACTACTCCAAATTAGTCTCTATTATTATTATTATTATTATTATTTACTTATGCCCCAATTATTAATACCATAATTATTTAATTTAATTATTATTTTTACTATTATTAACTAATTATTTATTTAATCCTATTTTAATTCCTATGACACAAAATTTTATTTTTTTTCTCTCAGATCCATAATCAAATGTCTAATTCTACCAACCCGATTTTTAGGATGTGACAAGCTTTACATAGAAGGACCTTACTGACCATACGCGTTCTGACAACCTCTAGACTGTCTACCATCCCTCTAGAAAGTACCATAAGTTACTTTCTTAATCTTTTCAGCCTCAACGAACTTATGTGCCCTTTCATATAAGTCCACTAGACTTTGCGGCCTATTTTTAGTAAATGAATGCTGAACATGCTCATTCTGAACTCCAATAATGAAGGCATCAATGGCCCACTGATCTTCCAAATTCTTCATATTCAATATAGCCACGTGGAATCGTTTAACATAATCTTGGATAGATTCTCCTTTCCTTTGCTTCACTAGCATTAAACTCATTGGTGTGTTCATTATCGTCCAATGGGCACAAAGCCTACTCAAAAACATCTGGCCTAATTATGAGAAATTTTGTATGGAACTCTGCGATAAAGATATATACCAGTCTTTCACGCTTCCTTTAAGAGTTGTCGAGAAAGCCTTGCATTTTGCCTCGTCAAAAGTTCCAAACATGTTCATATAATTGTTGTATTGCATGAGATGTTCTCTCGGGTCTCTTTTCCCTTAAAAAATCCCCTTTAATACCTTAAATTCTGAAGGTAACCCTACAGCTACGACCTTTGGAGCCAATGGGTTGTTAGAACAGAACAACCAGTCCATGTCCTAGACATTGGGATGCAATGCTTGTACATCTTTACGCAAAGCCTCCATTTCACTTTACCACGACTTTGCATGCGCTCCAACAGCTTCCTCCTAAAGTAGCACAACATTTCCCTGGAGATCAAAGTGGTCAAATTGTGTCTTCCTCCTCAATTCTTCATTTTGCCTCAACAGTTCTTCATGAAATAGCTGTTGATGCTCAAACCTGGTATTTTGCTACATCATTTGTTCCTTCATGAGTCGCAAGTTCTCCTACAAATCAAATAACCGCAACAGTGATGCCTCTTGGTCAGAGGGAAAGGACAACCCCTAACTAGAAGGAACATTGAGATCAAAAGATTTAGAGGCACCTCCTAGCCTGAACTACCCAAGGTTTTTGGTCGGTCAGCAGACCAACTAGCAAAAAGGTTCATCTCTCGAGACTGATTGTCAGCTTCAAAACCTCCAACACGGTCAGATGGCAAGTTGCTAGGGAAATTCTCATTAGGGTGAGTCATCTTTGTTTTCTAATTTTTTTGGTGGTCAGAAGTGTGTCCATGCTTACCGCACCAAATTGTTGAGTGTTTTTTTGAGTCTTCCTCTCATGGAGGCCAATTTCCCTATTTATATAGCAAGGTTCCTCGACGTGGCGTACTAGGATTAGATAGGCCTCTATACATACCAACACATAACCTACTTTAGGGTCAACACGTGCTTCTTGAGTATGGATTTACGCCATACAGACGAACTATGTGGTTTGGCTAACTATACATTTTCTAAGGTAAAAAGGGTCGGGTCGATCTTAATTGGGTATCAGTACGATTATGGCGAACACCATAACAAGCCTATTGATCAAAGGTATTCATCATATCCCCAAAGTCGTAGGATTGATTCATAGGTTGTATCTATGTGATAATTTAAATAGGTGTGTGCATAAGTATATGGTTTTGAGATTTTAGTATATAAAAAAGTATTCTTAATTTTTTTAATCTAATCTCATTATTTAAATCTTTCTAATTTTGAACAAAATTTTGAGTTTAAGCATATTAATAGACCTAGGTCCTTGACAATCTTAATGAGCAAATAGTGGCTCTTCATAATTAAATCTTGATTATTACAGCCTCTATCTCAATTTATAAGCCAGTGATGGTAAAAGAAAAAAGGCCCACGTCTAATTTACAGTAACTATTGTTTTTAATAATATTACTAATAATAAACACTTTCCAATTCAAGTCCCGGAGGAAATGCAAATTCAGGTTATGGAGTTAATGTTAAAGATTCGCCCAATGTCTCTTTCAGGGCGCGACTTTAGGCCCTTAGTGGTTGTAATATCCTGATTTTGGGCTTAGTCGGAATAGTAGTTTCGTGACCATAAAATTTGAGATAGAAATAATTATTTTATGATTATTTTGATGATTATGATATGATTGCATGACTGTGTGAAAATTTCGTGATGAAATTCTATGCCTAAAGTGTTTAAATTGAAAGTAGGGACTAAATCGAATAAGTTGTAAAATTTGCATTTTAGAAGTTTTTAGTATGAAATCGCATTGAAATATTAATTAGGAGGTCTTAAATAGTAATTTGACCAATTTTAAGTTCATGGACAAAATTAGGACATGGAAGGAATTTTTGAAAGTTTAGTAGTAAGGGCATTTTGGTCATTTAGGGGTAAAATGAATTAAAATACAAAATTAAAGGCCAATTTTGCTCATCTTCCTCATGGAGGCTGAAATTAGCATGGGGGAAGCCATGGCTAGGGTTTTCAAGCTTTCCAAGCTCAATAGTAAGTGATTCCAAGCCCCGTTTTAATGTTCTTTACGTTTTTGAATCCCTGTAGCTTCGATTAAGCTTATTCTAGCAATAATTTAAGCTAGGGTTCATATTTGAAAAAATACCCATAGGTGAAATGTGTTTATTTTGATGTTTTATGGTAGAATATGAAGCTTGAAATTGTGTTAAACAACTTTTGCTAAGTGATTTTATGTAAAAACGAGTAAACGACATAATCGGTAAAAATACTTAATGTTCATAAGTACATGTTAGAGTGAGAATTTGATGTTGCTATAGAAGGGAAAACGATTAGAATGTCATAAAACATAAGAAAATAGGTTGAAGTTTAATTTACGAGCTTTGGGGCAAAAGTGTAAATATGCAAAAGTTTAGGGGCAAAATTGTAATTTTGCCAAAATATGATTTTGGGTCAATTTGAATAATGTGAGTCCTAATTAGACTATATTTTAAATGATAGAGCAAGGAAAACTGAAATTCAGGCTAAAATGGGGAAAATACCAAGTTGAAAACTGAAATTCGGGCTAAAATGGGAAAAATACCAAGTTGTGGACGAAATGGTAAAAGTAGCCATTTTCGCATACAAGGTAAGTTCATGTGTAAATAATGTAGCATAACTGTTATTTTTAAGTTATTGATGTTAATTATATGATATGCTGATTTTTTTATCGTGAAATATTATGCTTTGTGGTTAATGTTGAGTAATATGTAAATTATGTTTACTACTTGATAAATATGAATTGCTACCGAGTATCGGTTCCGATATTCCATGGAAGACGGCTAATGTCAGATCGAGGGAAAAAGCCCGTTTGAACCTTAGGAATAGATTAGGATACAAGTGACATGTCACTAGGATGGTTGAGCATCCGAACTCGTTGAGTTGAGTCCGAGTTCACTTATGGATGCGAATGTTCGAACTCGTTGAGTTGAGTCCGAGTTCGTGAGATGTAACTAGGCGTCCGAACTCGTTGAGTTGAGTCCGAGTTCACTTATGGATGCGAACACCCGAGCTCGTTGAGTTGAGTCCGAGTTCACTTATGGGCGGGTTACATGATTGCTTGATTACATATATGGCACTTATGTGCAAATTATCCGTGTATCCGAATTATATTCCGATGTGTTCAACGGGTAAAGTTCTACTCAAATGGAGGAATACTAGAGATGAAAGGGACATATTGGTAAGTGTTGTGAGATGGATACTTTGAACAGGTATGTACTTAACCCTCGGGTTGAAAACTCGACATATCAACAACGTGGTAAGATGATAAATGAAAATATGACATGAATGTCTTGATGATGATTATGCAAATGATATTTCATGATTGCTTATATGGTTATGTTACTTGCTATTTGCATGTGAACTTACTAAGCATTTATGCTTACTCCCTCCTTTTCATTCCTTGTAGTTTTGACAAGTCAGCTCGGAAATCGGGAACGGTCGGAGGCTCGTTCACACTATCCGTATACCATCTTGGCATAATGGCTTGTATATTTTGAGTATGGCATGTATAGCACTATAATCATTTTGTATATATGGTCTTATGATATGGTTATTGAGTGGTATGAAAATTCTTGGTAATGATTAGCCATTGGAATGGCTAATCATGATCATATTTGGTGTTATGTATGTCAAATTGCTAGCTAATCCATGGAAACCATGAAATAGGTAAAATTTACCATAAAATAGATTCAGACAGCAGTAGTGACGTAAATTTGAAAAATCACTAAAAATAGTAAAAATGGAATTAAATAATGAATAAGTTATGGAATCGAATCTTGATGAGTCTATTTTCATATGGAATGAACAAAATAGGAATATAAATTATATTCTATGAGATATTTAAACTTTTGTGAAACAGGGCCAGAGTGATTTCTGGATCCCCTGTTCTGACTTTAAAAATTCATAATAAATTTTACAAAAATAATTAGAAGTTGTTCTTTATATTTACAGATTCCTTATTGAGTCTAGTTTTAATATAAATAAACCTCATAGTCATTGATATTTTGTATAGAGAGATATCTAATTCGTAATACACAGAGGTCAGAGTAGTTGAACCCTGAAATAGGGGAGATTTTAACTAATAAACTGTACTATTTGGCTCAACCAAAAATTCTAGAAAAAAATTAGTAGATAGAAATATGAGTCTAGTTTCATATAAAATTTACGGATCTTAATTTCGAGTTTCGTAACTCGAGATATGAATTTTTAAGCGACTGTGATGCAGATTTTCAGCTTGTCTGAAAATTTTAAAATTAAATTGTTTGAGCTGTTTAAGTAATGAATTAAGTCTGTTAACACCTCGTATTCGACTCCAACGACGGTCTTGGGTACGGAGCGTTACAGTGGTGGGATCTCAATTCACACCCATCCAAAGTAACACAGCCACTAATGGATTTGGAGACCTAAATGCCCATGTTTATGGTTCCGTCGAATTCGGATCAACGTACAATCTTAATATTATAATATAAATACTGTGTGAAAACCAAATGTTTAAAATATAAATTTATATTTAAAAATAACATAAAATATATAGTTTAAATTTAATAATAATAACACGTGAAATATATATACGATATTAAAATAAAAAATAAATTAAATTATAATTAAAATGAAATTTAATCACATAAATACATCAGATTATATTACTAAATGGATACAATTATTTATCATGGTGTTGTCATCAATCCTAAGTTGATGTTGAGTTAATTTGTGGCACCATTCCAGTCAACAACATTACTAATACATACAATTGATGAAGACAATAAAATGTGCATAATAAAATTAAAATATTAAAATAAAATTTTGATCGAGTGATTAATTTAAGATTTTGTTAATCCAAATGACATTGGTTCAAATATCATCTTATGCATTTTTTATTGGTTTTTATAAAAAAAGATAAAGACTAAAATACCCTAAAATAAATTATTTTAAATGTGAAGGGAAATTAAAATAATTTTCCTATCTAAATTGAAACTCAATTGATAGGTAACACTAACTTTATTTCAGCTTTATGAATAGTATATAAATATAATTGTGGGTGAAAGTGTTTGGTAGGTTTTATATTATAATAATTTTATCAAGTTTGGATTCACCCACCCAAATTTGTATATATTTGTAAATAATTAATACAAAACTGTTAGGTTTATTTATAATTTTTTATAAAAATATTATTTTATTTAATATTTAGTAATTATTTATTCTTTTTACTATTGTTATATAGAATTTTTTTTATTAAATTTCTATACCTAAATAACTTAAACATTCATATTTATAATATAATTATTGCAAATTTGTCACTATTCTATAGGTGAATATTGAAATTTGTCACAATACTTTGTTTTCGTTGATATTTATCATTATATTTTGAAACTATGACTAAATTTTCCATTAAACTCTTATGTGATTAAATTTTACCACTATGCTTTGAATTTTATTAAAATTACTTTAATTTTTAGTTACATTTTACCAGTCGATATTAATTTTAATGATTTGAAAACATAATTTGATAAGAACAATTCTTTCAAATAATTTATTTTAATAGTTAAAAATAATTTAACTTATGAATATTAAAAATTAGTAAAATAAAATATAATTTATGTTTAATGAAATAAAACTTGAAAAATAAAAATCCATATATAATAAAAGAAAGAATAAATTTATTTCTATAAAATAACCCTTTTATTTAATTTTAATATTATATGTTATTGTTAAATATTAAAGTAAAATGTAAAAAAATATTAAAATTTGTCTTCAAATTATTTTAAATTAAAATTTAATAGAAAATTTTAATAAAAATTTAAATGCCAAAATTCAATTAAATAAAAGTAAAGCCTTAAATTTCAATATAAAGTTAAAGTGTAGTGGTAAATCTATCTCTAGTTCATAAGAATAATGGCAAATATCAATCAAAGTGAAGTATAGTGGTAATTTTCAATTTCCACTTAAAGTATAGTGAAAATTTTGCTTCTTAGCTCTATAAGATAATTTAATTTTTATATGTTTTAAATTACATAATATATAAAAATAAATGAAAAATAATATACTATAAACTTGAAAAATGGATCAAAAAGAGCTTAGGCTTTAAATATTGTAGCTCAAACTTGACTCATATTTTAAATGAGTTTATCTTTTTGACTAAGTGTAGCTCATATATGAATGTATCTAATTTTTTGGCCAAACCCATTTTCGAGCCTAATATTTTTATTTAAATCCATTCAAATATTAAATAAGCTTTTGAAATTGGACGGATAAGAACAACTAAATTATTAATACTGAAATTCAATATTTTTTCTTTTATCCCTAGATTTTTTTTTTCCTTTTACAATACATTATTGATTGATGTAAAATAAAAATATGGGATTGTTGGAGTGCTAAAATAAAACTCACATATAAACATATTTATTGATCGGGTTACTCTTTCAAATTTGAAATCTCATCTAATATATATAAGGTATGGACAACAATATTAAATATGGAAATTAGACTTAAAAAAAAAGTTAGTTATGTTTAAAATATAGGTTGTGTTCGGTCTCTAGCACTCAAGGTTAGAGCTTGAATCAATCCGATTTATGTTCTAATTTTATTATATATTTTTTTATTTTTATATATAATATAATTTTTAATAATATATTAACACTATAACTTAAACATTAAAAAAATTGTCCATATTTATATATTAATAAAAGAAAAAAAAATCATATAAAACTATTAAATTAGGGAGTCTAAAATGAATTTTAGTTAACTATTGAAAAATATAAATGAATTTTAACAAAATATGAGACACATATTTTGAATCAGACTAGAATTAAAGAAATATAAATAATGTTATTATTATTCATAAGCTCAATTTTAACCGACCTATGAAGGAGTAATAAAATAAAGGGTTAAATATAAAATTGGTACTTGAACTTGTCCACTTTTCCTAGATTGATATTTAAGTTTTTTTTTTGTCCCAAATTGGTACCTGAAATTTGGTATTTTTTTAATGCCGTTAAATCTGAGACAAGTGGCAGAACAAGATTGTGACATGTGGCATAATGACATACAATGAAAATCTAAAATATATATTAAAAATTAATAAAAATATTGTTAAATTTTTTTTATTTTTTTCTCATTTCCTTCCTTTTCTTGTATTCCTTTCTTCTCCCTTCTTCTCTATCACTTTGCCTTTTTCTTTTTTGGGTTAATTCAACATTTTTGGGTCGTTTTGAAAAGAATTTTGAGAACATTTTTATGTTTATTTTTTTTCTTATTCCTTCTTTTTCTTGATAATTCATTTCTTCTTCCTTCTTTCTCTCGTCATTTTTCCTTTTTCTTTTCTGGGTTCATTAAACATTTCTAGGTTCATCCAACATTTCTAGGTTCCTTTGAAAAGAAATTTAACAACATTTCTACCCTCTCAAGTCCAAAACCAATTTCTTTAACCATTGACAACCTCCAATTCTAGAACAACTACACTTATGCACTAAAAAAAACAATAAAAATTACAAAACTCATTAATTCATTAAAACACAAAACCCAGAACATTAACTTCACAAACACATTAAAACACCCGTCAATCCATTAAAAAAATCAAGAAAATTAGCATCACAAACAAAACCCATTTAAAAATTAACATAACAAACAAAAATTCATAAATCTATAAGAACACAACCAAACAAAAAAAAATGATGAGCAACAAATCAAAACCAAGACCCATTTCAAGTTTTTAGTTTCTTAAGATTCAGGCCATACGTTGGATGCAATGAGGAGAAGCCACGATCAAGTTCCATGATTATTCAATAGTGGTGGCTCGGTTCGACGTCAAAGAACTGCAATAGTTAAGCGAAAACCAAAGGCTTTAAAAACAAAAATAAAGTAGAAAATGAGAGGAGCAGAAGCAGTAGAGAGAAAGTAAAGTCATTCGGTACTTCTTTGATTGGTGAGGACACTAAAACAGGCGGTGACGACATCAAAGCAAGGTGATTGACGGAGGATAATTCCAACAGGACTTGAAGGAGTTCTCTGTGAAAACAAATCAGAAATGGAATAGCAGGAGAAAGAGCAACAAGATTTCAAGGTGATCGATGATGGCGCCTAGGGTTTGGAAAGAGAGAAGAGAATAAGAAGAAAAGAAAAAAGAAAAGAGAAAAGAAAATGGAAAGGAGAAAGAGAAAGGAAAGGGAAAGTGAAAAATGAAATAAATTATGACATCATCATGATGTCATTATGTCACGTGTCACAATTATATTCTACCGCCTATCTCAGATTTAACGGCGTTAAAAAAGTACTAAATTAGTTGACGGAGAAAAATTCAGGTAACAATCTAAGACAAAAAAATCTTTAAGTAAATTCAGGTACCAATCTAAGACAAAAAAATCTTTAAATATTAATTTGAGAGAAGTGGATAAGTTTAGGTACCAATTTTATATTTAACCTAATGCAATTCTGAATGATGAAGAGGGCAAGGTATCCTGCCCAACTCTTCCCCTGAATTAGAAAGAAGAAACAAAAGAAAAAGGAAATAAAACTTGTAGCATTACATTTATTAAATATTATTTTCCCTAAACTATTGAATTGGTTAGATGTTAGTTGCTTGACGTTTGGTAAGTTAGCAAGGGCTAGGTTGGTCAATGGTGCGATCATCATCACGCCTACCAAAATTCATGCACTTAAATCTCTTCATAATGTAGGTTAGTTGTTAAATTATGCTTTTTGTTCATGCTCTAGATTTAGTCTTTCTCTTTAATTTGGTATACTTTAGAACACGTTTTTTGTTTTTTATTTTTTATTTTATACAATTAAAGATAATTGAAATATAAAAAATATTCTAAGAATAATAAAAATAACTTATCATATTTACTAAAAATATTTGTAAAAGCATAAGTATAAAATATCAATGTAATTAAAATAAAATTATGAAGTTATTACAAAGGAAAATAGAGATTGAATTTTTATTATTTTATATTTACCAAATTTCTCTTTTTTTTGGCATAATAATTTATTAGTCCCTTTTAACTTTATAAAAAAAATCTTTTTAACTCTTTATTTAATTTTTCACTTATTTTAACTTTTAAACTTACATTCTTTGTCAAATTACCTCCAAATGGATGAAAAAGTTAACATTTGTTAACATTGTTGATGTGGCATCTTCATGTATGCCAATTTTGTAATTAAGTAAATTTTTAAAAATTAAAAATATTAAAAAATATTCTTATAATTTAAAAAAACTTTTTTAAACTTTTAAAATTTTAAAAAATTAATTAATTGTTGATGTGACAATCCACGTGTACGTTGCTACATCAACAAAGTTAACAAACATTAACTTTTCCATCTATTTTGGGGTAACTTGACAAACAACACAAGTTTAAGGGCTAAAAGAAATAAAAAATTAAATTGAGGGTAAAACGACTTTTTCTTGTAAAGTTGAAGGTCAAATAAGTCATTATGCCTTTTATTTTTATGTTAAATATATTCAACATTTTTATTTATAAAAAATTTTAATTAATTAATAAAATAGTAATAAAATAGTTTATAAATTTTGCAATATTTAAAAAGATGTAAAATTTCGGTTAAAATTTTCTATTAGTTCCTATACTTTGTGAAAGTTGTGGATTTAGCCCTTGTACTTTTATTTGATTAATTTTAGCCCCTGTACTTTTCAAATTTTGAAATTTTGGTCTTGATCTAAAAAGTAGCAGTTAAATTCGTTTGGTTAAATTCAATTACTAGTCCTATACTATTCATGCAATTTAGATTTACTCCATTTTCTCCAATTGGATCATTCTGAGTCCTTATACTTTTCAAAATTTGAAAATTCAATCTTAATGCAAATGACAATTGCTTGATCCATTAACTAGATTTTTAAAGAGTACTATGTGGAAATAATCACCTGACATGATATTACACATATGATAATATATTTGGCACATCAGACTTTGAAAATAATAGAACTTAATGAATTTAACAATTATTGTTTGGTGAAGACTAGAATTCTAAAATTTGGAAAGTACAGGGGCTAAAATGACCAAATAAAAGTACACGAATTAAATCCACAACTTTTGTTAAGTACAGGGACTAATAGCAAAATTTAACCTAAAATTTATATGATTAAAAAAACATAATATATCAAAAAACTGAATTGACATGTAAAACTTGATATTATCTTGACTTGAATGGAGTAATGGTTAAAGTTTTTGTTAGACACCAGTTCAAACCATGTTACCCTCATCCTCTACCTCTAATATTGTATATAAAAAAAAAAGTAAGACTTGATGTTGGACTTTACGCGTTTATTTATTAGTTGATAGAAATTAATTACTATGTAGTTGTAAAAAATAGGGTAAACGACATTAGTAGTTATCCAGTTATCCAACTATCTTTTTTTATTTTTTAGTCACTCAACTATAAACAGTTACAAAATGGTCACCCAACTATTAGTAATTTTATTTTTTAGTCACCCAACTATGAAAAGATACAAAATGGTTACCCAACTATTTAATTTTGTCTTTTTATGGTCACTGATTGGCTAATGTAAAAATGAAAACACCCAAAAATCCAATATAATTGGGTGACCAAAATAGACAAAATTAAATAGTTAAGTGGCCGAAAAAGAAAATTACTAATAGTTGGGTGACCATTTTGTAACTTTTCATAGTTAAGTGACCAAAAAAGAACAAAATCATAGTTAGATAACTACTAATGAAATTTACCCATAAAACTATTACTTTGCGTGCTTGTATGAGAGATTTGGAGGAGTGATTTCATTTTTAAGAAAGATTTCAAAATTTTAAAAATAAATTTACTTGTTTGGGTAAAAATATTGGAAAATTTTAGAATTTGTGAGTAATTTCAAAAGGGGATTTCAATAGCTCAATTTTCTTTTCCAAATTCTAACTAAAGGTTTTTAAAAATTCTAAAAATGAAATTACCTTTTTGAGTAAAAATATTTGAAAATTTCAAAACTTGTGAGTAATTTCAAAAGGAGATTTCAAAAGATGAATTTTCTTTTTCAAATTCTACTTAAAGAGGTGGTTCTTCAAAATTCATCGTAATTTTATTTTAGTTAATACACACGATCTTAAAGTAAAAAAAGAAAAAATTCAAAAAAAATTTTTATTTAATTATAATATATTTTTAAATTTTATTTTATTAAAAATATTTATACAATTTACAAATCTAATGATATTTACATTGAATATTTTTATATAATTTATTTTTAATATAATTATTCTTCTTTTATAATTATTTTTAATCTATAAAATTTCAATAACCTAATTTTTCCTAAAACAATTATTTATCCAAAGAAAAAAAATTATAATTACTAGTATTTTGAACCGATAAATTCTTAAAATGATAATATTTTAAAAAAATTCATCCAAATACACTCTTGTAGATTTTAATTAATTTAAAATTGTATATATCTTAGCATTGTAGATATAATTTCAAATGTAGAGAAAGACTAATTCAAATAAAAAATTAGAAAAATTCTTTTAATATAATAAATATGGTATTATCCTACTTTAATACATATTCTTAATTTGAACTAGCTTTTAATGCCTCATGCATTGTACTATAATTTTTTATACGATTAATATTTTAATAATTTAATAGTTATATTTTATGCTCCATTCATGTAGATCATGCATATCAAATTTAGCATAAATTAAAAATTTCTAATTATTCGTTTTATTAAAAAAAAACTTGTAAGCATTAAATATAAATTAATATAGACAATAATTTAGATTGATATAATAGATATATCAGATCGACTAAAAAATTTATATGCATTGCAAGTACAAATATATTAATAAATTCAACAGTTGAATGGCTAAAATATTAATTGTATAAAAAAGTTATAAAAAGATGTAAAATCACTTAAGTTTTACATCAGTTTAAATATATAAACTTAATTAAGAATTCAAATATAATATTCAATTTTAACATTATAATTAAAGTGTCAGTGCCATATTCAATGTACAATATAATTTTATTCCATGTAATTAATGTAAAAAACAACATTATTCAAAATAATAATTAAAATATATACACTATTTTGATAATATAAATATAGTACTAATAAAGATTTCCTAAATTATCATTAAAGCCTATTCAAAAAATTTTCCCCAAAATAGTTTGTGGATAATATATTAGAATAGACTATATAAATGTATCACTTATAAAATTTTATATTTAAAACTAAAGTAAATAGTTCACCTTTTTGGTTAATTTATTATTACACAGATTAATTTAATAAAATTTATAAGTATGGAAATTCTTTTATTAAGTAAATTTACTTAACCAAACATTTTAGTTGATTAAATTTTTATTTATAAATGTGAAAAATTTTATAAATAATAAAAACATATTTGAAATGGCAAGTTAAATAATATAATTCAATAACAAAAGCTATATTTTAGTATGCATAATTTCTGGAATTTATAAAAAAAAATTCCACACTAATCGAGTGATAAAATTTTTTAATGATATTAATGATGTGTATTAAAGTAAGAGGGGATTTCTGCAACATCATTTATAAGTGTGAGTTTTGTAAAAAAAATTCGTTTAGCAAACGCGACAGCAGGCTAGGTGGCTTCTCAATATAAAAGGAGAATGTGCACATCGTCCTTGGTGAATATTTTGAGCAGGGACGGGCATCCAAATCCACCTCCATGATCGACCTGTTTGGTTCTTTTGCAAATTTTTGGAGAATTATTTCTTCTTTTTTTCTCTATTTGTCGCAAAAGTCTTCGTTTATATATTTTTTTTTCTGTTTGAGGTTTCATTTATTTTAAGGGTTAATAGAATTTCATTTTGTGTTTATAAGAGGGGATCAAATTATGTTAAATTAGGGTATAGAGATTAAAATTTCAAGTATAATGTAGGAAGGAATATTGTAATTAACTTAGATCTTTATAGATGTCCAACTTCCAAATACAAATATCTTAGACTTGGATAATATTCGGATTCAAATATTTTAACTATTATAGACAATAGATTTGATGCGATGTGAATATTAACCCTTGAATGTTTTGTTTTATTTTTATATTTAAAGCTATCGTGTAAATTCATTTTACTTTTATGTAAATTTTTAGTGAATTTAAATATTAGACGTGATGACATAAATTTAATATAAGTTGATACCTAATGCTTTAATTGGGACTACCAGCTAAGGTTATTTAGCAAAGGGTTTGGGGTATTATTGTTGAAGCAAGGAATAAAAGTAGTGTGTTTTGCGGATGAAGAAAATCCCATTTTTGATTAAAAAAGAATGTGCTCCAGGTAAATTCAATTGAATGATATGATATTTACCCCAAAAAGGAACTCCTTTCACTTGATGGTAAGTGGGTGTGATGTGTGCTCGATCATATGTTTTTTTTCCTATACAACTGTCTGGAATAATTTTGCACTGATATGACACCAAAATTATTTGCCCAAATGCCCCAACACAACATTTTCTCCACCACATCCTTCCAATTATATGTACTTCTATAACAAAGTTGTTGTATGATATCATCGGAAAAGATAAAAAAAAAGAGAGTTATCACTCAAACATCTCTCAAATTTCGTTAAAGGGAGGTTCAACTCTCTCTTGAGAGAATTTTTTGTTATTTGTTTGAGAGTTGATGAACCCTTCAATATAAGATATTATTTTTGTCTCGAGATTTTGTTTTCAACCTCTATAAAGAACTGTTGTTCGGGACATTCTGATTAGTAGAGATACAACTTGCAAAAGTTTAAGAGAAAAGTACTAAAATTATGTACGATACGCGTAAATTCAAACACCAAACCTTTACATTGTAAAGGTCTAAAATTCAAGGAAAATAAATAAAAAATTAAAGAAACCAAATGTCAAATGTGAATACCGAAAGGGTAAAGCTCTATAATATTAAATTTAGTGTCTTTCTATTTAATTTGAATGTTTTAGTTTGAATCCAAAGCATTGAAGGGGTTGTTGGTTTCGGCTCCGGCGGAAGAAGAGGGGTTAAGATTGAGAGAGCATTAGATTTGATATTAGATTGTCTATTTTGTTGAATATAATAAAAGTGGGTGTTGAAAAACATTGCAACTGTTCAGATATATAAGTAGTTATTTGAGCAGCCAAAACAAGAAGTAAAAAGACAACCCAGATAGATATCCAACATATATTTTGGCTTACACCCAAACTATCAGCAGATATCACTTCATCAACAACTGGTTTGCACTTTACAGTAATTCCTCCTCCTCCTCCTTCTTCCTCTCTCTGCAACTACAACAAGAGTTTAACCTCCATAAATGGATTCTCTCATCTCCATCTTCCAACACCAATTCTTTCTCTTCTCATCATCATGCATTACTCCAAACCCAACAAAACTTCCAACGCTAGCACCAGCGGTGGCAGTTCATCAGCTACGGGTCGCCACCCGGTTTACAAGGGAGTAAGGCGTCGGAGTAGTGGCAAATGGGTGTCCGAAATTAGAGAGCCGAGGAAGCCCAATAGGATTTGGCTCGGCACCTTTCCCACTGCTGAAATGGCCGCTATTGCTTACGACGTTGCGGCGCTAGCACTAAAAGGCCAAGATGCTGAGCTTAACTTTCCCAACTCGGCTGCTTCTTTGCCTGTGCCGGCTTCTACCTCCCCACGTGATATTCAGGCGGCTGCGACCTCTGCAGCGACGGCTTTGGGTGCTGCGAACGATGCTTTAAGAAACAATTCAATAGCGCCGCCTGAGAAACCTTCAATGGCCGATGATTTCGTGGATGAGGATTTGATCTTTGATATGCCTAATGTGCTTTCCAATATGGCAGAGGGGATGCTTCTTAGCCCTCCTCGCTTCGACGCCGATCAGCCTCCCGCCTATAACGGTGGTGATGATGATGAAAACCTCTGGAAATTCCCTTAATAATAAAAAATAAAATCAAGCAAGGCAGACAAAAGAGTTGAGTTACTTTTCGAGTCCTAGTTGAGACTAGTTTCGACTTGCCCTTTCCCATAATAATAATTTTCACGATATTATTCAGCATAAAAATAAAAAGAAGGGATCAGTAGGCACCGTTTTTGTACAGGTTTTTGTATTTGTGGGCGTTGCTTTTTGTGTCATGTCGCTTGTAAATGTCTTCCCGTCCGTACAATTTATGTATATGTTTAGAAATAATTGTTGGAAAGTTGAACCATCTTCTACATATAGATGGAGTATGTATAATATAAATATAAATATAAATATAAATATAAAAGCTGCTATATTTTCCAAACCATTGTTCAAAGTAGAGTTTAGGGATGAGATTTGAAAAGCAACGATGATACATCCAATATTGCTTGGTGATGCATAAAAGCAAAGCAAGTTGGGGTAGGTTTAGTCAATACGAATAATTAACATGTTGATTTTGTGGAACAGAATATCCTTCCTCTCCCCAACAACAAATCTATAACATAGAAATGGTTAAAATGTGTAAAACTCCTAAATTCTACTGCTTTATTTAATTTTTCTCTATACTATTTTTACACTTAATAAATTCTTATACTCCTTAAAGGGAAAATATTTGATGTTAACTCGGTTAATAATTTTAGTAATTAGCTTTTAACAAATCAATCATAAAAATTACTAATTGTATTTGGTAAATTAAATACAAAATTGAACAAATTCAAACACTAAATTTATTCTATTAACAAAATAATAAAAAATTCAAACCTAATAACGTTAGCAACTAACTTTCAGTAAATCAACCCTAAAAGCTAAAATTAAACACTAAAAAGTTAATAGTAATGTTATCTTTGAGTACCAAAATATATAACTTTTATCAAATACAAGTACTAAATTGGACAAAAAAAACATAAGTATCACATTAAAAAAATGGCAAACTCAGGTTCGATGTATATTAAGACTTAATTATATTTAAATAAAGTTATTAAATTTATTTATAAATCATTCACCAATCATTTTATTTTAATTAGTCTTAAAGAAATGTATTATTATTCATTAACGATAGATTTATGCATTGACGGTGTAATAAATATTATTCTTTTATATTACGAATTTATTTAAGTATAAATTAAAGGTTAATGTTTATTTAAGTTTAAGTTAGGTCAAGGATTTATTAGGATACAAGGTAAAAGATTAAAGCTTATTTAGGTATGAAAAATGTATGAGGGTTTAAAAGAAAATACAACAATTATCAGATTATTTCCACATTTAACTAATTAATGTATATGGTCTCTAAAATTTTAGAGATCATAAATTATAAAAAATAATCAATAAGAAAAATAAATTTTTATTTGGTAGTTAAAAATATTATAGATGTTCTTTTTACTATGTTAAATTGTATTTTGTTTCTTTTACTTCAAAATGAATAAATTAATTTCTAAACATTAGATTAATGAACAAACGGGCCATTTTGTAAAAAATTCCATCAATTTTTACTAATAAAAACTGAAATGACTAACAGAATAACTAAATAATGACAAATGATGTGTCATGTATACCTCATGCTGACGTATAAAGATTAATTTTTAATAATAAAAATATATAAAATTTTTAACAAAAAAAATTATTCATTCAAAAATTAATTTATTCTTTTAATAAAATAAACAAAATGTAATCTAACATTTAATATATTACTTTCATTATCCTTTTACCTCACTAGCTACATTATGAATGGAAGATCAACTGTGCTATATAGAAAGGTTATGGCCCACCTCACCTTCTTTGTTGACGAGTTATTCCCGAACATCTGAACCAATCCAACGTGGTAAGGTGGATGCTGACACTTCACCAGTCTATGTTGTCTGACCCCACTAATCATGCAATCGTATAAATGTCTTGGTGCCTTCTACTGTTTCTGTTTATGTATCTTCTCTTTCTGTCTTAAAGAAGTTGATTTTCTCATTAAGAAATTTACCAGTTATAAACTATGAAAACATACTGTTAGTGAATTTGTATATTAGCATTTTAATAATATTATGATCAATAGTATAATAAGCTTTAAGATATTTATATTTCTCCTATTGTATATTTATAGTTGTCAACCATATAAATGTGCAAATTGCATCAACAAATAAATGTACTTAAACTAGACTTTTTTTAAAAAAATATTAAGTAGTAAAAAATAACTATTTTAGTAATTATAATTTAGCAATTTTATTAGTGACAATTACAATCCAAATAACCAATAATAATCAAATTATAAATTGTAAATTGAAAACCATGAAATCTAAAAATTACTGTGGTCACCGCTGAGTCCTCCGTCGCACCGATCCGTCTAAATCTAGGGATTACCTGTGCGCATTAAATAAAAAGGGTGAGTTTACGTAAACTCAGTTTGTAATCCCGTAGAAACAAACAAACAATCAGTATTCACGATTACCACAGTTGAAACGAGTCTTGGGCCTAAGCCCTTTTCGATGATCGATGACGCTTGGGCCTTAGCCCATCTCAGTACAGTGTCAAAAATGCAGTAGGGTCTTAGCCCATCACATTATCATTAGCAGTAACAGTTATGCAGTAGCAAAATCCTACCCATCCAGCCTCTACACACCATCTTCGTCCAACCTTATACTCCATGTGGGGATATAATCAACCCACCCATCCCTACACTTCAAGTAGTACCGAATGCAGCACAAAATAGTAGTTTGCAGTTGAGCTGCCAGTAAATTAGGCTTAAAGCCTTCCAGTACACTTTCTCCGAATAACAACCCCCAACCCAATGCAATGCAACATACAATGGATGATATGCTATTATGCAATTTCAGTACATATACTCAGTTCAGATATTAACATGCTTAGTACAGATATCATTCAGTCAATTTCACACATTTAGGGGTCTAAGTAGCGCTTACCGATCTTATAGTAGGTTCACAGTCGACTTGGGCGACCCATGCAACCTTAGAAACATTTCGGTAAAAATGGGCTCACACGCCCATGTGATCTGCCCGTGTGGCCCACTTGGCCAAAATTGGCCTTGGCTGTGTGATCCATTTTTAATGTAACCCATGTATGTTTTCACTATTTACTTATATGTTAATTCAAAGCTGTCTACTTGAGTCATTGTCACTAAATTATTTATATCTTGAGCTACAGAATTCCAAATTAAGATCCGCTTGATGTTTTTGAAACTAGGCTCAAATACCTTTCTACCATAAAATTTTCAAAATTTATAGCTCATCAAATAAGTACAGTAAAATCTTCAAATTTATCCATATTCTAGTGTTTGATAGCTTCAACCTTTCCTTACTAAAAATTATTTAACTCTTAGTACGGAATTTGGATGATGTTTCTATTTGTTTCTTTTGAAAATAGACTCATTAAGGATTTAAGCATATAAATTTAAGCCCATAATTAATTTTTTTACAATTTTTGATGATTTTCAAATTCAAAATAGGGGAACCGAAATCATTCTGACCTTGTCTCACAAAATTTATTATATCTCATAATTTACAATTCCATTGCTTACACTGTTTCTTCCATGAAAAACTAGACTCAATAAAATTTAATTTCATATTTTATTCAACCTCTAACTAATTTCCACCATTTTTTATGATTTTTCAAAGTTAGACTACTGCTACTGTCCAAAACTATTTTAGTGCAAAATGTTGATTTCCAAGTTTATAACACCCTTATTTCCTTTCTCTACAGTTTTTTTTGCATTATTTTCTCTTATTTCTCTTATTTCTCGACAGCAAGCAATTTTGGCTTTCTTCCGAATCCTGTTTTCTATGTTTTGGGTACACACCTAGTATCGTTTCTGATACGTAAGCACTCCAAATCCTTCAGAACCTAAAAATTGACCAACATATCTCCAGATTAATCACTTAATTCATTTTTAATCAACCAATTTCGGAAGGAACTCGACTAAAAACCTAACAAAACCCTTACCTCGCTTGAGTAACCACGACTTCACACAATCACATCATCGATTCAAAATGACCAGCCCCTTGATTAACTCCTAAACACCAAAAAGGAATCCCCCTTTTAGAGATTGACCAAGAACGATTACAATAGACAAAACCGTTACTTACCGAACACATGCAACCAAAGATGAACAACCTAATAAATTGGAAAAAAAATGAAAGAAACGGAAGGGGAAAAAATAATGGAAATTTCGGCAGTAATTAGGGGAAAGAATCGACAGAGGATAGAAAAAAGAAGAAGAAGAAGAAAACGTCAGTAAAAGTTTGGGGAATTAGAGAGAAAACTAAAACTCTATTATTATTTTATTTTTTTTGCAACAAAAAGATAATCAGATTATTTTCTGATAACTTCTCCCCATTTATCTCCTAAAATCACTCCCTATTTACCCACTAAAACGCAACTACTTAGAATATTGTCCCAACACAACTCTTAGCCGAAATTGGAGCAAAAAATACTGTCTCCACGCCATCACGGAGAATTGAACACAGTACCTCTAACACTTCAGCACTCCACTTAACCACCAAACCAACAAGCCCATTCTGATATTAACTTACCAACAATTAAACTTAAGCCCTTTGCACAAGGTTAAGTCTTTATTTAAAAATACCAAAATTTGCCTAAGTAAGTCTTGAAATTGGGACCTCTCACACACATCCTGAACACTTAACCACTAAAGCAGATACTCAATTATGTGTCACACATACACGAAATCAAAAATTAAAATTTTGGAGCGTTACAGAACGACTAAATGGTGGATGATTTAATTCAGGAAGAGCAAAATAATCACTAGCATAAAGATGAAACAATATGGTGCAAAGAAGAGGGAAAAAGAAGAAAAAGAAAATAAATTGAAGATGAAGAGAAATTTTATTAAATAGCTAGGGCTTAAAGACCCTAGGGGCGGCATAACAAATTTCCCCATTTTTGTCGAAATTCAAAAGAAAATGAAAAGGAAGAAATGGCTCGAACCTAGGATCGCTAAGAAGGATAACTAACTCTTAACCATTGGGTTATCACCTATTTCATGTTTAATCTTAATTTCTGACCATATATATTTTGGGTGTGACTTTACCTTAGGTTGTCGAAAATAAAATGGGAATAAGGGAGCTTGGACTTAAGTCTCTAGGGAGGACTCTCTAACACTTAACCATTAAGCCTAATTAATTTCTTGTTTAACCATTTCAATTAACCCCCTATATTTTGGGGCGTGACATTTCGCCTCTAGTGCCGCCTTAGGCCACCTACGTACTTTCTTTGTTTCTTTACCCATACCAGTATTAGATCTACCATGATTTTCGCCCACCACTAAGTTCACGGAGTGTCTCATTCAAAATACTAGTCATCAAAGCAAAGTTGGCCTTTCTTTTGGAAAAAGAAAGAAGATCAAATCAAAGAAAAAAAAGAATGTATTTAATGGCCCATGCAAGTAACCTTCGCGTTATTAGCACGACGCTCTAATCAAATGAGCTAATAGGCCATTGTTATATCAATGTTTAAGTTTATGATATTACTAACCGCCCACCTCAAATTAACCATAACAATTTATATATTTAATATAATTTTATACGTGCATTAAAAAAAACTTAAGTACAAATTTTAATATTTTTGAACTTTAGTTTAAGTAATTTTTTAAAATTAGTTTTGATCTCTTTAAACATATTGATGTACAATGTGTAATAATACAATACTATTTTTTTTGTAACCCGCAAATTATATAAATGAGAATCACTAAACTATTATTTATTATTGACTTATTTTAATAAAAATATACGGTAAATATATGAGTAATGATTTTGCATTTTTTTTGTCAGACTAACAATTAAAGACAAAATTTGTTAAAAAAGATGAATTTTAAAGAAAAAAATAGGGAAATGGGCCCGTTTATGTGATATTTAGGGAAATAGATTGATTTTTGAGAGACAAAGACGAAAATGCGTCTTGTTGGATGCGTTTTTAGCTGAAAACGCGTTTTACAGGATGCACTTTTTGACTTTTTTGAACATCAACACCTTTGGTTGCAAAAGGCTATAGTCAAGTGGAAGGAGTTGATTTTCTTGATGTTTTCTCTCCTGTTGTGAAACATATGTCCATTCAGGCCTTTTGGCTCTTTTTGCATCAAACAATCTTGAGTTAGAGCAGTTAGATATAAAGACTGTTTTCCTTCACTGTGACCTTGAGGAGGATATCTATATGCAACAACCGAAAGCTTTCAAATTTTAAGGTAAAGAAGATAATGTTTGCCTCTTACAAAAGTCTTTGAATGGTTTGAAGCAGTCTCTTCGGCAGTGGTATAAAAGGTTCGACTTCTTCATGTTCAGTATTGCTTTTCCTCGAAGTAAGTATGATAGTTGTTTTTACCTACAATGTCTTGATGATGATTCTTTTATATATATTTGTTTTTTTATGTTGATGATAAATTGATTGCGACTAAGAATCCATCTGAAATTGATCATCTTAAAACCATGCTTAACTTAGAGTTAAGTTCTAGAGGAAAGATTTAGGTGCAGCAAAAAAAACTTGTGGGATGAAAATTTTGAGAGATAAACATACCGGAAAGTTGTTTTTATTGCAACAAAGGTACATTATTAAGATACTTGAGTGATTTTAGATGCAAGATTCAAAATCGTTAAGTACTCCATTAGTTGCACACTTTAAACTCTCAATTTCAGATTCCCCACAGAATGAAGAAGATAAAAGGTACATGTCAAAAGTACCTTACTCAAGCACAATTGGAAGTTTGATGTATGCAATTGTATAAATTCGTCCTAATATTTCACATGTTGTTAATTTTTTTAGTCGATACATAGTCAATCACGGTAACATACTTCATTATCAACCACCTGTATACATCTACCACCACTCCTATGCCAAAATCATAACTACAACTATAGGAAACTCATTTAAACAGTGTTTGGAAAGCTACTTAATAATTAGATTTAGGTGTAATTGGTTGAACTTACATAAAAATGGCATATTTGGATAACCATTTTAATTAACGGGTTCCATCAAATTGGATGTAATTGGAGCATTAATATACACTTTTCAATTCTTATAGAAAGGGTGAGAATTAAAGTAATTACACTCAAATCTAATTTAAAAAAATATTTTTTTTAGAAGTTATAAAAATTATATTATAAATATGAACCCATTTGAGTGTTTTGGATAGTTATAGCCACGAAAAATCTTATATTATAAACCCTAAAAAGTTATATTATACAAAATAGTTTATGTATTTTATAAAGGTATTATAATATATTTATTTATAAAACATTATGGCCAAATATAGATATAACCTATTTATGTGTCCATGTTATATATTATAAAAATAATATACTTATTCATAAAAAATTGTTATTAGTGTAACACCCCAAACCCGGCCCAAGCATTATGGCCGAATCTGATAATGTCACATGGAATGGATTTCGAAAACGAAATTGTTGAGTTTAAAACCGTTTCAGTTACTTAATCTTTAACTTAAGTTGGAGTGAAACGCATGTCAAAATCATGTCTTTTAACAGAAGCTTTGTTAACGTTCATCATTGAAAATCGATCGTATTTAAGAAAAACCGTTACCTTGGCTGAAAAATGAGTTTTAGTCCATAAACCCATGGTTAGTTTAAAAATCCAAGATAAAGTCTATAATGTCCCAAATTACATAAAAAAACACAACCCAAAAATAGTCGAGAAGTAATTACCGAAACTAAGTTTAAAACAGTCTAATAGGTGTGGCCACCTTCGAGTCCTTCGCTGCACCGATTTGTCTACTACTGGAGATTACCTGAACAGATTAAACAGAAAAAGGTGAGTTTTCACAAACTCAGTGTGTAATCCCCACAGAAATCACATAATAGAATACATATTGGATATCGTAAATAAATAGTCCGTCCGAAGCCCTTTATAGATTCAGTTAGGGCCTTAGCCCAATCAGATACAGAAAGCAGAGCAGAGTATCAGAATCCTACCCACCAGCCTCTACACACCGTCTCCGTCCAACCTTACACACCATGTGGGGATATAATCAACCCACCCATCCCTACACACTACGCTGTACCGAAATGCAACACATAAACAGAATAATGCAGCTGAGCTACCAGATAACAGGCATAAAGCCTTTCAGACACTTCTTCCAAAATATCACCAACCCAAACCCAATGCAATGCAACATACATAAATGGTGTGTTAAAATGCAGTTTACCAGATCATTCAAACAGTTCCAATTTACATGCTAAATATCACATGCTTAAATTATACATCACATAATCAAATCTCGAAATTAGGGTCTAAGCGTCCCGTTCAACCTTACAGAGTTTTCTAGAAAAATGGGCTCACACGCCTATGTGGTCTGCCCGTGGGGCCTTGGCCGTGTGGATCACATGGCCTGACCTAGATTTTCACACACCCGTGT
The DNA here is from genome assembly GCA_025698475.1 of Gossypium anomalum. NCBI lineage: Eukaryota > Viridiplantae > Streptophyta > Magnoliopsida > Malvales > Malvaceae > Gossypium > Gossypium anomalum. The sequence goes on from CM046956.1 coordinate 55,873,335, forward strand.
GGCCCACACGGCCTAATTGGTCGAGCCCGTGTCTTGCACATGACCTCACCGGCCATCATACGGCCATGTCCGTCGCGCTCGTGTCGCACGCACGGCCTGGTTCGTCGATCACACGACTGTGTATCGCCACACGGCCTCCACACGGGCAATCTACATGCCCGTGTGACATCAACTGTTGCTTTTCGACTTTCACTGAATCTCATTTTTTGTGTAATCGGAGTACACACCTGGTATTGAATCAAAGCTAGAATCACCCCTAAAACTCCAGAACCTAAAATTAACAATCCCAAGTCCAAATTAGTCACTTAAAACAAGTTATTTCGATCGAAAACCTTAACGCATAGCTTGAACTATCACATCTATCGACGTCTCGAAATCTTACCGAGTCGAACACTGCAACTAACAGTCACCACCCATAGAGAACTTGATTAAAGCCTTTGCACAACACCTAATCAAGAGTAAAATGAGCCTTGATTAACAACCTATTCATCTAGTGATAAACCATAGGGCAAAAGTCACTTACCGAACAAGGGAACACCACCGTAGCAAAACAAAGATAGCTTGACGAAAACCACAAAGAGAAAAGAGGATAAAACGAAGAGAAATGATAAATCGAAATAGGAACGAGGAGAATTTCAGCAGAGAATAGAGAGGGAAAAAGAATGTTTGAAAAAAAAAGTGAAAATATGATGAATAATATTTTTCTGCAGAGAGAATTTTGCTACTTCCCAACAACCGAATATCTTGATAACTCTCAAATTCCTTCTTTTTCTCCTTACATTCTCACTCCACACCACTACTCAGAATTTTCGTTTGACCGAAATTCTTGCTCAGTCCTACGAACAAAAATAAACTCTCTTGCTTACACGGTGATTTGAACTCCAGACCTCCCACACTCTAACACACACCTTAACCACTAGATCAACAGGCCCATTCTGATAAGCTTTTACTAATTAATACTTCTAAGCCTATTATCCAAAGGTATGGCTTTATTCAAATAAAAACCAAAATTTTACCCAATCTAAGGCTTAAACTTGGGACCTCTCGCACACACCCATAACACTTATCCACTGAAGCAGATACAAAATTGTGTCAAACAATTACAGAAACATATTTATAAAATTTAGGGTGTTACAACTCTACCCTCTTAAAGAAAATTTTGTCCACGAAATTTTATCTGATCAGAAAATGTGAGGATACTGCTGTCGCATCGAATCCTCTGGCTCCCAAGTGGCCTCTTCAGTGCTATGATTCTGCCATAGCACCTTCACTAAGGGGATAGACTTCCTTCGTAGAGTCCTAACACCGCGATCTAGGATCCGAACCGGCTCCTCCTTAAAAGTTAGATTTAACTTTTCATCTTTTCATTCTCTTCTCCTACCACTAAAATTTTCAGCCATTAGAGGGGTTTTTGAGCTTTAAAATTTCAGCAAGTTTAAGCCTTTGCAAGTAAGTGATCTTGATGACTTTTCTTGAATATTTTTGTACTTTTGAGACCCTTGTAGCATGAGCTTTCTAATGGAGGGACTATTTTGCAAAATGGTGGGAAGTCTAGGGTTTTGCCATGAGAGCATTTAGGTTGTTTTCTAAATTTTTATGGAAGAAAATGAGTCTTGGATTGGTAATAAACAACTTTTGTGAAGAAGTTTTCATGAAAACCCTAACTAAGGACCATTTTGCATAAGTTGTAAAAATAGGTGATAAATGTATGAAATAATGAAAATTGTGGACTGCTTCTAGTATAAAAAGTATTCGGGTAGGCTTGATTAGTCAGAAAATGTGATAAAAATTAACTTTTAGGCGTAGGGGTAAAATGGTCATTTTTTGAAAGCCTAGGGGCAAAATGGTCATTTGTCCAATTATAAATTTTTGAGTTTCTAGATTGATATGCTGATGAAATGAATGAATTTTATCAATATAGATCAAGAGAAGCATGATTCGGGTCTTGATCGGGGTAAGAACAAAGTTTGCAAGGATTAAGCTCGTTTCCATCATTTTGTACCGAGGTAAGTACATATGTAAATAATGTGTCATTGTAGCTTACTTTTAAATGTTTCATTTTTACCATGTATCATAATCTTACTCAATACCATGAAAGTGTAAATAATGCGAAATAAGAGTAACCTACATTATAAACAAATGCAACAACATCAGGTTAGATATGAGATCCCGTCGAACCTCAGAAATAGTATAGGATATAAAATGTAAGTCATGAGAAATTGAGTGGTCTGAACTCATGAGTTGAGGCTGAGTTCATAAGATAAGTGAAATATATAATGTGGGTCCGGGTATTGACTTTGTGTGCAGACCCGTGAGTAGCTCAATGAGTGGGCATTACATGTAGAGCTATGGGGTCCGGGTACTGACTTGGTGAAAAGGCCCGTGAGTAGCCAAATATGCAAGTATTACCAAGTACAAGGTAGCTTTGGCTACTTGTATAGTACTTAGGAGTAAACTATCCGAGTATTCATTGGTATTTCCGAGTGTTCAATGGGTAACTCGATGAATGGACTGGCGATACTTCTAATGAGGTAGGTCAATAGAGAGAATAAATTTGAGTTATTTTACGGGAAATTGCAGGTATGTATACTAAACTCTTAAATGAAGACTTTGGTACGTGTTGAGATGTAGTAAGTATGCATAGTAGAATTGAAGAGTAAAATAGTGAGGTCAAGATGATATATATTAATTAAGTACGATAAGCCATGGTTTGAAGAATGTATTTCTATGTACACTTATTTGCATATACGTACTTACTAAGCTCCCATGCTTACCTTTTTTCCTTTCCATTTTCTTATAGTTCTGCCAAAGTAGTTCGAGGATCATCGCCTACGTCGGAGAAGTCAGCCACACTATCCTTGAAGCACTCGGTATAGCTAGTTTTATCATTTTGATTATGGCATGTATAGGAGCTCTTGATTTTGTTTTGGTGTCATATTATTTTGGGCCAAGTGTGTTGGCTTATTTTAGTATTCTACTAATTTTGTATAAGGCCATGAATATGGCTAATATTGTAAGTTATTATATGAATGCAAGGTAGTTTTTCATGAATGTGAAATTGTCAGCATGGTTCGATACATGAAATGTATTTAAGCCTTAGTTTTGGTTGTTTGGTTGGAAAATCATATTAATTTAGAATTGATATATTGGTTGGTGTTTAAATTGTGTTTCAGGGTGGCAAAAGGGCTTGGTAAATAGCCTTATATTGTCCACACGGGTAGACACACGAGCGTGTGTCTAGGCCCCCATGAGCGTGTTGTCCAGCCGTATGTCCCCTACATGTAAAAATTTCAAGTCAGTATGCATGATAGTAAACACACGGGCAGAGACACGGCTGTGTGTCTCAGCAGTGTCAGCAGTGTGGAGGACACGACCTCTGGCCATTGGCATGTGCCTTGGTCGTGTGCCCTAAATTGGATGCTGCCATCAGAAATAGAATATCAAGGTTTTTATACATGAGCGAGGACACGGGCGTGTCATGACCGTGTGAGGGACACGAGCCATAGACACGGGCGTATGTCATGCCGTGTGAAAACCCCTGTAGGTTCAAATTTAGAATTTAATTCACACGGGCGTGTCCCTAGGTCCTTAGGCCGTGTGTGTCACACGGGCCTTCAGCACGGCCATGCCATAATGGCCACACGGGCGTGTTGTCCTTCCACACGGGCGTGTGCCTTGTTTTAAGGGTCATTTTTATTAAATCAGTAGAAGGACCCAAATTGGTCCCAAATAGTTTCCAAGTGATGTTTTGGACCTTATAGGCCCATGATAAGAAGTTTTAGACAAAGTTTGAAAAAGTTTTAATTTAACCGAGTCTTATGACATCGAAATGTTTGTATACAAGTGGTTAAGTGTGGTAACGCCTCGTATCCCGTCCCGGTGTGGGGTTCGGGTGTGGGGGTGTTACAGGTTTTTAATGAGGTAGCATATTATGCGTCTTATAGATTGTGTACTCTTTTTCCTTCATAAGGTTTTTGTCCCACAGAGTTTTTCCTAATAAGGTTTTAACGAGGCACATTATCTACCAATGGACATCTAAGGGGGAGTGTTATGAATATCTGATTAAGTAGATGTCCATCATGATCAAGATAAAGTTTTGATGTACTTTAAATTCTAATAGTTATTAGAATTAGATCTCTACTTCTTTTATACTTCTTATGCCTATAAATAGAGACTCTGATGAAGCATTGTAATCATCCCATTGATTAATAAAATACATTCTCTATTGCTTCCCATATTTTCTTTATTTTTTAGTCTCTTTATCTATTTATTTTATAACAGTTGTTAAATTTATTTTAATTAATTAATCGTTTAAAAGTTGTAAAATGTTATCTCAATTATTTTTAAAATTTATATTGGTTTTATCATAATTATTCTTCAAATTCATCTTACCATAATTAAACTTTTAAAAGTTACAGGTCTAACCATAATAATTAATTTTCAAATATTATATTATTTTTATATATTAAATGAAGGGGAATTCTTATTGTTATTCCATTTTTACTTAACTTTTCTCTTTAATTGTGAAATTAAAAAATACATTTTATTTGACTCTTGATTTAATTTTAACCAATTATTTTAATTTTAATCAATTATTAAAAGTTTCATCTCTTTCCTAAATTATTTCAACATTCATTGTATACTAGGACGTGGGATTGAACTTTTAATATTTTAAAATAAAACTATTTTTATTACGTTTACATATTCATAAAATAATTACTTTTCAATTTGAAGTTTTTTAAAATATTAGATTAATTTTTTTTAAATATTGTGACTATAAAATATGTTACAGTTAAAAGAATACTATTATTACATGAAATATCTAAATTAAACTTTAGATGGAAATTTTGCTTATTTTTAATAATGGTCAGTTCATTATTAATATAATCGTTAAAAATATTTAAATACTAAATTGTATACAATATATTAATTTTTTTAATAATTTAATTTATCTGTATATTCTTTATTTTTTTAAATTTTATCTATAAATATAAATACACAATTAAACTAAACCAAAAATAATATTATCTAAACTAGAAATTTTATATAGAGCTATCTGTTAAATATGAAAACATTAAACTACTGACTATAGATCATATAATTATAAAATTCAATAATTTGAATGAATTTAGGAAAATAAATTCTTGGGGATAGACCTGTATAAGCAATGAATAAGAACAAAAAGAAAAAAAAATTGGGCACACAAATATTTACGTGGACAAACTCCTCCAATGAGGAGGATAAAAACCACAGGCGCAAAGAAAACTTCACTAATCGGCAAACAAATGAAGAGTACAAGATGGAGAAAATCAAAACAATACCTTTAACCTGAAAAACAAAGCTCTCTAAAAACTCTCTCAAAGAATTAATCTTTTTCTTCTTCTTTTTTATCATAATTTCTAATATTACTATGGCCCCTTTTATAGGCTAAATTCAGAGTGCTAATATGACTAAAACATCCTAGATTAATCTGAGGTCAACTGCGAAAAGATAGTAAAGTTTAACTGGGAGAAAAGACCCGATATATGTGGGAACACGTTGCCACGTCGTGACATCATCCATCGTGCTTTGCCTCGTCATGACGTCGATCCTGTTTTGACTTTGATTTATCCGAAAATGGGAGGCACACTCCACAAATCTCCACTTTGACTCGTATTTTGCTTCGCCTTCTTTTCCAAGCCTCTTCATGGGCTTAACTCGTCCTTGGCAGGATACTTACCAAGTCTAAACAATGTTCGATCTTTGAAACTGGGAGACTCTTAGTCAACATATCGGCTGGATTATTCTTTGTGCCCATCTTATGGATTTGAACATCTCATTGAGCAACCACCTCCCGAATAAAGTGATATCAAATGTCTACGTTCTTTGTTCTTTTGTGGTGCATTTGATTCTCTATGAGATGTATAGCATTTTAACTATCGCAATATACAACAGTTGCTTTTTCCTTAACTAGCTCTCTGAATAGACCTCTCAACCAAATGACTTCTTTTACAACTTCTGTGATTGCCATATATTTTGTTTCTATAGTTGATAAAGTCACAGTGGCTTGTAGTGTGTCTTTCCAACTAATAGTAGAATCCTCGAAAGCAAAAAGATAACATGTGAGAGATTTCTTTTGGTTTAAGTCTCTTGCATAGTCTGAGTCTACATAGTCGACTAGACCCTCTGAACTTCACTCGAACTTCAAAAAAATATCGGATGTGCCCTTCAAATACTTGAGAATACACTTAATTACTTATGAGTGTAACTTGTCGAGTTTTGCTATGTATCTACTTACAACACTAACAACATGTGAAATATCGGGACGAGTGCAAACCATTGCGAACATCAAACTTTCGACTGCATTAGACATGCACTTTTCTTTATTTTTGTTTTGTAGCGAATCTAAAGCTGAAGTCTAAAGTGTGCAGCTATAAGTGGTACTAATTGATTTCAAATCTTGCATTTCAAACCACCCGAGAATCCTTTCGATGTACCTTGTTTTGACAAGAATATCTTCCTATAGTGTTTGTATTTGGAAATTTTCATAACTACACCAAGATCCTTCATCTTGAACTTAGAGTTAAGTATGATTCTTAATCGATCATATTTAGGTGAATCCTTAGCCATAATGAACATATCATCAACATAGAGCCGCAAGTATATATATGATCCATCATCAAGACAATGCAAGTACAAACAACTATCATACTTAGTTTGAACAAAACCAATGCTTAACATGAAAGAATCAAACTTCTTATACCATTGGAAAGGAGACTACTTCAGGCCATACAACGATTTCTATAGAAGAAAAACATGATCTTCCTTGCCTTCAGTCATAAAGCCTTCAAGTTGATGCATGTAAATATCATCCTCTAAATCACCGTGAAGGAACGCAGTCTTTACATCTAATTGTTCCAATTCAAGGTTGTTTAATGAAAAATGTAGTAGTAACGCCCCGAATGGACGTGTATTTCACAATAGGAAAGAACACATCATGAAAATCAACTCCCTCTACTTGACTAAAACCTTTTGCGACCAACCTCACCTTATATCTAGTGTCAACTGAACCCAATCCTTCATTCTTTTTGAACACCCACTTGTAGCCAATAATTTTCTTTCTAGGGGGTGGTATCATGAGCTACTAAGCCCTATTCTTTTGCAGGGATTCCATCACCTTTTCCATATCCACAAGCCACTTGCAGGAATTAGAAGCCTGAACCACATTTGAGTAATTTGAAGGATCGCCTGAATCAACACTCTCAACAACACTTAAAGCATATGCCACTAAATTTCTGTGATAATATTTCTATGGTGGCTTGATTTCTAGTCTTTTCCTGTCCCGGGCTAGTTTATAGTTTCGTAGTTGCGATGTAGTGTAACAACCCAATTTAGGTGAAATTGAAACAGTAGTTTTGGGACCACAAATTTAAGCCAAAAATAAGATTTATTTTTATTTTATTATATGATCCATATTATATTAGAAATGTCATGTGAAATTTTTTATAAGAAAATTTTACCGATTATGTACTTAATTACGAGAAGGACTAAATCGCATAAAATGCAAAAGTTGAATTCTAGTAGCTATAAGGATTAAATAGCTATGGAATTCAAAACTTGAGGTCTTTATATGGTAATTAAACCATTAATAAAAAGTTAGTAGATATTTTTGGATGATTCATCCATGGAAAATTAGAAAAAGGCTAAGGACTAAATTGGAAATCAAATTCATTAAAGATGATAAATTAAGTAAATAGAAATAAAAATCATTTATATCATTTTCTTCCCCAAAATAATACATGGAAACCCTGGGAAAGAGAAAGCAAGCTTTCTTGGCCAAATTGGGTAAGTTTTCTTGTCCCGTTTTTAGTAATTTTGATATTTTTGAAACTAGGATAGCTTAATCTAATCTATTTGGGGGATCAATTTGAGAAGTTATCAATGTATGGAAATTAGGTCATGGATGAATATGCTAAAAACTTGAAATTTATGGTAGAAAATGAAAGGTTGTTAATAGATAAACAACTTTTACAAAGTGATTTTTGATTAAAACATGATTTAGGGACTAAAATGTAAAGTTGTGAAATTTGATGAAACTTTCTAAATTTTTATGAATACATGTGCTGTAAATTTTGTGATGGAATTTTGGTTAGGCTTGGAATAGGGAGTAAATTGCACAAATTTCATTTTTCGAGCCTAGGGATAAAATGAGAATTTATGGAAAAGTTAGAGGCAAAATGGTAATTTTGCCTAGGATGAAAATTTAGTCCACTTGTGTAACACCCCAAATTTCTTATTTTTGTTCTTGTAAATTTTGACATAAATCTGTATCTGCTTTAGTGGTTAAGTGTTCTAGGTGTGTGAAAGAGGTACCAAGTTCAAGCCATGCCTTTGGCAAAATTTGAATTTTTTTTTAAGTTAAGCCTCACTCTTGTTCAGTAGGCTTTTATTTAATTTTTTGTAAAACCATATCAGAATGAGCCAGCTGGTTTAGTGGTTAAGTGGAGTGTTGGTGTGTTAGAGGTCTTGTGTTTGATTCTCTGCGATGGCAAGGAGTAATATTTTTGCTTAAAGTTCGGCCAGAGTTGTGTTGAACTAGGATTCTAAGTGGTGGATGTGTAGTGAGAGTTGAGGGAGAAAATTAAGGGATTGAGATAGGGTAGGTAGTGGGATTTGAGTGAAACAGTTTCCCAAGAATTCTCTTTGTAAAAAAAAAAACTGATCATCTTCTCCTTCACTTCTTCTTTTTCTTTTTTTTTTTTATTCTTTCTCTTCTTCTCTGTTCTTTACCAAATTTTTGGTTCTTTGTCCTCCCTCTCTATTCGATTTTTCCCTTAGTCTCCATTCTGATCAGTGATTGAAGGCACACATTCTCTCTTCCACTCTTCTTTTTACCGTCGCCCCTTTCATTCTTTGCTATAGATTTCCTTATTTGATTCCCCTTTTACTTCTAAATTTTCTGTGGCTCGTTAATTCGACTTTTGCACGATATCGATAAGTTTCGGTTCTTGCTAGTCTTAACGTTTCTGGTTTCTTTCTAAGAGGGGTTCCTTTTTGGTGTTTAAGAGTTAATCAAGGGATTGAAAATCGTTCCCAATCGACGAGTTGAGTGCGTGGATTCCTTATTTCGATAGAAGGTAAGGGTTTCGATAGTTATGGATGAACGTCTAGTTACAATATCGTTTAAGTCTCAGTTATGTTACTGAAATTGGGGCGTTGATTTGTCGATTTTAGGTACTGGAGTGCTCTTGAGTGATTAGGCGTAAAAAATGATACAAGTGTGTACTCGATTGCACAGAAAATGAGGTTTCGACAAAATTCAAAAACCTCACTGTCGACACCACCCGGGCATGTAGTTACCCGTGTGGTAGGCTGTGTGCCCTAACACAACCGTGTGGTCGACGAGGCGAGGCCGTCATGGCTAAGGCCAATTTGGGCCGTGTGGGCCACATGGGCGTGTGGGCCCACACAGGTAGGCCACATGGGCGTGTGAGCCCATTTTTACTAAAATGACTGTTAAGGTTGCACGAGTCGTCCAAGTTGACTGTGGACCTTCTGTAGGGTCGATAAGCACTACTTAGACCCCTAACTGTGTGATATTGATTGTGTGAATTATGTATTGAGCATGTGTTATATAAGCATGTATACTGAACTGAATGTGTATCTGACAAACCTTTTGTAAGGCCCAATTTTTGCCCGGGCCCAAATCAAGGAATCTAAATCAAATAATAAAACCAAAATTAAAAAAACACAAAACCACAGTCCGGGTCTTTAAAGCCCAAGTGCATTGAACAGGCCCCATGTTACAATCGATACAAGCCCAATAACAAACCCAAATACCCATTTACAACGGGGCCCAAAGGCCCAAAACCTAAACCTAGGTTTAGCCAAACCGCAAACCCTAGCAGCAAGGAGTGCCGTAGCCCTAGCCTTCAATGCCGTACGACCTCCAGCACACCTCCGTACGCCAGCGCACAGCCTCCGCACGCCTAGTGCCACGCTCCTCTGTACCTGCGAACCAATGCAAATACAACAGCAAAAAAGAAAAACGTGACAAATATTGTATTTTTCTTTATTGTTTCCTTATTTGGCTATAAAGCCATTTGTTTATTTGGATTGTAATTTCTTATTATTACAAATGGATACTGAATAAAAAAGCAACCAAAAATTATCAAAAGGTGATTTCAAGTGCCTTATACTTTCTTTCTTTTCAATCTGTTTTCTTTTTTGATTTTGCCTGTAGTTTTTAGCATAAGAAAATAAAAAGGAGGAGGTTTACCTTCGCGAACGAGCCATCAGAGTCCTATCTCCTTTGTCGAAATCAAAGCTTGAGATGAGATTTTGGGGTTGAAATCGGTGACCCTTGAGGCTAGGTTCTAAACGGGGGGTAAGAGGATGCCACTGCATGCCATCATCCACCGATTATAGTGGTGGAATGGTGGTCGGACGACGGACCGAATGAGGGAAAACATTTAGGGTTTTCCATTTTTTTTTTACTTTTCTTTGTTAAAATGTTTAAGTTTTTTTTAGGAATTTTTTTTCTTTTTATAGATGACATGAAACGACGCCGTTAAAGGCATGATTTAGTGGCCTTGAAACGACGTCGAATAAGCCTTATTCGACCCAACCCGATTCAGTACCCCCAGGATCCGCGTGTTTTTTCGGGGAGGGGGTATTTTCGCAATTAGTCCTTCCTGTTTACGCTGTTATTCGATTGGGTCCTTTTTATTTCTTTCGTTTTTTTAATTTTTTTCTTGAGATTTGTACGCAGTTTTAATTTAACCTATAGTTAAACACTGCATTTTTGAATTTGGGACAATTGCCTTTTTAATCCTCAAACATTGGCGCGCGTTGTGTTTTAATCCTTAATTCTATTTTATTGCTTTATTTATTTGTAAATTGTCCTTTTAGTTTTATTTTTGTTTCAATTGAGTATTTTTTTTATATTTCAGCTTATGTTTTTATTTTGTGTAATTCTTTTATTTTTAAAATTTATTTGTTATTCATCTTTTAGCATATTATCATGGATTATTCTATTAATTTTGCATTGTTCTAATACTTTCCTTTATATATATATATATATATATTTTTTTTTTTCGTTTTTTTTAAATTGTTCTATTCTACAATTTATTTATTTGAAATTCTCTTTTATATATTCCTACTTTTAAAGATTTATATGATATTTAACCCAATACTATTATATATACATATACATAACTTATATTAAATTATTTTTACTCAAGTACACATTATTGATTTCATATTATTTTATGTAAATATTTTCTTTTAAATCTATTTATGTATATATATATATATATATATATATATATTCTTTTAAATTTATTTATGTATGTAATTTGTTTCTTTTAAGGACCTTATTTTAAATTGTATATTTTATTTATTTTAAATACTTTCATATATTAGTATCTTTGTATATACATTATTTATACCAAGTTTTCATTTTCATATATATCATCAGTTAAATCAATATGTTTCATTTGAAATTATTTTGTATATTATTAATTTTGAATTTCTTCTTACAATATATATATTTTAATAATCATTCATAAATTATTAGTTTCATTATTTTTATACATGTAAACTATTTCAAACCCTAGCATGTGTTGTTCATTTGTAAGTTTTCATATATTTAATAGTTTTTAAATTGTTTTATGTCATGTTGACTCCTAGCTTTCATATTGTTTTGTATATTATGTGTTGTTTTTTAGTTTTCATATTATTTCACATATTGTTGTTGCATATTGTTTATTAGTCTTTTGTATTATCATTTCAATTGTTATTCATCAATGTTTGAAAACTTGTTATATTCTATCCTAATTTGTTTCTTTAATTAGTTATATTTTTAGTTTTTGTTATTTTGATTATTAATATTAATTTTTCAAAATAGGATGTGAGCTCAATGCTATTATGTGTGTTAATTTGTTCTTTTCCTTTTTTACTATTTTCATTCATTAATAGAGTTCTCTATCCATGTATATTGTTCCATATTTATAATTTTGCCTTTTAATCTCAAGTTTTGCATTGTAATTTTCGACTTATAGATTCAAAATTAATTATTCCATTTTATTTCAAGTCAAACTAATGCGTTTTGAGCCGGATTTACAATTATTTATCTCCAAAAACAAAGGCAATGTTTGATGTTTGGAAATTTGGGAAATCGTGCACTAACGTGTTGGGTTTCAATTTTCTGTTTGTCTAAAATAATCAAACATCCCTTTAAAATTTCGTCCGTGTTTTCTAAATTTTAAAGTGAGGCAATGTTCTATGTTTGGAAATCCGAGAAATCGTGCCTTAACGTGTTGGGTTTCGGTTTTTTGTTGGACCAAATAATTGAATATCCTTTTGTAATTTTCAAATGTATGAGCTTTTAGAAATTAAGAACTGATCGTGGTTTCGAGGGTTTAAAGGATCATGTCCTAACGTGCTGGACGTGATATTATATTCTTTCAAAACAAGAGAATTTCAACGTCCAACTTGAGTTATTCAAACGTTTTAAAAGAAATCGTATTTCAAAATATTTTTAAATTTTAGACATAAGGACATTATTTTATCAATTTGGTACCAATTTTGGGTGTAACGAGAGCGCTAATCCTTCCTCGTATGTAACCAACTCCCGAACCTGTTTTCTCAGATTTCGTAGGCCAAAATTGATGTTTTAATAAAATAAAATGTTTTATTAGGTGACCCGATCACACCTAAACAAAAAGGATTGGTGGCGACTCGATACCTCGTTTTAAAGTCGATCCCCTTTTTTTTTAAAATAAAAAAATAGTTTCGACAGCTTGGCAACTCCACTGGGGACCAATAAGAGAGTCAAGTCGTAAAATTGATTATTTTCTATCCTTTTGTCGAAAATTGAAAATTTGATTTAAAAAAATCATGATTCTTTTGTGGCATTTGTTTGTAATTTCCATGATTTCCATTGTTTGAATCTCGTAAGATACTCTTGCATTGCATTGCATGACTGTTATGGTCACACCTTTTAAGTGGGAGTGAGAAACTACGCCTTCGTGAGGTTTTCATCTCCGATGGGCTAGTATATTACTTCCGGGATACATCCGTACCTATGTCTTCGTGAGATTTTCAACTCTGCATGGCCATAGGGAAATGTATTCCCCTGAACTGAATTTGATCCATATGAGCCTATAATGGGTGAGGATTGAGGAATCTGCTGGTTCAGGTATTCTTTCTTTAGAACCGAACCACATATAGAGAGACTTAGGAGCCTATGCTAGGTAGAGCCATGTCAAATCCTAGTGGTCACTCGAATAGGTACTTTATATGTTATTTTTTTTCTGTACTAACGTGGTTTGTTTTTGTTTTGTTTATGACTATATTACATTACATCATCATAGAAAGGAGGAGGTGTTGATTAATATTTGATTGCTAAATAGAATAGCTTGTCATGAGAAATGTATTTCTTGATAAAGTGGATTATAATACGGTTGTCTGAATATGGTCCAAGCAAACACAACGAAAGAAGGTTGATAGCCCGTGGAGGAATACACGACTTTACTTCATTGCCCAAGGATTCAAGCCAACAAAGATTATTCGAGAGCCGTCATGTCTCAAAGAAGCTAACGAGTATCGCGGGGATAAGTGAGCAATGGGTCGAGGTTCGAATCAAGTAGAAAGGAGATAATAGAGACATCTTTTGGAAAATCCGCAAGATTCGACCATAACATCCGAATATAAAGAAAAGAACCGGTGTCTTCACTTGGAAAATGAGGGTAATGCCACATACGTAATCCGTTTTATGTAAAGAAATTTGTTTTCTAGAAAAGTTGTTCTAATGGAGTTGAATCCAGAATCAATGCCTCTCTTTGTTTTTGCATTCATCCCATGCATTTGCATTGCATTTAATCACATGCATTAGATTTTTTTAGGTAAAATTATTTCAGCTAACTTGGGAACCAACAAAAGTCTATTGAGCTGAGCATCGTTACGGTACTCGCGCAAGAACAAAAGCCATGGACTAAAGGTTGGAGAGAATAGAACAAATGCAAATACAGATGCAAGAGCAATTAACCCAAATTCAATAAGATATGCGGGAACAAATGCTAGAACTCCAAAGAAATATGATGGGCCAATTAATCCAGTTACTAGCTGGAGAACTTGAAAAAAGGAGTGGCCTAGTGGTCAGCAGTGGGTATGATAATGAAGACCTCATCTATCCCCCAGGTTTTACCCCAATAAGCGTCTTTACCCAACCAAACGCGCATCCACAAGGGGTAGCCATCATTATTAGACCTCAATATCAGATTGATACCTCGGCACTGTTAAACTTCCCGATGGGTTCAGGTCTTAACCCGGAGGATGATCGAGCCAAACCGGTTGTTCTGGCAGAAACAAAGGAAATAGGAGATTAAAGTTCAAAGGCCCTGAAAAAGAAGGAGAAGAAAGCGAATAGTATGAGTAGGTATAACAAGGGCTATTTGGAGCCGATTATCGTAAACCAGCCAAGGACTGAGGCTACCAGTCATCAGGTCTCCCCAAAGTAAGAACCCAATCCAAGACCGAACTCAGAAAAACCCCAGTTCACGCCTATCCCAATCATGTATAGGGACTTGTACCAAATTTTGTTTGATGCACATATTGTATCCCCTTTTTATGTAGAACCAATACAACCCCCATACCTTAAATGGTATGATACGAGCGACCAATGCGAATACCATACGGGAATCACAGGGCATTTGATTAGAACTGTACTTCTTTGAAAAAGTTAATTGAAAGATTCATCAAAATGGGTATTGTAAAATTCGATGATCTCTCTGGTGCAAAAAATCCGTTACCCAACCATTCTGTTAAAGGGGTAAATATTGTGAGTTCCATGATGGATAGGGGCGTGAGATCTAAGAATGCATCGAGTTCAGGGCTCTAATGCAAGACCTGATATTGGAGAATCTGAACATTAACGATGTATCAGAAGAAGAAACCCGGGAATAGAATTTTTTGAGCATCTGCCCTTACATACTTGGGAGTGTTTTAAACCATGAGACTGTGGAAGAGACCCCTGTATTTTTAGAGCTAATCTAGAGTAATATTCAAAACACGCTTGTTGCTTTAAGCCTAGAAGCAACAAGAATCCTTTTGTGAAATAGGCTTATATCCAAAATCTTTATTTCAATAAAATACATGTTTGTTATCATTTTGAGTAAATATTCTTTTATTCTTTCCATTTCATACCGTACAAACAATTATTCTTAGATTCTTTTATTTTTTGGACATTCTTTCGAATATTCTTCAATCAGGATTATACCCTACAAGTAATCATCCTTAGAATAATTTATTCTTTGGAGTCTGCTTTCGTACTTACAACAAGTCCTCAGATATGAATGACATGAGCGACGTTGTCATTGACTCCGAGTCTCCTTTTGAGCAAGATATGTATCTAGAAGGATCTCAAAACCTTGAAGATGATAGAGATTGTAGCTTATATACTGACTTGTCGAGGATGGTAGAACAAGATGAAAACATATCCTACCTTACAAAGAGTCAATAAACACTAGACTTTATTCCGTAAATGCCAAATTTATGGAGACAAGATTCATGTGCCCCTTCATTTCTTCATAGACTTTCTCTATGTGGGGCATGAAGGTTATTGGGCCGATCTCGTCAAAAGCTTCTAGCAGGCATCAATTATTTCTCCAAGAGGGTAAAAGTCGCTTCATATGCTAATATTACAAAGTCAAAATTTATCAGAATTCCTAAAAAAAAAAAGAAAAAAGAAAAAAAAGGGAGAGAGATAATGTGCCGACAAGAAATGCCAAAAAGATCATATCCAACTGTACAATGTCAAAAGTTCACAGTATATTCGAAGAATAGACACCTCAAAATAAATAATACAGTGGAGGTAGCAAAAAATGTAGAAGAATAAAAATAGCTAAACAAGGATCATACGAAAATGACCGAGACTTGTAAAGATTGGCATAAAGAAGTTACCATTTACCTTCTATGCTTATCGAACGTTGGCCAGGACCTTTGCCGGGGCAACACAATACTCATTGGTTTATAGGATAGAAACGGTTTTGAAGACGAGATTCCTTTTCTCCGAGTCTTGTCAGAGTTGAAGTTAGATAAGACAGAATGGATCCAATCCTGATATGATTAATTGAATTTGAAGAGAGGAGGTTGAAAGCTATCTGTCGTGGTCCAATGCACCATAAATGAATGATGTGAGCTTACGATAAAGAGGTTTATCCTAGAGAATTCCATTAGGGAAACTTGATGTTGAAGAAGATCCTTCCTATACAAAAGGACTTCAGAGGAAAGTGAATGCCAAACTGGGAAGGATCTTATGTAGTAAAGAAGGCCTATGCCAAACTGGGAAGGATCTTATGTAGTAAAGAAGGCCTATTCTAGAGGAGTATTGATATTGACCGAGATGGATGGCAAAGATTTGCCCAATCCGGTGAATTCAAATCCAGTCAAGGAGTATTCTACCTAAAAGAGGAGAGGCCAATGTGGAAACTTGTAAAGGGCGCATTGAGACCAAAAAAAATAAAATGGAGAGGTCAAGGCGAAAACTCGCAAAAGGCGCCTTGAGACCAAAAGGGATTTGAGTTGAAAACCCAAAAATGGGCGGCTTAAATGTGGATCAAAGTGAGGCATACAGTAGTCTTGCTATGCCTGAATTAATAATGAAGAAGTATGCTACGTCTGGGGGCATTGACAAAGTACTCCAGATCCCCTAAACACAGATTGAGCTCAAAATGATCCTCAAGAAGTTGGTACAGAGAAGCTCAAACTACGATATCAGGGGAACCTAGTTTCCCATTTTACCCATTTTGAATTTGCTATCTTTGATTACCTTATTCTTTTCAAGATACGTCCCAATAAATTTCCTTCTTAATTGTATTTGCTATCCTTGATTAACTTACTTGCTTCGAGCTATACAACTAATTAATTTCATTCCGGTCCATTGTTATGATCTTTTTCAAGCATTTTGCATTGAAATAACGATTAGTGGACTAATAATACTTTTGTAAAAGGAGTTTTGCATATTACTCTGGAAGCTTCTAAATAGTATAGGAACCTAAAACAGGACCATTATTTAGAACTCATCAAGCCTAAGGGTTGGAAATATTTGAGAGAGAGGAGTCTAAAATTGTGGCTATCTCTCTAGATTCTTTGTTAAAAGATATCAATTGCACAAAAAAACAAGATATTGTGTCGGTGACGTAACCTCGATGAATAACGAGTAATGTCAACCCAAGTGTAAAAGGGGTCACTCTCAGGAAGAGAAAAATGATACTCTGCATTCATACAAATACCAAACATATACATCTAGTCATTACACCCAGGGAATGGCGTAACAGATCAAATTGATTGAAGATGATACAAATCCTATATCTCTGAGTTACAATAGGATGGATGGAAGAAACCAAATGTTATTCCCCTGAAGATTACAGTAGGAGGTACAAACTTTATGTCCCAGGAGGTACAGTGGAAGGGACTCTGAAATTACAATGGAGTAAGCTTGCTAAGCAGAATGTGATTGTTTCTTTGGGTTTTCTGTCAAGAATACCAGCCGAACAAGATGGCAGTGTAATACGTCAGTGATAATGCCTTGATGAACAACGAGCGATGATACCTTAAGCATTTAAAAAAAAAAGAGGATCATTCTTATTTCTGCATTCATATATCATTCATAACACATCTAGTTAGGAGCATTTGATTCATTTCGATCATAGCATCCTAATCATTTGACATAAGCATAGGTACATGAAACTGATTCTACAGATCATGTCTCTAGAGGATGGTGTAGCAACCTCGGTGAATTAACAGATCTTATCTCCATGAGGTAACAATGAAGTAGATCGAAGACGACGAATCTTATCTCCCTGAGGTAGCAAGGGAGTAGATTTAAGCAACTAGCCTTGTCTCCCTGAGTAGCAGTGGAGCAGGCTGAAGATTGTAAATCTTATCTCCATGAGGTAGCAATGGAGCAGATCAAAAATGGCGAATCTTGTCTCCCTAAACAGTAGTGGAGCAGATTTAAGCCACAATCCTATCTCCCTAAACAGTAGTGGAGTAGGCTGAAGATTGTAGATCTTGTCTCCCTAAGCACTAAAGGAGCAGATCAAAAATGGTAAATCTTGTCTCCTTAAGCAGTAGTAGAGCAGATTTAAGCCATCCTATCTCCCTAAGCAGTAGTGGAGTAGGTTGAAGATTGTAGATCTTGTCTCTCTAATCAGTAGTAGAGTAGATCGAAAATGGAAAATCTTGTCTCCCTAAACAGTAGTGGAGCAAATTTAAGCCACCATCCTATATCCCTAAATAGTAGTGGAGTAGGCTGAAGATTTTAGATCTTGTCTCCCTAAGCAATAGTGGATCAGATCAAAAATGGCGAATCTTGTCTCCCTAAGTAGTAGTGGAGCAGATTTAAGCTACCATCCTATCTCCCTAAGCAGTAGTGGAGTAGGCTGAAGATTGTAGATCTTTTTTGCCTAAGCTGTAGTGGAGCAGATAAAAAATGGCGAATCTTGTCTCCCTAAGAAGTAGTGAAGCAAATTTAAGCCACCATCCTATCTCCTTAAGCAGTAGTGGAGTAGGCTAAAGATTGTAGATCTTGTCTTCCTAAGCAGTAGTGGAGTAGATAAAAAATGGCGAATCTTGTCTCCCTAAGCAGTAGTGGAGCAGATTTAAACCACCATCCTATCTCCCTAAGCAGTAGTGGAGTAGGTCGAAGATTGTAGATCTTATTTCCCTAAGCAGTAGTGGGGTAGATCGAAGATTGTAGATCTTGTCTCCCTAAGCAGTAGTGGAGCAGATCGAAGATGACAAATCTTATCTCCCTAAGAAGTAGTGGGGCAGATCGAAGATGGTAAATCTTATCTCCCTAAACAGTAGTGGAGTAGATTTAAGCCACCAGTCTTATCTTCCTGAAGTAGCAAGGGAGCAGACTAAATATTGTGAATCTTATCTCCGTAAGGTAGCAATGAAATAAATTTAAGCCACTGGTCTTATCTTCCTGAAGTAGCAAGGGAGCAGACTAAATATTGTGAATCTTATCTCCATAAGGTAGCAATGGAATAGATTTAAGCCATCAGCCTTATCTCCCTGAAGTGGCAGTGGAACAGACTGAAGATTGTGGATCTTATCTCCATGAAGTAGCAATGGAGTAGATCGAAGATGACGAATCTTATCTCCATGAGGTAATGGAGTAGATTGAAGTCATCAGCCTTATCTCCTTGAAATAGTAGTGAAGCAACTGAACACAATTCACATCTCCTTAAAATTCCAGTGGAGTAAATTGAAGCTACAAGTCCTATCTTTCTGAAGTTGCGGTGGGACTACTTGAAGAAGAAGAACACCAAAGAAGTCATGATTCGGCGAGACCGGGAAAAATTGGTCCTCTGTAAAGTCTTTACTCTATTCTCGTTACACGACAATGAGCAAAGAGGGGCAGCTGTAAGGCCCAATTTCTGCCCGGGCCAAAATCAAAGAATCTAAATCAAATAATAAAACCAAAATTAAAAAAACACAAAGCCACAGTCCAGGTCTTTAAAGCCCAAGTGCATTAAACAGGCCCCATGTTACAATCGATACAAGCCCAATAACAAACCCAAATACCCATTTACAACAGGGCCCAATGGCCCAAAACCTAAACCTAGGTTTAGCCAAACCGCAAACCCTAGCAGCAAGGAGCGCCGCAGCCCTAGCCTCCAACGCCGTACGACCTCCAGCACACCTCCATACGCCAGCGCACAACCTCCGTACGCTTAGTGCCATGCTCCTCTGTACCTGCGAACCAATGCAAACACAACAGCAAAAAAAAAAAAAAAGGGACAAAAATATTGTATTTTTCTTTATTGTTTTCTTATTTGGCTATAAAGCCATTTGTTTACTTGGATTGTAATTTCTTATTATTACAAACGGATACTGAATAAAAAGGCAACCAAAAATTATCGAAAGGTGATTTCAAGTGCCTTATACTTTCTTTCTTTTCAATCTGTTTTCTTTTTTGATTTTGTATGTAGTTTTTAGCATAAGAAAATAGAAAGTAGGAGGTTTACCTTCATGAACGAGCCATCGGAGTCCTTATCCCCTTCGTTAAAATCGAAGCTTGAGATGGGATTTTGGGGCTGAAATCGATGAACCTTGAGTCTAGGTTCTAAACGGGGGGTAAGAGGATGCCACCGCATGCCATCATCCACCGATTATAGTGGTGGAATGGTGGTCGAACGGCGGACCGAATGAAGGAAAACATTTAGGGTTTTCCATTTTTTTTTCTTTTTCTATGCTGAAATGTTTAAATTTTTTTTAGGATTATTTTTTTTCTTTTTATAGACGACATGAAACGACGTAGTTAAAGGCATGATTCAGTGGCCTTGAAATGACATCGAATAAGCCTTATCCGACCCAACCCGATTTAGTGCCCCCAGAATCCGCGTGTTTCTGCGGAGAGGGGATATTTTCGCAATTAGTCCTTCCTATTTGCGCTGTTATTCGATTGGGTCCTTTTTTATTTCTTTCATTTTTTTAATTTTTTCCTGAGATTTGTACGCAGTTTTAATTTAGCCAATCACACCTAACAAAAAGGATTGGTGGCGACTCCATACCTCGTTTTAAAGTCAATTCCTATTTTTTAAAATAAAAAAATGGTTTCGACACCAGTGATAGCATGACATTTCATTGTATGTTGCATTGCATTAGGTTGGGTTGATATTATTTGTAGGAAGTGTACTGAAAGACTTTTAAGCCTAATATACTGGCAGCTTAGTTGCAAATTACTATTTTGTGCTGCAAATTACTATTTTGTGCCTAATATGTTTAATTGAATGTTGTGTTTTATGGATTGAGACTTATATTGATATACATTACTTGAATGCTATAATGAGAAGTTTAATACATGCTTGATATGGTGAAAAAGGGTTAATTCTCGATTGAATATTAAATTTCGATGAGTCTGTGCACTTTCCCAAAATGAATAAAGTCCTGCATTTGTTGCGGATGAGATTTAGGTCGAACGAGTAATCCTATTGACCTTGTTATAGAAATGATTTAGCCCAGATGGGTAATCCGGATATAATACTTCTCGAGTATATGTTATGATTAGGGTTTAGCCTGGACTGGTAATCCTAATTAAACTTTTTTGAGCATACATTATATAAAGGTTTAAGCCTAAACTGGTAATCTTGTTATATGATATGTGGCTTGAGAGTGTGTTCCTTGATTATGTGCCCTGACGGGTAACCTTTTGTAATGCCACCATGCCCGAAACCGTCACCGGAGTCAAGCTTGAGGTGTTACTAAACTTATCTTACCTTTTAAACAACTCTAAACCACTTATTTTAATTTTTAGAATAAACTGTTTTTCTGCGTCATGGTTGCTTAAAAATTCATTTCACGAGTTTCAAAACTCAAAATTAAGATCCGTAAATTTTTCCTAAAACTAGACTCATATATATATCTACTAATATTTTTCAAGAATTTTTGACTTAGCCAATTAGTACAGTTTATTAGTTAAAATTACCCCTGTTTCAGAATTCGACTGCACTGACCTCTACTTACTACGAACCACTTTTCTCCATGTAAAAAATTCATATGACTATACCGTTTGTTTTTATTTAAACTATATTCAATAAGGATTCTAACCATATAAAGTACACCACCTAATTATTTTTTTAAAATTTATGATGAATTTATAAAGTTGAAATAGGGGATCCAGAAATTACTCTGGCCCTATTTCACTAAAACTCAGATAACTTATAAAATACAAAACCTTTACATGTTTTGCTTATTCCATATGAAAATAGACACAATGAGATTTAATTTCATATATTATTCAACATCAAACCATGTCTCTACGATTTTTAGTGATTTTTCAAATTCACATTATTTCTGATACTTGAATCCGTTTTTAAGTTACTTTCACATTTTTCATAGTTTTCATGTGATAGTTACTACTTAATCATACATACTATTAAACATGTATATCATCAGCCATTCTATTAGCTAATCATTAGCAAGTATTTACACATCATTCATTGATCATATCATATCAAAAGAAACCAAGTTCCTATACATGCCATACACAAAA
The DNA here is from genome assembly GCA_025698475.1 of Gossypium anomalum. Classification (NCBI taxonomy): domain Eukaryota; kingdom Viridiplantae; phylum Streptophyta; class Magnoliopsida; order Malvales; family Malvaceae; genus Gossypium; species Gossypium anomalum. Next base: position 55,895,380 of record CM046956.1, read on the forward strand.
TGACACGTCTAACTATACCAATGTGATTCCTTCGATAGTGTGATCGGGTCTCCGACGCGTTTCCTTGATCCCGAGTGGCTTGATAAAAACTATAAGAAAAAGAAAATAAAGAGAGTAAGCACTAGGCTTAGTAAGCTTACAAGCAAATAAATTACAACATTCAACATGATGAATAATTATACATAATGTCACCTAGCCTCATAAACTTTCTTTACTTCTCATTTTCTACCTTCTTCTTTACTCACTTACCTTCTTTCTTACCTGACCTTTCACTATTCATAAATATAATCTACCTTCCTTTTGCTGATAATTCACTGTAATTTAACATGTACAATGACCAGTTGAACCACTCAGAATACTAAGGATACTAGGGTCGTTCCTGTCTATCAATATCCTACTAATGACATGTCTTCGACATGGACTTACATGAATTATTCCTATCTCCAATGCCATATATATATCTAATATGGGCTTACATGGCTCATTCCTGTCTCCAAAGCCATATATCTGATATGGACTTACATGGCTCATTTCTGTCCTGTTCTGTCCCGTCAACCCCAATATCCTAACATTCCTAAGGTTCAAACGGGGCTTCCTAATGCTTTTTCTCTCACTACTACCTTTAATTCGACTTTAAATATTCTCATAAAATAAGTATATAAATGCTAGAAATTGACAATAATAATGTAAAATAAAAGAATATTGCATTTATTTACTGTAAACTTACCTCGATACAAAATGTGACTAAACTTTACAATTTAGTCCTTTACTCAAACTTTGGAAAAATTATATTTTTGCCCCTAAACTTTTGCATATTTACACTTTTGCCCCAAATCTCATAAATTAAACTTCAGCCTATTTTCTTATGTTTTATGACATGCTGGTCGTTTTTCCCTTCTATAGAAAAATCAGATTCTCACTCTAACATATACTTATGACTATTTGGTATTTTTATCGATTAAGCCCTTTTACTCGTTTTTACCTAAAACCGAGTAGCATAAGTTGTCTAACATAATCTAAGACCTCATATTGTATCATAAAACATCAAAATAAACATTTTTCACCTATGGGTATTTTTCCAAATATGAACCCTAACTTAAATATTGCTAGCATAAGCTTTATCGAGCTATCGGGACTCTGAAAACGTAAAGAACATTAAAAACGGGGCTTGGAATCACTTACTATGGAGCTTGAAAGCTTGAAACAAACCCTAGCTATAAAGAACCCTTGAAATTTCATGCTAATGAAGAAGATGATGAATTTTGTGTTATTTTCCCTTTTTATTTCATTTAATATCCAAATGACCAAAATGCCCTTCCTTATTAAACTTTCAAAAATTCCATCCATGTCCTATTTTGTCCATGAACTTAGAAATTGGTCAAATTGTTATTTAAACCCTCCTAATTAATATTCCAAAGCAATTTCATACTAAAAACTTCTATAATGCAAGTTTTGCAAATTATTTGATTTAGTCCCTAATCTCAACTTAAGCACTTTATGCATAGAATTTCATCACGAAATTTTCACACAATCATGCAATCATATCATGAACCTCAAAATAATAATAAAATAAATTTTTATACCTCGAATTTGTGGTTTCGCAACCACTATTCCGTTTAGGCCCTATTTCGGGATGTTACATTTCTCCTCCTTTAGGGATTTTAGTCCCAGAAAATCTTACACCAATGAAGAGATTTGAGTCTTGTTTTTGCATAGCCTCTTCGGGTTCCCATGTAGCCTCGTCTACCCCATGTCTATTCCATAGTACTTTCACAAGTGCAATAATTTTGTTCCTTAATTGCTTTACCTCTCGAGCTAGAATCTTTACTGGGTTCTTTCTGTAAGTCATGTCTGGTGAATCTCAACCTCTCCAATCGAGAAATCACATGTGACGGATCGAGCGATAGCAACGTAGCATAGACACATGAAATACATTATGAATCTTCTCTAACTCGATCGGCAAAGCTAACCGATATGCTAATGGTCCGACTCTCTCAATCACTTCAAACGGTCCAATAATACGTGGACTCGGTTTGCCTTTCTTGCTAAATCGAGAACTTTCTTCCACGGGGATACTTTCAAAAAAACTTTGTCACCAACTTGATACTCAATCTCTTTTCTCTTCAAATCACATCGACTTTTATCCATGCTCAAGTCGCTTTCAAGGAATCTCGATGATTTTTACTTTCTCTTTGTTTCCTTAACTAGATCAACCCCGTAAATCTGATTTTCCTTAAGCTCATCCAATACAAAGGTGTGAGACATTTACGTCCATACATAAAAGCTTCATAAGGTGCCATCTTCAAACTCGATTGATAACTATTATTGTAGGCAAACTCTACTAATGGTAAATATTTTTCCCAACTGCCTTGAAATTCCAAAGATACAAAGATCTAATCATATCTTCAAGTGCCTTAATAACTTTCTCTGAGTGACCGTCAGTTTGAAGATGGAAAGCTGTACTAAAACTCAACTTTGTGCCCAAAGCCTTCTGTAATTTCTTCCAAAATCCTGAAGTAAATCTTGGATCTCTGTCTGAAATGATCGATAATGGTACCCCGTGAGTCGACTATCTTTGAAATATACAACTCGACTAACTTGTCAAGTGAATAATCCATCTGAACCGGGATAAAATGAGCCGACTTCGTTAACTTATCAATCACAACCCATATCGCATCTTTCTTTCTCGTAAAGCGGCAATCTGTCACAAAATCCATAGTAACTCGATCCCATTTCCACTCGAGGACTAACACAGTCGCAATAAACTCAAGGTACACGATGTTCGGCTTTTACTTGGCAGATGATCAAGCATCTAGAAACAAACTCAAAATGTCCCTTTTCATTCCTACCCACGGTACATTTTCTTCAAATCATTATACATCTTTGTACTACCTGGATGAATAGACAAAGAACTACTATGTGCTTCTGTAAAGATCTTTCGAATAAGCTCATCATTCTTCGGTACGCATACCCTGTCTCGGAACATCAAACAACCGTCAGAACTGATCTAAAAATTTGACTCTATATCCGACCCACACTGATCTCTTTTGTCTAACAACTCACTGTCATTTTTTTGAATTTCACAAATTTCTTCAAGAAACATCGGTTTAGCTCTCAACTCAGCTAAGATAAAACCATCATCTGATAAGGCTAAACTAGTGTTCAAAGCTCTTAATACAAATAAAGGTTTCCTACTCAAAGCATCAGCAACAACGTTTGCCTTACCTGGGTGATAATCGATCACTAGCTCATAATCTTTAATCAACTCTAACCATCTTCTTTGCCTCAAATTCAAATCTTTTTGAGTCATCAAATATTTCAAACTTTTGTGACCAGTGAATATGTGGCACTTCTCACCGTACAAATGATGTCTCCAAATCTTCAATGCAAAAATAATGGCAGCTAGCTCTAAATCATGTGTCAGATAGTTCTCCTCATGTGGCTTTAACTGTCTAGAGGCATAAGCAATTACCTTCCCTTCCTGCATAAGTACGCAACCAAGTCCATTCATGGACGCATCACTGTAAATCACAAACTCCTTACCTGGCTCTGGTTGTACTAAAACAGGAGCTTTAGTCAACAATGCTTTTAACTTGTCAAAACTCTGTTGACACTTCTCAGTCCATTCAAACTTGACATCCTTTCGCAGCAATCTTGTCAGCGGGGTAGCTATCATAGAAAATCCCTCTACAAATCTTCTATAATATCTGGCAAGACCAAGAAAACTTCTAACTTCTGATACATTTCTAGGAGGCTTCCAATCAACAATGGTTGAAATCTTGCTCGAATCAACCTTAATACCTTCACCTGAGACAATATGTCCAAGAAAACCAACTTCTCGTAACTAGAACTCACTTTTCCTGAACTTGGCATACAACTGATTATCTCTCAGAATCTGTAAAACTATTCCCAAATGCTCAGCATGCTCAGTCTCATCATGAGAATAAATCAAGATATCATCAATGAACACAACTACAAACTTATCCAAGTACGGTCTGAAAATTAGGTTCATTAAGTCCATGAAAATGGCATGAGCATTAGTCAAGCCAAATGGCATCACAAGGAACTCATAATGACCATACCTAGTCCGGAAAGCGATCTTGGGGCGTCGACTCTTTAACTCGCAATCGATAGTATCCGGATCTCAAATCTATCTTGGAGAACACATGAGCTCCCTTCAATTGATCAAACAGATCATCAATTCTAGGCAATGGATACTTGTTCTTTACTGTTACCTTGTTAAGTTGCCGATAATCTTTGCACAATCTCATCGATCCGTCTTTTTCACAAATAGCACCGGTGCACCCCATGGTGAACTACTGGGTCTTACAAAGCCTTTACCTGTTAATTCCTGCAATTAAGCTTTCAATTCTTTCAATTCCAACGGAGCCATTCTATAAGAAGCAATAGAAATGGGCATGGTACCTGGAATCAACTCAATACCAAACTCAACTTCTCTAATAGGAGGCAAACCTGGTAGTTCTTCCGGAAACACATCGAGAAACTCACATACCACAGGCACTAATTCAATTTCAATTCTGGATCTTTAGTGTTCAACACAAAAGCAAGATAAGCTTCATACCCTTTTCTCAAACATTTACGAATGCGGACATACTGAAAAATTATGAGAAATGAACTATCTGACTCTTCTGAATTAACCCGAAGGATTTCACCATTTTCACACTTCAACTCAATGAATTTCTTTCCACAATTCACTATCACATCATGTGTAGTCAACCAATCCATACCAAGAATCACATCAAACTCATCAATGGCAATAGCATGAGATCGGCCGGAAAACAGTAGCCTCTAATCATCAAAGGACAATTTCTACATACTTTATCTACTAATACATGCTTGTCTAATGGATTCGATACTTTAATCACAAATTTTGTAGATTCTATAGGCATACTTATACTAGGCATAAATTTCTTGCAAACATATGAATGAGTTGAACCCGGATCAATCAAAGCCATGACATTAATATCATGTAGAGAAAATGTACCCGTAATCACATCGGGGAAGGATGCCTCTTCATGAGCATAAGTCCTTGCAGGGGCTCTAACATCTGGTCTCACAGTCGAATCTCTTGAGTTACCTCTGTTACTTGCTCCTACTCCCAGTTGCCTCGGTGATCTGCCTCTAGTAGGAGCATTTTCGGATCTAGCACTCTGTGTTACCTCTCGGTTAGCCACCTCTGGACATTCTCGTACAAAATGATCTGGAGCACCACATTTATAACAAACATTTTCGCCTGCCCAACAAGGACCATAATGAAGTCTACCACACCGTGGACACCACGATCTACCTGTCCAACATTACCTACACTCGCATGATCGAAGTGGTGCGAGCCTTGGATCCTTAAATCTGCTTTGCCTCTATTCGACTAGAATACCCGGTGATAAACTAGATCAGTAGAAAACTCCTTTGGCCTTTTGGATGTAGCACTGGAATGACTCACTCATCTGTCTCTTCTTTGTATCTTGTGTCTCTGTCTCAACTTTGCCTTTTCTTTTTAACAGCTCCTCTGCTTTATAGGCTCTCTCAACTAAAATAACGAACTCTTTTATTTCTAGGACACCCACTGACAGTCAGATATTATCATTTAACCCATCCTCAAACCTTTTACACATGATAGCCTCTGTGGACACACATTCTCGAGCATATTTACTAAGCCTGACAAATTCGCGCTCATAATCGGTCACCTTCATATTACCTTGTTTCAATTCCAAGAATTCCTTTCTCTTCTGGTCAATAAACCTCTGGCTGATGTACTTTTTACAAAATTCCTCCTGAAAGAAATCCCAAGTGACCCTCTCCTTTGGTACAATCGATACAAGTGTCTTCCACCAGTGGTAGGCTGAGTCTCTAAGAAGTGATACTACACATTTTATACATTCCTCAGGTGCACAAGATAATTCGTCAAAGACTCTGATAGTATTTTCTAACCAAAATTTTGCTCTTTCTGCATCATCATCTTTTGTTGCTCGGAACTCTTACTTGCCTTTTGTTTCCTGATTCTATCAACCGGTGGCTTTTCTCTTATCACTTTGTGCACTGTGATTGGGGAGCTTGAGCTACATGGGTAGCTTAAGAATCATGAGGGGTGGAGGTCTAATCTATGGGATTCGTGCTGAGCGAACTCGGCAAACCAATCATTCAAAGCTTGGAAGAGAGCTTCTCGAGTCACTCCTCCCGATCAATCACATACTAGCCTATTCTCGGATGATGCGCTTTGCTTCCGCGAGAACAGGCGCATTACTTTCTACATCATCATCACCAGGCTCGCTCGGGATCCATTACTATAAAACAAAATATTTAAAAATCGTCAGGAGTCGTCACACTATCAAAATACAGGTATGGCATGTATAGCTAGACTTTTACTCACACTAACTGTTTCGAGAATCGACTAAACCTACTCTGATACCAATAAATGTAATGCTCCCACGCCTAAAACCGTCACCGGAGTCAAGCTTGAGGTGTTACTAAACTTATCTTACCTTTTAAACAACTCTAAACCACTTATTTTAATTTTTGGAATAAACTATTTTTCTGCATCATGGTTGCTTAAAAATTCATTTCTCGAGTTTCAAAACTCGAAATTAAGATCTGTAAATTTTTCCTGAAACTAGACTCATATATATATCTACTAATTTTTTTATAGAATTTTTTACTTAGCCAATTAGTACATTTTATTAGTTAAAATTACCCCTGTTTCAGAATTCGACTGCACTGACCTCTACTTACTATGAACCACTGTTCTCCCTGTAAAAAATTCATATGACTATATTGTTTGTTTTCATTAAAACTAGATTCAACAAGGATTCTAACAATATAAAGTACACCACCTAATTATTTTTGTAAACTTTATGGTGAATTTCTAAATTTGAAACAGGGGATCCAGAAATTGCTCTAGACCTATTTCACTAAAACTTAGATATCTTATAAAATACAAAACCTTTACATGTTTTGCTTATTCCATATGAAAATAAACACAATGAGATTTAATTTCATATATTATTAACCATAAAACCATGTCTCTACGATTTTTAGTGATTTTTCAAAGTCACATAATTTCTGATACTTGAATCCATTTTTAAGTTACTTTCACATTTTTCATAGTTTTCATGTGATAGTTACTACTTAATCATACATACTATTAAACATGTATATCATCAGCCATTCTATTAGCTAATCATTAGCAAGTATTTACACATCATTCACTGATCATATCATATCAAAAGAATCTAAGTTCCTATACATGCTATACACAAAACGATACGTCTAACTATACCAATGTGATTCCTTCGATAGTGTGATCGGGTCTCCGACGTTTCCTTCGATCCCCGAGTGGCTTGATAAAAACTATAAGAAAAAGAAAATAAAGAGAGTAAGCACTAGGCTTAGTAAGCTTACAAGCAAATAAATTACAACATTCAACATAATGAATAATTATACATAATGTCACCTAGCCTCATAAACTTTCTTTACTTCTCATTTTCTACCTTCTTTTTTACTCATTTACCTTCTTTCTTACCTGACCTTTCACTATTCATAAATATAATCTACCTTCCCTTTTGCTGATAATTCACTGTAATTTAACATGTACAATGACCCGTTGAACCACTCGGAATACTAAGGATACTAGGGTCATTCCTGTCTATCAATATCCTGCCAATGCCATGTCTTCGAATGGACTTACATGAATTATTCCTGTCTCCAATGCCATATATATATCTAATATGGGCTTACATGGCTCATTCCTGTCTCCAAAGCCATATATCCGATATGGACTTACATGGCTCATTTACGTCTGTTGCTCATCTGTCAACCCCAATATCCTAACATTCCTAAGGTTCAAACGGGGCTTTCTAATGCTTTTTCTCTGTCACTTCGCCTGTAATTCGACTTTAAATATTCTCATAAAATAAGTATATAAATGCTAAAAATTGACAATAATAATGTAAAATAAAAGAATATTGCATTTATTTACTATAAACTTACCTCGATACAATATGTGACTAAACTTTACAATTTAGTCCTTTACTCAAACTTTGGAAAAATTACATTTTTGCCCCTAAACTTTTGCATATTTACACTTTTTCCCCAAATCTCGTAAATTAAACTTCAGCCTATTTTCTTATGTTTTATGACATGCTGATCGTTTTTCCCTTCTATAGCAAAATCAAATTCTCACTCTAACATATACTTATGACTATTAGGTATTTTTACCGATTAAGCCCTTTTACTCGTTTTTACCTAAAACCGAGTAGCACAAGTTGTCTAACATAATCTAAGACCTCATATTCTATCATAAAACATCAAAATAAACATTTTTCACCTATGGGTATTTTTCCAAATATGAACCCTAACTTAAATTATTGCTAGCATAAGCTTTATCGAGCTACCGGGACTCCGAAAACGTAAAGACTATTAAAAATGGGGCTTGGAATCACTTACTATGGAGCTTGAAAGCTTGAAACAAACCCTAGCTATGAAGAACCCTTGAAATTTCGTGCTAATGAAGAAGATGATGAATTTTGTGTTATTTTTCCCTTTTTATTTCATTTAAAATCCAAATGACCAAAATGCCCTTCCTTATTAAACTTTCAAAAATTCCATCCATGTCCTATTTTGTCCATGAACTTAGAAATTGGTCAAATTGTTATTTAAACCCTCCTAATTAATATTCCAAAGCAATTTCATACTAAAAACTTCTAGAATGCAAGTTTTGCAAATTGTTCGATTTAGTCCCTAATCTCAACTTAAGCACTTTATGCATAGAATTTCATCACGAAATTTTCACACAATCATGCAATCATATCATGAACCTCAAAATAATAATAAAATAAATTTTTCTACCTTAGATTTGTGATTTCACAACCACTGTTCCGTTTAGGCCCTATTTTGGGATGTTACACCTTGAATAAGAATTGACGAATTATTGAATCGTACACCTCGAGTGTACCACTTGAGCATCCATCAGAATTTCAATGATTCAATGGACATAAAATGCTTGAAATTTTATGAGAATTATAAGATGAAATGATAATGACTTGAAAAGAAATATTGCATGATGAGCTCATCTATGTTTACTTGATTGTTATGAGGATTTTTGGTGACTAACATGTTTGATTGAATACATTTCTTTAGGCAATATTGCTAATGAATGGAAAACTTGATATTGTATGCTTAGATTTAAATAACGGGATTGGTAAGTTTAGTTTCTATTATACAAACTTACTAAGCATGTCATGCTTACTCCATTTTATTTTCCCTATTTTATAGTGCTCGGAAGCTCGCGAAGGTTAGAAGATCACTGGAGCATCGTCACACTATCAACTAGCTTATTTTGGGTATACATAGTAAAATCATTTTGGTATAATGGCATTTATAGGACAACTTGGCCATTAGTGGCATGAAAATGATGTTTTGTAACCTAGCCATTGGAATGGCTAGTAATGGCTTATTTTGGTATGATTAAGTAGGTTATTATGATATATTCATATGTGATATGCTAAGTATATGTGATCAAATGATGTTAATGCCTAAGTTAATCCAAGATAAGTTTATAAACACATATGCATGTAATGGTATGCCATGATGAATGATGAAATTGTTTAATTTGAATGCTTGGATTGGTTGGTATTGTATGTGTGTTTCAAGTACAGGTCTTGGGTGAAATTTTGGGTGAGAAATGAAGCTAGAAATGGCTTCATTTTGTCCACACGGGCGTGTGTCTAAACTGTGTGTGACACACAGTTTGGTAACATGGGCATGTGGTTAAGTCGTGTGTCCCCTACACCTTAATTTTGAGAAACAAATGCTCAAAATTGAGCACACGGGTGTGTGTCTCACCCGTATGTGCTAAACGGCCTAGAACACGAGCGTGTGTCTTGGTCGTGTGAAACCTACACCTAATTTTGAATTAAATTAATTAAGCACATGGCCTAGCACACAGGCGTGTGGCATGGCCATGTGCACAAGTCAGAGAGTTACACGGGGTTGAACACGACCTCTAGCATGGGCATGTCCCAAGGTCACACAGTCGTGTTCCTTGGACCACACGGGTGTGTGAGCTCTGCAACTTGGAAAATTTTTATAATTTCACAAAAAATTCCTAGAGCTCCCAATTTAGTCCCGACTCGATTCTTATGCTCGTATTGGGCCTCGAGGGTTCAATTAAGGGATATTTTGAATGATATCGGTTAATGAATAGTAATTTACATAAATTATTTGTAAAATGTTCTGAAAGTTTTGGTAATGCTTTGAAACCCTATTTCGACGATGGATACAGGTTAGGGGTGTTACAAGTACTATGTTATACGAACTTACTAAGCATTTTATGCTTACTTAGTTTTATTTCCCTGTTATAGAGTAAGTCAGAAGCTCATTGTATTGGAAGCTTGGCGGAGATCACTCACACTATCTATCGGCCCATATCGATATATATATGGTAAAGCAATTATGGTTACAATGGCATGTATAGGTTATACTGGTCATATTGGCATGTAAATGTAAATGATTATTGAAATCTAGCCATTGGAATGGCTAATGATGATTATGTTTTGTTATAAGTATGTATGTATTAAGTTCATTTTATGGATAACATAAGTGTTTATTATTGATTGATTGAGAAAGGTTAAATGAGTATGCTTATGAAAGGTAAGATTAAAAACATGAATTCATGTAACAATATATCATGTTAGATGCTATAAATTGCTTGGATTCAATGCTTGGAATTGGTTGGTATTTGGATGTGAGTTTGGTGCAGGAATTTGGTGTGATTTTGGGTGAGAAATGAAGCTAGGAATGGCTGTATTTTCTCCATGTCGGCAGATACACGGGCGTGTGTCTAGACCGTGTGTGACACACGGCCTGGTACATGGGCATGTGGTTAGGCTGTGTGTCCCCTGCACCTTAATTTCGAGAGAACAGAATGCTCAGAATTGAGCACACATGTGTGTGTCTTAGCCGTGTGTGCTACACGGCCTAGAACACGGGCGTATGTCTTGGCCGTGTGAAACCTGTACCTAATTTTGAAAGAATTTAATTAACCACACAGCCTAGCATATGGACGTGTGGCATGGCCATGTGCACAAGTTAGAGAGTTACACGGGGTCGAACACGACCTGTAGCATAAGCATGACCTAGGGTCACACGGGCGTATCCCTCGGACCACACTGGCATGTGTGCCCTGTAACTTGAAATTTTTTTGAAATTTCGCGAAAAATTCTTGGAGTCTCCGATTAAGTCCTGACTCGATTCTAATGCTCGTATTGGGCCTTGGGGGTCCATTTAAAGGACGTTATGAATGATTTCAAAAAATGAATAGTTATTGACTTGAAATATTTGAAAATGTTCTGAAAAATTTTGGTAACGCTCCGTAACCCTGTTCCGGTGACGGATATAGGTCAGGGGTGTTACATGTAGAAGGAGCTTAAAAGTTGAATGTAGCCTCAAACTGATCTGAAGTTACTTCAGTAATCTTTTGCTATTCCGAAACAACTACAGTCTCATGTATATTGTGATTTCATCGTGATGTCGCAAATTTCCTTATCATGATATCGACTATGTTCGTCGTGTTGTCATGACATCGTTGGTTGTGACATTTAAACGTCACCGTCTGATTTTGGCTTCGGCTCCACCTTACCTAGGACACCCTATTTTGTTTTGTCATTTTGAACAGATGGCTCTTTTCTCATATGAAGCATTGCAGTTTCATCAAATGTAATATCTTTACCCACACTCGTTTTATCTGTTTCTGGGAACTATAACTTAAAAACCTTTAACACTAGAAGTAAAACCTAGAAATATACATCTCACAGCCTTTGGTTCAAACTTTCCCTAACTAACTCATTCATAATCATGACTACCGAATACTCTAAGGTTAGAGTAATCTAGAGGATTACTTAACCATATCTTTTTAGGAGCCTTTTCATCCAATGCTCGGTGTGGGGACCAGCTCACCAAATAGCTTTCGAAGTTGACAGCTTTTGCCTAAAACTCCTCTTCTAAGCTTACGTTGGAAAGCATATACTACTTTACAAAATAAACCAAATCTTCTCTCAAGTTTTGTTCATCCTTTCAACAACACCATTTTGCTGCGGGGTACCAACAATTGTGCGATGTCTTTCAATTTCTTCTTGTTTGCAGTAATTATAAAACTCAATTGAATAGAACTTGAGACCGTTATCCATTTTTAACCGCTTTATGGACTTCTCAGTCTTTTTTTCTAGTAAGGTCTTCCACTACTTAAAGATCCCGAAGAATTCAATCTTGTACTTACAAAATAAACCAAACTTCTCTAGAGTGGTTGTCAATAAAAGTTAGGAGATATCTGCTACCTCCTATGGAGGTGACTTGAGCTGGTCCCCATAGATTAGAATGTATATAGTTAAGGTCCCTTTTGTCTTGTGCATTTTCGAATCAAAGCTGACTCGTGTCTGCTTCCCATAAATGAAGTGCTCAAAGAAATCTAACTTTCCAAATTTGGTGCATGTGAGAAGACCTCTTTTACTCAAAATGGTTATACATTTCTTTCCATGTGAGCCCTTTTTGCGACGTGGCGACTATTTTAGCTCTACTTCTGTAATTGCTGCCGCACCGATCACGATTGAACCTTGTAGAATGTATAGGCTCTCGATTTTTTGTCCTCTCATCAAAGCAGAAGCTCCACGAGATATCTTGATGCCTTTTGACTCGATGATGATCCTACAACCATTCAAGTATAAGATACCTACAGAGATGAAATTTTTCTTTAAATCAGGAACATGTCCGACATCTAACAGTGTTCTCATAATTTTGTCATGCATTTTGATCTGAACCGTACCAATACCATTTATTTTACAGGGTAAATTGTTCCCCATAAGCACAATTCTACATTTAATTGAACTATATGTGGAGAACCAAACCTTGTTGAGATATATATATATGATAGAAACATACTAAATCCAAGATCTACTCAGACGTAAGCTTAGACCTTTTGGTTGTAAACACTAGTAATAAACCATCACATTTTTCTTCGGCTACACTAGCATCAGCTACCTTAGCTTTATGTTTCCCTTTCTCGTCATTTTCGATAGCCTTTTTTGTTTTTATTTTTCAGTTCATAACATTATGCCTTAATGTAGCCTAACTTTTTGCAGTAGCTAAAGGTCTTATCTTAGTTCTTTGACCTCGATTTTGACCTAGATCTTCCTTGACCTGAATCCTTAAATTATTGCCTTCCTCTTGCAATCAAAACAAGGCTTTCCCATATGACTTATTCTTCGAACCTAACTCGTTGTCGAGTTTGCCTTTGCTCAATAAGTTTCTCTTCACGTCCTCAGATGAGAGTTTTTTCTACCATAAATTAGGGTTTCCTTGAAAGTTTTTTATAAAGGCGGCAAATAACACATTAATAGCATAACCTAATCTTCATCATCTATATTGGCCTTGACATTCTTTAGGCCATTTAGGAGAGTAATAAATTCACTGATGTGAGCCCTAATAAACTCACCTTTGGCCATACGAAACGTGTATAAGTGTTGTTTCAACACCAAACGATTTGCCAGGGACTTTGTCATGTAATGTGCTTCTAATTTCTTCCATAAGGCAGATGTCGTTTTCTTCATGAGCACATCCTGCAACACATTGTTTGTAAGACATAGTTGAATTGCAGATAAGGCTTTCTCACCAATCTCTTCCCATTCTAACTGGTCTAGATTTTTGGGTTTTTACCTAGTAACGACCATTTTTAAGTTGTTCTGAACTAGAATTGTCGTCATCTGAACTTGGCACAAACTAAAATTTGAGTTCCCATCGAACTTTTTGATATTGAATCTCTTTGTCTCCATCTCTAAACGGGTTGATTGCAGAATTGTAACCAAGCTTTGATACTGTTTTGTTGGGGATAGACCCGTATAAGCAACAGACAAGAACGAAAAGAGAAAAGAAAATTGGGCACATGAATGTTTATGTGGAAAAACTCCTCCAATGAGGATGATAAAAATCACAATAAAAGAAAAATTTACTTATCGGAAAACAAACAAAGAGTACAAGATGGATAAAATCAAAACAATACCCTTAACTCGATAAAAAAAGCTCTTTAAAAACTCTCTCAAAGAATTAATATTTTCTTCTTCTTTTCTTCTCATAATTTTTAAGATTACTAATGCCCCATTTATAGGCTAAATTTGGAGAGCTAATATGACTAAAGTATCCTAGATTAATCTGAGGTCCATTGGGAAAAGATAGCAGAGTTTAACTAGGAGAAAAGACCAGATTTATGTGGGAACACATTGCGACATCGTGACGTCGTCCATCGTGTCGTCGAGATATTGTGCTTTGCCTCATCTTGACGTTGATCCCATTTCGACTCTGGTTTATTTGAAAATACAAGGCACAATCCACACAAACAATGAACCTAAAAAATGAAGATGAAAAATGATTGGTAGAGTTCAATAACCTTTATCAAGATTAATTTTTTTATTAGCTGATTTATATATGTTAATAAAAAATAAGACACAATAATATGTGATTGAGTTATAGTAATGTTATTTAAAATTTACTTTAAATAATTATATTTTTGAAAAGCATAAGTTTTTAAAAGAAATTGATAGACAATAGCAGGTAATGAAGTTACAACACCAATGGTTTCTATTCAAGTTATTAAAATCAGGTTTAAGATTTCATCCATAAAAAAAAAAAAATTAGAAGATTCTCAAGAGTTGAATGAAAATAGAATTGTATCAAATACATTCAAACATTAAAAAAGAAAATTAGGATTCAAAATTTATTTGAATTTTTGAACATTTAAAATTTATACTTATATTTCATATATCTATGTACTTTTTTTTGGAAAAATAAATATTTTAATTAGATTTAAGATATCAAATGCTAATAGCTTCACCAACTTGGCAAAACTTGGGTTAACAACAAATGATGATCGATTTTGGGTGTAGGACTATGCAAGTATATATATAATTATAAAATACAATCTTTGAAAATTTATAGCAGACAGGATTCTTAAAACAATAAGATCAATACTTTTATTGATGTAAATAAAAAATTAAAACAAATAACAATATCATACACAATTCATAATAAAATAGAAAATCTTCGAGAGCCATTATTAGAAGGGTTTCATTTCAAGCAACTTTAAAATAAAATGAATCATTTTTATATAATGGTCCAAGAACACTCAAAAACATTTAAAAATATAAACAAGTTGATATAGAAGTAACTAAACTAAGATAATAAATATTAAAAAAACAAACAATGAGATAAATTTTTAAAAGCATGCGGCACTAAATCAAATCCAATTAAAAATATGACTACTTTTAGAGAAAAAAATTTAAATTCAATTAAGAAGAAATTTATTGATTCACATGCAATAAAAATATATGAAAGTATTTATAGATTAAAAGAAATAGAATGATAACTTAAATTGATATAATCATTAAGGAAAAAAAATATTGTTTTACTAAAAAAACATTTAGTAAAAGCATTCTAATTTTAGTTATATTAGTTAAATAGCTAATAACCCCAAAAAATTCATCATTTTAGTTGGAAAAAAAGCAAATCGAATAATTTAATTTTCATAAAGAAATATAAAAAAAATATAGGTAAAAAAATAAAGAATACATCCTAGTTACTTGTGAGGATAATATCAATACATTTCTTAAACCAAATGCAAAAACAAAACCAATAATGTTATCATATATAATTTTAAATAAAAAGATAACTAGAAATAAAAGAAAAAAACCTCCAAATAATAGTCATTAGGATGCTTTCACTTGGAAACAACTTTCCAATGTTTTGCTCTTTCAACAATGGATCTTGCAAATAAAATAATACAATCAACAAAGTTGAAGTTACACAATGTTTCTATTAGAGTTTATATGACCCGAATCCCGTCATTTGTTGAAGAAATAAATGCAGTAGCAAAACAAGGGGATCAGTATGATCCTCATTAAGCATAAAACTGGATTGGGGTTGAGATTGGGGTTGCAAAGGCTCTAGCCCTCACGATATAGACCATGCCACACAAGTAGAACCCGTATAGAACTACACTTCTTCTATTTGACATTGATTAGAATAAGGTTTTTTAATATTTAAATAGATGTAGTCGAAACTTCTCTTATATCATTCAGTTTTCAACATTAGTGAATTTCTCCTCCTCTGCAATTGGTTTTTCCCAAAAAAGATTTTCACGTAAAATCTCAGTATTTTTATTGCTTTGTGATCGTTCTATTGTCATTATTGACGTCTATTATAATAAACTAGTATTAGAGCTTTTCGGGTTGCTTGTCTTGATCACGGTAATGGCGACAATGAAGTATGATATTCTATTGTTGGACCGCAACACCAAATACGCGTTGTGCCAGGTAAAGATGCAGACAGTTCTTGTGCAGATAGATTTGGACGATGCTCTGCTAAGGTTACATAAGAGGCCTTCGACATTGACGCCTGGAGAGAAGAAGCGTAAAGATAAAAAGGCTTTAACACAATTACATCTGCATTTGTCAAATGAAATTCTACAGGACGTGTTGAAGGAGAAGACTGTCGCTGTGTTATGGGCAAAGCTGGAGGAGCTATGTGTCATGTGTAAAATGGTGTGCGATTTTTGTGTAAGTATACATGTCGGTTCAAGTAGTAAAAGGGTAAGTAAGTATCGTTCCCACAAGGATCGGATTAATGCACAAAATTGGTCAAATTATCTTAATATGGTCAAGTTAATGCTATAGTAAAATGATTGAAGGAAATGTTATGGCAAAAACTAAGGTAAATATGTGATGATGGGTAAATAACTGGAATTTCTATGGCAAAGGTGATAACAGAAATGTAAATATGGGAACTATTACGTGAATAATATATAAATGAACAAATAATCAACCAAGAATGCTAGGGTAAAGATATTTTGGCAGAGAATCAAGTATAGTGTCTACGATATTTATATGGAAGGTTGGGATTACTTGGAATCAACCTTACTGGCAATAATGCCGTGGTAAAATCCTGATTAACTTACTGTACAGAAGAGTCCTAGAGTGGCTTGCTTCTTTTAGGGGCAAAACCTCAAGTCACTATCCTTGCTCATACAGGGTCTTATTACAGTAAAATGTGTAATTCCTTCTTTATGACGCAAGCATCATTTGAATGTTGCTCATGACATCCAATATTAGTTAAGTAATCTAACCTTTCTTACATTAAATAAACTTAACAAGAATAATATGCCATCGACTATTCCTAGGGATTGCACTTAAACAATTGAATGAGTAGTAAAATAATCTTATTTATACCATGGAAACTTAAAACAGTTAAGTATCATCAAAATAACCTCAACTCGATGATATTTAACCTATCGGTTGGAACATATAATTCCAAACCATCACCATTGTTTACGACCAAATAATTTCACAAGAGAGCACTAAGGAAATAAAGGAAGAACGTCGGGAAAACAACTTTCGATGGTCCACACTTTAGCAGCACAGTCATGTGTTTACTGAGAGGATGACTTCCTCTTCCACTCGAGATCTCATACCCTTCTACTTCTTTTCAGGATTCCTTTTGAGGTTCCTTTCATCATTCTTTTATAGATAGGGTTCAGTTAATCAGTTTGTGTTAATTTTCTCCTCTTTTCTAGGGTGATTTACCTGGTACAAGTTTAAATTTCAAATTGAAATAGCTACGTGTGCAATGTTTGACTCAATTTTTCTAACATTGCTGCTACACTTGTACTGGCATATCATCTACACTTTGCCCTAGTAAAACTTCACTCTTTTATTTCTTTTCTCAAAAACCTATTCCTTTCTACCACCACACAAAACTTCCACAAAAACCAATTAAAAGCACAAAATAACTCAACATAGAGCCCAAGTCCGATTGTAAATATAACAAATGCTAATAAAAATGCCCTAAAATGCAACAAAATATACTTAAGTACAAACAATTAGCTAAGTCAAAAGATAGAAAATATAACTCTTTTCAAGAGTTATCGCTATGCATGTCGAAAACCCTATCTAGCAAGTTGCATCTTAAGCATCGTCTTTATTTTCATCATTTGGAAGAACATCTGTGCTTGAACACTTAACTGTGTTTAAAGAAATTATCTTAGACTTAGAGGCCATGGAGGTTCAGTATGATAAAGAATATTTAGGGTTAGTTCTACTTTGTTCGTTGCCCTCGTCTTATTCAACCTTTAGAGATATGATTTTGTATAGTCGTGAATCTCTCAGAATTGATGAAGTCTATGCTTTATTAGCCTCGTATGACAATATGAAGCATCTTGTGGCTGAATCCGACTCTTAAGGAGAGGGTTTCATTGTTTGTGGGAGACAAGAACAAAATACTGATGATAATCGTGGGAGGAAACATGGGTGAAATTCTCGTAGTAAATCTAAAGGTAGATTGAGATCTTCAAATAGAGGTAAAACCTGTAACTTTTGTAAGAACAAAGGGCACATTAAGTCTAAGTGCTATAAGTTGCAAAAAAAATCAAGAGGAAGGCTGCAAATCGAAGCAAAAAATAGCCAGAACAATCTAGTGAAACTGATGTAGTAGAAGACTACAGTAATGGTGAACTCCTAGTTGCTTCTACAAACAATTCTAAAGTGAGCAAGGAGTGGATCCTCTATTCTAGTTGCACCTTCCATATAAGTCTCAATCAGGATTGGTTTACAATGTATGAAATGGTGTTTGAAAGTGTTGTTTGATGGCAAATAATGCTTCTGTAACACCCTTAACCTGTATCCGTCGCCGAAACAGGGTTACGGAGCATTACCAAAGGTTACAGTATAATTACAGATATTTCACATCACTTACTATTCATGTCCGATACTAATCATATTGTCCCTTGAATTGGCCCTCGAGGCCCAAAATAAACATTAGAATCAAATCAGGACTTAATCGGGATCTTAGAAAAATTTTCATGAAATTTTAAAATTTTTCCTAGATGCAGGACTCACACGTCCGTGTGGCCAAGGGACACGCCTGTGTGACTCTATGACACGCCTGTACATCAACCTTGTCATGCCCCGTGTAACTCTCTGACTTGCGTCACACGGCCAAGTCACATGTCCGTGCTGAGGCACATGCCCATGTCTCTGCCCGTGTGCTCAATTCTGAGCATTTTGTTTCTAAAATTCAAGATGCAACGGACACACTGCCAGACCACACACCCATGTGCTAAACGGTGTGTCACACACGCTCAAGACACTCGTGTCTACCCGTGTGGACAAAATAAAGCCATTTCCTAGCTTTATTTTTAACCCCCTTTTAGCCTTGCACCTACACTAACACTTATACACAATTTATCACATTCACCAACCATATTTTAATACCAAAATTTAAGTCTTATATATGTCAATTTATACTCATATTTATCTAGATACCATGTTCACATTTGTGCATATTGTATCAAATATGTTAATTTAATTCATTCATACATATCTCATTGTGATTTCTATTAATCAATCATTTTCAAACATATACCATGATATAGTCTTTTATGCAAAAACACCAAACCATGTTCATAACTAGCCATTCCAATAGCTTGTCATTAACAAATATTTACATGCCATTCCTTGGCCAATTTAACCTATACATGCCATTATAACCACAATTGTTTTACCTTATATATCAAATTGAGTCGATGGATAGTGTGAGTGATCTCCGTCGAGCTTCCAATCCAACGAGCTTCTGATTTACTATAGAATAGGGAAAAATAAATTAGAGTAAGCATATAATGCTTAGTACATCCGTATAACTTGGTAATTAACTTACCAACTATCCATATTAAAGATAAACATGTAAATCACAATCAACCATTCGATCCCAAGCCCTAACACATATTCTCATCACCCTTGTTAGTAACTTATTTCATATAAACATCAAGAAACACATATATGAACTCAATGATATTTGGGTTCTCATACACATATGTTTTTCACATCATGTATTCATATAACATATATACAAATTATTTTCATATTTTTCGGGTACATTCTATAATAATTCACCTCGAGTTTTAGTATATTTCATGTCACAACTTTGCTCATTATTCAACTGAAATATTGATAATCACACAGATAATACACTCAAGATGTACAAATCTATTCTCATAGATGAATATATTCATCAAACAAATTTCCATGTTCATATATCATAATTTCATACTTCCATATTTCATAAAACATCATTTTCATATACTTCAGACAGATACATGTAAAAACTTATTTCTTTTCATGTCAAGATTTTATCCGTTGAATTATTGAAAATACCAATGGATACTTAGGTAGTACACGCAAAGAGTATAAATCAGTAAATCTGTCAATTCATATTCAGGAGTACCCATTTGGGCACTTAATCAGGAAACACACTCTCGAGCCACATATCGTATAATAGGATTACCAGTCCAGGCTAAATCCTGTCTCCTTCATATGCTCACGAGAGCTTAATTAGGATTACCAATCCAGGCTAAATCCTAATTGTAACATATGCTCGAGAGGGATTATATCAGGATTACCCGTTCGGGCTAAATCCTATGTGTAATGAGATCAATAGTATTACTCGTCCGGGCTAAATACCGTTAGCAACAAATGCAAGACCTCTTTCATTTCGGCAAATCACATATCCACTGATTTTACATTTATTCAATCGAAATTTTGACATTTATTAGGAAATTTTCAGGTATGTGATCAATCTCATATATTTATGCATTTATGAAATTCAAATGTTCACATTCAACTCAAGCATAAAAATAACATTTTTATCATTTATCACTTATCGGGTATTATCATTTATTTCAAGCACTTTCATTTATTGGACTTTAACGAATATGTGATCATTTCACATATTTATGGCATTTATACAATTTACATACACAACATTCAATTCAAGAATATAAACATATACAATTTAGTTATACAAACTTACCTCAATAAGTGTTCGTATACATATAGTCTACTAATTTGACATTCTCTTTTCCTCATTCTAACTCCATATTCGGTTTATTCGGATCTATACGAGTAAATTTAATATCAATTTAATGTAATTCATACTCAATTTATTCCAATTTACACTTTAGGAAAAAATACCATTTTGCCCCTAAACTTTTAATAAATGACGATTTCGTCCCTAGACTCAGAAAATAAAATTCATGCAATTTAACCCTTGTTCTGAGCCTAACCAAATTTTTCATGTAATATTTACAGCCCATATATTTCATAAAAATCAGAATTTTTCTATGGATTTCTCATTTTTAAAATTTAGTCCCAAAATCAAAATTTCATTAAACTTCACTTTGTAAAAGTTGTTTATCTATCAACAGCCTTTCATTTTCTACCATAAATTTCATAATTTTAGCATATTCATCCATGGTAAAAATTCTATTCTTTGATATCTTTTCAAATTGATCCCCAAAGTAAATAGATTAAGTTACCCCAATCTCAAAAATATAAAAATTATTAAAAACAGGGCTTGAATACTTACCTAATTTGACCAAGAAAGTTTACTTTCTCTTTCCTAGGGTTTCCATGCAAAATATTTGGGGAAAATGATGATAAATGATGACATTTTCATCTTTTATTATTTGTCACCTTTATTTTTTATTCTTCCAATTTTGTCCTTTTCTTTAATTTTATTTTCCATGGATGGATCATCATCCTTAATGACTAAGCATTTTTAGTGGTCTAATTGCCATATAAGGACGTCCAATTTAAATTTATATAGCTATTTAATCCCTTTAGCTATTAGAACTCAACTTTTGCACCTTGTGCAATTTGGTCCTTTATCAACTTAAGCATGTAATCAATAAAATTTCTTTACGAAATTTTTATGAAATTTTCACACAACATTATTATCATATTATAGACCATAAAATAATATTAAAATAAATTTTCTTTTCAGAATCGGATTTGTGGTCCCGAAACCACTATTCTGATTTCTCTAAAAATGAGCTGTTACAACTTCATGTAGAATTGCAGGTATTGGCATGATCAAAATTAAGATGTTCGATGGAGTCGTCAGAACACTTAGTGACATACGAAATGTGCCAAAATTGAAGAGAAATATGATTTTGCTGAGTATTCTTGATTCAAAAGGTTACAAGAACACAGCTGAAAGTAGGTTTCTAAAGATTAGCAAGGGCTCCCTCGTGGTGATGAAAGGGCAAAGAAAGACTGCCAAGTTCTATGTTTTGTAGTGTTCAACTGTCACTGGTGATGCAACCGGTGCTTCCTCTTCTTTTTTAAATGATGATGTTACTAGACTTTGGCATATGTGTCTAGGGCATATAAGTGAGAACGACATGGTAGAATTAAGCAAAAGAGGACTTCTTGATGGATAAGACATTAACAAACTGAATTTTTGTGAGAACTGTGTATTTGGAAATAAAAAGAGAGTTTGATTCACTGAAGGAATCCATAACATGAAGGGAACACTAGATTATATTCATTCTGATCTCTGGGACCATCTAGAGTGCCTTCGAGGGGTGGTACTAATTATATACTGACGATCATTGATTATTTTTCTAGAAAAGTTTGAGCATTCTTCCTAAAATAGAAAAGTGATGTGTTGTCCACGTTTAAGAATTGGAAGACTATGATCGAGAAGTAGACAGGAAGACAGATAAAACATCTCCACACAGATAATGGCTTGGAATTCTATTCTGATGAGTTTAATGAATTGTGTAAATTAGAAAGGATCGTGATACACTTGACAGTTTGCCAAACTCCAAAGAAAAAAGGTGTTGCAAAGCGAATGAATAGAATAATCATGGAAAAGGTTCAATGTATATTGTTAAATTATTTTTTACCAAAGTCATTTTGGGCTGAAGCAGCCTCTACTACATGTTTTCTTATTAACCAGTCTCTGTCTGTTGCCATTGAGAAAAAGATTCCACAAGAGGTATGGTCTGGTACTCCTGGTGATTATTCTAATTTGAAGATTTTTGGGAGTCCTGTATATGCTCATGTTGATAATGGTAAATAGGAACCTAGATCTATTAAGTGTGTTTTTCTTGGGTATAAGGTTGGTGTTAAAGGGTATAAGTTACAGTGTCTTGAAAATAGAAAAGTTTTGATTAGTAGAGATGTTATCTTTGATGAAACTGCTATGCTGCCTAACTTACCTCGTAAAGACTCTTTCGATAAAGACCATCAGAAATCAAACACATATGTAAAGCAGGTGAAGCTTCAGATTGATCCATGATCTACGACAGAGTCTACTACTCAGGTTAGTACAAAAACTCAGAGTAAAGTTGCTTCTTCTCCACTATCAGCATCATAATATTCTATTACCAAGAATAAAGCTAGAAGAGGAATTAAACCTCCAAAGAGGTTCGCTAAGGCTGATTTAGTTACTTATACTTTAAATATTGTTGAAGATATAGATGCAAATTAAAAAACATCTACTTATTCCGAGGCAGTTAGCTATGAAGATTCAAGAAAATGGATGATTGACATACAAGAAGAGATGGAATCACTCCATAAGAATAGAACGTGGGACCTAGTGAAGCTTCCTAAGGGTAAAAAGGCAGTTCATTATAAATAGGTGTTCAAGAAGAAAGAATTGATTCTAGGAGTTGAAGAACTTAGGTATGAAGTAAGGCTTGTTGTAAAAGGTTACAGTCAAGTTCCAGGTGTAGACTCCACGACGTGTTTTCTCCAGTTGTTAAGCATAGTTTGATTGGAGCCTTGCTTGGTATTGTGGCCATTTATGATTTGAAGCTTGAGTAGCTAGATGTGAAAACAACATTCTTGCATGGAGAACTTGAAAAAGATATTTACATGAAATAACCAGAGAGAGCTTTATAGTCTTAAAAAAGGAAGATTATGTTTGCTTGCTGAAAAAGTCTCTTTATGGCCTGAAATAGTCACTTAGGTAGTCGTACAAGAGGTTTGATTAATTTATGACTACTTGTGATTTCAAAAGAAGCAGTTTTGACAGTTGTGTTTATTTTAAGAAAAATTGTAATGGTTCATCTATATATATACCCCTCTATGTTGATTACATGTTGATAGCAAATGAAGAGAAAAGAGAAATAAGAAAGGTCAACGCCTAACTTAGTAAAGAATTTGAGATGAAAGATTTGGGAGTAGCAAAGAAGATACTTGGGAGGGAGATTCTCAGATATAGAAAATCATGTAAATTGTACTAAGTTAGAAAGGGTAGATTGAGAAAGTTTTTTACAGGTTCAATATTCAGAGTGCCAAGCCTATTAGTACTCTGTTAGAGCCCACTTTAGACTTTCATCGGCTTTGTCTCTGCAACTAGATTATGAGATTGATTACATGTTATTTGTTTCATACTCTAGTGTAGTAGGATCTCTCATGTATGTTATGGTTTGCTCACTTCCAGATTTATCATATGTAGTTAGTGCAATTAGTAGATACATGGCGAATCTCGGTAAAGAACATTGGAAAGCAGTTCAGTGGATTTTCAAATAGTTATGAGGTACTATTTTTATAGTTTCGAAGAACTAGAGACAGATTCATTGGGTATGTTGATTTTGATTTTACTGGAGACCTTGATAAAAAAAGATCTTTCATAAGTATGTCTTTACTATTGGAGGTTTCGCAATCAGTTAAAAAGGCACTTTGCAGAGTATAGTTGTTTTGTCTACTACTAAAGCTGATTATATGACGATTACTGAGGCTTGTAAAGAAGCTATTTGGTTAAAGGGACTTTTTGGTGAACTCAATAAAGACCTTCAAATCAATTGTTCATTGTTTGAGCATTGCGACTTGGTTTGTGTTCATTGTTGAAAAATACCCCTTTAGGGGTTTTCTGGAAGAGGTGGAGAATTAGTTCCTTGAGAATTCATGTCGAGGTGGAGATTTTTTGAGTATGTGTGTCCCGAATCTTACCACTTGTTGAAGAAATAAATATAGTGGAAAAATAAGGGGATTAGTATACTAATCCCCAATAAGCATAAAACTGGATAGGGGTTGCTACCGTGGGTGTGGGGCTTCAGCCCCCGCGGTACGGACCATGCCGCACAAGTTAGAATTCATATAAAACTACACTTCTTCTATATGACATTGATTAGAATAAAGTTTTTAAATTTTTAAATAGATGTAGTTGAAACTCCTATTGTATCATTCAGTTTTCAACATTAGTTTCTCCTCCTCTACCCATGGGTTTTCCCCAGAAGGGTTTCCATGTAAAATCTGTGTGTTTTATTTTTCCCTTTCATATTATTTTGCGATTGTCGAAACCATTTTTAATTTTAAAAAAGGGGATCGACTTTGGTTTTGAAAAACAAAAAAAATGGAGTCGCCACCAATCCTTTTTATTAGGTGTGATCGGATCACCTTAAATTAATCATTTTAATAAAATTTTAAATTTACTAAAATGATAATTTTTGGTCTACAAAATTAAGAAAACGAGTTCGGGAGTCGGTTACATACGAGGAAAGATTAGCACCCTCGTAACGCCCAAAATTGGTACCAAATTGGTTAATTAATGTCTTAATGTCAAAAATTGAAATTTTAAAAAGATTTTAAAATACGATCCCTTGCCTGTTAATGTTAATTTTACAAAAATGTTCAAATAAATCGAAGCGGATGCTAAAGACCTTCTTATCCCGAAGTAATAAAATGTCACATCCAGCACGTTAGGACACGTCAGTTTAAACCCTCGAAAATAAGCTTGCTTTTTGATTTTCAAAGCTCATGCATTTTACTTTTAAAAGGGTATTCAATTATTTTTGTTAAACGAGAAAAATCGAAACCCAGTAAGTTAGGGCACGTTTTCTCAAATTTCCAAACACGAAATATTGCCCCCTTTTTTTAATGAAGACAACACGGACGAAATTTTAAAAAGGGTATTTGGTTGTTTGGTCAAACGAAAAATCGAAACCCAGCACGTCAGGGCACGATTCCTCGAATTTCCAAAATACAAAATATTGCCTTATTTAGAAAATTTTGAAATATAGCGAGTATAATATTTAACGATGTACGTTATTTTGTTTGGAGTAGAATAAAATGGTCCATATTGGATAAGCATGTTGAAGCTTAATACACGATACAATGACATGAAATAAGATTATAATAATGTGCATGTAATAAATGGATTATAGCAATGAACACGTAACATGTAGCATTTTAATATTGATCATCAAAGAAAGACAAAGTAAAAACCCTAAAGCAATTTAAAATAATTAACATAAGAAAACAATCCAAAATAATAATATATATATGACAACTTAAAGCAAATAATAGATAAACAATTTAAGAATAATATATAATAAGATTATTTAAAATAGATACTATATGAATCAGTTTAAGGCAAAATGAAATGATGTCGATAGTAATAGAAATAATAATAATAATATGTTAATGATAACAATAAATAATAATAGTAATAATAACAATATATGTAGTAGAAAAACATAAATAATCTATTTTAAAAAAAATATATATATGAGGGATAATAAATAGATGGATGAATAAATAACAATAATAATAATAATAATAATAATAATAATAATAATAATAATAATAATAATAATAATAATAATAATAATAGAAATAATAATGACAGCAATATGTCTTGCGCAAATGAAAGAATATAAACATTTTAAAATGTAAAAATAATAGATGAATAAATGAATACATAAATAAGTACATAAATAAAATAAATATTCATGATATTAAATCTAAAATATTTTACAAAGTAAAAGAATAATAAACAGATAAATATAATGTGTACATTAAGTTAGGTACTTCCTTTTAAAATGAATAATACATAAATAATTGAACAAATATAAAATGTGAAATTAATCAAGTAAAAGACTGAATTGAAACTCAAGCGGAAGTAAAGGTATAAATTGCAATAAAATAAATAACAAAACCTAAATAAGGACTTAAACAGAACGCGCGCAAAAGGGGGGGGAGTCGATCGAGAAATTGTCCCAGGCCCTCTAAACGCACCGTTTCAACAGGGGCTAAAATGAAACGAAAGTAAAATTACAGGGGCAAAATTAAAGAAAAAAGAAATAGAATAGGACCCCATTGAACTAAGCCTCAAAAGCGGAAGGACTGAGGGCGCAAATATACCTTCAGTCCCAGAACACGCGGATCCTAGGCGGTTCACGGTTGGGTCGGGTCATTTCATTAAAATGGCACCGTTTTAAGGTCATTGAAATGACCTAAAACTACGCCGTTTTAATCATGCTATAAAACCCCAAAATTTTTTAAAAAATCATCATTTCTTCCTACTTTTAGAAAAAAAAAGAGAAAAGGGGGAGAGAAATTCTCTCTGGGCGATCCACCTCCGGCAATCGGGCCACCGTCCGTCCGTCGCCAACGACCGCCGTGCACGGCGACCGGAGGTGTAAAAATGGCCCATTTTAATCCCCTTTTCCTCTTCTCCCCTTTTTTAAAATAGATTTAAGCTATATTTTTTTTAAAAGAAGAAAACACATCAAAAAGAAACAATGGTTGAATCGCAAGGGGAGAAGATTCCCGTTTTCGCCGCTCCTCTGACCTTCGTCAGAACTCGAGTGGGTTTTGTGACGTTTGGGTCACTGGAGGTTCTCAACCGCATGGAGAATGAACCACGGTAAGATTATATTATTATTTATGCTTCTATTTCGAATCAAAAATCAAAATAAAGAAATGAGGCACCTTCTTTTTTTTGAAATGTTTGCTTTCGATTATTTTTTTTAGAGTCTCCATAAAAAAGTTACATCCAAGTTCCTGTGGCTATATAGCCGAATACAAAAGGTTTTTAGTCCACTGTTTTCTATTGTTTGCATTTATCTCTGCTACTATTTCTTTGCCTTGCTGCTGTGCTCTATTTTTTCTTTCCTTTTGCAGGCTTTGGAGGTGCAGACAATGGGACGGGGCTAGAGAGTGGTTGAAGGGTGTCAGACGGCAAGTGGGTGAGTGGCGTAACGCAAAGGGGGAACCCTAGGGTTCCCAAAAATGTTAAATTTTTGGGCTGGGGTTTTGGTTTGGGCCAGGGTAGGTTGGGCTTAGTTGGTTTAATTGGGAATGGGTTTAGTTTGGTTTAATTGGGTTTTGTATCTTGGACTGGACAATTTAATTTTAGTTTGTATTTATTTTGTTTTGTCTGATTTGGGTTCGTTGGGCCCGGGCCGAGCAAATTTGGGCTGTACAGTAATCATTCTATTGTCATTATCAACGTCTATTATAACAGTTTCAAAAGATAAAAAAAACTCATAAATATTTTAAATAAAAGAGAGTAAAGGATGAATTTATATAAAATTATTTGATAGAAGTTAATAAACAAAGATAACGTAATAAAAATTTAAGAAAACAATGAAATATATAATTCTAAAAGCATATGATAGTGAATCAAAATCCATTAAAAAGTAAGTCTATTTTTAGAGAGATTCTCACATTCAAATAAAAAGCAATTTGCATATAAAAATTATTTGCATACAACCTAAATGTAAAAAGTATTTATAGATTTAAAGATAACTCAAATTGATATATTTATTAGGGAAAAAAAACCATTATTAAATGATATTTTTTGAAAAAGAAAAAGAAGAAAGTGTTTGAAAGTAATAGACTCTAACTTGCAATTTTAATAGAATGAAAATTGAAATCTTTATGTGAGAAATATACTTTACTATTGAAATTATTGCTTTTAAAAGGAAAATCAAAAGGAGGGAGCATAAAATGTGTTAGGAGTGAATGATATTTACGTTATTTTTAGATAATAAATGTAATAATTTAAAGTTAAAAAGTGTATATATAATACATAAAAAACAGAAAAAGTAAAGGTCTACCTCTACTCTATTTACTCTCGAGAAAGGATTATATGAAACTGTGATTCCACATCATTATGTTGTTATTTTTTAAATCCCTAAAATCGTAGTTCATTTATCGGTTCATTCTTTGTATCCCCATTTCACCAATTTCTTCATCGATTTCACATCACCATTCATAGAAATCTTGGTTGGGTTCATAACACCAGTCACAAGTTTCATAGTTCGATTCTCTATTCTTTACATCACTTTTTTGTTAATCACAGGTATGAGTTCATTCAATTTTTAATTTCCTTTCGTTTTTTAGCAAGCATGATATTTGGTTTTTTTCGAGTATGCTATTTCTCTATTCTCCATGGCTGATGTTTTTGTTGGAAGAAAAAGGCTGATAAATAAAGAGAGAAGCAACCACTGTTGCAAACTAGCAAAAATGAATTCTTTGGTTACTCTTCTTGTTATAACTTAAAAGCCTTAAAGCAAACTAATTTTAATCCAAAAATACCTTATAAAAGAAAAAGCTTTCAATTGGATTCTGTTTGGTGGGTTCGATTGTTGTTTCTATGCTAGCGGTTTTTCCATTACAAAGGGTATGCATCGTAGGGGATTAACATAACTGTATGGAGAAGAAGAAACCATTACTTATGAAAGAGAATAGATTTAAAATTGAAAGATGAGTTGTGTCTATTTATTTAATTTTGCTTTTGGTTTTGAATTTTTAATTAGATATAAATAATTGGTATCATTATTTTGTTGCAAAATTCTAAATATCAAGCTTATTTACAACTATACATTTTTGAATTATCTGTGGGTTTTTCACAATTACTCTTGAATATTGTGCTCTTGTGTGGAGCATTTACATTCCCATGTGATGGAAACAATATGAAAATTTGTTTTGGTTTCAATTGATTGATTTTTTTAAGTGTTGATATTAAACATGTTTTATGGTATTTTGAAAGAAAAAAAGAAAAGAAATAAGAGTATTTAGAAAAGAACAGAGAAATGAAATGGAAATTCATCTGCATATGCATGGATGTGTTTTGACATGGACAGTTATATTTTAGATTTAGAATCTATTCTTTTATGACTTGTTATTTTGTTTTGCTCAAATATTTCTTATGCCTTTTATGAGATGATTTTACAGATGTCAAACATGTTACATGTTACCACTTATGAAACGTGGAATATGTGTGCATCATTCTGGTTTGCTTCCAATTCTAAAGGAAGTGGTAGAGATATTATTTCAGGAAGGACTAATTAAGGTTGGGAATACACACTCAAGTTATATGTTAAAGTTAGTGCACATGTTGTTTAATGATTGATTGTAACATTATCATTGGCTTAATTACTAAATTTATGTACAATTGCAGAATTTTCAGTTATCAAATTAAATTGATAACTAGTAGTGTGTTGGCTAGTTTGCATGCAGTCTTCTTTTGCTCAAAAAGTTTTACCCTTTGTTCACTATACTATTCGTCTTTCTTGATTTTTTGCTAGAAGTTTATTGACTCTCTGTATTTGTTTCATATTAAAGTTTGAAACATCGTGTCCTTTTGTTTTTATCTCTTGAGTTTTCCAAATGTTTTTTTTTAAGGTGCTTTTGCATTTCTGGAATCTGATCACTGCATTAGTGGACATCACTGCATTAGTGGACATACACATTTTACATCTATAGAAAGTATGTAACTCCCTGACCTCCTTTTTCCCTTTGCTATTTATGATTTTCATTATCTTTAGTTTATTGAGTGTCTAATTATGAAAAATATCGCAAGACCGATATTGCTATACAATTTTGAGAAACATATGAATTTAGGTTGATTTGTATCTGTATTATCTATCTAAGGTCTGTTGATTTAGTGTATTGTGTGATGTGGACATTTACTCCAATTACAGGCAAATCTAATATGAATATGTTCACAACTTGGGGATTATTAACTGTGATATTTATATTTAGATGACCTTTGAAGGATCATATCTACCTCTACTTGAATCACTTACCACCAAATGTGCTCAAAGAGAGGCTTCCAAATATCTCTGACACTGTTGTCATTTTTGCTGGTGTGGATGTTAAAAAGGAGCCCATCCTTTTCTTTCCTACTGTGCATTATAATTGGGTGGATTCTTACAAAACACCATGGAGAGGTGTGTTATTGAGATTCATATATGTATTATATGTGGTTGTTTTGAAATTTTTTATCTTTTATATATATAGGCATGTAATTGAGAAGGTTTAGTGGAATTTAATTGTGTTTCATTTTAAAGATAAACAAAACAAATGCATATTATATATAAGTGTTTTCTTTTTGATTTTTTTTTGTAAAGTATGAAAAAATATTAAAATTTATAGCTGTGTCATTTTCAAAACTAACATCAAATTACCGAAATAAAACACTTACAAAAATATTGATTGAGCTTCTTCCATATTAAATAATAACTAAAACAAAATACAAGATAACACTATAAAAACCATATAATAGTATTATTGTCAAAACATTATATATTTACAAATAATAAAAAAATTGAAGTATTTCTCATGAATTATCATCTGTCCTTTTGGGATTCTAAACCATTTGAGAAATGTTCCTACATTAAAAGTTTTATTATAACACCCTAAACCTGGCCTAGACGTTATGGCCGAATTTGGCGATGTCACATGGTAGCATTTTTCAAAAAAATAAGTAGTCATCAAAACCTCTTTTCTATATTACCTCTTTACAATATATTTTGTTAATTCTAGGACGCGTCGTTCATTTTCAAAACATAGTTTATTGCCACAAAGTTATTCTCTTTCAAAATATTTTTTATTTTCAAGTCGTCACTTATGGCGGAAGCTTTTTAAAACAATTGCGTATTTGAGTGAATTTTGTTAAAACATTTGATTCTTTTTGAAAACTCGATTAACCCTACTACTACAGTTATAAATCAAAACATTAAGAATACCAAATTAAAAATTTAAATCCAAAAGAGGCCATTATTATAGTAAAATACCCCACTTAAAACTTTAAAAATCTAATTAAGTACGAAACAGTAAAAAGGGTTGTGTAGCCACCGCTGAGTCTTCCGCTGCTCCAATCCACCTAAGTCTGGGGATTACCTGTATAGATAAAACAAAAGGGGTGAGTTTACGTAAACTCAGTGTATAATCTCCATGTAGACAAACAAATAGCATACAGATAATCACGATGCAGGCCTAAGCCCTTTTTCAATAATGATGATCACCCGGTTTGGCCTTAGCCCATCTCAAAGATAGTAACAAAGATAATAGATATGCAAATCCACAAAAATCCTACCCAACCAGCCTCTACACTCCATTTCGTCCAACCCTACACTCCATGTGGGGATATAATCAACCCACCCATCCCTACACTCCAAGTAGTACCGAATGCGGCACTAGACGGTAATTTGTAGCTGAGCTGCCAGTAAATTAGGCTCGAGGCCTTTTAGTGCATTTCCTCCGAACATCATAAACCCCCAACCCAATTCAATGCAATACACCAATATGTCATGCCAAGTCATGGTATTATACATGTATTTAATACCGTTTAAACAGCATGCTCAATATACAGTCATACAGATGTCTATATCATATATGGATATAACAGTCATTCAGTCAATCAGGGGTCTAAGTACACTTACCGACCCTACAGTAGGTTCACAGTTGTCTCGGGCGACCCGTGCAACCTTAACAACAAGACACTTTTGCCTAAGGGGTTCGGTACTCTAATTACGAATACAGTAGACTCTATAGGTAAAGTCTTATTATATACTAAATTCATATAGATATAAGAATGAGTTGATCCAGGGTCTATCAATGCAATCACAGAAGTATCATAAAGAGTGAAAGTACCAGTAATCACATCTAGTGAAGAAGCTTCCTCACGAGCTCGGATAGCATAGGCTCTGGCAGGTACTCTAGCCTCAGATCTAACAACAGTGTCCCTAGTAGCTCTTTGATCACCACTGTATTTCTTGTATTTTTGTAAGGTCTACCTCTAGCTAAGCTGTTACTCGTTCTCGGATTCTGTACATTCTTTTCCTCAGCAGGTTCAGAACAATCTCTTACAAAATGATCTAGAGATCCACATCAGAAACAAGCTTAGTCATTCAATCTACAATTTCTCGGATGTCTTTTACCACAGTGTTTACATTCAGGTTTCTCAGATCGGGCATTCCCAACACTTGCAACAGAAGTAGCAGGAGCTCTGGAATTCGAATGCAATATAGCTCGATCTCAGTTCGAATATCTTATATCAGGCTTTGAACGGTTTTGATCATCTCAGAATTTCTTTGACTCAGATTGAAATGCTCTACCCGAAGATCTCTTTCTAACATCTCTAGCTTCAGAATCAGCTTTTCTTTTCTCTTTACTTAATTCTTCGGCTTTACAAGCTCGCTCAGCGAGCACTACCATTTCTTTAATCTCTAAAATCCCCACTAACAAACGGATATCTTCATTTAGTCCATCCTCAAACCTTTTGCACATTATTGCTTCATTTGATACACATTCTCAAGCATACTGGCTCAATCTCACAAATTCACGTTCGTATTCAGTAACAGACATATGGCCTTGCTTAAGCTCAAGAAACTCTTTACTTTTTTTATCAATGAATCTTTGGCTAATGTATTTCTTCTGAAATTCAGCTTGGAAGAAATCCCAAGTAACCCGTTCACTCGGAACCACAGATATTAAAGTTTTCCACCAATGGTATGCCGTATCTTTCAGAAGTAAAACATTACATCTTACACACTCCTCAGGATTCAGAGACATTTCATCAAACACCCGTATCGTATTTTCCAACTAGAATTTGGCTCTTTCAGCATCATCATTCGTTGTAGCTCAGAACTCTTCAGCCCTATCAACTGGTGGTCTACTAGACTGAACTAAATTCACGGAAGTCATAACAGGAATTTGAAAAGGATTAACCGGGGGTGGAGGTTGTTGTACAGTCGGATTGGTTCTAATATACTGAGTGAACCAATCAATCATCATCTGATAGAAGGCTTGCTTAGCCTCGCTATCACGGCTACTTGTAGCTGGTTGAGAATCATCTTGCACCGTCCCTTGCGCAAGAGCAGGCGCATTACTTTTAACATCATCAGCTACGGCTCTATTGGGATCCATTGCTCTATATATATAAAAGCACATTTTAATGTCAGGATTCATCACACTATCATAGTTTCAGACATATGGCATGTATAGCTAGACTAACAAACGCTATAGTAGTCCTAAACCGACTAAACCCTAGCTCTGATACTAATAAAATGTAACACCCCTATCCCATAACTGACGCAGGAATAGGTAAGGGCGTCACCGGAAAGACAGAACATTACAGAACAATACAGAATCACAAATTTTAATCAACATTGATACATTGATAATCATCATCAATTCATTGATTAAGATGGTCTACCTTGACCTAAAACATACATTTAGAAAGGGTCAGAACTAAACCGAACACATTCAGAATTTTCAGAACTTATTCAAAATTTTCAAAACTGTTAAAGTCACACGCCCGTGTGACTAGGCCGTATGACTCACACGGGCACCAGACATGCCCATGTGATCCAACCGTGCTAAAAAGAGTTCCTATACTAACTTTTTCACACAGTCAACAGACACGGCTTTGTGCCATGACCGTGTGATACTTAGTTAGCTACTGACTTAAGCCCACGGCCATAAGGCACGCCCGTGTTCCCTGACCGTGAGGCACAAAGCAGGCTTGGTTTAAGCCAAATTTCCCACCCCTATTTGGTTCCAATTATACATACAATAATATAAAACATTCATACCAAAATTTTCAACCAATAACATGCTTAAAGATGACCAAATCACGTTAGAACATAGTACATTACAAACATACACCAAAACTATGCACAAACTTATCATTTGCTAGCCAATTCACATGGCATAACATATATACATATCAAGCTTATAAACTTAATCATTCTAGCCTATACATGCCATACTTATAAATATGTACACTTCCAAAAGTACCAAAATGAGTTTGACAGTGTGGTGACAATCCTCGACTATCCCGAGCCTTCAGTAGCTACGATAACTATAAAACAGACAGAAATCACACACAGTAAGCTACAAAGAGCTTAGTAAGTCAAAACAATTACCCAAACTAATATAGCATATAAGTAAAAGTTAATAAGGAGAATTCACAAATGTCTCATGGAATACTTCATTACTTTACAGAATTCAAGTCTCTTATATTCAGAAATCTAGTACGATACAAACGTACCTGTATGAATTATACATTTCATAAATTGGGTTCCATATCTCATACTTCATTATCAGACAATTCAGAAACGGAATAGATGTTCATAGCTAGATACAATGCCGACGTCCCAGACGTGGTCTTACATGTAATTCGGTATTGAGGCCTTTGTCCCAGACAGGGTATTACACAAAATCTCAAATCGAGGCATGTGTTCCAGACACGGTCTTACACGATATCTCAGATCAATGTCAACACCCTTTCAGGAACATACAGATCTTTTTAGACATCAACATATTATCATAGTTTATTCATCAGGCTCTCAAGGCCGTCCAATATAAATTATAGTTTAAATATGCAGAGTTTAATCAATTTAACATGTAATTGTAATTCCTTGTACGGATTTCAGACGAAAACGAGTCGACTGTTCAACTACTTTGGACTTCCCTCGGTCTAAGTCCGATTTTCTTTGTTCTTGATCTATAACAATTCAAATTCAACCATTCAATCATTCATTTCATTCAAAAAATCCATGAACACATATTTAGGGCACTTTGCATTTTAGCCCTTACATTTTCACACTTTGATAATTTAGTCCATTTTTCACAAAATCACAAATATGCAAAATTCACCAAGACTATAGCTTGGCCGAATATATATAGCTTCCATACAAACCCAATTAACATATTTAATTCATAATTTAGTCCTTCAAAACCTCATTTTCACAAATTAGCCCAAATAGCTCTATTTCATCAAAATTCAAAAACAAAGCTTATAAATCATCTACCAAGCCTTCATAATTCATCCAAAAACATTACAAAACTCATGATATCAACAATGGCATTTCATGAAATCTTTAACAGAAATAGAAATTCAAACATGGGTTTTGAAGAACACGAAGCAACGATCACAGAAACGTAAAAATTATCAAAAACCGAACAAAATGGACTAACCTATTCACTCATGCAATGGCCGAATGCTTTGAAGCTTCAATGGCTTCTTATTTTCC
This sequence comes from Gossypium anomalum, assembly GCA_025698475.1. NCBI lineage: Eukaryota > Viridiplantae > Streptophyta > Magnoliopsida > Malvales > Malvaceae > Gossypium > Gossypium anomalum. The sequence goes on from CM046956.1 coordinate 55,931,330, forward strand.
CTAATTTTTTACTGAACAAGGTGATAATAAGGCCACCTTTTGTTTTGTTTTTATTTTAATTAACATTATTTCACCTTTTACCATTTTGCCCATGGCATATATCATTAAATTTCTACCAACTAATGTCCATCATTGTCCATCATTAATATAAATGGTAAATTTGACATGCAAGGACCCTTATTTTGAAATCCAAGGCCAAATAGGCACTTTAACAATTAGCATGCAACTTTTGTGTTTTACGCGATTAAGTCCTTTTTCATAATTAAACACAAAAATAGACAAATTACATCACAGAAATTTCACAGATGCAAATTCACATATCACAGACACGGAAAATAATAGTAGAATATTTTTTAAACTCAGATTTGTGGTCCCGAAATGGTTATTCCGACTAGGGTCTAAATTAGACTGTTACAGGCCTTCATGCCCATGTTGTCAGCTCGTGTGGGCCCATTCAGCCCAAAATAGCCTTGGCCGGATAGATCACACGGCCTGGCCCAAAATTTTCACACGCCTGTGTGGCCCACACGGCCTAATTTAGCCCGGCCCGTGCATTGTACATGGCCTGGCTCGTCGATCACACGCCTGTGTTTGGTCACACGGCCTACCACACGGGCGGCCACACGCTCGTGTGGTGTTGACAACCCTACTTTTCGACTTTTTGTCGATTCCAGTTTTTAGCATTGTGATTACACACTTGTATCAATTTCGACTTGTAAGCACTTCAGAGCAATTCCGAACCTAAAGATTGATCAACACACACCCCATTAATCACCTTAATGGTCGAAATAAAACCAACCCAACAACTTATCAATTTACAAGCGATCGGAACTTACCCCTAATGCCTCAACTCAGTTTGCTCACAAAGTGGCATGAATAAGGTCTCGATCACACACGATTTGCTGGTGTCAACAAAGCATAATCACTAACAGAAAGACAATAAACCATAAAGAAACTGTTTTGTACCAAGTAACGACTACCCCAAATCATCACATTTAGCCCTTACTTAACAACGTATGAACAACGAAGAAGGAACGCACTCCTCGACTTGAATGATTGAAAATGATGCACAAAGATTAGAAAAATTCAAGGGACAAAACGACAGCACAAGAAAAAGGGAGAAAAAAGTAGGAGTGAAGAGAAACGTCAGAAAAGAAGAGTAAATGTAACACCCCTAACCCCGTATCCGTCGCTGGACTAGGGTTACAAGCATTACAGACAAATCAGAACATTTAACATTCATTTCATAAACATCATAGCATCAGAGATCAAACATCAGTATAGAGTCCCTTATATAGGTAATCGAGACCTTAAACATGTATTAGAAAGGGGTCGCGACAAAACCGAACTCATGCAAATTTTTTCCAAAAAATTAAACATTTCTCAAACAAATACAGGTCACACGGCCAGTTCAAACGGGCCATGTGCCTCACATGGAATTAGACACGCCCGTGTGTCTAGGCTGTGTCCAAACAGGGCATACATATTGACTTGCTCACATGGCCACAAGACACGCCCGTGTGCCTTAGCCGTGGTCGAGCCTGACTGGGGCCACACAGTTAGCTACACGCCCGTGTGCCTTGGCCGTGCTCGAGCCTGACTTACAATTGTAGGGTACCCCAGGGGACACACGGCCGTGCAACATGACCGTGTATCGCACACGGCAGAGACACACACCCATGTCTCTGCACGTGTGGACAAAAATAGGCCATTTGAATAGCCAATTTGCCACCCTAATTGGGTCAAACCTACAAGCACCAAACCAAGCATATTTGTACACCAATTTCAGCCAATCTCTATACCAAAACATACATTATTCATGCCTTTACAATATCAATAAAATCCAACCTCAATTCATCAACCAATTCATACCAAAACCTAAACTAAAATCATACCAAAACATATGTTTCAATACATCATTCAATCTCATACTCAAAACTTACCAAAAATCATCAACATTGACCATTTCATTTGGTCATTCAAAATGTACCATATAACATTTCAACCATAAGTTCAAACATAAGCTAGCCATATCACATGGCATAATATATTCATTAGAAAACTTAACCAAATTACTTCTAGCCTATACATGCCATACTTCAATATATATACATTTTCAAAAGTACCAAAACAAGGTTCGATAGTGTGGTGACGATCCTCGACGATCCCCGAGCTCGCAGTAGCTTCGTTATCTATAAAACAAATGCAAACACACACAAAGTAAGCTTTTAAAAGTTTAGTAAGTCATATACAAATAAACTTATCATTTAAAGTATATAAACATCATCAAATTACTTATGATTTGGAGCCAAATATCAACACAAACCTCATATGCATATACTTAGATCATATATCATCTTTTATACATATACTTACCTTTCATTCTCAAACATACTATACAATGCAAATGTACCTGAATCGGATATAGTTTCACAAAGTCATTCATTTTCTCAGAATGCCCGTTTGAACCGTTCAGAAACATAAGGATATGCGGATAGCTCGAAAAACACATACAATGCCAACGTCCCAGACGTGGTCTTACATGTAATCAAATATCAATGCCACTATCCTAAATAGGGTCTTACACGAAATCAAGCACGATGCCAACGTCCCAGACATGGTCTTACATGTAAATCATAAGTCGATGCCAACATCCCAGACGTGGTCTTACACAAATACAGATATCGAATCCTATGTCATGACATATGTATCCTAACTATTTCTAAGGTTCATACGGGACTTTTCAGACGTCGAAACTTTGTCGATACTTTCTCGAATGTCTCATTTTTCTCAACTTATAAATTTATTCATCATAGTTCAATGGAAAATAACATAAATAAACCATTTCAAATACATTTATTTGCATATAAACTTACCTCTTACGGATTCAGATAGATAAAATCGGTTACTCGACAACTTTCGACTTTTCTCGATCTAACTCCGTTTTCTTTAATTCTTGACCTATACAAATTCAAATTTAACTTATTCAATCACAAATTCATTCAAAACAATCCATAGACACATATTTAGGGTAGTTTGTAAACTAGCCCTCCCATTTGCACATTTTGAGACTTTAGTCCCTAATTCACAAAATCACAAAATACACATAATTTGCATATACTCATGCTTGGCCAAATATTCATAGCACTGATACAAGTCCACATAATTTATTTATTTCACATTTTAGTCCCTCAATTTATAAATTTCATAATTTAGCCACTTTTACTCAAAATCATCAAAAATCCAAAGACAAAACATATAAACCCAACATCAAACTTTCATATTTCATCGTATAACAACATAAAGCTCCTGAATTCATCCATGGCACATTTCAAAATCATCATAAAAATAAGAAATTGAGGCATGGGTTTAATAGTATACGAAGCAACGATTACAAAAACAAATAAATTATCAAAAACTGAATAAAAACGAACCTTGAATCAAGGAAGACAAAGGCCGAATCCTAGCTTGGTCTTATTCTTTTCTTTTATTTTTATTTTCGGTTGAAGATGAACACAAATGATTCATTTTCATGCTTTTGTTTTATTTTAATTACTTTAATAAACATTTTACAATTTTATCCTTGAATTAAAACATTAACAAACCATGAATATCAAGGTCATATATGTCCATTAACCATGTAAATGGCATAATAACCACATAAGGACCTCTCCTTAACAAAGACAAATCAAATAGGTACTTTTAACAAATAACATGCAACTTTTACATTTTACGCGATTAGGTCCTTTTTGCAAATTAAACACACAATCAATTTAATTTTCACACAAAACTTTCACAGATGCTAATTCATATATCAAAAGCACGAAAAATAATATTTAAATATTTTTTTGACTCGAATGTGGTCCCGAAACCACTATCCTGACTAGGGTCTAAATTAGACTATTACAGTAAAAAGAGCAAAAATCGGTAGAGAGAGCAAGGGAGGTGAGTGCGGCAGAAAAATTGACAAAAAGAAAGAAAGAAGAACTATGCCAAATGATCGAAATTGGGAGAGTGAGGGGTGAAAAGCGGCAGCAAGTAGGGGGGAAGGTAGAAATTCGGCAGACAAAACTTAAAGGCAGAAGCTGTCAGAAAACTAAGAGAGTGAAGGAGGGAAGACTTTGGATGTTTTCAAACTCCTTACTCCTTAATTTTCTCACCAAACCCTGTAATCCACTCCCCCAAAATCGTCCACCCCTCCCTCAACCACCTAATTCAAATTCCACTCAAACTCTTCACTATTTTGGCTAAACTAGGACACCTATACAACACAAGTAGCAAAATATAACACTCCCTTGCACATACCAGGACTCAAACTCAAGACACCAGCACTTGGCCACTTCACTTAACCAGCAGACCAGCAGGCCCATTCTGACATATTTCATGAATATTTATTTTTAAGCCTACTGACTAGAGATAGGGGTTTGTTTAATTAAAAACATAAATTTTTCCCAAGCCAAGGCTTGAACCCAAGACTTCTCAGACACTTCCCCGAATACCTAACTACTAAAGCAGATACACAGTTGTGTCACAAACATCCGAAAATAATATATAAGGGATTTTTAGGGCGTTACAATTATATTGTTAGGTAACCCTTGAATTATACATTTAATTTCATACAATATAAGTAAAAACATATTATTTGAGTCTTGAATAGCGATAGATTATTCTCTTCCAGGATTTTAGTATAACTTATGTTAGATGAATAATTGAACCTCCAAGTTGAAGAAAAATCCTACATACAAATATTTTCACAATACATGTACTTAAATATTTACGACTTTTGACATTTAAAAAGAATAATGCATTCAATCAATACTTGTAGAGTATGAAAAAAGTGGTTATGATAGTTTGGGGTCATTAACATTGGAATTTGATGATAGGAAGGATAAACATGAGTTTGAGCCTCCATTGGGAGAGGCATTAATGGAGAAACTTTATGCATAAGTGATTTGTTTTGTTTCCCTTAATCAAAATAACAATTATTTATTAAAATTAAATATGACAAGATGCAAACTAAAGTATAGCAAAGCAAAACTTAACTATTTCTTTATTTTTTTCATTAAAATTAAGACATAGATTAATTAAATAACATAACAAATAGATACAAGTATAAGAGTAAAGGAAAGCATACTCACTTGATATTTTCTCCTTATCTTTTGAAACTTGAGAGTTCATTGCCTTCTTTTCTTTTTTTTCTTTTGATTTTTCTCAAATTCACTTTTCATTTGAGAATTTCTTGAACCCTTTGTTTTGACATATACAGGATCAAAGATTGATTTTTCACTTGACCTCTCATTGGTATCATTGATAGCATCTTGAAAAGATGTATGCTTTGAAATTTTTGAATCTTTAGCTTCTTGTATAGCTGCCATCTCCTTTTCAACTAACTACAATGCCTCAAATATTTTTTCTTTGACAATTTGAGTACACTTAGGACTCAATGAACCTTTGACAAAAAGGTTGTAATCGATATGATTCAATGCACTAAGGTGCAATAAACATCTAGATTTTCACTTCATGTACTGATGAGGCTCTAAAATCACTTGCCAACAACGACTTTGCTTTTTTTTTCCATATCCTAAGTATAAAATTTTCGGGTATCTATTTAATGTTATTCATAAGAAGAACCCGTAAAGCATGACGACAAAGTAATCCAAGACTTTGAAACATAGTACAACTACATAAGACAATGCTATTTGAAACGTCAAACTCCACACAGTAAATTCTGTCACGTCCATTTTCAATTACATGATATAAAGAAATATTTTTGATGTTACTAACTTCAACACAATTCAAGCCTATGCAATCCATCAACTCATTTTCAAACATTTTAAACATAGCAATAGTTGAGTGTTAGTTTGCTAGAAGTCATGTGTTCGAATCCCTGCGCAAGCAAGGGTAGTTATTTTTGCTCGGTTGACTGATGGAGTTTCGATTGGACTGGAAGTCGAAGGAGGTTGAAAGTTAGTGGATGAGTGGAGAAAAAGGGGGATTTGGGGATAATTCTAGTAAGGTTTTTCTAATTTTATCTTTCCAGACAAAAGAACTGACTTTTTTTCTATCTCTATCTGCGTTTCTCTTTTTCTTTTTCCTCTTCCTCCCTCGATTTTGATCTTTTGGTATCATGGTCCTTCTCGTCTCATTATTTTGGTATTTTGCACGATTCTGGTAAGTGGGGTTTTGGTTGCTAGAACTTGATTTTTTTTTCAACACGTTGGTTAAGTTTAATTATTGTGTTGACATTTTAGGGTATATGTTGAGGAACTTTTCTGCATATTTATGGATTAAGTGAACATGGTGGGCAGTGAAGTTACGTTAGGTTAGCCTAAATCGCACTAGGTAGTGCTCGGTTCTTCGGTAAGTCACTTGTGTGATTTTTGGGATTAAGTGTTGGTTCGTAAATCACTTGCTAAGTGGCATTGGATTGCTATTCTTAGGTTTCAGAAGGTTAGAGAGTGTTTTTGCATCAAATCGATACAAGGTGTGTACCTAAAAATGCAGAAAATAGGGTTTCGACGAAAGTCAAAAACACCACTTTCGATGCCACCCAGGCATGTAGTTGCTCGTGTGGTAAGTCGTGTGCCATAACACGGGCGTGTGATCGATGAGGCCAAGCCGTGTGCGCAAGACATGGCCTTGTGGAGGCCAGGTAGGCCGTGTGCAACACACGAGCTAGACTGATTTGGGCAGTGTGGGCCACACGGGCATGTGGGGTCCACATAGGGAGTCCACGCGAACATGTGGGATTCTGGGCCAGGCCGTGTGATCCATACGGCCAAGGCCAAATTGGGTCGTTTGGGCCACACAGGGGTGTGGGCCCACACGGGCAGGCCACATGGGCATGCGAGCCCATTTAACTGAAATGTGTTCTAAGGTTGCACGGGTTGCCTAAGACGACTGTGAACCTACTATAGGGCTGGTAAGCACTACTTAGACCCTTAAGTGCGTGGATTGTATGTGTAATGAATGTACTGAGCATGATGATTATATGAATAAATACTGAACTGTATGTATAACTGATATTCATGTATTAGCATGTCATATACTATATGTTGCATTGCATTGGGTTGGGATGTTGATATTTGGAGGAAGTGTACTGAAAGGCTCTAAAGCCAATTATCTGCCAGCTCAGCTGCAAATTATTGATTACGTGCCGCATTCGGTACTACTTGGAGTGTAGGGATGGGTGGGTGTTTTAAACCCCACATAGAGTGTAAGGATGGATGGAGATGGTGTGTAACACCCCTAACCCATATCCGTCGCCGGAGTAGGGCTACGAGGTATTACCGATCAATACATATCATTTAACATCCAAATCTCATATATTCATACATTCATATACAAATATCATTCAATATAATCATATTGTCCCTAATAAGGGCCTACGAGGCCTTAACCATGCTTTAGAAGTGGTTCGGGACTGTAACACCCCTAACACGTATCCTTCGCCAGAATGAGTTACGAGGTATTACCGAACAAGACACAAATTCTGGACATTTACACATTCACCTAAGTCATATTCGAATGTACATATATATATATATATATAACATATGCTTATTTAACTATTAAACATAAAAAAAACAAACACTTTATTCCATAATAATATAGGCACTTGCTAAACCAAACACATATCTTTGGTTGTTCACTATTTATACATTTATGACCATACATCTTAAGCCATCTTAGAACAACGATACTAAAACATTACCTGCCCAAATTTGCACATAGAAAATCCAACCCACTTAGCAAATACCTTCATATCATTATAGTCAAATCTAATCAATTAAATAAATAATCGAACATAATCATTATAACTACACTTAAAACATCTATCGAACCATCCAAGAAGCACATTTATTTCTTGTCTCTTGTAGCCGAACATAATGACCTAATATTAACAATGATATATGAATTATTTCCAAGCTTATCACACATATTATCCACATAAATCTTTTATCATTTTATCAAAATAAACCTCAAGCATAATCAACCATAATCAATCTCAAACATTAATAAACCATACCAAGCACACATCATTTATATGCCATGATCGAATCATCAAAACAAAATATATCCATCATATAATCAAAAGCATAGAAACCAAACTTAACATAATAAAGAAGCCATTTTTGCATGGCTCATATTTACATTTCCCAAAACAAACATAAACATAAGCTAGCCTATACATGCCATAGGTTTAAGTTCAACTTTATAAAAATACCAAAACAGTTGATAGTGTGATGGACTTCTCTGACGATCCTCGAGCCCGTAACTAGCTTCAAAAATCTATAAAACAGAGAGTAAACATACACACAGTAAGCTTTCACAGCTTAGCAAGTCATAAGCAAATAAAACATTCATTAACATTAATAGGTCAACTTGACTAAACCAATTCATGCTACCATAATCACATTTAATTCAAACTTGCAAATTCATGTACAACATATACATCCATGTATCAACTTTAGCTTGGGCAAAATACACATATATTCATTAACAAAGTTATCATTTACTTCCAAGGTCACAATATCATCATATAGCCGAATATATATATACATTCATTTATGTATACTCATGATTCACACTTTAATATCACAAACATATATCATTTGGCCGAATATAGATTTGCATTCAATATACATATAACCAACATTTTAACATGTATAATCCATATCATCACTTCAAATACCAAAACTTACCTTATTTTCAATACATTAGCTAACTCATACCAGAACCTTTTAATTCGATTTCACATTCACTCTTTACTTAACATTGCCCGATGAACCATTTGAAAATTAAAAAGGATACTCAGATAGTCGAAAAGCTCGTACAATGCCAACGTCCCAGACGTGGTCACATATGTAATCACATATCGATGCCACTGTCCCAGACAGGGTGTTACTCGTAAACACATATATCAGAATAACATATCGATGCCAACGTATTAAACATGGTCTTACTCGCACACATATTTCGAAATCACATACCAACGCCAACGTATTAAATGTGATCTTACTCGCACACATATTTCAGAATCACATATCGTTGTCAACGTATTAAACGTGGTCTTACTCACATACACATATCGAAATCAGAAATCGATGCCAACGTATTAAACGTGGTCTTACTCGCATACATATTTTGGAATCATATATTGATGCCAACATATTAAACGTGGTCTTACTCGCACACATATTTTGAAATCACATATCGCATACATATATCGTTTTAACCATGCTTTAAGTAAATTCCAAAATGCTTGTTTCAAATATCAAACATTAATCATATCATTTTAATTTTTATGCATGTATGCATATAAAAAAAAACAAATAATCATATCATACCACTTAAAGACCAAACTTACTCATTCTTTTACTTCATGATATGCGCATAAGTATATCAAATGAACCTTAAAAACCTATTCTCTAAAGGCCAACTTATACATTGCTTAATCATCAAACATAAATCATTTTTACTAGAATATTAGCCAACTAAAAAATGTACCATTTCATTTACCATAATTCAAGCCAAAAATATCTCATATTTAATACAAGTAACTTATAAATAAACAGTCGGCTAATTGATAAATCTTTAATAAAACATTTGTAATATACATCATCAAATCCTTATAAACCAACCTAACTAATTTATTACATAACCGAATATACCATTATAAAATCGAATTATAAGATCATATAACTCACAAATCATACCACAATCACATTTTTAATTACTCAATGTCGATTCATTATTTACTAATAATCATTGCAATTATTTATAGATCACATATATTGAAATTTAACAACATATATTTTCTTATAAACTTACCTCGGACAACAGTAATCGGAACGAGACGATTATTCGACAACTTTGATTTTTCCCCAATCCAAATTCGATTTCTTTAGTTCTTGATCTAAACATATTCAAATTAAACTCATTCAAACATAATTTCTTTCAATTTAATCCAAAAACACATAAATGGGAAAATTACCATTTTGCCCCTGACATTTCACACTTTTTACAATTTAGTCCAAATTGCACAAAACACAAAACATGCAAAATTTGCACACATTATGCTTAGGCCGAATGTTACCCATGCTCATACAAGTCCATACATTTCATTTATTTCACATTTTAGACCCTCAATTTATTATTTTTGCAATTTAGCCTTAATTACTCAAATTCATCAAAAATTTCAATACAAAACGTATTAATCCAAAACATATCTTTCTTAATTTATCAACTAACATCACAAAACTCAATTATTCATCAATGCCATAACTCAAAATATTCATCAAAATCAGAAATTCAAGCATGGGCTTTGTACATTACACTGCAACGAACTCAAAAACGTAAAAATTATTAAAAACCGAGCTAGTTACTTACCCTGATTAAGCTAAACAATGGTCAAATATGGCTGTATTTTCTTTTTCTTTTCCTTTAGCTAATTTCAGCTACAAAAAGATGAACATGCATGACTTTTATTATTTTATGATTTATATTATATAACATTATTATCATTTTACCTATTTAACCTTGGTTATAAAATAATAAACCATTATAAACCATGCCTCTAACCATCCAACTCATTTAGTTATGGACTAATTGCATTATAAGTGCTTCATATTAATAAGATAACTTCAATTAAGCACTTTCATATTTAACTATTAACTTTTCACTTTACGTGATTAAGCCCTTTTTACTAAATTGGCATGAAACAGTAAAATTAAAACATGAAAAATTAACACATATAAATTCACACATAATAAACACAAAAAATAATTTTTAAATATTTTTTTACTCGGATTTGTGGTCCTGAAACCACCGTTCTGAATAGGGTCTAAATCAAGTTGTTACAACTTTCGCCCCTTAGGGATTTTCGTCCTCGAAAATCTTACCGATGAGTAGGTTTGGGTAACGTTCTCTCGTTGCATCCTCTGACTCCCACGTAGCCTTTTCAATACCGTGTCGATGCCACATTACTTTCACTAACAGAATTTTCTTATTTAGTAACTCCTTAACCTCGCAAGCCAGAATACGAATCGGTTCTTCCTCATATGTTAAATTAAACTGAATCTCAATCTCTGTTGGATTAATTTCATGCGAGGGATTAGATCGATATCGACGAAGCATCAAAACATGAAATACATTATAAATCTTTTCTAGCTGAGGTGGCAACAACAGTTTGTAAGTGACCGGCCCGATATAAAATCCATTGTCACACTATCCCATTTCTGCTTGAGAATCATAATAGATTATAACAAACTAGATGGCACATGATATTCAAGTTTATCTTGCTGACAGATCAACCATTTCGAAACAAAGTCAGAAATATCTCTTTTCATCCCAGACTACCAATAATGCAGTTTCAGATCATTATACATTTTCATACTACCTGGGTGAACAGATAATCGACTGCTATGAGCTTAATTCAAAATCATCTAAATCAAATCTGAATTTCTCAGAACATATATTTGATTTATTTTTGAATCTCAGACAACTCTCAGTATCAAATTGGAATTCTGAATCACATTGAGCCCGCTTTGCTAACAAATTATTATCGATTTTTTGAGCTTCGTAAATATCCTGAATAAATGAAGATCTTGCTTTTAACTCAGCTATTATCGAACCATCATCAGACATAGCCATATGCGCGTTCACTGCTCGCAGATTAAACAGAGATTTTCAACTTAAAGCATTCGCAACAACATTAGCCTTTCCTAGATGGTAGTCATTCACAAGCTCGTAATCTTTTAGCAACTCTAACCATTGTCGCTGTCTCAGATTTAGATCTTTCCGAGTCATCAAATATTTCAAGGTTTTGTGATTGGAATAAATGTGACATTTCTCGCCGAACAGATAGTGACGCTATATTTTCAATGCAGACACGATAGCTGCCAATTCCAGATCATGTGTCGAATAGTTCTTTTCGTGCAGTTTTAACTGTCTCGAGGCATAAGCTACGAATTTTCCTTCCTACATCAAAACACAGCCCAAACCATTCAAAGATGCATCACTATAGATAACAAATTCTTTACCCGATTCTGGCTGAACTAACAATGGAGCTTCGGTCAACAGAGCTTTCAATTCTTTTAATTAGGTCGATGCCATTCTATACGAAACTATTGATATCAGAGTCATCCCAGGCACTAACTCAATATCAAACTCTACCTCTCGAATCGGTGGCAAACAAGGTAATTCTTCAGGTGACACATCCGGATACTCACACACAACTGATACTGATTCAATTTTCTTTTCAATCACTTTAGAATCAATAACATAAGCAAAGAAAGATTCACAACTCTTTCTCACATATTTCTGAGCTAACATCGAATATATCACTGTCGGTAAACCGTTCAGATCATTAGACTCAATCTAATTAATCTCATCATTTTGACATCTCAAATCAATAGTCTTTCGTTTGCAGTTTACAACAGCATCGTGCAAAGTCAATGAATCCATACCAAGAATTATATTAAACTCGTCAAATGGAAACAACATCAAATTAGCCGGAAAACATGAATCTCGAACCATCAATGGACAATTCTTACACATTTTGTCAACTAGAACACACCGGCCCAAGGGGTTCGATACTCTAATTACAAACTCAACAGACTTTACAGGCAAAGTCTTACTGGATACTAAGGTTTCACATAGATAAGAATGAGTCGAACTAGGATCAATCAATGCAATTACACTAGTATCATAGAGATTGAATATACCAATAATAACATATGGGGATAAAGCCTCCTCACGAGCGCGAAAAGCATAAGCTCTGGTAGGTACACGAGCCTTAGATCGCACTGTTGTGTCTTTAGTTCCTTTCTGACTGCTATTCATATTACCTATATGTATAGGTGGTCTGCCTCAAACTGACACATTACTCGGTCTCGTACTCTGTATGATATTTTGCTCGGCTAACATAGGGCACTTACGAATGAAATGATCCATCGAACCACATTTAAAAAAGGACCGACCAAGCAATCTACAGTTTCTAGGATGTTGTTTACCATAATGCCTGCACTGAGGTCTATTCGGCCGGACATTACAAACACTAGCAATCGAAATGACTCGTGAACTCACATGTGGTCTGTCTCAATCACGTCTAGAAAAACCTACAGTATTCTTTGATTGGCTAAAATCATCCATAAATTTCTTCGATGCTGACTGAAATGTCTTACCCGATGATCTTTTACAGGAATCTCTGGCTTCAAAATTAGCTTTTCTTTTCTTTTCTTTTCGTATAACTTGGGGAGTTACTGGAACTTGAGGGGTTCGAGGTTTTTGAGCAGCCGGATTAGTTTGAACGAACTCCATGAACTACTCCTTCATTAGCTAGAAGAAGGCTTGCCTAGCCTCTCCCTATATACTACTTGAAATCGGCCAAGAATCAACCGACACTACCCCCTGAGCAGAAGCTGGCGTATCACTTTTTACGTCATCCGTTACGGCTCAATCGGGATCCATTTACTATAAGAAAACATATTTTTAATTGTCAAGAATCATCACATTATCGCAGTTTATAATTATGGCATGTATAGCAAGACTCACACATGCTACGTCAGTCCTAGAACCGACTAAATCATAGCTCTGATACCAATCAAATGTAACACCCCAAACCCGTATCCTTCGCCGGAATGAGTTACGATGTATTACCAAACAAGATACAAATTCTGGACATTCACACATTCACCTAAGTCATATTCGAATGTACATATATATATATAACATATGCTTATTTAACTATTAAACATAAAAAAAAACAAACACTTTATTCCATAATAATATAGGCACTTGCTAAACCAAACACACATCTTTGGTTGTTCACTATTTATACATTTATGACCATACATCTTAAGCCATCTTAGAACAACAATACTAAAACATTACCCGCCCAAATTTGCACATAGAAAATCCAACCCACTTAGCAAATAGCTTCATATCATTATAGTCAAATCTAATCAATTAAATAAATAACCGAACATAATCATTATAACTACACTTAAAACATCTATCCAACCATCCAAAAGCATATTTATTTCTTGTCTCTTGTAGCCGAACATAATGATCTAATATTAACAATGATATATGAATTATTTCCAAGCTTATCACACATATTATCCACATAAATCTTTTATCATTTTACCAAAATAAACCTCAACCATAATTAACCATAATCAATCTCAAACATTAATAAACCATACCAAGCACACATCATTTATATGCCACGATTGAATCATCAAAACAAAATATATCCATCATATAATCAAAAGCATAGAAACCAAACTTAACATAATAAACAAGCCATTTTTGCATGGCTCATATTTACATTTCCCAAAATAAACATAAACATAAGCTAGCCTATACATGCCATAAGTTTAAGTTAAACTTTATAAAAATACTGAAATAGTTGATAGTGTGATGGACTTCTCTGACGATCCTCGAGCCCGTAACTAGCTTCAAAAATCTATAAAATAGAGAGTAAACATACACACAGTAAGCTTTCACAGCTTAGCAAGTCATAAGCAAATAAAACATTCATTAACATTAATAGCTCAACTTGACTAAACCAATTCATGCTACCATAATCACATTTAATTCAAACTTGCAAATTCATGTACAACATATACAACCATGTATCAACTTTAGCTTGGCCAAAATACACATATATTCATTAACAAAGTTATCATTTACTTCCAAGGTCACAATATCATCATATAGCCATATATATATATATACATTCATTTATGTATACTTATGATTCTCACTTTAATATCACAAACATATATCATTTGGCCGAAAATGGATTTGCATTCAATATACATATAACCAACATTTTAACATGTATAATTCATATCATCACTTCAAATACCAAAACTTACCTTATTTTCAATACATTAGCAAACTCATACCAGAACCTTTTAATTCGATTTCACATTCACTCTTTACTTAACATTGCCCGATGAACCATTCAAAAATTAAAAAGGATACTCGGATAGTCGAAAAGCTCATACAATGCTAACGTCCTAGACGTGGTCTCATATGTAATCACATATCGATGCCACTGTCCCAGATAGGGTCTTACTCATAAACACATATATCAGAATAACATATCGATGCCAACGTATTAAACGTGGTCTTACTCAGACACATATTTTAGAATCACATACCGATGCCAACGTATTAAACATGGTTTTACTCGCACATATATTTTGGAATCACATATCGATGCCAACGTATTAAACATGGTCTTACTCGCATACACATATCAAAATCACATATCAATGCCAATGTATTAAACATGGTCTTACTCGCACACATATTTTGGAATCACATATCGATTCCAACGTATTAAACGTGGTCTTACTCGCACACATATTTCAGTATCCCATATCGATGCCAATGTATTAAACGTGGTCTTACTCGTACACACATATCGGAATAACAATATGCCAACGTATTAAATGTGGTCTTGCTCGCACATATATTTCAGAATCACATATCGACACCAACATATCGCACACATATATCGTTTTAACCATGCTTTAAGTAAATGCGAAAATGCTTGTTTCATATATCAAACATTAATCATATCATTTTAATATTTATGCATGTATGCATATAAAAATAAAAAATAATCATATCATACCAATTAAAGGCCAAACTTACTCATTCTTTTACTTCATGATATGTGCATAAGTATATCAAATGAACCTTAAAAACCGATTCCCTAAAGGCCAACTTATACATTGCTTAATCATCAAACATAAATCTTTTTTACTAGAATATTAGCCAACTCAAAAATGTACCATTTCATTTACCAGAATTCAAGCCAAAACTATCTCATATTTAATACAAATAACTTATAAATAAACATTCGGCTAATTGATAAATCTTTAATACAACATTTGTAATATACATCATCAAATCCTTATAAACCAACCTAACTAATTTATTACATAACCGAATATACCATTATAAAACTGAATTATAAGATCATATAACTCACAAATCATACCACAATCATATTTTCATTACTCAATGTCGATTCATAACTTACTAATAATCATTGCAATTATTTATAGATCACATATATTGAAATTTAACAACAAATATTTGCTTATAAACTTACCTCGGACAACAGTAATCGAAACGGGACGATTATTCGAAAACTTTTGTTTTTCCCCAACCCAAATTCGTTTTCTTTAGTTCTTGACCTAAACATATTCAAATTAAACTCATTCAAACATAATTTCTTTCAATTTAATCCAAAAACACATAAATGGGCAAATTACCATTTTGCCCCTAACATTTCACACTTTTTACAATTTACTCCAAATTGTACAAAACACAACACATGCAATATTTGCACACATTATCTTAGGCCGAATGTTACCCATGCTCATACAAGTCCATACATTTCATTTATTTCACATTTTAGTCCCTTAATTTATTAATTTTGCAATTTAGCCCTAATTACTAAAAAATTCCAATACAAAAAATATTAATCCAAAACATATCTTTCTTAATTCATTAACTAACATCACAAAACTCAATTATTCATCAATGGCATAACTCAAAATATTCATCAAAATCAGAAATTCAAGCATGGGCTTTGTACATTACACTGCAACGATATCAAAAACGTAAAAATTATTAAAAATCGAGCTAGTTACAAACCTTGATTAGGCTAAACAATGGCCGAATATGGCTTTCTTTTTTTTTCTTTTCCTTTAGCTAATTTCAGCTACCAAAAGATGAACATGCATGGATTTTATTATTTTATGATTTATATTATATAACTTTATTATCATTTTACCTATTTAACCTTGGTTATAAAATAATAAACCATTATAAACCATGCCTTTAACCATCCAAATCATTTAGTTATGGCCTAATTGCATTATAAGTGCTTTATATTAATAAGAAAAGTTTAATTAAGCACTTTCATATTTAACTATTAACTTTTCACTTTACGCAATTAAGCCCTTTTTTCCTAAATCTGCATTCAAACAATAAAATTAAAACACAAAAAATTAACACCTATAAATTCAAACATAATAAACACAAAAAATAATTTTTAAATATTTTTCTAACTCGGATTCATGGTCCTGAAACCACTGTTCTGAATAGGGTCTAAATCGGGCTGTTATAGGGACTAAATCGATAACAGGTGGATATTTTGGAAACATAGAAAAATTTCAACATTTCAAGTGTCACACGCCCGTGTGAACAGGCCGTGTGCCTCACACGGCTAGTAGACACACCCGTGTCTTATGCCATGTGGAAACAGGGCATACATACTAACTTGCATCACACGGCCAAGGACACGCCCGTGTGCTAGGCCGTGTGAAAACTAGAGAGTATACTGACTTATCAACACGGCTAAGTCCCTCGCCCGTGTGCTAGGCCGTGTGCCATTTAGGGGGTATACTGACTTATACCACACGGCCAGTCACACGCCCGTGTATGAGGTCTTGTGGAGCATACTGACTTTAATTCCATTTCAATACCAGGGGACACACGGCTGTGTACTTAACCGTGTGTCACACACAGCTGAGACACACGCCCGTGTCCCTACCCGTGTGGACAAAAATAGGCCATTTGCAAAGTTATTTTGTACCCTATTGTCACAAGCATACACAAGCATTATCATGCATTATCCATTCATATGCCCACCAAAAACAAGACATCATTTGCATAATTTCCATTCCATCAACCATGAGCCAAAACATACCAAAACATTTATCAAGTTTAGCCAAATCACATGGCTTAACTTATACACAAAATATACCAAAACCATAATGCAAATACCCATAACTATTATCTTTATAACTAGCCTATACATGCCATATTTACAATTATCCACAAGTTTAAAAGTACCAATCGGCAATTGGATAGTGTTATGTGAAACTCCGATTTGTCTGAGACGAGCGAGCTATCGAACCTCTATAAAACATAGAAAAGAAACAGAGTAAGCTTTATAGCCTAGTAAGCCCATATAATTCAGAATTAAACTTACCATTTACACCAAAACAAGACAATTAAATAAGGTAAACTGAATTCAATTTCCAAATGCCTAACACAAGCATTCATCAATAGGTTAGTCATATAAATACTTGAAATCATCCAGTATCTCAAGTCAATACTCAATATATATTGTATCATATCGAATTCATATGTTATGTATATCCTATACAACATTTCACTCTCAATCATATAATTAATAATTCATTCAATAACAGTACTCATTAGTATAAACAGTATTTATGCCCGTTGAACCCATTAGAAATCCAAAGGATACTCGGGTGATATATATTAGTAATCTGTCAATTCATTATCATTTCCACTCTTTCAAGCCATGATTGGTAAGCTCCTCCTGAGCTGATGGACAGTAAGCTCTATTGAGCTGAAATAGTAAGCTCTAACGAGCTAAGAACAGTAAGCTCTTTCGAGCTAATATATCAGTAAGCTCATACAAGCTGTGGTGAGTCTGAAACAAATGCAGAAGCTCGACCAAAAGGGTAACCCTAGTGACATGTCACTCGTATCCTACGAATTCTTACGGTTCAAACAGGGCTCGGTAACAAGTAAGCTATATCGATAAGGAATTTACATTCCAAACATATCAACTATTCAATTTTACGCATTCATTAAAATTATTTCATGTATTTAAAAGTTTGATTCCAATTATACAAACTTACCTCGTATCGCTCGAATAAAAACTATCGACTATTCGTCAATCTTCCTTTTTCCCCGATCTAAACTTGATATCGGTTTAACTTGATCTATATATTATCAAATTCAATACATTCAACATTCAATCTATTTAATTTAGCCCTTAATACATAATTTTGGTAAATTTACACATTTACCCCTATACTTTTCACATTTTTACAATTTAGTCCTTATCACATAAAATTGCAAATTCATGCAATTTACTACCAACCCATGCCTAGCCAAATTTAATAGAGACTTCTAGCGGCCCATATCTTTCATTATTTCACACTTTTAATCACCTAATTTTACATTTTCTTAATCTAATCCCTTTTTGACATTTTTGTCAAAAATCACTTTACAAAACTAGTTTAACTATCAACAATTATTCAAAATCCATCATCAACTATCAAATTACTCAAACATTCAACAATGGCAACATGTTAAATCTTTAACAGTTTCAAAATGTAAGGTACGGGCTAGCTAGAATAAGAGGCAACGATCACAAAAACATAGAAATCATTAAAAATTGAGCTAAAACCGTACCTTAATCAAGCTAGGAGTGTGCCGAAACCATGGGAGCTTCAAACCCTTATTTTCTTTTCTATTTTTGGGGAACAAACTTAAGAAAGATGATGGCTAATTGTTTTATCATTTTTTAACCTTAATTATTATATAATTAACAAATTAACCATATAAACCATATAAACCATGGTCATAAATGTCCACTAACCTTAATCATGGTCTAATATCAACGTAAGGACTCCCACAATTTAATTTCGTAGCTATTTAATCCCTTTTTACTATTAGAACTCAAATTTTACACTTTACGCGATTTAGTCCTTTTTACCGAATTAAGCATTCAAATAGTAAAATTCCCTTACGAAACTTTTACATAATAATTCTATCATGCTGTAAACTTTAATAAAATAATAAAATAAATATTTTTACTTCAGATTTGTGGTCCCGAAACCACTGTTCTGATTTGACTCAAAAAGGGCTATTACAACTTTCCCCTTTAGGGATTTTTGTCCCCGAAAATCTTACCAGTAAACAGGTTAGGGTACTATTTTCGCATAGCTTCCTCGGGTTCCAACGTAGCTTTCTCGATCCCTAGTTTATGCCGAAGAACCTTCACTAAGGTTATGCGCTTATTTCTCAATTCTTTGATTTCATGAGCTAAAATCTTGATCTGTTCTTCACTATACATCAAATTAGCCTGTATCTCAACACTACCAGAGAAATCACATGTGACGAATTGGATCTTTATCAATGTAGCATAGAAACGTGAAAGACATTATGAATCTTTTCAAGTTCTGACGGTAAAGCTAGTCGATATGCCACTGGCCCTATTCATTCAATAATCTCATACGGCCCGATGAATCGTGGACTCAACTTCCCTTTACGGCCTAATCGAAGAACCTTTTTCGACGATGACACCTTTAGAAACACTCGGTCTCTAACTTGAAGCTCAATTTCTTTACGTTTCAAATTCGCGTATGATTTCTGTTGATCTGAAGTTGCTTTTAACCTGTCGCGGATCGTTTTCACTTTTTCTTCAGTTTCTTTGATCATTTCAACCCCGTAAATCTTTTTCTCACTTAGTTCAGTCTAGTATAGCAGAGTTCGAATTAACGACCATATAAAGCTTCGTACGGTGCCATCTTTATACTCGTTTGAAACCTGTTATTATAAGCAAATTCAATCAACAGTAAGTATTTTTCCCAACTGCTCTCAAACTCTAAAATACAACATCTCAACATGTATTCGAGAATCTGAATAACTCTCTCAGTCTAACCATCAGTCTGAGGATTAAAAGCAGTACTGAAATTCAATTTCGTACCTAGAGCTTCTTACAATTTCTTTCAGAATCGTGATGTAAATCTTGGATCTCTATCAGAAATAATGGACAATGGCACTCCGTGTAATCAAACAATCTTAGAAATGTACAATTCAGCCAATCTGTCAAGTGAGTAATCCGTACATACTGGTATGAAATGACCAAATTTTGTTACTCGATCAACAATAACCCAGATAACGACTTTCTTTTTCGGAGTCAGGGGAAATCCCGACACAAAATCTATTGTAATTCTATCCCATTTCCACTCAGGAATCATCACAAGCTGTAGTAATCCCGATGGTACTTGATGTTCAGCTTTGACTTGCTGACAAATCAAACATTTAGAAACAAACTTTGAGATATCTCGTTTCATGCCATGCCACCAGTAATACTATTTCAAATCGTTGTACATTTTGGTACTTTCAGGATGAACAGATAAGCAGCTATGGTACGCTTCATGCAAAATCTTCTAAATGATTTCTAAATTTTTCGGTATGCAAATTCTATTCTAGAACCTTAAACAATCATTGGTTCCAATCTAAAACTCTGAATTAGGGATTTTCTCACATTGAATTCGTTTAACTTGCAATTCGCGATCATTTTTCTGAGCTTCGCTAATTTGTTGAAGAAGAACCGATTTAGCTTTTAATTTTGCTAATATAGACCCATCATCACAAATCATCACCTGAATGTTCATTGTTCATAATGCAAACAAAGATTTTGGGCTCAGGGAATTGGCAACAACATTAGCTTTTCCCAGGTGATAATCAATCACAAAGTCATAATCTTTTAATAACTCAAGCCATCTTCGTTGTCGCAGGTTCAATCTTTCTGTGGCATCAGATATTTTAAGCTTTTTTTATCCGTATAAATGTGGCATTTCTCACCATATAAGTAGTGTCGTCAAATTTTTAATGCAAACACAATTGCAGCCTCATGTGTCGGATAGTTCTTTTCATGCGGTTTCAATTGTCGAGAAGCATAAGCTACAACCTTTCCTTCTTGCATCAAAACACATCCCAAACCTTTTAATGGCGTATCGCTATAAATCACAAATTCTTTCCCCGATTCCGGTTGAACCAATACTGGTGCTTCAGTTAATAGTACTTTCAACTATTCGAAACTCTATTGACATTTTTTTTACCATTCAAACTTCACATCTTTTTAAAGTAGCCGAGTCATTGGTGTCACAATTATTGAGAATCCTTTCACGAATCTTCGGTAATAGCCCGCTAAGCCTAGAAAACTACAGACTTCAGACACATTTCTCGAAGATTTCCAATCAAAAATAGAAGAAATCTTACTCGGGTCAACTCTAATACCGTCAGCTGAAACAATATATCCCAGAAATCCAACCTCCCGAAGCCAAAACTCACATTTGCTGAACTTTGCAAATAATTGTTTATCATGTAGAGTTTGTAACACAATTCTCAAATGCTCGGTATGTTCAAGTTCATCTCATGAATAGATCAGAATGTTCTCAATGAATACAGCAACAAATCTGTCCAAATATGGTTTGAATATCTGATTCATCAAATCCATAAAAACTGCAGGAGCATTAGTTAATCTAAAAGGCATAACCAGGAATTAATAATGTCCGTACCTTGTTCTGAACGCGATTTTCGGCACATCTAACTTTTTAACTCGTAACTGATAATAACCCGATCTCAAATCAATCTTTGAAAATACTGTAGCCCCTTTCAACTGAACAAATAAATCATCAATCCGCGGTAGAGGGTATTTATTCTTTATAGCTACTTTATTCAGCTATCTGTAGTCGATTCACATTCTCATCGTGCCATCTTTCTTTTTCACAAACAATACCGGTGCACCCCAAGGTGAATAACTCAGTCGTTCAAAACCTCTGTCTATCAATTCTTGCAACTGAGCTTTCAACTCTTTTAATTCTGTTGGAGCCATTTTGTAAGGAGCTATCAATATCAGTGTTGTTCTCGGTACTAATTCAATACCAAATTCAACCTCTCTGATCGGTGGCAAACCCGGTAATTCTTCTTGAAATACATCCGAAAACCCACAAACAACAGGTACAGATTCAATCTTTGATTCAAGCACCTTTGAATCCAATACTTATGCAAGATATGCATCATAGCCCTTTTCCATATATTTCTGAGCTAACATAGACGATATCATAGTAGGTAATTCACTCGAATCATCAGACTCAATCCGAAAAATTTCACCATTTTGACTTTCAATTCCATAGTTTTTCATCTACAATTCACAACTGCATCATGCATAGTTAGCCAGTCCATACTAAAAATCACATCAAACTCATCAAATGGTAGAAGCATCAAGTCAGGCCGAAAATAATAACACCGAGTCATCAAAAGACAATTCTTACAAATTTTATCAACTAAAGAAGACTTGCCTAAGGGGTTCGATACATTAATAACAAACTCTGTAGACTCAACATGTAAAATCTTTTTAAATACTAAATTCATACAGATATATGAATGGGTTGATCCAGGATCTATCAACCCAACTATATCAGTATCAAAAAGAGAAAAAATATTGGTAATAACATCTAGCGATGATGTCTCCTCTCGTGCACGGATAGCATAAGCTCTGGCAGGTGCTCGTGCCTCGGATCTCACAGTCGAATCTCTCATAACACCTCGGTTGCCACTCATATTTCTAGTGTTTCGGGGTGGTCTCCTTCTATTAGTCGTATTACTTACTTCCACTGGTTGTTCTCTTTCAGCTGTAAACTTTTCTAGAGAGTCCCGAAGATAATGATCAAGGGATCCACATTTAAAACAAGCTCTATTCACTAATCTACATTCACCGTAATGTCTCTTATTGTAGTGTTTACATTCAGGTCCAGTAGTTCTAACACTTCCCACACTGGCAACTGATGTCATCTGATGTTTAGAGATGAAATGTCTTGCATCTCTGTCTCTAATTGAAATTCCCACAGAAGATATAGTGTAAGGATGATATTCTCTAGATTTCTTTGATGCTGACTGATGTGATTTTCCTGCAAATCTCTTTCTAAAGTCTCTAGCCTTAGAATTGGCTTTTATTTTCTCTTTGCAAAGCTCTTCATCTTTACAAGCTCTGTCGAACAGAATGATGAACTCTTTCAGCTAAAGAATTCTAACTAATAGTCTAATTTCTCCATTTAATCCATCGTCGAATCTTTTACACATTATAGCTTCGGATGAGACACATTCATGAACATATTCGCTAAGTCATACAAACTCTCTTTCATATTCTGTTACCGACATATGACCCTGCTTCCATTCAAGAAATTCTTTTCTCCTCTGATCAATAAACATTTGGCTGATGTATTTCTTTCAAAATTCAAATTGAAAGAAATCCCAAGTAATTCTTTCTTGCGGAACTACAGATATCAAGGTATTCCACCACTGATACGCAGTATCTCTCAACAGTGATATAGCACACTTTAAACACTCTTCAAGTATGAATGATAGTTCATCAAATACCCGAATCGTGTTCTCAAGCCAAAACTCAGCTCTCTCAAGGTCACCATTAACAGTGGCTCTGAACTTTCAGCCCCTTGTTTCCGTATCTTATCAACAGGTGGTTTATTTAATTGCAAAGGATCAATACCTTAAGGAACTATAGGGAACAGTTAGGGAACAGGTGTGGGTAGAGGTTGCTGAACAGCCGGGTTCGTACGAATGTACTGTGTGAACCACTCATTCAATATCTGAAAGAAGGCTTCTTTAGCCTCACCCCCGTGACTACTAGTCACGAGTCTAAGATTCAGAATGCGTTGTCCCTTGAGTGGGAGCTGGCGTATTACTCTCTAAATCATCCGATACAGCTCGTTCGGGATCTATTACTATATAAAAACACATTTGAAAAAGTCAAGAGTCACCACACTATCACAGTTTTATATATGGCATGTACAGCTAGACTCACATACGTTACGTTAGTCCTCGAATCGGCTAAACCATAGCTCTGATACCAATAAATATAACACCCCTAACCCGTATCTATCGTCAGAGTAGGGCTACGAGGTATTATCGATCAATACACATCATTTACTATTCAAATCTCATATATTCATACATTCATATACAAATATCATTCAATATAATCATATTGTCCCTAATAAGGGCCTACGAGGCCTTAAACATGCTTTAGAAGTGGTTCGGGACAAATCAATAACATGTGGATATTTTGGAAACATTGAAAAATTTCAACATTTCAAGTGTCACACGCCCGTGTGAACAGGCACACGGCTAGTAGACATGCCCGTGTCTTAGGCCATGTGAAAATAGGGCATACATACTGACTCGTATGTCAGGCCGTGTGAAAACTGGAGAGTATACTAACTTATCAACACGGTCAAGTCACACGCCCGTGTGCTAGGCCGTGTGTCATTTAGGGGGTATTCTGACTTATACTACACGGCCGGTCACACGCCCATGTGTGAGGCTGTGTGGAGCATACTGACTTCATTTCCATTTCAAAACCATGGGACACACGGTAGTGTACTTAACCGTGTGTCACACACGGCTGAGACACACGCCCGTGTGGACAAAAACAGGCCATTTGCAAAGCTATTTTGTAATATCCCAAATTAAGGCCTAGTCAGAATAGTGGTTTCGTGACCACAAATCTAAGATAGAGATAATTATTTTATAATTATTTTGATGTTTATGATATGATTGCATGATTGTGTGAAAATTTCGTGATGAAATCCTATGCCTAAAGTGCTTAAATTGAAATTAGGGACTAAATCGAATAATTTGTAAAACTTGCATTCTAGGAGTTTTTAGCATGAAATTGTTTTGGAATATTAATGAGGAGGTCTTAAATAGAAATTTGACCAATTTCTAAGTCTATGGACAAAAATTGGACATGGATGGAATTTTTGGAAAGTTTAGTAGTAAGGGCATTTTGGTCATTTAGTTATTGAAATGAATTAAAAACAAAATTAAAAGCCAATTTTTGTCCATCTTCTTCATTAGGCCAAAATTTCAAGGGTTCTCCATAGCTAGGGTTTGTTTCAAGCTTCCAAGCTCCATAGTAAGTGATTCCAAGCCCCGTTTTTAATGTTCTTTACGTTTTTGGAATCCCCGTAGCTCGATTAAGCTTATGCTAGCAACAATTCAGCCTAGGGTTCATATTTGGAAAAATACCCATAGGTGAAATTTGTGTATTCTGATGTTTTATGATAGAAAATGAGGTTTTAAATTATGTTAGACAACTTGTACTACTCGGTTTTAAGCGAAAACGAGTAAAAGGGCTTAATCGGTAAAAATACCTAATAGTCATAAGTACATGTTAGAGTTTGAATTTGATGTTACCATACAAGGGAAAAATGATCAGCATGTCATAAAACATAAGAATAAGGGATGAAGTTTAATTCCCGAGCCTAGGGGCAAAAGTATAATTATGCAAAAGTTTAGGGGCAAAAATGTAAATTTGGCAAAAGTTTGTATTAAATGCTGTTTTGATGAATGTATGTATTAAATAAGATTAATTTGGCATTATAGATCAAGAGAAATGAGATTCAAGTCGCGATCGAGGGAAAAACAAAGTTTACGAAGAATAGGCTCGATTGCTAATAATTTTGTATCGAGGTAAGTTCATGTGTAAATGTAGTAACATAATTGTCATTTTAATTAACTTAATGATATTTATATGATATGATGATTATTATTATGAAATATTATGCTTTGTGGTTATTGTTGAGTAATATGCAAATTATGTTTAATACTTGTTAAATATGAATTGCTACCGAGTATCGGTTTCGATATTTCGTGGAAGATGGCAAAGATGTGTGATTGAGGAAAAAGCCCGTTTGAACCTTGGGAATAGATTAGAATACAAGTGACATGTCACTAGGATGGTTGAGTTCCGAACTCGTTGAGTTGAATCCGAGTTCGTGAGATGTAACTAGGCATCCGAGCTCGTTGAGTTGAGTCCGAGTTCACTTATGGATGCGAGCGCCCGAGCTCGTTGAGTTGAGTCCGAGTTCACTTATGGGCAGGTTACAGGGTAGCATGGCTACAAAAGTTTTGCAGGCTATTGAGTTTGTCTAGCTGCGGGTATGGCTCTTATGTTCATTAGATCCGCGTATTCGAATTATATTCCGATGTGTTCAACGGGTGAATCTTAAGTGAATAAGAAGAAGGCCTAAAATGAAGGTGACATGTTGGTAAGTATGGAAATGAGAAAATTTGACAGGTATGTGCTTACACCCTCGGGTTGAGAACTTGGTATGATGAAATCGTAGAAAGATATTAAATACAAATGAAATATGAATGTCTTGATGTTGTTTATGCAAATAATGTTTTTGTGGGATTGTGTGATTATGTTACTTGCTATTTGCATGTGAACTTACTAAGCATTTGTGCTTACTCCCTCCTTTTCTTTCATTGTAGTTTTGACAAGCCGGCTTGAGAATCGGGATAGGTCGAAGACTCGTTCACACTATCCGAAGGCCTAAATTGGTAAAATGGCTTGTGTGTTTTGAATGTGGCATGTATGGCAAAATACTCACTTTGTGTAAATGATCTTATGATATGGCTATGGTTTGGCAAGAAAAGGGTTTGTAAATGATTAGCCATTGGAATGACCAATCTAAGTCATATTTGATGTTATGTATGTTTAAAATGATATTTAGTCCATGAAAATCCTTAGTAAAGTGAAATTTGCCATAAAACAGAATCACAGCGTGAGTGATGATGTAAATTTGAAAAATCACTAAAAATATTAGAAATATAATTAAATGATGAGTAAGTTATGAAATTGAAGATTAATGAGTCTATTTTCATATGGATTGAACAAAACAGGTACATGATTTATATTTTATGAGATATTTGAATTTTTGTGAAACAGGGCTAGAGTGATTTTTGGATCCCCTATTCTGACTTTAAAAATTCATAATAAATTTTAAAAAAATAATTAGAAGTCATGCTTTATATGTACAGATTTCTTATTGAGTCTAGTTTTAATAGAAACAAATATCATAGACATTGAAATTCTGTACAGAGACATATCTGATTCGTAATACACAGAGGTCAGAGCAGTCGAACCCTAAAACAGGGGAGACTTTAACTAATAAAATGTACTAATTGGCTTGCCCAAAAATTCTTGAAAAAAATTATAAATAGATATATGAGTCTAGTTTCAGGTAAAATTTATGGAATTGGATTTTAAATTTTGGAACTCGAGATATTAATTTTTAAGCGACTGTGATGCAGATTGCTAGCTTGACTGGAAATTTTAAAAAAATAAATTGTTTGAGCGATTTAAGTAATGAATTAAGTCTGTTAACACCTCGTGTTCAAATCCGGCGACAGTCTCAGGTACGAGGCGTTACATTTGGTGGCATCAGAGCAGGTTTAGTTGGTTCTCGGACTAATGTGTTGTATGTACGGGTTTTGCTATACATGCCATATATATAAATTGTGATAGTGTGACGACTTCTGACCTTTTAAATAATTTTTTATAGTAAATGGATCCCGATCCATTGCAAATGTGATGATGTAGAGAGTAATGCACCAGCTCCAGCTAAAAGGGCGGTGCCAATCAAAATCCACCTCCTCTGTCAATCAGGAGGAGGAGAAGGGGGCTTAGGAAGCCTTTCTCCGGATGATAAGTGCACTCGTATCTTCGAGTTCGTTCGTATGAACCCGAATGCAAACCTCCCCCACCTCCCCCAATTCCTCAACCTGTACCCCCGATGCCTCAAGGTGTAGATCTGATGAAATTTCACAGAACTCCAGTTGACAAAATCCGTAAACAAGGGGCCAAAGAATTCAGGGCAAATATTGATGATGATGCCTAGAAAGCAGAGTTTTGGCTCGAGAATTCTATTCGAGTATTTGATGAATTGTCTTATACACCAAGAATGCTTGAAATGTGCTATATCATTGTTGAGGATTCACTTATCATTGGTAGAAGACATTGACTTGATGAGTACCGAAAAGAGAAAGTAACTTGGGAGTTCTTTCAAGAAGAATTTTGGAAGAAATATATCGTGAAAGATTTATTGATCGAGCGTAAAGAATTTCTTGAATTAAAGTAGGGAACATGACAAGATTCGAATAATCTGAAAGGGAGTTTGTCGTTGAGTAAGTATGCTAGAGAATATATTCCTCAGAAGCTAAAATGTGCAGACGATTTGAAGACGGACTCAATGAAGACATCAAAATATTTGTTGGGATTCTTGAATTAAAAGAAATTGTAGTACTGGTTGATCGAGCTTGCAAGGCTGAAGAACTACTTAAAGAGAAGAAAAAGGTAGAGGCTGAGACTAGAAATTGGAAGAAAAGACTTACGATCAATTCATTCTCACAGCAATCCAGAAAATCTAGAAATATGAATCCTCGTTCACAGGTTTCAGCTGGACAATCATATGGAAATTTTAAGAAGCAAAATGTGGGTCCTAAATCTCAGACTACTTCTGCAGCTAGTGTGGGAAATACGAGATTTGTTAAGCCCGAGTGCCAGGGTGTGGCAGAAATCATTTTGGCCCATGTAGAGCGAATGAATGTTTTCGGTGTGGTTCTCCAGATCATTTTATTAGAGATTGCCTAGAGAGAGTTGAGAAAGAAAAATTTCAGAGTGTAAAAGCCAGCGGTGCAGACTCGAGGGGAAGATATTCGAGAAAAGCTGGAAATGAAGCAAGCAGCAAAAATGTAGCCAGAGATTCAACAGCTAAATTTGAAGCAAGGGCTCCAGCTAGAACTTATGCTATAAAGGCACGTGAAGATGCTTCATCACCCGATGTGATTACTGGTATATTTTCTCTTTATGATGTTAATGTTATTGCTTTGATTGATCCCTGTTCTACTCATTCATATGTATGCATGAAATTGGTGTTTAGTATGAATATACCTGTTGAGAACACAGAATTTATGATTAGAGTGTCGAATCCGTTAGGCAAATGTGTGATAGTTGATAAAGTATGCAAGAAATGCCCTTTAATGATTCGGGGTCATTACTTTCCGGCTGACTTGATGTTGTTGCCGTTTGATGAATTTGATGATATTTTGGGTATGGATTGGTTGGCATTGCATGATGCTATAATAAATTGCAAAGAAAAGGTTATAGAATTAAAGTGTGAAAGTGGTAAAATTTTGCGGGTTGAACCAGACAAATCAGAGGCATTATCTAGTATGATTTCTTCAATGTCGGCTAGAGATATTTGAGAAAGGGTTATGCAGCTTATTTGGCGTATGTAATTAATACAAAATAAGTTGAAAAGAAAGTTGAATCAGTGCCAGTTGTGTGTGAATTTGCGGACGTATTTGCAGAAGAATTGCCGGGTTTGCCTCCAGTCAGAGAAGTAGAATTTGGTATTGATTTGATACCGGGAACAGATCCGATCTCAATTGCTCCATATCAGCAGAGTTGAAAGAATTAAAGTTGCAGTTGCAAGAGTTGACTGATAAAGGCTTTGTGAGACCGAGTTTTTCACCTTGGGGTGCTCCTGTGTTATTTGTGAAAAAGAAGGATGGTTCCATGAGGTTGTGTGTTGACTATCGGCAGTTAAACAAGGTGACAATCAAAAACAAGTATCTGTTGCCAAGAATTGATGATTTATTTGATCAGCTAAAAGGAGCGACATGGTTTTCGAAGATTAACTTGAGATCCGGTACTACCAATATGAGTAAAAGAGTCGGATGTGCCTAAAACTGCTTTTAGAACAAGGTACGGTCATTATGAATTTTTAGTTATGCCATTCAGGTTGACAAATGCTCCTGCTGTGTTTATGGATTTAATGAATCGCATATTTTGGCCATACTTGGACAAATTTGTTGTGGTGTTTATAGATGATATTTTAATTTATTCAAAAGATGAGACAGAGCATGCTGAGCATTTGAGGATAGTTTTGCAAACTTTGAAAGATAAACAGCTGTATGCTAAGTTTAGTAAAAGTGAATTTTGGCTCCGGGAAGTTGGATTTTTGGGTCATATTGTTTCAGGTGATGGTATACGGGTTGATCCTAGTAAGATTTCAACCATTGTTGATTGGAAACCACCGAAAAATGTAACCGAGGTTAGAAGTTTCTTGGGGCTAGCTGGGTATTATCGGCGGTTTGTAAATGGATTCTCTATAATTGCTGCTCCTATGACTAGACTATTCAGAAAGAATGTTAAATTTGAATGGACGGAAGAATGTCAACAAAGTTTTAAAGAATTGAAAAAGTTATTAACTGAAGCACCAGTGTTGGTACAACCCGAATCAGGTAAAGAATTTGTGGTGTATAGTGATGCTTCTTGAAATGGCTTAGGATGTGTACTTATACAAGAAGGAAAAGTGGTGGCTTATGCTTCGAGGCAGTTAAAATCTCATGAAAGAAATTATCCGACTCATGATTTGGAATAATTTGGCGACATTATTTGTATAGTGAAAAGTGCCGAGTATATACCGACCACAAAAGTCTTAAATACTTAATGTCACAAAAAGACTTGAATTTAAGATAGCGAAGATGGTTGGAGTTATTGAAAGATTACGAGCTTGTTATTGATTACCATCCGGGAAAAGCAAATGTGGTTGCCGATGCTTTAAGTAGAAAATTACTATTTGCTTTGAGAGCTATGAACACTCGGTTAAAGATATTAAATGATGGATTGATTCTAGCAAAGTTAAGAGCAAGACCGATGTTTTTACAAGAGATTTCGGAAGCTCAGAAAAATGATCAAGATTTGCAAGCCAAGAGAAAGCAGTGTGAAGCTGATATGGGATCAGATTTCAAAATCGGTTCTGATGGTTGCTTGATGTTTAAAAATCAAATTTGTGTACCGAAAAATGATGAGTTGATTCAAAAGATTTTGCATGAAGCACATAATGGTTGTTTGGCGGTTCATCCGGGCAGTATGAAAATGTATAATGACTTGAAAAAAATGTACTGGTGGAGTGGAATGAAAAGAGATATTTCCGAGTTTGTATCAAAGTGCTTAGTTTGTCAACAAGTGAAAGCTGAGCACCAAGTACCTTCGGGATTACTCCAGCCTATCATGGTTCCTGAATGGAAATGGGATCGGATTACCATGGATTTTATATCAGGGTTGCCGTTAACTCCGGGGAAGAAAAATGCCATCTGGGTAATAGTTGACAGACTGACTAAATCGGCTCATTTTATTCCAGTATGTACAGATTATTCTCTTAATAAGTTGGCTGAATTGTATATCCGTGAGATTGTTAGACTTCATGGAATACCTTTGTCAATCATTTCGGATAGAGATCCGAGATTTACTTCACGGTTTTGGCAAAAGTTGCAAGAGGCATTAGGTACAAAGTTAAATTTCATCACTGCCTTTCATCCACAAACTGATGGACAATCAGAGAGAGTAATTCAGATTCTTGAAGACATGCTCAGATGTTGCGTATTGGAATTTCAAGGTAGTTGGGAAAGGTACTTACCGTTGGTAGAATTTGCTTATAATAATAGTTATCAGACGAGTTTGAAGATGGCACCTTATGAAGCTTTGTATGGTTGTAAATGCCAGACGCCATTGTATTGGACTGAACTCAAGGAAAATCATATTTATGGAGTTGATCTAATAAAAGAAACCGAAGAAATGGTGAAAGTGATTTGAGATTGTTTGAAAGCTACTTCAGATAGACAGAAATCTTATGCGGATTTGAAATGAAGGGAAATCGAGTTTCAAGTTGGTGATAAGGTATTTTTGAAAGTGTCTCCATGGAAGAAAGTCCTTAGATTTCGACAGAAGGGCAAGTTAAGTCCGCGTTTTATTGGACCGTATGAAATAATTGAAAAAGTTAGACCGGTAGCATATCGACTAGCATTACCACCTGAATTAGAGAAGATTCATGATGTGTTCCACGTATCTATGTCACGTCGATATCGTTCAGATCCTTCACATATAATTTCACCGACAGAAATTGAACTACGACCGGATATGACTTACGAAGAAGAACCAATTAAGATTTTAGCTCGAGAGGTCAAGCAACTAAGAAATAAAAGTGTCGCTCTCGTGAAAGTATTGTGGAAAAAGCATAGGGTAGAAGAGACTACATGGGAACCTGAAGAAACTATGAGAAACCAATACCCACACCTGTTTACCGGTAAGATTTTCGAGGACGAAAATCCTTAAAGGGGGGAGAGTTGTAATATCCCGAATTAGGGCCTAATCGAAATAGTGGTTTCGTGACCACAAATCTGAGATAGAGATAATTATTTTGATATTTATGATATGATTGCATGATTGTGTGAAAATTTCGTGATGAAATCCTATGCCTAAAGTGCTTAAATTGAAATTAGGGACTAAATCGAATAATTTGTAAAACTTGCATTCTAGGAGTTTTTAGTATGAAATTGTTTTGGAATATTAATGAGGAGGTCTTAAATAGAAATTTGACCAATTTCTAAGTCTATGGACAAAAATTGGACATGGATGGAATTTTTGGAAAGTTTAGTAGTAAGGGCATTTTGGTCATTTAGTTATTAAAATGAATTAAAAACAAAATTAAAAGCCAATTTTTGTCCATCTTCTTCATTAGGCCGAAATTTCAAGGGTTCTCCATAGCTAGGGTTTGTTTCAAGCTTCCAAGCTCCATAGTAAGTGATTCCAAGCCCCGTTTTTAATGTTCTTTACGTTTTTGGAATCCCGGTAGCTCGATTAAGCTTATGCTACCAATAATTCAACCTAGGGTTCATACTTGGAAAAATACCCATAGGTGAAATTTGTGTATTCTGGTGTTTATGATAGAAAATGAGGTTTTAAATTATGTTAGACAACTTGTACTACTAGGTTTTAAGCGAAAACGAGTAAAAGGGCTTAATCGATAAAAATACCTAATAGTCATAAGTACATGTTAGAGTGTGAATTTGATGTTACCATAGAAGGGAAAAATGATTAGCATGTCATAAAACATAATAATAAGGGATGAAGTTTAATTCCCGAGCCTAGGGGCAAAAGTGTAATTATGCAAAAGTTTAGGGGCAAAAAATGTAATTTTGCCAAAGTTTGTATTAAATGCTGTTTTGATGAATGTATGTATTAAATAAGATTAATTTGGCATAATAGATCAAGAGAAACGAGATTCAAGTCGCGATCGAGGGAAAAACAAAGTTTACGAAGAATAGGCTCGATTGCTAATAATTTTGTATCGAGGTAAGTTCATGTGTAAATGTAGTAACATAATTGTCATTTTAATTAACTTAATGATATTTATATGATATGATGATTATTATTATGAAATATTATGCTTTGTGGTTATTGTTGAGTAATATGCAAATTATGTTTAATACTTGTTAAATATGAATTGCTACCGAGTATCACTTTCGATATTTCGTGGAAGACGGCAAAGATGTGTGATTGAGGAAAAATCCTGTTTGAACCTTGGGAATAGATTAGAATACAAGTGACATGTCACTAGTATGGTTGAGTTCCGAACTCGTTGAGTTGAGTCCGAGTTCGTGAGATGTAACTAGGCATCCGAGCTCGTTGAGTTGAGTCTGAGTACACTTATGGATACGAACGCCCGAGCTCGTTGAGTTGAGTCTGAGTTCACTTATGGGCGGGTTACATGGTAGCTTGGCTACATAAGTTCCGTAGGCTATTGAGTTTGTCTAGCTGCAGATATGGCTCTTATGTTCATGAGATCCGCGTATTCGAATTATATTCCGATGTGTTCAACGGGTGAATCTTAAATGACTAAGAAGAAGGCCTAAAATGAAGGTGACATGTTGGTAAGTATGGAAATGAGAAAATTTGAAAGGCATGTGCTTAAACCCTCAGGTTGAGAACTTGGTATGATGAAATCGTAGAAAGATATTAAATACAAATGAAATATGAATGTCTTGGTGTTGTTTATGCAAATAATGTTTTTGTGGGATTGTGTGATTATGTTACTTGCTATTTGCATGTGAACTTACTAAGCATTTGTGCTTACTCCCTCCTTTTCTTTCATTGTAGTTTTGACAAGCCGGCTTGAGAATCGGGATAGGTCGAAGACTCGTTCACACTATCCGAAGGCCTAAATTGGTAAAATGGCTTGTGTGTTTTGAATGTGGCATGTATGGCAAAATACTCACTTTGTGTAAATGATCTTATGATATGGCTATGGTTTGGCAAGAAAAGGGTTTGTAAATGATTAGCCATTGGAATGACCAATCTAAGTCATATTTGATGTTATGTATGTTTAAAATGATATTTAGTCCATGAAAATCCTTAGTAAAGTGAAATTTGCCATAAAACAGAATCAGCAAAGCAGTGTGATGTAAATTTGAAAAATCACTAAAAATATTAGAAATGGAATTAAACGATGAGTAAGTTATGAAATTGAAGATTAATGAGTCTATTTTCATATGGATTGAACAAAACAGGTATATGAATTATATTTTATGAGATATTTGAATTTTTGTGAAACAGGGCCAAAGTGATTTTTGGATCCCCTGTTCTGACTTTAAAAATTCATAATAAATTGTAAAAAAATAATTAGAAGTCATGCTTTATATGTACAGATTTCTTATTGAGCCTAGTTTTAAAAGAAACAAACATCATTGACATTGAAATTCTGTACAGAGAGATATCTGATTCGAAATACATAGATGTCAGAGCAGTCAAACCCTGAAACAGGGGAGACTTTAACTAATAAACTGTACTAATTGGCTTGACCAAAAATTCTTGAAAAAAATTAGTAGATAGATATATGAGTCTAGTTTCAGATAAAATTTATACAATTGGATTTTGAGTTTCAAAACTCGAGATATTAATTTTTAAGCAACTATGATGTAGATTGCTAGCTTGACTGAAAATTTTAAAAAAATAAATTGTTTTAGCGGTTTAAGTAATGAATTAAGTCTGTTAACACCTCGTGTTCGAATCCGGCGATGGTCTCGGGTACGAGGCGTTACAAATTTTGCCACCCTATTTTCACAAGCATACACAAGCATGAATGGTAACATTTTTACAACTCAATTGGCAGCCATTCCATAACATTTCATACACATATTATACCAATTAAACTTAATACTCAATTACCTAATTAATATCATGCATTATCCATTCATATGCCCACCAAAAACAAGACATCATTTGCATAATTTCCATTCCATCAACCATGAGCCAAAACATACCAAAACATTTATCAAGTTTAGCCAAATCACATGGCTTAACTTACACACAAAATATACCAAAACCATAATCCAAATAACCATAACTATCATATTTATAACTAGCCTATACATGCCATATTTACAATTATCCACAAGTTCAAAAGTACCAATCGACAATTAGATAGTGTGATGTGAAACTCTGACTTGTCCGAAACGAGCTAGCTATCAAACTTCTATAAAACATAGAAAAGAAATAGAATAAGCTTTATAGCTTAGTAAGCCCATATAATTCAGAACTAAACTTACCATTTATACCAAAACAAGACAATTAAATAAGGTAAACTGAATTCAATTTCCAAATGCCTAACACAAGTATTCATCAACAGGCTAGTCATATAAATACTTGAAACCATCCAGTATCTTAAGTTAATACTCAATATATATTGTATCATATCGAATTCATATGTTATGTATATTATATACAACATTTCACTCTCAATCATATAATCAATAATTCATTCAATAACAGTACTCATCAGTATAAACAGTATTTATGCCCATTGAACCTATTAAAAATTCAAAGGATACTTTGGTGATATACATCAGTATTTCGTCAATTCATTATCATTTCCACTCTTTCGAGCCATGATTGGTAAGCTCCTCCTGAGCTGATGGATAATAAGCTCTATTGAGCTGAAACAGTAAGCTCTGACGAGCTGAGAATAGTAAGGTCTTACGAGCTGATATATCGGTAAGCTCATACGAGCTGTGGTGAGTCCGCAAAAAATACAGGAGCTCGACCAAAACGGTAACCCTAGTGACATGTCACTCGTATCCTACGAAGGTAACAAGTAAGCTATATCGATAAGGCATTTACATTCCAAACATATCAACTATTCAATTGCATGCATTCATTACAATTATTTCAAGTATTTAAAAGTTTGATTCTAATTATACGAACTGACCTTGTATCGCTCGGATAAAAACTATCGGTTATTCATCTATCTTCTTTTTTCCCCAATCTAAACTAAATATCGGCTTATCTTGATCTATATATTATCAAATTCAATACATTCAACATTCAATCTATTCAATTTAGCCCTTAATACATAATTTTGGTAAATTTACATATTTACCCTATACTTTTCACATTTTTACAATTTAGTCCTTATCATATAAAATTGCAAATTCATGCAATTTATTACCAACCCATGCCTAGCCGAGTTTTATAGGAGCTCCTAATAGCCCATATATTTCATTATTTCACACTCTTAATCACCTAATTTTACATTTTCTTAATTTAATCCATTTCTGACATTTTTGTCAAAAATCACTTTACAGAACTAGTTTAAGTATCAACAATTATTCAAAATCCATCATCAACTATCAAATTACTCAAAAATTCAACAATGGCAACATGTTACATCTTTAACAGTTTCAAAATCTAAGGTACAGGCTAGATAGAATACAAAGCAACAATCACAAAAACATAGAAATCATCAAAAACTGAGCTAAAATCGTACGTTAATCAAGCTAGGAGTGCGCCGAAACCATGGAAGCTTCAAACCCTTATTTTATTTTCTATTTTCGGTGGAAAAAAATTAAGAAAGATGATGGCTAATTGTTTTTATCATTTTTTTAACCTTAATTATTATATAATTACCAAATTAACCTTTAATAAAACTTTAATATAACATATAAACCATGGACATAAATGTCCACTAACCTTAATCATGGTCTAATATCAACATAAGGACTCTCACAATTTAATTTCATAGCTATTTAATCCCTTTTTACTACTAGAACTCAAATTTTACACTTTACGTGATTTAGTCCTTTTTACCAAATTAAGCGTTCAAATAGTAAAATTTCCTTACAAAACTTTCATATAATAATTCTATCATGCTGTAAAATTTAATAAAATAATAAAATAAATATTTTTGCTTCAGATTTGTGATCTCAAAACCACTGTTTCGATTTGACTCAAAAAGGGCTATTACATGGTGTGTAGAGGCTGGTTGGGTAGCACTCTGTTTACTGATTAATGTATATCTGATACTATTACTGTGATGGTCTTAGGCCCTAATGCATATTTGATACTGAAACTAAAATGGGCTTTGGCCTGAACTGCTACTGAAACTGAAACGGGCTAAAGCTAAACTACTACTGAAACTAAAATGGGCTTAAGCCCAGACAGTATTTGATTGTTTGTTGTGATCGACTATATGCATGTTATCTGCGGGGATTACACAATGAGTTTATGTAAATCACCCCTTTCTATTTTATCTGTACAGGTAATCCTCAAACTTAGAGGGCTCGATGCAGTAGAGGACTCAGCGGTGACCACATGTTTATTGAATGGTTTTAGTTTCTTCAATGGTTTTAATTCCTACCATTTTGGGAGTATTTTTGTTATAATTTGGACGTTTGGAATATTTGCTTTCGTTTTGGTTTGTTTTACTATTTTCATGAACTTTTGAACCGCAACAAAAACTCGATTTTAATAAACATAATAATTTCTTAAACGCGAACGATTTTCTCTAAATAACACGTTTTTAAAAGCTTCCGCTACACATTATGTTTTTAAATGAATCCAACTTAACGAGAAAATGATTTTGAAATTGTCAAGAGATACAAACGGAAACGGTTTTAACTTGATAAATGCAGTTTCAAATTCCATTCCATGTGACATCGCAAGATTCAGTCATAACGTCTAGGTCAGGTTTGGGGTGTTACATTTAGTGGTATCAGAGTCAAGTTACAAAACTCAGCTGTGGATTTTGGGTTCTAAAGCTTGGTTTTTAGGAACTGATTTTCAAATTATTTGAAATGATTTGACTAAGAATATGGTACACTGAGTCTCCAGCGCTGATCCTGTAAGTATTCTAATAAACTGTTATAGATAGTCTATTCTGAAAACACTCTAGTTAGAGTATACTGAAACTATAGTGAAACTAAAATTGATAAAGACTGTATTACAAAAACCAACTCTGAATTTATGATACTATTTTACATAAAACATCTGTTAATAAATACTGAAACTGTAACTGATTCATAAAATTCGTAATACAGATAGATCTGATTAGACATGAGCACACGAGGTATCCGTAGACGCGATACTCGAGGCCGTAGAGGGACTCGATCAAAGTCCTCTTCTCTGGGCAGCATGCCGAATCCGGACACGGGTGAGACACCCGTGTCACCTGCTACTGAGACTGGGTCTCAGAGTTACTATGCTAGGGACTGTCTCAAGCCATGATGAGGATACTGGAGAGGGTCACTGGGCCCAACATTGGATCTGGGGCCCAAGGGTCGGTTACTGAACGACTCCGGTCCAATAGAACTGAGTTATTTAGGGGTGTCACCGGAGTCTCTTCTAATGTGGCTGAATACTGTTGAAGGCCACAAAGAGGATTATGGATGATCTAGACTATACCCTTAAGCAGAAATTGAACGGTGCAGTCTCCTTGCTTCGCGATGAGGCTTGCTAGTGGTGGTTGACAGTTAAGTAGGGCACTCAGCCGGACCCTCTGACTTGGGAGTTCTTTAAGACTTTATTTTAGAGTAAATATGTGGGAGTCAGTTATGTTGATACTAGGAGATGTGAGTTTCTGAATGTCACTCAGGGAGACCGATCTGTGGCCGAGTATGAGGTCGAATTCTTGAGGCTAAGCCACTATGCTCGAGGCATTGTGGCAGATGAGTATGAAAGGTATGTCCGATTTGAGGACGGGTAAAGGATAATTTGAGGTTTTTGATTGCTCCACAAAGGGAGCGAGAGTTTGCTGTACTGGTGAAGAAAAATAAGATTGCTGAGGATGTTAAGCGCACTGAGCGCTAGAACAGAGACCGTAAGAGAGGTAAGAACAAGAGGGATTCAAAGCCTCAAGTTCGGTACAGAGACCTAAGAAAAAGGCCAGGACTGATGGGTCGATTAGAGCTAGGCCCTCTATTGCTCCTACCGAATTGTAGCTGTATGGAGATTGTGGTAGACGCCATCAGGGCGAGTGTTGAAGGAGGATTGGGGTATGTTTGAGGTGTGCCATTAGAGCACCGTATTTGTGAGTGTCTACTGAGGGCCGATCAGATGCAAGCTCTGGGTTCTAGTACTACACAGCCACAGAGGGTAGTTCAATAGCCACAGAAGGGCCGTAGTTAGGCTAGGGGTGGTAACGGTATGGGCCGTGGACAGAGAGCATCGGGCAGAGGTGCTGGACAGATTGAGGCAAAATAGCCTGCTCTTGTTTATGCTGCTCGTCACCGAGAGGACAAAGATGCTCCAGATGTTATTATCGATATGTTCTTAATTTATGGTGTACCCTACTTTGCTTTGATAGACATAGGTTCCACACATTCCTATGTAACTAGCACTGTATCTAGAAACTTGGGGGTTTTGGTTGAGAGTACTTCTAGTGACGTGACTGTACTGAGTCCTTTGGTGCAATCGGTTTGGGTTAGCAAACTGTATACAGATGTTCAACGAGAGGTTCAAGGGTCGATTTTTTGGCTAATCAGATGGAGCTTCCTTTTAGAGAGGTCGATCTGATTCTGGGTATGGACTGGTTGGTCAAGCACCATGTCAGTCTAAACTCTATGACTAAAAGGGTCGTTTTGAGAACTGAGAAGGATAATGAGGTAGTCATGATTGGAGAACATCGGAATTATCTTACTAATATGATTTCTACACTGGTGGCTGAGAAATTGGTTCATAAAGGATGTGAGGCGTTCTTAGCCTATATTAGTGTTTCTATTTCTAGGGACTCTACTATAAAGGACATCTGAACTATAAGAGATTTTTTAGATATTTTTCCTGAGGAGTTACCGGGTTTACCTTTAAATCGGGAAGTGGAGTTTGGGATTGAGCTTCTTCCTAATACAGCTCCAGTGCCTATCGCTCCCTATCGAATGGCACCGAAAGAGCTTATGGAGCTGAAGGCTCAACTTCAAAAGTTGTTGGATCATGGCTTCATCCGTCCGAGTGTGTCTCCGTGGGGAGCACCGGTCTTGTTTGTTAAGAAGAAGGATGGGACCATGAGGATGTGTATTGATTATTGGCAACTGAACAAGTTGACTATTAAGAATAAGTATCCACTTCCGAGGATCGACGACTTATTTGATCAGTTCTGTAGGGCTTTCGTGTTTTCTAAGATAGATCTTCATTTTAGGTACCATCAGCTCAGAGTTAAGGATGTGGATATTCATAAGACTACTTTTAGGACTCGTTATGAGCATTAAGAGTTCCTAGTTATGCCTTTTGGGTTGACGAATACACCGGTCACATTTACGAATTTGATGAACTGTGTGTTTTAGCCCTATCTAGATCAGTTCATTATAGTTTTCATCGATGACATATTGGTATACTCTAAGGCTGAAGATGAGCATGATGATCATCTTAGAGTTGTGCTTCAGATTTTGCGTGAGAAGTAACTCTACGCTAAATTTAGTAAGTGTGAGTTTTGGCTTCTTGAAGTCACTTTTGTGGGGCACGTAAAGTCTCTGAGAGGATCCGAGTCGATCATAGAAAGATTGAGGCTATACTGGATTGGAAATAGCCTAAGAATGCGTCTGAGATCTGCAGTTTTTTGGTTCTGGCGGGTTATTCTCGGTGGTTTGTGAAAGGTTTCTCACTGATTGCAACATCTTTAACTAAGCTACTACGTAATGGTGTTCTATTTTTCTGGACTGATGTGCAGCAGTCGATCTTTGAGAAGCTCAAAACTATTCTGACTCAGGCTCCTGTTCTGATACAACCTGATCATGGGAAGGAGTTTGTAGTATATAGTGATGCGTCGCATGTTGGTTTAGGTTGCATTCTGATGCAGGTGGTAAGGTTGTGGCTTATGCGTCCCGTCAGCTTAAGACGCACGGGGAAAACTATCCGGCGCATGAAGCAAACTATCTGACGCATAATCTTGAGTTGGCTGCAGTAGTTTTTGCTTTGAAAATTTGGAGGCACTATCTGTACAGTGAGAAGTGCATTATCTACACTGATCAAAAAAGCCTTAAGTACCTCCTAACTCAGAAGGAGTTGAATCTTAGGCAGCGTAGATGGATTGAGCTACTTAAGGACTATGACTATACTATTGAGTACCATCCTGACAAGGCCAATGTGGTGGCCAATGCATTGAGCCGTAAGGCGATGACTGATCTGAGAGAGATGTTCGCTCGACTTAGTTTGTTCGACGACGGAGGTTTGTTGGCTGAGCTGTAGATTAAACCGACTTGGATAGAATAGATTCGGGATAGACAGTTAGAGGATAAATCGTTTAGTCTTCGGTCCTATTATGTTGAGAGTGGTAGCACTCCGGACTTTGGGTTGAATAATGATGGGGTACTCTATTTCTGTGATCAGATTTGTGTACTGAATAATGCTGATCTGAGGCAGTCTATTCTAAGAGAGTCGCATAGTAGCCCTTATGCTATGCATCTCGGTGGGAATAAGATGTACTGATATCTTCGAGAACTGTACTGGTGGTTGGGTTTGAAGCATGAGGTTACTGATTTTGTGGCACGATGTCTGACATGCCAGCAGGTTAAGGATGAGTACCAGTTACCTTTGGGCTTATTACAGTCAGTCAAGATTCCCTTATGGAAATGAGAACGAGTGACTATAGACTTCCTTAGTAGGTTGCCCTTGACACCCACTAAGAAGGATTCTGTCTAGGTCATCGTGGATCAATTGACCAAGTCTGCACACTTCATTCCAGTTAGGACCGACTATTCTCTGCAGAAGTTGGCGAAGCTTTACATTTTTTAGATAGTGAGATTGCATGAGGTACCGGTTTCAATCATTTCTGATAGGGATCCACGCTTTACGTCTCGATTCTGGAAAAAGTTACATAAGGCTCTGGGTTCGAGATTGGACTTTAGTATTGCATTTCATCCTCAAACCGTGGTCAATTTGAGAAGGTGATTCAAATACTGGAGGATATGTTGAGGAGTTATGTTATCGATTTTTGAGGCAGTTGGAAGGATTATCTGCCATTAGCCCAGTTCGCCTACAATAATAGCTTCTAGTCGAGTGTTCAGATGCCACCTTACGAGACTTTGTACGATCATAAGTATCGTACTCCTTTATGTTAGACTGAGTTAGACGAACGTCGAGTGCTGTGTCCTGAGTTGGTTTCTGAAACTGAGGATAAGGTTCGACTGATTAGGGATTGTCTAAAGGTGGCTTCTAATAGATAGAAGTCTTATGCTGATCTAAAGAGACGTGAGATTAAGTTTTCTGTGGGGGACTTTGTGTTTCTTAAGGTCTCACCATAGAAGAAGGTTCTGAGGTTCGATCGCAATGGCAAGTTGAGCCCTAGGTTTATTAGGCCTTATATAATTCTGAAGCGTGTGGGATCTGTTGCTTATCAGTTGGAGTTGCCTCTAGAGCT
Organism: Gossypium anomalum; assembly: GCA_025698475.1. Taxonomy (NCBI): domain Eukaryota; kingdom Viridiplantae; phylum Streptophyta; class Magnoliopsida; order Malvales; family Malvaceae; genus Gossypium; species Gossypium anomalum. The sequence goes on from CM046956.1 coordinate 55,974,310, forward strand.
AGACCCTATTCATGACATATTCCATGTCTCGATGTTGAGGCGTTACCACTCTGATCCTACTCATATTGTCCCCGTTAAGGAGATTGAGGTCAGGCTAGATTTGACCTTCGAGGAGGAGCCGGTTCAGATTCTGGATCACGATGTAAAGGTTTTTCGGAGGAAGTCTATTCCATTAGTAAAGGTGCTGTGGCAGAATCACAGCACTGAGGAGGCCACGTGGGAGCCTGAGGATGCAATGCGTCAGTAGTATCCTCATATGTTCTGATCAGGTAAATTTCAAGGCTGAAATTTTCTTTTGGGGGTAGAGTTGTAACGCCCCAAAATTTTTATTTTTGTTTATGGTAAAATATGGCACAAATGTGTATCTGCTTTAGTGGTTAAGTGTTCTGGGAGTGTGTGAGAGGTCCCAAGTTAAAGCCCAGTCTTGGGTGAATTTTTGTCTTTTTCTGAATAAAGCCTTAACCTTGCTCAAAGGGTTTAAGTTTAATTGGTTGTAGGTTCATATCAGAATAGGCCTGCTGGTCTGGTGGTTAAGTTGAGTGTTAGTTTGCTGGAAGTCATGTGTTTGAATCCCTGCGCAAGCAGGGGTAGTTATGTTTGCTCGGTTCACTGACGGAGTTTCGGTTGGACTGGGGTTCGGAGGAAGTTGAAAGTTAGTGGATGAGTGGAGAAAAGTGGGGGGTTTGAGGATAATTCTAGTAAGGTTTTTCCAAATTTCTCTTTCTAGACAAAAGAACTAACATTTTTTTTCCATCTTTCTCTGCGTTTTTCTTTTTCTTTTTCCTCTTCCTCCCTCGATTCTGATCTTTTGGTATCGTGGTCCTTCTCGTCTCGTTATTTTGGTATTTCGCACGATTCTGGTAAGTGGGGTTTTGGTTGTTGGAACTTGGTTTTTTTTTTCAACACGTTGGTTAAGCTTAATTATTGTGTTGACATTTTGGGGTATATGTTAAGGAACTTTTCTGCATATTTATGGATTAGGTGAACATGGTGGGCAGTAAAGTTATATTCGGTTATCCTAAATCGCACTAGAGAGTGTTCAGTTTTTCGGGAAGTCACTTGTATAATTTTTTGGATTAATTGTTGGATCGTAAATCGCTTGTTAAGTGGCCTTGGATTGCTTTTTTTAGGTTTCGGAAGGCTCGAGTTCTGCATCGAATTGATACAAGGTGTGTACCCAGAAATGTAAAAAATAGAGTTTCGACGAAAGCTAAAAACCCTACTATCAACGCCACACGGGCGTGTGGTCGCTCGTGTGGTAAGCCGTGTGCTATAACACGGGCGTGTAATCAACGAGGCCAAGCCGTGCGCGCAAGACACGACCATGTGATGGCCAGGTAGGCCATGTGCAACACACGAGCTAGACTGATTTGGGCCTTATGGGCCACACGGGCGTGTGGGGCCATACGGACGTGTGGGATTTTGGGCCAGGCCGTGTAATCCACACGGCCAAGGCCAAATTGGGCCATTTGGGCTACAAGGGCGTGTGGGCCCACACGGGTAGGCCACATGGGCGTGTGAGCCCATTTAACTGAAATGTGTTCTAAGGTTGCACGGGTCGCCCAAGATGATTGTGAACCTACTATAGGCTCGGTAAGCACTACTTAGACCCTTAAATGCATGAACTGTATGTATGATTAATGTACTGAGCATGATGATTATATGAATAAATATCGAACTGTATGTATAACTGATATTCATGTATTAGCATGTCATATACTATATGTTGCATTGCATTGGGTTAGGATGTTGATATTTGGAGGAAGTAGACTAAAAGGCTCTGAAGCCTATTATCTGGCAGCTCAGCTGTAAATTACTGATTATGTGCCTCATTCGGTACTACTTTGAGTGTAGGGATGAGTGGGTGTTTTAAACCCCACATGGAGTGTAGGGATGGACGAAGATGGTGTGTAAAGGCTAGTTAGGTAAGACTCTGTTTACTGATTAATGTATATCTGATACTGTTACTATGATGGGCTTAGGCCCTAATGCATATTTGATACTGAAACTGAAATGGGCTAAGGCCAAACTGCTATTGAAAGTAAAATGGGCTTAGGCCCAGACAACATTTGACGGTTTGTTGTGATCGACTGTATACATGTTATTTGTGGGGATTACACACTGAGTTTACGTAAACTCACCCCTTTCTATTTTATCTGTACAGGTAATCCCCAGACTTAGAGGGTTCGGTGCGGCGGATGACTCAGCGGTGACCACAAGTTTATTTAATGGTTTTAATGGTTTTAATTCCTACCATTTTGGGAGTATTTTTGTTGTAATTTGGACGTTTGGACTGTTTGCTTTCGTTTTGGTTTGTTTTACTGTTTTCATGAACTTTTGAACCGCAACGAAAACTTGGTTTTAATAAACATAATGATTTCTTAAACGTGAACGATTTTCTCTAAATAACATGTTTTTAAAAGCTTCCGCTACACAATATGTTTTTAAATGAATCCAACTTAACGAGAAAATGATTTTGAAATTGTCAAGGGATACAAACGGAAACTGTTTTAACTTGATAAATGCGATTTCAAATTCCATTCCATGTGACATCGCAAGATTCGGCCATAACGTCTAAGCTGGGTTTGGGGTGTTACACCGACAAATGGAGTACAAACCAAATTATACTTATTGGTTCTATACGTGGTATCAAACATAAGAACATCTCTAAAACAATCGTAATACAAATTTAATCTTCCATCTCTCCAAAAAAAATTAGCTAATCGATTATTCTAGTCCACTTCCATTGAATAGAAAAATATAGTCTTTAGCTTGCTTATATTTGAAAAAAAATTGATAATGCTCTTTGCATCCCCTACTTCAATCATTTTCTCTCTTTAAATTTATAAGAAATTATGACAATCTCGTTTGGTAAATGAAATATTTTCAAACTCAATCTCCTTCTTGAGAAATGAATATAAACTTGTTTGTTTGATTCTTGCAACAACCATTGAACGAATAACTTATACATGTTCTTCCAAAATTTTTCTTCTTGATCTTAAAATAATTCTTTCTTTTGAAGTTGTTAAGTGGTGATTATGACAATCATTAAAGTAAGAAACAACCCAAACACTTTTTTCTATCGTAAAACAGATTTTAGCTTGACAACCTGTCCTTGTCTCTAGACGATTAAATTTTTTTCACTTTGCCAACATCTTCGTATTCATGATACCCAGATTTCGAGCATAAAAATTCACGTTGTCTTATAGGTTTAGTCATACTTCATCTATTATTTCCTCTTCGAATACTAAACCCCTTACTCAAAGCAAACTGATTATAAAGATTATTAGCCTCTACTTTGGAATGCAATTTCAGTCCCACTTTTATTTCATCAACAAAATTATCTTTTTTCTCAACAAGACGAACTATTTCGTCTTGATTTGTCTCCATAAATGAAAATTATAAATTAACAAAACCTAGGAAGAAATTTTAATATATAATAAAAAATCATGATAATACAAGAAATCGTTCAAAAATTTTAAAAAATCAATTAAAATCTAATAAAAACATAGCTCGAAAATCATATAGATTTTTTTCCACTAAGCTAAAGTATTGTTATTAAAAATCACAATTTTTTCAAAGATTCTAAATACAATTATGTTTCAAACAAATGAAAATCAAGTAGAAATTCTTAACATCCCAAACAAACACAGTTCCACACCAAACTAAAAAAAAATAAAAATCTCTAGAACATGTACACAATCACTAACCAGAAATTCTCCCTCATTTGCAATGGTGTAATGCATATTTAATTTAATCATATGTCTAATATAAAACAAAACCTTCAATCAATAACAATAAGCAACAGCTTTCAATCATTGTATCTTCTTCTCAATTTTCATGATTCAATCATCATCATCATTATCGTATTGTGCAAATTGAAATAGTTAAAATTAAAACTTACCTTAAAACAACAATTGAATGGCAACACCCGACAATTAAATAGCAAAATAGCAGCAGGTAGTAGTCGCTGGAAAAATATCAAATGAATAGCAGTAGCTAGCAGTTGCAGAGAAGAGCCAATAAAAACAGCAATTGTTTAGCAGCAACTAGCAATTGAATAGCAAAATGGCAGCAGGCAGCAGTTGATGAAAAAACAACAAATGAATAGCAACCGCCAGCAGTTGCAAAGAAGTACCAAGAAAACAATTGATTAGCGGCAACCAACAATTGGATAGCAAAATAGCAGTAGCCAGCAATTGCAGAGAAGAGCAGAGAAATTTTTAATTGGGATTTTAGGGATTTATGGTTACAAAAAATTAATTAAATGAGGTCTGAATAGCATGTAAAAATGAGCTGACAAATACAAATGACATGACATCACTGTTTCATACAATCATTTTTCTTTTAGTTATTTACATATTTAACTCAGTTATTAATTAAGTCTAATTAAATTTATTTGAACACAACGAAGATGATCGTCAGGTATGTTATCTGCGTATGAGGCCGTTGAAGTAGGCGTAGTGATGGTGAGCTCCATTTTCCTGAATAATCTGCCTGATTCAGTGGATCAAAATGGTTAATCGATATTTGCAGTCTATTTGGGAAGGTTGTAGACACATTCATCCCTCGAAAGAAATCGGTGAGTGGATTGAGATTTGGGTTTGTTCGTTTTGTTTCCTTGTTCCAAGCAAAAAAGGCGGTCATGGCCTTGAATGGTCAATGGTTGCGAAAGCATAGGATTGGGGTGAACGTTGCAAGAATAAATCCCAGGGATAATTTCTGAGAAACAGATATGGAGTTGCAAGGGTAGAGAATGGTTATAGGAAAGCTGATCCTGTGTGGAAAAATAATAATTGTGATGATACTAGGCGAGGTAAAGAGACCTATGTTAAGTCAAGTGAGCAAGTTAGAAAATTATGATGCGAGGCAGTGAAAGAAGGCATTGAGATAAACTATAAAAGAGTTGTCAATGGCGGTATGGATGAAGTGCTCGATTCTAAGGACAAAACAGTGCAGGGAGTTATCGATGAAGAGAAGTTGAATTGCATAGTAGGGTGGTTTGACGATTACACAGTCTTGAAAGATTTACCAAATCAATTACAAAATGAAGGGATTTGGGGGGTGGACCTGTTTAGTTATCAGAAAGAAGCTTATTACTTTCTTTTGAGGAAATGAAGGAAAAGAATTGGGGCCTTTGATGAACTGGTTTAGTAAAATCGAAAGGTGGAAAAGTGATGTTTCATTTTCATGCAGAAGAGCATGGATCGCATGCTTTGGAATGCCCGTTCATGCTTAAAGCAAGGGGACAGTCCAAAATATTGCTGAACACTGGGGAGAATTTCTAAGAGTCGATAAAAACACTGCTCAAGTTATCTCATTGTTACAGTGCATATGGAGAAAATTGACGAGATTATTAACCTTGAAGTTGGGGGATAAATTATTCGAGGTTAAAGTTGTGTCATGTTGCGGGTCTCTTCAAGCTGCTGTAATACAGACGATGACAATGATTCAGTGAAGGACGTTGAGGCAACGAGAATAGCACCAAAAGAAGTGGAATGGTCCAATGGAATTGAGGAAGATGCTCATGGCCAAAGGGTCGTGATTGACAGCACTAAATTGGAGGGAAAACAATCTGTTGAGGCGGCTAATGTTAGTTCCACCGGTGGTGATGAAGCTAGGTACTCTGGAAACCCCAAGGATATCAATGGTTCCTTGGAGAGAGTGGCAGATACTAATACCGGTAACACAGCTGGAAGCAGTGAAGAATAGAATTTAGCTGAAAAGTTGGATTCTTCCTACGGTGATGATGGGTTGGATTAGACAAGCTAATGGGCTCAAGTTTGAATGTTTGAGTGTGGTCATTTGATGGGGAGATGTGGCTCAAGGATCGATTTCTTTCTTGGGATGGACGTTGTGGGAGTTTAGGTGTTGGCTTGGGTTGATTTTGATTTTGAATTGCGACTGCTTTTGTCCTCTTAAATGTTATGGCATGTATTTGTAGGCAAAAGCTATTTTGTCCAATAAATTTCATTTTCTTACCAAAAAAAAATATATTTATTTATTTCAACATCCAAACTGAAATAGAGAAAATAAGGGAAATGAAACATACAAACTAAAATCACCAAATCTTACAAACTAATATCTTAAAGAGGGGAAATGAAAACGCAGAAAACATTCCCCGATTAATTACTGCATCATTAATTAATATTAGTTTATTTTCATTCTAATGTTTTATTCCAATGTAAAAACATGAATGCGTTTGTATTTGTTTTAAATATTAATAAAGCAAAATTTTTAAATCAGTTTTTTAATTTAAATTTTTACATTTTTTGGCAAACAATTTTAAATAATAAGACATTCAAATTAATTAAATATTGTTGTTTTATAAATAGTTATCTAAAAAATGTTTTTTTTATTAAATATATTTAAAAAAAGCCTTTATTTAATTAAACAAAAATAGTTAAAGTAACTGGAAGAACAATACATTAACAAAATGACTTGCAAAGAATAAAAAAGATTATATTACCCAAAAATTACCGCATCTGACCTTAATATTGAAAAAGAAAACTTGTTTTTCAAAATAAATACAATGCTAACACTCTTTTGAATGGAACACAGATGAAAAGTATGAATCTAATATTCTTAGTTTATTACAACAAATGACAATGGTTTCAAATGTTTATAAAATTCAAAACCAAAATGGGTTGATTAGTGATCATGCTATCACCAATATTTTAGTTGTGGAACTCTTTCAGATGAGTATGGGGATTCTCATTTTTCAAACCACAGAAAGGAGGCAATAAACGTATTAATCCCGACTTTAACTCAAACGGTGTTTCGCCTGCCGTATAAGTTATGCAAAGCGGCTGTTGTTCATTTGGTGCAACTGCAAGCTGGCGTATAGTTTGATCTACCATTTTGTCTGAATCTTCGGATGAGTAAATATATTCGGTGTAAGATCCTTCTTCAAAGTAGGCTTGTGGTTGTTTACCGCGCCGAATAGCTTCTCTTCGAAGTGTTTGGGCCAACTTTTCTATTTCCGGTTAAAATGCTAAAATCCCTGATCTTGACCTAGTCATAAAGAAAAAAAAAATAGAAATTTTCACCAATTCCCGGCAACGACACCGAAATTTGGTGGCGTCGAAACCACCAAATATAAATTCCTATGACAAAATAATAGTTATAGTAGTATAGAATAGTAGGATCGAATCTACAAGGACTGGCTATCTTATTTTGTCTTTTTCCGTGACCAAAATCGTTGCTGCAGTCACAATCTTGCCCACGACCTATGCGTAGCAATGCTGAAAAATAAAAAATGGGGGGTTTAAATTGATAAAAGATAATAAAATAAGAAAAAACGTAGTGTAATAAAATAAAAATAAAAACAGATTCGAAATCGAAAAAATAAATTTAAGCAAACAAAGTAAATTGGTAAATAAAATATTTTTAAGCTTAGCCTTAGCCTCGGTGTACTTCAATCTTGAATTAATCCTTGAAATAGATTTTCCCTTCCAAGCAATAAGCTAGTTATAGTGACCAAGAACATCCCGACCGCAAACTTTTCCTTATGTAGTTGATCCTGGTACGACCTACAAACTGACTCTTCCCAAATTTCTAGCTACGATACACGTGTTTACAATTTAAGATTTTGATAGCCTTGTGATCTAAAAAGCCCAACTCGAATCAACGGCCTCAACCGCGTGGGTCGTTTAAATCCGAGCTCTATCTCCCTTAATGGAATCCAACTAGCTTTTTCCACCTAGACATGCCAATTTTTTAGCGGGAATTTGAACACACACGACCAATCCGATTACCCAACTGTATGCCAAACAACTCCAACACAATGTGCACTTTGAGTCGAAGCTAAATCAACTTTAAGGGATGAATTTGTACTATCCAATATACCAGAGAGAGAAAATACTGTGTTGAGAGGTTTTTTTGAGTGGGTTCGTATCTCACAATTGTTTTGTTGGAGCAATTTCTAAGCTAAAACTAAATAGGGTTTTAGTTAATCATGGAAAGAATCATGCTTGAAAATAAATGGTTTAAATAGAATTGTGGAAGGTGGAAAGGGGAAGTCCCTTAGAATGTAATTAAAAAAAAAGGTTGAAAGTAAAAGAAAAAGAAAAGAATGAAACAACATAATGGAAATAGTAGAGACGCAGGAGAGGGGGAAAAATAAAGGAATTTTGTTAATTCCAAAAGCTAAGTGTGTCCTTAATTGGCTATAGCCACTAGGTATTTATACACACTTCTGGTGCTAAAATTTAGTTAGATTTTTCCTAAATATTATCACTAAATAAACTTAAATATTATCACTAGATAAATCAAAATTTAAAAATCAAATTTAAATTTAAACTAATTACATAGTTTTAACAATTTTAAAAATCCTTCAATCTTATCCAGTCATCTTTGTATCTTCAATCTTTCAATCGAACCCTTCCCTTTGCTTTTTGTTCCAATTTAGTCCCCCTTTATAATAGTTTGAATTCAGCACACCAACTTTATTCCTGATAAGAAAAACTCAAATTTAATAGCATTTTATTTGATAATTAGCCAAAAAAATATTAAAAATACGAATTTATCTTGCTATCAAATTCCCTCTACTTAGCCGATATTTGCCCTCAAGCATGATATCCACTAAAAATAACTCATAAATCTTTTTTAAAATCAAAACTCCCTTTCCTAGTCAAGCATCCTTCAAACAATTAGGTGAATAAAAAATAAACAATTGTTAAACTCAATCAATAAGCATTTTATAAAATCTTGAACAGTATGTCAAATTCAACTATTTCACTAAATTTAGGCTTAATTAAACATGCGAAACGATCATACCCAACATATACTTTTATCAATATATTTTTTATTATTTCTATTTTTTCTATATATATATTTTTTTAAAACATAGTCAAGTCTTTTGAAGCAAAGTGAGATGACAACTCAAGCACCTCACCCCGATTACTCAACCCGACATGTTCTCTTTATTTATTTGTTTGTTTCTAACAAATTCGAGACATAATCAAACCTTTTGACGAGAAACAAGATGACAACCCTAGCACCTTATCCCGGTTACTCAATTTCATATATCCCTAATCGATTTATTTGTCCTTTCTCAAGGCGTCTCGGTTAGCAGAGTGTTACAAGCTTTGGCTCATCACCAAACCTTTTGACGCAAAATAAGATGACAACTCAAGTACCACATCCTGGTTACTCAACTTGGTCACATTTCTGAATCTTCACTCTTAACCAAGCTATTAGAAAATTTATTTATTTATTTAAACGAGTACTTTCATTAGTCAAGTTCAAAAGAGCCAACAATTTTCACGAAATATTGACTAAGGCATAACATTTTCAATTTTACAAAATATTCATTGATCAAGCAAGTAATAATTATTTATGATTCACTCACTTATTTAAGTAAACTAAACATAAGAATGAAAGCTTTATTTATTTCCGAAATGACTTAAGAAATTATTCTTATCAAAACACATGCAAAGAAGAAAGTATGGCATAATCCTACGAACCCCCTACTTAGCCCACATTGGCATCAATGTGCAAATTAAAAATAATAATAATAAATAGAAGGGTCAAGTGCACTCCCCATGTTAATTTGGAAAAAGGTGGTTTGGGCAGTTCGGGTTGGTTTTGGTCGGTTCTGGTCAGTTTGGTCTTGGTGTTTGTTTCAACAAATGACAGCACTGAGATCTGATAAGGCGTGCCCACACCATAAAAGTCCAAATCTGATTTATTTTTGGATGAAAGAGGATGACCTTTACCATTGTTCCTTGAAAACAACACAATAAAATAGATTAAATAATAATCTTATTATTTATTTTATTTCAACCTAAATTAAACTGAAATTCAAAATTAAATAAATTAAAATAAATAAATATAGGTTTCCTCCCCAAAAGCGCTTTTGTTTAACGTCGTTAGCTCTACAACCTAAGTTTTATTTGTTTGGTTGCTCAAGAATTAATTCTTCTACCAAGCGCACTTGAAAGTTCTCGTGCAAAGGTTTCAACCTTTTCCCATTTTCCCTAAAGCCCTTCCTGGTTTCCTCTATTATTGTGGTAGATTGAGGCATTTGCCTGCAAAATAGAAGGCAAGAATTTAGTTTTAGAATGCGACAGTTTAAAATATTTACCTTGACTTCTAGGAACTTGTGGAGTCTCTAATAGAATAACAGTTTCACAAATCGGTTCTCTGAACGTCATTATCTCCTCTAATTTATCCATCGTTTTGAGGTCTAAACTCCTACAAAGCACCGTTTGTAATCCATCCCCTTCATGATACTTAAAATGGAATTTTGTTAGTGGTTTAATAATATCAACACTAGAAATATTTGACACTGTGTTAGGTTGGACCATTGCCTCATAAACATTAAATTTTACCACCTCACCGTCAAATTCCATAGTGAGGGTTCCACTTCGAGCATCAATCTTTGTACGTACGGTACTTAGGAATGGTCTTCCGAGTAGAATATCAGAAGCATTTTTTGAGTGGTCGTCCTCTATATCGATGATGTAAAAGTCTGTAAGAAAATTTAGTTCATTTACCTTTACGAAGATACCTTCTAACACTCCTTCTGGGTATACACATGACCTATCTGCCAATTGAATAATCACCGCTGTTTCTTTCAAAGCACCCGTGTTTAGCATCTTAAAAATAGATAAAGGCATTACATCAATAGATGCTCCTAAATCACACATGGCTTTCTTTATGCCAATATTTCTAATTTTGCAGGATATAGAAAACATACCTTGGTCCTTACACTTAGGTGGAGTTTTCCTTTATAGTACTACAAAAACATTTTCTACTACATTCACCCATTCGTTTCCTTGGAGTTTCTTTTTGCCAGTGCATAACTCTTTCTAGAATTTTGCATAGCATGGAACTTGTTTAATTTCATCAAGTAAAGGAATATTGATTTCTACCTTCCGAAATGTCTCAAGGATTTCTCTCTCTTCCCACTCCTTTTTAATTTGGACTAGTCTTCCAAGGAATGGGGGGTACAATGAACAGTCTTTCTAGTCCGTTCAGTGTCATGATCATTACTCATGCCAGGAGCTAACTTCAAAACTGTTCCACTTTTCAATTTCATAGCACTTATATTATGTTGAGGATTCGTCTCAGTTTAAGACAGCAATCTCCCCTAGGTTTCCAAATGACTAAACGTAAGCGTAAGCTTACTTATTTTTTGATCTAGTTCTTGGAAATGTGCTTTAGTCTTTTGTTGGAAGATGCTAACGACTAACCTCTCTATTATGGTTTCAAGAGATGACTTTAGAGGTTGATATTACTGAGGTGGAGGTGACCTTGTTTGATACGATTGATTTTATTGAGGGTTCGATCCATAGCTCAAGTTTGGGTGATCCCCCCACCCTGCATTGTACGTCCTTGAATATGGATCATAATGCCTTTGAGATGGCCTTAGGAAGTTCCCAATGTCGTTTACTTGTGCAATTGTGTCTTCAAGTAAAATCAGGCACGAGTCGGTAGGATGATCAGGCTTAGCGCAAATCCCGCACAATCGAGTTGGGTTCATTTTTCCTGCAAGCATATTTTTAACCATATTAGTAAGTTCATCACTCTTATTTACTATGGAAGGAGTACTTAGCTCATAAACCCTTCTCGTAGGTTCCATAGGTGTTCATTAATTCCCTAGCTCTTTGGAGAGTCATGTTTACAAGAGCCCCTCCATTAGCAGTATCAACCATATTCATTTCCATTAGGAGTAACCCCTCATAGAAATACCGTAAGAGCGATTATTCAGGAATGTCATGTTGTGGGCAACTTGCGCACAACTTCTTGTATCGCTCCCAATATTCATAGAGTGATTCTATTTCTTTTTGTTGTATTCCGACCATACTCCTCCTTAATTCGGCTGCTTGAGCTACTAAGAAAAACTTGTCAAGAAACAATTGAGAAATCCCGGAGGTAAATAGAACAACCATTCTCTAGCAGAGTTAACTAATAAAAAAAGAAAAGTTCATAATTTTATTTGATCCTCAATTACTCATTCTAGTTTCATGCTTAGAAAAACCATGTGGAACTCTTTCAGATGAGTATGGGGGTTCTCATTTTTCAAACCACGAAAAGTATGCAATAAATGTATTAATCTCGACTTTAACTCGAACGGTGTTTTGTCCGCCGTATAAGTTATGCAGAGCGTTTGTTGTTCATTTGGTGTAGCTACAAGTTGGCGTACAGTTTGATCTGTCATTTCGCCTGAATCTTCAAAATAGTAAATATCTTCAGTGTAAGATCTTTCTTCAAAGTAGGGTTGTGGTTGTTTACTGCGCTGAATAGCTTCTCTTCGAAGTGTTCGGACCAACTTTTCTATTTCTGGTTAAAATGCTAAAGTCCCCGATTCTGACCTGGTTATAAAGAAAACAAACAAAATCTAAGTGTTAATTCAAATGCTAAATGGAATTGTGGAAGTTGAAAAAGGGAAGTGCCTTGGAAGGTAATTAAACCAAACAGGTTGAAAGTAAAAGAAAAAAAAAGAATGAAACAACAAAATGGAAATCCTGGGAAAGAGGGGAAAAAATAAAGGAATTTTGTTAATTCCAAAAGCAAAGTTTGTCCTTAATTGGCTATAGCCACTAGGTATTTATACACACTTCTAATGTTAAAATTTAGCTAGATTTTTCCTAAATATTATCACTAGATAGATCAAAATTTAAAAATCAAATTTAAATTTAAGCTAATTACATAGTTTTAACAATATAAAAAAATCGTTCAATTTATCCAGCCACCTTTTAAAAATCTTCAACTCTTCAATCTTTATCCAGTCATCTTTGTATCTTCAATCTTTCAATCGAGCCCTCATCTTTGCTTTTTGTTCTGATTTAGCCTCTCTTTGTAAGAGTTTGAATTCAGCACACCAACTTCGTTCCTGATAAGACAAACCCAAATTTAATAGTATTTTATTTGAAAATTAACCAAAAATAAATATATTAAAATTACGAAATTATCTTGCTATCACAAATGAAGGTTAAGAAACTTAAATTTGTACAAACAATGTTTTCTATAATATTAACAATGGGTAAATACTTAATTTGGTGCATTTGTATTTTTGGTATTTATCTCTATTCACAAAGTACAATTTTAATTTGTATTCGATTAAAGATTTTAATACTTAATTATTTAGATTAATTTAAGTATTATTTCTAAAAAGTTTTAAAATAAAAAGACTTTTAAAATTAAAAAAAATAAATTTTGAAGTACTTCAAATACTTCTTTCTAACCATCCTCATATAGTGTATAATTTTTTATTTACAACATAAGCTGCTCCTCCTTTATATTTTTTATAATGCCTTTTGCTCTTTATATTTATTAATTTGCTCTATATAATTCTATAGTTACTTTTAATTCAAAATTAACTTAATCATATTATTTACATTAGTATTTCTAAAACGTTACAAATTTTATAATACATTTATAAAAATTAAATATAATATATTTTAATTGATACTATATGATAAAAAATTAATATGCTGTATAACTAAGTTTTTAACAAATAAGTAAATTTCACTTACGTGGCTTTTTTTGACGTCTGACAAAATATTATACTGCCACATGTGACTACAATCCAAACTTCCATACATTATACCGAATTTGATGCTCAAAATTTGCACTTTGTATCTTCCATATATAAAATTCAATTTAATATTGAATATACTGAAATTTTGATACGTGGTCAATGCTGAATATATCGTTTTAAATGTAAAATATTATTATTTTTTTTAAAATTGTCCTCATCAATTTATCCCAATATATTAAATTTTTAACAAAATCAAAAGCTTATATTTATTTTAAAAATCCAAGATTTTTTAGCCGTCTTATTTATGTCAAATATTTTCCCCATTAATTATTATATAAAATTTTCCATATCTTACTTTCACCATGCTTACCATTTCTGCACGGTTCATGACAGCAAATTTTTAAATAATATTAAATTCTGAATGTTCCACATTGACAATGTATATTGGCAATTCTTCAACATATTCTAATTTCTAAAACCACAATTAAAAAAAAACAATGAAGTGTCATTCTTTAGAACAAAATCAATTCATTGAGCTAGACGACTCTAAATAAAAAATGTTGATCCAACATGATGAAGTAACGGATCTCTATAATATAGTGTGATATGGGTAGTTCAGTCCAATTCAAAGGCCATAATAAGATTGGCCTTTCCAAGTACTCAAGCGGATCAATGACAACGACTATCAAATAGATCTGCCCAATGGGTGCAATATAAGTTCTACTTTTAATATTGCTGATTTATCTCCCTTTAATGTTTCAGATTTGAGGATGAATCTTTTTGAGGAAGAGGGGAATGATACGAGTCGTAAGGCCCAAAATCAGGCTCATGAACGTGATGGGCTCAAATTTCCTCAAGGCCCAATAACAAGGTCAAAAGCTAAGCAAATTTGAGCAAGATTGAATGGGACCATCCAAGACTTCGTTACCAAGGCCCTAGATGTGCACACGACCCAAAAGGAAAATGAAGATTCACTTTCTTGTTTTCAAGAAAATCAAGAAATCGAATCTTGGTCCAATTTTGCTGTTTCAGACCATTTCAAGAATCAAGAAAATCAAGATTTTAAATCTTGGAAATCATGGTCCAAGAAATTGAATCTTGTAGCCAAGGCGCATTGGATTTCATGTACGAGCTTGAACGAGCCAATTTTGAGAGCAAACGGATCGCAAGACCAAGTTCTTAAAAAAGTGGCCAATTAAGATGTCTACAAGCCTTCTGATTGTTGCATGTAAATATCCTACTTAAGTTCTCCATGTATCAACGTTATTTTTACACCTAACTGTTCGAGCTCTAAATCATACATGACCATAATACCAAGCAAGGTTCAAATCGAGCTATGCTTCACAACAAGAGAAAACATGTCTGTAAAGTCTATACCTGGAATATGACTGTAACATTTTGCAATAAGCCTTTTTTTTTTATATCTGGGTTCTTCAACTCCTAGAGACCATTCTTTCCTTTTGAGCACCCATTTACAACGAACAACCTTCTTACCTTTAGGAAGCTTTACAAGATCCCATGTTCTATTCTTGTGGAGTGATTCCATCTCTTCTTGCATGGAAAATATCCACTTTTCTGATTCTTCACAACTAACTGCCTCGGAATAAGTAGATGACTCTTATTTTGCATATATATCTTCAGCCACATTTAAAGCATAAATAACTAGATCAGCCTCGGCATACCTCTTTGGAGGTTTAATTTCTCTTCTAGTTTTATTTTTGGAAATATAATATTGTGGTGAAGAAGTAACTCTGTTCTAAATTTTTGTACTATCTTGAGGAGTCAACTCTATTGTGGATACTGGATCAACCTGAAGCTCCACCTGCTTTTGATGTTCTTTATTTGAAGAGTCTTTAAGATATAAGTTAGACAGCATAACAATTTCATAAAAAATAACATCTCTACTAATCAAAATTTTTTTTATTTTCAGGACATCATAACTTATATCCTTTTACACCAACCTTATAACCAAGAAAAACACATTTAATGGATCTTGGTTCCAATTTTCTATTATCAACATGAGCATACGTAGGACACCCAAAAATCCTTAACTCAGAATAATTAGCAAGATTACCAAACCATACCTCTTATGGTGTCTTTTTTTCAATGACAATAGCTGGAGATTGGTTGATAAAAAAACATACAATAAAGGCTGCTTCAACCCAAAACGACTTCGACAAATTAGCATTTGAAAATAAGAAACTAACTTGGAGTAGCCTGCTAGGATGTCATGACACTAAAGGTATTATGTTGTGACATTGAGCCTAAAGTCGCGACATCAAGCCTCCAAGGTCGCGATATCACTAAAGGTCATTGAAGTGAAGAAGCTATGACCATTGCAGAGGATGTCACTACACCAGCCAATCAATGTCACAGCATTGAGAACCCCAAGCCAAGATTGTGCATACTATCGAGGATGTCACAACACTAAAGCTTGGGTGTCACAACACTGAAACCTGACAGGACAAAAGATCGTGGAGGCAATTTTTTGTCCATATAAGCTTAAGTCACTTTTCATTTAAATGCATAATTATCAATGTTAGGTTAAATGTTAGTAGACTATAAATACTATTTTATGATATTGTGGGAGTAGATTTTGGTGGTTGATCATCTTTCGTTACTTTTCATTGTTTTATGTTAGGTTTCTTTTCTTTCTTTCCTTTTCATTTTTAGATTAGCTTTTCTCTTTCTTTTTAGAATAGATTTTGTTTTTTTTTAATTATTTCTTCTTTTTGTTAAATACTTTTGTAAATGAAGATATGATGCATGCACAGATGGGGTCAAGTTTCTTAAATTTCATTCACCGAAGCTGTCAACTTTCAAGTGTGGAAAACCAATCAACTTAGGACAACTATTTGGATGGGATCCAAGAATTTTTGGGTTGAGATGTCTTCATAGTGTTCGAATACCTATCTCTTAGCTTCAAAACACACCTTAATCACCTGATTTGGAGTTTAAGAGCTCAAGTTATGACCATTTTAGTGAAAATTGCACAAGCAGAATTTTTGGACAAGATTATTACAGAAATTACGAGTTTCAGGATTTTAATTCGAGTTTAAATCATATTGGGTTTGAATTTTATCCTTAATTTTTATTATTTAAGAGCCCAATATTATATTTACTAGGTATTTTTATTTTATTGTTTATTTATTCTGAATTTTGGATATTTTTAAGAATTTTGGATATTTTTAAATATTTTAAATTATTTATTAGTTTTATGTCAACAAGAAAGTTTTAATTAAAACTACTTTTTGTTTAGGTTAATTAGAGTTTCAGTATACTTGAGAGTTGTTTGAAGGGGGTTGTGGATTCATCTAGCTTCTAAGGCACCTTAGGATTTCTACACATCACTTTCTATCTTTTTCATCTATCTTGTTCTGTTTCTTTATTATTTTGTTTATTTATTGTTTAATTGTTTCTAATCTTTAATTTGGATTCCTTGTTCTTTTTTTTAACTTGTTTTAATTACTATTGTTTTTAATTCTTAGATTTGACTTAGATTTTTTTTTTTTTATGTTTCAGGTTGTGTCAAACTCCAAATTTTCCTTCATTCGTCTAGAGCCCTAGGTTAAATTCACGACTTGGACAAACTTATAATCCTGTTCTACGTGTGCCCATATCATATGGTATCAGTTTCTTGGGCATTTTGGGTGTTCGTTATATTTTTATAACCTGATTTCCAACAACATAGACTCAAAATAACTTTTTACTCTGAAAATTTTTGAAAAAAATATTTTTCAATTGGTAAACGTTTTCAAAAAATCTAAAATTTTACATACTACTTCTTGACATTCTCTTTTAACATTAAAAAATAGGGTTGTAACACTTGGGTATCTTATTGACCCGAAATCTAGGATTAAATTAAAAGGATTAGTGAATTGTTGGACCCCACTGGGAAAATTCAAAAATCTTAGTGGCTGAATTACAATTAGTTATACCTCAATCCTGGTTTAGTTAATATGGAACCGACTGATTTCATAGTTGGAGACAAAATGATTAAGGATGAATGGTTGTGATAATCAGTGAAGATCGTGCCATAAGAGTATATATATATATGTATGTAGAGACAAAATTTTTCAATTCTGTTTACAAATTTTTTTTTCCATAAAATCATATTCTTCAATCACTCTGGAGAAGAAGTAGATGTAGTTGAAGGAAGCTCTGCATATCGCAGTAGTTGGGTGCACTAAAGTCTGGTGGTAGAGAAATTGAGGAATTGGTAAGCTTCTTTACCTCTCTGTACTCGTGGATTGAAGAAATAAGTAGAGTAGTAACTCTTAAAGGCTCCTATATAGCTACGAATTTTAGGGTTTTGAGGGTTGAACACCTTAGTTTAACCAACATCATGCTTAACTTCTTTGACGAAGAAGGCTCTGGCATTTGGACAAGCTAAGTTGATGAGGATAAAAGAATCCAGGTGAGTTTTTGTACCTTGACTTTGGATGATAGATGATGTTGTGTGACTTACACATGTCATATTAATGATTTACTGAGGTTGCCTAAGATATTGTGTGTAAATGCTTGAAGAAAGAGAAGGGTACGTGTGTGCATTATACTGTGTGAGCTTTCACCAGTTGATTGCTAATTATTTTATGGTAGATAATGATAGACAATCTAGTGTAATGTTGTTTAATGATAAATTATATGATATGTTTGAGTAATGTATCCGTAGTGTAATGGAAAGTGTTGATAGGATAGATGAAGTTAGGACTTGGGAATGAAAAATTTTCTTAGATACTGTCATATGATGTTTTTGAGTGCAAACCATGATGTGCAAATCGTGATGTGTGAAGCTCCGGGCCTTGTGGAGGGGACACTGCGGTGTTTGAGCATCAAGGTTAGGAATGGAGAAATAGAGGAATGGGCAGAGGAATAGGGAAAAATAGAATTTCGTTAAGATACCACCGTACAATATTACTTAGTATAAGCCATGATGTGCGAAGCTCCGACCATTGTGAGGGGGGGACACTTTGGTGTTCAACCATCAAGGTGAAATGTGAAACAGGTCCTTCAGGATAACACTATGACGACGGTTATTAGATTCTATAAAACAATATCGTGACGATGGTCAATGTAACACCTTTAATTTTAGGGCTGGAAGTTTTGACTTTTATGGTTAGGGTTAGTGAGAAGATTGCGCTATTATGTTTGGTTGTGTGTTTAAGTGACAGAATAGGCCTGCTAGTCTGGTAGTTTGTTGAGTGTTAGCATATCTCAGGGTTCTGGGTTCGAGCCCTTCTGTGTACGAGTGGAGTGATATATTTTTATATATTGTATGTTACATAGTAAATTTTCTTTATGTTTAATAATAACTATTTAGTCTTATATGTAAGTTATTATTATTATTATTTTATTTTATTTTATTTATTTTTATTCCTTTCACGTTCTCCTGCCCTCTATTCTTTTGGGGTTTTCTTCTTCCTTCTTTCCCTTTTCTGTTTGAAATTAGTGGTGTTGTGATTTTAGGAAGGGCTTCGTTACCTTGTCGTCAAGATGACATCAGGACGTAATTGATAGCGAATTAGGTGTAGGTTTCGTACCTTTTCTTTAATTTATTTGCGAATTTGATTCGACTCTACAAAAAGTTGACAATTTATGTGGGTGTTTGCAAACTGATCATTTATGATGTTGAGCCGCTATTTTGCGCTTTGAACTTGTTTGATTTGGCATAATTTTGAGTGATTGAAGGCTAGGAGATATTTCAGGGATGAAAACATATTTTTCTAGGCTATTTTAAGGTGGTTTCATGACCTCTTTTCACACGAGCATGTGCCTCAGCCACACGGCTGTGTGCCCCTCTTCACATAGACATTTGACCTCCCACATGACCTAGGCACTTCCACACGGCCAGAGCACACAGACGTATGACCCTAAGTCACTTATACTTGTTCTATGTACGTTCTGATCTGAAATCGTGTTTGTATGTGTTTCGACTCTTGGCTAGGCTCTAGTGAAGATGAATAAGACTTTGATAGATGTTTCTATTCATGTGTAATTTGTGATTGATGTGTGTGAGATGTCTGATTCTAAATCCTGTTAACTGGGTGTGTATGTGCATATCTGTTCTATTTGACTGTCTGTTAATGTGTCACTGTTTTGTAAGATGGTATGCATACGAACACTTGTATAAAGTAAAGTTTTAGGTGGGATTGCGAAGAGAAGGGAGACTCATTCTGATCTGATCTGGCAGTTCTACTGCAACTCATTCGTACAGCGATTTATTGCACTGTACTGCATATGCGTCATCTTTGTTGCGTACTTATATCTAATATGGTAGTTAAAACTGCAACATGTCTGTACAGGGGATTACCGCATTGCACTGTACAGCACATATGCCAGCTCTGCAACGTATTGATATCTGAGTGGCTTAGTCCACATATATGGTGTGTAGGGTTGGATGGACACTCGAGGTCCTATGTGGTGTGTTTTGGTTAGATGAGCTTAAACAACTACTATGGGGTGTGATCAGGGGACAGAGAGGTGAGTTGGATAGATGGGTGGGTTTTATTACTTGACTATATTTCATACGCATCTATTTGGGTGTTCTGGATGCTAGACTATCTGACTGTATTCTGTCCGTCTGTGTGTGATTTGGTGTGTTTGAGTGTTATGTTCGGTTGGGATGTTAGTTCCAAGTTTTCTTTCTGACTCAATGAATATCTGTAAATCTGTTGCGTTATTGAATTGGATTCTATGATTTTATTTTATCCTCTATTCGAACTCACGCTGAGCTCGAGTAGTTCACCCCCTTAGTGTTTCCCCTTTCAGGTACTTTTTTGAATACTGGCGTTGGACTCGGTATGCGGAGGTCTCGGACAATCTCAGTGAAAAATAAAATTTTAGTTTATATTTTTAGTTTCTAGTTCGTTAGTCGATTTTTGTACTGTAAGGTTTTGTAAACACTATGGTACAAGTTCTATTTTTGGTTTTATATCGTGAATCCTATTTTGTTCAAAAATTAAACCTAGGAAACAATTTTCCAATTAAAGACTAAATGGATAATTGTTTTTGGTTCGCAAAGAAATAAATATGTTTGAAATGGTTTTTAAGATGATTGGTTTTGTAAAACTTCCCTACGATCACTTCGGTGATCAATGTGACATCTGAAATTCAGCCTAAACTTTTAGGCCGGGTTTAGGGTGTTATATTTAGTGGTTTCAGAGTCAAGTTTGTAAAAACTCAGCCTATGTTTCTACATATCTGTGTGCGCACGTGGTTGTTTTAAAAAAAATTAAGAAACTTTACCATGGTAAGTTGAAATGATTTGCGTTTTGGAAGTGGTTTACAAAAATAAAATGTTTGAGACTCCTATGGTTGTCTAGGTAGAAATTCAAAACTATGATACTTAAAATGCATATTTTTTCATTTATTTGATGTTCGTTTTCTGAAAATGTAGATATATTAAGTTAACCACAGGACGGATATGGATTCTGAAGGTAAGCGAGATCGCGAGGAGTAGTCTGCCTGTCCGGGACTTATGTTTATTCAGGAGTCGGAGGTCAGTGCAATTTCGCAACTTCGGGTAGCGATAACCCGGAGCTTGATACTGAGGCATTGACTCGGGTAATGAGGGAATTGCTAGAGAAAGCGTTTAAGGCTAGGATAAGGGGGAATACTGAAATGCTTCAAAGTATGTGTGTAGATTGTGGGAAGAAAAGAGATCGCAGTCCTTCAAGGTTGGAGCCTCGTTCTGTAAAGCGTGTTAGTATGCATTTGAGTGGCAATAACGGTTTCGCGGAGGGTGCCAATAGTGGTGCGAGCGCTTCGTTCTATGAGCATTGTAAGAAGCGTCATCCGGGCAATTGTTGGAAAAAAGCGGGAGTGTGTCTTTAATGCGAGCCCACCGAGCATCGGATCTGGGAGTGTCCTCAATGACTTTGAGACGGGTACGGTTGTGAATGTTTTGAAAATTAGATTAGAGCATAGTACTTGTGTGTGATAGGACAAATGTGTATCTACTTCTGTGGTTAAGTGTTCTGGGTGTATGTGTAAGGTCTTGGGTTCAAGTTTAGTGTGGTAGCATTTTGGGACTAGAGTGCGCAGTAGGAGCGTGGTGGTGTAGCTTGTGTTATACCACTGTTCTGTTAGTTGAAAATTTCAAGGGCGAAATTTTTTTAAGGAGGGGTAAGTTGTAACACCTCGAATTTTGGGGCTAGAAATTTTGACTTTTATGGTTAAGGTTAATGAGAAGGTTGCACTATTGTGTTTGGTTGTGTGTTTAAGTGACAGAATAAGCCTGCTGGTCTGGTGGTTTGTTGAGTGTTAGCATACCTCAGGGTTCTAGGTTCGAGCCCCTGTGTGTACGGGTGAAGTGATATATTTTTATATATTGTATGTTAGATAGTATATTTACTTTATGTTTATATAACTATTTAGTCTTATTTGTAAGTTATTATTATTTTATTTATTTATTTATTTTATTCTTTTCATATTCTCCTGTCCTCTGTTCTTTTGGGGTTTTCTTATTCCTTCTTTTCCTTTTCTGTTTGAAATCGGTGGTATTGTGATTTTGGGAAGGGCTTCGTTGCCTTGTCATTGAGACGACATCTGGACGTCGTTGATAATGAATCAGGTGTGGGTTTCGTACCTTTTCTTTAATTTATTTGTGAATTTTGATTCGACTCTACGAAAAGTCGATAATTTATGTGGGTGTTTGCAGGCTAGTTATTTATGAGTCGAGTCGCTATATTGCACTTTGAACTTGTTTGATTTGGCATAATTTTGAGTGATTGAGGGCTGGAAAGTGTTTTGGGGATGAAATCACATTTTTTGGGCTGTTTTAGGGTGGTTTCGTGACCACACAGGCGTATCTTGTTTCACATGGTTGTGTGCTTTCGGGAATTAGGGTTTTCTGGAAAATTTTGGTGCCACACGGCCGTGTGGTCAATTTGGGGATTTTTGTCGTTTTTCATACGGCTGTGTTCCTTAGGTACATGGGCGTGTGTGATTAGGGATTAGGGATTTAGTGGTTTGGTGCCACACGGCCTGGCCACACAGCCGTGTGGCTAATTTAGGGATCTAAGGATCCCACACGGGCATGTGTTTTGGACACACGGCCGTGTCTAGTGGGCATACAGGCGTGAGAGACCTTCACACGGACGTGTATGCCCTATACCCTATTTTAGCACAATTGGATAGTGAGTTACATGGCCTGTTCCCACGATCATGTCCCTAGTCCACACGACCATGTGCCTCAGTCACACTACCGTGTGCCTCTTTTCACACAGGCGTGTGCCTCAGCTACACGGCCGTATGCGCCTCTTCACATAGATGTTTGACCTCCCACACGACCTAGGCGTTTCCATACAGCTAGAGCACACAAGCGTGTGACACTAAGTCACTTATACTGGTTCTGTGTGCGTTTTGATTTGAAATCATGTTTATATGTGTTTCAACTATTGGCTAGGCTCTAGTGAAAGTGAATAAGACTTTGATACGAGTTTTTGTTCATGTGTAATTTGTGACTGATTTGTGTGAGATGTATGATTCTGAATTCGGTTAACTGGGTGTGTGTGTGTGTGTGTGTGCATATCTGTTCTGTCTGACTGTCTATTAATGTGTCACTGTTCCGTGAGATAGTATGCATACGAACACTTACATAAAGTAAAGTTTTGGGTGGGATTGCGAAGAAAAGAGAGACTGATTCTGATCTGATCTGGCAGTTCTACTGCAACTCATTCATACGGCGATTTATTGCACTGTACTGCATGTGCCTAAATTTTGCTGCGTACTTATATCTGATTCGGTAGTTAAAATTGCAACATGTCTGTACAGCAGATTACCGCATTGCACTGTACAGCACATACACTAGCTCTGAAGCGTATTGATATCTGAGTGGCTTAGTCCACATATATGGTGTGTAAGGGTGGATGGGCCCTCGAGGTCCTATGTGGTGTGTTTTGGTTGGATGAGCTTAAACAACTCTTGTGGAGTGTGATCAGGGGATAGAGAGGTGTGTTGGTTGGATAGGTGGGTTTTATTACTTGACTGCATTTCATGTGCATCTATTTGGGTGTTCTAGGTGCTAGACTATCTAACTGTATTCTATCCGTCTGTGTGTGATTTGGTGTGCTTGAGTGTTATATTCGGTTGGGACGTTAGTTCCAAGTTTTCTTTCTAACTCAGTGAATATCTGTAAATCTGTTGCGCTATTGAATTGAATTCTGTGATTTAGTTATATAGATTCAACAATTTTAATTCAAGGTTTGCACATGTACAATTTTAGTTATATAGTAATTAGCATTTAACGTGATTTAGGCAATTTTGGCACCAATTTACAAATTTCAAAAACTTAATTATGGAAATAAAATAATGTTATTTAATCAAGATTTTAGAGAATGGACTTTTTTTACAAAAGGGTTTACAACCAACTTAAGGCTTCAAAGTTTGCATAAATTGTACGTTCCACAAATGGCCTGGTTTCCACGGGAATTTACAACTTAAATTA
Source organism: Gossypium anomalum (assembly GCA_025698475.1). Lineage (NCBI taxonomy): Eukaryota > Viridiplantae > Streptophyta > Magnoliopsida > Malvales > Malvaceae > Gossypium > Gossypium anomalum. Next base: position 55,998,246 of record CM046956.1, read on the forward strand.
TTTCTAAATAATAATAAAAATTATACGATAAATTAATTTCCATGGCACTAAAATTATAATTTCCTAATTATAAATTAATTTCTTATCACACGTCCTAATTAAAAAATAAAAAAAAATTCCATGATTTTGTTACAAATTTACATATTTTCATTTTGGAAATTAGACAATGCTATTTAATCAAGATCTTAGGGAATGAACCTTTTTTTACTAAAAAGTTTGACAACAAGCCTTATTTCTAAAAATTTTACTATTAAATACTAAATTTATACCTAAAAATTAAATTAAGTAATCACAATTAAGGAGTTCCCTAAATTGTTAAACAATCTTCACTTATAAACACCCAGACTTACAATACAATTAGAGAACACCCAAGTTAGATCGGAATAAGACAAAGGTCTGCTGCAAAATCTTTTTGCTAATGACGTTGGTTTTTTTTTTTTCTCAGTGGATGGTAATTTATTAATAAGAGAAAGATGGTGATAAAATGTCAACCTCTTTCATAAATAAAGAATTTACAAAAACCGATGGTGCTTTTAAGTGATGTTAGGGAATGCAGCTGCTAGGGGAGTGTTGCGTGATGAAAATGGATATTGGATTCTTGGATATAACAAATTTCTAAGGAATTGTTCAATTTTTGATGCAGAATTTTGGGGCATTCTGGATGGCTTAAAATTTATCCAATGAAGAGGCCACGAAAGTCAATGAACTTTACGATACATTCCTAGGGAGGAGAACCAAAGTGTTGATTATTTAGCCAAATTTGCTTTTGAAAGAAATGAGGATTTACAATTGGTTAAGGCCCTTACAGAAGACGCTTTAGCATTTCTTAAAGTAGATAGAGAGAAATTTTTGCATCCATCATTCTTTTCATGTGACTTAGTTTTGTAATATTTTTCTTTCACCAAAAACAATAAAGAATTTACAAAAGCTCACAGAATAATTGTTCAAATTGAAGCACTCCCGACCTAAGACGTCCAACTCCTACGCAAACAAACAAATAGTTGAAAGGCAGAACTCAATCATCACCCCTCAAAACAGTAAATACATAAGCATAAGAGCGAAATAGGATAGAAAAACACTAATAACCAAGTAAAAATCATTCACCACCAAGTTTTAAATAACGTAGGTCTCATCACCCCTACTTTAGCAAGAGCATAAGCTATTTCATTACCTTGCTTGAGAACAAATGCGAATTAGACTCAAATTAGCTAATTAATATTACGATTGAATCTAATGAAGAGATTCTACAATGATGTTGGTATTTATATTTTATTTTCATATATAAGCATAATTCAATTTTTTTTTTTACGTATTGTCAAATTATTTAAGGTTTCTATTTTTGTTAGACAACTTGTTTTGCTTTGTCCATTCCATTTTACCTATTTTGCAGTTCCTTTCAATGAATATATTGCTCTTGTTTGAATTAAATGTACTGCTTCCTCTAACATAGATTTTACTTATATTTTTTATTTACAGGTTAATTTTGAAGGAGCATTTGATAGATTAATGAGTTTTAAGACCCTAATTGAAAAAAGAAAAATCTTGTATATTGGGTTTAAAATGTGTAATTGGTTATTTGTGTTTTTTTTTCGTAAATCAGCTATTGGTTTGTGTTGTTTAATTGAAGGGTCCAATTACTGTTTTACACATTCTGTATTGTATCATTTTAGTTCACATTATACTATTTTTGTTATGCAATAAACAAAATAGATCATATTTATGAACATTAATTATTAAATTACTGATACTCAAAGAATTGCCACATTTTATTGTCGCATTCACATTCGAAGTTCAATAACCATTCTCAACAAAAAAACAAAATTATATCATTGAGAATTACAGAACCAATGCAAAGTAAATATTATTCAATTTATACCTTTTTTTTAAATATTATCTTAAAAAAGCTTTGCATGTTTTGAATATGCATTTAAATTACATTCAGTGCTTTTGATAGTTGGAGAAGAGGTTTCTATGATTTCGGTGATTCTTTGGGTTTAAAAGCCCTAACCATATTGTATGCTGAACTAAAAATTCTAAATTTTCATTAAAATCTAAATAGTTAAACGTACATACTATTTTTTAAATAAAAAAATCAGTTCTGAAAAACTATAATTTTTCTGAACAAAATTTTAAAGTTAATTTGATTACCGTACCTAACTATTTAAGTAAAGATTTTAAGCAAACATGTCTACAACAATTTTGGTCAATGCATATTTTAACTTTTAAAAGAAATCTTGAAAAAGAGTATATAGTTTAAAATTTTTATTAAAGAATATTAGTATTAAATAATTTTAAAACATGTAATTCATAAAATATTATAAATATAAATAATAATTACTATTTAAATTAAAAAAATATTAAAAATATTTTAATATTTTTAAAACTCTTATATAAAATGGAACTGCAATTTTTTAAATAAAAAAACATATTACAGAATTTAATATATAGTGTTCTATAAGTATTTGTACATTTTTTTACATACGGTTCTGTAATTTGGAAATGTATTTTGATTTAATTTTGTAAATTGGAATAATTTCAAAGTAATTATGATATATTGTAATTTTGGAGTTTTTACCTCAATAATCTAAAAATAATAATTAGATACCAAAACGGATTACCCTACAAATTAATTATTAAAATGGGTCGTTGGCTACAATAATCACGGGTGGTGCCTAAGAAGGTGGCACCATCACCATTTTTTGCCCACCATCACCAGGTCATCATTAGGCCATAATAGGGATGAAAATAAATTAATATTTTATTGTCCTATCACCCTATACAGCGACAATGGTATCACACTTATATCGGGTAAAATACATGTAGCGACGTGAAAATTTTGTGGATTCGGGGTCGCTAATTGTGGCGATTTATTAGAAAATTAGAAATTGAAATTTGGTTTTAAAAATAAACCGGGAGTCGCCACCGATCTTTTTTCTAGGTGTGATCGGACACCTATTAGATTTTTCTTTAAAAACAAATAAAAGGCTAGGTTTAGGTTTACGTTAAAATCCAGAGAAAAATTAGGGTTCGAGTCGATTCATGCGTGAGGAAGGTATTAGCACCCTCGCGACGCCCAAAATTGGTATCTTATAAACACGTGTTGTCTCGGTTTTCAAAATTGCAGGTTCAATATAACATTTAGTCGTGATTAAAAAGACGAGAAATTTTGAATTTTTTTTTTTATTTTTGAAAAGGATATACCGTTTAGCATAAATCAACAAATTCCATCCAACATAGCGATGAAATTCTATGACTTAATATTAAACTGGTACATTGCCTTTGAAATTAATTAGAAAACACGAATGGGGATTTTGAAATACCGTAAAGCAAATTGGGATAAATAAATGGAAGAATTAAAATATTTTTGAAGCGAATATCGTAATATGGCGATAATGTTAAAGATATAAACAATACATGCAAAAATTAAATATAATCACAGTATCAAATATGAGCACGTAATGAATATAAATACGTAGAATGACATTAAGAATACGTACATAAAAATACATATATATAGATATGATGATATTAGAAATGTATTATTTATGTTAATTGAACTATACATGAAATGATGAAAATATAATGCCTATGTAATGATACTAAATAGATACATACTAGGTATATGTACACATAGTATAAAGGAATGTACGCAATATATATTAGGAACACTATAAACATAAAAAAGTATTTACATTAATAATAATAATAATAATAATAATAATAATAATAATGTATATACACCAAATAATAACATATAAGTGACGATGATGAAAATAACGAGTATAAAAATGAATAATATGACATACGAAAATAATACAAATAAAGAGTATACGCACGCATATATATATATAATAAAACATGGGTACTTATTATGTAATAAAGTATAATAATATATGTAGTATGATATTAAAATATAGATATAAAAATATAATACTGAAATATACATATAATATATAAAGGTATATATAGAGTAAAGTACCAAAAACAATTTGTGCAAGATATATATAATATGCTAAGAGTATACATATGAAATATAATGTTAAAAGTATGTATGCATAGTATAAAAATATGTATATAATATGACATTGAAATATTTACATAACATATAACATGTAATTACAAAGTTAAGCATATATATAAAAAAAAAATAATACTAATACTAATATTACATAAAGATATACTTATATATATGCATAAGAGATATATACATATTTTTAAAAATAATAATAATAATGAGATTTGTAATATAAAAGCATTAATAAAATGTTATGATAAAGTGAGAAAAAAAATACTAAATACAAATATACGTATATATACACGCATAATAAGAGTATATACTAACATATAATAATATTAATAATAATAATAAAATTAATAAATTAAAAATAATAAGAGTATTTAATAAGAAAATCAAAATAACGAAAAAGGACTAAAATGAAATTAAAAACAAAGTTGTGGGCGGATTTTTAAAAGGAAAACAAAAGGAAGGGCCTATTTGAACACGCGTGAAATCAGTGGGGACTAAAAGCGCAAAATCCCCAGTCATTAAAACGCAGCACTTAACACGAGGGTTAAATTGAAAACTGTACGAAATTTCAGGGCCAAATTAAAATAAATAAAAACTTAATTATAAAGCATTGAAAAAGCGGAGGGGCCAACTGTGCAAATAGCCCTTCCTATGAAAAAACACGCGGATCTTGGCTGGGTTCGGGTCGAATGGGTCGGGTAATGGTGAAACGACGTCGTTTTGGGGTTAAAAGGCAACCCCCAAAACGACGTCGTTTTGGAGGGCTATAAAAGGCCCAAAATCCGGAAAAAAATCATTTGAGGGGGAGGGGAGAAAAAAAAAAAGAGAGGGAAAGAGAGAAGAGGGAGAGCAGGGGAGGAGGGGGCTCCGGCCGGCGATCACCGGAGCCCGCCGGCGCCGGCGCAAACAGCCACCGTGCCGTGCAGTGGCGGAAAGCTCAAAAGGTATGATTTTTTTTGTTATTTTTTTTTTATTTCAAAATATGTATGTTTTATATTTTTTTATTAGTGATAAAAGGATAAAAACGTAAATATGTATGAGAATCGAAAAGAGTAAAACGAAATAAAAGACAACCTTTTCGTTTGCTTTTGTTTTCCTTTTGATATTACTTCTGTTTTTCTGAGATGGTTTAAGTCTCTAGCTGTACTGCTTGTAACTATTGGTGGTTGCTGTCGATTGTTGAATGTATTTTATTTTCTTATTTTTTTGAACTGTCGAAGATTAGAAAAGAAGGGAACCCCTTTTCTGTTTATACAATTGGCTTTTATAGCCTATTTTCGACTTGCTTTTTTTTGTGTTGCGTGTGTCTGTCTGATTGCAGGGTATGGTGGCGGTGCTGAGCAGATCTGGTGGAGGTGACAGTGGCATGGGGGTGCAGAGGGTGGTTGGGCGACAGTCAGAGCAAGTGGGGAGGCTTGCGGCGCTAGGCAGGTTTAGGGTTTCAGTTTCTGAAACCCTAAGTCAAAAGTTGGGCTTCTGTTTGGGTTAGGGTATAGATTAATTGGGCTTCTGGGTTTTAAAGGGGTTAAATGTGTAATGAAATGGGTCAATCGGGTTTGGGTTGTAAGGGGTTTAATTAAAAATGGGTTTGGTATTAGTGGGCCCAAAATTGGCCTATTACAATACAGGTTTTGAAAATATTATTTTTTAATGGTTGGAGGAGAGCTGTCAGGCGGCACTAGATGGAGGAAAGCTATTAGGCGGCACCATTGCAGCGGACGTGACCGAACAATCATGGGGTATTTTTTTCTGATCAACTGAACCCTTTTTTAGCTTTCTCCCTTTTCAAGCTCGAATTTCAGGCTTTCACGGGTAAATTTTGTACCCATTTTTTACCCCTTATAAAGACCATGTTGGTCGTCTCAGCTGTAATAACCCAAATTTGACCGGGCCTTGAAACCAAAAACCAAAATTAAATAATAATAAATAAATGTTTATTAAACAGTCCCTTTACAGCCCAAAAGTTAAAACCCAAATAAACCTGTTACACCCGGTAGCCCAAATACCCCGTAAGCCTATCCTATGCCCATTACCCCTTTGACCCAATACAACGGCCCAAAATAAACTAGGCCCAAAACCCGAAATTTCCTGCTAGGGTTTCCAACCCTAGCTTTGCTCCCTTGCGCCACAACTGCTTCTGGAAGATTTGGGGAGTGTCTGTCTGACTCCCCAATCGAGGCCATCACTCAAGGCTCTGCCTCCGTAATCAGTGCCTCACCAACACCATCACCAGACTTCAGGCCTCCATCGACGCCAGCAACCCTTCCACCGCCGGATTTTTCGCAAGTACCTGTAAGAAAAGGAAAGAAAATCACAGCAGACATGCGAAGCAAATACGGAAAGAAATTGGAGATTTCTTTCCAAAACTTGTAGTAGTTTATCGAGGCTATAAAGCCTTCTTTTTAATCTGTAAAAAGGACACGAGATAGAGATACCAAAAGATTGTACACAGAATCTTTTTTGCAATAATATACCAGAGATTTTTTACAGAAGACAAAGGTGACATATTTTTATTTCTGTTTCATTCTCTTGATCATAAGTTTATGCATATAATCTATTAAATAAATAGAGGGAGAGAATACCTGGAGAATCGCCTTGAAAAGCGAAACTTTTCAAGTTCCGACTGTCGTGTGTGGCGGAGTCGGTGGCGGCGCGTGGATCTCAGCGAGGAGGTCCGATGACCAGAGCTGATCGGCTAAACGCCGGAGCTCAGAGGACCAGGGATCCTTTTTAGAGGATTTTTTTGTTTTTGTTTAGAAACTGGGTTTCTAAATGATTTTAAAGCTGAGGATTTGGCATATATAGCCTTGACAAAACGACAGCGTTTTGGACCTTCAGGATCCGCGTGTTGACCCGATTACCCGGGGAGGATCCGCGCGTTTTTTAGAACTGGGTTAATTGCTCAATCAGTCCTTCTACTCCTTTTTGCGTTTACAATTAAAACCTTATTTTATTTATGATTGGGCCCTATTAATTTTGTTTTAGTTTTAATTGGGTCCCGATGGCTATTAAATTGTGTTCTGGAAAACATCGCTGTTTTGGGAATAGGGCAATTTGCCCAGTGAGCCCTTTGGATTTTGCACGCGTTTTAAATAGGGCTTTAGTTCATTTCTATACATTTCAAAATTCGCCCCATAATTTTGCTAAACTTTAAATTCAGTCCTATATTTATTTTATTATCCTATATATATATATATTTATTATTTGTTTTGTTTTAATTTTACTTTTATATTATACATTATAAGATTATTTTATTATAAGTGTTATTTTTATTATATGTAATATTATTATTTGTTATTTTTCTCAAATTATTATTTTATATCATTTTTTATATATATTGTTATATTTTCACATATATTATATATTTATTATTATTTATACATTATTTTACATTTAAACTTTCATTATTTATACTATATTTATTATATTTCTTATTTCCCATATATTTTATTATATAACATTTATTATGTTTTATTTTTATACTATTTATTATTTTTATAAATATTATATATCACATATTACCAATTATATTATTTATGTTTATATCATATATATATTATATAGAATTTGTAAATTATTATTATTAAATCATATTTTAAACTCATATTATATACACATTTCATTATTATTTATTTATTTATTATATATATTATTTCATTTTTAAATTTAATATTGTTATATTATGAATTCTCTTATATACTTTTAAACCAATATATTACCATATAATTATTATTCTTTTATTCTTGTTATTATACATTATATTATCTATTAAATATTATTTTAAAATGGTTATGAAATGTATTGTTTCTAATTGTATGTATATTTTGTTAGCAATCAATTACTCCTTGTTTATTAGTTCTTATATATGTTTTATATTGTATGTATCATGTATGTGTTAAGTTTATTTTTATTATAATTATATGCAAATTGACACTATATTTCTTCTATTTGTATATCATACATTATTTGGTTATGTTTTTTATATCATGCATCATTTAAATATTATTTCGTATGTTTATATACTTTGTTTATTCATTTTCAATACATGCTATGTATATATATCTTTATTTGCATTTTTGCTTTATATGTATTAATCTTTTTATCGTAGTACTCATTTTTATCTACCTTGTACAATAATATATTATTATGATTTATAATATAATACAATTCTCCACGCATCATCATTAAAAAGACAAGGCTCCAAATTTTTCAAAAAAATATAAAGTCAATGCTTGGTGTTTGGGAAATTTCGAAAAAGTAGTACCCTAACTTATTGGGTTGCAACTTTTCTCGTTAAATTCGAATAGTCAAGTACCCTTCTAAGGTTTTTAAAGGATTTCAAAATATAAGTGACTGTCTTGGAATTGCAAAGTGATATGTCCTAACTTACTGGATGTAGCATTTTGCTTTTTTGAGATAGAGATTTCTAAAAGGCTAACTTATAGTCAATACTTTGATACAAGTAAACCCAAATTTTCAAATACTTTAAAGAGGATTACATCTCAAAATTTTTAATTTCCGACATTAAAGACACTTGATAATTAATTAGGTACCAATTTTTGGGCGTTACGAGGGTGCTAACCCTTCCTCGTACGTAACCAACTCCCGAATCCATTTTCTCTACTTTCGTGGACCAAAATTAATGTTTTAAAACAAAACATTTTATAAGGTGATCCAATCACACCTAAAAAGATCGGTGGCGACTCCCATTTTCATTTTTATTAAAGCCGATTCCCATTTTCCAAAACATTGGTTTAAAAAAAGGTCTCGATAGCTTGGCGACTCCACTGGGGACTAATAAGAGAGTCAAGCCGTGTAATTGATTATCTCTTGTCTTAATGTCGGAAATTAAAAATTTTAAAATTTAATCCTCTTTGCATTACATGTGTTTGCATTATTGCATGTGCATTGAATCTAGACTCATATACCTATCTACTAATTATTTTATAGAATTTTTGGTTGAGCCAATTAGTACAGTTTATTAGTTAAAATTACCCCTGTTTCAGGACTTGACTGGTTTGACCTCTGTTTACTACTAACCATATTTCCCTCTGTACAAAATTCATATGACTATGAGGTTTATTTATACTAAAACTAGACTCAATAAGGATTTTGAGGATATAAAATACACCACCTAATTATATCTTTACAATTTATGGTGAATTTCTAAAGTTGGAATAGGGGATTCAGAAACTGCTATGACCCTGTTACACTAAAATTAAAATATCTTTTAACATATAATTCCTTTACCTGTTTCATTTGTTTCATGTGAAACTAGACATAATAAGCTTCAATTTGATATGTACTCCATCACCAAATTCAATTTCTATGATTTTTAGTAAACTTTCAAACTCGTGTGTCGGTGTTGCTGCGAGATTCTGCTTTTATGGCAAATTTCATCCCTTTTATGAGTTTTTATGCACTAAGTATCTTAATAATTTTCCTTAACTTCAAACATAATCTAAACTAACCATTTTCATAATTTATCATTATCAAACATTTTCTCAACCATTCCATCACCATATCATAAGATCATTTACACAAAATAGGTATATTGCTATACATGCCATACTTAAATTTACAAGCCATTTACCAAAAGTCTTCCGGATAGTGTGATTGAGCCTTCGACCTATCCCGATTCCCTGAAGCTGGCTTGTCCAAAACTACAATGAGTAAGAAGGAGGGAGTAAGCATAAATGCTTAGTAAGTTCATATGCAAATAATAAGTAACATAACAAATGGTCATACCAATCAACATTAGCATGCATCACTAAAACACATATCACATTTCTAATCATTTTTCATCATCTTATTACCTTATCGTGATTGTATCAATACTCAACCCGAGGGTTAAATACATACCTGTCCAAAATATCCATTTCACATCACTTACCAATACGTCTCTTTACATCTCGAATATTCCTCCATTTGAGTATAACTTTACCCGTTGAACACATCGGAATATAATTCGGATACATGGATAACTTGCACATAAGTGCCATATATGCAATCCAGCAATCATGTAACCCGCCCATAAGCGAACTCGGACTCAACTCAACGAGCTCGGGCGTTCGCATCCATAAGTGAACTCGAACTCAACTCAACGAGCTCGGATGCTTAGTTACATCTCACGAACTCGGACTCAACTCAACGAGTTCGGACATTCGCATCCATAAGTGAACTCGGACTCAACTCAACGAGTTCGGATGCTCAACCATCCTAGTGACATGTCACTTGTATCCTAATCTATTCCTAAGGTTCAAACGGGATTTTCCTCGAACACATATCCTTGCCATCTTCCGTAAAATACACCAAAACCAATACTCGGTAACACTTTATATTTAACAAATAATACAAATAATTTGCATTTTATTCAAAAATAACCACAAAGCATATATTTCATGATAAAAATCAGCATATCATATAATTAACATCAATAATTTAAAAAAACAATTATACTACATTATTTACACATGAACTTACCTTGGTACCAAAATACAAAGATTTTGCAATTTAGTCCACAATCTTTTCTTTTCCTCGATTGAGGTCGATTCCACGTCTTTCTTGATCTAAAATAACACATTTAGCTTGTTTAATACTCACATTATCAAATTAATCCTTAACTCAAATTTTGGCAAAATTACAATTTTACCCCTAAACTTTTACATATTTACATTTTTGCCCCTAGGCTCTAATTAAACTTTATTCCTTATTCTTATGTTTTACAACATGCTGATCACTTTTCTCTTCTATGGCAACATCAAATTCTCACTCTAACATGTACTTGGGACTATTAGGTATTTTTACTGGAATTAAGCCCTTTTACTCGTTTTTGCTTAAAATCGAGTAGTACAAGTTGTCTAACATAATTTAAAACTTCATATTCTATCATAAAACATCAAAATACACAAATTTCACCTATGGGTATTTTTCCAAATATAAACCCTAGGTTAAATTATTGCTAACATAAGCTTAATCGAGTTATCGGGATCTCAAAAACGTAAAGAACATTAAAAACGGGGCTTGGAATCACTTACTATGGAGCTTGGAAGCTTGAAACAAACCCTAGCTATGGATAACCCTTGAAATTTCGGCCTAATGAAGAAGATGGACAAAAATTGGCATTTAATTTTGTTTTTAATTCATTTTAATAACTAAGTGACCAAAATACCCTTACTACTAAACTTTCCAAAAATTCCTTCCATGTCCTAATTTTGTCCATGAACTTAAATTAGTCAAATTTCTATTTAATACCTCCTAATTAATATTTCAATGCAATTTCATACTAAAAACTTCTAGAATGCAAATTTTGCAAATTATTCGATTTAGTCCCTACTTTCAATTTAAACACTTTAGGCATAGAATTTCTTCACGAAATTTTCACACAATCATGTAATCATATCATAAACCTCAAAATAATTATAAAATAATTATTTCTATCTCGGATTTGTGGTCACGAAACCACTATTTCGATTAGGCTCTAATTCGGGATATTACAACTCTCCCCCCCTTTAAGGATTTTCGTCCTTGAAAATCTTACCGGTAAACAGATGTGGGTATTGATTTCTCATAGTTTCTTTAGATTCCCATGTAGCTTCTTCTAGTCCATGCCTTTGCCACAACACCTTCACAAGTGCAACATTTTTATTCCTTAGTTGCTTGACCTCTCGAGCTAAAATCTTAATCGGTTCTTCTTCGTAGGTCATATCTAGTTGTAGTTCAATTTCTGTCGGTGAAACTACATGTGAAGAATCCGAACGATACCGACGTAACATAGATATGTGGAACACATCATGAATCTTCTCTAATTCAGGTGGTAATGCTAGCCGATATGCTACCGGTCCAACTTTTTCAATTACTTCATACGGCCCAATAAAACTCGGACTTAATTTGCCCTTCCGTCCAAATCTAAGGACTTTCTTCCACGGGGATACTTTCAAAAACACTTTGTCACCAACTTGATATTCAATCTCTTTTCTCTTCAAATCTGCATACGATTTCTATCTATCTGAAGCAGCTTTCAAACACTCTTGAATCACTTTCACCTTTTCTTCAGTTTCTTTTATTAGATCAACTCCATAAATCTGATTTTCCTTGAGCTCAGTCCAATACAAAGGCGTTCGACACTTACGACCATACAATGCTTCATAAGGTGCCATTTTCAAGCTCGTCGATAACTATTGTTGTAAGCAAATTCTACCAACGGCAAATATCTTTCCCAACTTCCTTGAAATTCCAATACACAACATCCGAGCATGTCTTCAAGAATCAATTACTCTTTCCGATTGTCCATCGGTTTGTGGATGAAAGGCGATCTTTGAAATTTAACTTTGTACCTAATGCTTCTTGCAACTTTTGCCAAAACCGTGAAGTAAATCTCGGATCTCTATCCGAAATGATTGACAAAGGTATTCTATGAAGTCTAACAATCTCACGGATATACAATTCAGCCAACTTATTAAGAGAATAATCAGACGTCATGTGAATAAAATGAGCCGATTTAGTCGATCATCAACTATTACCCGGATGGCATTTTTCTTCCCGAGTTAACAAAGAACCACGATATAAAATCCATGGTAATTCGATCCCATTTCCATTCAGGAATCATGATAGGCTGAAGTAATCCCGAAGGCACTTGGTGTTCAGCTTTCACCTGCTGACAAATTAAGCATTTGGACACAAACTCTGATATATCTCTTTTCATTCCATTCCACCAATACATTTTCTTCAAGTCATTATACATTTTCGTATTACTACCGGATGAATCGAGAAATAACCACTATGTGCTTCTGTAGGATCTTTTGAATCAATTCCTCATTCTTTGGTACACAAATCCGATCTTTAAACATTAAACATCCATTAGAACCAATTCTAAAATTTGACTCTGTATCAACTTCACACTGTTTTCTCTTGGCTTGCAAATCTTGATCATTTTTCTGAGCTTCACAAATCTCTTGTAAAAACATCGGTCTTGCTCTTAACTCTGCTAGAATCGAACCATCATCCGATACCTTTAACCGAGTGTTCATAGCTCTCAAAGCAAATAAAGAACTTTTTGCTCAAAGCATTAGCAACCACATTCGCTTTTCTGGATGATAATCAATAACAAGCTCGTAATCTTTCAATAACTCCAACCATCTTCATTGCCTTAAATTCAAGTCTTTTTGTGACATCAAGTACTTAAGACTTTTATGGTCGGTATATACCCGGCACTTTTCACCATACAAATAATGTCGCCAAATTTTCAAAGCAAACACCACCGCAGACCAATTCCAAATTGTGAGTACGATAATTCCTCTCATGAGGTTTTAAGCGCCTCAAGCATATGCCACCACTTTTCCTTCTTGCATGAGCACACACCCCAAACCATTTAGAGAAGCATCACTATACATCACAAATTCTTTACCCGATTCGGCCAGTACTAAGACTGGTGCCTCATTTAATAACTTTTCAATTCTTCAAAACTCTGTTGACATTCTTCCGTCCATTCAAATTTAACATCCTTTTGGAGTAATCTAGTTATAGGAGCAGCAATTATAGAAAATCCATTTACAAACCGCCGATAATACCTGTTAGCCCCAAGAAACTTCTAACTTCGCCATACATTTTTGGTGGTTTCCAATCAACAATGGCTGAAATTTTACTAGGATCAACCCGTATACCATCACACCAAACAATATGACCCAAAAATCTAACTTCCAGTAGCCAAAATTCACTTTTACTAAACTTAGCATACAAATGCTTATCTCTCAAAGTTTGTAAAACTATCCTCAAATACTCAAAGATGCTCAGTATCATCTTTTGAATAAATTAAAATATCATCTATAAACACCACAACAAATTTGTCCAAGTATGGTTCTAATATGCAATTCATTAAATCCATAAACACAAAGCAGAGCATTTGTCAACCCGAATGGCATAACTAAAAATTCATAATGACCATACCTTGTTCTAAAAGCGCTTTTAGGCACATCCGACTCTTTTACCCGCAGATTGGTAATACCTGGATCTCAAGTCAATCTTTGAAAACCATGTCGCTCCTTTTAGCTGATCAAACAAATCATCAATTCTTGGCAACGGATATTTGTTTTTGATTGTCACCTGGTTTGACTAGCGATAATCAACACACAACCTCATAGAACCATCCTTCTTTTTCACAAATAACAAGGGAGCACCCCAAGGTGAAAAACTCAGTCTCACAAAACCTTTATCAGTCAACTCTTGCAACTGCGACTTTAATTCTTTCAACTCTGCTGGTGCCATTCTATACGGAGCAATCAAAATCGGAGCTATTCCCGGTATCAAATCAATACCAAATTCTACTTCCCCGACTGGAGGCAAACTCGGCAATTCTTACGAAAATACGTGCAAAATTCACACACAACCAAAGACTGATTCAACTTTCTTTTCAACTTCTTTTGTATTAATTACATACGCCAAATAAGCTTCATAACCCTTTCTCGGATATCTTTGAGCCAACATTGAAGAAATCACACTAGGTAATGCCTCGATTTATCCGATTCAACCCATGAGAGTTTCACCATTTTCACACTTTAATTCTATAACCTTTTCTTTGCAATTTATTTTAGCATCATGCAATGTCAACCAATCCATACCCAAAATAACATCAAACTCATCAAACGGCAACAACATCAAGTCGGCCGGAAAGTAATGATCCCGAATCATTAAAGGACATTTCTTACATACCTTATCAACAGGCACACATTTGCCTAACGGATTCGACACTCTAATCATAAATTCTCTGTTCTTAACAAGTATATTCATACTAGACACCAATTTCATGCATACATATGAATGAGTAGAACTGGGATCAATCAAAGCAATAACATTAACATTATAGAGAGAAAATGTACCGGTAATCACATCAGGTGAGGAAGCATCTTCATGCGCTTTAATAGCATAAGTTCTAGCTGGAGCCCTTCCTTCAGTCTAACTGGTGCATCCTCAGCTACATCCTTCTTGCTTGCTTCGCTCCCGACTTTTCTTGGATATCTTCCTCTCGATTCCGCCCCACTTATTTTTGTATTCTCAATTTTTCTTTTTCAGACTCTCTCTGCGATCTCTAATAAAATGATCCGGAGAACCACATCGAAAACATTCATTTGCTCTACATGGACCAAAATGATTTCTACCACACCGTTGGCACTCAGGTTTAACAAATCTCGATTTCCCTACACTTGGTCAAAAGTAGTCCGGGATTTAGGACCCACATTTTGCTTCTTATAATTCCCATATGATTGCCCAGTGAAGCTTGGGAACGAGGATTCATATTCCTTGACTTTCTAGGTTCTTTGTGAAAATGAACCGCTCATCGGTCTTTTCTTCCAATTTCTAGTCTCAAATTTCTACCTTTTCTTTTCTTTAAGTAATTCTTGACCTTACAAGCTCGATCAACCAATACTACCATTTCTTTTAATTCAAGAATTCCAACAAATACCTTGATGTCTTCGTTGAGCCCGTCTTCAAATCGTCGGCACATCTTGGCCTCTGTAGGAACATACTCTCTGCATACTTACTTAATCGAACAAACTCTCTTTCATATTACTCAGAACCGTCATATTACCTTGCTTGATTCAAGAAATTCTTTACGCTTACGATCAATAAATCTTTCACTAATATATTTCTTCCAAACTCTTCTAGAAAGAATTCCCAAGTTATTTTCTCTTTGGTACCATCATCGAAATCAAAGTCTTCCACCAATTATAAGTGAATCCTCAACAAAGATATAGCACATTTCAAACATTCTTCAGCGCATAAGATAATTCACAAATACCGGATAGAATTTTCAAGCCGAAACTCGCTTTCTCGGCATCATCATCAATATTTGCTTTAAATTCTTGACCCGTTGTTTGCGAATTCTATCAACTGGAGTTCTGTGAAATTTCATCAGATCCATACCTTGAGGCGTTGGGGGTACAGGTTGAGGAATTGGGGGAGGTGGAGGAGGTTGTACATTTGGGTTCGTACGAACGAACTCAGTGTACCATGCACTCATCATTTGGAGAAAGGCTTCCCGACCCCTTTCTCCTCCTCCCGACCAACAAGAGGAGGTGGATTTTCATCACGCCGCTCCTTCAGCGAGTGGCGCATTACTCTCTACTTCATCTGCCACAGCTAGATCGGGATCCATTTACTATAAAAAATCATTTAAATGGTCAGAAGTCGCCACACTGTCACAATTTATACATATGGCATGTATAACAAAATCCGTACATACAGCACGTAGTCCGAGAACCGACTAAACCTGCTCTGATACCACTTAATGTAATGCCCCCACGCCCGAGACCATCACCGGAGTCGAGTATGAGGTGTTACTAAGCTTAATTTAACATTTTTAGAACTTTGGATTATTTGTTTCTACATTCACAGCTTTTAAGCTACTTGCGTCACAGTCACAAGAAAAATCATATCTCGAGTTACAAAACTCGAAATCAAGATCTAAAAATTTTTCTTGAATCTAGACTCATATACCTATCTACTAATTTTTTTCTAGAATTTTTGGTTGAGCCAATTAGTACAGTTATTAGTTAAAGTTACCCCTGTTTTGGGACTTGACTGGTTTGACCTCTGTTTACTACGAACCACATTTCTCTCTGTAAAAAATTCATATGACTATGAGGTTTATTTATACTAAAACTAGACTTAATAAGGATTTTTAGGATATAAAATACACCACCTAATTATATCTTTACAATTTATGGTGAATTTCTAAAGTTGGAATAGGGGATTCAGAAACTGCTATGAACCTGTTTCACTAAAATTAAAATATCTTTTAACATATAACTTCTTTACCTGTTTCATTTGTTCCATGTAAAACTAGACATAATAAGCTTCAATTTGATATGTATTCCATCACCAAATTCAATTTCTATGATTTTTAGTAAACTTTCAAACTCGTGTCAGTGTTGCTGCAGTATTCTGTTTATGGCAAATTTCATCCCTTTTATGAGTTTTTTATGCACTAAGTATCTTAATAATTTTCCTTAACATCAAACATAGTCTAAACTAACCATTTTCATAATTTATCATTATCAAACATTTTCTCAACCATTCCATCACCATATCATAAGATCATTTACACAAAATAGGTATATTGCTATACATGCCATACTTAAATTTACAAGCCATTTACCAAAAGTCTTCCTATAGTGTGATTGAGCCTTCGACCTATCCCGATTCTGAGTGGCTTGTCCAAAACTACAATGAGTAAGAAGGAGGGAGTAAGCATAAATGCTTAGTAAGTTCATATGCAAATAATAAGTAACATAACAAACGGTCATACCAATCAACATTAGCATGCATCACTAAAACACATATCACATTTCTAATCATTTTTCATCATCTTATTACCTTATCGTGATTGTATCAATACTCAACCCGAGGGTTAAATACATACCTGTCCAAAATATCCGTTTCACATCACTTACCAATACGTCTCTTTACATCTCGAATATTCCTCTATTTGAGTATAACTTTACCCGTTGAACACATCGGAATATAATTCGGATACAAGGATAACTTGCACATAAGTGCCATATATGCAATCCAAAGAATCATGTAACCCGCCCATAAGCGAACTCCTGACTCAACTCAACGAGCTCGGGCGTTCGCATCCATAAGTGAACTCGGACTCAACTCAACGAGCTCGGATGCTTAGTTACATCTCACGAACTCGGACTCAACTCAACGAGTTCGGACATTCGCATCCATAAGTGAACTCGGACTCAACTCAACGAGTTCGGATGCTCAACCATCCTAGTGACATGTCACTTGTATCCTAATCTATTCCTAAGGTTCAAACGGGATTTTCCTCGAACACATATCCTTGCCATCTTCCGTAAAATACCGAAACCAATACTCGGTAACACTTTATATTTAACAAATAATACAAATAATTTGCATTTTATTCGAAAATAACCACAAAGCATATATTTCATGATAAAAATCAGCATATCATATAATTAACATCAATAATTTAAAAAAAACAATTATACTACATTATTTACACATGAACTTACCTTGGTACCAAAATACAAAGATTTTGCAATTTAGTTCACAATCTTTTCTTTTCCTCGATTGAGGTCGATTCCACGTCTTTCTTGATCTAAAATAACACATTTAGCTTGTTTAATACTCACATTATCAAATTAATCCTTAACTCAAATTTTGGCAAAATTACAATTTTACCCCTAAACTTTTACATTTTTACATTTTTGCCTCTAGGCTCGGGATTAAACTTTATTCCTTATTCTTATGTTTTACAACATTCTGATCACTTTTCTCTTCTATGGCAACATCAAATTCTCACTCTAACATGTACTTGTGACTATTAGGTATTTTTACCGATTAAGCCCTTTTACTCATTTTTGCTTAAAATCGAGTAGTACAAGTTGTCTAACATAATTTAAAACTTCATATTTTATCATAAAACATCAAAATACACAAATTTCACCTATGGGTATTTTTCCAAATATAAACCCTAGGTTAAATTATTGCTAATATAAGCTTAATCGAGTTATCGGGATCTCAAAAACGTAAAGAACATTAAAAACGGGGCTTGGAATCACTTACTATGGAGCTTGGAAGCTTGAGAAAAACCCTAGCTATGGATAACCCTTGAAATTTCGGCCTAATGAAGAAGATGGACAAAAATTGGCTTTTAATTTTTTTAATTCATTTTAATAACTAAATGACCAAAATGCCCTTACTACTAAACTTTCCAAAAATTCCTTCCATGTCCTAATTTTGTCCATGAACTTAAATTAGTCAAATTGCTATTTAAGACCTCCTAATTAATATTTCAATGCAATTTCATACTAAAAACTTCTAGAATGCAAATTTTGCAGCTTATTCGATTTAGTCCCTACTTTCAATTTAAACACTTTAGGCATAGAATTTCTTCACGAAATTTTGACACAATCATGTAATCATATCATAAACCTCAAAATAATTATAAAATAATTATTTCTATCTCAGATTTGTGGTCACGAATCCATTATTTCGATTAGGCCCTAATTCGGGATATTACACATACCTATGGTTTCGTGAGATTTTCATCTCTGTGTAGCCATAGGGAAATGTATTCCCCTGAACTGAACTCGATTCAAATGAGCCTATAATAGGTGAGGATCGAGGAATCTGCTGGTTCAGGTACCTAAAACTTTAGAACCAACCTCATATAGAAAAAATCGTAAGAGCCCAACTTAGTTAGAGTTAAACTCTAGATATTATCCTTATAAATTATTGTTGAGATTTATTAATATCATGTGATACTGACTATTTCTTTTCTTTTGCTTGCATAACATTTTGCATTTACAAAGGTATCGATTCACTGTCAGTTTCTAAGTTAGAGAGTTTTGTTATGGAGAACGAACTTCTTGATAGAGTGGAGGGCAACTCCAACGTCCATAGATGGTCTGAGCAAACTCAATTAGAAAAGGGAGATAGTATAGCTGCGGGATATATGTCGGAGCTGTCGGGATATACTCGCATCAGTGTCATGCAGAATAATCTCCAAGGGCTTAAGGAGATTTGGGATCAATGGGGCAACGAGACTAAACAGTTATTCTACGGTAATTACGGAGACTTACCTTACTTGCTCGATGTTCAAATAGATGAGCACTTGTTCTCGAGCCCTCGCTCGCTTTGGAACCCAATGTCACAGTTGTTTCACTTTTGGGAGGTAGACTTGGTGCCTACTGTAGAGAGAGTACACCGCCTTGTTACGTTGTCCCAGGTTCCAGGTTGATAGAATCTATTCTCGAGCTGCTAATGTCCCTACCTTTTGGAAGAAATTGATGACTATTATAGGGATGAGCGAGCAGTGGATTACAGCCAGAATTGAAGAGAAGGGTGAGTGCAAGTGCATTTCATGGGACGCTTTGAAGGGTCTGATTTTGACGCATCCTGATGAAACAAAGAAGGTAGATGTTTTTGCCTTAAGTTTATATGGATTGGTGGTGTTCCCCAAGGCTTTGGGATATGTGGATGAGGCAACCACGGACCTTTTCCATCGACTCAGTAAGAGGGTCACTTCTGTCCCTGCGATTTTAGCAGAGACATTCAGATCCTTAGGCACATGTAGGAAGGCTGGTGCAGGCAGGTTTGTTGGTTGTGCCCAATTACTTCTAACTTGGTTCTATAGCCATTTTCGGTTGATAGATAGGGTTATTTGTCGGGTTTTCTTCGAATATTATTCACCGCTGAAGGACATAGTCGCTTCAACTAGGAGAGTTGATGTTCCAGAGGAGAATTGGATAGCACTACTTCAGAATCTTCAATCGCAAGATGTTGAGTGGAGAGCTCCGTGGATGATTCCTGGTGAGATTCTTTACCGGTGCGGCAATTTCGATTGGGTCCCTCTATTGAGAATTTGGGGTGCCATTGGTTATGCCCCCTTACTCGTGTTGAGGCAATTCGGTTTAAGGCAGTTTGTACCAGCAACTCAGGGGCTGGCTTGAGTTCGCGTATAGAGGAGCCGATTACAAGAAAAGGGTCGATGAGATCTCTAGTGCTTGGACCAAGACGTGTCGGTTGAAAGGAGTAGCTATTGGCCCTACAACAACTCCAGAATATATTGAATGGAGAGGTAGAAGGATCAATGATAATATTCCTGAGCTAAACGTGGAAGGAGCTCGACTAATGGAGGAACATTTACAAGTGATGCCCTCGGAGTTGGAAATTA
This sequence comes from Gossypium anomalum, assembly GCA_025698475.1. NCBI lineage: Eukaryota > Viridiplantae > Streptophyta > Magnoliopsida > Malvales > Malvaceae > Gossypium > Gossypium anomalum. Next base: position 56,018,978 of record CM046956.1, read on the forward strand.
TGAAGCAAGAATTTGAGAGGAAAAATTTGGAGCTTGAGAAGGATAGCAAAGCTCGAAGAAGAAAAGATGTACTTGAGTTTAGACATTGATGTCCAGAAGATGGAGGTTGAAAAAGAAAGAAAGGAAAAGAGGAAAATTGAAGAGAATAGAGATGATTTGAAGGAACACTACAAAAAGACACAGGTATCCTTGAGGAAAGCAAGAGTAGGAGGGTCCTCAGAACAGTTGCAAAAAGAGGTCCAAGAAGGAAAGGCTAGAGCTGAGTACTGGGAGAAGAAGTTCCAGGAGATGCAGTCACGAAATTTGGGGTTTGAAGAAGAAAATGAAGGGTTGAAGTCCAAAGTAACTGAGCTTGGAAGATCCCTTCGTTGGTATCGTAGCCATGATTCTAAGGTCGAATTAAAGGAATTAAAAAGTAAAGTTGAAGATTTGGAAGTAGCATTGCATAAAGGTAAACTTCAGATTGAGCAGCTCGAGACGCAAGAAGATTATCTAAAGGGAGAGCTTTATCAGTCTAGAGGGCAGGTCAAAGAAAGGGATCATGTCATCGGAGAAGCTGTAACCCAGATTCGAGAGGTTGCTGAATATGTGTAGGACTTGGCAGGACGAGCCGATGTATTGAGTCTGATGTGTGGGTCGTCGTCAGATATAAGACGAGAGTTAGCCCTTTTATTAGATAGAGTTAAAACTTTGGGCATTAGGGCGAAAGCGTACTTGTAATTCATTTATATGTAAAGATATTCTTTTTCTAAATAAGGTTTTCTAAATGAGATTGAATCGAGATTGATGCCTTTGTTGCATTCATGCATTTGCATTACATCATATCATATGCATTCAAGATTGTAGGAGGACCCTAATTAGTTAAAGTTTCTTTATAAAGGTAGAAAAGAAAATCTGGAAATCACACATCCCTACGGCACTCGCACTAAGACTAAAAACATGGATCAAAGGTTTGAGCAGTTGCAAAAGGATATGCAAGACTAGTTGCAAGAGCAGTTGGCTAAAATGCAGAATGAGATGAGGGAGCAAATGATGGAAGCTTAGAGGAATATGATGGCCGAAATGGCGTAGTTGCTGAGGGCCACTGATAAAGGAAAGGCTCCTATGGCCATCACTGAAGAGGAAAATGAGGGTCCTCCTCCAGGTTTTACTCTGCCTCATGTACCATTACAAACTGAGGCACCTCCTAGAAGGCCATCTGCTACTGTGAGGCCACAGCATGGGCCAATTGATGCTGGTGTCCATATGAATTTCCCGACTTGTTCAGGGTTTAATATGGATGACAATCTTACTAATCCTCTTATTCCTGATCTAGATATGGTGGAAAAGAAGGATTTGAAAACCGAAGCTGCGAGGCAATTGGATGAACGCTGCAGATGGTTAGAAGAAAAGTTCAAGGCTTTGGAAGGCACTGGCAATCATCATGGTATTGATGCCAAGGATTTAAGTCTGGTCCCAAACCTAGTGCTGCCTCACAAATTCAAAATGCCAGAATTTGAAAAGTACAATGGCACTACTTGCCCAGAGGCCCATATCACAATGTTCTGCAGAAGGATGATGGGGTATGTAAGCAATGATCAGCTGTTGATCCGTTGTTTTCAAGATAGCTTGATAGGTGCGGCAGCCAGATGGTACAATCAGTTGAGCCAGGCTAGAATAAATTCATGGAGGGATCTTGCACAAGCCTTCATGCAGCAATACAATCATGTGACAGACATGACCCCTGACAGGATTACCTTGCAGAACATGGAGAAGAAGCCTAATGAGAATTTTAGGCAATATGCATAGAGGTGGAGAGAGGTAGTAATGCAGGTTCAGCCACCATTGCTGGAGAAGGAGACCACTATGTTATTCATTAATACTTTGAAAGCCCCATTTATTACTCATATGATTGGGAGCACTACTAAAAGTTTTACGGATATAGTTATGGCAGGAGAGATGATAGAGAATGCCATAAGAGGGGGAATAATTGAGGGGGAAGTGGCCAAAAGATCAGCCCCAAGAAGAAAAGACAATGAGGTGAACAATACAAGTGGTTTTAATTCAAAAGCAGTCACGGTTAGCCAGCCCAAAGTAGCTACAGTTGGGCAACAGGGGTCTCAAAAGCAGGAATCCAACACCAGGCATGAGAGGATGCAATTTACACCTATACCTGTGACGTATAGGGAGCTTTATCAAAACCTATATGATGCGCATGCTATAGCCCCTTTCCATTTGAAACAATTACAACCTCCATATCCTAAATGGTATGATACGAATGCCAGATGTGAGTATCATGCTAGAATATCAGGGCACTCAATTGAAAACTGTACGGGATTCAAGAAAGCCGTAGAGAGATTGATCAAAAATGGGGTTTTGAAATTTGAGAGTACCTCAAATACTGAGAGCCCTCTGCAGAACCATGACAATCAAGGAGTAAATGCATTGTTGAAGCCGTCGGAAGAAAGGGAAAGGAAAATGTTACGGAGATAAGGATGCCTATGAGGGTGATCTGGGAGGAGATGATGAAGAGAGGTATGTTAACCTCTAAAAATACAAGAGAAGGAACGAGGGACTACGATGAATTCTATAAAGATTGCGAGGAATTCAAGGCCTTGGTGCAAGGTTTTATAGACAATAAAGAGCTACAGATTTATGAAGGTAGCTCTAGTGAAAAGCAAGTATGTGCGCTGGAAAATGAACAGCAAAGAACCAGCAGACCAAGAATCATTATCTCCTTGCCAGGGAATAATGAAGTGGGGACACCAGCAGCGCCCAAGGTCATTATCCATACACCTACTCCTTTCCCTTACAAGGATAGTAAGAAAGTACTATGGATTTATGACTGTAGCGTGACAGTGCTGGAGGAAGGAAATATAGCCAGCACATCTAAAGATGTACAAGTTGAAGGTTCCCATACACGGAGTGGGAAGCGTTATGATATGGGGGACGTCAGAGTGGAGCCCACAAAATCCAAGAGTGTTAAGATTGAGAAAAAGAGTGAAGTACCTGTTAACGAGCCAGTGAGAGAGGAGGAGGCTAAGGAATTTCTAAAGTTCCTTAAGCATAGTGAGTACAGTGTGGTCGAGTAGTTGCGTAAGCAACCAGCACGCATATCGGTTTTAGCCTTACTGCTAAGCTCTGAAGTGCATCGAGAAGCGTTGTTGAAGGTACTCAACGAGACATATGTCACTCACGATACATCTGTTAATAAGTTAGACCTGTTGATAAATAACATCAGTGCTGATAATTTCATCTACTTCAATGATGATGAAATTCCACCTGGGGGCATAGGGTCAACTAAGGCTTTGCACATCACCACTCGTTGCAAAGGATACACGCTTCCAAGTGTACTCGTTGATAATAGGTCCGCTTTGAACGTCCTTCCATTATCTACATTGAACAGATTACCCATTGACAGTTCGCACATGAAGACATGTCATAATGTGGTAAAAGCCTTTGACGGAACCGAAAAGAAGGTGATGGGGCGAATTGACATTCCCTTAGAAATCGGGCCAAATACGTATGAAGTTGATTTCTTGGTGATGGATATCAAACCCTCCTATAATTGCTTGTTGGGGAGACCATGGATACACTCGGCAGGAGCAGTGCCCTCCTCATTACACCAGAAATTGAAGTTAGTAACAGATGGACGGTTAATTACTATCAATGCAGAGGAGGATATCATAGCAACAGTGACTGGCAAAGCCCCTTATGTTGAGGCCAATGAAGAGTCTGTTGAATGTTCTTTTCACTCTCTAGAAATTATCAACGCAACCTTCATCTCGGAAGGAAGTAAGGTGCCAGTGCCCAAAATGTCTGGAGCTACAAGGATGGCCCTGTAAATGATGATGGGAAAGGGGGCATCACCGGGAAAAGGACTAGGAAAACAGTTGCAAGGAGGGATTCAAATCCCAAAATTGATGGAGAAGAAGGATCGCTTTGGTTTGGGTTTCAAGCCAGACCATAAACACAAGAGACAGGAGATGGAAAAGCGTCAAGCAAGAAGGAAGGCGCGTTTGAACGGAGGAGAAGTAGAGTGGGAACCGATGACATTCCCACCTATATCCAAAACCTTTAAGTCAGGAGGCTTGCTGGTAGAAGAGAGTCATCAAATTAATGTTGTACATAGTGAGTGGTTGGGACAGGAAAACCTTGAGGGTATTCGCCCTTACGAACCGGGAAGCACTCTGAACAATTGGACTGCGGAGGATCTTCCTGTAGTCTTTAGAAATTTTTCAGAGTAATTCTCAAAACATGTTTATTACTCTAGGGCCTAGGAGTAGTAATATTACATTTGTGAAAATAGGCTCATGTTCATCTATTATTATTTAAATAAAACATAACTTTTATTAATTTAAAAGAGTATTGCTTCATTTTTATCAACCAGTATTCCTTTAAATTCTAACAACTCTTATTCTTTTATTCATAGCACATAATTGGTCATTCTTAAATTCATTCATTCTTTGTATATTCTTTCATACCCCTCACAGGTCTCTAGGTATCAATGATATGAGCGCTAATACTACCGCTCCTGATTTCTTTTGTAAGCAAGACACGTGTTTAGAGGAGCCTCAGGATTTTGAAGATGTTCAATATTGTGACGTATCTCTCGATCTATTAAGAATGGTAAAACAGGAGGAGAAACAAATCATGCCACATGAGAAAGAGGCAATAGAGAATATAACCCTAGAGGAAGGAAAGGAGGTGAAAATTGGAACACTAATTACCAAAGACACAAGGCGTAGCTTGATTGAGTTGCTTCAGGAATTCAAGGATATTTTTGCATGGTCTTATCAGGATATGCCCGGATTAAGTACCAACATTGTAGTACATCGTCTTCCTATAAGACAAGATTGCAAACCAGTTCAATAGAAGCTACGGAGAATGCGGCCTGATATTATCCTGAAAATAAAGGATGAGGTCAAGAAGCAGTTTGATGCAGGATTCTTGCAAGAAGTGAAGTACTCCGAATGGGTAGCAAACATTGTACCTATTCTTAAGAAGGAGGGAAGGTACAAATGTGCGTTGATTACAGAGATTTAAACAAAGCAAGCCCAAAGGATAATTTTCCTCTACCACATATTGACACTTTAGTAGACAACACAGGGGGATATTCTTTGTTCTCTTTCATGGATGGCTTCTCAGGATACAATTAGATAAAGATGCATCCAGAGGATATGGATAAAACTACTTTCATAACATTGTGCGGCACCTTTTGTTATAAAGTAATGCCGTTTGGGCTGAAAAACACAGGGGCAACATATCAAAGAGCCATGGTAAACTTGTTTCATGACATGATGCATAAGGATATTGAGGTATACGTTGATGATATGATTGCCAAGTCGCGAACAGAAAAAGAACACATTGAGGTCTTAAGAAGATTGTTCTTAAGGTTGAGAAAATTTTAGTTGAAGCTCAATCCAGAAAAGTGCACCTTTGGAGCCAGATCGAGGAAGTTATTAGGCTTTATAGTCAGTGAAAAGGGAATTGAAGTTGACTCAGACAAGGTCAGAGCCATACGAGAGTTACCTCCGCCACGTACTTAAAAAGAAGTTTGAGGATTCCTAGGAAGGTTGAATTACATCGCTCGGTTCATTTCACAATTGACCGAGAAATGTGATCCTATCTTTCGCCTTCTCAGAAAGCATAATCAAGGTACTTGGGATGAAGAATGCCAGAATGCTTTTGAGAAAGTTAAGCAGTATTTGTTGAATGCTCCAAAGTGTTATCTCCACCTAGTCCGGATAAACCGTTAATACTATACTTGTCGGTGTTCAAAGCAATTCTATGGGATGTGTGCTTGGTCAACATGACGAGTCCGGGAAAAGGGAGAAAGCAATTTATTATCTCAAGAAAAATTCATGATCGTGAAATGAGATATTCGCCAATTGAAAAGTTGTGTTGCGCGCGCTAATCTGGACTACCCGAGATTAAGACAATACATGCTATACCATACCACTTGGCTTATCTCCAAGTTGGATCCATTGAAATACATGATGAAATCAATCGCTCTAAATGGAAGGATGGCAAGGTGGCAAATTTTACTTTGAGTTCGATATAGTCTACGTGGTCGGAAGGCTATAAAAGAAAGTGCGGTAGGCGATTTCTTGGCAGAGAGCTCTAGAGGATTATGAGCCATTAAATTTTGATTTTCCGGATGAGGAGTTAATGTGTATAGCAATGACTGAAGATTCTCCGTGGAAGCTTAATTTTGATAGGGCTTCTAATGCAGTGGGAAATGGAATTGGGGCAGTCTTGGTATCCCCTAATGGTGATCACTACCCATTCACGTGCAAGTTGGACTTTGATTTCACGAACAATATGGCTGAGTATGAAGCATGTATTATGGGACTTCAAGCGGCCATAGAGCGAGGTATAAGAATCCTAGAAGTGTATGGAGATTCGGCTTTGGTAATTTATCAGCTTAGAGGTGAATGGGAGACAAGGGACCCTAAATTGATCAATTATCGAAAGGTAGTTTTGGGGTTACTTAAGGAGTTTGATGATATCACCTTTAATTATCTCCCGTGAGACGAAAATCTGATGGCAGATGCTCTAGCAACCTTGGCCTCAATGATTAAGGCAAATAAAGAAGAGGAAATAAGACCAATTCAAATGAGTGTCTATGAAGCTCCGGCTAGTTGTTATAACCTTGAAGAGGAAGAAAAGGATGATAATCCTCGGTATTAGGATATATTGCGATATGTAAGAGATCGTAAATATCCAGAACAGGCAACCGAAAGTGACAAATGAACTTTGAGAAGGTTAGCTTGTGACTATGTTTTGGATAGGGACGTTCTGTACAAGAGGAGGAAAGACCAACTACTTTTGAGATGTGTCGATGTTGTGGAGGCCAAGCTAATTCTAGAAGAGGTTCATGAAGGTGTATGTGGTACGCATGCAAATGGGTTCACGATGGCAAGACAAATCATGAGGTTTGGCTATTACTAGGCCACTATGGAAGGAGACTGCATCAACTATGCCAAAAAATGCCATAAGTGTCAGATTTATGGGGACAAAATTCATGTACCACCCTCACCTTTACATGTCATGACGTCTCTATGGCCGTTTTCCATGTGGGGCATTGATGTCATCGGACCAAATATTGCTGAAAGCTTCGAATGGACATCAGTTTATCTTCGTGGTGATTAACTACTTTACAAAATGGGTAGAGGCTACTTCTTATGCAAACGTTACTAAATCAGCTATAAGTTGATTTTTGAAGAAGGAAATCATTTGTCGATATGGGATGCCTAAGAGGATCATATCTGACAGTACATTGAATTTGAACAACAAAACGATAGCAGAGGTTTGCGACCAGTTCAAAATCAAGCATCACAACTCTTCACCCTATCGTCCAAAGATGAATGGGGCAGTGGAGGCTGCTAATAAAAACATTAAGAAAATAGTGGGAAAGATGACTGAGACTTATAGAGATTGGCATGAAAAGCTACCGTTTGCACTCTTGACCTATCGAACATCTGTCAGAACTTCTACTGGGGCAACTCCGTTCTCGTTAGTTTACGGGATGGAAGCAGTGTTACCTATTGAAGTAGAAATACCTTCTCTCTGAATTTTAACAGAGATAAGGTTAGATGAAGCTGAATGGGTTTAGTCCCAATATGACCAGCTAAACTTGATTGAGGAAAAGAGGCTGAAAGCCATCCGACATGGTCAGATGTACCAAAAGCGTATGATGCGAGCTTATGATAAAAAGGTTCGTCCAAGGGAATTCCATGAGGGGGACCTTGTGCTAAAGAAAATCCTTCCCATTCAGAAGGACTTTAGAGGAAAATGGATGCCAAATTGGGAAGGGCTATACGTCGTGAAGAAGGCTTTTTCTGGCGGTGCATTGATTTTGACAGAAATGGATGGAAAGAGCCTACCTAATCCAGTGAACTCAGACTCAGTCAAAAAGTACTTTGTCTAAAGGAGAAACGAATCCAAGTGTAAACCCGCAAGGGGCGCCTTGAATTTTTCAAAAAAAAAATAAAAAATAAAAAAAAATGGAGAGGTCAAGGTGAAAACCCGCAAAGGGCGCCTTGTGACCAAAGGGGTTTTGAGTTGAAAACCCGAAAGGGCAGCTCAAATTTTTAAGGGCATACAGCAATTTGGCTATATCTGACTCGGTAGAGAGTAAAGCATGATGTACATTGGGCACCAACAAAGTACTTTGGATCCTTTAAACACATGTCGAACTCAAGAAAGGTTTCATGGAACCAATGTATAGACGCTCAAGCGGCGATATTTAGAGCATCTAATTTTTATCCTGTTTGCTATCTTTAGATTTTATTTCTTCTTAAAGATATGCTATCAGACTTATTTCCTTTGTATTATTAACAATTCATTCAAATTCAATTATTCTTAAAGGTTTATTCATCTTCCGATATTATTAAAGTATGTTGCATTGAAATAATGATAGATGAACTAAAATATTTTCACAAATGAAGTTTTGCACATTACTGTGGAATTTCTAGATAATGCAAGAAACTAAAATAGGACAATTGTTCGAGAAATTCACGTAAGTAAGGGATGAAAGAACTCGAGGAATTTCTTTCTTCTAGTCCAAAAGTAAATGGACAAAACCAATGATTCAATTCTTACAGACATCGTAGCATTGGAGGAAGGCCTACAAGCTGAGTAAGAATGAAATTTTGAGAAAAGAAATGAAAGAATGAATGGTGACACCTAAGATAGGGGTTGTATTCAGAGCACTTTGCATCATAACATGTTAGGGACATTCGATTCACTTTAAGCATAGCATCCTAATTACCAGGCATAATCATTCTACAGGTTGTCGAAGATGGCGTGCTTTAATCCCCTAAACAACAGGGTAATACGCCGCAGTATGGCAGATCTAGACTTCAGACATTTATACTGAAGCGGATCCAAGATGATTTGGTATTTTTGTGTTTACAAGAAACAAATCGAGGACATAGTAGATTTGACTATCAGATGTTCTCAGATATAGTAGATCTAGACTTCAGACTTTTATACTGAAGCAGATCCAAGATGATTTGGTATTCTTGCGTTTACAAGAAACAAATCGAGGACATAGTAGATTTGACTCTCAGATGTTCTCAAATATAGCAGATCTAATCTTCAGATGTTTATATTGAAGCAGATCCAAGATGATTTGGTATTTTTTGTTTACAAGAAACAAATCGAGGACATTGTAGATATGACTCTCAAATGTTCTCAAACAGACTCAATATGGTTTGGCATCCTTGTGCTTATAAGGAATAAATCGAGGATGTAGCAGATATGACTCTCAAATGTTCTCAAATAGACTCAAGATGGTTTGGCATCCTTGTACTTACAAGGAAAAAATCGAGGACGTAGCAGATATGACTCTCAAATGTTCTCAAACAGACTCAAGATGGTTTGGCATCTTTGTGCTTACAAAGAACAAATCAAGGACGTAGCAGATTTGACTCTCAGATGTTCTCAAAACAGACTCAAGTTGATTTGGCATCCCCACAAATCGAAGAAGCAGATTCGACATCTCTACGATCGGCGGGGAGCAGATCAAAGATATCAACATAGCAGTCATAAAATTGAATTCCTTCATTTGATAAGGCCGGTCAAATTGGGTCTTTTTATGAGTCTTTTCTTGATTCCTGTTACACAGCAATAAGCAAAGAGGGGCAGCTGTAATAACCCAAATTTGACCGGGCCTTGAAACCCAAAACCAAAATTAAATAATAATAAATAAATGTTTATTAAGCAGTCCCTTTACAGCCCAAAAGTTAAAACCCAAATAAACCTGTTACACCCGGTAGCCCAAATACCCCGTAAGCCTATCCTATGCCCATTACCCCTTTGACCCAATACAACGGCCCAAAATGAACTAGGCCCAAAACCCAAAATTTCCAGCTAGGGTTTCCAACCCTAGCTTTGCTCCCTTGCGCCGCAACTGCTTCTGGAAGATTCGGGGAGCGTCTGTTTGACTCCCCAATCGAGGCCATCACTCAAGGCTCTGCCTCCGTAATCAGTGCCTCACCGACACCATCACCAGACTTCAGGCCTCCATCGATGCCAGCAACCCTTCCATCACCGGATTTTTCGCAAGTACCTGCAAGAAAAGGAAAGAAAATCACAGCAGACATGCGAAGCAAATATGGAAAGAAATCGGAGATTTCTTTCCAAAACTTGTAGTAGTTTATCGAGGCTATAAAGCCTTCTTTTTAATCTGTAAAAAGGACACGAGATAGAGATACCAAAAGATTGTACATAGAATCTTTTTTGCAATAATATACCAGAGATTTTTTACAGAAGACAAAGGTGACATATTTTTATTTCTGTTTCATTCTCTTGATCATAAGTTTATGCATATAATATATTAAACAAATAGATGGAGAGAATACCTGGAGAATCGCCTTGAAAAGCGAAACTTTTCAAGTTCCGACCGTCGTGTGTGGTGGAGTCAGTGGCAACGCGTGGATCTCAAATAATGAGAAGTCGATGACCAGAGCTGATCGGCTAAACGCCGGCGCTCAGAGGACCAGGGATCCTTTTCAGAGGATTTTTTTATTTTTTTTAGAAACTGGGTTTCTAAATAATTTTAAAGCTGAGGATTTGGCTTATATAGCATTGACAAAACGACAGCGTTTTAGACCTTTAGGATCCGCGTGTTGACCCGATTACCCGGGGAGGATCCGCGCGTTTTTTAGAACTGGGTTAATTGCTCAATCAGTCCTTCTACTCCTTTTTGCGTTTACAATTAAAACCTTATTTTATTTATGATTGGGCCCTATTAATTTTGTTTTAGTTTTAATTGGGTCCCGATGGCTATTAAATTGTGTTCTGGAAAACGTCGCCGTTTTGGGAATAGGGAAATTTACCCAGTGAGCCCTTTGGATTTTGCACGCATTTTAAATAGGGCTTTAATTCAATTCTATTCCTTTCAAAATTCGCCCCATAATTTTGCTAAACTTTAAATTCAGTCCTATATTTATTTTATTATCCTATATATATATATTATTTGTTTTATTTTAATTTTACTTCTATATTATACATTAAAAGATTATTTTATTATAAGTGTTATTTTTATTATATGTAATATTATTATTTGTTATTTTTCTCAAATTATTATTTTATATCATTTTTTATATATATTGTTATATTTTCACATATATTATATATTTATTATTATTTATACATTATTTTACATTTAAACTTTCATTATTTATACTATATTTATTATATTTCTTATTTCCCATATATTTTATTATATAACATTTATTATGTTTTATTTTTATACTATTTATTATTTTTATAAATATTATATATCACATATTACCAATTATATTATTTATGTTTATATCATATATATATTATATAGAATTTGTAAATTATTATTATTAAATCATATTTTAAACTCATATTATATACACATTTCACTATTATTTATTTATTTATTATATATATTATTTCATTTTTAAATTTAATATTGTTATATTATGAATTCTCTTATATACTTTTAAACCAATATATTACCATATAATTATTATTCTTTTATTCTTGTTATTATACATTATATTATCTATTTAATATTATTTTAAAATGGTTATGAAATGTATTGTTTCTAACTGTATGTATATTTTGTTAGCAATCAATTACTCCTTGTTTATTAGTTCTTATATATGTTTTATATTGTATGTATCATGTATGTGTTAAGTTTATTTTTATTATAATTATATGCAAATTGACACTATATTTCTTCTATTTGTATATCATACATTATTTGGTTATGTTTTTTATATCATGCATCATTTAAATATTATTTTGTATGGTTATATACTTTGTTTATTCATTTTCAATATATGCTATGTATATATATCTTTATTTGCATTTTTGCTTTATATGTATTAATCTTTTTATCGTAGTACTCATTTTTATCTACCTTGTACAATAATATATTATTATGATTTATAATGTAATACAATTCTCCACGCATCATCGTTAAAAAGACAAGGCTCCAAAATTTTCAAAAAAATATAAAGGCAATACTTGGTGTTTGGGAAATTTCGAAAAAGTAGTACCCTAACTTATTGGGTTGCAACTTTTCTCGTTAAATTCGAATAGTCAAGTACCCTTCTAAGGTTTTTAAAGGATTTCAAAATATAAGTGACTGTCTTGGAATTGCAAAGTGATATGTCCTAACTTACTGGATGTAGCATTTTGCTGTTTTGAGATAGAGATTTCTAAAAGGCTAACTTATAGTCAATACTTTGATACAAGTAAACCCAAATTTTCAAATACTTTAAAGAGAATTACATCTCAAAATTTTTAATTTCCAGCATTAAAGACACTTGATAATCAATTAGGTACCAATTTTTGGGTGTTACGAGGGTGCTAACCCTTCCTCGTACGTAACTGACTCCCGAATCCAATTTCTCGACTTTCGTAGACCAAAATTAATGTTTTAAAACAAAACATTTTATAAGGTGATCCAATCACACCTAAAAAGATTGGTGGCGACTCCCATTTTCGTTTTTCTTAAAGTCGATTCCTATTTTCCAAAACATCGGTTTAAAAAATGGTCTCGACATCAGCCATGGCACAAGTTTTATGTTTAAAAAAAAAAAGGAAACACGAATTTAGGGAGAAGAGAAGAGAAGAGAAGAAGGTTGTGTGGTGTTGGAAGGAGAGGAGGCAAATATAAGATTAGGGTTTAAGGTACTTTTTTATTTTTTTTATTTATTGTTTATTTATTTGATCTCTAATCCTTATTATTTGTCCTATTTTTGTGGTTTTAGAAGGCAAGGAGGCAGTAGCATATTAAAGTTTAAAGGTACACTTTTATTATTTTTAATTATTATTTATTTGTTTGATTTGTAATCCTTATTATTTGTCATATTTTGTGGTGTCATATTGTATTATTTATTAGTTGGATGTAGTTGTTGAGTTAAGGTTAGATTTTAGAGTAGTTGGTGTGTTCTTTTACATTTAATTTATATATTATAGTATTGGTGCTTTTTTCTAGTGCTTGTAATTTAATATTTTTTGTGATCGTACTTATAAAACATATATTATACCCTCATTTATTTTTTATTTCTCACTGTATTTGTCTTACCGTCTAGCCGATTTGCTTAAATTTTGTTAAAGAAATCACGTATAATTGACACCGGATGACTACCATAATACAATATTTTATATTTCTTCAGCATTAATTTTTTTAAATTACAATTTTTTGTAATTATTATTTATTTGTTTGAATGCATTAGAAGAGAAGTTGTGTGCGACCAATATATGCCGCAAATATATACTAAATTAATTGTCTTCAAGTAGAGAATTATCAGAATAATTTTAATTTTTTATAAGAAAATTAAATTATTGATGCGGTTTTTATAAGAAAAAAACGCATTCTTTACTCGTCTTCAGGTAGAGAAATTATCATATTACTTTTAATTTTTTTTGTACACTTTATTAAGATTCACTATTTATATAAAATGAATTTATACATGTTACGTTAAATTGATTGAATACTAATTAATTGAACTCAATTGGCTTTATAAATTTTTACAATCTATATATGTTGAATATTTTTTTGTATATCTACATGTGGATGCATATACTTTTTTTGTAGTAAAAATTTTGTTTTTGGGATAAAAAAATGGATAAAAAAAGCAGTTGTTTAATGGGTGAAATTTTTTTTTTTTAAATTTGGAAAGTCATTGTAACCAAGGATACAAAATTACTTGCATTAGAGTTAAATATTAGATGGTTTCTAAAAAATAAATGACCGACATTAGAGTTAGTGTTTCCAAAATTATGTTGTTATTGATTTATTTATATAGTTAAAAAAATATTATTAATGCTTCCAAAAAAGAACAAATGGTACAAAATGTATTTCTGTTATTTGTATATTGTTTATTTGTTTAGTCAATAATATGGTCAGAGTGAGTATCGCGTCTTGACGGTCCATGTCAATGGTCCAGGTTATTAGCTAGACGAATGGATTATGCCATACTTGGAGGCATCTAGATTTGGATCAGCGATATTGATTCGCATGTTTGATTTGAGGGCTGACTTGATATCTGCTTTGGTTGAACGATAGCGGCCGAAGACCCACATATTTCATTTGTCGTGTGAGGAGTGCATTATCACTCTGGAAGATGTTGCATTACAACTTGGGCTCCCAAGCAACGGTAGTGTGGTCACGGATACAAGTAAAGTGTCCAAACCGGCCATGCTATGCTATCACTTACTTGGACCACTCCCTCAGTGATGATGAAGATAGATTTAAGAGTTTGAAATTTTCTTGGTTGATAGGAAATTTCAAAACTTTACCGAGTAGTGCCACTGAGTGCGAGAAGATGTGCGCTGCTCGAGCATATATACTGCATCTGAGAGGGGGTATTTATGCCAGATGCAAATAATAATAAGGTCCACTTGATGTACTTGCCCCTGTTGTCTGATTTGAAAGTTGCCCGTTTGTACAGTTGGGACTCATCAATATTAGCAATGTTGTATCGTGAGTTTTGTCAGGAAAAAAAGCACGAAACACAAGACATAGGTGGGTGCTTGATATTGCTATAGTCCCAAGCGTTGTACAGGATTCCCTTTTTGGCATCAGTTAGTCATAAAAAACATGTCTTCCCATTTGTAAATAGGTAATAAAATTTAAATTTTACATCATGAATTTTGCTTTTTATGAAAATGTGTTCTAACAAGTTTAAGTTTTCTTAGATAGTATACTTATCGGGGTATCGGGAGGTTCTATACCTTTGCGATTTACCGACAGATGATTGAGGCACACACCAGGGTAGGGTAATTTTTCCTAATATTCATGTCATGTAATTATTTTATTTATGTTATTTGACTCATATTACTATAGCCATGTTATTAATTGTGCAGTTCATATGGACGCCATATTCCACCCCAAACATTGCGGTTGTTATTCCCCCGTCAGCTCACATCCACCCACACATGTAGTGCAATAATATCTTGCATTGTAGAATCCCTGGATGGAGTGAAGACCTCAGATGAATTTTAATTTTGATTTTGATTTGTAGCACTTGGTCGAGTACTAATGTTGGTACATCAAGAATTGGAAATCGTATTTATTTGGTGGCCAATTGGTGGTAGCATCTCCAGGCATGCACCGACGAGGGCACAGTAATAGCCCGTTTTTAGTCAAATCAAAACAGTGGTTTTGAGACCACATATCTGAAGTCAAAATAATTATTTTATTATTATTTTAATGTTTACAGCATGATAGTATAATTTTGTGAAAGTTTCGTTTAGAAATTTTATCGTTTGAATGCTTAATTTGATAAAAAGGACTAAATCGTGTAAAGTGTAAATGTGTTGTTCTAATAGTTAAAGGTATTAAATAGCCATGAAATTAAATAGTGGAGGTCCTTATGTGGTAATTAACCCATTATTTTTATGAGTGGACAAGTATGGCCATTAATTAGGTGAATTAATGGTTTATTATTAAGGTTAGTTTGGTAATTGGTAAATATATGTTAATTAAATAAAAACAAAAAAAATTTTAATGCTTCCATCTACATTTGCTGATATTAAAGAACAAAGAACACCATTTTAGGGCTTGAAGCATTTGGTCATTTGCTAGCTCAATTGTAAGTTTGTTTTTGTCCTGTTTTTAATGATTTCTATGTTTTTGAGATCGTTGCAACTAGGTCTAGCTAGCCCAGGGACTATTTTACAAAACTATTAAAGATTTAGGATGTTTCCATTGATGAATAAGCATGTATTTTAATGATTGATGATAGATTATGAATGTTTGATGATAGTTATACAAGTTTTGTTAAGTGATTTTTAGTGAAAATGCAAATTAGGGATTAAATTGTGAAATGTGGAAACTTTGTGGTTAAAATGTGAAATAATGAAAAATATGGGCTTCTAGGGACCTAATTGAAATTCGTCTAGCATGGGTTTAGGTGGAATTGCATGAATTTGTGATTTTATTAAATAAGGACTAAATTGTAAAGAAATTGAAATATTAGGAGCAAAAGTGTAATTTTGCAATAATGTGAAATTTGGATTAAATTGAATAGAGTGATGATTGAATAAGCTAAGTTTGATATTATATAGATAAAGAAAAATGAAGTTTAGATCTAGATCGGGGGAAAAAATAAAGTAATTGACTAGTAGATCCATTTCGTCGATTTTACGATCAAGGTAAGTTTGTATGATTACTAAGCTTAATGTTATATGTGTTTATATGCTTAAATATTATAATTGTGATATTACGACATTGCGAAATCTATCGACAAAGAATTGACACAATGAGAATCCCGAATGAACTTTAGGAATAGATAAGATACTACTGACATGTCATTAGGGGTTACTGTGATTATGTAATTTGGGTGCTGGTCCTGTATGTCCTACAGGTGGCTGAGTATACCGGCATGTGTTGCGGTTACTTGATAGCTTGTGTGAGCAGCATCGTGTAGTTACGTCTTGACCGGTAACTTGTGTGAGCAAGCCCCTTGATAGCTCAAGAGTGAGAAAATATGTGATATGAGATTTAGATAGCTTTGACTATGTATGTGGCACTTCGGTGTGAGATTCCTGAGTATCCGATATTATTCCGAATGGTTCAACAGGAAAAGATGATGATACAATGATGTAAGCAATGATACGGATCAGTTCAAGTACTAGTGATAAGTTTGGCAAGTAAGTGATAATTGAAAAGTTCATATGAAAAGTAAGTGATAGTTGATGAACTTATACATGATACATAGAATTATGGAAATGTGTAAATTGTTTAATTGAGTGTATTACTTATATTTACTTATGTTATTTAAATTGTGAATGAGTTGGCATATTATACTTTTTAATCATATGAACTTACTAAGCTATAAAGCTTACTCTGTTTATTTTACTGTGTTTTATAGTGAATTCAAAGCTAGCTCAAATTTGAGGATCGTCAGAGACTTCATCACACTATCAAGCTATCATTTTGGTACTTTTGAATCTCTGTTTTTGGAATATATGGCATGTATAGTAACTTTGGTCATTTTGGTATATGTGTTGGTAATGGATTTAGCCATTTGAATTGGCTTATAAATGTTAAAAGTTTGTTTTTGTATAAATAGACATGTAAGTTGGTTTGTTTTGGTTGATTTGATCATGTATATATATATATGTATGGCTTATGTTATGAGTTTTCTATCGATGGATATATGATGCTTTTGGATTATAGGTATGGCCGATATTAGAGAAGATATAGGTTTGTGAGTTTGAGCATAATAATGCAAGTTTGAAGTGTCTAATTAGTTGAATTGTATATGTGATTTGGTATAAATGGAATGGCCTATTTTGTGCCTTATTTTGTTGGTATTGAGATGGTATAAATTATGTTTGGTTGATGATGATTGAAAGCCTACTTATGCCTTATTTTGTGCCATTTGAATTGGTGTAAGTTTAGGAAAATTTGGGTGGCAAGATGGCTTGGTAAATAGCTTATTTTTTTCTACACAGGCAGAGACACGAGCATGTGTCTCAGCCGTGTGTGACACACGATCAGGTTACACAGCCGTGTGTCCCCTGGTGTTGAATAAAAAATCAAGTCAGTATGCTCCACAGGGCCTAACACATGGGCATGTGACTTGGCCGTGTGGCCTAAGTCAGTATACCCTATAGGTTTGGCACGACTTAGCACACTGACGTGTGTGGACATTTTTAGGGCACACGGTCTAGTCACACGGGTGTGTGTGTTGGCTGTGTGACCCAAGTTAGAGAGTTACACGGGGTCAGACTCGGGCTGGGGCACGGCCATGTGCTTCCATTTCGAATGTCCACACGGCCTAGGATACCAAAGACCTAAATTAGGAGTGTCTCTTAGGTATTTAAATATTCTCTTAAGGGCTTGTAATTGTGATTCTTTAGGATATGATTGATATTTAGCACACAAGCAAACACTAAACGTAATATCGGGTCTACTTGCGGTAAAATAAAGAAAAGAGCCAATCATAGACATATATAACTTTAAACCTACACATTTACCTTCCTCATTTTGTCAAGCTTTGTAGAAGGGCTCATGAGTGTAGCTTGTGGTTTGAGAGTGTTCATCTCAAACTTTTTGAGCATTTCCTTAATGTAGTTAGCTTGATTGTTGAAGATGCCATTTTTTTTTTTGCTTGATTTAGAGTCCCAAAAACAAATTTAGTTCTCCTATCATGCTCATAACAAATTCACCTTACATTAGCTTGGAAAATTCTTGACAAAGAAGATTATTAGTAGATCTAAAAATAATATCATCAACATATATTTGAACTACTAATAAATCCTTATATTTTCTTTGGATAAAAAATGTTGTGTCAACCTTCCTTTTACAAAAATTGTTTTTAATTAGAAAACTTGATAATATTTCATACCAAGCTCTAAGAGCTTGTTTTAAATCATTTAAAGCTTTTTAAAGTTTGAAAACATGATTTGGAAATTTTAAATCTTTAAAATCGGGTGGTTGTTCAATATACACTTCTTCATCTATAAAACCATTTAGAAAAGCACTTTTTACATCTATTTGATATAATTTAAAGTCATTAAAGCATGCAAAAGCTAAGAGCATTCTAATAGATTCCATTCTAGCTACAGAAGCATACATTTCATCATAGTCTATTCCTTCCTCTTGAGTGTAACCTTGAGCAACAAGCCTAATCTTGTTCCTCACTATGTTTTCACCCTCATCTAACTTATTTCTAAAAACCCACTTAGCACCTATAGTAGATTTATCACATGGTTTTTTTACAAGGGTCCATACATTGCTTCTTTCAAATTGATTTAATTCATCTTGCATAGCCAATATCCAATATTCATCATTTAATGCTTTTTTGATATTTTTAGGTTCAATGCATGAAATAAATGTAACATAATTACATGTATTTCTAAGAAAATATCTAGTGGTTACCCCTTTGGATAGATTTCCCAAAATCTTACCATCCTTTACAAAGTTGAACTTTCTTAGATGAGTGACTTCCCTCTCATCTATTGTAAGCTCCTTTAAAGCATCTTTTGTTTGTTCTTGAATTTTTTTCATTTGATGAGTGATCAACTTTATCATCATTGTGAAAAGTTTCTGCATCATCATCATCAATACAAGAATCCTTTCTAGGAGAAAGGTTAGAGTCATCAAAAAACATGTATAGACTCTTCTACTACTAAAATTATTTTGTTAAACACTCGAAAATCTTTAGAATTTAAAGAATAACCAAGAAAAATTCCTTCATCACTTTTTGCATCAAATTTACCAAGATTGTCTTTTCCATTATTTAAAAGAAAGCACTTGCATCCAAAATTATGAAAATAGCTAATGTTAGGCTTTTTGTTTTTGAAAGTTCATATGTAGTTTTCTTTAAAATAGGACTAATCATTACTCTATTAACAATATAGCAAGTGATGTTTGTGGTTTCCGCCCAAAAATATTTTGGTCAATTATTTTCACAAAGCATGGTTTTAGTAATTTCTTCTAAAGTTCTATACTCAACAACTCCATTTTATTGTGGGGTTTTGTTGAAAGGTTTTATGTGTTGAAAAATTATGGCTAATTTCAATTGAGTTGCAAAAATTTTCAATACTAAGATTTTGAAATTCGGTTCCATGATCACTTGTAGCACTAGTGATAGAGTAATATTTTTCATTTTGATTAATATTTGAAAATGTGATGAATTTTTCTAAAGCTTCATCTTTACTACTTAGAAAAGAACCCAAGTTAAATCTAGAAAAATCATCTACAAGAATAAAAGCATATTATTTTCCACCCAAGCTAGAAGTCCTAATTGGTCCAAAAAGATCAATATGAATTAATTGAAGAACTCTACTAGTAGATATATCATTGATAAGTTTAAAAGAAACTCTCTTATGTTTGCCTTTAACACATGCATCGCAAACTTTATCTAAATCAAAATCAATTTTAGGCAATCCTCTTATTAAGTCATTTTTGGCTAGTTTATGCAATATGCTCATGCTAGCATGTCCTAGTCATTTTTGGCTAGTTTATGCAATATGCTCATGCTAGCATGTCCTAGTTTTCTATGCCACAAGAAAGAATTATTTTCATTTTTAGCAACATTTTTTCCTTTTCTACAAGACCAAAATGATTAGTAACAAAATTA
The DNA here is from genome assembly GCA_025698475.1 of Gossypium anomalum. Lineage (NCBI taxonomy): Eukaryota > Viridiplantae > Streptophyta > Magnoliopsida > Malvales > Malvaceae > Gossypium > Gossypium anomalum. The sequence continues at coordinate 56,039,050 of CM046956.1, forward strand.
CCTTACCACACTCCCTAATGTATTTTCTCTCGATTTGACGAAAAACACTCCACTCGTGTTTCACTCAATTTTAGGCCTTTATGCTCTTTAATGATCTCACACACTCTTGCATTTTTTCACTTGAAATTTCTCTTGTAGTTTTGTTTGGAACTTAGTTTGAACTTTTATCAAAATTTTCTTGTAAAGAAAATTGTGAGAACAAAGTAAATATGTAACAACCCGGTTTAGACCCTAGTCGGAATAGTGGTTTTGGGACCACGAATCTGAGTCAGAAAAATATTTTAATATTATATTTCATTCTTAAAATATGTGAATTGATATGTGTGAAATTTTCGTGTGAAATTTTTATCGTTTGTGTGCTTGATTTAATTAAAAGGACTTAATCACGTAAAATGAAAATTTGATGGTTATTTGTAAAAAGGGATAAATTATTGTTGTTCTTTTAATTGGGAGGTTTTAAAATGAAATTAGACCAAATGGTTATAGCATGGACGGTTTTGGACATGTATTATATAGCTTTATTATTACTTTATAAAGGTTAATTTAGTAAAACAAATAATATTATATGTTATAATAAACATAAAATAAAACCAAGTGCATATACTTTCCTTTCATGACCGAAAATTAAGAAAGAAGATGGGTTTTGAAGCTTTCAAATATTCGGACACCTTCCAAGCTTGATTTAAGGTTCGTTTTTACTCGATTTTTGATAATTTTTACGTTTTTGAGATCGTTGCTTCGAGTGCTAACTAGCCCATGCTTGAATTTTTGAATTGGTTGTGTATTTTGTGATTTTCCATTGATGAGAGTTTGTTGTTTTTGTTGTTTGATGATGAAAAATAAATATTTAATGTTAGATTATCATGTTTTATTAAGTGATTTTTGATAAAAATGCTTATTAAGGATTAAATTGAGGGGTCAAAATGTGAAATAAATAAAATTAATGGGCTACTAGGGCCAAAGGTAAATTCGGCCTAACATGGGCATAGTGAAATTTTGAGTATTCTGTGTTGTTTTGAAATAGGGACTAAATTGCGAAAAATGTGAAACGTCAGGGCAAAATTGTAATTAACCCATTTATGCGTTTTTGGATGAATTTGATTGAATATATGATTAAATAAATTGAATTTGTATTGAATTAGATCAAGAAATGTAGGAATCGAATTTGGACTGGGGAAAAACCAAAGTTGTTGACTAGTCGCCCCGTCCCGATTACCGTTGTCCGAGGTAAGTTTATAAGCAAATAAATGTTGTAAATTTTGAATATATGTGAATGTGAAATGCTGATTTGAATTTATGAGTTTATATATAAATAACTGAATGTGTATATATATTTGGGAACTATGTTTACAAGTTCATTTCGACTGAGTTACGATGTCCGAAAACCCCGTATGAACGTTAGGAATAGCTAGGATACATATGTCATGACATAGGATTCCGATATGTGATGTGCGAGTAAGACCACATTTTATATGTTGGCATCGATATGTGACTCCGATATATGTGTGCGAGTAAGACCCTGTCTGGGACAGTGGTATCGATATGTGATTACATGTAAAACCACATCTGGGACGTTGACATTGTACGATAGATGTGATTATCCGAGTGTCCTATCCAATTCCGAATGGTTCAATGGGCAAAGATAAGTTGTGTACAAATGTATGAATCGGGCTAAGTGACCAGGTATGTGATAGTTGATTACCTATTTGAAAATAAGGTAAGTTGATTATTTGATATGTGATACAAACATATGTATGATGTTAGTTTGAATTTGTGAGTAATTGTGAAGTATATTCGGCCATAAGTTAAGTGTAATTATGTAGTATTAAGGTTTGATACATGAGTATATGTAAACAAGTGTTTAAAGATTCGGCTATATGCGTTGATAATATGATTTTAATAGTGTATGATACTTTGGTATAGACATATGTATATTCGGCTACATGATAAGTATAAGTATGATATATTAAAGTTTGATTCAAGAATATATGTTTATGGGTGTGTATATATTCAATTTTATATAATGGTACTATGGTTTTAAAATTGAATGTTACCTTGAAAATAGATATAGTACATTGGTCCAAAGGTTAAGTGCAACAGCCCGATGTGGACCCTAATCGGAATGGTGGTTTCAACACCACGAATCTGTGTCAAAAAAATATTTTAAAATTATTTTTTTTGTTTATGTTGTGTGAATTTATATCTATGAAATTTTCGTGATTTAATTTTGTCGTTTAGGTATCCGATTAAATAAAAGGACTTAATTGCGTAAAATGAAAATTTAGTGGTTATTTCTAAAAAGGGCTAGATTGCACTTGGCTTTTTAAATGGAAGCCTTTAAGTTGCAATTTGCCCATTTCTAAGTGAAGTGGACGGTAGTGGCCATAATATAATGGTTATATAATATGATAAATAAGGTTAAAAATGTAAAACATGAAATAATAATAAATTAGTATATATGTTATATTATATGATAACTTTAATTATCTTTTATTTCTTCATCACTTAGCCGAATATAAAATAAAAGAAAAAGAAAGAACATAAGCTAGGGTTCGGCCAATTTGAAGCTCAATTAAGGTATGAGTTTAGCTCGATTTTTGATAATTTCTCTGTTTTTGAGATCGTTGCTTAGTAATCTTCAAGACCCATGCTTTAATTTTTTATTTTGATGAATATTTTGAGTTGTGCCATTGTTGATAGCTTGTGGTTTTTGTTGTTTGATGATGAAAAATGGAAGATATGTTTTAGACTAACATATTTTGTATTGGAGTTTTTGATGATTTTGAGTAATTAGGACTTAATTGCAAAAATAATAATTTGAGGGACTAAAATGTGAAATAAATTGAATATATGGACTTATTTGAGAATGGGTAAAATTTGGCCCAACATAAGTATAGGGAAATTGTGTATTTTGCGTTTTGTGCAATAGGGACTAAATTGTAAAAATTGTAAATGTTAGGGGTAAAATGGTAATTTTCCCATTTATGTATTTTTGGACTAAATTGAATGAAAATATGTTTGAATGAGCTTAATTTGAATATGTTTAGATCAAGAACCAAAGAAATTGGATTTGGACTAGGGAAAATCGAAAGTTGTCGACTAGTCGATCCGTACCGGTTTTTCGTTGTCCGAGGTAAGTTTATAAGCAAATAGACATGTTTATTTGGTAACCAAATGTTATATTTATATGCTGTTATGAAATGTTAGAATTTAAATATGCTATGGCCGAACATGATTAAATTTGGCTACTACACTTCCGAGTTCAATTCGACTGAGTTACGACGTCCGAAAGCCCCGTATGAACCTTAGGAATAGTTAGGATACATATGTCATGACATAGGATTCTGATATATGTGTGCGAGTAAGACCATGGCATCGATATGTGGTTTCGATATATGTTTACGAGTAAGACCCTGGGACAGTGGCATCGATATGTGGCTACATGTAAGACCACGTCTGAGACGTTGGCGTTGTACAATTTATATGATTATACGAGTGTCCTATCCGATTCTGAATGGTTCATTGGGCAATGATAAGCTATGTTTGAATATGTAAAACGAGCTATGTGCCAGGTATGGATTAATTTATTACCAAGTCAAAGTAAGGTAAGTAAGTAATTAGTGGTTGATACAAATGACTTATTAAATAAATATGGAAGATGTAATCATATGATAGTAATCGAATTTGATAAGGATATATATATATATATATGTACTGTGTTTGTCTTCGAAATGATATGTGATATGCTTATTGATGTAACCAAGTGTACTCGGCCATTTGGTTAATGTGTACGTGATGACATATTATGATGCTTGGGTAGTAATTATGAGTATATGTGTATTCGATTGTTTAATGATATCTTGGCTTTGTAAATAAAATATGAATTACTTATGTTGGTTATACAGGCTTTCGGCCAAGGTGAGAATTTTGTATAAAAATGAAATATCATGAATGAATTTGGTAGGTTGAGACTAAGCATACTCATATTAGTATAATTCGGCTAAATTTATTATGACATTTGCTTATGGCTTACTAAGCTATAATAGCTTATTGTGTGTATATTTGTTTCTGTTTTATAGATTTTGAATTTAAGTTACAAGCTCAGGGATCGTCAGCAAAGTCCATCACACTATCTGCTATTTTGGTATTTAAATAGTTGAACTTGAACTATGGCATGTATAGGCTGGATTTTATTTTGAAATATTATATTTTTGGGTTGTGTATAATTTAGCCATGCAAAAATGGCTTAAGTGTTATGTTTGAGTTTGGTTTGACTAGACTATGGCTTGAGCTCGTTTCAATTATTTTGCTATATGCCATGGTTTGGAAGTAATTATGATATGCATTTTGAGTATTGAATTTAATTATAAATCTTGGATGTGGTATGAAGGTGATTAGCTTGGATGTATATTATACTAAGATAAAGTATGCATGTGGATGTTGTTTATTATATTTAGTTTTAATCTAATATGTTTTTAGTAATAAAGATTTATGAAATTGGTTGATAATTCGGTAATGGAAACCTTGGATAGGTGTGTGAATTAAATATATAATTTGGCTTTGCATGGCATTAAATAAGGAAAAATGTTCCATGATTGTTTTTGTCATTTACTTGGTATGAAATTAATTAATAAAGTGTGGCTTAGGTGCCTAGGGTGAATGCGCACTAGTATTAAACCTTAAGGTATATTCGGCTATGTTATATTGAATTTAAATTGTATGTGTAGTTGTTTGCTAAATTGTGAAATAAGTTTCAATTAGTTATATTATGAGTTTATACTGGAGTTGCTAATTGTTTCTGAAAGTGGTTTAGTTTTAAAAATGTTGTAATGAGCTTGTCCTTTATGTAGCATGTTACATCCCTTATAGATTAGCTATTTACTTAGCCTCAAGTATGATTTGCTAATAAGCTCTATTCGAAAATTCTTGGAGTTTTTATTTATGCATATATATATATATATATATATATATATGTTCGAATGGATTCATTAAATTTTATTAATGTACAAAACATGAATCACATATAAATTAACAGTATGGTGCTGCATGTAGGATTAATAAGGCTAATAATAAATTTTATTTTCCATTAATATATAGCTTATGGAAGTGCATGGCTTATTTAAGAACATGTTTAATACTCAACAATAAAGATATCAATGAGTCATATGTTCGGTATATGTATAAGCTATGCTGATGTACTTTGAGATATATTTTATTTATACTATATGATGAATGATAAAATTTTTAGGTTCTGATATATGAAATGATTATACCCACTGATGTGATATTAGGGTCGAGTTGTAATATATAATGCATAATTATATGAATTGTAATATGATCGGTAATGCCTTATAACCCTAATTCGACGACGGATACGGGTTAGCGGTGTTACATTAAGTATAGTGATATCATATTGTGACCTATGTGCAAACTTATATAAATGACTATGTATATTCGGTTAATTATTGATATTGTGGCTTTGGGAATTTGAATGATATATTAATATTAGTTGTATGGATATTTGGCAAAATGAAAGTATATGTATTATATGAAATTATAAGTTAGAAGTTAAACGTGATTATGATAGTATAAATTGGACTGGTAATTGAATTGTTATTGTCATTGAGCTATTTATTTGCTTGTAGCTTACTAAGCTCTCAAAGCTTATTCTGTGTGATTTTCCTATGTTTATAGATTTTCGGAGATCTGCTCGGGTTGGAAGTCGATGGAGATGACATCACACTATCCGGTTATCTTTTCAGTAAATAATGTTTTGAGACTCGATTATGTGGCATGTATAGGCTAGTCTTGGAGTCAATTACTTTGAATGAGTATGTATTTAAAGCCATACGAAAATGGCTTGCTTATTATGCTTAAGTTTGGTTTTACAGGTTCTTAATTAAAATGTTTGAAGAGTTTGGTTTTGGTAATCGGTTTAATAGTTAGTTCATTTTGGAAATATGAAATGAGGTATAATTGGAGTGATGGATGATGGTATATTAACTTAACAAGTTTGGTTGCTAGTGGTAAGTAATGAATATGTTTCATGATTGTTTTGGTATGGATTCAAATGGTAAATGACGGTAATGATTAAATATGTTTTGGGTTAGTTTTAATGGATAGTAAAAAAATGTCAAGTTGTTGCTAATATCAATATAGGTATACATTCATGTGTAGTTATAAATTCGAATATGATAATTAATTCAATTTGATATGCTTATGATATTGATAATGGTGAGATCGAAATAAAGATTAGTTAATGGGATAAAATATGAAATTTAGGTATATTAATCTAGATATGAATTAGATGCATATTGGAGTGTTATTTGTGTTAAGTGTTAAGTATGGCTTTTATTTTTAGGATGAATTGCGCACTTGTATATATGCATCATTAATATGTTCGGCCATGTTATAATGTATTTAAGTTTCATATCTGAATGCATAATAATTTATGTAATATTCAATTGGTTTTTTTATGATCTTATACAGAAGTTATCAAATGATATGCTTGATATACTATTAATGAGATAGAAATTGGCATATATTCGAAGTATGAAGTATAATGATATATGATGGGATATGATTTAATTATGAAAATGGCATTAATGTGATGAATATAGGGAATTGAATTTTTGAAGTATTAGATATGTGAACATGTCTTTGATATATATACAAGTTTGGTTTGAATTTAGTAATTATGGAACATGGTCAGTTGGGTTTGATATATGTTCGAACTAACTTAGTTGGAATTTTTGAAATGTGCTTATTTGCGATACATGTTCAGTAAGGTATAATTATTTCTGAATTTGAATTATGACTCATGTATTCGAATTTATAATAAGTGAATTGTGGATATCTAAATTTGATAAATTTTAAATGTTTAGTAATTTTTTTTTGGTGTATGAAAAGTGAGAAATGATTGTACTGAACTGTGTTTTATATAGTAATGCCTCATAACCCTAATTCGGTAACAGATATAGGTTAGGGGTGTTACATTTTATTGGTATTAGAGCTATGATTTAGTCGGTTCTAGGACTACCATAGTGTATGTCAGTCTACTTATACATGTCACGTTTAACCTGTGATAGTGTGATATCTCTCGACTCTGACGAAAATTATTTTGATGTGACAGATAAGTTTTCCAACCGAGCTAATTCTGATAGTACGGAATGTGTACTCAAAAGTTTGAATGGAAATGTGTTGATTATGAGTTGAAACTCATAAAGGTATGGATCAAAGAGTATAACGTTTTGATATAGATAAATGTTATAATTATATAAATATATGAGTTATTATATTTGGAATATGATTATTATATGAAATGCTTTGATCATGAATAAGTGATTTGAGATGGCATATGAACTATGTGTTAAGAACAAAAGTGATTAAAAGCAAATGTTTATTAAATAATTTGAGAGTGAAATTAGTAATGAACTAGTTAGTTGTGATTGTATGTGTTATGTGCATTTATATGTAAGTTAAATGTTATAATGAAATCTATAAGAATTGGGTTGAATAAGCGTACGAGTGTGGAATTATAGAAGTCTGTGTTCAAAAGATTAATAATGTGGTCAGAAAAGTGAATGAATCAGCAAATGAAGACAGTATTAAAAAAAAACATTGGATAGTTCTAAAGATTATTCAAGTTATGTGACGTCACTGTTAAAGAAGTTATCTCCGATCAAATGACCTATTCAGGTATTTTATCTAAAGAAAATATTAGCTAAAAGCCTTTCTGAATTAACTTCAGTTAGTGAAGGGATAATATGAAAATTTCTGATAGCAGGATTAGACAGTTGAAATAATGATTGAATTGTATTGATGGCTGAGTGCAATGGTTATAGTCGGGCAGTTACTATGATTTCTTCTGGGAATTCTATGTGAAGTATATGCGACTATTTAATTTCAGAAGGAATTCTTATCGTATGAGAACATTAGCTAAATATATCAATAGATGAAAGCATCGTTGATCTGTTTGAGGTTATGTTCAACATTGCCCTATTTTTCTCTGGTATTTATTTTCTTATGTGGATATGAAAATCGACAGTAAAACTCTGTATGATGCTAATATCCTGTTTCTAGTGGCTATTATTTTGTTAAATATACGTGAAAATGATATTGCTTCTGTTATCGTGGATTTTAGTATTTATGAGTGACGTCGTTCTTTTTGGAAAATTTCTGGGATATCATCAGAATTGTTATCATTATATATGGGTTATAATTTTCAGAAATCCTGTGTGGCTTCATACGATGAAATTTCGCTATTCTGGTTTTCTTATGATTCTATATGATTATCTATATGGGGTAACTATTTGACAAAAATGGCTATATTTGTTATAATCATAATTTTTGTCCTGAAAATTTGGGAAGTACTGCAGTACTGTTATTAGAGTTATAAAAGTTGTGCTTCTGCATTGATTGCGGTTCAAATCATATTTGATTTTCTTCTGGGTTCAAATACTTTATTAACAGTCGAGATATTATCTATTGTTATGGGTAACGTCAGTCTTCTTATGACATTATGATTTCTATTTAATGATTGTAGCTTCTGTATAATGATATGTCTGGGTTATCCTTTTTATTGAGAAGAAAATATCTCTTTGAAAAGACTGATTCAATGATTTAGTCTGATTTGAATTATTTGATTGAAAAGTTAGTTGGGTTATATGTGTTTGAATCTACCCATTGGACTGGAAATAAACTTTGAATGCACAGGTGTGAACTGAGAAATAATCTGGAAAAAGAATTCATATTCTTGAAGACTAGATGCAGGGTTATATCTATTGGAACGATTCTATCTGAGAAATGTGGTGGTAAATCAAAGTTAGTTTTTGCACGAAGAAATTGTTAACTGAAACATCATCTCTGATTCAGTCTAGTTGAAGAAAAAGTTTATGAATTTCAGTCATGCGTCAATGAACGGTTTGAAATATGTTCTAGTAATGGAGTACACAGAGATATCTTGTGATTCTATACAGTTAAAGCTGCATGAAAAGAGTTATGTAACATATTTGATGATTACAAGAGTTTAAAATGTTCGACATTGCAGAGTGAGATCTAAACTTGGCACAGCAAAGCTAGTTCGAATTGTCAAACAACTTTTGAATCTGTAAGTAAATATTCTTATCGTAGGGAAATGATTATAGTTTCGAATGATCTGAATGAGAAACTTTTGTATGATTTATGAATAATGAATACGTGAATGATTTTATCAGAAGATGATTAAATGTTAGCTAGATTAGAAGTTAAATTGATACTTACTAAGTGAATTCATGAAACTTAGAAATGTGTTATCAAATTATAAGTTAAAAAGGGTTTCGACATAAATTAATTTCTGAATCAGAACTTCAGATGTGGAGTTGATGATTATTTGTTGCATCGGGATAGAGTGTGTATATCAAAAAGCTTTAAGATTGTATACCCATTGTTGCAAGAGACTCACAGTGTCAGTTGGACTGTTCATACAGAAGTAACTGGGTGCTTGATAATATGAGAAAGTAGTATTGATAAATAAATATAAAACATAATATTTCTAACCTCGCGTTTAAATTTTTGAGCTATCAACAGGTTAAAGTTAAGTATTGAGCGTCCTCAGGACTACTTCAGCATGCCTTGATATCTGAGTAATGGTAAAATAAAGTGTTGATCAATTCTGTATCGGGATTATCCTTATCTTTGAAAAAGATAGATGTTATCTGATTTATCGATGACTGTCTAAATAAGTCTTTCCATACACATGGATTTCTCTTTTGACTAATCAGCTAAATTATCTGTTCAGAGGCTGTTAATTTGCATATAGTAATTCTGGGAGAAAATTCAGTAAGCTGTGGGTATGAGGTTGTTCTGAAAATTTTCAAAATATTTATTTGTCACTATGATTTAGAGTTTAAAAGTAATTAAGAAAGACTATTGTTGTTTGATAAGCTACCATGTGAAAAAAAAAGAGATTAGAATCTTAATTCTGTGATTAAAGAGATATGAAGTCCGAAGCTATATGTGAATTTGAAATGTACTATGAGGCAGCAAATCCTAAATCTACTTTCTGGTAAAATTTTCGGGGATGAAAATCCCTAAGAGGGGAGAGTTGTAACAACCCGGTTTAGACCCTAGTCAGAATAGTGGTTTCGGGAACAAAAATTCGAGTTAGAAAAATATTTTAATATTATATTTTAAGCTTAAAATATGTGAATTGATATCTGTGAAATTTTCGTGTGAAAATTTTATCGTTTGTGTGCTTGATTTAATTAAAAGGACTTAATCGCGTAAAATGAAAATTTGATGGTTATTTGTAAAAAGGGATAAATTGTTGTTGTTCTTTTAATAGGGAGGTTTTAAAATGAAATTAGACTAAATGGCTATAGCATCGACGGTTTTGGACATGTATTATATAGTTTTATTATTATTTTATAAAGGTTAATTTAGTAAAACAAATAATATTATATGTTATAATAAACATAAAATAAAACCAAGTGCATATGCTTTCCTTTCATGATCGAAACTTAAGAAAGAAGATGGGTTTTGAAGCTTTCAAATATTCAGCCACCTTCCAAGCTTGATTCAAGGTTCGTTTTCACTCAGTTTTTGATAATTTTTACGTTTTTGAGATCGTTGCTTCGAGTACTAGCTAGCCCATACTTGAATTTTTAAATTGGTTGTGTATTTTGTTATTTTCCATTGATGAGAGTTTTTTTTTTTGGTTGTTTGATGATGAAAAATAAATATTTAATTTTAGATTATCATGTTTTATTAAGTGATTTTTGATAAAAATGCTTATTAAGGATTAAATTGAGAAATTTGTAAATTGAGGGATCAAAATGTGAAATAAATAAAATTAATGGGCTGCTAGGGACCAAAGGTAAATTTGGCCTAACATGGGCATAGTGAAATTTTGAGTATTTTGTGTTGTTTTGAAACAGGGACTAAATTGAGAAAAATGTGAAATGTCAGGGGCAAAATTGTAATTAGCCCATTTATGTGTTTTTGGATGAATTTGATTGAATATATGATTAAATAAATTGAATTTATATTGAATTAGATCAAGAAATGTAGAAATCGAATTTGGACCGGGAAAAAACCAAAGTTGTCGACTAGTCGTCCCATCCCGATTACCGTTGTCTGAGGTAAGTTTATAAGTAGATAAATGTTGTAAATTTTGAATATATGTGAATGTGAAATGCTGATTTGAATTTATAAGTTTATATATAAATAACCGAATGTGTTTATGTATTTGGGAAATATTTTTACAAGTTCATTTCGACTGAGTTACGATGTCTGAAAGCCCCGTATGAACCTTAGGATTCCGATATGTGATGTGCGAGTAAGAACACATTTTATACGTTGGCATCGATATGTGACTCCGATATATGTGTGCGAGTAAGACCCTGTCTGGGACAGTGGCATCGATATGTGATTACATGTAAGACCACATCTGGGACGTTGGCATTGTATGATATATGTGATTATCTGAGTGTCCTATCCAATTCCGAATGATTCAACGGGCAAAGATAAGTTGTGTACGAATGTATGAATTGGGCTAAGTGACCAGGTATGTGATAGTTGATTACCTATTTGAAAATAAGGTAAGTTGATTATTTGATATGTGCTACAAACATATGTATGATGCTAGTTTGAATTTGTGAGTAATTGTGAAGTATATTCAACCATAAGTTAAGTGTAATTATGTAGTATTAAGGTTTGATACATGAGTATATGTAAACAAGAGTTTAAAGATTCGGCTATATGCGTTGATAATATGATTTTAATAGTGTATGATACTTTGGTATAGACATATGTATATTCGGCTACATGATAAGTATAAGTATGAGATATTAAAGTTTGATTCAAAAATATATGTTTATCGGTGTGTATATATTCAATTTTATATAATGGTACTATGGTTTTAAAATTGAATGTTACCTTGAAAATAGATACAGTACATTCGCCCAAAGGTTAAGTATAGTGATATCATATTGTAACCTATGTGCAAACTTATATAAATGACTATGTACGGCTTTAATGATATAAAGTAAGAATAATTATGAAATGATCCATGAATATATGTATACGAGTTTATGTATATTCGGTTAATTATTGATATTGTGGCTTTGGGAATTTGAATGATATATTAATATTAGTTGCATGGATATTTGGCAAAATGAAAGTATATGTATTATATGAAATTATAAGTTTGAAGTTAAACGTGATTATGATAGTATAAATTGTACTAGTAATTGAATTGTTATTGTCATTGAGATATTTATTTTCTTGTAGCTTACTAAGCTTTCAAAGCTTATTATGTGTGTTTTTCCTATGTTTATAGATTTTCGGAGATCTGCTCGGGTTGGAAGTCGATGGAGATGACATCACACTATCCGGTTATCTTTTTAATAAATAATGTTTTGAGACTCGGTTATGTGGCATGTATAGGCTAGTCTTGGATTAATTATTTTGAATGAGTATGTATTTAAAGCCATGCGAAAATGGCTTTCTTATTATGCTTAAGTTCGATTTTACAGGTTCTTAATTAAAATGTTTGATGAGTTTGGTTTTGGTAATCGGTTTAATAGTTAGCTAATTTTGGAAATATGAATTGTGGTATAATTGGAGTGATGGATGATGGTATATTAACTTAACAGGTCCGGTTGCTAAGTGGTAAGTAATGAATATGTTTCATGATTGTTTTAGTTGATTGTTTGGGTATGGATTCAAATGGTAAATGATGGTAATGATTAAATATGTTTTGGATTAGTTTTAATGAATAGTAAAAAAATGTCAAGTTGTTGCTAATATCAATATAGGTATACATTCATGTGTAGTTGTAAATTCAAATGTGATAATTAATTCAATCTAATATGCTTATGATATTGATAATGGTTAGATCGAAATAAAGATTAGTTAATGGGATAAAATATGAAATTTAGGTATATTAATATAGATATGAATTAGATGCATATTGGAGTGTTATTTGTGTTCAAGTGTTAGGTATGACTTTTATTTTTAGGATGAATTGCCCACTTGTATATATGCATCATTATTATGTTCGGCCATGTTATAATGTATTTAAGTTTCATATGTGAATGCATAATAATTTATGTAATATGATTCAATTGGTTTCATTATGAGCTTGTACAGAAGTTATCAAATGATATGCTTGATATACAATTAATGAGATAGAAATTGGCATATATTCGAAGTATGAAGTGTAATGATATATGATGGGATATGATTGAATTATGAAAATGGCATTAATGTGATGGATATAGGGAATTGAATTTTTGAAGTATTAGATATGTGAACATGTCTTTGATATATATATACAAGTTTGGTTTGAATTTAGTAATTATGGAACATGGTCAGTTGGGTTTTGATATATGTTCAAACTAAATTAGTTGGAATTTTTGAAATGTGCTTATTTGCGATACATGTTCAGTAAGGTATAATTATTTCTGAATTTGAATTATGACTCATGTATTCGAATTTATAATAAGTGAATTATGGATATCTAAATTTGATAAATTTTAAATGTTTAGTCATTTTTTTTTTGGTGTATGAAAAATGTTGAATGATTGTGTTGAACTGTGTTTTATATAGTAATGCCTCATAACCCTAATCCGGTAACGGATACGGGTTAGGGGTGTTACAAAATACTTGAAGGTTATAAATTTTAATAAAAAAAACAAATTCACCAAATGATACCAAACAATGTCAATGGTAATTTCTCCACACTGAATGAAGTTTTCTTCTCTTTTTTTTTTTTAACTTCGATTTTCTTTTCACTGTGAATTTTTTTTTTCCTTCGAGTGCTTTTTTTTCACCAAATAACAATAAAGATAAATGAAACCTGATTTAGAATTTGAAGCTTTGATACCAAATGACGCATGCTCGCAATCAGGTTAAGATTACAAGAATGCTTTGTTTACCTGATTGTTTCTAAAATAAGTGTATAAACAGAAATATTGGATAAGATAGCACAGTTAAATAAAGATATATGAAAATGCAAACATTAACCCAATAATTATGTTCAGAAAAGAATCAAAGTTTTGAAGAACCCGACTCATTTTTAATGTAACAAACTAGAGAACCGAGAGTATCAAAGAAAGAATCAAGACCCACTATCTATAGAGAGATAGGAACTTATAGTATGGTTGATCACCACACTCTAAAAAATGGATGAGAATATGAGTGATAAGATCGGATTAAAGTGAACTCCACAAGACACGAGTTTGGATAAGTTTGAATAAGTTCTCTTAAAGAACAAAGAGAATAAACTCTCAAATATGTATATTGATCAAAAGTTTTTGACAGCTTAGAAATAAAGGCCTATTTATAGGTGTGTTAGGTAGTCTAACTACCACAACCAACCAATTAATGTGGTACGTGAAATAGTTGTCATGAATGAACAAAAATGATTCCTGTATTTCATAGGTTCAGTGTATGGTCAAATACTCTTCCCTTTTATGCGCATGTATATTGACATTCATCTCCCTTACCAAATACATCTCCTTTGACGTCTCCTTTTGGTGTACATTTGCCTTTTCCATGCATGAACACGGATGTTCAATGTAACATCAAAAAGGCAAATTCCTTTCCCTTGGGCACCATCCACTTATGGAAAATACAAACAATGAATCTGACCATGAATGTATGTCGAAAATTATTGAATCTAGGTTGGAAAATAAAAGGTCATAGGTGCATAGTGGTGTGCATGAATTCCTTAGATACAAATTATATTGTCGTGCATGAATTTGGGAAAGAATGCGAAGAGTCATCGAGTGCATGTATATCCATTTTGTGACCTGCCAATGTATGTACAAAATCATATAAATAGGCATCATTCATCATATGAGCCTTTGATGCATAAACAAGTGACAATTTAGAACAAAAAGGAAAATAACTTGGACTTGATATACTTAAACAAACATAGGACGCAACATGATAATTGAGAAAACGGCTCTTTAAAATTTAAAACACAAACAATATTTAAGCACAAATAAATGATGCAAACATATATGACACTTTAAAACATGACACAACAATATAAATAATAAACACACTTAACATAAGATAGTGCTAATGACACAACCAACATACTTGGACAAGAAATAGATGTGACAATAATAAGATCTGGATATAAAAGCATGAACTATTATTAAACACACATTAGGGCATAGAACATCAAATAGAGAATTGAACCTTGAGTGTTTAATTTTCTTTTTGACTTTGGGCTTTACATGTTGGGTCCAAAGATCTTGGATTAGCCCGTGGTTAACATCTTTAAGTCCTATGCCTATGTCATTGAACATTGGCCCAATTGACATGTTAAATTTGTTGTTCCTCATCTTGCACTTGGCCACCTCACGTTTGGGCCAATTTTCATGTATGGCCTAGTTAAGCCCATCAATCCTAATTTTAAGAAAATGCTCCATAAGCTCCATGAAGTAGAAAAAGCCCCGTATGGTCATTTAATGCTTGACTAATTTCAAATTTGTGATTTGATCTTGACCCAATCAGTAGCCCATAGTAATAACATGATGTAGTCATGCATACATCAATCACCACTAAATCACCAAACCCCTTTCAACAATTTAGTGATCATACCACCTCTATCACCAAATTTTATCCATTCAACTGAGCCACCATCTATCCATCAATCCACTCACTATGTCTACCTAGTCAACACTACCACATCCACCTCTGTTACCTATTTTCCATTTTTAACATCTTCTCTTCACAATAACATTAATTGCATAAATTCTTTAGTAACATTTGCACCACTAAATCAATCTCGCCATTTTTAATTTCTAACCATTCAACAATAAAATTACCCTCAAATGCCAATCAATAAACCCAACTAAACCCTTCATTCATAGCCATTATCAACTCATATCTACCTTGAAATAGTACAAACAAAAAGACATTCAAGACATGAACCCTAACCCCCAAAAAGGATTGAACCTATAAGAAGCAAACTCAGAATAAAAAACCAATAAAATAGAAAAGAGATATATAGTTCAAAATCGGCTTCATTGGATAGTAGAGACAACTGATTGAAGTGACATTTCTTTGTATCTTGCTTGGAGACTTTAGATTTTTGGGTTCTTTTAATGAAATTTGACTCGACAAGGTGAAAGAGGAAAGAGAAAGCTACATTCCAATCCTATTATTTATGTCAAAGATGGTGGCGATAGTAGTTGTACATCCTTGGGTATGTAACACCCCAAACTCGGCCTAAACATTATAGCCGTACTTGGTGGCATCACATGGAAGTGCTTTTAGAAAACCTTTTTCAAAACATTATCCTTTGAAAATCATACAGATTATTATCTTTACTTAAGTCATGAAATCTCTATTCTAATTACTATGTGAAAACATTTCATTAACGCGGAAGCTAAAATATCATTCAGTTGTACATAAATAGACTTATAAATTTATAATCCCAAAATAAACCCAAAACAATTCGAGTCCGATTACATGAGTAATCCCAAAACAAATATTAAAGTAAAACAGATGAAATAAATGTTACTCTTATAACCAATAAGTGTCTACCGGAGGTCACCATCGAACCCTCCGTCGCACCAACCCATCTACTGCTGGGGATTACCTGACAGATAAAATAAACAAGGGGTAAGTTTTTGCAAACTCAGTGTGTACATCCCCACAAGCAGCATGCATACAAACAGATAACAGAATACAGATAGTTCGGCCTTAGCCATACAGATATCCCATGAATAACAAATTAGATATCAGAAATCAGAAAGCATGCCCACCAACCCTGCACACTATCTTCGTCCAGCCCAACACACCATGTGAGGATAAAATCGACCTACCCAGCCCTACATATCAAGTATGGGGATACAATCGACCCATCTAGCCCTACACACCAAATGGTACCGTGAAACAGTACATAATAGATAAGTGCAATGTAGCTGCTAGATATCAGGCTAATCGCCTTTCAGACTTCCTTCTCTTCATAACAATCCCAACCCAATGCAATGCAACATAAATATCATGGCATGCTTATATGCAGATAACAGATCATATCAATAGCATGGCAGAACAAATATACAGAATCAAACAGATACACATACTTATAATAACATGCTTTTGTATACAATTCAGTAACCAATCAGAGTATAGGGTCTAAGTAACACTTACCGGCCTTACAACCAGGTCACAGTCGACCCATATGACCCGTGCAACCTTACAGAACATTTCACATTAAATTGAGCTCACACGCACGTGTACCCTACCCGTGTGGGCCCACACGCCTGTGTGGCCCATACGGCCCAAATAGACTTTGCCCGTGTGGTTTACACGGCTTGGCGTAAAATACCACATGCCCGTGTGGCTCACCCGTGTGATCTACAAGCTCGTGTGGCCTACACGGCCCAAATGGTCGAGCCCGTGCCCCGCACACAGCCTCGCCAGCCTCACACGCTCGTGTCTATCGCGCCCATGTGGCGCGCACACGGCCTGGCTCATCAGTGACACGCCCGTGTCTCGCGACGCAAGCTACCACACGAGCAGACCACATGCCTGTGTGGCGTCGACAGGTTACGTTTCGCTTTCGCCAAAACACGTTTTCTGCCTAATCGGAGCACACACCTGGTTCGTTTTTGCTGTTAATCCAACCACGAGCACTCCAAAGCCTAAGATTAACAATACCGAGCCCAAATCAATCACTGAAATCAACTTACATAATAATGGACAAATCTCGAAATGCGAGATCTACTTATCTTCAATGAAGAACGGTGATTCCTCACTGCTAATATGACAGCCCTATTTTGACCCTAGTCGGGAAGTGGTTTCGGGACCGCTAAACCGAGTCACTGAAATATTTGAATATAATATTTATTGTTTAAAATATGTGTTTATGCATGTGTGAATCTTTAAATGTTCTAATTGTTGCAAATTAATATGAAATTTATTGAAATGGACTTGTGTGAAAATTTTAAGAATGTGTTAGGTAAATTTTGAAATGGCTTTGTATTAAGTGATTTTAAAACCTAAGGACTTGCATGTCAAATTGACATTTTTTTTATGTAGTGGCCGGCCATGTGATGTAATCATTGAAAAGCTTGTAAATTATACATATAATTGCAAAATAAAATAATTAGAATTATATAGGTTATTGGTATTATAATAAGATAAATAAAATATTAAAAAATGAAAAGAACAAGGCTTGGTTCTTCATTTGTTCTTCATTGCCAAAAGTAGGAGAGAAAACTAGGCTTCGGTCACTCTTGGATTTTGCTTGATTAAGGTAAAACTTCATGCTATTTTCTTGATTATTTCTTGTGTGTAGTTGATAGTTAAGTAATTGACTTAACCCATTTTGAAATTTTGAATTCTATGGAGCTTTGGGCATTCGGCCATGATATGGATGAAAAAAAAAAATTGGTGGTTGTTTTATGCTTTAAGAGAAATGGTGGATAAATGAGGTTTAAAATTTGTTAAATATACATAGTAATGATTTAGGTACTTTGGGGAAACTTTGGCTAATATGTTTGTGTTTACCAAATTTGAGGTGGAGGTTTTGGGCATAATGTGTGTAACTTGTGAATGAAATGCTAGAAATTTTGAATTTAGAACATGAATTTAGTCGGTTACTCATGACAAATTTGTCAAAAAAAAAAATGCTCAACATTAGTGTTATTTACTTAATTTTCAAATTGAGCTTAGAATAGGTGAATTAGTGGGTGTGGGGCAAGGTATTTACATTCGGCCATTAAATATATTTTGCTAAAATAGGATGAATTAAGAATAATAAGAAATAGAGAATTAAGTAATAAAAGGTTCGGCATTGTATAGGAATTAAGGGTATAATTTCGAATAAAATGAGTATATGTGTTAATTACGTTGTATTTGAAGTTTTGAAGAATAGGTAGTGATTAATTAAAATGATGAAGGATTAAATCTTTAAATTTAGTTGAAATTGAGCTTTCGGCATTACCTATAATATTAGATATGAGTGTTTGAAAGGTTGATTTTGAGTAGTTATGTGTGTTAAAATAGTTGATGATTGAGTGATTCTTATGGTTGTTTCGATTATGGTCTTGGCATGAATTATAACCCTTGCTTAAAAATCAAAGGAATATGAACTATATGCTTAATTAGTATTCGGATTTGGAGAAGGTTATAGGTTGAATTCAATGTTAAAAGAAGTACTTGAGTCGATACATATTGCCGAATGTATTTGAAGGTGATTGACTAAACATATAAATTTGAGAATGGGATAATGGTAAACTTAGTTGGATTTCGGCATTTTGAGTGATGCACTTAACTCTTGTGTCGATTGAGTCGATATATGTTTTTATTATGAAAACTAAATGATGTTTAAGAAATTTGAATATGCATAGTATTAAATTAGTATTATGTCCAATGGTGTATGAGTAGAGCATATGTATGATGTTAAATAACTAGTTAATAACATCATTTGTACTAAATTGTATGATATACATGTATTAAACCGAGTAGCTCAATTAATAAGATTTATTTGTGGAATTAAGCTCAAGAGCTAAGAGGGTCAAAATCGGATAAAGGAAAAGAAAAAGCAATCAAGTAGTCCATCCGCAACTATTCAAAATATCCGAGGTAAGTTCTTAAGTAATTGAGTTTGATTCCTTTGTAAGTTTTAAGTTTTAAAACGGGATGAATATGAATTATGTATATATGTTAAGGTCAATGACTTTTCTAAATGACGGCATATATGATATTATGTTTTTATATGTGAATGAGAACTTTACAGAGTAAATTGTATAAATCAGCTAGGGACAGCAGCAGTAGCATGTTTTGGAAAAATTACCATAAATTGCGGGAGTTGAGTTAAAGGCTGAATAAATTATGTAATTAAAGCTTGATGCGTCTAGTTTCGTATAAAAGAAATTCTGTAAGTAAAGGGGTTGCCGATAATGAGATTTTCAAAATTGTGTGAGACAGAGTCTGAATGGCCCCGAAATCCCCTGTTCAGTATTTGGAAAAATCATTATAAATTGTACAAAAATGATTATAAGATAAAATTTTATGCTTAGACTCCTTAATGAGTCTAGTTTCAAACAAAATAAACGAAAACATATTTCAAATTCTGTACAATGAGGAATTAAATTCTTAGTGAAGAGTAGTCAGAGTAGTCAAGCAGTAAAATAGGGGAAACTTTAAGAAAAATCTGGTATTTATTGGCCAAACCAAAAATTCTGAAAATTTTGTGGATGGAGGGTATACGAGTCTATTTCCATGGAAAATTAGCGGCACATAATTTGGAATTTCGTAGCCCTAGTTACAAATAATTTAACGACTGTTGCTCAGGAAAACATCTTGTAAAGAATTTGTGGTTACGTTGTAAACATGGATAAAACTTGTTTTAGTTGCTCATAAGCTATTGATTAAACCCATATGTGAATTCTAAATTGTGATATTATAAAATGATATATGAGTGTTAGATGGATCTTTGATATTAAAATTTGTGAAATTGTAAGTTTATAAGTATTCGAATATGAAATGATAGTATGGCTTGAAACTGAATTATTCATTGGAAAATGATAGATGTAGATGCAGTCAAGACAAAGTGTATACATGAAAGTATATGTGGTATGTGAAAAAAATAAAATAAAATAAAAAATAAAGAACACAAAATTTTACCTGGAAACCCTTTCGGGAAAAAACCACGGGCAGAGGAGAAGAAAATTCACTATGTCGAAAATTTGAATCAATACAAAAGGAATAGACTATGTCTATTTATAGGCTTGTAAAGCCATATTCTAGTAGGATTGAAACACCTTATCCTAGTAAATATAAAATAGATGGAGTTTAATAAGGTTTAAAAAACCTTATTCTAAAATAAAATAAAAGAAGTCTAGTTCTATATGGATTTTACTTTTATTTTATTTTCCATCGTATTTTATTTAAATAAGAATTAGGGTCACTTAATTCTAACAATCTCCACCTTGACACAAATTCTCAATGAACAAGTTCTTAATCGCGAACAAGTTCTCCACCTCTTCCATAAAACCCCTTAAGGGTTTAACTTCAACAATGAACACCAACCAAGTCTAAGCAATGCTCAAACTTGGTTATAGGAAGTGACTTGGTCATCATATCTGCAGGATTTTCATGAGTACTAATTTTGCTCACAACAATATCACCACGAGCAATAATATCACGAACAAAATGATACCGAACATCAATGTGTTTTGTTCTCTCATGAAACATTTGATCTTTTGTAAGAAAGATGGCACTCATCGTCACAAAATATCGTGCTGATTTGAAGGTCTTCATTTAGTTCACTAAAGAGTCCCTTCAACCAAATAGCTTCTTTACAAGCCTCGATGAATCGCCATGTACTCACTTCAGGTGGTAGACAAAGCGACTGTAGTTTGCAAAGTGGCTTTCCAACTTATTGCACAACCTCCGATTGTAAAGACATAACTTGTGAGAGATCTTCTTCTATCAAGGTCTCCAGCAAAAATTAGCATCAACATACCCAATAACTCCATCTTCGCTCTTCCAAACGTAAGCAAACATCGATAGTACCTCGTAAGTATCTTAAAATCCACCGAATCGCTTTCCAGTTGTTCTTTACCGGATTCGCCATATATCCGCTAATCGCAGACCGATCGCATATGATAAATCCGGGCGTGAACAAACCGTAGCATACATGAGAGATCCCACTTGCACTAGAGTATGGAACATGTGACATGTACTCAATCTCATCATCTCGATTGTGGAGACAAAGTCGATGAAAGTCTAAAATGGGTTGCTAAAGGAGTACTAACAGTGCTTAGCACTCCGCATATTGAACTCCGCAAAGAAGTTTCTCAATGTACCCTTCCGACTTAGGTACAATTTACTTGTTTTTCTATCTCTAAGAATCTCCATACCAAGTATCTTCTTTGCTTTGGTCCCAAATCTTTCATCTCAAATTCTTCACTTAGTTGGGCTTTGACCTTTCTTATCTCTCCTTTGTCTTTTCTTTGCTATCAACATGTCATCAACGTAAAGAAGTAGATACACAAAAGAACCATCATTGTTTTTCTTAAAGTAAACACAACTGTCAAAACTACTTCTTTTGAAATTGTGAGAAGTCATAAAGGAATCAAACCTCTTGTACCATTTGCCTTGGTGGTGATCAAGTTTCAAACCGTAAAGGGACTTTTTTTCAAAGCAAGCAAACATAATCCTCTTTTTCGAGACTCGTAAAACCCTCTGGTTGTTGCATGTAAATATCTTCCTCAAGTTCTCCATGAAAAAATGCGCTTTTTACATCTAATCGCTCAAGCTCTAAATCATGCATGGCCACAATACCAAGCAAAGCTCGAATCGAACTATGCTTCACAACCGGGAGAACACATCTGTGAAGTCCACTCCTGGAACTTGATCAGTAACCCTTTGCAACAAGCCTTACTTTATATTTAGGTTCTTCAACTCCTGAGTCCCTTCTTTTTTTAAACACCCATTTACAACGAGCAGTCTTCTTACCTTTAGGAAGTTTCACAAGATCCCATGTTTTGTTTTTGTGGAGTGATTCCATCTCCTCTTGCATAGCAAACATCCATTTTTCTCGAGTCTTCACAAACTAATCGCCTCAGAATAATTTGATGGCTCTTGATTCGCATCTATATCTTCACCACATTTAAAGCATAAGCAACTAGATCACCTCGACATACTTCTTTGGAGGTTTAATTTCTCTTTTAGTTCTATTTTTGGCGATAGAGTATTGAGGCGAAGAAACAACTCTATTCTCAATTTTTGTACTGATTTGAGGAGTCGACTGTATTAACTGATGCTCCACCGCTTTTGATTTTCTTTATTGGAAGAGTCTTTAAGAGATAAGTTAGGAAGCATAGCAGCTTCATCAAAAACAACATCTCTCGCTAATCACAACTTTCCTATTTTCAGGACACCATAACTTATACCCTTTTACACCACTTTATAACCAAGAAAAACACATTTAATGGATCTCGGCCCAATTTTCCATTATTAACATGAGCATACGCGGAGACACCCAAAGATCTTTAAATCGGAATAATTAGCGGGATTACGGACCATACCTCTTGTGGAGTCTTTTTCTCAATGGCAACGGATGGAGATCGGTTGATCAAAAACATGCGATGAGAGGTCGTACGCGCCAAAACGACTTCGGTAAGTTGGAATTTGACAACATACATCGAACCTTCTCCATGATCGCTTACGTTCATTTGTTCTGCAACGCCGCTTTTTGTGGAGTATGACGAATCGTCAAGTGTCTCACGATCCCTTCGACTTGCACAATCTATTAAACTCATCGAGCGTAACTCTAAGCCATTGTGCAAAGCGAGGTATTTTATCTGCTTTTCCGTCTGCTTTTTCAATCATAATTTTCCAAGACTTAAAATGCGAAAAACACATCGCTTTTACGCCTCAGGAAGAATGCCCAAACTTTTCTAGAAAAATCATCAATAAAGGTTAGCATATAATTAGCTCCACCTCTCGAAGGCACTCTGGATGGTCCCCATAGATCAGAATGAATATACTCCAACGTTTCATTCGTGTTATGGATTCCTCTAGTGAATCGAACTCTCTTTTGCTTCCCAAAAACACAGTGCTCACAGAAATTCAGTTTGCAAATTCCTTGCCCATCAAGAAGTCCTCTTTTGCTCAACTCTACCATGCCATTCTCACTCATATGCCCTAGGCGCATATGCCAAAGTTTAGTAATATCATCATCTGACAAGGAAGAGGAAGCGGCAGCTGCATCACCATATGATGAGAACCACGCAAAAACATATAACTTGGCGGTTTTTCTTTGCCCTTTCATCACAACAAGGGACCCTTTGAAATCTTTAAAACCCCACTTTCAAATGTATCATGCCCTTTTGAATCAAGAGTACTCAATGAAATTAAATTTCTTTTCAATTCTGAACATACCGTGCGTCACTAAGTGTTCGACAACTCCATCAAACATCTTAACTTTAATTGTTCCAACACCTACGATCTTACACGAAGCATTATTTCCCATCAAAACAACACCTTGATTACACTTTGTTTAGTAAGTTGTAAACCAATCCCGATTGGGACTCATATGGAAGGTGCAGGCTGAATCAAGTATCCACTCCTCACTTACTTTAGAATCATTGATGAGCGACTAGAAGTTCACCATCGCTGTAGTCTTCTACAACATCGCCTTCACCGAATTTTCTCGGTTGTTTTCCTTTGATTCGTAGCCTCCCTTTTAATCTTATTTTGTAGCTTATAACACTCGGTTTAATGTGCCCTTTCTTCTTACTGAAGTTACAAGTTTTACCTCTATTTGAAGACTTGATCTACCCTTAGATTTACCACGATGATTTCTTTCCTGTGTCCTACCACGATCATCATCAGATATTCCGATCTTGTCTCCCACGAACAATGAGACCCTCTCCTTGAGAGTCGAGTTTAACCACAAGATGTTTCATCTTATCATACGAGGTTAAAGAATCATAAACCTCATCAACCGTGAGAGACTCGCGGCTATATAAAATCGTGTCTCTAAAGGTTGAATAAGACGGAGGCAACGAACAAAGTAGAATCAACCCTAGATCTTCCTTATCATCACCGAACCTCCATGGCCTCCAAGTTTGAGAGAATTTCTTTAAACACACTGTTAAGTGTTCGTGTGTACGAGCACGCACCTTCCTCCAAACGATGAGCATAAAGACGCCGCTTCATATGCAACTTGCTTGTTAGAGTTTTCGACATACATATTTGTTCTAGCCTCTTCCATAATGCAATGGCGATCTTCTCTTTCATCACATCCTCGCAAAATTTCATTGGACAAATGCAGATGCAATTGTGTTAATGCCTTTCGATCCTTACGCTTCTTCTCTTCATCTCATTAATGTCGAAGGCATCTTATCTATCCCTAGCGGGGCATCCTCCGAGATCCATCTGCGCAAGAACCTGCTTGCATCTTAATCGCCACAACGCAAATCTGGTGTTGCGATCCAACAACGGAATTTCATATTTCAAAGACGCCATTACCGTGATCGAGATGAACAACCCTAAGCTCGATACCAATTGTGAAAAAATAAAATAAAATAAAAAATAAAGAACACAAAATTTTACGTGAAACCCTTTCGGAAAAACCACACGGCGGAGAGAGAGAAAAAATTCACTATGTCGAAAATTTGAATCAATACAAAAGGAATAGACTATGTCTATTTATAGGCTTGTAAAGCCATATTCTAGTAGGATTGAAACACCTTATCCTAGTAAATATAAAATAGATGGAGTTTAATAAGGTTTAAAAAACCTTATTCTAAAATAAAATAAAAGAAGTCTAGTTCTATATGGATTTTACTTTTATTTTATTTTCCATCGTATTTTATTTAAATAAGAATTAGGGTCACTTAATTCTAACATGGTATGTGAAGTATATTTGGATAATTGTGATGTGAATACATGAAAATTTATATTTTGATTTAGGATTTAATGTGATGAATGTGTATATATGAGATAAGGCCGAATGGCCAATGTGATGAATGTGAACATGCATATATGTGTTAAGGCAGAATGGCCAATGTGATGAACGTGGAAGTGTATATACGTGGTAAAGCTGAATGGCTAATGCGAAATGTGTATGAGATGGAAATGTGGTAAAGCCAAATGGCTGATGTGAGAGATGTATGAGATATATATATATATATATATATATATTGTGGCCAAATGATAAACGGTTGAAGGTATGTTCTATTAGATATTTGATGAGGTAAATGAATTACAAATATGATAGTTGATGTGAATGTTGTAACATGTGAATAAATATGCATGAAACTCGTGATGTAAACCCGGATTAAAGACCAGATGACTATATGTGGTGACTATGTCTGGGTTAAAACCCGCTGACTTTGTGTGGAGATTTCATCTGAGCTAAAGGTCTCGCCGATAACCCGAGTAGAGTTTAAAGCTATAAGACTTCGCAATAAGAATTGCTTATAAATATACTCAATGCAAAAGGTTAAACAGGTATGTACTCCTAGTTTATATGTGAGCTTGATTTGAACTAAATCATAAGGTAGTTATGTGATGCATACGTGAGCAATCTATGAGACTATTCCTATGATTATGTGGCGTCGGATCAGTGTGAAAGGTTATGTGAAACTATATAATATATCTATGCCACATGAGCTCACTTTTCGTGAAAGTTTATCACCTATTGTATATGATGATATGTGCATATTCGGTAAAGGGATGGTATGCCCGAAGGAAGAGTGAAATAAAAATACGAACAACTATGTTATAATTTGATTGTTATCTGTTGACACTGCTTAAAACTTACTAAGCATTGTAATGCTTACTCCGTTTACTTTGTTTCCTCTATTTTATAGATCTCATTTGGAAGTTACTGGACTCGGGGATCGTCGAGAACTAGTCACACTATCACTATCCACCGCTTATTCTTTGTTATGTTTTGGATTATTGTATGGCATGTATAGAATAGACCATTGGCCGAAGAATATTTTGGTTAATGTATATATAAGCCATGCGAAAATGGCATCTTTTGAATGTGTACTTATAGAAGTTTAAATTTGTATCCCTGGCTGTCTTTAGTATTTATCTAAAGGAATGTTCAAAAAAAAAAAAATTACTGTTCTGATATGAGTTTCAAGTCTGGTAATGCCCCTTCACCTATTCTGGCGACGGATACGGGATAGGGGTGTTACATTTTATTGGTATCAGAGCCACGGTTTAGTCGATTCTAGGACTAACGTAGCACGCGTGAGTCTATTTATACATGTCATAAAGGGATAAAATGATAGTGTGATGATTTTTGACTATTAAAATGTGTTTGTTGTATTGTAAAGAATCTTGATCCCGATCGAGCTGTAGCAAGCTTCTGACTATGAAAGTTTGCGATATAACTTTACTTGGACATGCTCGAATTATTAAGTTGATCAGGTACGTATCATGTACTCGTATTTGAATTTTGATTTGGATTGAATTATAAGGGTATAAGTGATGCAATTTTGAAAGAGTGTTATGACTATAAATGTGATCTTTGTATGTGGCTATGGAACTGAAAGTTGAATGGTCGACAAGCATGTTGTGTTTGTATTCAAGTAATGTAAATGATATACTAATGTGTATTGTTATATATGTATATATACATGAGAATTGAGAGTTATTATATCCGAGCTAAGTCCCGAAGAGCATTCGTGCTAGTGATATATCCGGGCTAAGTCCCGAAGAGCATTCGTGCTAGTGATATATCCGGGCTAAGTCCCGAAGAGCATTTGTGCTGGTGTTATATCCGGGCTAAGTCCCGAAGAGCATTCGTGCTGGTGTTATATCCGGGCTAAGTCCCGAAGAGCATTCGTGCTGGTGTTATATCCGGGCTAAGTCCCGAAGAGCATTCGTGCTGGTGTTATATCCGGGCTAAGTCCCAAAGAGCATTCGTGCTAGTGATATATCCGGGCTAAACCTCGAAGGCATTCGTGCTGGAATTATGAGGCACTGTGTGTGCAAGCTCTTCAACTGAGCACTATGTGTGCCAGATCAGTAGTTGAGGCACTATGTGTGCGAGTTCTTCAATCGAGCACTATGTGTGCAAAATCAGTCAGTGGGCACTGTGTATACGAAGTGTGTTTCATGTATGACCTCGTGTGGGACGATGGCATTGATTTGTAATAGTAAGTAAGACTTAAAGAGAAAATTCGTTAAACGGACTAAACACAGGTGAACTAATTAGAGTCAGAGATTATACAACATTGTGCTAAATTGGTAATGAAATAAGTTCGAGACATTAAATTGACAAGGTATGTGATATATATATATACATTATAAATATGAGATTCTCGGTATATGCAGTTATATGTGCTATTGTGAATAAACACTATTTTGTTAATCATGTTCAAGAAATTATTTCGATTAAGTTTCGACATTTGAAAGTTGGTAAGAATTTCTGATGATTAGTGATAATTTTGGATATATGAGTTATGTGCTAGAATAAATCTCATGCCAGTATATTATATTAGGCTTTATGCTTATTCGACTGTATACGGGTAGCGTTAACTATGAAAGAATGTGCTAAATGAAATAAATGTTTAGGTACGTGGAAGTTGATTTTTCCTTTAGAAATAAGTTAAGTTAAATATTGATACAAGATGTTAACATAATCTTGTATCAGCTTATATATATGTTGCTGAATTGAGAATTTAAAACCTTCAGCTACTGTATCAGTGGTTACTTGAAATAGCCGAAGATAAAGGATAGTATTAAATTCTTATTGATAGTGCTTTATTGATGAATGGGGGTGTGAAAGATTATCTAAGTTACATGTATTAAAAAAAAAAATTTAAGATGTTAAATGAGTGTTGTCATAAACCAAATGAATATATATATATATATATTTGAGTTATTCAGGCCTTGTGCCTAGTAGGTTTGGGACCGGTAAATTGTATACTAGGCTAATAGCCAAATTAGTTGATGGCTGTCAAGTTTATTCGGACCTTGGGTTAAGTAGGCTTAGAACCTGTGTGTGGGGTTCGAGCCTATACCTAGTAGATTCAGACCGGTGGGTTAAATTGTGTTATACCTATGTGCGTTATTACCAAAATGAAAAGTAAGTGAGTAAATGTCAATTCTGTGGATCTCTGTGATTTATTATGAGCAAACTAAGAAAGTTTCGTTAGTTAAAGCACTGAAGCGTCAGTTCGGAGTTGAGGAAACTAGGTGGGATCTAGAGAACTCAACGAGAGAAAGTTACCCTATCCTATTTGCCGGTAAGATTTTCGAGGACGAAAATCCCTAAAGGGAGGGAGAGTTGTGATAGCCCTATTTTGACCCTAGTCGAGAAGTGGTTTCGGGACCGCTAAACCGAGTCACTAAAATATTTGAATATAATATTTATTGTTTAAAATATGTGTTTATGCATGTGTGAATCTTTAAATGTTCTAATTGTTGCAAATTAATATGAAATTTATTGAAATGGACTTGTGTGAAAATTTTAAGAATGTGTTAGGTAAATTTTGAAATGGCTTTGTATTAAGTGATTTTAAAACCTAAGGACTTGCATGTCAAATTGACATTTTTTTTATGTAGCGGCCGGCCATGTGATGTAATCATTGAAAAGCTTGTAAATTATACATATAATTGCAAAATAAAATAATTAGAATTATATAGGTTATTGGTATTATAATAAGATAAATAAAATATTAAAAGATGAAAAGAACAAGGCTTGGTTCTTCATTTGTTCTTCATTGCCGAAAGTAGGAGAGAAAACTAGGCTTCGGTCACTCTTGGATTTTGCTTGATTAAGGTAAACTTCATGCTATTTTCTTGATTATTTCTTGTGTGTAGTTGATAGTTAAGTAATTGACTTAACCCATTTTGAAATTTTGAATTCTATGGAGCTTTGGGCATTCGGCCATGATATGGATGAAAAAAAAAAAAAAAAAATTGGTGGTTGTTTTATGCTTTAAGAGAAATGGTGGATAAATGAGGTTTAAAATTTGTTAAATATACATAGTAATGATTTAGGTACTTTGGGGAAACTTTGGCTAATATGTTTGTGTTTACCGAAATTTGAGGTGGAGGTTTTGGGCATAATGTGTGTAACTTGTGAATGAAATGCTTGAAATTTTGAATTTAGAACATGAATTTAGTCGGTTACTCATGACAAATTTGTCAAAAAAAAAAATGCTCAACAATAGTGTTATTTACTTAATTTTCAAATTGAGCTTAGAATAGGTGAATTAGTGGGTGTGGGGCAAGGTATTTACATTCGGCCATTAAATATTTTTGCTAAAATAGGATGAATTAAGAATAATAATAAATAGAGAATTAAGTAATAAAAGGTTCGGCATTGTATAGGAATTAAGGGTATAATTTCGAATAAAATGAGTATATGTGTTAATTACCTTGTATTTGAAGTTTTGAAGAATAGGTAGTGATTAATTAAAATGATGAAGGATTAAATCTTTAAATTTAGTTGAAATTGAGCTTTCGGCATTACCTATAATATTAGATATGAGTGTTTGAAAGGTTGATTTTGAGTAGTTATGTGTGTTAAAATAGTTGATGATTGAGTGATTCTTATGGTTGTTTCGATTATGGTCTTGGCATGAATTATAACCCTTGCTTAAAAATCAAAGGAATATGAACTATATGCTTAATTAGTATTCGGATTTGGAGAAGGTTATAGGTTGAATTCAATGTTAAAAGAAGTACTTGAGTCGATACATATTGCCGAATGTATTTGAAGGTGATTGACTAAACATATAAATTTGAGAATGGGATAATGGTAAACTTAGTTGGATTTTGGCATTTTGAGTGATGCACTTAACTCTTGTGTCGATTGAGTCGATATATGTTTTTATTATGAAAACTAAATGATGTTTAAGAAATTTGAATATGCATAGTATTAAATTAGTATTATGTCCAATGGTGTATGAGTAGAGCATATGTATGATGTTAAATAACTAGTTAATAACATCATTTGTACTAAATTGTATGATATACATGTATTAAAACCGAGTAGCTCAATTAATAAGATTTATTTGTGGAATTAAGCTCAAGAGCTAAGAGGGTCAAAATCGGATAAAGGAAAAGAAAAAGCAATCGAGTAGTCCATCCGCAACTATTCAAAATATCCGAGGTAAGTTCTTAAGTAATTGAGTTTGATTCCTTTGTAAGTTTTAAGTTTTAAAACGGGATGAATATGAATTATGTATATATGTTAAGGTCAATGACTTTTCTAAATGACGGCATATATGATATTATGTTTTTATATGTGAATGAGAACTTTACAGAGTAAATTGTATAAATCAGCTAGGGACAGCAGCAGTAGCATGTTTTGGAAAAATTACCATAAATTGCGGGAGTTGAGTTAAAGGCTGAATAAATTATGTAATTAAAGCTTGATGCGTCTAGTTTCGTATAAAAAGAAATTCTGTAAGTAAAGGGGTTGCCGATAATGAGATTTTCAAAATTGTGTGAGACAGAGTCTGAATGGCCCCAAATCCCTGTTCAGTATTTGGAAAAATCATTATAAATTGTACAAAAATGATTATAAGATAAAATTTTATGCTTAGACTCCTTAATGAGTCTAGTTTCAAACAAAATAAACGAAAACATATTTCGAATTCTGTACAATGAGGAATTAAATTCTTAGTGAAGAGTAGTCAGAGTAGTCAAGCAGTAAAATAGGGGAAAATTTAAGAAAAATCTGGTATTGATTGGCCAAACCAAAAATTCTGAAAATTTTGTGGATAGAGGGTATACGAGTCTATTTCCATGGAAAATTAACGGCACATAATTTGGAATTTCGTAGCCCCAGTTACAAATAATTTAACGACTGTTGCTCAGGAAAACAGCTTGTAAAGAATTTGTGGTTACGTTGTAAACATGGATAAAACTTGTTTTAGTTGCTCATAAGCTATTGATTAAACCCATATGTGAATTCTAAATTGTGATATTATAAAATGATATATGAGTGTTAGATGGATCTTTGATATTAAAATTTGTGAAATTGTAAGTTTATAAGTATTCGAATATGAAATGATAGTATGGCTTGAAACTGAATTATTCATTGGAAAATGATAGATGTAGATGCAGTCAAGACAAAGTGTATACATGAAAGTATATGTGGTATGTGAAGTATATTTGGATAATTGTGATGTGAATACATGAAAATTTATATTTTGATTTAGGATTTAATGTGATGAATGTGTATATATGAGATAAGGCCGAATGGCCAATGTGATGAATGTGAACATGCATATATGTGTTAAGCGCGAATGGCCAATGTGATGAACGTGGAAGTGTATATACGTGGTAAAGCTGAATGGCTAATGCGAAATGTGTATGAGATGGAAATGTGGTAAAGCCAAATGGCTGATGTGAGAGATGTATGAGATATATATATATATATATATTGTGGCCAAATGATAAACGGTTGAAGGTATGTTCTATTAGATATTTGATGAGGTAAATGAATTACAAATATGATAGTCGATGTGAATGTTGTAACATGTGAATAAATATGCATGAAACTCTGTGATGTAAACCCGGGATTAAAGACCAGATGACTATATGTGGTGACTATGTCTGGGTTAAAACCCACTGACTTTGTGTGGAGATTTCATCTGAGCTAAAGGTCTCGCCGATAACCCGAGTAGAGTTTAAAGCTATAAGACTTCGCAATAAGAATTGCTTATAAATATACTCAATGCAAAAGGTTAAACAGGTATGTACTCCTAGTTTATATGTGAGCTTGATTTGAACTAAATCATAAGGTAGTTATGTGATGCATACGTGAGCAATCTATAAGACTATTCCTATGATTATGTGGCGTCGGATCAGTGTGAAAGGTTATGTGAAACTATACAATATATCTATGCCACATGAGCTCACTTTTATGTGAAAGTTTATCAGCCTATTGTATATGATGATATGTGCATATTCGGTAAAGGGATGGTATGCCCAAGGAAGAGTGAAATAAAAATACGAAACAACTATGTTATAATTTGATTGTTATCTGTTGACATCTTTAAAACTTACTAAGCATTGTAATGCTTACTCCGTTTACTTTGTTTCCTCTGCTTTATAGATCTCATTTGGAAGTTACTGGACTCGGGATCGTCAAAGACTAGTCACACTATCACTATCCACCGCTTGTTATTCTTTGTTATGTTTTGGATTATTGTATGGCATGTATAGAATAGACCATTGGTCAAGAATATTTTGGTTAATGTATATATAAGCCATGCGAAAATGGCATCTTTTGAATGTGTACTTATAGAAGTTTAAATTTGTATCCTCGGTCGTCTTTAGTATTTATCTAAAGGAATGTTCAAAAAAAAAAATTACTGTTCTGATATGAGTTTCAAGTCTGGTAATGCCCCTTCACCTATTCTGGCAACGGATACGGGATAGGGGTGTTACAGCTAATAACTCGATCAGCGATCCACAGAACCTTGAATATCTCCTAAACAGTAAACAAATTACTCTTAATAACCTCTATCGAAAATCACTTAACTTTATTAACAACCAAATACCGAACCGACGAAATCGCTAGCAACACGCCACAACTATTCAAAAGAGAAGAAAAACGAGAAAGAAGGAAAAAGAAAGAAAATAATTTCGGCAACAAGGTTTTTGGGGAAAACAAAAGAAAAGACGACAAATAACCAAAAAGAATGCCTTTTTTCCAAAAAGAAGGGAATAAACAACTCAGATTTCTGATAGGCCCAACTCTTAATTGAGACTTGCAGCAAAAATAATCCCATCACCACTGTAGGGAATCGAACCCCTGTCCCTAAGCGTAATCCCTTGCCACTTAACCACTAGACCAGCAGGCCCATTCTGTTAAGTTTTTACCCACAATTCCATATAAGCCCGCTGACCTCAAGTCAGACTTTATTCAAATAAAACCCAAAATTTAGCCTAAGTTAACGCTTAAACTTGGAACCTCCCAAACACACCCCAGAGCATATGATCACTTAACCCAACATATAATTAAACCAAAATAACACGAATCACAAATTCAGACACTTCCAAGCCCAATACTCACAAAAGCCGAAAATCAAAAATTTGGGGCGTTACAGGGTGGGTCTCAACAACAAAAAAAGAAATAGGAGAATGTAGGCATTAAAGTCAAGATCTGGTAAAACTATGCTAGCAAAGCTTGTTATCAATTTTGCTATTAAACCGTACTTTAGTGTATATATATATGATTAAATATAATTGATTTGAAAGGAATGAATATTAAGTACTTATATGCTAATAAATTTGTTTCATAATTATGCTAAACTTGTCCATGGGCCAAGTCGGGAAGGCTCACTCGAAAAGTGAGAGGGTTTGGTAAAAAATATAAGCCTAAAAAATGGGCTTGGACAAAAAAATAAGACCTATTTTCTAAACGGGCCGCACCTCATGTGAGCTTTTTTGGCCTGAGCCCGGTCTGACCTGAATTTGCAACAAAAAAAAAAATTGCTACTTTTTTTTATTATTTTTCCACTGTTTTTCATTGTTTTGCTATCAGTCTGCCGTTATATTGCTATTATTTTGTTGTTATTATTTAGATATTGTATAACTCTTATTTTATTATTAATTTTACTACTATTGTAGAGATATTTGCTTGCTAAGTTGCAGTTATCTTAGTGTTATTTAAGTATTTTTTTTAATTTTTTTATTTATTGGGAAACATTTATTTTAATGTTTTTAGTGTCAATGGTTATTATATTTTTTTAAAATTATTTTTATATAAAAAATTTAATACGAGAAATTTGGGCTCAAGTTTTAGCATTTTTATTTGGACTGGGTTTGGGCAAAATTTTAAACCCATTTTTCGAGCCAGACCTAAAAAATGGGTCTACATATTTTACTTGGCCCGGCCCAACCCATGGACAAATCTAGACTATACCAGTGTTAATTGTATTTATGGTTATACAATTCAATTGTGTCAAAATTTTCAGTCAATCAAATTCCATTAATTATGTTTCAATAATTTTTTTGAAGTTTCTTTAAAAAAAAATTTTGAGATACTGTTTGAAAATTGTTGGAACAAATTATTTATGGTTTTTTTTAAATTTTATTATGACATTATAATTAAATATAAAATGAAAATAATTTTTGTTATTTTATTCAAATTCTTATATGCAAAAAATAGAATTAAATTTATGATTTTTGAATAATTTCAATGATATTTTATTTAGAAAAATGAACGATTAAATTAGGATGGCCAAGTGTCGCTTTTTGATTGATTCATTAGTTGATTTTAACAATTAACGTGATCAAAGGCAAAAATCATTAGTGGATAGGTTTAATTGATTTTTTTTAAAGGTTTTTTATACTAATAAGCCTATTTTAAAAGAAAAAAAAAATGATAAAATGGAAAAAAGAAAAAAAAAAGGTAATAAGGTAGTAAAAAGCATAAAAAAAAATGAACTCAAACTAAAAAATGAAAATAAAATATCATAAAATAAACAAACAAATATAGCTTGTTTGGGCTCAAACTTGCGATTCAAGACCCAATTTGTATTTTGGTTCCATTACACAAAAACAATGGAGAATGTAATTGAGTATAATCTGATCAAATTAGCTCATCTGCTATTAAATAGATTAATTTAATCTATATATTATTAAAAAGAAGTAAATAAAGTTAAATTGAAGTAGAGTTAATATTTATTGTTTAAAAAATATCATTTACTATTTAACAAAGTTAATATTTTAAATTTTTTTATGATTCTGTAAATAAAATTATTGGGGACCGACTTGTATATGCAACAAGAAAAAAAAAGTAAAAGTAGAGAAGATCAAACACACAAATATTTATGTGGAAAAATTCCTCCAAAAACGAAGACAAAAAACCACGGGCAAATAAGACTTCACTTAATGAGCAAAAATTGAAAGAGTACAAGATGAAGATAATCTCAACAAATAAACCCTTAACCCCAAAAGAACAAAGCACTTTGGCTAAAACTCGAAATTTCCTAAAACTCACAAAAACTCTCACAATCTCAAAGTTGATGAAGATGATTAATCTAGGTTACAACAACCCTTTTTATAGGTTAAATTTGTAGGTTTAATACGACTAAAATAACCTTAGGCTAAAATAACCCTAGTTGAATTGGGAAACACATTGTCACGTTGCAACATCATATGTCCCTCATCAGGACATCATTCTTCTTGTCGTCAAGACATTGTTTTCGTCGAGACATTATTTTCTTCTCGTCAGGATGTTGAATGTAGTGTCACCGGGACGTCAACTCTTCTTCGTCACAACGTCGATTCGTAAATACAAGACACATTCCACAAATATCCACTATGACTCGTAGTTTCTCATACCTCCTTTTTTGAGCCCATTACATGCGTATCTAAACCTTTGTAGGATACCGACATCTAAAATTGAAAATTGAAAGACTATTAATTGCAGATACACTGCCTAACTTGGAAGAATCAAATTCCTTAAACTAGCGTCAAGTCAATTTTGACTCTATAATTGTTGAGGAAATTGTTACTACACTAGTCACGGTTGAACCTTGAAGAACATATAGACTGTCAATCTTTCGACCTCTCATCAAAACAAGAGCTCCATGGGATATAAGGTTTTGCAATTTCTTGACTCCAACATATTCAAGGATATAAGGTTTTTCTTTAAGTTAGGCACATGTCTGACACCTAATAGTGTCCTTATAATCCTATCGTGCATCCTGATCTAAATAGTTTTAATATCGATTATCTTACAGAGTGAACCATTCCCCATACACACAACTCCGCCTTCAACTAAACTTTATGTGGAAAACTAGTCCTCGTTAGAAAACATGTGGAAGAAACACTCTGAATCTAGAATCCACTCAGACGTAAACTTAAATCTTTTGGTTGTGGACACCAACAACCAATCATCACCCATGTCTTCGGTTGTATTAGCATAACTACTTCATCATCATTTCTCTTAGCAACCCTTATGTTCTTATTTTGCAGTTTGTAACAATCTATCTTAATGTGACATTTCTTATTGCAATAGCCACATACCTTGTCTTGATTCCTTGACCACGAATCAAATCAGCTTCTCGCAACAAATGTTAAGGGTTTTGCAACCTAAACTACTACTTGAACCAAACCCATTTTCAAGTTTGTCTGTACTCAACAAGTTTCCTTTTACTTCCTCAAACAAGAGTTTATCTCTACCATAAATCAGGGTTTCCCTAAAAGACATATATGAAGGGGCCAAAGAGCACAATAGTAGCATATCTTGATCTTCATCATCAAACTGAACCTCGATGTTCTTCAAGTTATTCAAGAGAGAAACAAACTCACTTATGTAAGCCTTAATGGATTTATCTTCTCCCACATGGAATGTATACAGGTGCTACTTCAACACCAAACGATTAGCCAGAAACTTTCTAATATATAGGGTTTCTAACTTCCTCCACAAGGTTTCTATTGTTTTCTATGAAAGTACCTTTTACAACATATCGTTCGTAAAGTACAACTGAATTGCAGATAGGGCCTTCTTATCAAGTTAATCCTATTCTGACTGATCTAACTTTTTGGGCTTTTTCCCGATAATACTTTTTTCAAGTCATTATGTACTAGAATTGACGTTATCCGAACTTACTTGGCTTAGACGTTATGGTTGGATTATGGAGGTTACAACGTTTAAACAAAAAGAGACAAATGTTTAATTTGATCTCATGATCCAAAATCTGTATCGGTTCCTTTCCAAAAGACAAATCTGAACTCAACTAAATCTCCTCCACTAGAACCATATGCGATGGATCAAATTGATAATATCTCAACATAGACACATGAAAGACGTCATGGATACGATCCAACTCAGGAGGTAACTAGAGCTGATAACCAACTAGCTCAACTCACCTCCAAATTCGATACTGCCCAATGAATCAAGGATGACACCTTAAGGAAGACATGGTCCCCTACCTCATACTCCATCTCTCGTCTCTTAAGGTCTGCATAAGACTTATGTCTATTAGAAGTGGCCTTAATTCGATCCCGAATCAAATGAACTTTGTCTTAAGTCTCAGCCATTAACTAAGACCCAAAACTTTCCTCTCTCCTAACTCAGTCCAACAAAGTGGAATACGGCATTTCCTACCATATAAAGACTTGTAAGGCACCATTTAAATACTGGAATGAAAGTTATTATTATAAGCAAATTCAACCAACGACAAAAACTCCTCCCAAATCCCTCGAAAATCAATCACACAACTCCAAAGCATATGCTCCAAAATCTGTATCAGCCTCTCCAACTGACCATTAGTTTGAGGATGAAATGTCGTACTAAAGTCAAGTCAGGTACCTAAAGCCTCATGTAAATTTTTCCAAAAACGAGAACCAAAACGAGGATCCCAAACTAAAATAATAGACATGGGAACCCCATGAAGTTTGACAATCTCGGAAACATATAGCTTCACCAACTTCTGCAATGAGTAGTCGATCCTAACTGGAATGAATGAGCAGACTTTGTTAACCGATCCACAATAACCTAAGCCAAATTCTTCTTTGTGGGCATCAAAGGCAACCCATTAATGAAATCCATGTTACTCGTTCCCACTTCTATTGTGTAATCTTAACTGGTTGAAGCAGTTTAGAAGGAAGTTGGTGCTTAGCCTTAACTTGCTGACATGTCAAGCAATGTGATACAAAATCGGTTACCTCACATTTTAACCCAAGCCACCAATACAAATCACAGTACATCTTATTACCTCCTGGATGCATAGCACAAGAGCTACTATACGTTTCCCACAAAATAGATTGTCTTAAATCCATATCCTTAGGCACACAAATACTACTCCAAAAACATAAAATGTCATCATTATTATACCCAAAATCTGAAGTCTCACCCTCATCCATTTGCTGCACCCGACTAATCAGAGACTCATCCAAAAGTTGCTTACTCTTAATCTCATCCAACCATGACGGCTTAACCTATAGCTTAGCCAGAATTCTATCATTATCAAACAAACTTAGGTGAGCAAACATCACTTTCAAATCGGACATAGATATCTGACTAAGTGCATCGGCCACCACATTGGCCTTACCAGGATGATACTCAATCAAACAATCATAATCCTTAAGCAACTCAGTCCAGCAACATTGCCTAAGATTTAACCTCTTTTGAGTGAGGAGGTACTCCAAACTTTTATGATCTATGTAGATGATGCATCTTTCACCACACAAGTAATGTCTCCAAATCTTAAGTGAAAAAACAATTGCAATAAGCTCGAGGTCATGAGTCAAATAACTACCCTCGTGCTGCTTAAGTTGTTTAGATGCATAAACAACCACTTTACCTTCCTAAATCAAAACACACCCCAAACCAATGTGCGAAGCATCACTATAAACCACGAACTCTTTCCTAGGCTCAGGCTAAATCAAGACAGGTGCTTGAGTCAAAACTGACTTGAGCTTCTCAAAGCTCGATTGTTGCTCAATAGCCCATACAGATTGAGTATTCTTGTGTAGCATCTTAGTCAAAGGTGTTTCTATCAAATAAAACCCCTCAATGAACCTTCGATAGTATCTCGCAAAACCCAAAAATCTTCGTAGTTGAGTCTCATTTTGAGGCTACTTCCAGTCTAGAATAGCCTCTATCTTCTTAGGATCCACTCGAATACCTTCAGCAGAAACCACATGCCCTAAAAATATAACCTCACCCAACCAGAACTCACATTTACTTAACTTAGCATGCAGTTCCTTTTGACGAAAAATCTAAAGAACTGTTCGAATATGCTTATCATGCTCATCCTCAGTCTTCAAATATACCAAAAAGTTGTCGATAAACACTACGAAAAACTAATCAAAATATGGCTGGAAGGCCCAGTTCATGAAATCTATGAATATTGTAAGAGTGGTAGTCAACCTGAAAGTCAAAACAATGAACTTGTAATGCCCGTAACGAGTCTTAAAGGCGGTCTTATGCATATTAGCTTCCTTAACCTTTAACTGATGAAACCCAGAATGAAGATCTTCGAAAACACAGAAGCCCCATGGAACTAATCGAATAGATCACCAATCCTCAGAAGTGGATACTTATTATTTATCGTCAATTTCTTCAACTGATGATAATGTATGCACATCCTCATCGATCCATCCTTTTTCTTAACGAAAAGAATTGGTGCTCCCCACAAGAACACAGTAGGCTGAATAAATCTTATATCCAAAAGTTCTTGAAGCTGCAACTTAAGTTCTTTTAGCTCCTTCGGTGCCATTCGAGATGGAGCGATGGACACCGGAGTAGTACCTGATAGTAATTCAATCCCGAAGTCGACGTATCCATCTGGAGGTAATCTTGGTAACTCCATAGGGAAGACATATGAAAAATCCTTCACAGTGAGAATTTCCACCATAGTCAAACTCACACTATTAGTGTTATGCTTCACAACCTTCACGGATTAGCTTTTTAGCTACTAAAGTGGAAATTACATTGGATAAATAATCTCGACGGTTCCTAACCATCACAACTTCCACATCATCACTAACCTTAAGGTTAATCTTTTAGTCTCACAGTCCAACCCTACACAATGCTCCACCAACCAATCCATACCCAAAATCAAGTCGAACTCCCCAAATGACAACTCCATCAAATTAGCAGGTAATACATACCCCTAAACCTCAAGTGGGCACCTCCTATAAACCTTACTAACTCGAATAGATTGACCCAATGGACTAATCACAGAATGTTCACAATTAGTGTCCATCGCCACAATTCCCAAATTTCCCACTACACT
This sequence comes from Gossypium anomalum, assembly GCA_025698475.1. Taxonomy (NCBI): domain Eukaryota; kingdom Viridiplantae; phylum Streptophyta; class Magnoliopsida; order Malvales; family Malvaceae; genus Gossypium; species Gossypium anomalum. Next base: position 56,079,255 of record CM046956.1, read on the forward strand.
ACTAGTTACATAGAAAAGCGTAAAACCACAATCAATTAAAGAAAAATAAGGCAAAGTATGGATAACGAACATACCGATAATCATATTCGCCACATCTTTATCCTCACGACGCCACACCATATAAACCAAAGCTAGCTGCCTAATCTCAACCTAACCCGTACCTCTGCTCGGTGCTTTATGACCACGACTACCACCATTACCCCCTCGTATCTAACCATGACCTCTAGCAGGTTACTAACCAACCTTTTGAGGCAAAATTTGACCTTGAACCGGAGCCCGTCCAGGCTCAACCATAAGGGGAAACTCACTAAACTTATGTCCTACTATCCCACACCTAAAGCATGCCCTAGTCCTCCTCCAACACTTACCCAGATGGCGAATGTTACAGTACCCACATATCGGAACTTGCTCAGCTCTAGTAACTAGTTCAACTCTGGCAGCTAGCTCTACCTGTGGAGGCCTATCACATTTGGCCCGTTTCATGGGCCACTGAGATGGACTAGAATAAACCAAATCCCTCTTATTTTTATTCTGATTTTTCTCTCACCCCCTCTTCTCGCGCTCAGTACACTTAACCTTCTCAATAATCTTGTCATTGTCCACTAAAGCTGCAAAACCAGCTCCCTCTAAGGAGCTATCAAGACCTTAAGATCATAACCTAAGCCCTCCTCAAAATGCACGCTCTTTTCATAGTCATTAGCAACCAACCCTCTAGCATACCTACTCAATCAAAAAAATTTAACCTCATACTCGGCCACCGATCTGTCCCCCTAAGTTAGCCCTATAAACTAGCATTTACGAGCCTCAACATAGCTTGCTCCACATATTTACTTTGAAAGGAATTCCGAAAATAATCCGACGTCATCTATTCAGGCTAACCACCCTCCTACAAAATCAACCACCATTGGTATGCTTCATCACGAAACAAAGATACCACACCCTTCAATTTCTACTTAGGTGTGTAATCCAAATCGTTCATTATCCTTTCTGTGGTTTCTAACCAGTACTCAGCCAAAGTCGGGCGACTCCAATGATGCCCCTAAACAACTCAGCTCCATTGGACTAGATTCGTTAAGTTATTGACCCTCGACTCCTAGATCTAGATCTCACATGGGTCCCAGCGAGCCTCTCTCAAACCCTCAGCATTACCTAGGACAGTGCATCGTCCCCAGCAGTCTGAGCCATAGACTCAGTCTCAGCAGTCAGAGTTCCGACAATCTTACTCGTTTCTAATTAGGGTGTACTACCCATCAAAAAAGGCTTAGCCCAGGACCCTCGATGGCGACCACAGCACCCATGGGTACGATGTCCATAAGAACCACGAGTGCTCATTTTTGTATCTACAATTTTCAAAATTTTGAGAAATTAGTTTTAGTTTTTAAGCCTTAATATTAAAGTTTTATCGAAATGCTTATCAGTGTTTAGAGAGTGTTTTACTACTCTACAGTCTAAAAGTCATTTATTATACTAAAATATCACATGCAAAGTATCTCTAAACCAAAACTAAAGTTTAGAGTTCTTACTTGGATCGACGCTGAAGTCTCGATTTCATTTATCAAAAAATTCAAAAATCATCTTAATAAAATTCCAGTTCGGAACAAAAAATTATTTCTTATTATATTTTGGATCCAAAAAATACAGTCGAATTTTGTAACCTGGCTCTAATACCACCAAATATAACACCCACACCCGACTTAGAAATTATGGTCAGGTTTTGGAGGTTACAACGCTTAAACAAAAAGAGACAAATGTTTGATTTGAAGAAAAACCAATTTTAGTGGAAGAAAAATTCTATCGATTCACTTTTTCTAAAAGAAAAACATATTGTCTCTCCAAAATTCAAAGCTTAGTTTTGTTTCAAAACCCAAAACTAATATATGAAACACCATCACGTACTAAAACATTTTGGAGAAACTTACAGTTAAGTTTGCAACGGAAAAAAAAAATTGAACTTATTGTTTGTAAAACTGCAGTCCCATTTTAGTTACCTTAAGTTGGGTGTATTTAAGATAAAGTCATTTATATAAAAAAAACCCAAAATAGTCTTAATGGTCTAAGCAAACATAAAGCGTCCAAAAATAATCAAATTCCAAAAGAAAAAGTCGCAAAATGTCCAAAATAACAGCTAAAAATTCCATAGTGTTTAAACCATAATAAATTATGAAAGTTGAGCTTCAATGTCACCGTCCAATCCTAATTTGAAGGATTACCTGAAACCAAACAAACAAAGATGTGAGCTCAAAGCCCAATGTGTGATTTGGCCCACGTTTAGTGCATATTAAAAATACATCTAATAGAATGTCACATAACTTATCGTTTTAAATATTTCATATCATATCAAAACAAGCCAGTCGTATCATAACATATCATATCAAATCGACTCATAATCATAACATATCATATCCTACCCCATCCGCTACATACCATCTTCGACCAGCCAATCACACTATATAGGACCGCAGGGGTCCATCCATCCAATGACACCAATACGTGACGGTGTGCCACTAATATTTATTTGTAGCTGAGCTGCCATACATTTAATTTGTAGTCTAGTCACCATTTTTGCAGTATGAACTGCCATATACGCTTCCTCCATCATAACATACCCCACCCTAAACATATGCATATCACACACATAAACATAAAGCGTACATACGTATAGCATATATCACATGGCATGCTTACATACATAATTCATATTGATTATAACACGGCATATGATTTAATTACAACTTGTTCTCCTTATCAAATCTTTTAAACCTACTCATACAAACTTACACCCTAAAACTTATGATTTTCCAACCCCTTACAAAGTCTTTGGACCCAAATTTTGAGTCTCTCAAACGACCCCAAATCGGGGCCCAAAATTTGGCCAGAAGGGCCTACACAACCCGAAACCTAGCTCGTGTGGTCTACACGATCTACCCACATGGTCTACACAATTCTACATGGCCTAAACATGGCCTCCTACATAGCTGTGCGGCACACATGGTCCACCACACAGCCTAACACATGGTCATGTGGTCACTAGACAATTTTGAAACAGCCCTTATTTTCGCAATTTTATCAAATTTTGAATGAGTTTTTGGGTCGTTTCACACACCTGATCGTTATTATGATTAACCACGCTTCTGGAATTTACGAACCTACAATCGTTCATCAAAACCTTAATTAGTCATGAGAAAACTCATCCAAGAACACATTCTTAAACCAGAATTTTAGAACCAAAAGAAAATTTGATTACTTACTTCACCAAAACAACGCTCAAAACCGAGCCTACTCTGCCGGAGGGTCTTAGTCCACAACTCTTCTACCTAACAAGAATACGAAATCACTAATCATAAATCCAAACAAGATTAAATACCCAAACAACCATCACTTCACTAAAAACGAACTAAGAGCAGGATTACTAGAAATAATTAAATAGTCCTTACCCTTTTGATACAATTACTATCCAAAAGAGATGATTTGTAACACCCCTAACCCGTATCCGTCATCGGATTAAGGTTACAGAGCATTACCAAGCAAGACAACATTCAACATCGAAATACATTAATAATTCATCTTAGTCATACATCTAAGTATCTTATAACAAACATATATATAAACCATAAATCGTGTTTACAAGACTTTAAAAACAACTTAAAATCAATTCATGACTAATTTAAAACAATTCAGAAAGTTTGGGCAAAAACTAAAAAATGTGAGAAATAGGGGCAAACGGTCGTATGGTCAGGCTGTGCCACATAGCCCAGACCGTGTCATATTCGAACAACGGGACACACAGCCTTGTCCCACCCTATTTCTTAAACCATGTAACTCACTGACTTAGGTCACAAAACTGTGTCGTATGCCTTGTGCTAGACCGTGTAACTCACTAACTTGATATAAAAGGCTATGTCTTAGGTCGTGTGATACTCACACCTGAAATAATAAATTACACACGGTTGTGTCTTAGGCCGTGTGATACTCACACATGAAATAATAAATTACACACGGTTGTATCTTAGGCCATTTGATACTCACATCTGAAATAATAAATTACATACGGCCGTGTAGCCAGGCCATGTGTGTCACACACCTGTGTGACAGCCAGTGTCCCAGGCTGTATGCTCCATAATTTGACCCTATAAAAAAGCCAATTTAAGTCTAAAACTTGCCCAACCATCCACTCCATTTATGCATACATCCAATAGACCTAAACACCTTTCAAACACATATAAACATACCAAATCAATCAACCTATTTCTCTTAACCAAAATGCCATTCAAAGGCACCTAATTTAACCAAAACAACTTCAACCAAAACAAAGCTATATTGCCACATCAAAAGCACAAAACCTAGTCAATACCTACATAAACAATGACAAAAACATATCAAAATCACACATATACAACCTAATTCCATCAACTAACCAATGTACCCTCATTGGTACCACATGTAAATATTCAATCAACCCAAACATCATCACAATCAAAATATCAACTAATTCAAATATTATATATATGCATCACATATCATATTTACAAGCATAAACACTCAAACATTTCATACAAACATCAAAATGACCATTTTTAAACTTCTAGTTCTACTACAAAATATCATAGTACTACAAGACCACTTTATATTACATGCCACTTTTAACCAACTTCAAAACAAAGCACAAAATGACTACCAAGGTATGGATGATAGTGTGTGAGCTTCCAAGTTGATCCAATTGATGATACGATTCTATGAGTCCTACAAAGTCAAATTAAAAGAGTAAGCGCAAAGAAGCTTAGTAAGTTCAATAAGTCAACTCATTTTCTACATATTACCAAGTTTCCAAGGAATGTGAACATTTAATACACTAGCTCAAAGTATGATAGACACTAAGCCCGATTAGCACCGGTACTAAGCCTACTAGGCACTAAGCCTAAATAACATAGTACAAATTTAAAGTCCACCTAATATTGATAAATAAATATAAACATAAATTGTATAGTACGAACTTACTGAACTGGTTTGCAGTAATCGCAAAAACACAAGGACTACACTACAATCTTTTCTTTTTCACGATTGTCAACACACTTATGATCTAAAATAATAGTTTCATTCAATTAATGAAATCAGCAGCCAAACTCAAGCATCCTATACAATTTAGTCCTTTTTGACATTTTACAAAGTTGCCTTCAACTTTTTGTCTTTATTCAATTTAATCTCTAAGCCCCAAACATGCAAATTACCCATTTCTTTTACACCCAAGCCTAGTCGATTCTTCTATAGCCTCATACCAGCCCCTACTTGCATTTATTTCCTTTCAAGTACAAACAATTTCATCATTTCAGTAATTTAGTCCTTAAACATTAAAATAATCAAAAACTACTTTACAAAATAGTCCAATCTAACAACCAAGCTTAGAAATCTTTCAAAAGCTTCAAGAAAACAACTCAACTCATCAATGGCACAATCCATAACGTTTGATAGTTTTACAAATTAGTCCTCGGGTTAGCTAGGTTAAGCTAATATGACCTAAAAAACATAAAAATTACTAAAACAAGCAAAAAATCACTTACAATCTCCAACCCTAGCTTGACCGAGCCTTACCCTTCCAAAAATGGCATTTCTACCAAGCTTGTCCCATTAAGACTTGAGGAAAATAATGAATTTTTTTTTCATCTTTTTACTTAAATTTATTTATTTACTCATTTACTCATTTACCCATTTTTTTAACTTAATAATTTACCAAAATCTTACACATTTTTGTCCACCACCATTCTATATGGTTTAATAACCTTACTAATCTCTATGTTTAACTTCCTTTATCAATTTAATACTTTTAGCTGACGGAAACCAACTTTTTCTGCTTTTACAATTTAGTCCTTTTTACTCAATTAACTATCTAAACGATAAAATTTCTTAACCAAAATTTAATACAATACTAATGACCTTGTAAATATTAAATAATTAATATTTATAGACCAGCACATTAGATTTGTGGTCCCGAAACTACTATTTTTGAAACTATTAAAAAATGGACTGTTACAACTCTCCCCCTTTAGGAAATTTCATCCCGAAATTTCTTACCAATGAACAGATTTGAATATTGTAATCTCATCAAATCTTCAGTCTCCCATGTAGCCTCTTCCATCCTGTGATGATTCCATAAGACTTTTACTAATAATACTCTATTATTCTGGAGTTCTTTTACTTCACGTGCCAGAATCCTGTTTAGTTCTTTCGAATAAGATAAATCTGGCTATACCTCAACCTTACAATGAGTATCAATGCGAAGGATCTGACTTGTACCGTCTTAGCATCGAAATATGGAAAACATAGTGAATCTTTTCAAGTTCTGGGGGTAGAGCCAACTTATAAGCGACAGGACCGATCCTCTCTAGAATTTCATATGGCCCAATAAATCTTGGACTTAGTTTTCCCTTTTAGCCAAATTAAGGTACCTTCTTCCACGGTGAAACTCTCAGAAACACTCGATCACCAATAGAAAACTTTATATCTTTTCTTTTCAGATCAACATATGATTTTTTACGATCAGATGTCGCTTTCAAATAGTCTCGAAATATTTAAAATTTATCTTTTATCTCTCGTATCAAATCAGTACCAATCAACTTAGATTCACTCAACTCAGACCAATAGAGCAGCGTTCTACATTTCCTTTCATAAAGATCCTCAAACGGTGCCATTTTAATTTTGGATTAATAATTGTTATTGTATGCAAATTCCTCCAACAACAAATATCTTTCCTAGCTACATTCAAATTCAAGTATACAATATCATAACAAGTCTTCCAAAATCTGTATCACTCGTTCTAATTGCCCATTTTTCTGTTAATAATATGTGGTGCTACAATTAAGTTTAGTACCTAGAGCTTTGTGAATCTTACCCTAAAATCTTATGGTGAATCTCGGATCTCTTTCAGAAATAATTGATAATGACAGTTCATGCAATCTGACAATCTCAGTTACATACAACTCTACTAACTTCTCAAGTGAATAATCAATATGTACCGGAATGAAATAAGTTGATTTCGCTAGTCTGTCAACTATAACCTAGATAGAGTCATTTTTCTTCAGTGTCACATGCAATCCTGATAAAAAATCCATCATAACTCGCTCCCACTTCTATTCAAGAATATTGCCAGGCTATAATAATCCTGACGGTACTTGATGTTTGACTTTTACCTGTTGGCAAACCAGATATTTAGGCACAAATTTTGAAATCTCATGTTTCATACTTGGCCATGAATACATTTTCTTCAGGTCATTAAACATATTCGTGCTATCCGGATGAATGAAGTATGTGCTACTATGAGATTCCGATAAAATATCCCGCTTTAACTCAGGATTATTTGGAATACACAACCTGTTACAAAAATACATCTTATCATTATCACTTACAGTGAATCCCGTAGCCGAATCACTCTGGATCAACTCTCGTTTGGCTATTAACCTCGGGTCATAATTTTGCAATTCCAAAATTCGTTGAAGAAACAACGGCCTAGCCCTAAGCTCGACTATAACAGAACTATCATCTTCTAAAGATAAATGTGTATTCATTGCCCTTAAAGTAAACAATGACTGCCAACTTAAAGCATCTACAAGTATATTTGCCTTCCTAGAATGGTAATTAATCATAAGGTCATAATCTTTCAATAGCTCTAACCACAACCGTTGTCTCAGATTTAGTTCCTTATGCGTCATTGTAGAGGTATGGCTAACTCTAAGTCATATGTTAGGTAATTCCTCTCATGAGGTTTCAACAAAGGAGAAGCATAAGCTATTACTTTTCCAGCTTGCATCAGTACACATCTCAATCCACTAAGTGAAGCATCACTGTAAACAAAAAATTCTTTTCCAGACTCAGGCTGTGTCAAAACTGGTGTAACTCCCTTAACCTGTATACATCGCTGGAATAGGGTTACAAGGCATTACCTATCAAATCACAACATACAACATACAGTTCTTATCCAAGAATCCAATAATACATAAACATCAATCCAACATATTCACATTGTCACTTATAAGGCTCTATGAGACTTTAAAACATGCCTGGAAGAGGTTCGGGACTAAACCTAAAACATTTAAAATTTTTGGGAAACTTATAAAATTTTCAAGCATACAAGGATCACACGCCTATGTGAACAGGCCGTGTGAGGCACACGACCACTAGACACGCCCGTGTCACAAGCTGTATGGAAACAGGGCATACATACTGACTTGCATCACACGGCCGGAGACACACCCGTATGCCTTGGCCGTGTAAAATCTGAAGGGTATACTGACTTGGGTCACACGGCTGGCTACACGCCCATATGCCAACTCGTGTGTCACACACGGCCAATAGACATGCCCCTGTGTCTAAGTCGTGTAACTCACTGACATGTTTAATTAAGTTATAGCAGACACACGATCGAGTCACACGACCGTATGCTCAACCGTGTGGGGTGCAAATAGGCTTGGTTTAAGCCACATTTCTCACCCTCCTCAAGCAAACCAAAACCACATCATTTCATACCATTTCAATACATTTATAGGCAACCAAAACATGCTATTTTATATGCAAATCATGCCATTTAAAATCCATCCATTTCATTACTCAAATCATAATCCAAAACATACTAAAACAATATACCATTACAAACAATTTCACTTATCCTCTCTATGCATTTTTCTCATCACCTTATCATCTATTTAAACCTCAAATCATACCAATTAGTCATCACAACATCCATGACAAACACACCAAAACACAAGGCCATTTACATACATCATGTTTCACTTACCAAACTCATATAATAAGCCAACCCAAATGGCCAAATACACACCAACATTTACATCATTAAGAGCCAAATCTCATGGCTAATATCATATCTCAAAACAAATCATCATATCACTAGCCTATACATGCCATATACCATATTTACAAAGCACCAAAAATACCAACAAGTTGATCGATAGTGTGACGATGTTCCTGATGATCCCCGAGTCCGAGCTAGCTTCGATTATCTAAAAAAATCAGGGAAAGAACACATAAAGTAAGCTTTAAAAGCTTAGTAAGCCATATACAAATAAAATTACCACATGAATCAACATAATTTTCATCAATAGGCAAACTATGAGTAAGCACATATAAGCTCACAAACCTTTCCCAATGTATACATATTCAATATCATGAATGAATTCATCAAATACTACTCTTTTCAATACTTGTATGAATCTCGTACGTACCTGAGTCACATAACTCATTCACATATTCTTTCTCAACTTGACTTTGCCCGTTGAACCTTTTGGAATTGTTAAGGATACTCAAAAATCACATATAGCTCTTACAATGCCATATCCCAGATATGGTCTTAGATATTATCACATATCGGTGCCGATAGCCCAGCTATGGTCTTACACAAAATCAAATAACGATGCTAATGTCCCAGACATGATCTTACACGTAATCACATAATGATGCCAATGTCCCAGACATTGTCTTACATATAATCACATCTCGTTAATCCTAATGTCATGACATTCGTATCCTATACTATTCCTAAGGTTCGTACAGGACTTTCGGATATTGTAATCCTGTCGATTCTTACTCGTATTTGATCATTCAACAATCATAGCAGTTCAATGATAATTAAACAAATATAATACAATTTAAAGACATTTATTTGCATATAAACTTACCTTGTATTCGGGATAAACGGACTGGATTGACTATTCAATAACATTTGATTTTCCCCAATCTAAATCCGATTTCTTTCGTTCTTGATCTATATACATTCAAAATTAACTCATTTATTCATCAAATCATTCAATTAGGTCCAAAAACACATATTTGGGTATTTTTACACTTTAGCCCCTAAAGTTTCACATTTTTACAATTTAGTCTCTATTTCACAAATACACAAAATTTCTCACAATTCAACAATACTCATGCTTGGCCGAATTTCATATTATTCATTGGCTGAATTTCATATAAGTCCCTCGCAGCCCAAAACTTTCATTTATTTCACATTTCATCCACCCAAGTTACACTTTTCACAATTAAATCCCTAAAATGCATTTTTAACTAAAATCACTTAACAAAACTTGTGTAACTATCAACAAATATTCATTTTTCATCATCAAACATTCAAAAGCTCAAGTATTCATCAATGGCACTTCACAAAATCATTAACAAATTTCAAAATTAAGGCATGGGTTAGCTAGAATACAAAGCAAAGATTACAAAAACATAGAAATCATCAAAACCCGAGCTTAAAACACTTACCCATTGAGCTAATAAGATGTCGAACCCGAAAATGCTCTCTAAGGCTTTATTTTCTTTTGATAATTGGTTATGGATGGTGAAAAGATGATGATAAATTAATTTTGGTTTTATTTAATATGCATTAATAACCAAATTACAAAATTAACCTTTGTTATTAAACCATTAAAACACCTTAATAAATGTCCATTTATGTCCACTCACATTCCAAAATTTAATTACCATTTGAGGACCCCCACTTTAAAAGCCATAGCTAATAAACACTTTTAGCTTATAGAACTGTACTTTTCCACTGTACGCGATTTACTCCTTTTTATCAAATTGAGCTATTAAACAATAAAATTAGCTCACAAAATTTTTACACATACATACTATCATGCTGTAAACATCAAAAATAATATAAAAATAAGTTTTTGACCTCAGATTTATGGTTCTGAAACCACTGTTCTAAATTAACTAAAATCGGGCTGTTACAACTAGAGCTTCCGTCAACATTCTTTTTAACTGATCAAAACTCTGTTGGCACTCGCCAGACCAAACAAACTGAACATTCTTCTGTAGTAACTTGGTCATCGGCAAGGTTATTATGGAAAAATTTTTAACAAAACAATGGTAATAACCTGCCAGTCCCAGAAAACTACGTACCTCAGAAACATTTTTCGCAGCTTTCTAATTTATAATGGCAAAGATCTTACTCGGATCCACACATATACCCTTTACAGAAACCACAAGTCTAAGTAATCTAACTTCCCACAAACATAACTCGCATTTACTAAATTTTTCATAAAACTGCTTCTCACGCAAGGTCTGTAGTATTGTTCTCAAATGCTAAGCATGCTCAGTCTCTGTTTCGGAGTAGATCAGTATATCATCAATAAACACAAACACAAATCTATCCAAATAAGGCTAAAAAACCATGTTCATCAAATCCATGAAAGCTGTTGGGGCATTAGCCATCCCAAAAGACATTACCAAGAATTCATAATGTCCATATTAAGTGTGGAAGGCAGTCTTGTAACAGCCCGTTTTTAGGTCAAACAGAAACAGTGGTTTTGGGACCACAAATCTGAAGTCAAATTATTTATTTTATTATTTTAATAAGTTTTACAGCATGATATATTAATTATGTGAGAGTTTCATAAAGAAATTTTACTATTTAAATGCTTAATTCGGTAAAAAGGACTAAATCGTGTAATGCATAAAATATGAGATCTATTAGTTAAATGACTCAAATGGCTATGAAATTAATATTAGAAGTCCTTAAGTTGATAATGTACCTTTTTTAATGTTAGTGGACATTCATGTCCATGAATTACATGATATATTAATGTTTTATTAAAGGTTAATATAGTAAATTAGTAAATAAGGTTAATTTTAATTAAGTAAATTGTATCATCTTCTTCCATTATCTCTTCATCACTAAAATTAGGGAAATAAAATAGCCATTGAAGGGTTTAAGGTTCGGCCATGCTATTTGTGCTCATCCAGGTACAATTTTTGCTCGGTTTTTAATGATTTTTATGTTTTTGAGTTCGTTGCAGCTTAATCTAACTAGCTCGTACCTTAATTTTTGAATTTGTTCATGATTTTGAAATGTGTCATTGTTGAATAATTGAGTTCTTTGAATTCTAATGATAGATTATGGAAGCATGATGATAGTTTCACAAGTTTTATAAAGTGATTTTTGATGAAAATGTTAAATAGGGATTAAATTGTGAAAATGCAAAATGTGGTAGTTAAAAGTGTGAAATAATGAAAGATATGGGTTGCTATTAGATTATGTGAAATTCGGCTATACATAGGTTAAGGATAAATTGCATAAATTTGCCATTTTGTGTAAAAAAGGCTAAATTGCAAAGTAGTTAAAAGTCTAGGGGTAAATTTGTAATTTAGCCAAAATGAATGTTTTAGGCTAAATTGAATTGAATGAAAGTTTAAATTAGTTAATTTGATATCATATAGATCAAGATAAGCAAATACAAGAATTAGATCGGGGGAAACGAAAGGTAGACGAATAGACGACAGTTATACGAACAAATATGAGGTAAGTTCTTATAATAAGAATTGAACTTTTCTATACTTGTGATCATTGAAAAGAATGTGTATAATTGAGATATTTGAAGTATAAATGTCTTATTGCTATATTTTATGTGTTACCGAGCTCCGTTTGAACTAATTGAATTTATTGAATAAGAGTGATATGTTACTAGAATTATCATAATGGTCGAGCTCCTGCATTTGTTGCAGGCTCACCATAGCTCGTATAAGCTTACTGTTTCAGCTCATTGGAGCTTACCGATTTAGCTCGAAAGAGCTTACTGTTCAACTCAATAGAGCTTACTGTTTAACAGCTCAGTAAGAGCTTACCAACCATAACTCGAAAGAGCATGTATGATGATGAATTGACGGATTATTGACATTGTTCACTCAATTATCCTTTGAAGTTATAATAGGTTCAACAAGCCCAAATAATGTTATACGGACAAGTTATGGTTTATATGTGTTATTAAAGTTATATATATGATGTATGAGTTTGGAAAGATATGAAGTATTATTCTTGTTGATGGTTTATATGTTAATTAAATGACTAACATGTGACAATTATGTGTGATTAGGTGATAGTTAAATTGAATTGTTGGCATTTTATTATTGCTTTGATTATATTTAAATGGTAAGTTTAATTCTGAATTATACGAGCTTACTAAGTTATAAGCTTACTCTGTTTCTTTTTTTATGTCTTATAGAGGTTCGTTAGCTCACTCATTTCGGACAAGTCGGAGTTGCACCTATCCAATTTCTGTTTGGTATTTTGAACTTATGAACTTATGTAAATATAGCATGTATAGGCTAGTTTGATAGTAATAGTTATGTTTTGGTATCATGGTTTGAGAATGAATTTGTATATAAATTAAGCCATGTGATTTGGCTTATTTTGGTATGTGTGCTTAATGATGGTATGTTTTGGTATGGTAATATTTGAATGAAATTACGCAAAAGAAGTCTTGATAAATGGAAGTTAGATGAATGAATTGTATATGTGGTTATATAGGTATATGGTCATGTAAATGGTAAGTTTGGATATGGCTTATAATATGTATTGAATTGGTTAATTTGGTTGCCAATTGAGTTTCTTACATGTGGTCAGATATGAATGTAAATGCTTATGTTTTAGGGTGCCAAATTTGGCTTTTCAAATGGCCTATTTTTGTCCACATGGGCAGAGACACGGGCGTGTGTCTCAGTCGTGTGTGACACACGGTCATGTTACACTGCTATGTGTCCTTGGGATACCCTACGAATTAAAGTCAGTATACCCTACAGTTTTGACACGGCCTAAGCACACAGGCGTGTCTATCGGTCGTGTGTGGCACATGGGCTAGCACATGGGTGTGTGGTCGGCCGTGTGACTCAAGTTAGTAGCCTCCCTAATTTTCACACGGCCTGGCACACAGGCATGTCTTGTGGCCCTGTGGATAATTTAGTATGTATGCCCTGTTTTGCCACGGCTTAGACACACGGGCGTGTCTAATGCCGTGTGAGGAACACGGCCTGTTCACATGGGCGTGTGACACTTGAAAAGTTGAAAATTTTCTAACTTTCTGAAACTTTTATATGTTATTAATTTAGTCCCAAATGCATGATCAAGACTTTGTATGATTGATTTAAGTACATTTTGAATGTGAATGAATGATGGTTACTGAAAGGAGATGAAATTTGTTAAATGATGCTTTTGAATTGAGTTACAGGTCTGGTAATGCTTGTTAACCTATTACGGTGACAGTTATAGGTTAGGGGTGTTACAAGTCTTCGGTACATTACAATCCTTTACCCACATCTGATAATTTCCAAATCTGAGATCTATCTTTGAAAATACAATTGTATCTTTCAACTGATCGAATAGTTCTTCAATACGGGACAATGAATGTTTGTTCTTTACCGTTACCTTGTTTAGCTGTCAGTAGTCTATACATAATCTCATTGAACCATCTTTCTTTTTCACAGATAATACTGGAGCTCCCTAAGGAGATACACTCGATCGAATGAAACCTTTGTTTAGTAATTCTTGCAACTATGCTTTAAGTTTTTTTAACTTAGTTGATGTCATTCTATGCAGCGGAATCGATGCTAGTGTAGTCCCGGCTATTAGATCAATGGCAAATTCCACTTCCCGCTCTAATAATAATCTTGATAGCTCTTCAAGAAATACGTCTAAGAATTCACATACCGTCGGTACTTGATCAACCTTCTTCTCTGGCACTCTGAAGTCTAGAATCTAAGCTAAAAATGCATCACAACCTTTCTGTACTAGTTTCTGTGCTTTCACTGCTGAGATCATACTCAAAATACCATCAGTTTTATTCAACTCGAATAGAAATTATCTCACCATCAGGACATCTTAAATCAACTCTTTTTTGTTGACAATTAATCACAACATCATGTAGATTCAACCAGTCCATTCCTAAAATAACATCAAACTCATTAAAAGGTAAAAGCATTAAATCAGCGGGAAAGTTGTAACCTTGAATTTTCAGTGGACATTGCTTGCATACCAAGTCAACTATAACACTGTGACCTAAAGGATTCATGACTTTGACGACACAATCAGTAGACTCAACAGGTAAATTCTTTTCTGTCACTAACGTAGTGAATATATATAAATGTGTTGACCCCAGGTCAATTAATGCATCTACACTAACATTAAAGAGAGAAAAGGTACCAGTAATGACATAGGGAGTCGAGGCCTCCTCTCATGCATGGATAGCATAGGTTCTGGCAGGAGCTCAACTTGTATTTAGCTCCACTCCAATTAACTCCAGCCGAATTACTATTTCCAAGTTGTCGACCTCGTGTAGGAGTAGTCACAAATTTTTCATTTTGATCTTTATTAGGCTTATTTCGACATGAACAATCCCTTTTAAAGTGATCAGGGGATCCACATATAAAGCATGTCCCATCATTAACCCTGCATACTCCAAAATGATATCGACTGCATTTTTTGCACTCCATCCTGTTAGTATTTCGCACACAGCCTGTATTAGCCACTAAAGAAGTTGGAGCTTTCTTGCCACTCTGCTTCGAATGATCCCTACCCAGAAACTCTGATTGTGTTGAGAATCTATCATTGGATTCCCTTGAATTTTTTTGTGAAGAACTAGAGAAAGTTGTAGGTCCAATGTGATACGAACTCGTCTCGGAATGATTCGAGTCGTAATGTTGCCCGATCGTGAATTTGAGTAAATCTGAACGGCTTGGCAAAAATAGGCTTAGAATGATGAAAGATAGGCTCAAATGGAATAGTTTGAAATGGTTGTGGAAGCAAAGAATGGGATTCGGCTAAGGCTTAAAAGTGAACCAACACAATTGGACGTGTTGACCCGAAATTTAGACAAGTACTTAGGTTTTAAAATGGTTGAAAACTAAGATAATTTAATAACTAACCTTGACCCACTATCTATGGTTGATAGTAACCTTGGTATAAATGGACCTTGACCCTTTATCAATGGATGATAAGAGCTGAAGGTATATGAATGCCACACTTTAGAAGTGATAAGTTCGGGAACAAGAAAAGATAGATGCCACAAGCTAAGCTTGATAAGTCAAATCAATTCCAAAAGGACAAAGAGAATTGGATAACTCACAATTCAAATATATTTCACATATTTAGCAAAAAGTCCTTTTACAAAGGCTGATTTCTCCTATTTATAGTGCTAGAATAGGCTAGACGAATAGTCACAAGAATTCATCTAAATGTGCTAATTAAAAACTGAAATAAAGTTCAAATCTTTTGACATTCTTGAACCAAATAACTCCACTCTTGAATTCTCTTCAATTCTGCTGAATGATTGATCGTAAATGCTTGAAAAATGACTCTTGAATTGTTCCTTGGCTAACCGAATAGACACTAGCTCCTTAAAGGCACTTTGAATGATTTCAGTTAATTTTTGAAGTACCAAAAATGGCTGGTAGATGAAAAGGTTGCTGCTAAAATAAAAGAATGGTATAATACTCCTTAAATGATGTATAAAACCTCACTTATAACAGCCCCTTACTTGTAACCAAAAATAACTTAAAAAGCCACTTTATTAAATGTGTAACAGCCTTGAATTGTAACAGTTATGAGCTGAAGAGTTACCTACGTTTAAACACATTAAATTGAACTTATTAAACACATTAAAGCAATTATTGAATAAGCACTCATTAAACACTTAACTTAGATAAATAGACTAAAACCTATGCAAAAATTATTCCAGCAACTAGTTAAATTAATAGAAGCATAATTAATTAAACTTAACCATACATCAATAAATAATCCTAGTAACTAGATTAATTAAGAGCAACACTTATTAAATGAAGTTCAATAATAACTCAGTTATTAAAACTAAGATGAGTTGAATTAATGACCAGCAACTCATTTATTAATCTAAGATGAGTTATTAACTAATATGAACTCAATTAACTAAAATGAGTAATTTATTCAAGCAACTTAATTAAAAATAAAGCCCAACAACTCAATTTATTAACAAACTGAAATTAAACGTCTCATTTTGCACTTGGGCCCCTCGAGTTTAGGCCAATCTCGATGTAGTTAAGATGTATCGAAACATGATGCGACCAGGGTCGCATCATACCCTCCCTCTTGAAGACAATTTATCCTCAAATCGGGCCACTTGCTCAAAAAAAAATTTTCAAGATCACAAATCAGATTATTTGCAGGCCCTCCCTCTTTAAGATGGTACCACCTCACATCGTCACCTACAGAAGAATAAAACGAATTAGTGACACAATGAAGGTTAAACCAAGAGAATTTTTCCAAGACTTTATTCATATTCGATAACAAGAAAGGTTTATGAGTCAATCTCAAATGATAATCAAAATACATTAAGAATGCTTCCGAACAAACATGTAATCCAAGCATCTTTTGTTCAGAACATGCATGATTCATATCAAAAGGCAACTTCCATACACCATCGTCACAATCAATTGAACAAAAATTTTTACAAGTTAATGCCTTATCACATAATTGAATTAAAAACACACATGTTTTGAAACATTCAACCATCTCAAATTGCACCCACAAATCATCATTTAAACAAATTGAATTTGTGCAATAAATCAAGGAATGCATATCAACAACATGACCTTTTTTAGTAATATTCTTATTATCTTCTTTCAAAACAAACAATCCATTACTAATCAAAGAAGGACAATAAACCTCATCAAAGTACGAATGCATTTCAGAAAACAAGACATCAACAATGTTTCCATCAATGATCGAAGGGAATGGTTGAGTCTTAAAAAATTCAGAAAACTCACCTTGTTTGCCCATATGAATGAATGGATGGAAACCGATTTGAACAGTACCTTTTTCGGTCAACGTAAACCTCCTCTCTTTGGAGAGATAGTAAAGTCGAAGCTCTTTACTCAAACTAACCTGAATTGCAGGAGAAAAACAAATCGCACTTCTTAAAGTGTCACCTTTATGAAAAGAAAAAGGATTAGTGACACCATAATTGATGAACTTGAAAGGACATGCTAAATCGATGCCAGGATCAAAAGTAGAAGTGGATCTTACCTTATCATTACGAAACAAGGAATTCATTTATAGCAACCAACCAAAATTAAAAATTTGATTTTGACCTCTTCTTAACAACTTAGGAAAATGTTTTCCGGGTTTGAACATGTGATTTTGATCACACATTTTCAAAAATAGCAAAGACTTTTCTTTTGTCAACAACTTACTCACTTTAATCACGCAAGACTTAAGCATATAATCATTCAAACCATTATAGCTTTCACAATTCATCCGAAAAGCTAAGCTTATACAAAACGAGTTCGCACAAAAGCTCAAAGATCTCACATAATAATCACAATTAAACAATTCAAGATTTGTATGTGGGTAATCTTTAACACACACATTGATAAACCGTAATTTATACATATTTATAACCCATGCTTAACGCATTTTATGAATGATTTCTCCTTAGATTTGGTGAATTCAATGCTTCTAATGCCTTAATTTAATGTTTTATTCTCAAATAAGCATAAGAGAGTGAAAGGAACGAGAAACGGGCCAAAAACGGAGAAAATGGGCCAAAGTACGAAATCAACACGGCCTTGACCTCCTCACACGAGTAGATCACATGGCCGTGTCAATTTGGCAAAATTGAAGCATGACTGACACGGGTATAACACACGACCGTGTATCTCGAACACGGCCTAAAGTTATCGCACACGGGCGTGTCACATGGGCGTGTCCCTACCGAGCCCAAGTTGAGTCCAATTCAAAAAAGGCCACTTTTGAGGGTTCTTAGGCATTCCAAAGCCTGTAAATACACCCTAAAAGCAGAAGAAAAGGGACACGGAGAATAGGGAGTAAGGAATTACTCCAAGGAAGCCGATTGATCCATTTCAAAAGCCGGATCCACTATCAAAACTGAAAATCTCTCCTCAATTTCCCCTTCAGAAGTTTTGGGTTTTCTTTATGTTTTATATTTCTTATTATTCTGAGATGTTTTCTTGTTTAGTTATGAACTAAACCCCTAAATACCTAAGGGGGATGAAACCTATGACGAAACCTTGTTATTATTTCTGAATCATATGATAAATATTTGACTTGTCCTTAATTATGTGTTCTTAATTCTTGTTTTGGTATTTTAGGATATCACTTCAAGTTACTACTCTTAGTTGGAGGAGGAATAGACCTTGACTAAGAGTAACTTTGTCATAATTAAGCGGAGTTGATTGCGCGCCTAGAGATAGGGTGACAAGATTTTGCCGGATTAGGGTGAAACCAAATAAGGGAGTCCATAGATCGAGTTAATGCAACCTTAGGGTGTTAATTAAAAAAAAGTCTCGGTTATTCAACCTAGGGATTAGACGTTGTTAGTCTCGAGAGGGATAATAATATACATTAGGGATTACTACGGAACAAGTTGAATGAATAAATCGTCCGGTTCGGAGCCAGAATAACAAGTATAAGTCTAGGTGGATTTTTCCTTAGGTATCATCCCAATCAATCACTTTCCCCAAAAGTAATTTCCCAATTCTATTTTCTGCAAGTTCTTAGTTTAATTAGTTAGTTAAAACAAACCTCTTTTCTTCGGCTAGATAATAAGAAGACAGTCATTACTAGTACTCCTAGTCCTTTGGGTTGACAATCCGGTCTTGCTAAAGCTATACTACTGTTCGATAGGTACACTTTCCTACATCGTGATAATAGTCAGTTTCAAGAATGATTCATTATAAATTTATAAAACTTATCACGGAAAAATCACGATCAAGTTTTTGGCATCGTTGCCGGGGACTAAGATATTAGGAACGCTTAATTTTTATTACTTTAGTCATTTATTTTCTTACAATTTAACTTTAATTTTTATTTTACTAATTTTCTTTCTCTTTCTCCTGCCAGGTTCTTGTAGTTTATGACTAGAAGAAACCCGTCGGGACCACTGCTTTTTGACGAGGAAATTGATCGTACAGCTCGTAGAAACTGATGAGAAATCAGGCGCAGCCTAAGATACATAGAGGAAGAGCAAGAGGACGATATCTCAACTATAACTGAGGAGATGGCTGAAAATCAAGACAATCCGTTATCTCCAGCCATACCTGCTGAATTAGCAAATCAAAATCCTACTCCTCGTACTATGTATGATTATGCTAAACCTAATTTTACAGGAATTGAGTCAAGTATAGTTAGGCCTGCTATTACTGCAAATAATTTTGAACTGAAACCTAACACGATTCAGATACTCCTCGTACTATGTATGATTATGCTAAACCTAATTTTATAGGAATTGAGTCAAGTATAGTTAGGCCTGCTATTACTGAAAATAATTTTGAACTGAAACCTAACACGATTCAGATGATACATCAATTTGTTCAGTTTGATGGTTTGTAGGATGAGAACCCTAACACTCACTTGGCGAATTTCCTAGAACTGTACGACATTTCAAAATTAATGGTGTTTCTGATGATGCCATTCACCTTCGGTTATTCCCTTTTTCACTGAGGAATAAAACTAAACAGTGGTTGAACTCACTACCACAAGGGTCTATTACCACTTGGGAATAAATGACCAAAAATTTTTTATTAAAATATTTTCCACCGGAAAAAATAGCTAAGTTGCGTAATGATATATCCTATTTTGTGCAAATGGACTTAGAAACACTCTACGATGCATGGGAGAGATACAAGGACCTTTTGCGAATGTGCCCACACCATGGGTTACTTCTATGGCTGCAAGTTCAAACGTTCTACAACAGTGTGAACCCTTCGACAAGACAAATGATTGATGCAGCTGCTGTGGAACCATCAATAACAAAACACCTGAAGAGGCTTCTGAATTTATTGAAGAGATGTCACTGAATAACTATCAGTGGCAAGTCAAAAGAACTAAGCCAACGAAAACAGTAGGCGTTTATAACATCGATTCAGTTGCTATGCTGTCAAATCGAGTAGAACTTCTGAATAATAAAATTGATGGTTTATTTGGTTCTACGCAGGTACACCCAGTGATGAGGTGTGATCCAAGTGGAGGAGGTGTGCATACAGAAAACCCACTATTCAATCCTACAACCGAAGAGGAACAAGTCAACTATATGGGTAACAATAATTTTAGATCTCAAAATAACCCATATAGTAATACTTATAATGCAGGTTAGAAGAACCACCCAAATTTCTCTTGGGGTGGTCAACGAAATCAAAGGCCACAGAATCTTCAGGGTTTTCAACAGCCACCTTATCAACAGGAAAAGAAATCGAACCTTGAAGAGATGCTATCCAAATTCATCTCGGTGTCAGAAACTTATTTCCAAAATACCGAGACAACACTTAAAAATCAACAAGCATCGATCCAGGGGCCCGAGACCCAGATAGGTTAGTTGTCCAAGCTAATATCCGAACGACCACAAGGTAGTCTGCCAAGCAATACTAAACCAAACCCAAGGGAATAGTCAACGCGATTAATGTTCAAGCAGGATGCGTTGAGCCAGAGCTAGAATCAAGGCAAGAAAATGTGGCAAGCAAGGGTGATGGTGAGGTAAATCATAGTAAAATTGTGAATGCAGAATACAAACCTCGTGTGCCATATCCTAATGCAACAAGGAAAGACCGCTTAGATGAACAATTCGGTAAATTTCTTATACTTTTGAAAAACTTACATATTAACTTACCATTTATTGAAGCTCTGTCACAGATTCCAAATGCAATGAAATTTTTAAGAGAGCTTCTAGCAAACAAGCAGAAGTTGGATGAAGTGTCGCATGTGGAGCTAAACGCAGTTTGCTCAGCTATTCTATAGAATAAGCTACCCAACAAATTGAAGGATCAAGGGAGTTTTACAATTCCTTGCTTAATTGATAGTTTGGATGTGAATCATGCATTAGCTGATTTAGGGGCAAGTATTAACGTCATGCCTTACAAAATGTTTAAACAACTAGGTCTTGGGAAACCCAAACAAACTAGGATGAGCATTCAACTGGCAGATAAAACTATAAGATTTCCTAGGGGTATTATTGAAGATGTATTAGTGAAAATAAATAAGTTCATATTTCCCGTAGACTTCGTTGTTTTAGACATAGAAGAGGATAAGAACACCCCTTTGATTATAGGGAGGCCCTTTTTAACAACTGCTAAAACAATTATTGATGTTGGCACAGGTGAGCTCACCCTTCGTGTAGGAGAGGAGACGATCACCCTTCAAGCTCGTAATTCTAGCAACACATCAAAAATTGAAGGTAATTGTCCACACCAATCTGCTAAAACTGATGATATGACACAACCTACTTTGCAGAAATTAAGTTTGAAAGAATTTCACAAGCCATGCTCCAGTAACAACATAGGAATCATTCATGAAGAACGAAGGCTACAGATAGAGGAGCTAGACGAACAGCGAACCCATAGAACACACGATAAACCAAAACTACGCCAGAATAAGCTCGATACCTCCCCAAATTTACTTAGGGTTGGAGATAAAGTCTCACTAGATGCTGTAGACCCTCACATTATCACTACCAACTCGAACGAAGAAACCCTCTTACAAGATTTGTATTTTTCCATTCAAACAAGTGAGAGTCACCATCCTAAGTTCGGTACTTTTAAGGTAAACAATACCCGGCTAAAGCTTTATTCTGATAAGATTGATAGCATGAATGAGGAGTACGAACTCCTTAAACCACCATGACCATTCAGCGAAGAGGTAAGTCGAGCTTAGACTATAAACAAGCGCTTCTCGGGAGGCAACCCGAGCACTTATTATTTTAACTTCTTTAAATTTTAGTGTTTAACACCTGCCATACTAACGGAGCTCTTGAAAATAAGTTTACCATAGGGACACGGCCAAGCACACGGGCATGTGTAAGACCGTGTGGAAATAGGGCAAGATTTTCCCAAAACACGGGCAATGATAAAATACACGGCCGTGCGATATGGCCGTGGGCGAACCTGCCAAAACAACACGGATGTACGACATGCCCGTGCCTTAGGACCGTGGTCGAAACTAGAAGCTAGCACAGGCGTGCGACAAGCCCGTGCCTAACACTCGTGGGCGAACCTGTCAAATTAACACGGGCGTGGGGATTGCATACACGGGCGTAGGAGAAGCGAACGAAACAAAACACGGTCATGCGATATGGCCGTGTTCACCAATACGCCCGAGGGACAAGGGCGTGTGTCGAATTTCACGCGCGCCAAAATAAGAAAAGCGCGAAACACACGGCCTGAAATTGGGACACACGGGCGTGTCCCCTGGCCGTGTGCCCCAAAATCTATAAATAGGCTGTACTATTC
Source organism: Gossypium anomalum (assembly GCA_025698475.1). NCBI lineage: Eukaryota > Viridiplantae > Streptophyta > Magnoliopsida > Malvales > Malvaceae > Gossypium > Gossypium anomalum. The sequence goes on from CM046956.1 coordinate 56,102,304, forward strand.
ACTGTCTTCCCCACTCAAAAACCTTAACCCTAGCCGTTGCAAGTCCACACGGCCTCCACGCCACGCCCGTCACCTCCTCCAACGTCGTTTTTGACGCATTTTCTCCTTTTCCTAGCTTTTGTTTACTTCTTCCTTTTCTATTTTATTGATTTTTAGGCCTATTTATCATAATGATATGCAAGTTTTTGATTTTATTTCTATATTTTCATCATTTAACTATCATAACATAGGATTACCATCATTTCGTTTTAGTCATTGCATGCATTCCTTACTCTATTTGTTCAAATTAGAAGTGAAAATCTTCATGACGAGGGTAGTTAAAATTTTCCATGCATTTTGTGTGCCATTTTCTCATCTATTTAATATATTCCTTCACATTTTTTTTGTCATTTGTTCATACCACAATGCCACAAGAGTATGTTAATGAACACATTTTAATTTTTGTGGCTGAAAATATCTATGCCTTTTTTCTCTTATACTTTAGTTCCATTTTTCCATGTTTACTCTTCAAGACGATTCAATGTTTCTAATTACAGGTTCACAATGTTGTCTTCAAGAGGAAAGAAATCCACCGTTCCCGCTTCCAAGAAAAGGAAATGAGCATCATCCTCCTTGGGTCCTACTGTAGAAATTCACTACCCGTTCTTACAGTTTCCCAACGGGCCTTAAGAGGAACTCTTTTAGATACTACGGGTCTGACCTTTAACGGTAGGCCGCTGCGTCGACTGGGCTGCTGTCGAACAAGTCCAGTTGGCTGACGCGATCCGAGCCCCCCTTACCACTGACCCTTGGCAGCTATTCTTTGGGATCATCGAGCCAACATACTTAGAGCTGACGATGGAACTATGGTCCACATTTCATCTTCAAACGGTGATGACAAGCTATGATGATCCCGGCACAATCCAGTTTCGCTTAGGCGGATTAGTCCGCCAACTAAGCATTTCCGAGTTTGGTACTGCATTGGGTCTTTATACCGAGGAGTTCAGAGAGGAGAATGACTTACACGCTCTTGACCGCCACATCCATTGTTCTCCCTCACGTTGTTAAGAGGCCCTCGTCCCACGTTCGGCCATCTATGACCCTAGTCGCACCAAGGCATCATCTCTCCCTTCATCCCTAAGGTACCTTTATTCTATTTTATCTCACACTCTGGCAGGACGACGAGAGAGCACCGGCGTCTTCACTGCCCACGACGTCTATTATTTATGGTGTATGTCCAACAGGCACATCATCGACCTCGCCTACTTCATCGCCCTTACCATACGCCACCAGACGGAGTGGCATCAAAGTAGGGTCATCTCCATTGGCCCCTACGTGACTCGACTGGCGTGACACTTCGGACTCCTCAACACCGCGGCCCAAGAATCATCCTTGACCCTTATTGGCCAGATGTCCCCACAAGGCATCTCGAGTATACTAAGCATGAGGATGATCGAGAGGCGCTGAGGAACCTACACTCCTAATATTGTCTCATTCAATCTACCGAGGAGGAGGTTCCTTAGGACATTATTGATGATTTCCCTACCCAACACGAGGACTCACATTTCCACCCACTACTACCACCTTCTCGGCCAGTTCATGCGGCGGCTTCATACGCTGAAATCTCTGAGCGCCTTAACAGATTCGAGCAGCAGTGTTTTCAAAGATTTGACAACATTGATGCTACTCTACAGCAGATTTGTCAGCACCTCCACATCTCATCGCCACTCCCACCTCGCGAACCATCCAGCGATGAAGATGTTTAGAAATTTTTATTTCTTATTTTATGTTTTTATTTTTATTTACAATTAAAACCACTTTTTATTTTTATTTCATCTTATTTTTAGGATTTAAAATTTTTATCTAATAATTTTTATTCTCGTCTTTTCTGTTACGAGTAATTATTCTTCCTAATATCCCCTAAACAGTTCCTGTTTTTATCACAGTTATAAAGAGCTCCAAAGCTCACAATCATTTAGGAACTTCAAACTCTAATGGAAAAGGTTCCCCACGGTTACCATGCCCTGCTCAATAAGGAGATATAATATTCTTTTTTCACAGCACTTGTGGCACCCAACCTCTACTACCACCGGAGTATCCTCCTCCACCTCCATAACTCCGAACTAGGACATTCGTTCATCACTCAGGAAGTTTCAATTCTCTCTCTATCTCATGATCTTGTATTTTCTTATATATTTAACCTTGTACATTGAGGGTAACGTACATCTTAGGTGTGGGGAGGGGGTAATCATTTCATTATCTGAAAATCCCTGAATATTACTTTGTCCTCTTGTAAATCTCTCATATCAAGTTTAAGATGAATTTTGATTGACTGATAATTTTGATTGATATATCTTGAATTAAAACATAGGCATTCATGCATTGATTGTTAAACTTTAAAACACTAGAAAATCAAGCATGATAAATTGATTTTTAAGAATTTAAAATTTTAGGTTGTTTCCCCAAATTTAGTTATTATCTTGAATTGAATCCCACAGATTTAAACATAAAAAAGCCATAATTTTTGTGAGATTTTTGAGCTTTTTGAGCATCTATTAATTCTTTCATGCTCACTTTTATTATTGCTTTGAGTGCGCCAATATTGAATTCTTAGTCTAGAACTTGCCTAATTATGCATGTCAAGACCACACCATTTGATTTGATATATCAAAATGATAGAGGCACCTAGGATTAACCCACTCATGCCATGAAAAGCCTACCTCTACGATTAACACTTAATAAACCTCTTTGAGCCTAACAAGCCATTCCTTGTACTACCCTCAATATTAACCTGCCTATTATTGTTCAAATCCCCTAAATTAATTTGATCCCTATTTTTGTCGAGAGTTGATTTGAATAAATTGCTTAACTATGTCTTGTTATTAATACTTAATTTATGATTATTTGACTTGTTCTTAAAAAAAAAACCATGTATACATATCAGTAGTTATCTTTTGCTTGTAAGTTTCATTCCATAGTCGAAGAAGAAAGCTTTGTTGTACACAAGTGATGATTAAATATTTTTCTAGTTAAGTAATTTTTCAAGTCAATCTCGATTCTAACCTTTTGTTTCAGCTTGTGACCATACCCCCTAACTAAGCCTCGTTACAAATCTTTAAAGACCTTTAGATTGATGTATCATCTCGATTTATAGTGGTGGAGATTTGATTTTTATGCAAGCCTATGGTAATAACTTTTCATATTGACTAATGAGTGCTAATTTCATTATCCTTAAACACTTCGAGTGATTTGAGTGAATCTTTAGTGAGGATGTTAAACTCTGTGAGGTTCCAAATCAATGATAACTAATTAGAGGAGGGGAGATACCTAACTTTTTCATGATTAAAATACTCAATTCAGAATGTTTAAAGCTCTAATATTCTTTTAGTTGAATTCTCAATGTATGATTACTTATGAAATGGTTTAAGATAATATTAATAGAAATTATAAGTTGAGAAAAAGGAAATTTTAATTGTGATTCGAGGATTTTGCTTGAGGACAAGCAAACGCTTAAGTGTGGGGGTATTTGATAAACCGTAATTTATACATATTTATAACCCATGCTTAACGCATTTTATGAATGATTTCTCCTTAGCTTTGGTGAATTCGGTGCTCCTAATGCCTTAATTTCATGTTTTATTCTCAGGTAAGCATAAGAGAGTGAAAAGAACGAGAAACAAGCCAAAAATGGAGAAAATGGGCCAAAGCACAAAATCAACACGGCCTGGACCTCCTCACACGAGCAAATCACATGGCTGTGTCAATTTGGTAGAATTGAAGCACGACTCACACGGATATAACACACGCTAGTGTACCTCAAACACGGCCTAAAGTTATTGCACACGGGCGTGTCCCTGCTGAGCCTAAGTTAAGTCCAATTCGGAAAAGGCCACTTTTGAGGGTTCTTAGGCATTCCAAAGCCTATAAATACACCCTAAAAGTGGAAGAAAAGGGAGACGGAGAATAGGGAGTAAGGAGTTACTCCAAAGAAGCAGATTGATCCATCTCAGAAGCAGGATCCACGATCAAGACTAAAGATCTCTCCTCAATTTCTCCTTCAGGAGTTTTGGGTTTTCTTTATGTTTTGTATTTATTATTATTCTGAGATGTTTTCTTGTTTAGTTATGAACTAAACCCCTAAATACCTAAGGGGGATAAAACCTATGACGAAACCTTGTTGTTATTTCTAAATCGTATGATAAATATTTGACTTGCCCTTAATTATGTGTTCTTAATTCTTGTTTTGGTATTTCAGGATATCATTCAAGTTACTACTCTTAGTTGGAGGAGGAATAGACCCTGACTAAGAGTAACTTTGTTATAATTAAGCGGAGTTGATTGCGCGCCTAGAGATAGGGCGACAAGATTTTGCCGGTTTAGGGTGAAACCTAATAAGGGAATCCATAAATCGAGTTAATGCAACCTTAAGGCATTAATTAGAGAAAAGTCTCGGTTATTCAACCTAGGGATTAGACGTTAGTCTCGAGAGGGATAATAATATATATTAGGGATTTCTATGGAACAAGTTAAATGAATAAATCGTCCAGTTCAGAGCCAGAATAACAAGTATAAGTCTAGGTGAATTTTTCCTTAAGTATCGTCTCAATCAATCGCTTTCCCCAAAAGTAATTTCCCAATTCTATTTTCTGCAAGTTCTTAGTTTAATTAGTTAGTTAAAACAAACCTCTTTTCTTCGGCTAGATAATAAGAAGACAGTCATTACTAGTACTCCTAGTCCTTTGGGTTCGACAATCCGGTCTTGCTAAAGCTATGCTACTGTTCAAAAGGTACACTTGCCTACGTCATGATAATAGTTAGTTTCAAGAACGATTCATTATAAATTTATAAAACTTATCACGGGAAAATCACGATCACACATCAAAAATTTATATATGTTGAATCGAAGGGAATTTAGGCATGCATATATTTAAGCATTTATACTTCACAAATCTCATGTGCACAGCCTTGTTTATGTATGCGGTTTTTCCATAATAGATCAAAGAATGCACGTCAACACCATAATCAGAGTAATCAATTTGCGTACTTGGACGTCCACTATCGCACACAACCAAGTTTTGCAATGGCTATTTGGATTTTACTTCATCAACATGCTCACCAATACCACGATTTTTATTAAAGATACTCGCCTTGCCAACATTTAAAACAAACACGTTTTTATTAACCAAAGAATAACAATCAACTATCTCATCAATATAATCACAAGCATTCAAATAAGTTGATGGAGACTTAGAGATGAAAATATCCTTATCTAACTTACCTTTAGGCACTTGTGGTATAATGTCACTTTCATTCTTACCTTTCTTGATCAATTTAAACCGTCTGTCCTTGGAAAGGTAATGTAGTTGGAACTTGTCAAATGGAACTTCAGAAACCTAAAAAGATGAAACAAGAGGAGAACTCAAGATTTGGTTAGTAGAAACATTCCTCACTTATTCTTGCTCTCTTGCATCTTTGTCTCTCGTTTATTTTTCTTCGAGAACACTCATTTCTTTTATTCTCTCTTTTTCTTCTTCTTTCTTAATCTCTTTTTCAATTTTTTTTTCTTTTCACATTCTTTTTCACGCTCGATCTCTTTTTCTTTTTCTTTTTCTCGTAACTCTTTTTCTCTTCTCTCGATTTCTTTTAAGATCTGCTCATTTTCTCGCATCAACTTTTCTTGCCTCTCTTTCTATTTGATCTTTTTTTGTAACGCCCCCATGCCCGAGACCGATGCCGGAATCGAGCTTGAGGTGTTACCGAACATAATTTATCAATTTAAGTACTTCGAATCATTTGTTTCTATATTCACAGCTTTCTAACTATCTACATCACAGTTACAAGAAAAATCATATCTCGAGTTACGAAACTCAAAATCAAGATCCGTAAATTTTTCCTAAATCTAGACTAATATATCTATTTACTAATTTGTTTCTAGAATTTTTAGTTGGGCCAATTAGTACATTTTATTAGTTAAATTCTCCCCTATTTTAGGGTTCGACTGCTCTGACCTCTGCATATTACGAATCAGATATCTCTCTATACAAAATTTTAATGACTATGAAGTTTGTTTCTCCTAAAACTAGACTCAATAAGGAACCCGTACATGTAAAGAAAAACTTCTAATTATTTTTTTAAAATTTATTATGAATTTTTAAAGTCAGAACAGGGGATCCAGAAATCATTTTGGCCCTGTTTCACAAAAGTTTAAATATCTCATAAAATGTAATGTATACACCTGTTTTGTTCAATCCACGTGAAAATAGACTCATTAAGCTTCAATTTCATAATTTACTCATCATTTATTTCCACTTATACTATTTTTAGTGATTTTTAAAATTCATGTCAATGCTGCAGTAATATTCTGTTTTAAGGCAAGTTTCATCTTTCCATGAATTTTTTTATGAACTAGATAACCTATTAAACTTCCATGATATCAAACATGATCTAATTAGCCATCACCATGACTTATCAATATCAAACATTCTCTCAACCAAACATGGCCATATCATAAAATTTTTTACACAAAATAGGTACATTGCTAACATGCCATACTTAAGTTTTACAAGCCATTTACCAATAGAAATCCTTCGGATAGTGTGATCGAAACTTCGACCTGTCCCGATTCCCGAGCTGACTTGTTCAAAACTACAATGAATGAAATGGAGGGAGTAAGCATAAATGCTTAGTAAGTTCATATGCAAATAACAAGTAACATAACAATACAATTATACCAAACAACCTTAGCATGGCATCACCAAAACATAAATCACATTTCTAAACATCATTCATCATCTTACCACTTTATCGTTGTTGTATCTATTTTTAACCCGAGGGTTAAGTACATACCTGTCCAAAGTGCCTATTTCACAACACTTACCAAAACGTCACTTGTATCTTAAGTGTTCTTCCATTTCATAGAAATTTTCACCCGTTGAACACATCGGAATATAACTTGGATACACGGATAATTTGCACATAAGTGCCACATATGTAATCAAGCAATCATGTAACCCGCCCATAAGTGAACTCGGACTCAACTCAACGAGCTCAGGCGTTCGCATCCATAAGTGAACTCAGACTCAACTCAACGAGTTCGGATGCCTAGTTACATCTCAAGAACTCGGACTCAACTCAACGAGTTCGAGCATTCGCATCCATAAGTGAACTCGGACTCAACTCAACGAGTTCGAACATTCGCATCCATAAGTGAACTCGGACTCAACTCAACGAGTTCGGATGCTCAACCATCCTAGTGACATGTCACTTGTATCCTAATCTATTCCTAAGTTTCAATGGGCTTTTTCCCTCGATCTGACATTTTTCGTCTTCCACGGAATATCGGAACCGATACTCGGTAGCAATTCATATTTATCAAGTAGTAAACATAATTTGCATATTACTCAACATTTACCACAAAGCATAATATTTCACGATAAAAAAAAATTAGCGTATCATATAATTAACATTAATAACTTAAAAATAACAATTATGCTACATTATTTACACATGAACTTACATTGGTACCAAAATATAAAGATTTTGCAATTTAGTCCACAATCTTTTCTTTTCCTCGATCGCGACTTGATTCCCGTTTCTCTTGATCTATAATACCAAATTAATCTTATTTAATACATACATTCATCAAAACAGCATTTAATACGAACTTTGGAAAATTACGCTTTTGCCCCTAAACTTTTGCATAATTACACTTTTGCCCTTAGGCTCGGGAATTAAACTTTATCCCTTATTCTTATGTTTTATGACATGCTGATTATTTTTCCCTTATATGACAATATCAAATTCACACTCTAACATGTACTTATGACTATTAGGTATTTTTACCGATTAAGCCCTTTTACTCGTTTTCACTCAAAATCGAGTAGCACAAGTTGTCTAACATAATTTAAAACCTCATATTCTATCATAAAACATCAAAATACACAAATTTCACCTATGGGTATTTTTCCAAATATAAACCCTAGGTTGAATTATTGCTAACATAAGCTTAATCGAGCTACCGGGATTCCAAAAACGTAAAGAACATTAAAAACGGGGCTTGGAATCACTTACTATAGAGCTTGGAAGCTTGAAACAAACCCTAGCTATGGAGAACCCTTGAAATTTCGTCCTAATGAAGAAGATGGACAAAAATTGGCTTTTAATTTTGTTTTTAATTCATTTTAATAACTAAATGACCAAAATGCCCTTACTACTAAACTTTCCAAAAATTCCTTCCATATCCTAATTTTGTCCATGACCTTAAAATTGGTCAAATTTCTATTTAAGACCTCCTAATTAATATTTCAATGCAATTTCATACTAAAAACTTCTAGAATGCAAATTTTGCAACTTATTCGATTTAGTCCCTACTTTCAATTTAAACACTTTAGGCATAGAATTTCATCACGAAATTTTCACACAGTCATGCAATCATATCATAATCATCAAAATAATTATAAAATAATTATTTCTATCTCAGATTTGTGGTCACGAAACCACTATTTCGATTAAGCCCTAATTCAGGATATTACATTTTTTGTCTTGTTTTTTCGCTACAAGAAGATAATATCATAAAAGAATCAGAATGACAGGCCTTTAGTTGAAAAGAAGTGAAGGAATCTTTATATAAGTTGTGTTCATCTCTTTGTGAATAAGCCTCCATAGATGCGTACGGAACACACTCACCTTTTCATAAGGACATCTTCGTAGATGAATACTTTGAGGCACTTGAAGAGAAATTCATGCATTCTCGTTTGTCACCTTGAAAGGTTTCAAACTCATGATTCATCTTATTTTATCTCGAGTTCCTTGATGAATAGGAATCATGATAGAAATCACTTCTCGAGTAGTCATCAGTTGCATGTCTCCGCGATATTCTTGACTTCGTGTCTTGATTTGGAAAAAGTCGTATCCAATGGTCTCTTTCCTCCAATCGGTCCAACCTTTCATGCAGTTTGTCAAATTTAGAACTCACAATTCTACGCATTTCTCTCATCACATATCGAAAATCTGATTCTGAAAGTTTTTCTTGAAACATTATTGTATCGCACAAAACCTCACCAGTCACTTACAAGAAAATTTAAATGGCACTCACACTCGTGTTTGCACTCAAGATCAGCTTTTTCAACACTCTAATGCTCTCACAACACTCATGCCTTTTTCTACTCACTCTGCCTCTCTAAGTTCTTAAGAATTATTTGAACTTCAAAGTTGTTGTTGTGGGTCGGCTTACAAACTTGATGTTCGGGTTTGGTAGGATATTATTGTAGGACAATGGGTAGGCTTAAAACAAAAAAATTCAGTGTGGCTGAATGGTAAATATTGATTGAGTGTTTCTGGTAGCGAGCAAAATTTTAGAAAACTCAGAAATTTTTTTTTCACAAATTTTTTTTTCACATGAAATCTTAATATTCACTCCTTGAATGCAATGAAAATTTTTTTCGAAAGAAAATTACTATACCGAGATACCGAAAATGTTAGTTCTCACTCCAAATTTGCTAGCTCTGATACCAATTTGATACGAAGTGGTCTCGAAATAATTTGAGTCATAATGTTGCCCGATCGTGAATTTGAGTAAATCTGAACGACTTGGCAAAAATAGGCTTAAAATGATAAAAGATAGGCTCAAATGGAATAGTTTGAAATTGTTATGGAAGCAAAGAATGGGATTCGGCTAAAGCTTAAAAGTGAACCAACACAATTGGACGTGTTGATCCAAAATTTAGACAAGCACTTAGGGTTTAAAATGGTTGAAAAATAAGATAATTTGATAACTAACCTTGACCCACTATCAATGGTTGATAGGAACCTTGGTATAAATGGACCTTGACCTTTTATCAATGGATGATAAGAACCGAAGGTATATGAACGCCACACTTTAGAAGTGATAAGTTCGATAACAAGAAAAAGATAGACGCCACAAGCTAAGCTTGATAAGTCAAATCAATTCCAAAAGGACAAAGAGAATTGGATAACTCACAATTCAAATATATTTCAAATATTTAGCAAAAAGCCCTTTTACAAAGGCTGATTTCTCCTATTTATAGTGCTAGAATAGGCTAGACGAATAGTCACAAGAATTCATCTAAATGTGCTAATTAAAAACTGAAATAAAGTTCAAATCTTTTGACATTCTTGAACTAAATAACTCCACTCTTGAATTCTCTTCAATTCTGCTGAATGAATGACCGTAAATGCTTGAAAAATGACTCTTGAATTGTTCCTTGGCTAACCGAATAGACACCAGCTTCTTAAAGGCACTTTGAATGCTTTGAGTTAATTTTTGAAGTACCAAAAACGGCTGGTAGATGAAAAGGTTGTTGCTGAAACAAAAGAATGGTATAATGCTCCTTAAATGATGTATAAAACCTCACTTATAACAGCCCCCTTGCTTGTAACCGAAAACGACTTGACAAGCCACTTTATTGAATGTGTAACAGCCTTGAATTGTAACAGTTATGAGCTGAAGAGTTACCTGCATTTAAACACATTAAATTGAACTTATTAAACACATTTAAGCACTTATTGAACAAGCACTCATTAAACACTTAACTTAGATAAATAGACTAAAACCTATGCAACAATTATTCCAGCAAGTAGTTAAATTAATAGAAGCATAATTAATTAAACTTAACCATGCATCAATAAATAATCCTAGTAACTAGATTAATTAAGAGTAACACTTATTAAATGAAGTTCAATAATAACTCAATTATTAAAACTAAGATGAGTTGAATTAATGACCAACAACTCATTTATTAATCTAAGATGAGTTATTAACTAAGATGAACTCAATTAACTAAAATGAGTAATTTATTCAAGCAACTTAATTAAAAATAAAGTCCAACAACTCAATTTATTAACAAACTGAAATTAAACGTCTCATTTTGCACTTGGGCCCCTCGGGTTTAGGCCAATCTCGATGTAGTCGAGATGTATCGAAACATGATGCGGCCGGGATCACATCACAATGCGTTTGCCAAAATCGTGGGTTTTCGCCTCATTTCGTCTTTTGCTAGCACAAATTTCTTCCATCTTTTGGGCCCGGTCAGACAGAAACACAAACTCACGAATCTTCATGGCTCCAACTAACATTTTGATTTCATCATTTAATCCATCTTCAAAACATACACACATGTCTTCCTCCGTAGGTACAATCACACAAGCATATTTACCAACCTGTACAAACTATCTCTCATACTCGGTCACGGTTCTATTCCCTTGCTTTAGTTCAAGTAATTCTTTCTTCTTTCGCTCCAAATATTATTTACTAGTATATTTCTTACTAAACTCAGATTTAAAGAAATCCCAATTGACTCTTTCCTTCGGTACCACTAACGTTAACGTGGACCACCACTGAAATGCCTATTCTTTTAGCAACGACCCCGTGCATTGTAAACAATCCTCTAGATAACACATCATTTAATCGAACACCCTTTAAGTATGCTCTAACCAATACTCGGCCTTGGTTCGGTCATCAACCACATTACCACAAATTCCATGGCACCACATTTTCTAACTTTATCTATAGTAATTCTCAGAACATTTTGTTGAGTTTATAACTCACTGACTTGATATACATATCCGTGTAGCTAGGTCGCTTGAAAACCCGTGTCCTAAGTCGTGTGCTCCATAATTTGACCCTATAAACAAGCCAATTTAAGTCCAAAACTTGCCCAACTATGCACTCCATTTATGCATACATCCAATATACCTAAACACCTTTCAAACACATATAAACATACCAAATCAATCCACCTATTTCTCCTAACCAAAATGCCATCCAAAGGCATCTCATTTAACCAAAACAACTTCAACCAACACAAAGTTATATTGCCACATCTAAAGCACAAAACCTAGTCAATACCTACATAAACAATGACCAAAACATATCAAAACCACACATATACAACCTAATTCCATCAACTAACCAATGTACCCTCATTGGTACCACATGTAAATATTCAATCAACCCAAACATCATCACAATCAAAATTTCAACCAATTCAAATATTATATATATGCATCACATATCATATTTACAAGCATAAACACCAAAATATCAAACATTTCATACAAACATCAAAATGACCATTTTTAAACTTCTAGTTCCACCACAAAATATCATAGTACTACAGGACCCCTTTATATTACATGCCACTTTTAACCAACTTCAAAACAAAACACAAAATGACTACCAAGGTATATATGATAGTGTGTGAGCTTCCAAGTTGATCTAATCGATGCTATGATTCTAAGAGTCCTAAAATATAAAATTAAAAGAGTAAGCACAAAAAGCTTTGTAAGTTCAATAAGTCAACTCATTTTCTACATATTACCAAGTTTTCAAGGAACATGAACATTTAATACACCGGCTCAAAGCCTGCTAAGCACTAAGCCTGATTAACACCGGCACTAAGCCTGAATAACATAGTACGAATTTAAAGTGCAGCTAATATTGATAAATAAATATAAACATAAATTGTATAGTGTAAACTTACCGGACTCAAGGATTACTCCGCAATGTTTTCTTTTCCACGATTGTCAACGCACTCGTAACCTAAAACAATAGTTTCATTCAATTAATGAAATCAACAACCAAAATCAATCATTCTATATTAGTCCTTTTTGATATTTTATAAAATTGCCCTCAAATTTTCACATTTATTCAATTTAATCCCTAAGCACTAAACATGCAAATTACCCATTTTCTTTTACACCTAAGCCTAGCCGATTCTTCCATGGCTTCACACCAACCCCTAATTGCATTTATTTCTTTTCAAGTACAAACAATTTCATTGTTTTAGCAATTTAGTCCTTAAATATTAAAATCATCAAAAACTACTTAAAAAAATAGTCCAATCTAACAACAAAGCTTAGAAATCTTTGAAAAGCTTCAAGAAAACAACTCAACTTATCAATGGCACAATCCATAATGTTTGACAGTTTTACAAATTAGTCCTTGAGTTAGCTAGGTTAAGCTAATACGACCTCAAAAATATAAAAATTACTAAAAACGAGTAAGAAAATCACTTACAATCTCCAACCCTATCTTGACCGAGCTTTACCCTTCCAAAAATGGTGTTTCTACCAAGCTTGGCCGATTATGGCTTGAGAAAAGTGATGAATTTTTTATTTCATCTTTTACTTAAATTTATTTATTTACTAATTTACTCATTTACCCTTTTTTAACTTAATAAGTAACCAAAATCTTATCGATTTTTGTCCACCACCATTCCATATGGTTTAATAGCCCTACTAATCCCTATGTTTAACTTCATTTATCAATTTAGTACTTTTACTAATGGAAACCAACTTCCTCCGCTTTTACGATTTAGTCCTTTTTTGCTTAATTAACTATCTAAACAATAAAATTTCTTAACCAAAATTTAATATAATACTAATGACCTTGTACATATTAAATAACTAATATTTACAGACCGACACGTCGGAGTCATGGCCCCAAAATCATTGTTTTCAATACCACTAAAAAACGAACTGTTACATGATCACACCAACACACAAAAGACAAAAAATAAATAGCAGCCAAGAAATAAACAAGGGAATGGAAAAGAGAAACAACTATGGGAAAGAAGGGGAAAATAAAGAAATAGAGAAAAAATTAAAAAAAATTGGGAACAATGAGGTTTTCTTTGGATGGTAGTTTTTGGGAAACAAAATAGGGATATTGGTGGTTAAGTCAAACATAAAAATAAAATAAAACATTGCTAACAACTTATCCCCACAATTTTATAATAACCCAAGCACCAAGTTTTGTAATTCAAAAAGAATTTAACTACTAACAAAGACAAACAACAAAAACATTCCATACACTCAAAACAAGATTCAAACTCAAGACCCAAGCAAACAACCCAAAGCACTTAACCAAACCACCATAACAAATTACTTGACAATCTTACGCAATTAAAAATCCAAAAACTTTGGGACGTTACAGAACTTGCTAAAAACTAAAATTTGTGTAGTCGTTGAACCTCTCAATATCAAACCTTATTATCATATCTGAATATGTCGATCTGTGAAATTCAAACCAAGCTATGATACCAATTTGTTGGGGATTGACTCGTATAGGCAACGAGAAAACAAAAATAAAAGTAGAGAAGATCAAACACATAGATATTTACGTAGAAAAATTTCTCCAAAAAAGAGGACAAAAAACCACGGGCAAAGAATATTTTACTAAATGAGCAAAAACCCAAAGAGTACAAGATGAAGATAATCTCAACAAATCAACTTTAAACCCTGAAAGAACAAGTAACTCTAGCTAAAACCTGAAGTTCCCTAAAACTCACAAAAACTCTCTCAATCTCAAAAATGATAATGATTAATATAGGTTACAATAACCCCTTTTATAGCCTGAATTCGTAGGTTAAATGCGACTAAAATAACCCTAGACTAATCAGAGTTTAACTAGGAAACAATAGCAGAGTTTAAATAGGAGAAGAAAACATGGTTGAATTGGGAAACACATTGCCACGTCGTATGTCCCTCGTCAGGATGTTATTCTTCGCATCATCAGGACATCGTTTTCTTCTCGTCTCGGTATCGAGTGCCTCGTCATCAGGATGTCGGCTCTTCTTCGTTGCAATGTCAATTCATAAATTTAAGGCACTGTAACACCCCTAATCCCGCATCCGTCGCCGGAAGGATTTAAGAAGTATTACCAAATATGCAAGAAGTTTCTTTTAATTATAATCGGATAATTCCATTCATACAATAGACAAGGAGTCACATTAATTTAATAATTATCTTGATTCATTCATAAGTTCAATTCGATCAAAATATTTAAAAGATTAATTATATATCAACTACACATACATATTAACTAAGTGGAAATTATATAATAACTTAACAAGCCATTTTCGCATGGCTATATATATATACACACCAAAAGATACGTATTAACATCAAAAGTCCATCCTATACATGCCATTTTTAAAGTTCAACTACAAGGTACCAAGTGGGCTTGGATAGTGTGAATGACTTCGTCTTTGAAATCCCCGAGATCGATAGCTAACGAACGAGATCTAAAAAAAACAGAGAATTTAAGCAACAGAGTAAGCATTTCGATGCTTAGTAAGTTTAAGTAATGAGATCATTTACAACTAAAACATAACGTTTATAAGATAAATAAATACATAACATAAAACTCCATGATTATGTTACCTCACACTTCAATCATTATATTCATACGCACAGAGTCAAACCTGACTAAATTTCATTGTAGTCAAAAATTTCGTACCTCGAATAAGCTAAATATTTCATGCAACCCTAAGATTCGACTCGGAGTTCACTATTCAATTGAACGAATACATTTAAAACCAAATCAACCTTTACAATGTATATATATAAAACATACCTTATCATCTTAGAATTTCGAACGTACTTATTGGAATTATTACAGCTGTATCACCAATTCCGAATCAACACGAATGTCTTCGGGAATTTAACCCGGATATAGCAACTAGCACGAATGCCTTCTTCGGACTTAGCCCGGATATGAAAATTAGCACGTATGCCTTCGGGACTTAACCCGGATATAATCGACCAGCACGTATGCCTTCGGGAATTGACCGGATATAATCGACCAAAGACGTATGCCTTCTGAATTGACTCGGATATAACACTCACGCAAGGTCCGCCTTGATATAGTCTCAATTTATCATGCATATGTCTTATCATCTTAATACATCGGTATTTCATTCACATTACTAGAACACAAGCACAACAAGCTTAATAACCATTCCACTTTCGGCTCAATAGACCCATATGAGGGCACGATTTGATTTGCCATTCAACACAATTTCAATAACTATTCAATTACAAATCATAAGTACAAGCTATTTATCTCACTACATAAATCAAGTAGAACCATTATGTTATAGACTAATTGTTATGCTTAAATATGATCAAGATTTATCAATTCATAGACTAAGTTCCATTACTCAAGACTTACCTCGGATATACTTGAACGGTGGCAAAGTGGCTACTCGGCTACTTTTTCTTTCCCCTTATCAGAAATTGTCCCCCTATGCTCTTGAGCTTAAGTTCAACAAATTTAAACTAGTCATTAATCGACTATTAAAGCATTACTTTAAGAATGTACTACATATAGATTCGGCTTTCACACATATAGATTATAGTAAGCTTTATAAAAATTGAAAATTTATTTATTAACAAATTTTCTTTAATGTTTACAATATAATTACAATTTCCCTATAAACTAACTTCCTGAGCAACAGCCAGTAAAGTATTTATAATTGGAGTTATGAAACTCCAAATCGATTGCCGTAAATTTTTCTTGACAGAAGACTCATTTATCTATTATCCGTAAAATTTTCATAATTTTTAGTTTAGCCCAACAATACCAGATTTTTCTTAAATTTCACCTTGTTTCACTGCTTGACTAAACTGATCACTCTTCACTACGAATCAAATTTCTCATTGTACAGAATTCAAAATGTGTTGTCACTTATTTCATTTGAAACTAGACTCATTAAGAAATATAAGCATATAAATTTTATCTTAAGGTCATTTTTGTACAATTTATACTGATTTTATAAAAACGGAACAGGACATCTAGTAGTCATTTCGACTCAACCCCACAATACTGCAAATATCTTAAGATCGGTAACTCTTTTGTTTCTATAGTTTCTTTTGTAAGAAACTAGACTCTTCAAGCTTTACTTACATAATTTATCCAGCTTCTAACTCAACTCCTACAAATTATGGTGATTTTCCAAAATCACCTTACTGCAGCTGTCCTCAAACAGTTTAATACTAAATCACTCTTTCAAACATTCCTAGTATACATTTTATTCAAGTATGTATATTAACAATCGAATTTATCAAACAATTATCTATAAAATTCACTTCAACATTCTCAATACAATACATGGTGTTCAAACCATTATTCAAGTTCAAAATTCGGCTAATACACATATATATATACACTAGAAATCAATTGTTAACATTTGTATTTCACCTTAATAGCTAGCTTAGCAAACCTTATTTTAACCTACAATTGTCCTTAACACAATTAAAGCATCCTCTTCATTCCATCAATTAAAAATGCATACATTACCCAAATACCTAAAACCATATTCGCCAAAGAACACAACTTGTTAGCCGATTCTTTCCATTTAGCAACTAATGCCCAAATGTGCTCATTTGTTAGACTCTAATTCACCTATGTACCATTTTCATCCAAATAACATGAACAACAACCATTTCTTGAACATTTTTCTCTTAACCAATTACTCATGATACCAACCAAAATTCAAGATTTGGACATGGGCTAACTAAGGGACTTAGTAACTAACTCAATACATTCAACAATTTCAAAAGCTATTATGAATTTCATACCTTAATCAAGGCTAGGAGTGACCAAATGCTTGTTTCCCCTTCCCCTTTCTTCTTAGAGTTTCGGCCAAGGATTGCTAAAAGATGAACACAAATTTTCTTTTCTTTGTTTTATTCATCTAATTAGTTTAACCCCTTTTATTATTATTATTATTATTATTTTATGCCATTAATACATTATTTTATTATTATTACAATCATCATGTCATGGCCGGCCACTATTAATTAAGTGGGGAAATTGACATGCAAGTCCACCCTTTTTTATTTCATGCATTATTGAATCACTTCTAGAATTACCTATCATATTTCACATTTGTCTCATATAAGTCCTATTAAAAAGATTCACACTCAAATGAATAAATTAAAGATTGAAATTTTCACACATGCATATTCATGCAATTAAACATAGAAACTAACGGTTCTTTATTTTTATACTTCGGTTTTGTGGTCCCGAAACCACTTTCCGACTAGGGTCAATTTAGGGCCGTCACAGGCACACTCTACAAAAATCTTTTGTTTCGAATTGAACTACAGTTGAAAAAATAAATAAATTTCAAGAAATTTTTTATACAGTAAGGGTCTATCTGTTTCACTAAAAATGGTTTCTGGAAAATGATTTTTGGAAAATGACTTACTTTCATGGAAAAGTTAATATTTCCTGGTGTTTGGATGAATCTATGTAAAATATTTTTCATTGTTTGACAGATTTCTTAAAAATATTTCATAAAAGTTGTTTTCAATGAAACAAACATATATTTAAGATTTTCTTATCTTTTCATTGTTTAATTGAGTTTATTTTATATCTAAAAATTTATATTTTACATTATTTTTACATATATTAAAAATATTTTGTTAAATTCAGGTTCATTACAACGCCATTTTTTAGTTACATGACTACTGAGTGAGTATTTTTTTATTTAAAAATGTGACATCAACAAAATTGAAAACAAATTAACAATATCAACAATTGGACTTGATTTTCAAATCTGAAAAGTAGAGGGACTAAATTCTTAAAAATAAAATCACAGCAACTAAATTACAAATTCGTGAAAAGTACATAGACTTATGATATATTTAACCTTTATACTACAAAACATTTATTATTTATATATTTATAATTGTAGTAAATATTTATTATTGAAATAAAATTGAAATATTAAATAATTTATTAAAATAATAAATTATATTAATAATTTATTATATGACTAAATATAAATAATTAAATATGTATGTTTAATAATATTGGAAAATATAATATTTTATATTAATATTTTAATAATTTTAAATGTTTTTAAAAATAAAAATAAAATTTATTATCAATATAATAATATTAAGCTTGATTTAAGTTAATTTTTATATAAAAATAAAATTACCTATGGAGTAGTTCTTTTCCAGAAAATGACTTACGCTTTTCAAAATGGCAAGTCATTTTATAGGAAAAATAACTTATTTTGCGTTGACCTGTAAGTCATTTTCCGTTGACCAAGCTTTTTCTAGGAAACAAACACAGGAAAATGTAAAAAATATTTTTCGTAAATTTTTTTACATGTAAACAAACGGACCCTAATGTTTACTCTATTACAATTTGGACTTATTTAATTCTTTTTAAAAGTATAACAATTAAATTGATCCATTTAATAATAAAGAAGATAATTTAATTTAATTCACATAATACAGAGATCTCCTAAATACTTTAACCCAAAAAAATCATATTTCTAATTAGGCCCAAATTAAGTTTGAGTGAAGGTTTCAAATTTAAATTTGAGGTTTGGGCCCAAATCAATATACAAATTTTAAAATTAAATTCACAATAAAATAATAAACAAGCCAGTAAACTAAAACAAAATAAAAACTTGGGTTTAATGTTGGTGTTGTTTGATAAATTAAAAAATTAAATACTAAAAAAATAAGTGTTGAAAATTTAAGTATTGAAAATTTAAGTACTGAATTTAAATTATAAAATTGTTAGATATATCACTTAAAATTAATTACAAGATATAATTATTTCTTTTATAAATATAGATTTTAAATTATAAAAAATATATTTCACATTTTATCTTTAATTTTTAAATATTTCACTTTATTCTAAACAAAAATTAAATTTTAAATGTAAAGTTTTTATAGGATATACAATATTAAAATAAAATAAAATAGAATAAATTAAAAAAATTCTCTATTAAATGATAAGTAACTGGTATGTACTTGTTATTTTCCACACTTTTTTTATAAAAAAAATTCTATCAAATTATTTTAGATTATAAATATGTATAAAAAATTAAATCATTAAAAATATTAATTTTCAATAAATTTTAAAAAAATTTCAACAAATCTATGAAACAACAAACAAGAGCGAAATTAGATTAGATATGAGAATATGACATATGACTTACATGATCTTCAATCCCAATTTAAATGTGATCCTAATACACAGCTTGCTTCAAATTAAAAATATATTAAAACCCATAATCAATGGCTCCCGATCTTCTTTCAAATAAAAAGAAAAAATGAAATCCTACTCCCGCTGTTTATTAAACTCTTTTTAATTTAGTCAGATGCATAATATCCTCATCAAGTGAATATAATTAATTATGAGGTTAAGAGGAGTGATGTCAAAATTGGACGAAATCAATCAATTGTGTTGGTTTATTGCTAAATAACAAATCTATGATCCAATTGGTGGTAAAAAATCAAACATAAAGCAAATTATTATTAACCGGTAAAAAATTATAAATTGAGAAAAAAAAAATCAGGATTCAATTCGCGAAATCTTTTTAATTTATTTTTAGATTATGTTGAATCATTTACAATATTGGCTGAGGGTTAAAAGTAGATTGAAAAGAAAAACCAACTCTCCTTAATTTGCAACGATTTTAAAACTCAATGGGTCGAATATTTGTATATTTGTACCTTTTTTACTTATCTAAATCTGAATTAGCGCGCAAATGTGTCAAAAAAATATGAATTTGTAAATTATTGAGTACTATTGTGTAAATCCAAATCCAAATTAAATATCACTATTCGTCATATATTTGAATGCAAAAATCTAAATTCAATTATGTTTAAATTAAAAGTTTAAAAATAATATAAAATAAAACAAAATAAAGTTTATTCAAAATTAAAAATAAATTAACACAAGTAATCCAAACAAATTAAACTTAATAACTTCACAACAACAATTTAAATGTACCTAACAACTTCTTCTTTTTTTGTTTGAAGATAATATACGGCCAACAACTTAAACATAAGAATTCTAAATAAATTATAATTGCATATATTATAATCTACCATAAAGTTAGTTTAACATTTAGAGTTTAAGCTTACATATCATTATATAAAAGCATACATTTAATATCATAATTGTATATAGGATTACATATCATTAATAATCTATCCTAATTATATAATGCTAATTGTATATATTATAATTTACCATAAATTTAGTTATACGTGTTAGAGTTTGTGTGACCCGAATCCTCTTGTGATATGGTTTTCTACACTTGGAGGGTTTGGAAAATAGCTCAAATGGAAGGACCGTCTTGAATAGGTTCAATTGGTGGAAACCTTGACCCGTAGCACTTGAATACTTTAAGGAACCATAGCTATATTAAAATTATGACCCACTTAAACGTGAAAGAATACTAGAACCTTGGTAAGGAAAGTCACCACACTTCGTGATGGGAAACGAATTGATAAGACAATTGGGTGAATGCCACAAACTAGTAAACGTTTGATAAGTTTAGCTTAGTTCAATGAAGAACCGTGAGATAATAATCTCACCAACAAAGTTTATATTCAGAATAATTGTCTAACTCAACATTGTCCTTTTATAAGATATATATAGGCCCTAATTTTACTATTCAAATTCAGTAGCTACATTAGCTTTTATCACAACTTAAAATTCGGTTATAACTTTATGATGGGCAACCAATAAGTCATGACTCTTCACTTGATTCAAATAGCTGAAAAGTCATGTCTCTTCACTTGATTCAAATAGCTGAAAAGTCATGTCTCTTCACTTGTTGAAAGTTTAATGTTCCATAATCATGCTGTTTAGTGTCCCTTCATCTCCCTTATGGCCGAATGTTATGTTGCTTGACATTCATCTCTTTTAATGGCTCCATAATGATCCTTGAGTGCATGAAATCGATCAGATTTTTGAAGAGCCACTTGTGGTCCATTTGAACAGCCACCATAATGAGCTTTAAGTGAATGAAATCGATCAGACTTGAAGAGTTATTGTTGGTCCTATAAATAGTCACCTACAAGATAAATAATTAGACATTAAACATTGACAACTTTTCATATTCTTATTCAGCTAAAATATTTAACTTAAAACACACATATTTATGATAGAAATCAGCATAATATAAATACACACATGCATTTATTTATGAACATGTAACTCCAACCTATGCTTAAACATAATTAACATATAAGATGCATAAATACATGGCTTAATTAAAATGCAAACTTATTTTCATAATGCACATAATTAAAACACAAACTTAATTAACATATGAGATGCTTTTATGCATGACTTAATTAAATGCAGAACACATAATGCTAACACAATAAAAGATGCAAACATATAATGCAAGACATAATTTAAAGATACAAACTTGTTAAACTGAAATGAAACTTAATTAAAGTCTTCTTAGAGTGTCTCATGATTAATCAAACCCAATGGAGGTCTCATCCAACTCTTGGATCAACATTTGACTTAGTCTTGGCCAATCAGAACATGATTAATTTGGGCTTGTTCCCAACGTCCACACATACGCCCTTTAAACTTTTCTTTGACCCACTTGGTTCACCCCCCATAGTTGACCCAATTGGTAAACACAAATGATCAATCTTTGTTTTGGCCATCTCAAGAAGATGTAGTTCATGGAAATTCGGCCCAACTTCACCTTGACAAGAATTAATTTAGCCTTGGTGGCAGAATCACATCAGCTTGTATCATTCTGTTTTCAACATTAGTGAATTTTTCCTTCTTTACCCATGGTTTTTTCCCGAAAGGGTTTTCACGTAAAATCTGTGTGTTTTTATTTTTATTTTTATTATTGTTTTGTAATCATTCTATTACCATTATCGACGTCTATTATAACAATACGTTTAGGGTTTAATCTTACATATCATTAATATAAAAATGTATGTTATAATAATGTAATTGTATATAGGGTAAGTAATCTTAAATAATCTACCTTAATTATATAATGCTAATTGTATATATTATAATCTACTATAAAATGAGTTACATGTTTAACGTTTAGGTGCATATCATTAATAAAATAATACACATTATAATATCATAATTGTATAATAATATTATTATACATTCATAAGTTACATATATATATATATATATATATATATATAACAATTGATATATTATATGTCCTTAAACATGTATGTATACTATTTTTATATAATATAGCATGTATTGAATATAATTAAGTGATATTAGGAAATAAATTTATATTGTAATATTTATTTTAATTATATAAATATTAAATAAATTTTTTTAAAGTAATTTAAGTTAACAAAATAATAATAAAAAAAGCAATGAAAAATTTAGGAATTACGGTGGTCTCATCTCATTGTTTGCTTAGGTTTACAGATAAAAAAAATAAAATTTAGAAGAAGCTACATGATATTTACAAGAAGACGAAATAGTTATTTTAATTTTATTATTAATTAGTATAATATTTTTAAAAAATATTTTTATTATATTTTTATACATTAATTATTAATTTGTGTAAATTATAATTAATGTTTAAGAGCAATATTAGTAGTTAAAACATGGTTTTTATGTATAAGAGGTATTGGGTGCAAACTTGTTAGAAACAAAATTTAAATATTTTGTAACCAATAGATACATATTCAGATTATTTGAATTCTATTAAACGAGGTCTATTTGTATATGCTTTGAATCCATAAAATTTGATTTGGATAAACTTGAAATTCGAATTGCCATCCCTATTAAAGCTATAAGGCTTTGGGACTTGAGCTTAGCAATAACTCTCACGTTGAGGTGTGAACCTTTTTTTATCCAAATTAGTCATTGAACTTGATAAATGTTTTCATATTGGGGTATAAACTAAGCAATTGCTCTCACGTTGGAGTTTTAATTTTTTTATCGAAATTAATCCCTCAACTTAGGAATTGTTTCTATATTGGAGTTTAATATTTGAAAATTATTCTCACATGAAAGTAGAGGTGTTCATGGGCCGGGCCGGGCCGGGCCCAAAAAATGGGCCTAAAATTTTGCCCAAGCCCGACCCGGATAAAAATACTAAAACCCGGGCCCGGCCCGGCCCACCCGTATTAATTTTTATATTATTTTTAAATATATATAATACATCAAAAATACTAAAAATATCAAAATAAATATTTCCCAACAAATTGAAAATAAATTTTGAAAAATATGTAAACTTAAATAACACTAAGATAAATGCAACTTAACAAGCAAATACTTCTAAAATAATAAAAAAATTAACAAATGCCTTTAAAATAATAAGAAAATTAACAATAAAATAAAATTTATACAATATCCAAACAATAACAACAAAATAATAGCAACATAATAGTAAAATGGTAGCAAAATATGGAGAAATCAACAAGAAAATAATATTCAAAAATAAAAAAAAATGTAGATTTTTTTTGTCCCGGCCGGGCCGGGCCGGGCTCGGGCTAAAAATACCTTACCCGAGGCCCGGCCCATTTTTTAAACGGGCCTTATTTTTTTGTCCAAGCCCATTTTTCGGGCCTATATTTTCGCCAAACCCTCCCACATTTTGGGCGGGCCTCCAGGCCGGGCCGGGTAGCCCGGCCCATGCACACCTCTACATGAAAGTCTAAACTTTAAAATTTTGAAGGAAACATTAAAGATTAATTTAGATAAAAAAAATGCATACCCAAAGTGAGAATAATTTCGAATTCCGTACTCCAAAAAGTAATTGAACCATTGAACTCAAAGAAAAGGGGAGGGAAATATAATGGCCTGGAGAGCCCATCCTGGAAAAAAGGGGCTCACTTAGAAAGCACAAGTTAGAGTGTATATGAGCCAGTTATGTTTGAGTAAAGTGGGCTGACATTAAAGACATAATTGAGGTAGCAAGTTCCAGAATTGGGGAAGATCCTGAATGAACTCATTGAATTGAAAGTTGATGGGATATTTGATGGTTGAAAGCAAGATACTTTGCCCAATAAAGAGAAACTCCCATATCTTTAATTAATTAATGCCTAAATCAAAGCCTTTAAACTTTTCTTATGTTTCATGATTAAGCTTTCCAAAGGTGACAACTCACTCCCACAAATCGATAAGACAACTTTTAACTACAATTCAACCCTATAAAACAAAAAACATTGGCATTGGGTCGCCAACCCCTACTCCTCTTTCTTGGGTGTTTTCCGGGCTCCGGCTAAGTAATCAGCCCCTACTCTCTCCCCACATAAAGTGCCCAACCGAAATGACACTGTCTAAAGTATCTTATTATCATTTTTTTTTATAATTTGCCATATTATATATATAAATTTAAAGTTATAATGATTAATTATTTACATAATTCTTTCGACTTTCAACCATTTAAAAAATTAAAAATTAAAAAGTATAATTGTATTAATTATTTAAACATGTAATATGCCTAAAAACAATTATATTTTTTAATTAAACAAATATTTACACTCAAATTTAATTTTTATGTGACTTTTTAAAAACACCCTAAAATTTTAGAGGTAAAATTTAGATAAAACCCGTCCACCCCAATATATTAACTAATATGTTTTATAACTATTTTTATATTTTTAATTATGATTTTTTAGTTTATAAGAATATATAACATATATCTTTATTTTAAAAATATTTATATATTTTTATTATAATTGTTTAGCTATTATACAATTTTATAAATATATTTTGCTTGATTTTTTAAAAACCAATATACTTTTAGAATATTATATAAAATTTCAGTATGGATTAAAGAAACCATTCTAGAGCCGAGTTGAAAACAGTATTAAAATATATTAAATAAAGTTCACACAACATTAATTTAAGTGTATATAAATAAAAATATAGTTCAGCTCGGCTGTAATCTTAGTTTTGATTCTCCATGTCAATATTTACTATATAACCAATTGTGACAGTATCTATGTCGCTCACAATCTCACTTAAATCCTTGATCTAAATGTCACAAATTGAAATATGTGTTTCTCAGTGTAATTATTGAGCAATCCCATCTATCATGCATGGGGTCGATACCCATCATTCGAAAGCTGCCCCCACATTTGGATCTCGATGAATAGAAATTTCTTATCATAGGCTGCAATATTGAAATGAAGATATGGAGGAGACATAGTCTCATTGAATACACTTGCTTTCTAATAGCCTTCTGTCTTTAAGTGGACCCTTTTTATAATGATGGTTGCGAAAATTTTGCTCTTGCATTTTGCTGCTTTGCATGCCATGGTTTGATTATCTCTTTCAAAGCAAACGCACATAACCCTACATATATATATATATATAAATTTAAGATATATGGTGGACTGTAGATATTTGATATTAAAATGGCTTTTTTATTGAGACATGAGATGAGTGAAGGAATAGGAGGGCAAATAAAGAAGAAAGAAGGAAATAGAGAAAATGGTTAATTGTAACTTAACAAGCCTTTTTAATTTATATACACGGTCTGTTTAGGTTAGACATATGGATTGAAAGAGTACTTTATTTGTCTACAAAGGAACTATTCTATTGAGTGCAAAACAATGTAAATAAATTTAACTAAGTCAATCAATTTACATCTAAGCTTTTAGGGGAAAAGTCGTGAAGAGAGAGTGATCATGTTTAGAGTATAAGAGCCAGGTTGCTATTTGGAGAGTGAGTGAGACTTAAATCACATCTTGTACTAATTGAAGCATAGTGGAGTAACTCTCTAGGCAAGGCCTCGCAAACATAAGAACTTTTCAAACTATGTGAACAAACCTTTGGTGTCTATCTCTATTTACCTATAGTAGTGACTTAGTCCAATTGCAACTTAACCTATAGATGGATGTATATTTGGAAGGAAAAATCAACATTCTCACACTAAAGAACCTTACAACCCTAAAATAAAAATCGTAAACCAGACAAATATATGTTCAACATTTTTATTTGTTTATTTGACTTTCTGATAAACCATAAAAGTAACATATTTTAATCCCATACTTAGCATATTTTTGGATGATTTATTATTTAATTTAGTGAATTTGATACTCCTAATCCTTTAATTTCATGTTTCTATACTTAGGTGAGTATAGGGGAACAAAAGGAGCAGAAAATAGGCCAAAAAAGGACAAAATGGGCTGATTTAAAGATCCACACGGCCAAGACCATTTCCACATGGGCTGAGCACACGCCCATGTGGCAACTTGTGTTGATATCGCTCCCTGTTTCCCAAACACGCAGAAAAAGCCAAGTTTTAGGGTTTCTGAGCATTCTAAAGTCTATAAATACATACTAAAAGAGGACCTAAAGGGGGCATGCAAAGGAGAACAGAGAAATTACTCGAAGAAACGCCGACGGACTCAACTCAGAAGCAGGATCTCCTTCAAGACTGAAGATCTCCATTCAATTTCTTTAGAAGTTTTTGGGGTTTTTTTTTTATATTTTGTTATTTTCCTATTTTTGAAATGTTTTCCTTTCCAAGTAGGAACTAAATTTCCTAAATACCTAGGGAAGATGAAACCTATGACAGATTTTATTATTTGATTTTTCTGAATTACATGATAAATATTTGTTCTTGATCTCAATTATGTTTACTTACCTTCATGTTTAATGTTTTCAGGATATTAATTCATGATTGATGTGCTTATTCAGTGGAACAAAAGTCCCTATTTAAGAGTAGATCTGGCATAATTGAGTGGAGTTGCATGCAATCCTAGAAATAGGATGACATAAATCTATCGAATTAGAGTCAAATCTAATAGGGGAATCCATAGATCGAGTTAATGAGATGATAGGGGTTTTAATTAGAAAGAGATTTTAATTAATCAACCTAGAGTCAGTTATTTTCACTCTTGAAAGAGATATTAATATAATTTAGGGATTTTTACGATCAAGTCAAATGAATAAATCGTTTAATTCAGATTTAGAATAATAAGTGAAATCTAGGTGGATTCTTTCCTAGGTATTGTCTCTCTCATAAGTTTTCTTCGATTATTTTCCCAATTCGCTCTTTGTCGCTTAGTAATTAGTTTAGTTAAAATTAGATTAGTTAAAATTAGATTTTAAAACAATTCCTTCAATTTATAGGCTAGATAATAAAAAGATAGTAATTACTAGTACTTTTACTCCTCGTGGATATGATATTCTTGACTCACCGTAGCTATACTACCATTCGATAGGTGCACTTGCCTTTTTCGTATTTTAGTTAGTTCGTGATGCCATCAAGTTTTTGGCACCGTTGCCAAGGACTAAAATATTAGGAATACTTAATTTTTATTACTTTAGCCAATTTTATTTTTATTGCATTTTATTTTTGTTTTTATTTTAATTTACTAACTTTTCTTTTATTTGCTTCTGGTAGGTTCCTTTAGTTTATGACTAAAAGAAACCCGTTAGGACCTCTAGTATTCGACAGTGAGATCGAAAGTACAGCTCGCAGAAGTCGTAGAGAAGCGAGGCAAAGTAGACAAAATATAATAGAAGAGCAAGAGGATATTATTATTAATACTGAGGAGATGGCAGAAAATCATAATAATCAGCTACCCCCTGTGGTTGCTGTAAATCTTGTAAATCCGAATCCTGCTCCTTCTACTATGTACGATTATGCCAAGCCTAATTTAACTGGGGCTGAATTGAGTATTGTTAGACCTGCTATTCTTGCAAATAATTTTGAACTAAAACCTAACACTATTCAGATGATTCAACAGTTTGTTCAGTTCGATGGTTTGCAGGATAAAGATCCAAATACTTATTTGGCTAACTTTTTGGAATTCTATGATACTTTCAAGATAAATGGCGTTTTTGATGACGCCATTCACCTATGGTTATTCCCTTATCGTTCAGAAATAAGGCTAAACAGTGGTTGAACTCCCTACCACGAGTAACTATCACTACTTGGGATCAAATGATCGAGAAGTTTTTGCTGAAGTACTTCCCACTGGTTAAGACGGCCAAACTGAAGAATGATATCTCTTTGTACAAATGGATTTAGAGACCTTATATGATGCATGGGAGAGGTATAAAGATTTATTGAGAAGGTGCCCTCATCATGGGTTACCTCTATGGCTACAGGTTCAGACTTTCCACAATGGTTTGAACCCCTCAACTAGGCAAATGATCGATGCAGCTGCCAGTGGTACTATAAATGATAAAACACCTGAGGAGGCTTATGAGTTTATAGAAGAGATTTCATTGAATAATTATCAGTGGCAAGTCATAAGGACAAAACCGACAAAAGCAGCCGGTGTTTTTAATGTTGATGCGGTCACCATGTTATCAAACCAGGTAGAACTCTTAAATAAAAAGATTGATGCTTTATGTGTTTCTACGCAAGTACATCTGATGATGCAATGCGACACAAGTAGAGGTGGAATGAGCAACTCAAAATATTTACCCTACAGTCCTAGCATGGAGAATGAGCAAATAAATTATATAGGTAATAATAGACCTCAAAATAATCCTTACAGTAATACTTACAATGCAGGTTGAAGGAACCACCCAAATTTCTCATATGGAGGTCAAGGAAATTGATGCGACCTTAGATTGCAAAGTCACTACTGAATCCATTGAGCTGCCACGAGGCCTAAAACTCAGTCACGAGCTAAGAAATTTCAGGATACGTTAGCAAGCTATGTGGATCGAGCTTGGGACGAGCACGGAGTCGAATCCAATAGTGATGCTTGGACTAGCCCAATAGGCGTCACTTGCAATTTATTGCAAGTTGAATTTGATTTTTAATAAACTCATCTTAGATTAATAAATGAGTTACTGGATTTTAATTCAACTCATATTAGTTTAAATAATTGAGTTAATGAACTTGTTAAGTTATGCTTCTCTTAAATTATCTAGTTGCTGGAATAATTTAAGATGCATGTGTTTTTAAGTTTTAAGTTCATTTATTTAAGTTGAGTGTTTTATGTGTTTAAATGTGTTTAATACGCCTGTTTTAATATGTTAATTGTAGGCGTCTTTTCAACTGGAAATCGTTACATCCAAGGATTGTTACAAATTGATTAAAGAGACTTTTCAAGTGAATTTCGGTTACATTCAAGGGGAAGCATTATTCTTCATTAAAAGGAGCTGTTATCATCCATTAAAGGGAGCATTATACATCCTTAAATTCAGCAGCAGCCTCTTTCGTCTTCCATAACCGATTATTGATTAAAGTGATCACTTAATGAGTTAATTTTTCATTAAAGTTGCTGGTGTCCATTCGGCTGACCAAGGAGACTTCAAAGGTTTTTCCTAAGCATTTAAGACCATTGATTTAGCTAAATTGAAGTGTATTGAAGGGTAGAGTTATTTAATTTGGCATTCCAAGAGTTTTTGAGCTTTATTTCAGCTCATTATTAGCTCATTTAGATGATCATATGTGACCATTCATCTAGACCTCTTTGGTACTATAAATATGTGTAATCAGCCTATTGAAAAGGACCTTTTGCTGAATTTATGCTATATTTGAGATTTGTGAGTTATCTAATTCTCCTTGTTCTTTTGGAACTGATCTGACTTATTAAGCATTACTTGTGGCGTCTATCCTTTCCTTGTTAAACGAAACTTATCACTTTTCTAAATGTGGCGTTCAACCTTACCTCTGGTTCCTATCTTGCATAGATAGCGGGTCAAGGTTTTTATCAAACTATCATTTATCATTTCTACCGACTTCAACCTAAGTGCTTGTCTAAGTTTAGGGTCAACAATCCAATATTGTTGGTTCTCTCTTAAGCCTTAGCCGAATTTAATTCTTTAATTCCATAATCCTTTTAAAAACCATTCCATTTGAGCCTATCTTTCATATTTTCAAGCCCCTTTTTGCCAACTGTTCAGATTTACTCAAATTCACAATTGGGCAACATTACGACTCGAATCATCATCAAAACAAGTTTGTATAAGAAATCAAAGACCACAACCCCCTCCAGGTTTTCAGCAACAACCTTATCGGCAGGAAAAGAAACCAAGCCTTGAAGAGATGTTGAAAGAATTTATTGCGGTGTCAGAGACTCGTTTTCAAAACCCCAAGACAGCCTTGAAAAATTAGCAAGTGTTAATTTATGGGCTCGAAAATCAAATTGGACAGCTTGTTAAATTAGTTTCAGAAAGGCAACAAGGTAGTTTGCCTAGTAACACCGAACCCAACCCAAAAGAGCATGTGAAAGCAGTTACCCTTAGAAGTGGGAAAGTATTAACTAAACTTGAAAAGAAGCTGGAACAAGAATCTGATACGAAAAAAGACGATAAGGTAAAACTCGAAGTAAGTAAATAATCGGTACTTAAGGGATATAAACAACCAATCCCATGTCCAGCAAAGTTGAAGAAAGACTGCATGAATGCACAATTCGGTAAATTTCTTAAACTTTTTAAACAGTTGCATATAAATTTACCTTTTGTTGAAGTTATTTCGCATATGCCTGCATATGCAAAATTTTTGAAGGAGCTTCTAACAAATAAAAGGAAGTTTGAAGAACTATTTACAGTGGAACTCAACGAGGAGTGTTCAACTATCCTTCAAAATAAACTATCAACCAAACTGAAAGATCCAAGAAGTTTTACTATTCCTTGTCTAATTGGTAGTTTAAATATGGAGAAGACATTAGCTGATTTAGGTGCTAGCATTAATTTGATGCCTAATAAAATATTAAAGCAGCTTGGTACTGGGGAACCAAAACCCACTAGGATGAGTATTCAATTAGTTGATAGATCTGTTAAATATCCTAGGTGTATTATTGAAGATGTGCTTGTAAAAGTAGATAAATTCATATTCCCTATTGATTTTGTTATGCTTGACATGGATGAGGGCGTTGAGGCGTCTTTAATTTTAGGTCGCCCATTT
This sequence comes from Gossypium anomalum, assembly GCA_025698475.1. Classification (NCBI taxonomy): domain Eukaryota; kingdom Viridiplantae; phylum Streptophyta; class Magnoliopsida; order Malvales; family Malvaceae; genus Gossypium; species Gossypium anomalum. Next base: position 56,133,692 of record CM046956.1, read on the forward strand.
TTAGCCACTGCTAGGGTTATCATTGATGTGGGTGACGGTAAACTTGTGCTTAGGGTAGGTGACGAAGAGATTATTTTTAAAATCTATGATGCCATGAGATTCTCTAGAGAACAAGATGATTCTTGTTATTTTATTGATTCTATTGATCATATTATTCAATATTATTTACAGGAAATTGTTCATAAAGACACGTTGGAACTGTGTGTTGTTTAAGGAGAGGAGGTAAACGACAATGATGCTGTGATAGCTAAGACAAAAGTTTATTTAGATTCTAATGAGTCTGATAAACCGTAATTTATACATATTATTCCATGTTTAACACATTTATGAATGATTTCTCCTTAGATTTGGTGAATTTGATGCTCCTAATCCTTTAGTTTCATGTTTTATACTTAGGTGAGCATAGGAGAGCAAAAACAACAAGAAACGGGCTGAAAACGGAGAAAATGGGCCAACATGGGAAATCAACACGGCCTGGACTTCCTCACACAGGTAGACCACACGGCCATGTCCATTTGGCAGAATCGACCACGGCCTGACGTAATCGCACACGGGTGTGTCCCTGTCAAACCCAAGTATAGTCCTGTTCGGAAAAGGCCATTCTTGAGGGCTTTTAGGCATTCTAAAGCCTATTTAAACACCCTAGAAGAGGATTAAAGGGAACACACAGAGTAAAAAGCAAGGAATTACTCGAAGAAAGCTGATTGATCCATCTTGAAAGTCAGATTCACCTCCAAGATTGAAGATCTCCCTTCAATTTCCTTCGGGGGTTTTTGGGTTTTCTTTATGTTTTTTTATCATTCTTCTGAGATGTTTTCTTTTATAGTTATGAACTAATCCCCTAAATACCTAAGGGGGATGAAACCTAAGACGAATCTTGTTAATATTTTCTGAACTGTATGATAAATACTTGATTTGTTCTTAATTATGACTTTAATTCTTGTTTGAATATTCCAGGATATTGATTTAAGTATTGATGTGCTTATTCGGAGGATGAATAGTCCCTGTCTAAGAGTAGATCATTCATAATTAAGCGGAGTTGCATGCAATCCTAGAGATAGGATGACATAAATCTGCTGGATTAGAGTCAAATCTAATAAAGGGAATCCATAGATCGAGTTAATGCAAAACTAGGGGTTTTAATTAGAAAGAGATTTCAATTAATCAACCTAAGGTTAGACGCTATTAGTCTTGATAGGGATAATAACATAACTTAGGGATTTTTACGGATCAAGTCAAGTGAATAAGTCATCTGGTTCAGAGTCAGTTAACAAGAGAAGTCTAGATGGATTCTTCTTTGTGTGTTGTCTAAAATCAATTAGTTTTCCACAAGTATTCTCCCCAATTTACTTTCTGTGCATTCTTAGATTAGTTAATTAGTTAGTTAAAACAACCTTCATTATTTTTAGGCTAGATAATAAAAAGAAAGTCAATACTAGTACTTTTAGTTCCTTTGGGTTTGACATTCGGTCTTGCTAAAACTATACTACTGTTCGATAGGTGCGCTTGTCTTCGTCGTGATAATAGTTAGTTCAAGTACGATCAATTATAAATTTTAAAACTTATTGCGAGTGACAATCAGCGTCTTTACTGAGACAGAAGAATTATGAGGCTCTATTGAAGAAACTCCTAAATTAGAACTAAAGCAATTACCAAATCACTTAGAATATGCATTTCTTAGAAATAATTCTACATTAACAGTGATTATTGCTTCAGATTTGCAACCGAATGATAAAGATGAGTTAGTTTAAGTATTGAAGGAGCATAAAAGAGCTATAGCTTGGAAGATTTCTGACATTAGAGGGATCAGTCCTTTTTTCACCCATAAAATTTTAATGGAGGATGAATACAAACCAAGTGTGCAAGCTCAAAGACGACTGAATCCTAATATGAAAAAAGTCGTTAAGGCTGAGGTAATTAAGCTTCTATATGCTAGAGTTATTTATCCTATTTCTGATAGTTCTTGGGTGAGTCCTGTGCAGGTTGTTCCTAAGAAGGGAGGCATGACTGTTATGGCTAACGAGAAAAATAAGTTGATCCCAACAAGAATAGTCACGGGATGGAGAGTTTGCATTGACTCTAGGAAGTTGAATGATGCCACAAGAAAAGATCACTTTCCTTTTCCATTCATTGATCAAATGTTGGAAAGATTATCTGGGCATACGTATTTTTGATTCCTAGATGGACTCTCTGGCTACTTCCAAATCCCAATAGCTCTCGAGGACCAAGAAAAAATGACATTTACATGTCCATATGGTAATTTGCTTACCGAAGAATGCCTTTTGGATTATGTAACGCTCCTGCTACTTTTCAGCAATGCATGTTGGCTATTTTTGATGAACTCGTGGAAGACACTATGGAGGTATTCATCGTCGGTATTTGGTAACTCTTTCCATATTTGTCTTAAAAACCTAAAACGAGTTCTAATGAGATGTGAGGAAACGAACCTTGTACTTAATTAGGAAAAATATCACTTCATGGTTCAAGAAAGGATTGTGCTAGGCTATAAATTTCTAGTAAAGGGATTGAGGTTGATAAAGCGAAAATAGAAACCATTGAAAAATTACCTCCCCCCAGTTCAGTTAAGGCTATTCGAAGCTTTTTAGGACATGCTGGGTTCTATAGAAGATTTATCAAAGAATTTTCTAAAATAGCTAAGCCCTTAACTAGTTTGCTAGAAAAGGATGTGCCTTTCGATTTTAGTCAGGAATGTTTAGAAGCATTTAATACTCTTAAAGATAAATTAATTAATGCTCGATTGTAGTTGCACCTGATTGGAACTTACCCTTTAAACTAATGTGTGATATGAGTGATTTTGTAGTAGGTGCAATTCTTGGACAGTGAAAAGACAAGCACTTTCAACCGATTTATTATGCTAGCAAGACATAGCTGCACAAGAAAATTACACTACTACAGAAAAAGAATTGCTAGCTGTGGTTTTTGCATTCGATAAATTTAGGTCATATTTAATATTATCTAAAGTTGTTGTTTACACAGACCATTCGACTCTTTGTTATCTCCTCACTAAATCAGATGCAAAACCTTAACTAATAAGATGAATTTTATTATTGCAGGAGTTCGATTTAGAAATCCAAGATCAGAAGGGAGCTGAAAATCTTGCAGCAGATCACCTGTCCAGGTTAGAGAATTCACATCTCAAGGAGCTTGATGAAAATGAGATAAATGACTCGTTTCCTAAAGAACAAATTTTGGCTATAACTGACTCTGAAGTCCCTTGGTTTGTGGATATTGCAAATTATCTAGCTACTAACATCCTTCTAAAAGGGTTGACACATCATCAAAAGAAGCGATTCTTTGCCGATGTGAAAAACTATTTTTGGGAGGATCCTTTTATTTTTCGTGTATATCCAGATCAAGTAATTCAGAGATGTGTTACAAAATCAAAAGCGAGTACAATCGTGGAACATTGCCACTCAGGACTGACAGGAGGACATTACAGTGGGACTAGGATAGCACATAAAGCACTTGAATCAGGTTTTTATTGGCCCACACTATTCAAGGACGCTAACAGGTATGTTACTTTTATCTCTAAATGTGATGAAATGCCTCAAACCTATATGCTTTCATGTGAAATGTTTGATGTTTGGGGCATTAATTTTATGGGCCTATTTCCTAGTTCGTTTGGTCATAAATATATCCTAGTAGCACTCGATTATATGTCAAAATGGGTAGAGGCTCAAGCTTTACCTACTAATGATGCTAGAGTGGTAGTTAGATTTCTTTAAAAGCTCATTTCTCGATTCGGAACACCTAGAACAATTATTAGTGATCGGGGTACGCATTTTTGTAACGCTCAATTTGATAAAGTTCTTAAGAAATATGGAGTGCATCATAGAACAACTACCCCTTATCACGGTCAAACTAGTGGACAAGTCGAAGTCACAAATCGAGAGCTTAAACGCATCCTAGAAAAAATCTTAGAATCAAATAGGAAGAATTGGGCGATGAAAGTAGATGACACTTTATGGGCATATAGAACTGCTTTTAAAACACCTATAGGAACATCTCCTTACAAACTTGTTTATGGGAAAAGTTGTCATTTACTATTTGAATTAGAGCACAAAGCATTTTGGGCTATAAAATTCTTAAACTATGATCTCAAACTTGCAGGTGAGAAGAGATTGATGCAATTGAATGAGTTAAATGAGTGGCGAGTGACTTCTTATGAGAACTCATGATTATATAAAAAAGTGACAAAGTGACGCCATGATGCTTGTTTGAAGCAGCCCAAACAATTTGTAGTAGGAGATCTTGTCCTTTTTTATAATTCAAAGCTCAAGTTGTTTCTCGAAAAGATGAAATCAAGATGGTCAGCTCCATTCGTATTACAAACCAATTACCCCAACAGTACGATAGAGGTAACTCATCCAGAATATGACACGTTCAAGGTAAACGGTCATCGACTTATACTTTATAATGGTGAGGATTCTAGAAATGATAGAGAGGAGCTTCAGCTCCGCATACCCTTGTAATCATGTGCACAAGGTAAGTCTAGCTTAGACTCTAAATAAGTGCTTCTCGGAAGGTAACCCGAGTGTTAACACTGCTAATTTCTTTATTTTCATTTCATAATATTTCTTTAAAATTAACTAAAAATTAAAAATACAGGTTTTTGACCCACACGGCCTAGACACATGGTCGTTTTCCTGGTTGTGTGGCCTAACAGGGGTGCGAAAATGAGTTACACGGCCTGACGACATGGCCATGTAAACCACACAGCCTAGACACACCGTGTGACCCACACGGCCTAGACACACGGGTGTTTCCTTGGCTGTGTGGATCCTGAGACTTAGTTTTTAAATTTTAAGTAAATTGACAGAGAGTTACACGGCTTGGCGACATGGCCGTGTAACCCACACGGCCTGGACACACGGGAGTGTCCTTGGCCGTATGGATCCTGGAGCTTAAATTCCCAAAAAATCGATAGAGACATGGTCGTGTGGACCACACGTCTTGGACACACGGGCTTGTCCTAGGCCGTGTGAAAACTGGAGCTTAATTTTTCAAATTTAAAACAAGTCAGTGAGTTACATGGGTAAGGCACATGGCCGTGTGTGCGGTTACACGAGCGTGTGGTAGGTTACACGGGCGTGAGAGAAGCGAAGGTGATTGAACACGGGCGTCCAGCACGGCCGTGTGAAGACTGGTCTAAAATTTTATAGTACACGGGCTATAAGAAAGACCACACAGGCTTGTGACACGGCCATGTGGCTCAACACGGGGCTTCACATGACCATGCCCCTTTTTAACCCCCAAACCCTAATTTTAATCCCTATTTTTGTCTTCTTCTTAAATTTTTCACCCCTATTCATCGTAGTCACTGATTGCCCCAAACCCACCCCTCTTCTCTAGCCATCGCACCGCCCCCCTCTCCCTCGACCAAGCTCCCCATCTGACAGCCATCCGCGTGCACCCTTCCCCTTCGGCCTTTCTCCCATTCTCCGTCTGAGACCAAACTCTCAAACCCCCCATCCAATTTCTTTCCTTTTTTGCTCTTTACCCCTCTCCCTCCCACTTTTTTCCACCCCACACCACCGTCGTCCGTACTCCCAACACCCACCCCCTCCTCCCTTCCCCTCTCCCTCATTCGGCCCCAAACCCCATCTGGCCTCCCTTTCCCTTCCCCTCCCTTCCTTTCCCCTTATTCACACACTCCCCACAGCACCCACGAGCCAACCCCATTCGGTCTCACTTCCCCTCTCCTCACTGTCTAGCCCCAATCGAAATTGCTCCCCGCACCACCATCGCCCTTCCCTCTAACCACCGCCTTACCACAGTTGGTTTCCCCCTTTACCCTTCACATTTATTATTATTATTATTATTATATTAGTTATTTTATGTTAGCTATTTATTGTTTATTATTTATTTCATTTCTTTATTATTATTATTATTTTATTTTCATTGTTTATTCTCATTAGTATTGTTACTCACTGCTTTGATTTCTATTTGGTCTTTTTGTCTTCATATTGAATTTGTTTCTTTATCTATTTATTTTTGCTTATTGCTTTTATTTCTAATATGATTGTTCTTTGCCATTTTTTTCTTTTTATTCGTAGTTACTATTGCTAGTATTTTTATTTTAAGTATAGCCTAATTTGTCTTTTAGTTCTGATTTATTTTTTGTTTGGATTCTTTTATTTATTACTCTTTCTTTAATCACTTTAATTCGTACTTAGAGTCACTATATGAATTTTGAATGCTTTGATTTCGAATATACTATTTTAGGAGTAAATTGTTCTTTAGGATTATTTGGATTTTATTTAAAAATGCATTCTTTATTGATACATTCTTTTACTTTTGTAGATACATCATGACAAACACCCTCGGGAAGACCAAGACTGCCATCCCCGCTTCGAAAAAGCAGAAGGGCCCCGGCGTGACCTCCTCTTCAAGAGCCTCTGCCGAGGCTCGCCATCCTTACCTCCATTTTGCAGTGGGTCCCCAAGAGGATCTATACTAGTTGCACCGAGTACGACCACTCGGTCTGGGCTGCTACATTGATTGGGCCGCGCTGGAGCAGGTTCAACTCGCTAATGACTTACGTGCCATTATTGCTACAGCTCTGTGAGATCAGTTTCTCGACATCATCTAGCCTATCTATACGAAGCTCACCTTGGAGCTTGGTGCTACATTTTTGGTCCAGCAAGTCATGACAGTCTATGATGAGCCAGGCACCATTACCTTTCGCCTAGGTGGGTTGGTGCCACACATGAGCATCCTAGAGTTTGGTGCTGCAATGGAACTTTACACAGAGGAGATCATGTCCGCCGAGAACTTCCTTCGGCTTCATCGGCATATACATCACTCGCCATTGCATTGTTGGACCAACCTGATAGCTACCCAGACACCTTACGACGTGAGTCGCTCAAAGGCGACTTCTCTCTCTCCAGCCCTACGATATATTCACGCACTCCTCGCTCACACCTTGACGAGATGGAGAAAGAGCACTGGAGTTGTTAGCACCCACGATGCTTACTTCTTATGGAGCATGGCCCATGGCCATATCATCGACTTGGTATACTTCATTGCTTTATCTTTCCGCCATCAGACTGACTGCCACAGGAGGGGCCCTATCTGTCTGGGCCCTCACATGACTCGCTTCGCTTGACACTTTGGTATTCTCGGCACACCGGAGTAGTCCTTGATACTTACACTTGTTGGCCAGATGTCCCTTCAGGGCATCTCGAGCATGATCCACATGAGGATGATCGAGTGGCGATGTGGAGTGGATCCTCCTCAGTACAAATTGTTTCATTCTGACATTCAGGATGACTTCGAGGACTTCACTGATGATGTTTCTCCTTACCATGAGGATCCATCTCAACCACCACCTTCGAGTCATAAACCTGTTCATTCTGCTGCTAGCTCCCAAGGAGTATCCTACGAGGAATTCACTAGTTTTTGTCAGTACAGTGCTAAGAGGTTCGACAGTATTGATGCGACATTGCAGCAATTTGTCAACATTTTCATATTTCTCCTCCAGCACCGACGACGCACGCGTTTGATGATGAGGACCGTTGAATCCATCTCATTTATGTTATTTTTATTTTTATCTTTATCTTTATTTTTATCTTATTTTTATTTTTATTTTTATTTTTATCTTTCTGTTTATTTTTATTTATTAAACTTCTTTTGCTTTTATAGTTTAAACTATCATTTTGTTTATTATGGTTGTTTCTTAACGAGTAACCCTTTAATCTTCTTCAGCATTGTGTTTATTTTCTTATCAGTTGCTCAGAATCTTGCACACACCTCTATTTATCTATAATTTCGCTTTTCACTAATATGAGAATTTCATCCAATATTCAGGGCAGTTTCAATTATCTCCCTCTCTTATGATATTTTGTTTCTACTGTGATTACTTTTGTTTGTACATTGAGGACAATGTACATCTTAAGTGTGGGAGGTTGTTTATATGATTATTAGAAAATCCCTGAATTATGTCTTGTGTTTAAGTAACTTTCTCATACTACTATTAGAATGAACTTCTATCAATTTATGATTTTCATTGATGTGTTTTAGATTAAATTTATAGGTATTTATGCATTTATTATTTAAACTTTAAGACATAAGAGAATCAAGCACGATAAGTCTATTTTCAGAATTAAAAATCTGTTAGGTTGTTTCCTAAATTTAAGTATTACTTTGAATTTTGAGATTTGCAAGATTGACATCAAAAACCATAATTTTTTGTGAGATTTTGAACCTTTAGAGCATACAGTTTTCTTGCTCACTTTATTATTGGTTATGAGTGTGTCAATACTGATTGGTTATTCTAAAACTTGCTTCGATTGTACATGTCGAGACCACACCTTTGATTTGATATACTGAGATGATAAAGGCACCTAGGTTTTAACCTGCTTATCCCATTAAAAGCTTACCTTCATAATTAACCCTTAGTGAACCCCTTTGAGCCTAACAAACCGTTTCTTGATTTACCCATTAATATTAACCCATAACTCATTTTTTGATTCATTGAGAATTTTTCCTATTTTATTGACTCCTTTTTTGTCGAGATTTGATTTGGTTAGTTGCCTAACTATGTTCTTTTGTTTCAATTGTTAAATTTTCTCTTATTTTCCATTGTTCTTGATCTAAAAAAAAGTAAAAAAAAAAATTATATATACATATATGTTGATTATTACTAGTTCTTTGGTTTGAGCTTAAGTAGTTAATTTCATATGCTGAGAAGAAACTCGTGTTATTCTTAAATAATTTCGATCGATGTAATTATTCAGTATTAGTTTATTTTTCTAGTTAGGTAATTTATCAATTCGATCTCTATTGTAGCCTTCTTTTTCAGCCTTTATCTACACCTTTAACCCAAGCCCCATTACAACCCTTTAAAGACCTTTTGATTTGTGTATCATCTGCTTTTATTGTGGTGGAGATTTGATTTTCATGCAAGCCTATGGTAATAACTTTTCATGTTTGACTTTTGAGTGCTTAATTTTTGAACCTTAAACACTTTAAGTGATTTGAGTGAATCTTTAGCGAAGATGTCAAATTTTGTCGGTTTTGAATTAAAGGAAATTATTTAGATAAGGGGAAATACAAATGTTTTCATGCTTTAAAAATGTGTGACTTGGATTGTTTGAATCTTTAGTGCTCTTTTAGTTGAATTATCAATGTGTGATCATTTGTGAATTATGACAAAACATTATTGATGAGAATTATGAATTGAGAAAGTTTAATTTTAATTGTGAGTTGATGATTTTGCTTGAGGACAAGCAGACGCTTAAGTGTGGGGATATTTGATAAACCATAAAAGTAACATATTTTAATCCCATGCTTAGCATGTTTTTGGATGATTTATTATTGAATTTAGTGAATTGGATACTCTAATACTTTAATTTCATGTTTCTATACTTAGGTGAGCATAGGGAAACAAAAGGAGCGGAAAACAGGCCAAAAAGGGACAAAACGGGCTGATTTAAAGATCCACACGGCCAAGACCATTTTCACACAGGCTGAGCACACGCCCGTGTGAGCCAACAGGCTGGCCACATGCCCATGTGGCAACCGGTGTTGATATCGCTCCCTATTTCCCAAACACGCAAAAAAAACCAATTTTTAGGGTTTCCGAGCATTCTAAAGTCTATAAATACATACTAGAAGAGGATCTAAAGGGGGCACGCAGAGGAGAACGCAGAAATTACTTGAAGAAACGCCGATGGACTCAACTCAGAAGCAGGATCTCCTTCAAGACTGAAGATCTCCATTCAATTTCTTTAGAAGTTTTTGGGTTTCTTTATGTTTTGTTGTTTTCCTATTTTTGAGATGTTTTCCTTTCCAAGTAAGAACTAAATTTCCTAAATACCTAGGGAAGATGAAACCTATGACAGATCTTATTATTTGATTTTTCTGGATTACATAATAAATATTTGTTCTTGATCTCAATTACGTTTACTTACCTTCATGTTTAATGTTTTTAGGATATTAATTCATGATTGATGTGCTTATTTAGTAGAGAAAAAGTCCCTATTTAATAATGGATCTGGCATAATTGAGTGGAGTTACATGCAATCCTAGAAATAGGACAACATAAATCTACCGAATTAGAGTCAAATCTAATAGGGGAATCCATAGATCGAGTTAATGAGACGATAAGGGTTTTAATTAGAAAGAGATTTTAATTAATCAACCTAGAGTCAGTTATTTTTACTCTTGAAAGAGATATTAATATAATTTAGGGATTTCTACGGATCAAGTCAAATGAATAAATCGTTTAACTCAGATTTAGAATAATAAGTGAAGTCTAGGTGGATTCTTTCCTGGGTATTATGTCACTCATAAGTTTTCTTCGATTATTTTCCCAATTCGCTCTTTGTCGCTTAGTAATTAGTTTAGTTAAAATTAGATTTTAAAACAATTCCTTCAATTTATAGGCTAGATAATAAAAGGATATAATTACTAGTACTTTTAGTCCTCGTGGATACAATATTCCAGACTCACCGTAGCTATACTACCATTCGATAGGTGCGCTTGCCTTTGTTGTATTTTAGTTACTTTGTGACGTCATCACTTTCCATATGTGTAATATTAGCGAAATGTGAAAATTTTCAATGTTAAAAATTGATGTTATTTTTCGAGACTCGAAAAGTTCGAAAAATAGCTTGTAGGACTAATCGTCTTGAATAGGTTCAAATGATGGTGGAAATCGCGAGCCGAAGCACTTGAATGTTTTAAGAAACCGGAGTTATAATCGAACTCGACCCTAGTAAATTTGAAAAACACTCAAACCTTGGTATAATGAAGTCGCCACACTTCAGGGTGGATAACGAAGTGATAAGATAGGGTTGAATGCCACAAACTCGAAGGAAGTTTGATAAGTTCAAATACATTCGGTTAAGAACCGAGAGAGAAACAATTCTCACAGAAATAAGTCTTTGTATTAGAATGGTCTAACCAAAAAGATCAAGTACATAACTATTTATAGAATCTTAAATGACTAATGGAATTCAACATCTAATGGTGTTCACACACACCATAAGCATTTTCATACTTAACATAAAGAGGTTCACACGAGTCACTAAAAATGGTTCTTGAACTTGGTAGATGCATGCATGGCCGAAATTAATGTTTTTCACCCCGCTTGGATGTGCATGAATACTTAACCCTTAAGAAAGTGTTGGTTCATCTTGAGCAATTAAAAGGCTTCTAAAATCCATGTACATGCATTAAGTTGAAAAGTTCTTCATGTACTTCGTTGAATGCCGAACTTATGGGGCACATTTCCCTTGATTCTTCATGGATTCTTCCTCACTAAGCAAGCTGAAAACATGAACTTGGCACACCATATGATGAGTAAAAAATGAATCAACCTTAAAAGCATGAATCTTGATCATTCTAAATGGTTCTTTGATGCATGCATTCGACAATGAATGGTTATCCTAAGCCCGTGTGGCTTGGGACACGCCCATGTCCTCAGCCCATGTAACTCTCTGACTATGACGTCATCAACCAAATAAGGTCACACGGCCAAGTCACATGCCCGTGTGCTAAGGCCGTGTGTCAAATTAAATTCCAAAAATTAAGTGCAGACTTCACACGGCCTGGGCACACGCCCATATCCTGAGGCCGTGTCTTTTACATGGCTTTGACACAAGGCCATGTCTCTACCCGTGTGTTTACTACTGGGCATACTGACTTGCATAATTAGGGTGTAGGGGACACACAGCCGAATCACACGCCCATAGGACAGACCGTGTGTCACACACGGCCTAGACACATGCCCATGTATCTGCCTGTGTGGAAAAATTTCAAGCTATTTTCCAAGCCATTTGCCACCCTTAAACATTTACGTACTCAATCCTACTTCATGGCATGCAACATGGCACATTTATTTACACAAGTATACACCATTATACTTCCATATGACATTCCACACCAATTTCATACTTAATCATCTTTATAATTCTTCTTTCAAGTTACTCAATTACACCATAGATATGGTCATATCCATTAGTCCTCATCCATCCATTAAATACATATGCTATTCATCTCGCATATCATCCACAAGCAACCAAACCACATCAACACATAAACACATTTGCATGCATGTATAAATGATTAGAGTTACAACCCAATAATCAATATGAGCCATCTCTCATGGCCATATACAAAATAATCATAATACCATCATGAGCCAACACATTTGGCTAATCAATATGACACATAACAAAAAGACCAAGTCACTATACATGTCATACTCAAAATAATAAGTCAAACTATACCCAATCCAATTGATAGTGTGATCGAGTCTTCGACGTTCCACGATCCCCGAGTTAGCTTGGCGACATTATAAAAAAAGGAAAGGAAAGGAGGGTAAGCTTTAAAGCTTAGTAAGTTCACATGCAAATAAAATGTAGCTTAAACAAGCATTAGTCATACATTTAACATAATGAACATAATTTTGCATTTTATCAAATCTCTTAAACTTTTTCTTTATATACATCTATATATATATTCATGCCACATGTTCATCATATCTCATGTTATTCTCATGAGTTCGATGTACATACCTATGCCCACTTGCACATAATAACTTACTTTCTCGTCTTCAACGTAATCATCAAGATTACTCATTGAACTTCCTTTAGAACTACTCGTTGAACACTCGGAATACTATCGGATACATCGAAACCTCACACCTAAGTGCCTTATATGTAGCCAATGCTACCTCACATCACATGTTGCTCGCTTTTGAGCTACTCACGGGTCTGCTCATATAGACTGTTAGGTATCTGCAACACATGCCAGACTACCCCACCACCGGTAGAATATATGAGACTAGTACCCGGATGCCAAAACATGTGTTATATATATCACGAACTCAGACCACAACTCAATGAGTTCGAGTTTCACATATATCATGAACTCAGACCACAACTCAATGAGTTCAGATCACATAGTTGCTAGTGACATGTCACTTGTATCCTATACTATTCCTATGGTTCAAACGGGATTCTTTGATACCACATTTCTGTCGAACTTGCTCGTATTGTCGATTTCAATACCCATAGTACCAATCACTTATTCATGGAATAATCAAAGCATAATTCATGATAAAATTTAGGTAATAAACACATGATACAACATCATATTAAATATTATACACTTACCATACATGCAATATTAAGGAATTTAAAGTATGATACATGTTGCATTATTTGCAAATGAACTTTCCTCGGTACAAAATTATAGAAACGAGCTTAATCCTCGTAAACTTTGTTTTTCCCTCGATCAAGACCCGAATCACGTTTTTCTTGATCTATAATGTCAAAATTAACTTGTTCAATACATACGTTGGTCAAATCGACCCATAACACATACTTTGGTAAAATTACCATTTACCCCTAACTTTTTAGTTATTTACAAATTGGTCCTTAGGCTCGCAAAATGAAATGCATGCATTTTTTTCGTTACCCAAGCCTAGCCGATTCATATTCTAACTCATATTAGCCCCTATTTCTCATTAAATCACATTTCTACGGCCCATTTCTTCATCTTTTACAAATAATTCCTTTTTAGGTGTTTTCACTAAAAATTACTTAGTAAAAGATGTTTATCACACATGAAACATTCATATTCCTCCATTAAACATCAAAATACATATATGTCACACATGGGTAAATTTTTGAACATGAACCCTAGCTTAAAATAATGGTAGAAATAGCTAGATCGGTTGATGACAACTTTAAAAATGTAAAAAAACATTAAAAATGGGGCTTGGGAGCACTTACAATTAAGCTTGAAAGATGAGCAAAACCTTTGCTATGGTTCCTTGAAAATTTCGGCTAAGGTGGGAGAATATGGACAAGTTTTTGCTTGATTTTCCCTTTTTATTCTTTTATTTCCTTTCTTTCAAAATTTTCCTATTCATGCCCATTTTTGTCCAAAATTTTAGAACATGGTCAAATTGCTATTAATGGACCTCTAATTAATGATCCAATGCAATTTCATGCTCAAAGCTTCTAGAACACAAGTTTTGCAACTTATTCAATTTAGTCCCTAACTTCAAATTGGATACTTAAAATTTCATCATGAAATTTTCATACAAACATGCATTCATATCATGAACCATCAAATAATCATAAAATAATTATTTTTACTTCCGATTTGTGGTCTCAAAACCAATGTTCTGACTAGACCCTAAATCGGGATGTTACAACTCTCCCCCCTTTAGGGATTTTCGTCCCCGAAAATATTACATTTGAAAAGGTTTGGGTATAGGTTTCTCATGGCCTCTTCGGGCTCCCATGTAGCCTCTTCAACCCCATGCCTTTGCCATAACACTTTCACTAAGCCAATGCTTTTATTTCTCAACTGTTTGACTTCTCGAGCCAAAATCTTAACCGGTTCCTCACCATAAGTCATATCCGGTCGAATCTCAAAATCTGTTGGTGTAATCACATGTGAAGAATCTGATCGATAATGGTGCAACATAGACACATGGAACACATCGTGAATCTTTTCCAACCCTAATGGTAAAGCCAACCGATAGGAAACAGGCCCTATTCTCTCGGTGATCTCATACGGCCCTATAAAACGAGGACTCAACTTGCCCTTCTTGCCAAATCTCAAAACCTTTTTCCATGGTGACACTTTCAAAAATACCTTATCATCGACTTGATACTCAATTTCTTTCCTTTTTAAATCTGCGTAGGATTTTTTTTCTATTCGAAGCGACTTTCAAGCAATCACGAATTATCTGCACTTTCTCTTTGGTTTCTTTGACTAAGTCAACCCTGTGAATCTAATTTTCTCTGAGTTCAGTCTAATACAGAGGTGTTCGGCACTTACACCCATATAATGCCTCATAAGGCGCTATTTTCAAACTCGACTGATAATTGTTATTATAAGAAAACTCCACCAACGGTAAGTACTTTTCCCAATTACCTTGGAATTCCAATACACAACATTGGAGAATGTCTTCCAAGATCTAAATTACTAGCTCAGACTGACCGTTAGTTTGCAGATGAAAAGCAGTGCTGAAATTCAGATCTGTACCCAAAGCTTCTTGTAACTTTTTCCAAAACCGTGAAGTGAACCTTAGATCTCTATCCGATATAATCGATATAGGTACTCCATGAAGTCTAACAATTTTACCAATGTACAATTCAGCTAACTTATTGAGTGAGTAATCAGTACGTACCGAGATAAAATGAGCTGGCTTCGTAAGCCGATCAACTACAACCCAAACAGTGTCTTTCCTTCTCGGAGTTAAAGGTAAACCTGTTACATAATCTATAGTAATTCGGTCTCATTTCCACTCGGGAACCATGATAGGCTGGAGCAAACCCGAAGGTACTTGGTGTTCAGCCTTTACTTGCTGACAAACTAAGCATTTCAATACAAACTCTGAGATATCCTTTTTCATACCATTCCACCAATACATTTTCTTCAAATCATTATACATTTTTGTGCTGCCCGGGTGAACTGACAGACAACCGTTGTGTGCCTCATGTAAAATATTCTGAATCAACTCAGTGTCCTTCGGAACACAAATCCTACCATAGAATCTCAAACAACCATCGAAGTCACTCAGAAAATTCGGTTCACTGCTGGACTCACACTGAATTTTCTTAGCTTGTAGCTCTTTATCAACTTTTTGAGCAACACAAATCTGTTGAAGAAAAGTCGGTCTAGCTCTCAACTCGACTAGAATCAAACCATCATCGGAAAAAGTTAGCTATGTATTCATAGCCCTCAAGACAAATAACAACTTCCTACTCAAGGTGTCGATGACCACATTCGCCTTACCCGGATGGTAATCAATCACAAGTTCATAATCCTTTAACAGTTCCAACCATCTTCGTTGCCGTATGTTCAAGTCTTTTTGAGTTATTAAGTACTTAAGACTTTTATGATCGGTATAGACATGACATTTCTCACCAAATAAATGATGTCGCCAAATTTTCAAAGCAAACACTATGGCGGCCAACTCTAAGTCGTGTGTCGGATAGTTCTTCTCGTGAGGCTTTAACTGTCTCGAAGCATAAGCTACGACTTTACCCTGTTGCATAAGTACACATCCCAAGCCATTTAAGAAAGCATCACTATAAATCATAAATTCTTTACCTGACTCAGGTTATACCAGAACCAGTGCTTTAGTCAATAACATCTTCAATCTCTCAAAGCTTTGCTGACATTCTTTCGACCACTCGTGTAACACCCCTTACCCGTATCTAATGCCGGGATAGGGTTCGAGGCGTCACCGGACTTAAACGTACACCATTTCATAAAATCGAGCCATAAAATTTCATTCGTATCAAAACTTTTGATACAAATGCATAATGCCCCTCACACGAGCTACCGAGGCTCTAAACATGCAATAAAGGCTGTTTGGGACTAAACTGAGAACTTTGGAAAGTTTTGGAAAAACTTAGAAAAATTCTTAGGAATCAGGGTCACACGCCCGTGTGGACACAGGGACACGCCCGTGTCCTCAGGCCATGTAACTCTCTATTTATGACATCAGCAAAACAAATTGAACCACACGGCCAGGCCATACGCCCGTGTGCTAGGCCGTGTCCTCCATACGGCTGAGACACATGGCCGTGTCTCTGCCCGTGTGGCTAGCACTTAGGCTATTTTCCAAGCCTTTTTGTTGCCTTAATCTTTCACAAACTTAACCACTTTAAAGACACATATCATAACATCATTTTAATGATTTAGCATGCCTCACTAGGGCATGTTTTCAACAACCAACCACAACATATTAGCCAATAATTAATCTCTACTTATTCAACGAATTTCCATGTTCAATCATTATCAACTTAATGCTAATTTACGCATTTATTCCATAGCCATAACCACCTCGAATGGTTCTAAGGCATTCTCATGCACATATGTTATACTATTCATTCATAGTAAACAATTATAATCACATCGTAAGGCATTAACAAATAGTAAGGATAATTAGGCTTATAAGCCAAAACATTATAAGCCACATCCCATGGCTATATACAATGAATCAACAAAAGCCAATACATTTGGCTACTCATGGTAACATCCAACATAACAACTAAGTCTTTATACATGCCACTCATCTATAAAAGCTTAATATATATATATAAGTCGACACTTCCCAAATGATGACTAGATAGCGTGATGCTACCTCCGACGATTTCTAACCTCGAGCTAACCTAAAAACACTAAAGAAATTGAGAGGAAGGAGTAATCTTAAAGCTTAGTAAGTCCATATGAAAATAATAAGCAATATGCCAACATACTTCTCAAGGTAATACAACCATAATTACACTTTTACTTATATTCTGGTCATGCCATTTTATCGAGTCATAGTTACAAAATTATTTATATCTGGAGCTAAGGAACTCCAAATTAATATCTTTTAATTTTCCTTGAAACTAGACTCACATATCTTTTTACCATAAAATTTTCAAAATTTTTTGTCTAGCCAATAAGTACATTTTATTCTTTAAATTTACCCCTTTTTTGCTGTCTAACAGTTCCGACCCCTCTTCACTAAAAATTAATTATCTCATAATACAGGACTCGGATGATGTTTCTGTCTATTTCTCTTGAAAATAGACTCATTAAGAATTCTAAGAATATCAATTATAATGCATAAACATTTTTTTACAATTTTCAATGATTTTATAAAATCATAACAAGGGATTTCAAAATCGTTCTGACTCTGTTTCACACAAATTCAAATATCTCATAGTATGAAATTCCTTTGCTTACACTGTTTACTTTATAAGAAACTAGACTTGATTAGCTTTAATTCCATATTTCATTAAATCTTTAACCATTTTTCCACTATTTTTGGTATATTTTCCAAGTTGGACTACTACAGTTGTCCCAAAACTATTTAGTGTAAAATAATGGTAACTAAGCTTCTAACACCTTTACAAACCATTTTAAACATCATGATAAAATTACATATTGGTACATCATAAGCATAGAACCATAGTCATAAGGTCATCAATATTTCATTCTCATAAGCATAGCTTACTTACTTGTATCCTTACCAAAGATGCATCATTTCATGATCGTAATAGTATTTGAGCTTCGAGTACATACTTGTACATTTTCAACATGCTCATATACTTACCTTTTCACTTTCATCACAATTTTTGAACTACCCATTGAACCACTTGGAATACTATAGGATATTCAATAGGCCTCAAACATAGGGTAAGATGCCGACGCCATGTCCCGGACATGGTCTTACACTGGCTCACACGTCAAAGTCGATGCCATGTCCCAGACATGGTCTTACACTAACTCTCATATATCGAGGCTGATTCCATATCCCAAACACGGTCTTACACTGGCTATCATCCATCGATGCCGATGCCATGTCCCAGACATGGTTTTACACTGACACATATCAAGCCGATGCCATGTCCTAAACATGGTCTTACACTAGCTTTCATATCTCGAGGCCGATGCCATGTCCCAGACATGGTCTTACACTGGCTCTCATAATGTGGCCCATGGTCTTACACTGGCTCTCATAATGTGGCCGATGCATGTCCCAGACATGTCTTACACTAGCACACATGTCACCCAAATATCATGGCATTAATATCCAATCTATTCTCAAGGTTCAACCGGGAGTTTATCATGTTAAGTCTCATCATACATTCCTCATAGCCACATTCAAACATGTCATGAAAAATTAACCATTCAGTGCATAACAACGATAAATCTGTAATATTTATGCACAACTTACTCATTTCAATGAAATATCATATTCCATCAAATTTCCAATGCATTGAATCATCACATAAATGTTATTAACCTTTGGCATCACTTTCTTATATACAATATCATCAACATAAAATTCAATACAATCATAGCAAGATAGATTTCAAGTATAGTAACAATAACATGGATATCATGCTTATTTAATCACAAGGACTTACCTCGAATGCAATTTCGGCTAATTACGTCATTTTAGTCCATAACCTCGTACTTTTCAATTTAAGCTCGAATCTCGATTTCTTGATCTAAAATGATGAAATTCACTACTTTAATCATCACATTAACCAATACGTTCCATAATTTATACTTTGGCAAAATGACCATTTTGCCCCTAAACTTTCACAAAAATTATGATTTTACCGCTAGGCTCGTAAATCAATTTTTATCGGATTTCTTTATTAATCGAGCCTAGCTGAATTTATTTTAGGCTTATAGCAGCCCACAATTTCATTCATTTCACACATTTATCACCTTTTTATCAACCTTTACAAAATGGTCCATTTAGGTGTTTTTCATGAAAATCCTTTCACAAAAGTTATTTATTACACAACCATGACTTATTTTCTTCCATAAAAATTCAGCAAACAACATAAATATTCACATGGCAAAACCCTAGACTTTCAACCATTTTGCAAAATAATCCCCCCATTAGCTAGATTAAGCTGCAAGGGTTCCAAAAATACAAATTAAAATCATCAAAAATGACCATCAAAATCACTTACTTGCAAGGGAACTAAGTGACTGAAAATTTAAGCTCTCAAAACCCCCATGTTTGCTACCATTTTCGGTGGAAGAAGAAGAAGAAATGAAAAAGATGACAAATTTTTCTTTATTACCAAAACAAGTCACCTAATGCCACCAAATGTTGACTTTTCAAATTTCTTGTCCCTTATGGCCGGCCATCACTCCCCAAGTGGCCTATTTGTATTTTAAAGACCTCTAAATTGGGTTCTTTAGCTATTTAACATATTTGGGTAGCAAAACAAATTTTTTTCCCTTTATGTGATTTAGTCCTTTTTCGCAATTAAGCTCACAAATGCTAAATTAATTTACCAAAATTTTCATGCACTCATATAATCATGCTATAACACAAAAAATAATATTAAAATAATTTCTTGACCTCGAATTTGTGGTTTCGAAACCACTGTTCTGACTAAGCCTTATTTCGGGATGTTACAACTCGAACTTAATATCCTTTTGAAGCAACCTCGCCATAGGAGTGGCAATCATAGAAAATCCTTTAACAAACCGTTGGTAGTAATCGGCTAAGCCCAAAAAGCTTCTAACCTCAGATACATTCCTTGGTGGTTTCCATTCAACAATAGTAGAAACTTTACTCGGGTCAACTTTAATACCCTCACCCGAAATAATGTGGCCCAGGAATCCAACTTTTCGAAGCCAAAACTCGCTTTTACTAAACTTGGCATACAACTACTTATCTCTCAAAGTTTGCAAAATTGTTCTCAAGTGCTCGGCATGCTCTGTCTCATCTTTTGAATAAATCAAAATATCGTCAATAAACACGACAACAAACTTATCCAAATATGGTCAAAATATTCGGTTCATTAAACCTATAAACACAGTAGGTGCGTTTGTCAACCCAAATGGCATAACAAGAAATTCATAATGGCCATACCTCGTTCTAAAAGTAGTTTTGGGCACATCCGGCTCTTTAACTCGCAACTGATAGTAGCCAGACCTCAAATCTATTTTAGAAAACCATGTCGCTCCTTTCAATTGGTCAAACAAGTCATCAATCCTTGGCAAGGGATACTTGTTCTTAATTGTTACCTTATTGAGCTGTCAGTAACCTATACACAACCTCATAGATCTGTCTTTCTTTTTCACGAATAATACCGGAGCAACCCACGGGGAAGAGCTCGGTCTCACAAATCGCTTGTCGGTCAATTCTTGCAACTGTGACTTCAGTTCTTTCAATTCAGTCGGGGCCATCCTATATGGAGCAATCGAGATAGGTGTTGTACCAGGGACTAATTCAATACCAAACTCAACTTCCCTAACGGGAGGTAATCCAGATAGTTTTTTTGGGAACACATTCGGGTACTCACATACAATAGGCACTGATTCAATCTTCAATTTAGACTCTTTCATATTCAACACATAAGCCAAATAAGCCTCACATACTTTTCTCATAAATTTCTGAGCAAACATCGAAGAAATCACATTTGGCAACCTATTTGACTCATCTGATTCAACCCGAAGAATTTCATATTTTCACATTTTAATTTAATAACTTTCTGTCTACAATTAACTACAGCATCATGATGCGTCAACCAATCCATACCCAAAATAACATCAAATTCATCAAACAGCAACAATATTAAGTCAGCCGAAAAACAATGACCTCTAATCGTCAAGGGACATTTCTTGCATACCTTATCAACTAAAACATGTTTGCCTAACGGGTTTGACACTTTAATCATAAATTTCGTAAAATCAACATGCATATTCATGCTAGATACCAATTTCATGCACACATACGAATGAGTAGAACCAGGGTCAATCAAAGCAATAACAGTAGCATCATAAAGAGAAAAAATACCAGTGATCACATCGGGAGAAGATATGTCTTCGTGCGCACATGTGGCATAGGCCCTAGCTGGAGCTCTCACTTCAGATCTCACCGCTGTATCCCTTGTTACATTTTTGCCACTAGCCCCATTACTAGCATTTCTCTAGGGTCTCCCTTTTATAGCCGTACTACCCGGTCTTGTACTCTGAAATTTTTCCTTCTCGACCATCTTAGGACAGTCCTTGATATAGTGGTCTTGAGAACCACATTGGAAACAAGATCCATCACTCACCCTACACTTACCAAAATGACCTTTACCACATTGTTGGCACTCGGGTCTAGAAGGTCTAGCATTACCCACACTAGCCACAGATGTAGTATGAGATTTAAAACTCGAATTCTGCTTCTTATGATATTTATACGAATGCCCAGCCGAAACATGAGAACGAGAATACATATCTCTGGATTTCTTAGACTGAGATGGAAATGACTTGCTCGTCAGTCTCTTCCTTATATCTCTAGCCTCAGCCTCGATCTTTCTCTTTTCCTTGATTAGTTTCTTGGCTTTACAAGCCCGATCAACAAGTACCACAAATTCTTTCAATTCGAGAATACACACAAACACTCTGATATCCTCATTACGTCCATCTTCAAACCTTCTACACATTTTCGCCTCGGAGGATATACACCCCCGAGCATATTTGCTTAGCCGGACAAACTCTCTTTCATACTCAATAACTGACATGCGACCTTGCCTCAAGTCAAGAAATTCTTTACGCTTTTGATCGATGAAGCGTTCACTGATGTACTTCTTTCAAAATTCTTCTTGGAAGAATTCCCACGTGAATCTCTCTTGAGGTACCACCGATGCTAGCGTCTTCCACCAATGGTACGCTAAGTCTCCCAGTAAAGATATAGCTCACTTCAAACACTCCTCTGGTGTGCAAAATATTTCATCGAATACTTAAATAGAATTTTTGAGCCAAAATTTTGCTTTCTAGGGGTCATCACCTGTATTAGCCCTAAATTCGTCAGCTCCTTGCTTTCTAATTTTATCAACCAAGGTTCTGTGAAACCTCATAAAATCCATACCTTGAGGCACCTGGGGTACGGGTTGAGGATTAGGAGGGGGTGGAGGAGGTTGAGCGTTCGGGTCCGTGCGAACGAACTTTGTATACTAGGCATCCATCATATAGAAAAAGGATTTATTGCCTCCTTCTCCTCTACTAACAGTTATGGGTCTACTATTAGACGGCACTGCTCTTTCAGCGGGAGCAGGTGCGTTACTCTCAACATCATCCGCCATAGCTCTATCGGGATCCATTACTATATGAAAACAAAATTTAAAAGGTCAGGAGTCGTCACACTATCACAATTTACTTATGGCATCTATTGCTAAACTCGTACACACGCTATGTTAGTCCAAGAATTGACTAAATCGTAGCACTAATACAACTAAATGTAACACCTCATTACCGGACTTAAACATACACATTCATACAAAACCAGGCCATAAATTTCCAACCCAATTTAAAATTTTTCAATCACATGTAAATTGTCCCTTATAAGAGCCTACGAGGCCCAAAACATACATCGAAAGTGGTTCAGGACTAAACAGAGAACTTTCAGAACTTCGGGTTAACTTAGAAAATTTTCATGTTTTGAAGAGTCACACGCCCGTGTGGGTAGGTCGTGTGGTCACACACGCCCGTGTGGCTTGGGACACGCCCATGTCCTCAGCCCGTGTAACTTTCTGACTATGACATCATCAACCAAATAAGGTCACACGGCCAAGTCACATGCCCGTGTGCTGAGGCCGTGTGTCGAATTAAATTCCAAAAATTAAGTGTAGACTTCACACGGCCTGGGCACACGCCCATGTCCTGAGGCCGTGTCCTTTATATGGCTTTGACACAAGGCCATGTCTCTACCCGTGTGTTTACTATTGGGCATACTGACTTGCATTATTAGGGTGTAGGGGATACACAGCCGAATCACACGCCCATAGGGCAGACCGTGTGTCACATACGGCCTAGACACATGCCCATGTATCTGCCTGTGTGGACAAATTTCAGGCTATTTTCCAAGCCATTTGCCACCTTTAAACATTTACGTACTCAATCCTACTTCATGGCATGCAACATGGCACATTTATTCACACAAGTATACACCATTATACTTCCATATGACATTCTACACCAATTTATTACTTAATCATCTTTATAATTCTTCTTTCAAGTTACTCAATTACACCATAGATATGGTCATATCCATTAGTCCTCATCCATCCATTAAACACATATGCTATTCATCTCACATATCATCCACAAGCAACCAAACCACATCAACACATAAACACATTTGCATACATGCATAAATGATTAGAGTTACAACCTAATAATCAATATGAGCCATCTCTCATGGCCATATACAAAATAATCATAATACCATCATGAGCCAACATATTTGGCTAATCAATATGACACATAACAAAAAGACCAAGTCCCTATACATGCCATACTCAAAATTATAAGTCTAACTATACCCAATCCAACTGATAGTGTGATCAAGTCTCCGACATTCCACGATCCCCGAGTTAGCTTGGTGACACTATAAGAACATAATTTTGCAGTTTATCAAATCTCTTAAACTTATTCTTCATATACATCTATATATATATATATTCATACCACATGTTCATCATATCTCAAGTTATTCTCGTGAGTTCGATGTACATACCTGTGCCCACTTGCACATAATAACTTACTTTCTCGTCTTCAACGTAATTATCAATATTACTCATTGAACTTCCTTTAGAACTACCTGTTGAACACTTGGAATACTATTAGAAACATCGGAATCTCTCACCTAAGTGCCTTATATGTAGCCAATGCTACAGCACATCACATGTTGCTCGCTTTCGAGCTACTCACGAGTCTGCTCATATAAACTGTCAGGTATCCGCAACATATGCCGGACTACCTCGCCACCGGTAGAATATATGAGACCAGTACCCGGATGCTAAAACATGTGCCATATATATCATGAACTCAGACCACAACTCAATGAGTTCAAATCACATAGTTGCTAGTGACATGTCACTTGTATCCTAAACTATTCCTAAGGTTCAAATGGGATTCTTTGATACCACATATCTGTCGAACTTGCTCGTAACGTCAATTTCAAAACCCACAATACCAATTACTTCTTCATGGAATAATCAAAGCATAATTCATGATAAAATTTAGGTAATAAAAAAAATGATACAACATCATATTAAATATGTATCCCCTTACCATACATGCAATATTAAGGCATTTAAAGTATGATACATGTTGCATTATTTACAAATGAACTTACCTCGGTACAAAATGATAGAAACGAGTCAAATTCTCGTAAGCTTTGATTTTCCCTCGATCAAGACTCGGATATGTTTTTCTTGATCTATAATGCAAAAATTAACCTGTTCATTACATACATTGGTCAAATCAACCCATAACACATAATTTGGTAAATTTACTATTTTACCCCTAACTTTTCACTTATTTACAAATTGGTCCCTAGGCTTACAAAATGAAATGCATGCATTTTCTTAGTTACCCAAGCCTAGCCGATTTATATTCTAACTCATACCAACCCTTATTTCTCATTAAATCACATTTCTACTACCCATTTCTTCATCTTTTACAAATAAGTCATTTTAGGTGTTTTCAGTGAAAATTACTTAGTAAAAGATGTTTATCACACATCAAACGTTCATATCCCTCCATTAAACATCAAATACATGTATGTCACACATGGGTAATTTTTTTAACATGAACCCTAGCTTAAAAATATGGTAGAAATAGCTAGATCGGTTGATGACAACTTTAAAAATGTAAAGAACATTAAAAACGGGGCTTGGGACTTACAATTGAGCTTAAAGGATGATCAAAACCCTAGCTATGGCTCCTTGAAAATTTCAGCTAAGGTGAGAGAAGATGGACAAGGTTTTTTCTTGATTTTTCCTTTTTTATTCTTTTATTTACTAAATGACCAAAATGCCCTTAAGACCTTTCTTTCAAAATTTTCGTACTCATGCCCATTTTTGTCCAAAATTTTAGAACTTGGTCAAATTTCTATTTAAGGACCTCTAATTAATGATCCAATGCAATTTCATGCTCAAAGCTTCTAGAACACAAGTTTTGCAACTTATTCAATTTAGTCACTAACTTCAAATTAGAAACTTTAGGCATAAAATTTCATCAAGAAATTTTCACACAAACATGCGTTAATATCATGAACCATCAAATAATCAAAAAATAATTATTTTTAATTTGGGTTTATGGTCTTAAAACCACTATTCTGACTAGACCCTAAATTAAGATGTTACTGATCCACTTTGATAGCCCTCCACCTCATACAATTTTTGCAAGTCCACATAGTATGAACAACTTTGGGAAATGATAATATTATCTACAACATTCTATATTGCTATACAAAGCTAGCTTGATTAGGTACAATGAGTTTGGGTATTACTTTCATTTGTCTATTCACAATCACCTTGGTGACAACTTTGTGAAGAACAATGTTGTAAAAATGGAACTTAAAAACAAGAGGATGTTGCTTGAGGCATGACTAGAATTTTCCTTAAGGATATTCTGTGGATTCACGTCTCCCTCAAAATTCAACAAGCATTGTTTTTAATTAAAGGAAAATAGGGAACATGAAGAATTTATTAATTAAATACTTAACTAAATGAAGGAGAAAGAGGAAGCTTGGAAAGCAAATAGTGTAGAAAGAGGAGAGGAGAGGTTCACAACTTTAGTGATTTGAATGTGTTAAAAATAATCAACTAAATACTCAACTAGAAAAGGAAGGAGGAAGAAGCTTGGAAAGTAGAGAGTGTCAAAAAATAAGAGAAGTGATTCACAACTTCAGTGATTTGGAAGCGCAATCAAATACCATGCATGCTTAAAATAGAAAATTATGAATGTAAATCTGATTCTAATTCTACTGAGAAAGTTAAGGAGTTTCGAATAACCTTGTTTGACTAAAATGGTAAATTAAAAATTATAAAAATAAACTAAACTTGAAAAGCAAACCCAAACTTGAGCCTAGTATCATGCATATGGGGAATCTGCCTATTTAAATTAAGCTGCGGGCTCAGTTCTCGTGCGTGTATGGCCATCTTTTATTTGGGTTCTTATAGGCCCTATTTTGTTGGGATCTAATGCCCTTAGTGTAGAGATACCATCTATGTACTTGTAATTTTTCAAACAAATTAGTTTAATAAAATTTCCATTGTTATCATTAATATATTTTGAATAATGTCCTCACTGATTTTTGCACGCAAAGCAAAATGAAAGATAATATTATCTCATTGATTATCTAATGTTTAACTAATACTAGGCTGCATAATGTGGTCAAATCATAATGCGAGAATACAACTTATATTAGTAGATAATCTAAATGGTCTTTAATCTAATCAAATTGAGCAAATTGATTAAAATACTATTATGTCGTCTATTAAATCTAATTGAGGAGATACCTTGCATTAGGTATCGAAGCAGATGATTCCCAAAAGATAGAGAAATAGATGTGACTGATTAGATTGATAATACATCGGATAGGACTCAAGTAGAATAAATCCTAGATCTGTTTATGGAATTATTCACTTGTGACGTTCATAATGAAACTCACCTCAATCTAGAGTAATTGACGGACCGTGTGTGCATAAGTCGCATACTTTGATGTATTAAAAGTCTGAGTTCAATTGGTAATAGAGCCAAAAGTGTTGGGATCTAGTGCCCTTCATGTAGTGATTTCGTCTATGTACTTATAATTTTTTGAACAAATTGGTATAACAAAATATCAATCAAAATAATTAATATCTTTTTTATAGTATCCTCAATGGTTTTTGCATGTGAAACAAAATGAAAGTAAATATTGGTTCATTGATTATATAACATTTAATCTAATATTAAGCAACATTTTGTGGTTGGATTGTAATGCAAAAAACTTGTACTAGTAGACAATTTAAACATGTCCTTAGTCTAATTAGAATTGAAAAAATTGATTGAAAGACTAATATGTCATTTATCAACTCCAAATGGGGAGATACCTTGTCTTGGGTATCGAAAGGGATGAATTCTAGAATATAGAGGTATAGATGTGGTTGATTAGAGTGACAGTACATCGACTTGACCCAAATAGAATAGATCCTAAATCTGTTTATGAATTTATTCACTTGTGATGTTCATAATGTGGCATACCTTAATCTTGAATGGATGATGGACTATGTATGTGTGACTCATATACTTTGATGTAAATGAAAGCCTCAGTTTAAATAGATAAGGAACCAAAAGGTAGTGCATTGGGTATACAACTTCTACATGACGTAGAATCATTCCAAAATAGTGGAATTCATAGCCCAAAAAGGGTAAATGATATCCTCTCATTGGCATTACATGTAATGGCCTAAATCAGGACCCCGTGTTTGAAAATCGAGGCGATAAGAATTT
Source organism: Gossypium anomalum (assembly GCA_025698475.1). Lineage (NCBI taxonomy): Eukaryota > Viridiplantae > Streptophyta > Magnoliopsida > Malvales > Malvaceae > Gossypium > Gossypium anomalum. Next base: position 56,161,487 of record CM046956.1, read on the forward strand.
TTGTTACATATTTATGGAGTTATAGTAGAAATAAATTGAAATTTTGAATAGGTAAGTTTATTGAATTAGTGATTAATTAAGGTGCAGGGACTAACTTTCAAAAGTAGTAAAAGTTCAATTGATAGTGAATCTTTAACAAGAGTTTGGTCAAGGGGCTTATGTGGTAATTAAACCACTATAATTTTGATAGTGGACGGTGATGGCTAGTGGGTAATGTTTTAAATTATAAGGTTTTATTAAATAAAATTTTAATAAGTAAATAACTTAAGGTATATGCTAGTATAATGGAAAGAAAGAGAAATTATTTTCCTCTTCTTCGTCTTCATGTAAGAACCGAAAACACCTTAGAAGAGTTAAGGCATTCGACCTTCAAAGGTTTCAAATTTTTAAAGCTTCAATTGGTTAGTTCAAGTTAGTCCTTTTCTAGTAATTTTTATGTTTTTAGAATCCTAAGAGCTTAAGCTAGTAGACCCATGTGTTAATTTTTAAAACTGTTGAAGTTTTAGAATGATACCATTGTTTAATCTTTAAATTTCTAGATACCAAATGGATAGATTTTAAGCTTAGATTTCAAGAAGGGCTAAATTGTGAAATGAATTGATAGTTTTCTTCAATAGGGATGGAAATGAACAAATTCTAAAATCTGTGGTAAAAATGAGAATTGAAGGTCTTAAAGGACTCTAGTGAAATCAACTTACAAATTAGAGTTATAGATTCAAAGTTATGTTAGTCTCAATTTTAGGGACTAAATTGAATAAAATACAACATCGTTTAAATTAGTAATTGAATGTGAATTTGTTTATATATTGATGATTTTGTAATAGTCCATTTTTAAGGTGAATCAGAACAGTGGTTTCGGGACCACAATCCAAAGTCAAAATATTTATTTTAATATTTATATCATGATATTAGAGTTGTGTGAAATTTTCATAAAGAAATTTTATCGTTTAAGTGGTTAATTCAGTAAAAAGGACTAAATTGTGTAAAGCGTAAAAGTTGCCTTCTATAAGCTAAAGGTGGCAAATAGCTATAAAACTTAAATATAGAGGTCCTTATGTGGCAAATAGCCGATTTATGAGATAGTGGATGATAGTGGAGTGGCAGTTGGTGTAATTACTAATGTTTTTAAAGAGTAAATAGGTAACTAGGTAATTAAAGTTAATAATAAATAAAATAAAAGCCAAAATCATGTCATTTTCCTTCATCTTCCATCGAATATAGATAAAATAAATAGCCATGGAACCATTATAGGGTTCGGCCCTTTTTGTTTTTAATTGAGGTATGTTTTGAACTCGATTTTTGATGATTTTTATGTTTTTTGTGATCGTTGTTTCGTGTCTAGCTAGTCCGTATCCTAATTTTTGAATCTGTTGATGAATTTGTGAGTTGCCATTGATGATAGCTTGATGTTTTTGAGTGTTGATGATGGAAAATGAATAATTGTTGATAGATTAATATGTTTTGTTAAGTGATTTTTGGTAAAAATGTCCAATAAGGATTAAATTGTGAAAAGTGTAAATTGAGGGGTTGAAATGTGAAATAAATTGAAAATATGGTTGAGAGTAATATATAGAAAATTCGGCTATCTTGGGTTTGTGTTTAATTTCATGAAATAGTGATTTTATGTGATAAGGACTAAATTGCAAAATGTGGAATAATAGGGGTAAAAGTGTAAATTTGCCAAAATGCGTAAATTGTGTTAAATTGAATGAATTAATGATTAAATAAGTAAATTTTGTTATTATATAGATTGAGAAAAATGAGATTCGGATCTAGAACGGGAGAAAACAAAGTATCGGACTAATCCATTCGTTTTGTCGTTTTAACGATCGAGGTAAGTTTGTATGCTAATAAATGTACTTAAATTATGTTATAAATTCTTATTTATTATTGAACTGAATTGAATGCTAAATGGTCATGATTATGAGCCAAAAACGACAGAGTTACAATGTCCGAAAGTCCCGTACGAACCTTAGGAATAGTATAGGATACAAATGTCATGACATTAGGTTACCGAGATGTGATTACAAGTAAGACCATGTCTGGGATATTGGTGTTGTATTGTGATTACGCGTAAGACCATGTATGGGACATTGGTGTTGTATTGTGGTTACGTGTAAGACTATGCCTGGGATATTGGCGTCGTTAATCAATTTCGTGTAAGACCCTGTCTGGGACAGTGGCACCGATATATGATAACATGTAAGGCCATATATGGGATATGGCATTGTACGAGCTATATGTGATTGCTGAATACCCTTAACAATTCCGAATGGTTCAAAGGGCATAGTCAAGACGAGAATTAATGTACAATCGGAATAAGTAATACAGGTACGTACAGAACCTATGTGAGAATCAAATAAAAGTCAATTGGTGAGTTCATATTGTTTTATGTATATTAAATAAGAAAGAATTGTGTATAAGTATGTTTCATGTTGACTATAATGAAGTATATATATTGAATGTTATGTAAGATATGAATAATAGTTGTTTTAACTAAATATACATATGGCAATTGACTAATAAGACCATAACAGGGTTATGGTACATGAAAAAAAGACCACAGCAGGGCCTTGGCAATGTATGTATAAAACCATAGTTGGACTATGGCATCGAAAAATCGATGAATTTGTATCATAAGTAATAATAAACCAGAGAGGTTTGATAAGAGTATGGGTGATAAATAAAAAGGTATCAGTACAGGTATGTACGGAAAACTACTCAAGTATCGAGTTATATGAAGTTGAGAACTTGTGAATAAGGACATGAATAATTTGATGTTAGCTCATGAATTGATGCTTTAAATGTTAATGATTTATCTATTTCGAATTGGTATATGAATGTTGTGATAGTTTTAGGCTCACATACGAACTTACTAAACTATGAAGCTTACTTTGTGTTATTTTTCTATGTTTTGTAGTGTTTCAGACGATCGCTCGGGTTGAGAGTCAACGGAGATCGCATCACACTATCTGGCTATTGATTTTCGGTATTTTACACCTCGTGGCTTGGTTTTATGGCATGTATAGGCTAGTGAGTTGATGATATGTTTTAAAGTTAATATAGTCATAAGATTTGGCTTACTTTTGGCTTGTAAATGTTGGTATGTATTTGGCCATTAAGTTGGCTTAAATTATGTGTTGGATAAGTGTTATCTGTGATGTGTATAATATCTTGTACTTTGACATTGTTTGCCATGGTTGTTGATATGATTAAATGGTTACTCATTTGGTTAGTTATTAATGTTTGAGGGATAGTATATTATGATATGATTATAGATGATGAAAATGTGTGTTTTGATACATGATATAGGTGATAATTTGATGAGTAAATGCATTTAGTAGTTATGTGAGATTGATGATTGTGGCATATTGATTTGATATGTTTTTTGAAAATAGAATTGAGTAATTGAAATGGTTGTGGATAGATGGCATGTTATGTGTATGAAATAGCATGTTTTGGTTGCTAAAAAGTGTATGGAAATGATGCCAAATTGGCTGCTATGTGTGCATGAGAGAAGGGTGGCAAATTGGCTTTATAAATGGCCAATTTTTGTCTACACGGGCGTGTGTCTCAGCCGTGTGCGACACTTGGTCATGCTACATGGCCGTGTGTCCCTTAGGGTACCCTTCGAATTTAAGTCAATATATCCTACAGTTTTGACACGGCCTAGACACACAGGCGTGTCTACTGGTCGTGTGTGGCACAAGGACTGGTACAAGGGCGTGTGGCCGGCCGTGTGGCCAAGTCAGTAACCCCTCTAAATTTCATACGGCCTGGCACACGGGTGTGTCCTCGGCCGTATGGTACAAGTTAGTATGTATGCCTTGTTTTCACATGGCCTGTGACACAGGCATGTCTAGTAGCCGTGTGAGGCACACGGCTTGCTCACACGGGCGTGTGACCCCTGAATACATGAAAATTTTCTAAATTTCTCAAAGTTTGAAAATGTTATCGGTTTAGTCCCAAACCACTTCTAAGCATGTTTTAAGGTCTCAAAGACCCTTAAAAGAGACAATATGAATGTTTTGAATGGATTTTGAGTCTGAATGTATAAATGTATGTGAATAAGGTGTGTTATCCGGTAATGTCTCGTAACCCTATTTTGATGACATATACGGGTTAAGGGTGTTACAGATTTGGTATGTTTATGTTAATCCATAGCTAAAGTCAACCAAGATTCTCAAAAAATGGAAAGGAAAAGAAAAATTCATCGATGAATAGCTTGGAGTTTACAGTTTGTGTTTCTATAATCTGAACTACTTTGATTTGTTGTATCATGAATTATTTTGCATGGTAAGATCATAAGGTGAGTCGTTTTGATAAAAAGAATTGGATTGATTTTATTTGAATCGATTAATATAGATGATGACCATGCTGAATACATGTGAAAATGTTGTATATTGATATAAATGTGAAATTAAACTTATATTGTGATGAGTCATGTTGCCAGATACATGAATCAATGATTTGATGATGAGATTATGATATATATTGAGATATTGGCATAAAAATGAAATTGAGAAATGGTTACCCTATTAATTGTTCGGGTAGGGTTGGGTATAATTGGCATGCCATAAGATAGGAAGAGTTCAGGGTTACTTCGACTACGAGTTGATGAGTGTTGGGCACATTTATACTTCGGTTATACCGATTAGCGCTGGGCATAATTTACTACTTCGGATTTACCTGATGAGGCATTGGATGTCAAACTGGTGTGATTGGTTGGATCCCCCATCTGAGTCCAAGTCATGTTAATAGGGAGTTAAAATATATAAACGAAACAATGAATTGTGAAAGAGAATTGGGAAGAAAATTGCCTGTATTAATTGATATAGAATGTTTGGAATTGAATGAGAAATGTGACAATATATCTATTGTGATGTCCTTTATGGTGTGAATACTTTAGATGATGAAATGGTTATGTATATATGACTAAATAACATAGTTTAATAGTTGAAAGATATATGCATATTATGATCTTCAATTATTGCTTTGGTATGGTTTAATATTAGGGTTCTATAATCGGATAATGGAAATTCCACTGAGTTCATATTCAGCGAACGATTTTGTTTTCTATGAACAGGTTAAGTACTCATCATATTATCGAGTGTCAAATTCAGCATCAATTCTAGAATCTCGATCTCAACTTATATGTTGAATTTCTTTTGTTGAACTTATGGCATGTACCAAGGGAAGTCTTTTAGTATTTTTGTTTTAGAAGGAAATGATGATTTAGGAGATATAATATGTACCATCTAGTTATATATGTGCTAATGTAACAATCTATTTTTCAGTGGTTTCGGAAATAGTGGCTTCGAGGCCACAAATCTGACGAGTAATTTCATAAATATTATTATTTAATATTTACGAGTCAAATATGATTTTAAAAAAGTTTTGATTCGATAATTTATACTATTCGAATGATTAATTAAGCTTAAGTGGTAAGACCCTGAGGTCAAGTGGTTTTAAAAAAAAGAGGTATCGGGACCACGTTTCTATATACCGAGCTATAAATATTTTTATAAATATTTACAGAACGTCATTAAGGTGGTATTATAGTTTCGTTGAAAAATTTTAACATTTTGATAATTAATTAAGCGAAAAGGACTAAATTGTAAAAGTTGAAAAAGTCAACCACTATTAGTTCAAAGGTGTTTATTGATTAAAGAATTATAATTGGATGGCCTTATTGAGTAAATTAGCCATCCTAAATATATTGGAACGGTTGGATGCTTTAATTTCTTTTAATTATAATGTTTTATATGTTATTTTATTAATAAAATAAAATAAAATGTTAATAAAATAAAGAAAACATAATAGTTTTCTTCCCCATTTGGTTTTGTTCTTCACCAAACCACCATGGGAGATTTTGAAGCTCGGCTAACCATGTTTCTTTGCATGTAAGTCCCTAAGTTATCTGTTTCTAATAATTTTTATGTTTTCGAAATCATTGCAACTAGGTCCAGTTAGCCTGTACCTTCGATTTTGAAATAGCTAAAGATTTTGAATGTTGCCACTGATGAATCTAGTGATTTTTTATGTTAAATGATGAATTTGAAATATTAGCTGTTATTTAAAAGTATTTTTAAGTGATTTTTGATGACTTTATCAATTAGGGACTAAATTGTTAAAATAATAAAAGTATAAGGATTTGATGTGAAATTGTTGCAAAAATGGGCTGAAATGGGTACCATGAATATTCGGCTAATATGAATTGGCAATAAAAATGGTTAATTTGCATGTTTTAGGCTCAAGAACTAAATGGAATAAAAGTACAATGTTAGGGGCAATTTTTGAAAAATGTCAAAAATGACTAAATTGCATAAAATAAGTTGTTTCACTATCAGAATTAATAAATTGAATGAAATTATTAATTTAGATCAAGATCGAGTAAAAAATTGAAGAGAATAAAAAATTACCAAAATGGCCCTATACTTTGACATTTCTACAATTTAGCCAGGTATGTTTGTATAAACTATTTTATGTATAACGTTGATTAAATTGAATGTTAATATATGATTCTATTGAAAATGAATCAATATATATATATATATGTTATTATACAAATTATCATGTCATGAGACAATGTAAATCCAACGACGTACGACGATTATCGAGCCCCGTTTGAACCTTAGGAATTTGTAGGATACAAATGACATGTCATTGGGGTTTACCATGTTTTGGGTGTTGGTCTTGAATGTCCTATCGGTGGCTGAGTTTTGACATTTGTTGCGGATACTCGACAGCTGATTGTGATTTTTCGTGATAAGTTTTATAAATTTATAATTAAACGTTCTTAAGACTAGCTATTATCACGATGTAGGCAAGTGTACCTATTGAAGAGTAGTATAGCTTTAGCAAGACCAGATTGTCGAACCCAAACGACTAAAAGTACTAGTAATTACTGTCTTTTTATTATCTAGCCTAAGAAATAAGGGGTTTGTTTTAACTAACTAACTAATTAAACTAAGGAGTTGCAGAAAATAGAATTGGGAAATTACTTTTGGGAAAAACGATTGATTTAGGACAATTCCTAAGGAAAAATCCACCTAGACTTTACTTGTTATTTTGGCTTCGAACCGTAAGATTTATTCATTTAACTTGTTCCGTAGAAATCCCTAAGTTATGTTATTATCCCTATTCAAGACTTTCCCTAGGTTGAATAACCGAGACTTTTCTCTAATTAACACCCTAAGATTGCATTAACTCGATCTTTGGATTCCCTTATTAGGTTTCACCCTAATCTGGCAAAATCTTGTCACCCTATCTCTAGGCGCACAATCAACTCCGCTTAATTATGACAAAGCAACTCTTAACCAGGGACTACTCATCCTCCAACTCCAACTAAGAGCATTAACTTGAAGTGATATCCTGAAATACCAAAACCAGAATTAAGAACAAATAATTAAGAACAAGTCAAATATTTATCATACGATTCAGAAAATAATAACAAGATTCGTCTTAAGTTTCATCCCCCTTAGGTATTTAGGGGTTTTAGTTCTTAACTAAATAAGAAAACATCTCAGAATAATAAAGAATACAAAACATAAAGAAAACTCAAAACTCCTGAAGGGAAATTGAGGAGAGATCTTCAGTCTTGATAATGAATTCGGCTTCTAAGATGGGTCAATCAACTACCTTGGAGTAATTCCTTACTCCCTATTCTCCATCTCCCTTTTAGTCTTCCTCTAGGGTGTTTAAATAGGCTTTAGAATGCCTAAAAGCCTTCAAACTTGCCCTTTTCTGAATGGAACTTAGCTAGGGTTCGGCAGGGACACGCCCGTGTGACACGGCCGTGTACGAGTACTTCAGGCCGTGGTCGAGGCTGAGATATCAACACGCCCATGCTGAGGTTGATTTGGGTCGTGTTCGAGCCTGTTAGATTGGCACAGACGTGTGTTCTGCCCGTGTGAGGAAGTCCAGGCCGTGTTGTTTTCCCTTGTCGGCTCGTTTTCTCCGTTTTTTGCCCGTTTCTCATTCTTTTTGCTCTCCTATGCTCACCTAAGTATAAAACATGAAATTAAAGTATTAGGAGCATCAAATTCACCAAATCTAAGGAGAAATCATTCATAAACATGTTAAGCATGGGATAAAAATATGTATAAATTACGATTTATCAAATACCCCCACACTTAAGCTTTTGCTTGTCCTCAAGCAAAATTCTCAACTCACAATTAAGATTTCCTTTTTCTCAACTTGTAACTCCTGTCAATAATATCTCAAACTAAATCTATAAGTAATCATACATTGAGAATTCAACTAAAAGAACATTAAAGCTTCAAACATTCCAAGTTAAGTATTTTAATCATGAAAAACTTAGGCATCTCCCATCATCTAAGTTGTTATCATCGATTCAAAATCTCACGGAGTTTAACACCCTCACTAAAGATTCACTCAAATCACTCGAAGTGTTTAAGGACAATGAAATCAGCACTCATCAGTCAACATGAAAAGTTATTACCATAGGCTTGCATGAAAATCAAATCTCCACAACTATAAATTGAGATGATACATCAATCAAAAGGTCTTTAGAGGGTTGTAATGAGGCTTGGTTAGGGGGTGTGGTCACAAGCTGAAAGAAAAAGGTTAGAATCGAGATTGAGTTGAAAAATTACTTAATGAGAAAAATATTTAATCATTACTTGCATACAACAAAGCTTATTCTCTGACTATGGAATTTGAATACTGAAGCTCACAAACAAAAGATCACTACTATTATATATACGTTTTTTTTTAAGAACAAGTCAAATAACATAGATTACTATTAATAACAAGACATAGCTAAGCAATTTATTCATATCAACTCTCAACAAAAATAGGGATCAAATTAATTTAGGGGATTTCAACAATAATGGGTTAAGGGTTAATATTAAGGGTAATACAAGGAATGGCTTGTTAAGCTCAAAGGAGTTTACTAAGGGTTTATCGTGGAGGTAGGCTTTTCATGGCATGAGTGGGTTAATCCTAAGTGCCTCTATTATCTTGACATATCAAATCAAATGGTGTGGTCTTGACATGTATAATTAAGCAAGTTCTAGAATAACAATTCGATATTGACACACTCAAAGCAATAATAAAAGTGAGCATGAAAGAAATAATAGATGCTCTGAAAGGCTCTATAATCTCACAAAAATTATGGATTTTTGATGTTTAAACTTGTGGATTTCAATTCAAGATAATACCTAAACTTGGGGAAACAACCTAAAATTTTAAATTCTTAAAAATCAACTTATCGTGCTTAATTTTCTAATGTCTTAAAGTATAAATAATCAATGTATGAATGCATATGTTTTAATTCAAGATATATCAATAAAAATCATAAATCAATCAAAATTCATTCTAAACATGATATGAGAGATTTACAAGAGAATAAGGTAACATTTAGGGACTTTTTCTAATAGTGAAATGAATACCCCCCACACTTAAGATGTACATTGCCCTCAATGTACAAAGATAGATATAGAAAAATATAAAATCATAAGATAAAGAGAGAATTGAAACTTCCTGAGTTGTGAATGAATGAACTCCCTAGTTTGGCAAAAGCGAGGATTGACAATAGAGTTGGAAGTAAGGCATGATTCTGAGGAAGAAATAATCTGATAATAACCATAAGGATATGCCATGTTTAAAGAAGACGTGAATAATTTAAAAATAACTAAGAATAAAAGTAAAAATAAGAGAAATAATCTAATTTTGTAAATGGCACGGCCATCTCACACGCCCTTGTGTTTTGTGTCCAGCCCATGTTTGTCGCGAATTTGGAGTTCGTCACACGGCCTTAAGACACGCCCGTGTGTCTTGGCCGTGTGGCTGCTGGATCGTAACGCACGACTGTGTGCGATGTGGTTCACTTCTCCTATGCCCTTGTACCTATGCGCACGCCCGTATTATTTTGGCAGTGTCTACCACGGGCTCTAGGCACAGGCGTGTCAGATGCCCGTGTTGTTTTGGCAGGCTCGCCCACAGCCTACTCACACGGTCATGGGGATTTATCGCATCCCGTGTTTTGAGAAAACTTTTACTCTGTCTTCACACGACCGTATCGCACGGCCGTGTTTATTCTCGTGTCTCGAGCATGGCCTAAGGCATGCCTGTGTGGATGGCCGTGTGGGTTTTTTGGACCTGTGTTCAAAAATTCGGTTAGTGGTCTAAATATTAAAAATTTTGAGATTTAAATAAAATTTAAATAAATGAAAACTGTTAGTACTCGGGTTGCCTCCCGAGAAGCGCTTATTTATAGTCTAAGCTCGACTTACCTCTCCATCGAATGTTCATGGTGGTTTGAGGAGTTTATACTCCTCATTCTGCTATCAATCTCATAAAATAAGGTTTTAGACGTGTGTTGTTTACCTTAAAAGTGCCGAACTTGGGATGACTTACCTCGACTGTACCGAATGGAAAAATACTAGGTACTGTAAGAGGGATTTCTTCATTCGGGTTGACAGTAACAATGTGAGGATCTACGGCATCTAGTAAGACTTTATCTCCAAGCTTAAGTTGATTTGGAGAGGTATCGAGCTCATTTTGGCATAGTTTTGGTTTATCATATGTTTTCGATTTATGTGTCCGCGATTCATCTAGCTCTTCGATTTGTAGCCTTTGTTCTTCATGAGTGGGTCCTCTAGTATTGCTTGAACATGTCTCGTGTACTTCCTTCAAACTCATTTTCTGTAAAGTAGGTTGCAACATATTGGCAGTTTTAGTAGACTGGTGTGGACAATTACCTTCAATTTTCAATGTGTTGCCAGAATTACGAGCTTGAAGGGTGATCGTTTCGTCTCCTACACGAAGTGTGAGCTCACCTGTTCTAACATCAATAATCATTTTAGCAGTTTCTAAAAAGTCTCTCTAAAATCAAAGGGGTGTTGTTATTCTCCTTTTTCTAGAACAACAAAGTCAATGGGAAATATAAATTTATCGATTTTAACTAGTACATCTTCAATAATACCCCTAGGAAATCTTATAGTTTTATCTGCTAATTAAATGCTCATCCTAGTTTGTTTGGGTTTCCCAAGACCTATTTGCTTAAACATTTTCTAAGGCATGACGTTAATGCTTGCCCATAAATTAGCTAATGTATTATTAACATCTAAACTACCTATTAAGCAAGGAATTGTAAAACTCCCTAGATCTTTTAATTTGTTGGGCAGCTTATTCTGTAGAATAACTGAGCAAACTGCGTTTAGTTTTACATGCGACGCTTCGTCCAATTTTCACTTGTTTACTAAAAGCTCCCTTAAAAATTTCATTGCATTCGACATCTGCGATAGAGCTTCAATAAACGGTAAGTTAATATATAATTTTTTTAAAAGTTTAAAGAATTTACCAAATTGTTCGTCTGAGCGGTCTTTCCTTGTCGTGTTAGGGTATGGCACACGAGATTTATATTCTACACTCACCGTTTTATTTTCATTATGACTTACACCACCTTTACCTTTGCTTACCACAGTTTCTTGCCTCAGTTCTAGCTCAGGCTCAACGAATTCTTCTTTATCTTGAACATTAATTGCGTTGAGATGTTCCCTTGGGTTACTTTCAGTACTACTTGGCAAGCTTCCTTGTGGTCGTTCGGAGATTAGTTTGGACAGCTGGCCTATCTGAGTTTCGAGCCCTTGGATTGATGTTAGTTGATTTTTCAATGCTGTCTCGGTATTCTGGAAATGGGTTTCTGACACCGAGATGAATTTGGATAGCATCTCCTCAAGGTTCAGCTTTTTCTCTTATTGGTAAGATGGTTGTTGGAAGCCTGAGGTGGTGGTGGTCTCTGATTTCTTTGACTTTCCCATGAGAAGTTTGGGCGATTCCTCCAACCTGCGTTATAGGTATTACTGTAAGGATCATTACCCATATAATTTAATTGCTCATTTTCCATGTTGTGGCCATAGGATTGATATTCTGGATTACACGATCCACCTCCACTCGCTTCACATTGCATTATTGGATGAACCTGCGTAGAACCAATTAAACCATCAATCTTTTTATTTAGAAGTTTTACCTAATTTGACAGCATAGTAACCGAGTCGACGTTATAAACGCCTGCTGTTTTAGTTGGCTTAGTCCTCATGACTTGCCACTGATAGTTATTCAGCGACATTTCCTCAATAAATTCGTAAGCCTTTTCAGGTGTTTTTTTGTTTATGGTTCCACCAGCGGCTGCATCAATCATCTGTCTTGTTGAGGGATTCACACCATTGTAGAACGTTTGAACTTACAGCCATAGAGGTAACCCATGTTGAAGGCACCTTCACAGTAGGTCCTTGTATCTCTCCCATGCATCGTAAAGTATTTTTAAATCCATCTGCATAAAAGAAGGGATATCATTACGTAACTTAGCCATTTTAGCCGGCGAAAAATACTTTAATAAAAAAATTTCGATCATTTCTTCCCAAGTAGTGATGGACCCTCGTGATAACGAGTTCAACCACTGTTTAGCCTTGTTCCTCAGTGAAAAAGGGAATAACCGAAGACGAATGGCTTCATCAGAGACGTCGTTAATTTTAAAAGTGTCGCAGATTTCTAGAAAATTTGCCAAGTGAGTGTTGGGGTTCTCATCCTGCAAACCATCAAACTAAACAAATTGCTGTACCATTTGAATTGTGTTAGGTTTCAGCTCAAAATTATTTGCAGCAATAGCAGGCCTAACTATACTTGACTCAGTTCCTGTTAAATTAGGTTTAGTATAATCATACATAGTACGAGGAGCAGGATTCTGATTTGCTAATTCAGCGGGTATTGCTGGAGGTAGCTGATTGTCTTGATTTTTAGCCATCTCTTCTGTTGTAGTTGATATATCGTCCTCTTGCTCTTCCTCTGTGTATCTTAGGCTTCGCCTTATTCCTCGTCGGTTTTTACGAGCTGTGCGATCGATCTCTTCGTCAAAAAGTAGTGGTCCTGACGGGTTTTTTCTAGTCATAAACTATAAGAACCTGCCAGAAGAAAGAAAAAGAAAATTAGTAAATTAAATTAAAATTAAATTTCAAGAAAAATAAATGGCTAAAGTAATAAAAATTAAGTGTTCCTAATATTTTAGTCCCCGGCAACGGCGCCAAAAACTTGATCGTGATTTTTCGTGATAAGTTTTATAAATTTATAATAAAACGTGATAAGTTTTATAAATTTATAATTAAACGTTCTTGAGACTAACTATTATCACGATGTAGGCAAGTGTACCTATCGAACAGTAGTATAGCTTTAGCATGACCGGATTGTCGAATCCAAAGGACTAAAAGTACTAGTAATGACTATCTTTTTATTATCTAGCCTAAGAAATAAGGGGTTTGTTTTAACTAACTAACTAATTAAACTAAGGAGTTGCAGAAAATAGAATTGGAAAATTACTTTTGGGAAAAACGATTGATTTAGGACAATACCTAAGGAAAAATCCACTTAGACTTTACTTGTTATTTTGGCTTCAAACCAGACGATTTATTCATTTAACTTGTTCCGTAGAAATCCCTAAGTTATGTTATTATCCCTATTCAAGACTTTCCCTAGGTTAAATAACCGAGACTTTTCTCTAATTAACACCCTCGGGTTGTATTAACTCGATCTTTGGATCCCCTTATTAGGTTTTACCCTAATCCGGCAAAATCTTGTCACCCTATCTCTAGGCGCGCAATCAACTCCGCTTAATTATGACAAAGTCACTCTTAGCCAGGGACTATTCATCCTCCAAATAAGAGCATTAACTTGAAGTGATATCCTGAAATACCAAAACAAGAATTAAGAACACATAATTAAGAACAAGTTAAATATTTATCATACTATTCAGAAAATAATAACAAGATTCGTCTTAGGTTTCATCCCCCTTAGGTATTTAGGGGTTTTAGTTCATAACTAAATAAGAAACATCTCAGAATAATAAAGAATACAAAACATAAAGAAAACCCAAAACTCCTGAAGGGAAATTGAGGAGAGATCTTCAGTGTTGATGATGAATTCGGCTCTTGAGATGGATCAATCGGCTTCCTTGGAGTAATTCCTTACTCTCTATTTTTCGTCTCCCTTTTAGTCTTCCTCTAGGGTGTTTAAATAGGCTTTAGAATGCCTAAAAGCCCTCAAACTTACCCTTTTCCGAATGGAACTTAGCTAGGGTTCGGCAGAGACACGCCCTTGTAACACGACCGTGTGCGAGTACTTCAGACCATGGTTGAGGCTGAGATATCAACACGTCCATGCTAAGGTTGATTTGGGCCGTGGTCGAGCCTGTTAGATTGGCACGGGCGTATGTTCTGCCCGTGTGAGGAAGTCCAGGCCGTGTTGTTTTCCCTTGTCGGCTCGTTTTCTCCGTTTTTGGCCCGTTTCTCATTCTTTTTGCTCTCCTATGCTCATCTAAGTATAAAACATGAAATTAAAGGATTAGGAGCATCAAATTCACCAAATCTAAGGAGAAATCATTCATAAACATGTTAAGTGAGGGATAAAAATTTGTATAAATTACAGATTATCAACAACTTATGGAGCATCACTGTGTAGCTACGTTCTGACCGACAGCTTGCGTGAGCAAACCCAGGTTACCATGTTTCAGGTGCTGGTCTTGAATGTCCTACTGGTGACTGAGTTCTGGCATTTGTTACAGATACTCAATAGCTTGTGGAGCAGCACCGTGTAGCTATGTTCTGACCGCAGCTCGTGTGAGCATATATGTAAACTAAAGGACAAATTATGGTTATATGTTTAGCACACTTCATGCGAGCTATCCCGTGTATCCAATGGTATTCTAAATGGTTCAACGGACATAAATTTACAAGGATATGGTAAGATTTCTATATGAACCAAGACATGTATGTATGAAAGACTTTGAAATGATGAGCTACATGAAAAATATGTTATGTTGAGATGGATGATAAATCTAATTGAATCATGCTCAAGTATAATGGTTACCCATGTTAAATTCATATGAATCATGTTTAAATGAACTAACATGTGTTGTTGATGTGCTTAGGCTTATGCCAAGCTTGCGGATATGATTGATGTTTATAATTTTGCTCATACTATGCATATGAAATGGGTAAGAAAAGGGAATGAAATGGTAAGTATGTAATTAAGATGTTATAAAAGGTTTAATGGGATAAATGAAGTATTTATATGTCAGCAAATTGCTTATGCTATGGATGAATCTACCTATGTCATGGATAAATACAATAAATTGAGAATTAATAAGGTTGTTTAGGCTTATGATAAGTATTAGAGATAGAATGCAAAGTAACTAAATAGAAAGATATATAATCTTATAAAAAGGTTGATAATTATATATTATGTCTCATGAAATCCTATCATGTTATGAATGGTCAATAAATATGTGACATTAATGAACTTATTCATTTGTGAGATGATAATTATGGTTTGATAAATCTTAAGGCATTATTATAGGTTTATATTTAACCTATAAATTTTATTATTGAAATGTAATATTATGTTATGGTTTGTACAAGCTTACTAAGCATTCATTGCTTACATAGTTATCTTTCTCTTACTTTACAAATTATTGGAAGTTCAATCGGGTTGGAAGCTAGTCAGAGATCCATCATGCTATCCATCGATTTTACCGGTAAATTTTGATGTTTTGAGTCATGGTTATAATGGCATGTATAGGTGTTTTGTGCTTGATGATATGGCCATTATGTTTGGCTTGTAAATATGGTTTATGATTGATGACGTTTTGGCATTTATGGGCTTGGTGGCTAATGTTCAAATGGTTTAGTGACGATATGTTTTGAATGGCCAAATTGGTATGCTTGTGTGTGATATTGGCATGAAATGTTGCTTAAAATTTGTGAAACTTATGTTATTTTGATGCTTTGATGGTTGGTGTGCTTTTGGCACTTTGATGCTTAATGGTTGGTGTTTATAAGATCAAATTGATGTATGGTTTTTATGGCCAAAGTGGTAAGTGTTGGCATGTTTGCAAAATGATCATTTAGGGCATGATTTGATATGGAATTTAGTCAAGTATAATTGGTTGAATTATGACCCATTTGGTATGTTTGAATGTGAATTTGGCTTGTGGTCAATTATGATATAACTTGATATAAAATTAAGCTAAATATATATATGGATGAGTTATGGTCATATATATATATATTTAAGTTAGGTATATGTGTATTTGAGATGCATGAAAATAATGATTCAAATGATAAGTTATATTAACATGGTTTAAGCCAAGTATGGTATGCTTAAACATGCACATGTTTAGGTATGTTTGGAATGACCATGTTTGGTATGTTTATATAAGTCTGAGTGGAGTTATGCTTTTAGGTAAATATGAACTAATTGTAATAGTATAAATGTGGTCAATCTATGATGAGTTTTGAAATGGAAAATGAATTAAGTGTTGATGAATGGAATGTGTTAAGTGCATATATATGTTTAGATAAATTGTTTGTTTGCATTTCAGGTGCCTATATGGCATATTGGTTATAAGGATAAATGACTTAATGAATTGGTCTTAATATGCATGCTTTGGTATGTTTGAAAGCTTGATTATACGTGTAAATGTCTTGTAGGTATGAAATTGTCGTGTGTGACATATAGCCATGCAACACGGCCACGTATCCCTTGTAGGTTTTTAAAAGTTTCATTTCGACAATTACACAACCTAGCACAGGGCGTGTGGCTTGACTGTGTGACATAAGTTAGAGAGTTACAAGGGCACGGTCATAGGCTGGAACACAGTCGTGTGTCCCCATTTAAAATGTCCACACGGCCTGAGACACGAGCGTGTGTCTCAGCCGTGTGAGTTACACGACCTAGCCACATGGCCGTGTAACCCTTACAGTTCAAAATTTTCTGACCTTTTCCTAAACTTTTTGAATATTTTTGGTTTAGTCCCAAATCGTTTATAAAGTGTTTTTAAGGCCTCGAGGGCTCGAAAATGGGACGATATGTATGTATTTGAATGAATTATGATATGTTTTATCTAATTTTTGGAAACGAAAGTTTTAAGTTAAAATTTTCTGGTAATGCTCTGTAACCTTATTCCAGTGATGGATACAGGTTAGGGGTGTTACAGCTAAAATGCACATATTGTTTAATTAGTTGTATGTTATCTAAAGAAGGTTTAACAGTCCACAAAGACTTTTCCTCATATTTACTGGTTATGATAGTCCTCAAGGACTTGTATACAAGCTTTTAATATAAGATAATCCGCTATTTGTTATTTGGGAAATAGCCCACCATAGGTATGTTCGCGTAACTGTCCACCATTTAACAGTTCGCGAGGTAGTCCACAGATGTTAAATGTATGTATAAGTCCAACAAATCAAATTGCTATAAGTCTATCCATGAGATGTCTTTACGTAAGGCAGTTCATATTGTATCTACTCTTGAGATCTACTCGCATTTCCTCTATCCACCAATCGTGCGAAATGACTCCACGAAGAGTCATTTTAAAAGCTACACATTATGTGGGTTGTCATTGTGTAGACTATAGTAAATTTATTGTAATGTAATTGTTTGTGTATGTGATTACTCTGTGATTGTGGTAGCACACTGTAACTCGGGTTCGACGACCGAACTGGATAAGGGGTGTTACATTACATAATAGATGTAAAGTAGCATGGCACAAGTCATTTGTCTCAGAGATAATTGATTTAATTACTATTTGTTAGTAATTGACTTTTTATGAAAGAAGATATGATGATTGTCATAAGATAAAATAGAATCATATTGGGAGAATGAATTTATCCCAAAGAGATTAAGTAAATCCTATGAGGGTAACACACTTATGATAAGGTCATTGCACGACCTCTTTATAAGTAGCTTTTGTAATGGTATATAATAAAGGAGAGAATAGTACTTTAGTGGAATGACTTCATGACTAAATAATGTTGTAATTAATAAGCAAAGAGCCAAATTTTAATTACAATTTATTTGGGACCTAATTATATATGTTCAGTCGGTAATATATGCATGTATTACTATACTTTGAGAAATATATGCGTGTATCACTATCCGTAGTGAATGTGTTTTCTCACTAAGTACAAAAGATGAGTTAGGAATTAATTTAATTTCTTTGAATTATTATTAATAGAAATTAAATAATTGAAGTTCAAAGTAAGAATTAAATTAATTAGTCATCATGGATTTGTTGAATAATATAATGAAATATATTTCCTCATAGATTCTAGCACGTTAAAGTTGTCATCACTTTAACGAAATTAGAATTGGGTTGATGAATTAATTTAATTGATAAATTAATTTAGTTCATTTTAATTAATTAAATTAATTGATTAAATAAATAATATTTTGGGAAATAGAAAATGGTTATTGGGTTGGATAAATTATAAGTTTTGGATAAAAAACCAGATAACACATATAATTAGACCTGATATATGAAAGGTCCAAATAGGCCTTGTGGCATACAAGAAGCGGCAAACCCTAGGGCTATTTAGGGCATGTCTCCACCCCTAGGAGTTCTACTTAGAGTAGAAGTTATCTTTTCTATTAAAATATTATTATTTAATTTGACCTTATTTGAACAGAATTTTTGTATTGTTTCTCTAAAAATAAAAACTATGTCTTGATTTATACATACACATTATTTATGTTGTTATTCTGTTAGAAAATAGTGGTAATTTGTTTTACATAATAAATTCTATTTTCTATGAAAAATGCATAGCTTCCAGTTAAAGAGAGAATTAACTTTTCCACTGGAAGTTAATAAAAGTTTTCATGCTATACAATTGGTTTGTGTTGTTTGAGCCCACACTTTAAGCAGTTTGTGGTTCAAGAATAGCGAAGAAGGTCATTCGGTTGAAAACTGGGTTCGACTTAATTGCCTCGTACAGAGCACAAGTATAATTTTGGTTAAGGGTTTATTACTATAAATATCACAAAAGCTCTGTTTTAAAGAAAATTTTAAACTTCTATTGTGCCTAAAAAAACATTGTTTTCTAAACCAATTTTTCCAATGGAAAACTAGTATGTTGGATATAAGACTTTTGCATGACATAACTTCACTTACAATAGTGGAATTCATAGCCCAATAAAGGGTAAGTGATATCCTCTTATCGGCCTTACATGGTAAAAGTAACATAATCATGGGTCATTTGTCCTAAGACTAATGATTTAGTTACTATGTGTTAGTAATTGACTTTTTCATGAAGGATGATGTAATGGTTACCATGAGATTAAATAGGATCATTTGGGAGAATAAATTTTATCCCAAAGAGATTAAGGATATCCTTTAAGGGTAACACACATATGACAAGGTCATTGGACGAACACTTGATTAGTAGCTTTCGTAAGGGTATATAATGGGAAGAGATTAATCATGGTAATTTAATGGAATGACTATAACTAAATAATGTTGTAATTAATAGACAAAGAGTCAAAACTTAATTACAAATTATTTGAGCCACCAATTATATATGTCCAACGGTCCTTTTACTAGCTTAGTATAACATTGATGGTTGCAATAGAATTGATGATATGAAAATGCGGAACGACGAATTACAGAAATAAATCGCATGTATCATTATCCGAAATGAATGCGTTTTCTCACTTTGAAGAAGAGATGATATGGTAATTAAATTAATTTGTAAATTATTATTTAATTCGTTTGTAATTGATTAATTGAAATTCGAAGTGAAAATTGAAGTAATTAAATCACATAGTTTCATAAGAACAAGTTAATTAAATTAATTTGCTCTAAGATTCTAGTACAGTAAAGTCATCATGACTTTAATAGAATTAGAATTTGGTGGAGAAAATAATTTAATTAGTTTAATTAATTTAATTTAATGAATAAATAATATTTTGGGCATAAGAAATATATTTTGGGTTGGATAAATTATATGAGTTGGTTTAAAGATCAAATAACACATATAATTGATCTGATACATGACAAGGCCCAACTAGGCCCAATTAAAAAACTAGAGGTCACAAACCTTAGTCCAAAAAATGGTGATTGTCCCCACCTCTAGCATATCCTTGTCAGAGTATGTTTTCCTATTAAAATATTATTATTCGATTAAAACTTGTTTAATTGAAACACTTATTATTTTGTCTATAAATAAAGTTTAAGGGTTAGGTCAAATATACACATTACTAGTGTCGATATTTTGTCAAAATATTTTCAAGTTATTTTTCCCAAAATAAATTATATATTTTAATAGAGTTCATTTTTTTTTTAGCCTTTCAAAGCTTACATAGTTTTCATCGATTTTCAAATAGATGGCATTTTGACGGATAGCATTTGTACATATGTTCATTTACATTACATCTACATCTATTGACACTTTAACTTCTTAATCTGATAATGTTAACATTAGGAGTAGGCAAATTAGCTTGATCTCATTCTTAAATTGCATGTGAAGTAATTCTTGTACAAATTTGATGTTTTACGACTATATAACTTAATTACCTAATTTAGTCCAAGGGTCGTCATTTTGCATGTTTTATGTGTTTGCTTGAGGACAAGAAAAGACTTGAGTGTGGGGGAGTTGATTTGCCACAAATCGATGTGGCAAATTAGGCTTTTCCGATGCACTTAAGGAGCTTTTTCTTAAGCAAAATAGAGTTTTTAGCATAGTTTTTCATTATTTTCGTTATTTTCATATTTTTGGATAATAAGTGAAAATGTCTCATTTTGTCTATTTTTTTACCCAAATTGGCCGATACTGCCATTAGGAGGTCTAACTTCTGTTTGAGTGATGTAGGGACGTGTTGGAGCCAAAAATGAGCAAGAACGACACCAAGGGCAATTATATTGCGATATCCAACCCTTGTAATCGCGATACTCCCGGCAGTATAGAAGACCAAGGATTCCCTTCAGTGGTATCGCGATATCCCCTTGGCTATCGCGGTATCCATCTCCCAAGGAAGACCTCAAGTTTTAACATTGCTCGAGATATCGCAATATCACCTTCATTAGGGGGACAAACTTGGACAAAAAGGGCAACCTTTTTCTGCCAAGCCCACTAATCACATAAGGCTCAAGTACGAGCATTTTTGGCATCGAAAAGTCATCGAAATACACTTCAACATAGCAAAAATTTGTTGAGGAGGAGAGAAACACACATTAACTTAGTGTTAGGTTTAATTTTCTCTAGGTTTTCTTTAGTTTTCTCTGCACTTTTTCTACGGTTTTTATTTTTCTCTTCTTCTACCTTAGATTATAGTTTATTTTCTGCATTTACTTATTGTTCTTTATGTTAGTTAACACTGTAGCTAATGTTTATTTGCATTTCTAGCACCTGTACTTTGCTTTAAAGACTCTTTAAGCTTTAGTTTAATGTATTTCAGTTTATTTTACTTTAAATCTATCAAAACTTGTACCTTTTATGTTTCTTGCTTTAGATTTCTCTATAAATGCTTTTGGTTTCATGCTATTTAAATTTTCTTGTATAAAAATCTCAACTTTTATATTTTTCTCAAGCTTTACTTTCATGGTTACTTTGTTTTCAATTGTTATGTTTATTTTCTTTACTTTGAGCATGTGTAGCTAAACTTTTAAGGAGGTTGGTTGATGGAGATGTGGATAAACTAAAATCTTTGGACAAAGGATTAAATCATAACAAATTGGACTAATTTGAATAGAACTAAAAACATAAGAAGTGACACCCTTAAAGGAATATCAAGATAAAGTGAGACCGAAAGGTAATCTTGTCGTGCACCTGTTCGTTAGTCCTGGGTTAACCGGCGAGACCGGAAGATAAATCAAATCTAATTTGTCTAAGTCAGTAAAATTGAGATCGAAAGATAAAATTGAGCCACTTATTAATTTACGTGATTTATGTCCCTAGTCCAAGATTTGGTGAACCATATCGAAGCCAACCAACTCTCATTAGTTATTTGCTAGATAGTCCCTCTAGTTTACATTTCTAGCAATTTAGTCCTTAAAGTAAAATATTTAATTTTCATGCAAACTCATCTTTTTATGAATTGTTGTACTATAAAATCTATTAGTAATCACTTAGACTCTATTGTGTAGGCTAATTTTTGCTTAATCGCCTCTTCTTTTGGGTTCGATTCGTGGAATAATTTGGTGTTTCATTGTAACACTATAAATATTATAACTGACCTGTACGTTTGTAGTAAAATCAGGCTTTGAAAATAGTTTCATAAATTTGTTGTTTTAATGTGCACGCGCGTAATCGGTCACATATCAATGCATCAGGTGCTTTCACATATTCCTCTTGTCTTCGTATCTTGGATGGATCTCTTATCAATACACTTGTCTACGTTCTTATACGTGCCATTACCGTTATAATAGAATTTTAGTCACGCGAGTCATATAGTAGTTTTCACATACATGCCTTAACGAGTTTCCCAGCTTACTGTCCTGGCGGAATTCATTTTTCCATATGGGCGAATATGTCCTCCACTAGATCATGCCATGCCTAGCCATGGACTTTCGACTCCGATGAGTCAGTAAACCTCTTTCAAGGTATCATTCTGTAGAGCTAATAGACCATTTCCATGATGCCGCTCCGTAGAGCTAGTAGATCATTTCCATGATGCCGCTCCGTAGAGCCAGTAGATCATTTCCATGATGCTTCTCCATAGAACCAGTAGACTATTTATCCAACCAAACCTCCTCAAATCCCCTTTCAATTCATCCATTCAGCCAATACTTACCTCCGCACTCCGCATTTTATAAACATGCACATCCGCACATCACTACAAGCAATGCAAATTATTTATACCATATCATGCAGTACGCCACATTTTAATCAACACACAACTATACTCATTTAATCATGATATTCTTACAATTTTCATACTTGCACAGACCTATACATGCATTTAATCTCCTTACAATCCTAGACAAAAATATTTACACACAGCCATAGGCTTAGACTAAATTCAGTACAGAACACGCAAGCAACATAACAAATAGTACAACCCAGAACAACACCCAAATAGTGATGTTCAGAAACTCACCTGCTATCATTTGTTCTCACCAACTAAGCTTTTTCAAATGCCAGAGTCACCTTCATCCTAGAAGCTAAGCACAACAACCCATATACCAGTTAAACCGAGGGTATTCAAACTTAAATACCCAGAATCCTGTATCATGTAGAAGCTTTTTCAAAGATTTTAGAAATTCTTACTTCTCTTTTTTCTCAAATTCACGAACACAGAGAGATTGAAAAGCTTACAACTCATGAATTCTCCACTTTCCAGACTCAAACCTCACGACCACTGTCTCATGCAATCCACAACTTTCTCTTCTTCAGAGCAACGAAAGAAGATAATGCAAAAGAGAAGATAATAAAATAGAAATGAGAAGAATTCTACCTCCAAAATAATCTTTCTCACGCATATATGTAACCCTTCACATATGGTTACCAAAGCCCCAAATAATCATCCATCGATAAATATTCTGCCTCCCACTAAGGAACCAACCAGTTCCAACTTAATTGAACCAAAATTGAGACCCAAAATATGACCATTCAACCATTAAAATTCCTAGATTTTTCTGTAGAGTCCGCTGAACTTACTATCTCTTTCAATTAATTCCGAAATCTTCCTTAATTTTTGGACCTTAATGAAAATCGGTGTGACACAGGTGGTTTAAATTCTGATAGGTTTGAGGAATCAAATTCTTGATTTTTTTCAGTGCACATAATGGTAAAGTGTTTAGTTTTGTCAAGTGGAGTATTAACACTAGTGTCCCTAAATTGCAATGGCCTAATACTAAGACTTGGAAAATTCAATTTGACCAAACCAAGGTTTTGATTTCCATTAGTCCCATCTATGACTTTATCCATATATAGGATACCTTACCATTAGAAGACCTTAAAACATTCTTGGTAGGCCCAACTGATTCACAACCTGTTTGGGTGGTAACTTATTAGACTTACTTACCTTATTACCTTATTTGTTTTCCACACAATGCATCTTTGTGATTCTCGAAAGTTAATTCTGATCCTTTCCTTTGTTGTCTCCATAGTTTTTGCTTTACGTTCATCTATGAGCCAAAGTTTTTTAATTTTACTTTTATGTTTAAATCCAAGACGGACAATGTCTTCTTTTCCAGTATATTGACTTCTTTATGACTCATAATCTTATAACATCCCTGTTGAATGTAATCAACCATAGAATTTCTAAAAAAACCTATTGTGAAATCCTCTATTTCTTGAAATTTGACCAGGTAGGATTCATTTCCTAGGTCCTTGAGTTGGAAAATTTTCAATAGCTTTCTTAGTGAAAAAAAATATTGTTTTGTAAAGCATTAAAGCTGGTTCTTCTCTTGAGTAATTTGATAACAATTAACTTAACTATACTATCCTCTAGAGCGAATGTATTCTATATGAAAACTTGATTGAGGGAACACCATTCGTTGTCTTTGTAATAACATTGCTCTCTAATAACTCAAAGGCATCAATCTATTCTTGTTCCATAGGTTCATTGAATTCCTCATGGCATGGAGTAAGGTTTTCTTAAAAGACATTTTATATGCATATGATAGGTCCATCTTCAAATCAATAGAATGAAGTTCTAGCCAAAGGTAAAATTTCAATTTGATTCAAGAGTTTGAATAGTGATGTAAAGATAATTTTCAGTGTTCTTTAATAAACTAGTTATAGTAACCAATCTCTCCTTACCATTTCAATAACCAAGTGGTAGCTTGTTGAAATTATTTCACTTACCAATAAACAACATTATAACTTCACGCCTAGTATTTAACTTACCAGTAGCATTAAGATTGAGAAATAATTAGGTCTAACCAACAATTACACACAAGTGGAGTTTATTTAAATTAAATCGTATTCCCACACCACATAGAATGAATATGTCCGTCATATCCACCTATGTTGTTCGCCACAAGTATTAAAATAGATTAAATAATTACATATTTAACAATTCTAATTGATAAGAAAAATATTCTAAGCAATTGAATATGAGCCCTATATTCAATAAACTTGAATATTTGCAATTAAATTAGAAGATATAAAAATACCAAAGAACAAAGAAAAGATGAGGAGTAAGTAGATCTCATAAACTTTTAGTATCAAATGTTGAAATTATTTTGACTTGAAAAGAGAGGTTTAGAAATTCAAGGAGAAAATAAAAACTGTAAAATAAAAATAATACCAAGGTGAATATATCTAATGTGGCTCCCTAAGTATTAACCTAATAATATCTATTTAAAGGGAAAAAATCATATAATGAAAAAAATACAAAAGTTTCCTTAATTAAACAAAGCAAAATTTTCTAAATTTCTTCACAATTTTTGCATCAAGCTTACATGCCAATTTTGGACACCTTGTTGACGTTTTTTGAGCTTGAGTCATGACATAACTTTGGTTACATCTCTCAATTTCTTTTGAATCGATATATTATGGACTCAAACAAATTTCTATAGCTTAAGTTACTATCAAAATGTTGAACTAGTATTGTGTTAAAAGTCCAATATGCAAAAACTTATCAAAAATAATCTTTAAAATCCTTTTGGCTAATTATTCACTTAAATCAATAGTAAATAAAATATAAACCTAAATAATATAATTAATAGCTTAAATAAAATGATTAAATATATATTTTAGAAAATTACGCAGGAGGCCAATAAAAAAAATCTTAAATCCTTTGATAAAATGAATTTTTTTTCTATTCTATCGTTACAACTATGAATTTCAAAATCATTCATAAATATTATATTTATATACATTGTTCGGTACAAATTACACTTTTTTCTTCAATCATAGAGCTCTTTCAAGAAACAAAAAAAAAAAACATGACTCCAACAACAGCCAAGAGAGATCTACACACCTCTTTACTCGAGTTCATCAACCACAGATTATTGATGACTATTTCATGTGGCAATCTTAAAATAAACAAACCTTCAACTTCGAAATGTATATTCTGAATTTGGATCCATTTCCATAATATTAAGATCGATAGAGAATGAACTAGCGAAGCAAACAAGACAAATAAAAACCAGAAGGGCTTCCATTCGTCTTAAGTGCCGAACATACTGCCTGCAACTGCGCTTTCTAGTTTTAAAGCTTAAACTGACCCAAAAGCACAAACACAAGTGAAATTGACACTGAAACAGTGAATGGTTGTCCACCATTTCTTGGAAACTCCGTTAATGAGCCACAGTTTTCGGCGGCGCTTACTTATCTTCGCTCCATATTTCACCTGATTGTTTAAGCTCATCCCCTCCATTGGTCTTCCTCGTCCCTATGTTACATACCACAGTCAGATAAAATCGACAAGTTTACTATGAATCGTTTCTCATTTTAGTCAGGATGCAACTCATAAATATGTTGACACGACAAGATGTTTTTTCTTTCAAGTATTTGATAGAAAAAAAAGGGTTTTAAGTGAGGACTTTTGGCGACGGTGCATGTTCACCTCAATATATCATGTTTTTCTTCTCTTTTCAACAAAAGGGGTAATAAATCCACTGGATCTCGTTAGAAGTTTACTATTGTAAGACGGTCATCCCCTGTCACCACCACCGTTACATCATTGACCGCCACCTCCTCGTCGAATGTTCCATCGGCACTGCCGCCACCATTGTGTTCCTTCCTTTTGCGGCACCATTTTTGCTCTCTCAGCACTAACCACCATCTTAAAGGTATAATTATAGCAAAAAAGTTAATTTGTAATTTCATTTATAATATCCTTTTGAAATATTAACCATAGGAGAGATTGACAGGCAGCAGGTAAGGAGAGAGGCCCCACCTGGCCATTTTTGGCAAAAATGGCATTCAATTTAGTTTTTGCTGGACAGAACATGAACACGGTTAACTTAATTTATACAACCAATTAAATCAGAATATCTTAATACTTGATTTCAAGCTATCTCAAATCTAATCGTAACTGTATTTATAAAATACATTTATTTATATATTAGGGTAGGATGGATTAAATGAGTATTTTAACAAAAGTTTTAAAATATATAAAATTTGGTTTGATTATGTTTTAGTTCCTTTAGGAAAGTTGTATATTTAGTTATTGTAGTTTAATTTGGTTATTTTTAATTTTTGTACTTTTGGTATTATAAAATTTTAGTTTTCATCAAATGGTAACCATTAATTTTATTAAGTTCTGTTATTTTCAAAATTTGTTGTGACAAACATATTATCATATATGTAATATTATTGTCACATTATCACATATTGCTCATTAAGAATCCAATTAATCGATTAATGACCGTCATTTACGTCAAGACTAAAATTTCAAAATTTCAAAAGTATAGAGATTTAGAATGATCCATTTTGAGAGTATGGTCTAAATATACAAATGTATGTTTAGTATAGCACTAATAATTGAATTTAACCAAACGAATTTAACTGCTATTATTTGGGTTGGTAATAAAATTTCAAATTTCAAAAAGTACAATATTAAAATTGACCAATTCAAAAAATATAGAGACTAAAAGTGATCAAAGTATAGACATTAAATATAACACCCCAAACCCGGCCTAGACGTTATGGCCAAATTTGGAGTAGTTAAGTAAAATGATTGAAAATTTAGTTTTCGTGTATCTTGAAAATCATCGCAAACTCTTAAAATCCCAAATTATTCGAAAACATATCTTATCTAACTATTTTATTATAAATGATGTTTGATTATACTTTCTAAAACTTATGATTTTACACCGAAAACTCTTAGAAAGCTGTATTTTTGAAAACACAGTTTGTTATTTGAAACCCGTTGTTTTTGCAGAAAACAATCGTTGTCGATAAAACATTTAAATAATATTATATGGAAAACAAAAAATAAAGTCCAAAACCCAAAATAGTCCAAAAGTCTAAAATTTACAAAACACTTAAATCCAAAATTAAAAATATTTAAAATGAACACAAAACTTTAATAGCCGAGCTCTCGTCGCACCGACCTGCCTAAGTCTAAAGATTACCTGAAAATATCAGTCAAACAGGATATGAGTTTTCAAAACTCAGTATGTAACACATAACTTAGCAGATGATTTATATAAGACAGATTTTACAGAAACAGAATTGTATCAAATCAAAACAAATACAGACATGCTTTCCTACCCCCATCCGCTACACACCATCTTCAACCATTTGAACACACCATATGGGGTATGAAGCACCCATCCAACCCTACACACCACTCAGTGACATTAAGACACTTTTCAGAATATTGCAGCTGTGCTACCAGTATAATGGATGAGATATCGCCTCTCAAGAAAACACTTCCTCCACATAATATAACCTAACCCAGATGCAGATATAATTAGAACAGAAATCATACATGCTACAGTTATACACGAATGTCATAACAGATAGCCTATTACAAGATTAGCTTATCATATGTTGTCTCAAATATACATACATATAAAAGAATTATACTAATAGATGATCGAATTTCATGTTTTATAAATTATTTGATCACATACCGACCCCACGGAAGGCACACGATCGATTGGAATAATGTGTACAGCCGTAGGGAAAAATTTTGGATTTTAGGCCCACACGGCCTCACATATGCCTGTGTGGTCCATACGACCCAAATAACCTAGACCGTGTGTCACACATGGTCGTCTAGCATCAACAGTGCTCAATTTTGAGTTTCGCCATTCGCTATTTTTTGGGTTTCTTGTTACACACCTGACCCGATTTCAAAGCCAAAACTCTTACAAACAGTCCAGAACCTAAAATCATCCATTAGTTTACCAAATCCGCCACATTTACAATTACCAAATCCGACTCACAAAATCATTACAGTTTGACTTCACAGTTCTAATCGAAAAATTTCAACCTAATATCTCAAATTAACCTCTTACTTCTAACAAAAATGAAATTAGGTCGCCAGAGAATCAATTGCCTCGCCAACTTCCCCTAAAACTCAATGATTACTTATATGGTACAAATTTACATTACGTACTAACAAATAGAGAAAACAACAATAAGAATAAATTCACTTACCACCGAAAGAAAAACTTAATAGCACAAACACAAGTAATCAATAAAATGATTACTCTCCAATGACGAATGAATTTTGCATAAATAAAAATGAGTAACAACCGTTTCTTAATAACTCATGAAGCATAAAGAAAACAAACATAGTATAGAATGGCTCAAGAAAAACAAAAGAAAGAAATTGGCCAAGTGGGAAAAACCAAGAAACGTGGGAATTGAGGGAGAAAAAAGTGGAGAAACAAAATTGAAAAAAAAAAAAAAGAAGCTAGAATTGTAAAACAGAAGGGAATGATAGTGGGACATCAATTAGACTTAGGGAAACACTTTGGCAAAACTAATTAATTCAAACAACAACAAAAAAACAAAAAGATAAGATAAATATACAATAAAAATTTAACCAAAATGCAACTACCCTCTAACCCCCAAATCCCATCCAAATCCAATAGATTCCTTAGAGTTAGATTTTAACTCAAGTTCAACTAGTCAAATAACACAAAAAGGAAGTAGCAAAAATGTTCTTCCAAGGACTCGAACAAGTAACCTCAAACACATAATCAAAGCCTTAACCACTGAAGCAGACACTTACCTATGACATATTTTAACAAATAGAAATTCATATTTTTGGGGCGTTACAACTCTCTCTCCCTTAAGAAATTTCATCCTCGAAATTTACCTGACTCAAACAAATATAGATATTGCTGTCAAATTGAGTCATCAAATTCCTAAGTGGCTTCCTCAGTGCCATGATTCCACCATAAAACTTTAACTAATGGAATAGACTTCCTTCTCAAGACCTTGACGTCTCGATCTAGAATCTGAACTGGCTCTTCCTCAAATGTCAAATCCGATCTAACCTTAATCTTCTCAACAGACACAACATGAGATGGATCATACCAATACCGCCTCAACATGGAGAAGTGGAACACATCATGGATACGGTCCAACTCTAGAGGTAGCTCTAACTAATAGGCAACCGGTCTCATATGTTTTAAAATTTGATACGACCCAATGAACCTAAGGCTCAACTTACCCTTACATCTAAACTGAATCACCTGCTTTTACGGAGATACCTTAAGAAGTACATAATCACTCGCAGAATACTTGATATCTCGCCTCTTCAGATCTGAATATGACTTCTATCTATCAGAAGTCATATTAATATGATCCCGAATCAATCTAACCTTATTTTCAGTCTCAGAAACCAACTCATAACCTAAAACCCGTCGCTCACTCAACTCAGTCCAACACAATGGAGTACGACACCTACGACCATACAGAGCCCCTTAAGGTGTCATCCAAATATTGTCGTAGAAACTGTTGTTATATGCGAACTCTGCTAATGGCAGAAACTCTTTCCAACTACCTCAGAAAGCAATCACACAACTCTGAAGCATATCCTCTAGTATCTGAATCACCCTCTTAAGCTGACCATTAGTCTATAGATGAAACGAAGTAATGAAGTCTAATCTTGAACCCAGAGCCTCATGAAGTTTCCTCTAAAATCGAGAAGTGAAGCGCGGATCTCTATTAAAAATAATCAAGACCGGAACCCTAGGAAGTCTCGTGATCTCATAAATATATAGCTTAGTCAACTTCTGAAGGGAGTAATCCATCCTAACAAGAATGAAGTGGGCAGACTTGGTCAACCGATCCATGATGACCCACACAGAATCCTTCTTAGTGGGTGCTAAGGGCAATCCACTAACGAAGTCCATAGTCACCCATTCCCATTTC
Source organism: Gossypium anomalum (assembly GCA_025698475.1). Lineage (NCBI taxonomy): Eukaryota > Viridiplantae > Streptophyta > Magnoliopsida > Malvales > Malvaceae > Gossypium > Gossypium anomalum. The sequence goes on from CM046956.1 coordinate 56,192,071, forward strand.
CATAGAGGAATTTTAATGAGTTGAAGCAAACTCGAAGACAACTGGTGCTCAGCCTTAACTTGCTGGCGCGTTAGACAATGAGAGACGAAATTCGTCACCTCCCATTTCAAACCAAGCCACTAGTATAACTCACGAAAATTCTGATACATCTTATTTTCACCATGATGCATAGAATAAGGGCTACTATACACTTCCCTCAGAATGCACTATCTTAAATCAAAGTCGTTAGGCGCACAAACCCATCCATGAAAACATAGAACCCCATTACTATTCAACTTAAAATTAGACGTACTATCATCCTCAACCTGACGGAATCGTAGAACCAAAGAATCATCCATCAACTGTTTAACTCGAATCTGATTAATCCAAGTCAGCTTAACTTGCAATTTAGCTAACAAACTCTCATTACCAAATAGACTTAAGTGAGTAAACATCGCCCTTAAATTAGACATTACTCTACGATTAAGAGCATCAGCAACCACATTGGCCTTACAGGGATGACACTCAATAGTACAGTCGTAATCCTTAAGCAACTTAATCCATCTACGTTGCCTAAGGTTTAACTCTTTCTAGAGTAAGGAGATACTTGATGCTCTTGTGATCGGTGTAGATGATACACCTCTCATCATATAGATAGTGCCTCTAAATCTTTAAGGCGAAGACAACCACAGCTAACTCCAGATCATGCGTCAGATAGTTGTATTCATATGACTTAAGTTGTCAAGAAGCATAAGCCACTACCTTACCATCTTGCATCAAAACACAACCCAACCAACATGAGATGCATCACTATAAATCACAAATTCCTTACCAAATTTAGGCTATATCAAAATAGGAGCCTGAGTTAGAATGGATTTGGGTTTCTCCAAACTTGATTGCTGCACATCAGTCAAGACAAATAGGGTATTCTTGTAACGCCCCAAAAATCCAAAAATCGTAAATATTTCTTTTTATGCTTAACAATCCTGGTTAAGTGTTAAATACGCATTGGTAGGTCTTGATCAAGGCTTGAGTTCGAATCTAGGGGTAGAAGAAATTAAATTTTAATAATTAAAAGGGCCTTGTTGGCAAGTAGTTGGGCTTTTAAATAAATATAGGGTAAAATTGCATCAAAAAGCCTTGTGGTAGAGTGGCTAAGTGGCGCCACTTAAAATGTAGGGAGGTGGCGTTAGTGGCTAGCAAGGAGATCCTAGGTTCGAATCCTAGCTTAGTATTTTTAGGAGTTTACTTTTGGCCTTATAGAAGGTTGGAAGTGGCGTGAAGATGGACTCTAAGGGGAGTGTTCAGGAGAGAAAATTAAGGAAAGGATCAAGGGGTTATCAGGGAGAAAAACGAGGAGATGAGAGGGGGAAGTAATGAAGCCAAATGGGGAATTGAGGGCCAAACAATTCGGCTATAGGGTTATAAATAAGTGCTAAATTTCCTCTACCCTGTTATCAAAAACCCTTTTGTTTTCTTCTTTTTCTTTCTGTTGATTTCTCCAAAAGCTGAAAATTGTTGTTCTCCTTTTATTTTTCTTGTGCCGATTTTTTTGTTTCACTTTTGGGTCTAGCCGATTCTTCTTCCTCTCTCCCTTAGTGCTGAATAAGCAATTGTGCCATTCAGATCTCTAGAGCCGAATACTCTTTGACTGAATCTAGTGTAAGTATTACTCTTCCAATCGGTTTTCTTTTTTAAGTATCGAATATTGTTCCTTACTCTTTCTAATCGACTGTAGTAGGGAATTAGTATCAGATCTCGGATCTTAGCTCTCTGCCAAAATTGCTCTTTAAGTGTTTGCGATCTTAGTAAGTATTCCTCTCCCATTGGCTAAAGTGGCCGATTGTTCATAGTTAAGGTAAGGGGACTTGTGTTGGATACGAGTCACCTATTATTCTATTTTAATAGTTAAGATTGGTGCAGATTTGGGAGTTGATTATGGTTAGAGATTTAAGAAGGGGTTGTTATACTTATCGCGCAAGGTTTGAGGCTAAGGAGATTGCATCACGCTTTCTTACCAGGTGTGTACATACACTGCACACATACTATGAATCGAAAAAAGCCGAAATGCTGAAATGTCGAAATGCTGAAAAGCTGAAAGTATGGCTACGGTATCTTACGAGTGTGCGAATACTCGTAAGGGGGAGACCGATAGGTTGCCTGAGGCCCATGGGCAATTCCATGGACTTAGGTTGTGAATAGGCCAAATGGGCCGAAATGGGCTAAATGGGCCTGATGGGCTGTTGGGCCCATAATAGGCAAAATTTGATAAGCGATGCTATGTGATAGGAAATTTGTATGTGAGCATGAATATAATGTGGTTTGGGCCGGATGGGCCATATAAATGAGATCGGGCCGAATGGGCTATATGAACGTGATTGGGGCCTGATGGGCCATATGTATAAGATTGGGCCAAGAGGGCCATATGCATGTATGTAGGGGTTTTAGGCCTAGTATATGATAACCACATAAAACTTAATTAATATCTTGCGACCGTGGACAAGTCATAGAGTTAATGTGTAGCAACGGGTATATACATGTCTAGGATTGGATCTAGGGAGAGCTTGGTACTTAAGCGGTCTTAATGACCCACCTCCTCTTCTCTGGAATCCTACTTGATGCATAGTATTCGTTCGTCTTAGTTCACGGGATTTGTTAACGGGCCAAGGTAAGTAAAAACTCGTAATAAAGAAAAATCACTGAAATGCCCCTAAGGGTAGAAATGACTAAAATACCCCTATGTGTTGAGTGTAAGATTTATGTTTGCTACATGCATCCATATGTATTCATATGATATCCTGTTTAGGTTGCATATGGGTTGGGAATTATAGAACGAAGGGAGTATATGAGGGTCCCATGGTTGTTTGACAACCGTGGATCCACCGAAGGGTTTTAAGCCCAATACGTGATTGGCAGCTTACTGCAACTTGGGTAGCTCCGCAACCGGTCTACCATTGATGTGTATCTGTTGGGTGGGTCAATATTTATATCCCCACAGGTTGTGAAAAGGGGGACAAAGCAGAAGTGTACCGGTTGGATTATTGGGGTAGGTTGCACTGCATTGCAATGCATGTTTGATGTATGATGACTTTTGAATGCTTGTTTTCGTCGAGGGTTGTACACACTGAGTTTGCGAAAACTCACCCCCTCTTTTATTTTATTTTCAGGTGATGCTCAGTAGAAGGTTCGATGTTTAGAGGGACTCTGGGTAGCCAGCTAGCAAGATAATTTGGACTTGTTTTTCTTTCTAAAGCTTATCAGTTTCTATGTTGTTAAGTACTTTTCAAATCAAATTGTAATAGGTCTTCCACTTTATTATTATTTGGATTATTATTTTTATGTGATACAATTATAAGAAGTTGAACATGGTTTCTTAAACTATAGTATGACTTTTCTACATTTCCGCAACTACATTTTAAAATGACATGTTTTCATAAAATCATATATTTTAAACAAGTGATTGAAAGGAGTTTTTTTAAGGATAGTTAAGGTTTCTTTTGTTTTAAGAAGGGTTTTCAATGAAAACACAATTTTCGCTAAAACACTTCAATGTTATGCGCCAGATTCGGCCATAATGTCCAGGCTAGGTTTGGGGTGTTACAGTTCTTATACAATAGCTTAGCCAGAGGAGCTATGATAAGCGAGAACCCCTCAACATTTAACAGCCTGATTTTAGGGCTAGTCGAAAAAGTGGTTTCGAGACCACAAATCTGACATAGAAAATTTCATTTTTATTATATTTTTATGGTCTACAGTTTTATCGAATTATTTTGTGAAAATCTCGTTTAAAAATTTTGATGTTTGGGCATTCAATTTAGTCAAAAGGATTAAATCGTAAAAAGTGCAAAAGTTGAGTTCTACTTGTTAAAGGTGTCCAATTGCTATGAGATTTTAAACTAGAGGTCCTTAGTTGGTAAATAGACCATTAGGTAAATTAGTGGACAAAAATGGACATGAATAGGTAAAATTTCAAAGTTATGCATTAAGGGCATTTTGGTCATATGGTAAATAAAAGAATAAAAAGGGAAAATAAAGTCAAAATTTGTGTCCATCTTCTCCTCCTTGGCCAAAATTCTCATGCCCACTATAGCTAGGGTTTCTTCAACTTTCAAGCTTGATTGTAAGTACATCCCCCGTTTTTAATGCTCTTTACATTTTTGAAGTCCTCGTAACCCGATTTACCTATTTCTACCATTATTTTGAAGTAGGGTTCATGTTTAAAAATTTACCCATGTGTGACATGCATGTATTTTGATGTTTGATGGAAGATATGGTATGTTTAAGGTGTGATAAACAACTTTTACTAAGTGATTTTTAGTGAAAATGCATAAAAAAAACTTATTTGTAAAAGTTATGAAAATAGGTAGTAGAAATGTCATTTGATGAAAAAATGTGGGCTTTTATGAGCATGATTTAGGTTTGGCTAGGCTTGGGTAACAAAGAAAATAGATACATTTCATTTTACAAGCCTAGGGACTAATTTGTAAAAATGTGAAACTTTAGGGGCAAAAAGGTAATTTTGCTATAATGTGATGTTTGGACTAATCTGAGTAATGTGAATATTAAATAAGTTAAATTTGCTATTATAGATCAAGAAAAATGAAGTTCAGACCTTAATCGGGGGAGGAACAAGGTTATTGACGATTAGGTCCATTTCCTACTATTTTGTACCGAGGTAAGTTTGTATGTAAATAATGCAATGTTATATTATGTATTTAATGCTTAATATTGCATAAATTGTATGATTGCTTCTATGAAAATATTCAACAAAGTTTCGACATGAGAAAATCCCGGTTGAACCTTAGGAATAGTTTAGGATAAAAGTGACATGTCACTAGGAAACCATGAGTTATGCGATTTATGTGAATCCGGGTGCTGGTCATGTACTTCCTACATGTAGCTGGGTAGTCTGACGTGTGTTACGGATACCTGACAGCTTGTGTGAGTAGGCCCGTGATTGGCTCATGTGTGAGCCCCATGTATTATAAGATATGAGGTAGCATTGGCTACATATGTGGCACTAATGTGCAAGACTTTCCGTGTATCCAATAATATTCCAAGTGTTCAATGGGTAATTCGAAGAGTATGTCAAAGATGACAAAGTGTGCAACTATGGTATGAGTTGGTACATGTATGTATGTATAACTCATGAGTATGGACTTTAGTATGAGATGAACTCTTGGTAAGAAAGCTAATGAGTAAGCTAAGCCTAAAATACTTGATGATAATTATGCTAACTTATTTTGAGTAGTTATATGATTAATGTATGATTTATGTTGCTTATTATTTGCATGCAAAGTTACTAAGCTCTAAAAGCTTACTTCCCTTTTCCATTCCTTATAGTGTCGCCAAGCTAGCTCGAAGATCGAGGAATGTCGGAGCTTGATTCACACTATCAAACGATTGTTTTGGGTATACTTGATTTCAATATTTTGAGTATGGCATGAATAGGGGCTTGGTCATTTTGTTACGTGTCATATTGGTTTAGCCAAATGTGTTGGCATTGTAATGGTTAATGATTCATTTTGTATATGGCCATTGGAAGTTGGCTAATATTATTCTTATTGGTCATTGGTATATTTATGTGATGATGCTTATCATGAAGATGAAATTGGCATGAATGGCAAATAAAGTATGTGATGTTTATGCATGATAGATGTTATTATGTGCAAATGATGTATTGATATCTTGTTTATGGTTGATTTGGTTGTATGTATATGCTTGGATTGGTGTTGCTTGTTGTGGTGTAGGTTGGTGCAAGTAAAGGTGGCAAAATGGCTTGGTAAATAGCCTTATTTTGTCAACACAGGCAAAGACACGGCCGTGTGTCTCAACTGTGTGAAGGACACGGCCCAGGGACATGGGCATGTGAAGTCTGACCTATTTTATGAAAAATTATGAAAATTAAATCGTTCACACGGCCTAAGCACAAGGGCGTGTGACTTGGCCGTGTGACTTCATTTTGTTGATGACGTCATAAACAGAGAGTTACACGGGTTAGGTACACGGGTGTGTGTGACCATACGACCTACCCACACGGGCATGTCCCAAAGCCACACGGGCGTGTGACCCCTATTTCAGGGAAAAATTTTCTAAGCATTGGGAAGTTTTCTAAAGTTCTCAGTTTAGTCCCGAACCACTCCTAATGCATGTTTTGGGCCTTGTAGGCTCGTTAAAGGACGATATGAATGTTTTCGAAAGGTTTTAAATTTGAGTGGAAATTTATGTCTTGGTTTTGAATGTTTATTTGAGTTTAAGTTCGGTAATGCCTCGTGCCCTGTTCCAGCGTCAAATACGGGTAGGGGGTGTTACACAACAAACCTCCGATAATAACTCGCTAGCCTAAGAAAACTATGGGTCTCAGAAATGTTTCTAGGCTGTTTCCACTCAGGAACAACCTTAACTTTTTTAGGATCAATTTGAATTCCCTCAGCAAAAACTACATGACTCAGAAAAGTTACGTCTCTTAACCAGAATTCGTACTTACTCAACTTAGTGTAGAGCTATTTCTTACGGAGTATTTAAAGAACTACTCTAAGATGTTTATTATGATCATCCTCAGTCTTAGAGTATACTAGAATGTTGTCGATGAATACCATAATGAACTGGTCCAAATACTACTGGAAAACCCAGTTCATAAGATCCATGAATGCAGCCGGAACATTCATCAAACCAAAGGGCATGACTAAGAACTCGTAGTGCCCATAACAAGTCCTAAAAATAGTCTTGTGAACATCGGCCTCTTTAACCTTAAGCTGGTGATACCCAAAATGAATATATATCTTGGAAAACATAGAAGCCCTATGGAACTAGTCAAATAAGTTGTCGATCCTCGAAAATGGGTACTTATTCTTTACTGTCAATTTATTCAGATGAGAATAATCTATACACATCCACATAGTACCATCTTTCTTTTTTTACAAATAGAACTGACGCCCATAACGAAGACACACTATGACGAATGAATCTTCGATCGAGGAGTTTCTGAAGCTGAGTTTTTAATTCCATAAGCTCCTTTGGTGCCATACAGAAAGGAGTAATAGACACTAGAGTTGTACATGGTAAAAGCTTGATACCTAACTCGACCTCCCAATCCGAAGGCAAACCCGATAACTCCTCGGAAAAAACATTTAGAAACTCTTTAACCATCCGAATATTCCCAACAGATGAATCCATAGAAGCAGAATTACATACATAGACAAGAAATGTCTCACATCCTTTACGAACCAACCTTTCAGCCACAAGAGCAGAGATTACATTGGATAAGTAATCCTAATGTTCACCGATTATAATCACTTCCACATCCTTCTCAGATCTCAGAACTACCCTCCTAGTAGTACAATCCAAACTGACCTGATGCTCCCCAAGTTAGTCCATTTCCAAAATCAAATCGAATTTCCCAAATGGTAGCTCCATCATATTAGCCGGAAATACAACCCATTGTATCTCTAACTGTACATTCTTATACAGTCTATTAACTCGAACTGATTGACCCAATGGGCTAAATACAGTAATATCTCTAGAAGTGCTCTCAATAGGAATCCATAAATTTACAGAAGAAGAACTAGCTATATACGACTGTGTTGGTCCTATCTATAAATGCAAAATATAGAGCATTATAAAAAAAAAATCGTACTAGTGATAACATTTGCGACGTCTCTGTCTTCATGATGTCTAGCAGCATGTATCAGTGCAGACTGCCTTACCTCAGTTTAATTAGCACCTCTACCTGGTGCTCTATGACCTTTCCCTAAACCATTAAAACCCCTGGCAAGACTGCGGCCCCTAAGCGGCTGCTGAACTGTCCACTTGTATTTGATCAAAATGCTATGGACAATCTCTGATGCGGTGCTCCATCGACCCACATCGCAGACAAGCTCCTAACCTCCTCTAACATTCGCCAGGATGGTCTCTACCACAGTCCCCACACAGTTGAGCCACAATAGGAGCAGCTGGAACCTCAATCCTCGGAGGCCCATCAGATTTGGACCGTTTCTTAGGCATCTAAGTAGAATTAAAGCGCTTTGATTCCCTCTTACTCTTGCCTCTCTCACACTCCTTATTTTCACGCTCAACGCGCTTAACCTCTTCAGCAATTTTCTCTTTGTCCACCAAGATGACAAAAACCCGCTCCCTCTGCGGAGCTATCAAAATCCTAAGATTATCCTTCAATCCTTCCTTAAAACGAATACACTTTTCATATTTGGTTGAAACCATCCTGTGAGCATATCTGCCCAATCTTAGAAATTTGGCCTCGCATTCAACCATAGTCCTATCTCCCTAAGCAATGCTTATAAACTCGCGTCTACAAGCATTCACATAACTCGCCCCCATATATGTACTCTAGAAGGCATTCTTAAAATAATCTGATGAACTTTGATCCAGTTGAGTACCCTCATCAATCGTCAACCAGCACTGATATGCCTCGCCACAAAGCAGAGATACTGTACATTTCAACTTTTGCTCAGGGGCATAGTCGATGTCGTTTAAAATCCTCTTTGTAGCTCCCAACCAATATTCGGCCATAGTTGGGGCGGCTCCTATGACACCCTAAAATAATTCAGCACCATTGGACCGGAGTCGTTTAGCTACTGACCCACGGCTCTCAGAACTAGAATGGGACCGAGCGACCCTATCCAAAACTCTCAACATGGCTTGATACAATGCGTCGTCCTCAGCCGAGTGAATTTGAGACCCAATCTCTGCAGTAGGCGTAGCTCGTGTCTCACATGTATCTAGATTGGGCATACTTCCTACTGAGGACGACTCAACTCGATCCCCTCTTTGGCACCCACCGCGTCCACATGATCCATGTGTACTCATCATATTTATTATCTACATTACGAATTTTTATATATCAGTTCTAGTATTTATTAACAGATATTTTATGCTCAGAAGTTTATTAGAAGAATTTATAGAGATGTTTCAGTCTCTAACTATCGCAGTACAGTTCTAATCATTTCAGTATTTTTTTTAACTAAAATTTATATAAGTCAGAAGTACTTACAGGATCGACGTTGGAGACTCAGTATTTCTTAGAACTATTTTAGATTACAGCAAAAAAATTATTTGAAAAATAGTTTTCAATTTTTTAACCCAAAATTTCACAGCTCGAGTTTTGTAACCTGGCTATGATACCACTAAACGTAACACCCCAAACTTGGCTTAGGCGTTATGGCCAAACTTGGAGTTGTTACGTAAAATGATTGAAAATTTGGTTTTCGCGTATCTTGAAAATCGTGGCAAACTCTTCATGTAACACCCTTAACCCGTATCCGTCGCTGGACTAGGGTTAAGAGGCATTACTGGACATTTCAAAATATTTTACGATCAATTCACAAACAATAATGATGTATCATCATTTCATAACAAGTCATACACATATAGTCTATTTAAGAGGCCTATGAGACCTTAAACATACCTTGGAGAAGACTCGGTACTAAACTGATCTCATACAAAATTTTTCGAAACTTAACAATTTTTCTAAATTACAAAGGTCACATGCCCGTGTGAACAGGCCGTGTGCCTCACACGGCATTAGACACACTCGTGTGTCTAGGCGGTGGCAAAACAGGGCATACATACTGGCTTAACCACACTGCCAGAGACACGCCCATGTGCCTTAGCCGTGGTCGAAACTGACTTGGGTCACATGACTGACCACACGCCCATGTGTCTAGACTGTGCTCGAGACTGACTTTAAATTGTAGGACTACTCCAGGGGACACACGGCCGTGAAACATGACAGTGTGTCACACATGGCTGAGACACACGCCCGTGTCTCTACCTGTGTAGACAAAAATAGGCCATTTAAAAAAAGCCAATTTGCCACCCTTAAGGGTCATCCCTACAAGCATCAATTAAGCATCATTTACACCATAGTTTCAACCAATTTCAATCAGAAAACATACATTATTCATGTCATATAATCACCAACCAATTTCATCCTTAGTATCCAAACTAAAACATACCAAAATCACATACCAAACTCATTCAAAATCATTCCATTTCCATAACTAATTCACATATTTAACTTACCAAATTGACCATTTCTCACTAGGCCATTTATGCACATCAAAACATACCATTTCTTAACACAACTTTAACCTAGTCATATCACATGGCATGATATACACTTCACAAAACATGCCACCTTAGTCCTAGCCTATACATGCCATACTTTGATATATACATTTTCAAAAGGTACCAAAATAAAGTTTGATGATGAGGTGATGATCCTCGATGATCCCCGAGCTTCTAGTAGCTTCGATATCTACAACAATGCAAACACGCACAAAGTAAGCTTTCAAAAGCTTAATAAGCCATATACAAATAAACTTATCACATAACACAATTCTAAACCAATTCATTCATGTAGTTCAAGGAAAAATACAATCACATATCCGTATGTCTCATATAATTCATTTGATCATAGTTCACTTACATACATCATATGTCCACAATTGTACATATACTTACCTTTCATTCTCAAACAGGATATACCTTTTTAACGTACCTGAATTGGATACACATTCACATACTTATTCGTTTCTCAGAATGCCCGTTGAACCATATGGAATCAAATAAGGATACGCAGATAGCTCAAAAAGCTCATACAATGCCAACGTCCCAGACGTGGTATTACATGTAATAAAATATCAATGCCACTGTCCCAAACAGGGTCTTACACGAAATCATATACGATGTTGATGTCCTAGACATGGTCTTACACGTAAATCACAAGTCAATTCCAACATCCCAAATGTGATCTTACACGAAATTACATATCGGAATCCTATGTCATGACATATGTATTCTAACTATTCCTATGGTTCGTACGGGACTTTTTGGACGTCGTCACATTATCGTAACTTTCTCGGATTTCTCATATTCAACTTGAAATAGCCATTCATCATTATACATTAACATATAAGCAATAATAATTCAATTTAAACACATTTATTTGTATATCGTCTTACCTCGTACGGAAATAAACAGAAACGAACGGCTATTCAACGACTTTCGGCTTTCGACTTTCCTCGATCTAATTCTGTTTTCTTTGGTTCTTGATCTATATAAATACAAATTTAACTCTTTTATTCAAAAAATCATTCAATTCAATCCATATACACATATTTAGGACATTTTACAAATTAGCCCTCACATTTTCACATTTTAACACTTTAGTCCCTATTTCATAAAATCATAAAATATGCATAATTTCCTTTCACATATGCCTATCCAAATCTTCCTTTAGCTCATATAAGCCCACATATTTCAATTATTTCACATTTTAGCCCCTCAATTTCTCATTTTCACAATTTAGTCCAAAATACTGAAATTTATCAAAAATCCCAATACAAAACATAGTAAACTAACACAGATCTTTCCTTTTCTATCATCAAGCTTCATAAAACTCACATTATCAACAATGGCACATCTTAAAATCATAATCAAATTCAGAAATAGAGGCATGAGCTTGAAAGATTACTAAGCAACAATCACAAAAGCATAGAAATTATCTAAAACCAAGTTAAAACCATACCTTAATCAAGGAATCAAAGTGTCGAACCTAGCAAGCTTCTTTTCTTTTCTTTTCTTTTTATTTTTGGCAAAGATGAGTGAAAACCAATTTCATGTTTTCCTTTATTTATTATGTCATTTATACATAGTTTACTATTATGCCTTTAATGAAATAACATTAAAATTCCATTAACTATAGGCATTTTTGTCCATCCATTATTCAAATGGTCTATTAACCACATAAGGACCTCTCAATTATAAAGACTCATCAATTCGGCACTTAATCAAATGGCACACAACTTTTGCATTTTCTACAATTTAGTCTTTTTTCATAATTCGACACACAAATGATAAAATTAAATCACGAAATTTTCACAAATATCAATTCACATATTATAAGCACGGAAAATAATATTAAAATATTTTTAACTCGAATTTGTGGTCCCGAAACCACTGTTCTGACTAGGGTCTAAACTGGGCTATTACACTTCGAATCCCAGATTTTTCGAAAACATATCTTATCTAACTATTTTATTGAAAATGATGTTTGATTATACTTTCTAAAACTTATGATTTTGCACCTGAAACTCTCAGAAAAGTTGTATTTTTGAAAACACAGTTTGTTATTTGAAACCCGGTGTCCTTGCAGAAAATAATTGTTGTCGATAAAACGTTTAAACAATATTATACGAAAAACGAAAAATAAAGTCCAAACCCAAGACAGTCCAAAAGTCTAAAATTTACAAAAAAAAAAAAAAAACTTAAATCCCAAATTAAAAATATTTAAAATGAACACAAAACTTTAATAGCCGAGCTCCAATCACACTAACCCACCTAAGTATGAGGATTACCTGAAAATATTAATCAAACAGAATATGAGTTTTCAAAACTAAGTGTGTAACGCATAACTTAACAGATAATTTATATAAGACAAATTTTATAGAAACAGAATCATATCAGAGCAAAATAGATACAGATATGCTTTCCTACCCCCATTCGCTACACATTATCATCGACCATCCTAACACACCATATGGGGTATGAAACAACCATCCAACCCTACACACCATTTAGTGCCATTAAGACACTTTTCAGAATATTTGCAATTGTGCTGCCAGTATAATGGGCGAGATATCGCCTCTCATAGAAACACTTCCTCCACATAATATAACCCGACCCAGATGTAGATATAATCAAAACAGAAATCATACATGCTACAGTTATACACGAATGTCATAACAGATAGCTTATTACAAGATTAGCTTATCATATGTTTTCTCAAATATACATACATATAAAAGAATCATACTAATAGATGACTAGATTTCATGTTTTATAGATTATTTGATCACATACCGACCCCACAGAAGGCTACGATTAGTCAGAATGATGTGTACGACCTTAGGGAAAAATTCCAGATTTTGGGCTCACACACTCGTGTGGCCCACATGGCCTCACATACACCCTTGTGGTCCACACGACCCAAATAGCCAGATTATGTGTCACACACAGTCCAGCACACGGCCATGTAGCATCGACAATGCCCAATTTTGGTTTTCACCGTTCACTATTTTTTGGGTTTCTTGTTACACACCTAACCCGATTTTGAAGCCAAAACTCTCACGAGCAGTCCAGAACCTAAAATCATCCATTAGTTCACCAAATCAGCCACATTTACAATTACCAAATCTGGCTCACAAAATCATTACAGTCAACCTCACAGTTCTAATCTAAAAATTTCAACCTAACATCTTAAATTAACATATTACCTTCAAACAAAAACAATAGCCCATCAACGAAATTAGGTTGCTAGAGAGTCAATTGCCTTGCCAACTTCCCATAAAATTCAACGATTACTTATACAGTACAAATTTACATTACGTACTAACAAAGAGAGAAAAAAAACAATAAGAATAAATTCACTTACCCCCGAAAGAAAAACTTAATGGCACAAACACAAGTAATCAATAAAATGATTACTCTCCAATGACGAATGAATTTTGTACAAATAAAAATGAGTAACAACCGTTTCTTGATAAATTATGAAACATAAAGAAAAGAAACAGAGTATAGAACGGCTCAAGAAAAACAAAAGAACAAAATTGGCCAAGTGGGAAAAACCAAAAAACGTGAGAATTGAGGGAAAAGAAAGTGGAAAAACATAATTGAAAAAAAAAAAAGAAGCTGGAATTGCAAAACAAAAGGGAATGATAATAGGACGTCAGTTAAGCTTAGGGAAACTCTTTGGCAAAACTAGTTAATTCAAATAACTAAAACAAAAAAGATAAGATAAAGATACAATAAAAATTTAACCAAAATGTAACTACCCACTAACTCCATCCAAATCCAATAGATTCATTAGAGTTAGATTTTAACTCAAATTCTACTAGTCAAACAACACAAAAAAGATGTAGCAAAAATATTCTCTTAAGGATTCAAACCAGTAACCTCAAATACATAATCAAAACTTTTAACCGTTAAAGCAAATATTTACTTATGACATATTGTAACAAATATAAATTCATATTTTCAAAGTGTTACATTAAATCTATAATTTTTACAAAATACATAGAATAATAACAAATTTTAACCTTTATGAATCATTGTTGAATTTAAATTTATACCCTTTCTTAATCTCGATTCACGAAATTTTATATCCATTTTTTTCCTTGGGGGGAGGGGTTTAAAAAAATTAACACTGCTAGGATTAACCAACGAAAAGGACAGTTGACTCAAGCATATTGACTGATTGATGACCCACATTAGTTATGAAGCAAGTCATAAATATGGTTAGTGAGGACAGTTTTGGGGACAGTGCATGCTCACGCTCACTAAGTACTTCAAAGCCTTTCTATATGGTTTATTAAGCCGTCGTTGAAAGTACTATTATTAGATGGTCACCGCCACGTCCATCTGTACTGCTGCCACCAATGTGTTCCATTTGCGGTTGCGGCACCATTTTTTTTTTCCCTCTTTCAGCCCTGAACCACTGCCCTTCCGTTAATGGCTACAAAAATAAAAGTTAAATTATAGCAAAAACAAATCGCAATTTATTTTAAAATCCTTTTTTAAAAATTTGGTTAACATCCACTTCCATAGGAGAGATTAACAAGCACAGGCTAAGAAGAAATGCCGCACCTTACCATTTTTGTCAACACAAATCCCATCCACAAGGAAAAATGAAATTATTTTTTTGAGTATTTAATTCATGTATTTTAGTTTATCATAATTCCATCATATTATTATTATTGTTATTATGCTTTAGTACAAATCACTAATATTAAATCATAATTTTAAAAAATTAAAAATATGAATTTTTATGTCATTCAAAAAGTGAAATTATATCAAAATAATTTTACAAAATTTTTCATTTAAAAATTTATTAATATTTATGCTTTAATAAAGTATAATCTTCTTTTAAAATTCTTTGCATTATTAAAAAGATGAATTTATAATTATCAGAAGAAAATATCGTTATTAATATAAAAAATTATGAATTTTAAAAGACCAGTGCCACGATTTGAATTTTTCTTTTTGTACTTTTACATAAATTGATTAATCTAATTTTTAAACATGTTAATTATTTAAACAGAAACATATAAATAAATCATAACTAGTTTGTGTATATTAAATTAATGAGTTTTTTATAATATTAGTTTTTTTAAATTTTTAATGAATTTCTTCCAAAAAAATTAATAAATGAAAATTAATGCAATTACAGATTTTTTAAAAATATTTAATTAATTTAGAATTAGATATATTAATTATATTTAATTTTAAAAATATTTAATATTAAAATAATACAAAAATTCATCATGCTTTGAATACTAATATTAATATATTACAATTTAATAATAATATTATTAATTTTTTATAGGTTATTTATTTTATATATTGCTAAATTAATTTATTTTAATGTTAAAACTGTTAATATTTGATTTTTTTGTAATTTTATATTATTTTTGCTCTAGTTTAATCAATTAATGTAATTAACTCTTATTATATTTGAAAATTATAAATTTAATTTGATAAATGTTATTAATTTGTGTCTTTTAAAAAAACTATATTTTAATCTTAACAATTTAATATTCATTAATTTTATCTTAAAATATTAAAAGTTAATTCAATTAAGTAAAATCTTAAAATAAAGTGATAATTTATCTTTTTTGTAACAAGCAGAAACAACTTGTGTTAGGAAAATTTTAATAATAAATATAAATTTTGTATATATTTTTATTCTTAAAATTAAATACATTATAATTATAATAATAAACAAAGTTGCACACTTATTGATCTGGAATAGATTTGATCAAAACCGTGTACACCAAGTGACAAATAATTTCACCTTAAGGACAAAAAATTTAATCCTTGACAACAATGCTAGCACTGGCTTTGGCTAACATGAAATATCCTCTAATAAGTTTGGAAGCCATTCAACTTCCTCTCCAATTTTATCAAGAGCAATAAACTCTGATTCCATTGTGGATCTTGCAATGGACATTTGTTTGAAAGATTTCCAAAAAGTTGCAGCTCCACCCAGTGTAAAAATATATCCATTTGTGGATTTTGAATCTTTAGTACCAAATATCCAATTCGCATCACTTTAACTCTCTAATATTGTAGGGTATCCTGTATCATGAAGTCTATAATCTAAGGTGTACGTCAAATATTTAAGTACCCTTCTTATTGCTTTCCAGTAATCCTCGACAGGATTATTAGTAAATCTACTTAGCTTAATAATAGAACAAGCAATATATGGTCTTATGCAGTTCATAACATACATCAAACTTCTAATTATTCTAGAATATTCCAAATGATGTATTTCTTCACCTGCATTCTTTGATAGATGTACACTCAAGTCCATTGGAGTTTAAACAATGATATTGTCACTTTTAGAAAATTTGTTAAGAATTTTCTCAACATAATGAAATTTAACAAACACAAATCCATCCTAGGAATTAAGATTCCTACAACACCCAAGTCTTTCATGTCAAAACTTTTAGTTAACATGTTTTTTGTAGACTTGATCATGTACTCATCACTCTAAAAGATCAACATGTCATCTACATATAGACATGCAATGACATATATTTTATTAGAGTTCTTTACATAGACACACTTATCAACCTCTTTGATTTTAAAATCACTTGATAGCGTAACTTTATCAAAATTTTCATGGCATTTTTTAGGAGCTTGTTTCAAGTCATACAATGACCTAACAAGTTTACACACCTTATTTCCTTTTCTTTTAACCACAAACCCCTCGAATTATTCTATGTAAACCTTTTTATCAAGGTTGCTATCCAGAAAAGTTGTCTTTACAACCATTTGATGTATTTTTAAATTGTTAATAGCTGCAGTGACTATTAAAGCTCGTATGGATGTAATTCTTGATACAAGTAAGTATCAAAATAATCTACATCTTCTTGTTGTTTATATCCTTTAATAGCAAGCCTAGTTTTGTATTTATTAATAGCTCCATCATCTTTTAATTTCCTTTTGAAAATCCATTTACAACCTAGTGGTTTGCTACCAAGAGGAAAATCCACTAATTTTCATGTATGATTTTGCATAATGGATTCAATGTTGCTATTGATTGCATCATTCCTGTATGAAGCTTTTGGACAATTGCCTCTGAAAAACTTTGAGGCACACTTTTTAATAGATAAGTTAGAAAATCTAGACCAAACGTTTTTGACGTTTTGGGCCTTTTACTTCTTCTCGGCTCAAACTCATCAATTTTTTATTGATGGTTTCCACTTAAGCTTGCCTCACACATCCTTTTGAGTGGACAATTTTCTTTTGCTTCCTTGAAGGGAAATACATCCTCAAATAGTGCAATTTTACTTAATTCCATTATAGTATTTGGATGAATGTCATCAATACTCTATTTATGTGCAAGAAATCTATATGCACTACTATTGTATTCATATCCATTGAATACACAAGCTACAATTTTAGGTTCTATCTTAACCTTTTTAGGATCAAGTATTTTTACCTTAGTAAGACACCCCTACACTTTGAGATATTTGAAGGATGGTTTCCTTCCTTTCCATAACTCATATGGAATTTTCTCTAACTTCTCATGGGGGTACTTTGTTTAGTATGTAATTAGCAATCAAAATTTCTTCCTCCCACAATTTTTGAAGTACTCTCAAACTTATCAACAAGGCATTTATCATTTCTTTTAAAGTTCAGTTCTTTTGCTCAGCAATGCCAATTTGTTGAGGTGAATAAGGTGCAATAGTAAAAAAAAAAAAGTTTAGATTATGATTTAGTAGTAGATTTTTCTACATTTTAAATTCAAAAGCTTTTTGAATAAATAAATGGCTTGGTAATTCAATAAATGTAATGATTTCAACAAGTTCTTTAAAAACTTTTGTTTTAATTTTCCATTAGATTGGTATCAAGAGCTATTTCTTAAAGAACTTGTGAAATCAAACAACAAAAAACCAAAACCAATAAACACTCTTCACCCACCTACATAAATACAAAACCATAACCATTAATATCATGAATACAGAAGCTTTACTCACTGCAATGGCTCCTCCGATTTTTTACGGCACAAATTTTCAATAATGAGTTGTTAGAATGGAAGCTATCTTGATGCTATTGATGTGTGGGAAGCTGTAATACAAGATGTAGGGATATGGGATAGAGTTCGAATCTTATACGAACATAACATGGTAGAAAATAAAATTGATATCCCATCAACTACCAAAGATCTCATACACTCGAATGAACGACAAACGATCAAATGAAATGCTAGTTCCAACTTCGTTTTCTCAAAACATTTTTAGTTTATTTTCTTAAACGACTAATAGCCAAAAACTTGCGTTACTGGAGAAGTGTATATATATCACATATATATAGGGTTGGGTAAAACTAGACTTGAGGTTGTATATATATTTAAAACTCTTTTAAATAATTTAAAATCTCTTTCCTTATCTGATAAGGAATATCATATTTTATTTTGAATTTTAAAAAATCTTTTAAATAATAATATTATGTTTTAATTATTATTTATCTAAAACTCTTTTAAATAATAATTAAATTCTATTTCCTTATTTGATAAGGAATATATCAACTCCTCTTTTTATCTCGTTTATTATCATTTTTTAATTTAATAGGAAATAGTAACAAAATTGCTATTTGTTATCATTTTGACTACGAATTTAAATTTCCAAAATTAAATTCCAATAAAAATAATAATTGATTATTACTCGTAATGTAACAACTCAATTTTTAGTGATGTCAAAAATAGAGGCTCGAAGCCACCAAATCCAGAAAATAAGTTTGTAAATATTATTATTTAATATTTACGGGCCAAATATGATTTTAGAAAGGTTTTTGAGTTAGCAGTTTGTGTTTTATAAAGATTTATTCGATTAAGTAGAATTAGTAAATGAGGTGTCGGGACCTCGTTTCTATAAACTGAGCCATAAATATTTTTATAAATATTTACAGAGTGTCATTAAGGTAGTATTAAAGTTTCGTTGAAAAATTTTAACGTTTCGATTGTTAATTAATTAAAAAGGACTAAATTGAAAAAGGTGTAAAACTTGTTAATTATAAGAAACAAGTGATTAAATGGCTTAATTAGTAAGCAAGGGAGGACTTAAGAAATAAATAACCCTAAGTTAAAAGGGTGAGGCAGCATAAGCAGAGGAAACAAAAAAATAAATTAAATGAATGGCAAAATTGTAGGGCAAAATTAAAAGGAAACAAATTAAATATAAAGATTTCTAGACATTTCTTTCTTCAATTCTCTGCCCAAAAATGCCATGGAAGATACCATAAGTTGGGTTTTCAATTTTTCTTCATGTAAGTTCAATTCTTACCTGATTCTTGTAATTTTTATGTTTTTGATATTGTTGCAATTTAGTCCAACTAAATCTTACCTTTGTTTTTTATTTTGTTAAAGATTTTGAATGTTTCCATTGATGAATATATATGATTCTTGATATTAAATTATGAATTTGAGATATTAGTTGTTATTTAAAAGTATTTTTAAGTGATTTTGATAAATTTTTTGATTAAGGATTAAATTGTTGAAATAATAAAAATACAAGGGTTTGTTGTGAAATTATTCCAAAAATGGGCTGTATTGAATGCCATGAAAATTTAGCTACATGGGTTTGCATTAAAAATGGTTAATTTGCATGTTTTGGGCTCAAGGACTAGATTGAATAAAAGTAAAACTTTAGGGGTAATTTTGTAAAAATGTTAAAAATGAACCAATTGCATAAAATGAATTTTTTTATTGTCTTAATTAATATATTGAATGAAATTATTAATTTATATCAGGACCAGGTGGAAAATAGAGGAAAATAAAAAATTACCAAAATGCCCTTAAATCTTGGTATTTTTGCAATTTAGCCAGGTAAGTTCATATGATTAAATTTTAATGGTATGTTAAATTGACGAATGTTAATATGTATTTATTCATATTATTTTTATAAAATAAAATTATTATGGTTAAAATTATAAAATCAAAGTGAACGGAACGCAGGGTTGAGTACAATCGTTTTATGACAAAGGATGAATTGATGGATACGACCATGGTTGGACCATGGCAGTGTTTATATGTAAGTGTAACAACCCGTTTTTAGGTTAAATCGAAATAGTGGTTTCGGGACCACAAATCCAAAGTCAAAATATTTATTTTATTATTCTAATAAGGTTTACAGTATAATAGATTATTTATGTGAAAGTTTCGTAAAGAAATTTTACCGTTTTAATGCTCAATTTGGTAAAAAAAACTAAATCGCGTAACACGTAAAAGTTGAGTACTATTGTTTAAAGGTATTATTTGGCTATAGCTTGAAATATGGGAGTCCTTGGATGTCAAATAGACCATATTAAAGGTTAGTGGAAGTTGTTAGCTTGGTAAATTTGAAATTATTAAAGGTTATTAAGGTTAAATTGGTAAATAGGTTATTTATGTTAATAATAATAAAATAAAACAAAATTCTTTCTTCATTCTTCTTGATTCAACCGAAATTAGGGTGTAAAACACACCATTTTTGTTTTCTTCATTCGACTAAGCTTGAGGGAGAGATTAAGGTACGGTTTTGACTCGATTTTTAATGATTTCTATGTTTTTGAGCTCATTGCAGCTTAACCTAGCTAGCTCGTACCTTAGATTTTGAAATGTTTAAAGATTTTGAGGTATGCCATTGTTGAATACTTGAGTATTTTGAAAGTTCTTGTTAGATTATTAATAGTAGTTAATGGTTATAAAAGTTTTCTAAAGTGATTTTTGATAAAAATGAGATTTAGGGATTAAATTTAAAAAGATAGAAATATTGTGGTTAGAATTGTGAATTGAGTGAAAATATGGGCTATTGTAATACCACATAGAATTCGACTAAGGTGGATGGTGATTAAAAATGTGTAATTTGTCATTTTGTGTATAAAGGACTAAATTGTAAAGTAGTCAAAAGTCTAAGGGTAAATTTGTAATTTGGCCAAAATGAATGTTTTAGGCTAAATTGAATTGAATGAAAGTTTGAATGAGTTAATTTGATATCATATAGATCAAGATAAGAAAATACCGGAATTAGATCGGGGGAAATGAAAAGTAAACGAGTAGACACTAGTTTTCATCCGAGCAACTCGAGGTAAGTTTGTATAGTTAGAATCAAACTGTTTTATACTCAAAATGGTTGAATTGAATGTTATTAATTGAGATATGAATTCCTTGATGATATATATATACTGAATCTGTTACCCAGCTTTAGTTGGTCTATATGAATTCATTAGATACGAGTGATATGTTACTGGAATTTCCGAAATGGTCGGGCTCCTGCATTTGTTGCGGACTCACCATAGCTCGTATGAGCTTACTGATTTAGCTCGAAAGAGCTTACTGTTCAGCTCAATAGAGCTTATAGTTTTCAGCGCAATAGAGCTTACTGTTATCAGCTCATGAAAAGCTTACTGGCCATGTCTCGAAAGAGCATGTATGATGATGAATTGACGGATTATTAACATTGTTCACTAGAATATCCATTAAAGTTCTAATAAATTCAACGAGCTTAAATGATGCTATATGAACATGTTACTATTTATGAATTAGTTAAATGACTAACATGTGATGGTTATGTGTGGTTAGGTGATGGTTATATTGAATTGTTGGCATATTATTATTGCATTTGATTACTTTGAATGGTAAGTTTAATTCTGTATTATACGGGCTTACTAAGCTTAGAAGCTTACTCTATTTCTGTTTCTATGTCTTATAGAGGTTCGTTAGCTCGCTCGTTCTGGAAAAGTCGGAGTTGCACGTCACACTATCTAGATTTTTGTTTGGTATTTTAAACTTATGAACATAAGTAAATATGGCATGTATGGGCTAGTTGGTTATTAAAAGTTATGGTTTGGAATCCTATTTTGTGTATGAATTGATGTATATAAGTTAAGCCATGTGATTTGGCTTATTTGGCACTATGTTTTGGTTGTATATATGTGCTTAAATATGGTATGCTTTGGTATGATAAGGTTGGTATGGAATTATGCAAAGATAGTCTCAATTCATGATTAGTAATTAGATAAATTGCATATGTTGTTATATAGGTATATGGACTTGTAAATGGTAAGTTTGGATATAGTTTATAATGTGTATTGAATTGGTTCATTTGGTTGCAAATTGAATTGCTTAAATGTGAACATATTGCAATATATATGTTTATGTTTTAGGGTGGCAAATTTGGCTATTCAAATGACCTATTTTGTCCACACGGGCAGAGACACGGGCGTGTGTCTCAGCTGCGTGCGACATACGGTCACGCTACACGATCGTGTGTCCCTTGGAGTACCCTACAAATTGAAGTCAATATACCCTCCAGTTTTGACACGGCTTAGACACACGGGCGTGTCTATTGCCCGTGTGTGCTACACGGGTTAACACACGGGCGTGTGCCTTGACCGTGTGACCCTAATTGGTATGCTGATGTCACAAACATAATACCCCCTATTTTTGACACGGCCTAGCACACAGCCATGACACGGGCATGTGATAGGAACACAGGCTGGACACACAGTTGTGTGGTCTGGTAGTGTGATCAAGTCAGTATGTATGCCCTGTTTGGCCACAGCCTGTTCACACGGATGTGTGACCTTTTAAAAGTTGAAAATTTTTCTAGGTTTTTGAAACTTTATATATTACCGATTTATTCCCGAATGCATATTTTAAGTATTTTATGCTCGAATTTAAGATCATATTGAATGAGAATGAATGACTTTTATTGTAATGAGTTGATAATTGGTTTGTAATTGTTCTGAACTGAATGATAATTCCGGTAATGCCTCTTAACCTACTCCGACGACGGTTACGGGTTAGGGGTGTTACATTTAGTGGTATCAAAGTTACGGTTTAGTCGATTCTAGGACTACCATAGTGTATATGAGTCTAGCTATACATGCCATATTTATAATCTGCGATAGTGTGATGACTCTTGACATTCTAAATGTGTTTTCATATAGCAAATGGATCCAAATCAAGTGATAGCTGACGAAGTAGAGAGTAATGTGCCTGCTCCTGCTCAAAGGATAGCGCCTTCTGAACCTAGACCCGTAGCAAGTAGTCATGGAGGAGAGGCTAAAGAAACTTTCTTCCAAATGATGAACGAATAGTTCTCTGAGTATGTCCGAACCACTCCGGCTGCTCGATAACCTCCACCCCACCTGCCCCCCCAACCAATTCCAATAGTTCCTCAAGGTACCCATCCTCTGCGATTGAATAAACCACCTGTTGATAGAATATGGAAACACGGGGCTGAGGAATTTACAGCTACTGCTAATAATGATCTTGAAAAGGCTGAATTTTGGCTCGAGAATACAATTCGGGTATTTGATGAATTGTCCTACACACCCGAAGAATGTATAAAGTGTGCGGTATTGTTGTTAAGAGATACTGTGTATCAGTGGTGGAATACTTTAATACCCGTTGTTCTGCCAGAGTGAGTCACTTGGGATTTCTTCCAAGTTGAATTTAGAAAGAAATACATTAGTCAAAGATTCATCGACCATAAGAGGAAAGAATTTCTTGAATTGAAGCACGGTCATATCTCAGTTACAGATTATGAATGAGAGTTTGTACGACTTAGCAAATATGCCCAAGAATCTGTATCGTCTGAAGCTATAGTGTGTAAATGATTCGAGGATGGGTTAAATGAAGAAATCAAAATGTTAGTGGGAATTCTTGAGCTAAAAGAGTTTGTTGTTCTATTTGATCGAGCCTGTAAGGCCAAAGATCTGTGTAAAGAGAAAATAAAAGCTGATTCTGAGTCTAGAGAGTTTAGAAAAAGATTTACGAGCAAATCGCATCATTCAGCATCAAAAAAATTTAAAGAATATAACCCTCATTCTACAGCTTCTGTGAGAATTTCTATCAAAGACAAAAATGCGAGAAATTAGGTTCAAAAGCTCAGGCAACATCTGTGGCCAGTGCAGGAAGTGTTAGAAATGCTGCATCTGAATGTAAACATTGTAATAAGCGACATTATGGTGAATGCCAATTAGTAAGCGGAGCTTGTATTAAATGTGGATCTTTAGATCATTTTCTCTATGATTGTTCAGAGAAGTTCACAGCTAAAAAAGAACAACTAGTGAAAGCAATTAATACGATTACTAGAGGAAGACCGCACAGAAACACTGGAAAAGTAAGTAGTAATCGAGGTGCTGCGAGAGAGTCGACTGTGAGATCTGAGGCACGAGCACCTGCCAGAGCTTATGCTATACATGCATGAGAGGAAGCATCATCACTAGACATTATCATCGGTACTTTTTCTCTTTTTGATACTGATATAGTTGTGTTGATAGATCTGGATCAACCCATTCATTTATCTGTATGAATCTAGCTTTTAAAAAAAGTTTACATGTCGAGTCTACAGAATTTGTAATTAAAGTATCGAATCCCTTAGGCAAGTTCATTTTAGTTGATAAAATTTGTAAGAATTATCTCTGATGATTTGGGGTTACTATTTTCGGGCTGATTTGATGCTTCTACCGTTCGATGATTTTGATGTGATTCTGGGTATGGACTGGCTGACTATACATAATGCAGTTGTAAATTGTAGACAGAAGATCATAGAATTGAAATGTCAAAATGATGAGACTCTTTGGATTGATTCTAATGATTCGAATGAACTACCTACTGTAATACCATCTATGTTAGCACAGAAATACTTGAGAATGCGTTATGATGCATATATTGCGTTTATATTGGATTAGAAGGTGTCAGAATCGAAGATGGAATCTGTACCTGTTGTTTGTGAGTTCTTAGATATATTTCTCGAAGAGTTACCGAGATTACTACCGATTAGAGAGGTCAAATTTGGCATTGAATTAATACCAGGAACAACTCCGATATCGATAGCTCCGTACAGAATGGCTCCAACAGAATTAAAAGAGTTGAAAGCTCAGTTGCAAGAATTGACAGACAGAGGTTTTGTACAACCGAGTTATTCTCCTTGGGGTGCACCAGTGCTGTTTGTGAAAAAGAAAAATGGCTCAATGCGCATATGTATCGATTATAGACAGTTGAACAAAGTGACTATAAAGAATAAATACTCTTTACCACCAATTGATGACTTATTTGATCAGTTGAAAGGGGCTACGATATTTTCAAAAATTGATCTAAGATCGGGTTACTATCAGTTGCGAGTTAAAAAGTCAGAAATGTCAAAAACTGCTTTTAGAACAAGGTATGGCCATTATGAATTCCTTGTTATTCCTTTCGGTTTAACTAATGCTCCTACCATTTTTTTGGACTTGATGAATCGTATATTCAGACCGTATTTAGAAAAATTTGTTGCAGTATTTATTGACGATATTTTGATCTATTCACGGGATGAATCTGAACATACCTAGCATTTGAGAATTGTGTTTCAAACTCTACGTGATAAGCAGTTGTTTGCAAAGTTAAGTAAATGTGAGTTTTGGCTCAAAGAGGTTGGATTTTTGGGGCATGTTGTTTCAGCTGACGGTATTAGAGTTGATCCAGGCAAGATTCCTACTATTGTTGACTGGAAACCTCCGAGAAACATATCTGAAGTCCGTAGCTTTTTGGGTTTGGCGGTATATTATCGAAGATTTGTGAAAGGCTTCTCAATGATTGCGACACCAGTGACCCGATTGCTACAAAAAGATGTGAAGTTTAAATGGTAGAAAAGTGTCAGCAGAGTTTTGAATAGTTGAAAGCACTGTTAACCAAAGCACCAGTTTTGGTTCAACCTGAATCGGGTAAGGAATTCGTGATTTATAGCAATGCATCATTAAATGGATTAGGCTATGTTTTGATGCAAGAAGGAAAAGTTATAGCTTATGCTTCTCGACAGTTGAAACCGCAGGAAAAGAATTATCCGACACATGATTTAGATCCGGCTGCGATTGTTTTTGCATTGAAGATTTGGCGACACTACTTGTATGGTGAAAAATGTCACATTTTCACCGATCATAAATGCTTGAAATATTTGATGTTACAGAAGGATCTAAATTTGCGGCAACGAAGATGGCTTGAGTTATTAAAAGATTACGATTTTGTGATTGATTATCACCTGGGAAAAGCTAATGTAGTTGCTGATGCTTTGAGTAAGAAATCATTGTTTGCTTTACAAGCCATGAGTACACAATTAATGATATGTGATGATGGATCTATTTTAGCTGAATTAAAAGCTAAACCGGTATTTTTGCAACAATTATGTGAAGCTCAGAGAAATGATAGTGGATTGCAAGCTAAATGAATTCAATGTGAGTCTATTTCTGATTCAGAATTTCATATTGGAACGATGATTGTTTAATGCTCCAGAATAGAATTTGTGTACAGAAAAATATAGAGCTAGTTCAGAAAATTCTGCATGAAGCACACAGTAGTCGTTTTTTTGTTCATCTGAGTAGTACCAAGATGTATAATGATTTGAAGCAGCAGTATTGGTGGACGGGAATGAAATGGGATATATCGGAGTTTGTATCAAAATGTTTAATTTGTCAGCAAGTCAAAGCGGAGCATCAAGTACCATCTGATTTACTGCAGCCTGTGATGATTCCTGAATGGAAATGGGATAGAGTTACAAAGGATTTTGTATCGGGATTGTCATTAACTCTGAAAAAGAAAGACACTATCTGGGTTGTCATTGATCGACTAACAAAAACAGCTCATTTCATACCGGTACATATGGATTACTCTCTGGATAAATTATCTGAATTGTACTTGTCTGAAATTGTACGATAACATGGTGTACCACTGTCTATTATCTCCGATAGAGATCCGTGATTTACATTAAGATTCTGGAAGAAATTACAAGAAGCTCTTGGAACGAAATTGAATTTCAGCACAACTTTTCATCCTCAGACGGATGGTCAGTCTGAAAGAGTTATACAGATATTTGAAGATAAGTTGCGTTGTTACATTCTCGAGTTTGAAAGTAATTGGGAGAAATATTTGCTTTTGATTGAATTTGCGTATAACAACAGTTTTCAAACGAGTATAAAGATGGCACCGTATGGAGCTTTATATGGCCGTAAATGTCGAACTTCGTTATACTGGACTGAATTGAGTGAGAAAAAGATTCACGGGGTTGAATTGATCAGAGAAACGAAAGAGAAAGTTAAGACGATTCGAGACAGTTTGAAAGCAGCTTCAGATCGGCAGAAGTCTTATGCAGATTTGAAATGTAGAGAAATTGAGTTTCAAGTCAAGGATCGAGTATTTGTAAAAGTTTCACTGCGGAAAAAGGTTCTTCGATTTGGCCGTAAAGGAAAGTTAAGTCCGCGATTCATTGGGCCGTATGAAATTGTTGAAAGAATAGGGCTAGTAGCATATCGACTATCGTTACCATCTGAGCTAGAAAAGATACATAATGTTTTCCATGTTTCGATGCTACGTCAGTATAGATTAGATCCGTCACATGTGATTTCTCCCGCTGATGTTGAGATACAGTCTGATTTATCGTATAGCGAAGAATCGATTAGGATTCTGGCTCAGGAAATGAAAGAATTAAGGAATAAACGTATAGCTCTTATGAAAGTCCCTTGGCATAAATACGGGATTGAGGAAGCCACGTGGGAAATTGAGGAAGCTATGTGGAAACAGTACCCTAACCTTTTTACCGGTAAGATTTTCGAGGACGAAAATCCCTAAGGGGGGAGAGATTTGTAACAGCCTGTTTTTAGGTCAAATCAAAATAATGGTTTCGGGACCACAAATTTGAAGTCAAAATATTTATTTTATTATTTTAATAAGGTTTATAGTATGATTAATTATTTATGTGAAAGTTTCGTAAAGAAATTCTACCATTTTAATGCTTAATTCAGTAAAAAGGACTAAATCGCGTAACGCGTAAAAGTTTAGTACTATTGTTTAAAGGTATTATATGGCTATAGCTTGAAATATGGGAGTCCTTTCATGTCAAATAAACCATATTAAGGGTTAGTGGAAGTTGTTAGCTTGGTAAATTTGAAATTATTAAAGGTTATTAAGGTTAAATTGGTAAATAGGTTATTTATGTTAATAATAATAAAACAAAACAAAATTCTTTCTTCATTCTTCTTGATTCAACCGAAATTAGGGTGTAAAACACACCATTTTTGCTTTCTTCATTCGGCTAAGCTTGAGGGAGAGATTAAGGTACAATTTTGACTCAGTTTTTAATAATTTATACATTTTTGAGCTCGTTGCAGCTTAATCTACCAAGCCCATACTTTAGATTTTGAAATTTTTAAAGATTTTAAGGTATGCCATTGTTGAATACTTGAGTATTTTGAAAGTTCTTGTTAGATTATTGATAGTTGTTAATGGTTATAAAAGTTTTCTAAAATGATTTTTGATAGAAATGAGATTTAGGGATTAAATTTAAAAAGATAGAAATATTGTGGTTAGAATTGTGAATTGAGTGAAAATATGGGCTATTATAATACCACATAGAATTCGGCTAAGGTGGATGGCGATTAAAAATGTGTAATTTGTTATTTTGTGTATAAAGGACTAAATTGCAAAGTAGTCAAAAGTCTAGGGGTAAATTTTTAATTTGGACAAAATGAATGTTTTAGGCTAAATTGAATTGAATGAAAGTTTGAATGAGTTAATTTGATATCATATAGATCAAGATAAGCAAATACCGACATTAGATCGGGGGAAACGAAAAGTAGACAAGTAGACGCTAGTTTTCATCCGAGCAACTCGAGGTAAGTTTGTATAATTAGAATTGAACTGTTTATACTCAAAATGGTTGAATTGAATGTTATTAATTGAGATATGAATGCCTTGATGATATATATATATATATAATGAATTTGTTACCGAGCTTTAGTTGGTCTATATGAATTCATTAGATACGAGTGATATGTTACTGAAATTACCGAGATGGTCGAACTCATGCATTTGTTGCGGACTCACCATAGCTCGTATGAGCTTACATGAGTTTGAATTGAACTATCACCGGTATATACCTGAAATACATGGAAATGATTGTAACACCCCAAACCCAGCCTGAACGTTATGGGCGAATCTAGCGTGTTACATCAAAGCGTCATTCAAGAATCAAGTTACTGTTAAAAGTTTATTTCTAAAATTAAAACCTTTTGTACGAGGTTAGCAAATCATCTCGTCACAAAGGTTTGCCATAATATTTTTCTTTGGAATATTAATTCAACTTAAATCGCGAAAGCATTTTGAAAACTGTGAATATTTTGAAAACCCAAGTTTTCCTAGACTAGCAGTTTAATATAAGAAATCAAAAGCCCACTTAAAACTTAAACCCACTATGGCCTTATTACAGAATTAAAACCTCTAAATATAAAAATTTAAATAAAAAGTCTACGGAAGAGCATCAACAGTCGTGTGGCTACCTCCGAGTCTCTCGCGGCTCCAAATCGCCTAAGGCTGGGGATTACCTGTACAGTTAGACAGAAGGGTGAGTTTGCGAAAACTCAGTGTGTAATCCCTTCTAATACGAACAGTCAGACATACATTAAGCAAAAATAGACTAGGCCTGAGCCCATAACAGAAACAGTATCAGGTGGGTCTTAGCCCAATAACAGAATCAGGTGGGCCTAAGCCCAATACAGAATCAGTATCAGATACAGATATGCAGACAGATTCCCATCCCAGTCCAACCAACACACCACCTGTACTTACCAACACCATGTGGGGATAAAATCGACCCACCCAACCAACACACCAAGCTTAGCATCGGTTGTGGCACTAAGTCAACAGGATGGCTCAACGCCGTAGACAGAACGTCTAAAGGCCGTAAATATTGCAGCAATGCTGCCAGTTAATAGAACGACTATAAGCCATAAGTATCACAAAAAGGTTGAAAGCCTTGTACAGAACGGCTACAGGTCGTACACTTCCTTCGTCCACAATAACCCAACCCCATGCAGTATGTCATGTCATAAATACTACGTGTATGCAAAGTCAAACTTAGTACAATCATATATGTAAATCATAAGCACATCAGTTATACGGAACATAAGGCATAATCATCAATCTACCATACTGGGGTATTACAGTCATTTTACCCTACAGGGGCATTACGGTCATTTTACACTACAAGGGTATTTTGGTAATTTCACAAACTGAGGTCTTAACGACCTAACAGAAGGTCCACCATCACCTCGAGCGACTTAAGTAACCTAACAGGCATAACAGTGCAAATGGGCCTAAGGCCCATTACTCAACCTAAGTGGGCCCACATGCTCGTGTGGCTCATTTGGCCCAAATTCAGATACGGCTAAGTGTCCTACATAGCGCAATCCAATATTTATCACTTACTACAGATTTAATTCCTGTGGGGCCCACGAGCCTATTGGGCCCACACGGCCCTTTCGGCCCATCGAGGCCCTTAACAGCCTAAGCCCACGAGAACGCTCATGGAAGCCTCTACTGTCAGTCGCCCATGATTTATGAGCTTGGTTTACCCCACGAGTGTTCGCATGCTCGTGAGGCCTCAAATGTCGAAGTTTCAACTTTTTGGATTTTGCCGATCTACAGAAGAGAAGGGTGTGAATACACACCTGTTTATGAGAACGTGTCGAAGTCCACGATCACCAACCTTGGTTAAGCAGGTATGAAATAATCCCTCCTCAAACTAGTGATCACCAACTCATCTTGTTCGATTTATTTAAAGCCAACTTCTCACCAATTCTCATGTTAGCTTCTCGATGTGGGATTACTTCTAACCATTAGGAAATTTCCTTGTTTCAACCATAGAGTTCCAGTCCAACTCCACCTCTTACACAGCTCAAAAAGCAAAATAAATACTCCATTGGGCATCCCAAGACTTGAACCTTAAACCTCACAATTACACAACACGCCACCTTGCCACTCCACCACATGCTCTTTTTGTGACACACTTTATCCTCAATTAATTATAAGGTCTACAGGCCAAAGTCCAGGTTCCTTTTAAAAGAAATACCAAAATAAATTGCAAAAGCCAAGACTTGAACCCAGGCTCCCTTGCAACCTTAATAACGCCACAACCACTAGACCACATGCTTCCTTGTTTCATTTATTTCCTACAATATTATAAAAGGCCTACTTCTAAGCATCTAGGGTTTTATTCACTTAAAACCAAAATTTTTGCTAAAGCCCAGGTTTGCACCCAGGACTTCTCCAATACTCCCAAATTCCTTAACCATCAGAGCCGATAATTATTTTAGGCCATCTCTTAGGACTTTTAAACTCAATTACCTAACCGCTCCCTTGCTCAAGGCCGAGTACATCTAGGCCCAAATTCGGGACGTTACAATGATGGTATATGAAATATTGATATAATGAAATGAGTGGTATATGTTTATAAAGAAACAGAAAGAAAATGATATGTATCATGACTTGTAAATATGCGATTATCTTTAATATATTGATACAAGGAAATTATATATGTTGTGATGAGTAATAAACTCAAGTGTAACATATCGAGAAAATAAATTTATCAATGTTGAATTTGTATGTAATATGTGCAAGTATGCTAATTAGTGTTGTTGCTTGGTACTTAGGCAAATGCCAAGCTGTTGGTTGAATGGTAATATGTTTATTTAAATGATGCATTGAAATGGTAAATGTTTAAGTGAAAATATGTTAGTGCTCATGAAAGAGTGGTAAGGCTTAAATTATGCAATTTCTTATAAAATAACTTATCATGTGATCAATTTGAAAAAGGCTTTGGTTAAATGTACTAGCTTGTGAGCATGGTTGAATGATATGATTATGACTTGTGTGTCAGGCATATGGAATAAGTGTGGTAAGTAAAGAAATGCAAATAAAAATAAAGAAATTTGGAAGAGTTAAAGTTATATAAAATCCTACTAAGCTTGGGATAATATGTATAAGTGATACTATGAATTTGTTCACCTTATGAATTAATGAATATAGCTTCATGAGTATTGTGGTATCAATATTGGATTATTTTTTTGTATGTATAAATTTAATATTTGAAATGAATTGATATGATTAAAGTTTATACGAACTTACTAAGCATTCGTTGCTTAATTAGTTGTTCTTCTTTACTTTTTAGATTATCAGAAGCTCGATCGGGTTGGAAATTTTGTTGGAGTTATATCACACTATCCATCGGTTCTATCGGTACTTTTAGATATTTTTATTTTGGTTATAATGGCATGTATAGGTATTCTGGTTAATGTTGGCCTATATGAGTTTTGTTAATATTATCCACTTATTTGGCTTGTGTTTTGGCACATTTTGGTTTGTGCATATTTTCCTTATATGGTTAATGTGTGGGTTGGTTTATGGTTGTATAGTGAAAGGTAAAATGTTAGCTAAATGTGCATTTATATATATGTGTTTTGGTATGTTTTGGTTGGTAAGTGACTTGGTTTGAAATAATGCAAATTAGCTTGGTAAACCTTGGGCACAATTATGCATATAAGTTAGTTATACATATGAATATATTGAATACATAAACACACATGTTATAATCTGTCATTTGAGGTGCTTGAATGAACAATGGTTGTATGTAAAGATATTATCTATATTTAAGGCTTGATTTTTACTTGTTTTGGATGCTATAATATAGCTTGTTTACATTTATGATGATAGCTGTAGATACATGTCTTGTTGGGTGAGAAAAATGACTTGTAAAATAGTCTATTTTCATCCACACAGGCAGAAACACAGGCGTGTGTCTCAGCCGTGTGTGACACATGGCTAGGTGACACAGTCGTGTTCCCCTGTATATTTTAAATGAATGCAAGTCAGTGAGTTACAAGGCCTTAGACACAGGCGTGTCTCTTGACCATGTGAGTCACATGGCCTGTTCACACGGTCGTGTGACCCTTGCAGTGTTGAAAATATTAAATATTTTTGAAAAATTTTCTAAGCTTTCAATTTAGTCTCGATTTATTTTTGATGTGTAATTTGGGCCTCGAGGGCTCGTATAGGGGACAATATGTATGATTTTGATTGGTTTTTTACATGAATGATATATGATATGAAATGTTTGCATTTTCTGTCTGTTTTATTTGTAAACTTCGGTAATGCTTTGTAACCCTGTTCCGGCGACGGATTCAGGTTAGGGGTGTTACACATAATTTAAAATAATAAGAACTTAAAGAGAGCGATAAACTTAACCATTCTTGTTCAATCTTAATGTACGACCTTATAGGTTTAATTAACGTTGGCAGTAGGCCCAAATCAAATTTGGTCCTACAAGTCATAAGTGGTCTCTTGCAAGACATTATGACTACCAAAGTTAAATGAAAGCTCATGATTTGAGACAACCTAAATATAGTTCATGACATAATCATTTTGTCTCAATAAGGCATGGACAAAGCCAACCTTATATAGTTCTATATTTAATTTCTCAATACCCAATTAGACTGACAAAACGAATGACATTGATCTCTATCAATTCATTTGACCATGCATTTTTCAATCTCTATCGTCGAGGGGCCCCAAAGTATCTCTCTTATAATAAGAGGGATAAATTCCATCTTAATCGCTCACATTTCACTAAATGGTTCTAATTATGTTCAAGCATAACTTTTATAGTTGTTTGGTTAAAGACAACATTTGATTATGTCAAAACATAAAATTCCTCATGTTGAGAACTATAGTGATTTTAGGTTTAAGGATTTAATGACACAACTGTTTAGAGATTTAATTTATGAATTTGATCCATGTATTAATCTCAAAATGGGTTGGTCCAATATTCAATCTCAACAAATGCATATGAATATGATTTATTTCTCAAATACATATATTCCATATTAATCTTAATTCATTGTTGTTCCCACAACAACGACTGATTAGGGACATTTAGAATAAAATTATTCAAGGATATTATTATATATTAAACATGCAAGTCATAATAAATTCATTTAATCAAAATAAAACGTCCATACAATAGGCCTAGGCACTATTAATAATATAAGAATATGAAATTTCTCCCTTACCAAACAATCCAACGGTAGCTCAGATAAAAAATCAAAAGGATCAGAAGCAGCAAAAATCAAAAGCCAAAGCTTGCTTGTTTACAGTAGTCTCAAGTTCTATTTTTTTATAGAATAATGACCTTGAAAACTACCAAAGAAATCTAGGATTTCTTAAAGCGAGAATATGAAAGAGATGAAAAGGTGAGAGGTATGAAAGCATTGAATTTGTGTAGAGAATTCAAGTTGGAAAGGAAAGAAAAAGAGACGATTAAGGAATACTTCGATAAATACTTGGCATTGTCAACAACGTAAGACTCCATGGCACTGATTTCTTTGATTCTAGTATTGTTCAAAAACACATCGTTACGATTCTTGAAAGGTTTGAGGCCACAATTTCGTCTTTGAAAATTATGAAAGACCCATCAACCATCACCTTAGAAGAATTTTTGAGTGCCTTGCAGACGTAGGAACAAAGGAGACACATGAGATAATGAGGAACAGTAGAGGGTGTTCTTCAAGCCAAATCATAGAGCCACAATGGTGGCAAAAGCAAGAAAAAGATGCAGAATAAAAACAAGCAGATTGGAGGTTCCACAAATGATAGATAAAATGGCAACAACACTCAAGTTTTTCTTTGTTGTCCTTTCTGTAAAAATACTAATCACCCATAAAAATGGTATTAGTGGAGGCCGAATGTGAAATGCAAGAAGTGTAGACAGTTAGGACATGTGGAAAAAATATGTAGGTCTCTACAATAACAAAGAGAAGCTAACGCTACTCAAAATCCATAATGTAACACCTCTAACCCGTCTTCGTCACCAGATTAGGGTTACAGAGTATTAACATACAATTAAAAATATTTAAAATTAATATTCAAATAAATTAAACATATCATAACCCATTCATTCACATGCAATCCGTCCCTAAATCGAGCCCCCGAGACCCTAAAAATATCTTTGAAGCAGTTCAAGACTAATTTGAAGCAATTTGGAAAGTTTAGGAAAAAGATGCAAAATTTTCAAAACAGCGGTCACACAGCATTGTGCCTCACACAGCTGAGACACATGCCGTGTCTCAGGCCGTTTAACCTTCACCTAGGGCCACACGGCCATGTCCTAACCCATGTCCTCACCCGTATAGCTCACTAAGTAAGGTCACACGATCGTGTCATACGCCCGAGTGCCAAGCCGTGTAACTTTCGAAGTTGCCCTACACACCCATGTGCCAGGCCGTGTGTTAGGCCGTGTAACTCACTAACTTAGAGCCTTAAAAATTATTAGGCTAAGTCACATGCCAGTGTGAACCCAAAATTACTTGAAATCAAGTCATCTCAAACCATTTCATGCATAACTTTTCAACCTATTTAAGCACACTTTAAAGGAACCTAACCATCACCTAAAACACGCATAAAAATGCCATTTCAAGGTCCTATTACAACTAACCAATATGCCATTCAAAGGCACCACAATTACAACGAAATAACATTTACCAAAACATGTTAACATTACCTAATTCCATGCATAAAGACTAATCTTATTATGTGCTCAACCACAACATAAATACCTAATTCAAACACCTACCAAATCATACTTCATTTATCACTTTCAAGCCATTACAAGCATACCATAACACCATACATTTCAATTACCGTAATATAGTCAATAAGACTTTACTTAACAAGTTTTACAAGTTCATCAATTA
Source organism: Gossypium anomalum (assembly GCA_025698475.1). NCBI lineage: Eukaryota > Viridiplantae > Streptophyta > Magnoliopsida > Malvales > Malvaceae > Gossypium > Gossypium anomalum. Next base: position 56,227,669 of record CM046956.1, read on the forward strand.
ACACCATCTTCAAAGACCTAGGAATACTAAATCAACCATTTTATATATCTATATACCATCAATACAAAAGACTTATACATGTTAAAATTGACATTTCCAGACATGATAACCTAATCCAAGTATGAACTATAACATGTCACAAGTAACCATTTTCAAGCCATCATCATTATGTGAAGATAACATTATAAATAAACACTTTAAAGTAATCAAAATCACATAACTTAATGAGGCATCAAAGTGTACCAACCTGACATAACTTTCCAAAGCTTATACATGCCAAAACATCATTAACACATACACCATAATACCATTACAAAGCATCCCATACATGCCATTATAAACATTAGCCAAATTACACAAACACTACAAAATTCTCCATTAGATAGTGTGATAGATCTCCGACGAGCTTCTAATCGATCGATCTTCTGAATATCTATAAAACAAAGGAAAATGACTACGTAAGCAATGAATGCTTAGTAAGCTCGTATAAACTTAAAACATAACCTACCATTTTCATAATAAAATTTATAGAATAAATACAAACCTTTTCCGATACCATAAGCTTAGTAGAAGCCTATATAACACCATTAAACTCACAAGTCAGTATACTTGTTCATGATACATAAGAAAGAAACCATGTATAAACATAACAATTAATTCATCATTGTTACCATACGATCCTGATTCATTCCATTTGCTTACTTACCATTTCCAATACCATGACTTTAATATAAGCCTATTCAAGTATCATCAAGCTCACATGTTAACAGATTCATTGACAATCATATAAACTAATTTATAACATAAATAGATTTCATAAAATTCATTACATAAGCTTCACCCTTTTCATAAAGTTATAAACTTTTCCATTAAGTCACTTACCATTCCATTCCTTTTCTTACTCGTTGAACCATCTAAAATTGCATCGGATACTCAAGAAAGCTCACACGAAGTGGTGCCTTTATATATAACCGTAACATTTCCTTTACATCAATGCTCACACGAGCTGTGAAATGAGCCTACTCACACAAGCTTTGGGTTGGAATGTAAGCTACACGATATTGCTCAGATGAGCTGTGGAGAATCTGCAACAAATGCAAGACTTCAGCCATCGGTAGGACATTCAAGACCAGCATCTGAAATATGAAATCCCTAATGACATGTCATTTGTATCCTAAGAATTTTTAAGGTTCAACCGGGACTCGATATTCGTCAATTCGTCATAATGTGGATACATTCACTTTTACATTGATTCATTTACACTAAAAACAACATAGTAAACATTTAATTTACTTAAAATTATAACTATTATAGTTCATACGAACTTACCTACTAAATTGCAGGAATGACAAGTACATGGGCTATTTGGTAATTTTCTTTTCTCCTCGATTTTTCACTCGGTCTTGATCTAAAATAATAATTTCATTCAATTCACTAATTCTAATATAAAAATCAACTCATTTTATGCAATTAAGTCATTTTTGAAATTTTTACAAAATTGCCCCTAACATTTTACTTTTATACAATTTAGTCCCTAAGCCTAAAACATGCAAATTAACCATTTTTATTCAATTTCAAGTTTAGCTTAATTGTTTGGAACCATATTACAACTCATACTTTCTATTATTTTACAATAAGTCCTTGTGCTTTTACTAATTTCACATTTTAGTCTTTAAACATTAAAATTACCAAAAACTACTTTACAAAATAGTCCTATCTAGTAACCAAGCTTAATATTCTACCATAAAATTTCAAGAACATCACAAATTCATCCATGGTAAAATTCTAAACATTTAAAAACTTTACAAATTGACCCTCGAGTTAGCTAGATTGAGCTAAAACGAGTTCAAAAACATAAAAATTACTAAAAATGAATAGAAAAATCACTTGCATGCAATGTTATTGTACTAGTCGAACTTAAAGCTAAAAAATGGTTCTTTTCCCTTCACAAATTTGGTGATGAATCAAAGAAAGAAAAAGATGACATCAATTATTTGTTTATGTTTTTTTATTTGCTCATTTACTAAATTATCTTTAAAACAAAAGCTTAAAACTAACCAAACAATATCCTTAACAGTCCATTAGCTAAATATTTTGTATATTTACCTATTGAGCCTATTAATTCATGTTTCTTAAGCCATCTAATACAATTAAGCTAATAGTGATTAACTTTTGCATCCTTTACAATTTAGTCCTTTTCTTTAATTAACTATCTAAACATTAAAATTTCTTAACGAAACTTTAATACAACCTTAAAAACACTCTTAAAATATTTAATAAAATATTTACAGCTCAGTTTATAGAAACGATGTCCCGATACATCATTTTCTAAAACCACTTGACTTTAGGGTCATACCACTTGAACTTAATTATTCATTCAAATAACATAAATTGCAAATTCAAAATTTATTTTAATACTATATTTGACTCGTTAACATTTAATAATATTTACGAACTTGTCGAATTTATGACCCTGAAATCGCTATTTTCGACACCACTGAAAAACAGAATGTTACACACAAGATGGCGAGCAAATGTGTGTTGCATCCTACTTTACCCTTAGTAGCTAAATCGAGAACTGACTTATAGGTAGTGGTTGTACAAACCATATGTCTTATGATCGTAAACTTTTTAAAGAGCTTCATCAGACTGTTGTCTCTAAAGTCAAAATTGGAAATGGGACATATATTGTTGTGGAAGGCAAAGAAATAGTGGCGATTGAAGGTCACACAAGTTTGAAATTTATTTCTGATGTCTTATAAGTGCCTAAAATTAATTAGAATCTTTTGAGTATTTCTCAACTGTTGGAAAAAGAACACAATGTGTTGTTTGAAAACAAAAATTACATAATCAAATATGTAAAGAACAAAGATGTGTTAAAAGTCTATATGAAAGACAAAAGCTTTGCCTTAGACTTGTTGCAAGAAGAGTATGTTGCTGTTCATAAAGAAGAAAGCAATACTTTTCTCTACACAAAAGGTTGGGGCATTTTCACCATGTCACTATACTTTTTATGAAGAAAAACAATCTTGTAAAAGGCTTGCCTCATTTGGAGAAGGAGCTACTTGCATGTGAAATTTATCAATATGGAAAACAAAAAAAGGCTCTATTTTTGTACAAAATAAGGCTTGGAAGGTTGTTCAGAAATCACAGTTAATACACACTAACGTAGGAGGGCCCATCAAAACACCATCATTGAATGATAGTAAGTACTACATTGCTTTCATTGATGATCACAAAAGAATTTGCTAGATTTATTTTAGGAAGTTGAAATCTAACGTTGTTGACATTTTTTGGAAGTTTAAAGCTTTCGTGGAAACTCAAAGCGGTTGCAATATGCAGGTGATTAAATCTGATAACGAAGCTGAATATACTTCTGAAAAGTTTAACAAATTTTGTCAAGATGTAAGCATCGAGCATCAGTTGACTGCACCCTATACTTCACACTAAAATGGCATGGTAAAGAGAAAAAAATAAACCAATTATGGAGATGACAATGTGCTTACTTCATGACAAAGGGCTACATGAGGAATTTTGGGCTGAGGCAGCAAACACAGTGATTTATCTGCTGAATAGACTTCCAACCAAAGCTTTGCATAAAAGAACCCCATTTGAAGCATGGTATGGCTACAAACCTGAATTTGTTAATATGAAAGCCTTTTTTTGCTTGTGTTTCTTTTACATTTATCAGGTTAAGAGAGACAAATTGGATAATAAAGCAGATGCTGGAATTTTTGTAGGCTACAACTCATCCTCAAAGGCCTACAGAATCTACTTGCTAGACCAAAACAAAGTCATAATCAACATAGATGTCCAATTCCATTAATTAGATAGTTGGAGTTAATACGCTAACAAAAAGATTGAGCTTCATGAGGAAGATGATAACATAGATGATAAACCTATAAGAGGAACCCCGATCACTTTCTAGCATTCATCAAAGGTGTAATATTGTTGTGATGGAGCCTGCAAACTATGAAGAAGCTGCGAGTGATAAAAAAAATGGATGGCTACAATGAAGAAAAAGCTTAGCATGATTAAAAAGAATCAAACATGGGAACTGGTGGACAGACCAGATCACAAGAAAGCTATAAGAGTGAAATGAGTTTATAGAACCAAACTCAATTTTGATGGTTCTATAAACAATACAAGACGAGGTTGGTCGTTAAGGGGTATGCTCAAATGTTTGGGGTAGACTTTTCAGAAACTTTTTCTCAAGTTGCCAAGATGGATACTGTACGGATGCTATTGGCCCTTATTGCACAAAAAGGTTGGATTTTACATCAAATGGTTGTCAAATCAACATTTTTGAATGAGTATTTGGACAAAGAAATATTCATTAAACAACCACAAGGCTTTACTATTCAAGAAAAAGAAGATAAGGTGTATCGGTTGAAAAAGGCTCTGTATGGCCTAAAACAGGCGCCAAGATCTTGGTACAATAAAATTGATGCATATTTGCTTGAATTAGGTTTTAAAGAATTCTTAAGTGAATTTACTTTTTATATCAAGAAGAGTGGTGATGAATTACTTGTGGTGTCTCTTTATGTTGATAAACTACTTGTGACAGGATATAGACTAGAGTTAATAGATAATTTCAAAGTAGAGATGAAAGAGGTATTTGAAATGACAAATCTTAGAAAAATGACATCTTTTCTTAGTATGCAGGTACGACAAAAGCAAAATGAATTTTTTGTGTGCAAGCAAAAAAATAAAAATGAAGTCATTAACAAATTTAACATGGAAGCTTGCAAGCCTACTACAACTCCAATGAATCAAAAGGAAAAGTTTTTGAAAGAAGATGGAGCTGAAAAAGTAGATGACAAACTATTTAGAAGCTTAATTGGTTGTTTGATGTATTTGACAACAACCAGGCCATACATCATGCATGTTGTGAGCTTGTTATCAAGGTATATGAACTGTGCTAGTGAAATTCATTTTCAAGAAGCAAAAATTATTTTGAGATATGTAAAAGGCACAGTTGATTATGACGTAAAGTTCAATCAAGTTAAAAATTTCAGTCTCTATGGTTATTCGAATAGCGATTGGGCTGGATTTGCTAATGGTATGCGTAGCACCTTAGGTTACTATTTTAGTCTTGGTTTTGGGATTTTTTTCTCAATGTTCGAGGGAACAAGAAATTGTTGCACAATCCACAACAGAAGCAGAATATGTGGTCGTTACTGCTACTGCAAATCAAACACTTTGGATCAGAAAACTTTTGGCAGGTTTGCATATAGAGAAAGAGGAAAGCACCCAAATATTTGTGGAAAACCAAACTACAATATCAATAGGTAATAACCTGGTATTCTATGGCAGAACTAAACACTTCAAAATAAAATTCTACTTTCTCCGTGATGTTAAAAAAGAAGGAGAAGTGCAACTGATTTATTATAGTACAAAAAATCAATATGATAACATTTTCACAAAAGCATTACCTAAAGTCAGATTCGACTTCTTAAGACAAAAGCTTGGAGTTTGCAGCCCAACATCAAGAAGGAGTGTTAACTTTTTATGATTTTTGAAGCTACATTAGTTCTAATTTGTCCTAGTCTTTAGGCAAATATCAACCTTTATTTTTAGGCAAATAAAGTAGGAAAAAATAGTTTATATTATGATTTAGTAACATATTTTTTTGCATTTTAAATTCAAAAACTTGTTGTATAAATAGATAGCTTGATAATTCAATAAATACAATAATTTCAACAAGTTCTTTAAAAATAATTTCTGTTCTAGTTTACAAACACATTTTCTCTAGCTGGTCATACATTAAAGATTACTTATGAATGTTAAAAGGGTTAGAAGAAGGATGTCGAATGAATCTTGTTGCTCGATTTGTAGTGGCATTCAAGAAACAGATATGCATGTATTGAAGGATTGCAGGACTGCGATTGAATGTTGGTGGATGGTGGCTTCTCACGATTTGTAGATTTGGAGTTGACAGATTGAGTGGTAGCCATTAGGAGAGATGAGTTCAAACTCAAAGTAGGAGGTTTAAATCCTTGAGTTTTCTTTGCGACTTTGTGTTGGCTGTTGTGGAAGAATAGGAACACCTTCATTTTCCAATAGGTAATTAGTACAGTAGATGAGTTGATTAGATGATCTGAATGCTTAGCTAATAATGTTTGTAATGTGGTAACTAAACAAGGCAAAATGAGAGGTGATCGGGTAGAACTGAGTAGATAGAAACCACCTAATTGTGGTTGGCTAAAATCAACACTAATGGTACATCAAGTAGGTATGAAAATTGGTCTACAATTGGTGGTGTGGTTCATGGTGGTTTTTCCTAGCAAAATGCAAGCCTTCGAGAAATAAAGTCAAGGAGGTTGTTATTCATTGGGTTCTATCCCCCCTTAGGTGGACAAAGTTCAACATGGCAAGTGTTGCTAAGGAAGATGAAGTTGGATGATGTAGGGGTGTTGAGAGACAAGTAAGAATTGGAACATTCTTGAATTTCTAGGCCAATGATACCGTTGGGCCTGAAATAGTAGAGGAATTCTTGGTCGTGGTCATTGTGAAATCTTTTAATAGGTATTGATTGTTGTATTAACCGACCGGTTCGAGTTCTCTTCGCATTTGTTCATTGGCAAGGTAATGGTATGGTTGTTGCTTTGGCAATAGCAGGGGTGAGAAGGTAGGCGTGTTTTTAAAGCTTAGGGTGAAATGTTGTTTTCATTTCTTTAGTTGTTTGCACAGGGGGTGGGTGTCTCAGGTTATCAAAGAGTTTTGTAATATATTTGTTTATGAAAGAGGTTGACTTTTACTAACGTCTTTCTATTATTAATATATTCCTATAGACTAAGCGAAAAAAAAAATTCTTTTTAGATTCATAAACAAACTTTGCAACAAAATCTAAAATGCTGAATTTCTTTATGAAAAATTGTAATGCTAATGTTAAAGGGAGTGTCAGGTAAGTAAAATTGGAATTCTCAAAAAAGAAGAAGAATATGATGACTTAATGAGTAAAAAAAAATTGCTAACACACAAATGGCAAATATGTGTGTGCTCTTGTGTGTGTGATGATGGAGTCATTATCATATTGTAGGAATGGACATTGCAATTTTTTTTTGGGGAAACAATATAATCTTCAAACTATTAAGAAAGGGTAGTGAAATTCATGAAATTTTCATGTAGAAAAACTTGATAAGATTGAATTAAAAAAGATAAAAGAAAATTTTCAGATGGAATACATTATTAAAACTTGTAATTCAAAGATAAAAGAAAGATTCAGATCCAGAGATGTATGGAATGCAAAATGATTTTCAATGACTACAAAAATTTCTTAAGCAAAATATATTAGTGTTGAGTATGCCTTATATTTCAATTAAATTTGAGAGATAATCTCTTAGTTAAACTCTATTTATTTGTTTTAGTCGAACTCTGATTAGTCTAGATTATTTTATTATTATTTGACCTACGAATTTAGCATATAAATAGGTTTTTTTACAACCTTAGAAAATACACCCATTAAAATATTAGAACTCATAACACTTTTGGAAAATTTTGTGTTTACGTTTTGAGGGTTTTTTGTATTCGAGTTTCGAAGTTTAGTTTTAATCTCCATTTTTTGTACTCTTCGTTTTTTTGTCATTATAGTGAAATTATTTTATTATTATTTGACCTACGAATTATATGTTCAACTTTTCAATTTCTTCTGTTATTTTTACATGTTTATTGCTTAATCAGGTTGATCCCCAACAAATAGTATTTATAGTTAATTTTGTCTAATTATAATTTTAAAACCAGATACAATTAATAAAGCATTAAAAGGAACATTTTATAAATTGTAAACATAAATGGTAGGGTAAATAAGAAATAATATTCATTGTTCAAAGATTTTAGCTAAAATTTAGCCATATAATTTTATTATATTTATCCTATATTAATAAATTATTAAAATTGAAATTTTTATCGTTGTTTTTACTATTTCAAAATAATTTTAAAACATAATGTCCATAATATATGATTCTACATTATAAAATTTTATTAATGAATAGCATTAATTAATATATTTAAAATATATTTATTGATCCATGCAAATATAAAAACATATTTATATAAAGATCAGAAAAATATATTTTTTAATTGTACGATTGGATTCATTTTTATATAATTACCATAAGTCTTTTTGTTAGGAAAGGAAAATATTTAGAGCCTTATTATAAGACTGTTTATTAGATAATTAAAGAATGATGGTGATTTTATATTATTAAATTAATCTTTTAATATTATAACTAATTACATATAGTAATGTTTTAAAGAGATAAATAACAAAATTTTAGATATACCATGTAAAAATGTTCCCTCAAATAGTATACGCTTAAGATGTAAAAAATTTCTCAAGTTAAAAATAAAAAATAAAAACAATTAACCTTATGTTTTTTTTTTTACATGGTTACTTGAACTTTCAAAATGTATAAAAAAAAGTCCTTATATTTAAAAAAAAAACAATTAAGCTTTTTTTTTCACTCAATTGGGTACTTGAACTTTCAAAATGCATAAAAAAAGCAATTAAGCCCCTTCTTCTTTTCTTTTTTTTTTTTTATCAATTGAGTACTTGGACTTTCAAAATGCATAAAAAAGACTTTCAATTTTTTTCAAAAAAAAAGCAAGTAAGCCCTTTTTTTTCTGCATTAATTGGGTACTTAAACTGCCAAAATGTATAAAAAAGATCCTTTGACCGCTAACTTTAACAGTTAATCGTTAAATTTAATTGCCCCTAATTTTTTGCAGCTAAAGTCACCTCGTGTTACAACCATGGTGTGATATGTGACAAAAAAATTATAAAAAATAAAAATCAGTAAAAGTTATAAAAATCATTAAATTTTAATAAAAATATAAAAAATGTTTAAAATTGTTTAAAAATTATAAAAAATATAAAAAAATTTTATAAAATGCATGAAGAAGGCCCTTTAACTATTAACTTTAATCATTGACCATTAAAGTTAGCGACCTCCATTTTTTTTTAGTTAAAGCCATCGCGTGTCACAACACAGTGTGACATGTGACGAAAAATGATAAAAAAAAATCAATAAAAGTTATAGAAAAATTATGAAATGCTTCCTTTGGTACGATAATTTTTATAAAGTTTTTATGAATTTTATATTTCTTTACATTTTTTATAATTTTATTATGACTTTATAAAATTTTATAATTCTTTTTCTAAATTTTATAATTTTTTTTACAAATTTTATATAATTTTTAATATATTTTATATTTTTATTAAATTTTAATAATTTTTATAAATTTTATTGATTTTTATTTTTATCAATTTTGTCACATGTCATGCCGTGATTGTGACACGTAATGGCTTTAACTAAAAATATATATATTTTCAACCTAAGACCAATTCTTCCCTTAATTTTATCAAATAATTTGATGGGTTTAGTTTTCTAAACATAAGATAACGTGACATCTATATTTGTTTTTTTTTTTTTTTTTTTTTTTTTTTTTTACAGTTGGAATATTTTCTGCACATTTTAAAAAGACAAGAAAAAATATATATTATTTGTCCTATTATATAAAAATATCAAGATGCATATGACACATTACCATATGTTTAAAAAGAGTAAGCCATCAAATTATTTGGTGAAATTAATGAAAAAATTAACCTCATGACTGGAAATACAAATTTCGAGAAGTATAGGAATATAAATGGTCAAATTATAGTAGAGAAGTTAAATTCACTAAAATGCATAATACAAGGACTTTTTATAAAATTGACCAATTAAAAGCTCCAATGACAAGTATATATATAATAGGCACAAATCTAACCTCTAATGTTTACCCCTTTCATTATAAAAAAAAAAAAAAGAAGAAGAAGAAAGAAATTATCTACTTAAAAAGAAATCCAAATTTTTAATTAAACAACCCGTTACTTTTTTGGTTAAAAATTAAAATACACAATTATTTTTAGACATTAATGCCTCATTTAGTTACTAGTATAATAACAAGAGGAAAAAATATTTATTACATATGTATTAAAATAGTTAAACATAAAATAGTTAGAACAACTTTAAACTTAGAAAGATGAGTAAAAATTCTTGTAAAAAATAAGACTTCTTCAAATTTTCGGAAAAAATTTCCTTCTCTTTGCTAAAAATAAGTCACGAGAGTGGCTAAATATCATCAATTGAATTAGTTTATTACTAATTTATATACTAAAGCATGCGTAAAAAATAATACTCCTACTAAATGTAGCATAATAGTAAAATCACATTAAAACCATAATTTTGTTTCAAATTAAACCTTAAAGTACTTTTTTATACAATATTGGGAGTAGAGGGCGGGGGTAACACAACTCTAACCCGTGCCAAATAGGTATCTGATAAAAACTTTAACCATTAATCCATAAAAATCAAGACTAAAGTATTTTAATCAAAAGAAATCCTAATTATATTTTAACCTAAAAATAATGTCATTAGAAAGATAATTAATTAAATCATCATACTTGGCAAATTAAACCACAATGGTATCTTCAACGTGATAAATTCTAGGGTAAACTATACCATTAGTTATTAAATTGTGGGTCAGTTTTCGTTTTGATCATTTAACTAAAAAAAAGTTATAAGTTGTTCATTGAACTATTCAAAAGTTTTCATTTAAGTCACCGGGCTGTTGAAATCGATGCTATATGACTTTCTATGTTTTGCACTACCTGCACCAATGGAAGGTTCTCTTTTCTAATATTAACCGTCAGATCGGCTTGGATCTAAGGTATATTCTGCTACTTGACGATAGATATTGATCTAATGTACAAATAATCAAATTATTGCTTAGAGCTCGCTTGTGGAACATTTTCTAAAATAATAACCTAGTGACTTAAATAAAAACTTTTAAATAATTTAGTTACTAAATTATAACTTTTTGAATTAAGTGACTAAAATGAAAGTTTATACATTATTTAATGATTAATAGTATAGTTTACCTTAAATTCTAAAATATATTATAGTAGTATATGGAAAGTAAAAGCAAAATAGATATATGAGTCATACTATGCATGCATGCATGTGCATGGATGGAACGTTCTGCAAATAGAAAAGCAAAGCGATCAACAGATCTGATGCACTGACCATTGTTTGTCTCTCTCTCTCAGGAAGGTGTCAGATTTTTCTGTTCAGTTGTTGTCTCAAATTGCCCCATCTTCTAATGTCTAAGTCTTTACGCATGCCCTGCCTGCCCACCTTTTCCCTTCATTATTTATTTCATAATTTTCAACTGTCACCATCCAATTATTAATTTTCTTTTCTTCTAAAATTTTTTATATGATAGGTCTACGGTCTAGACCTTATTTGTTTTCTATGGATTTGAATGCTACCAATTCCAAACATATCTGATTTCAAATATTTTAAGTAATATATGTAATAAATTTAAAGTGAAGGTAGATATCTAACTATTAAAAATTTATTATTCAAATTTGTTCTATTTTACAAATAATTGATTCGTATATTTTAATCCATTCTCTCTCTTTTTTAAATGGGCTTATTAAAATTGAATTTTTAGCTAATTCAAATATTAAATGAATAATTTAGTTAATTAAGATTCTAATTAGGATTATAACACTTGGATTTACTACAAATAATAAATGAATTTATATTTTAAAGGAGATTCACATAATTCAAATTCAGATTTCATAAAAATTACAAATAACAAACCTGATATGAAAATAAAATAAACCTATTCAAAAATCAAATTATGCCCCCATCATACATGCAAGCCTTAGGGATTATTGGTCTTGTTATACCAAACTCCATATATTGTTAACTAGTCTTGTTATAGCAATACGACTACGCTACACTTTGGCACTATAAGTAAACTTCACAAACCCAACAAATTAGAGCCGGATTTAGGGGGCTGGCAGGGGCCTAGTCTCTCCTAAAATGTAAAATTGCTATTTAGGCCTTTAAATTTTTTTAAAAATTTTAAATTAGTAAAGGTAAAATTACACTTCGACCCCTTAAAATTATAAAAATTTAATTTAGTCCTTTAAAAATTATAAAGATATAGACTATAAAAAATTAAAATTTCATTCGACCCCCCAAAAATTTGTTATGGCTTCACCCCTGCAACAAACACCTAATACAAGATAGAAAGTAGGGTAAGGAAGGTAGAGTCCTTAAGCACGACCTTGTTAGGATAAGGGTAACAATCTTAGCCAATTAAAAATATATATATATATTTTCATGCAAAAAGACAAATCATGAGAAGCCCAAAAAATAAAGATAAAGCTTAGGAGTAAAGAAAAATGTATAGCCATCTTTCTAAAACATTCATTCTACTATTTCATTACCTTATTTTGACTTATTTTGATTTTATCTTCTTCCTTTCCCTCACTAATTTAAGCATAAAAGAGAGCTTTAGAGCACAAGCTTCTATGCCTCACAGTTTACTTTGTGTGAAAAATCTTCAAGCTATTCAAATTCAGCCTATTAACCCCTAAACCAAGTAACACCCCTAGATTACATTAACATTTAAGATTGTCTATGATAACCAAAACAATAGGCCATGGATCCTATTATTGAAGAAAACTCTACAACCAACATTGCAATTAATACCATCGAGGTAACTGTTACCACGTTGTAACCGCTAACACAATGGATATTACCCCCATTGATATCACTACCACTAACATTGTTGCACCTGACAACACAATGTCGGCATTGATCGCCACTCGACCCACCGATGAAACTTTAAGTCTTATTGCAAACCCTCTAGCACATCAACTCCTGTCAACCTTGGCTCACTTAGCTCCTTAATTATGTCATCCACCTTTGTAGTACAACCATCTTTTTACGAGTATCAACATTATCCCTACTTTCCTACTTTTTTTTCCCTTTTATACCTCATAGGTATTCTTTGCACCCTATATGCACTTCTTCTGCTGTGATTTTTTTTTCATATGTCATCTGTTGCTAGTAACACTCCCTTACTAGGTAATATGTGCCTAGGATTCCAGCTCGGACATCACCCTTAACCATTATACCCATCACTATGAATCTTTTATCATCCACAACTATCTCTATCCTTGTGCAATGAAAAAAGTTTTACCTGACCTTTATTTGTGCCTATTTGCCAAATGACCTCAGCTATGCCTATACCTCCACCCATCAACATAATTGTTTGTTGTATACCATATTGCTTTAGTCTACTAACAATCGCATAAACTCTAAAAATATCACCTCAATATTGTCTCAGTTACAACTTTTGACCTCTACTATAATTGCATAACAAGAAACTTTGAATGATATTTACAACTAGATTATTTAACTTTTACAAAGTTAGAAGAACTGGTAACATTTTGAGATCTGGTCTGGAAGTTTTGGCCTTGCAAATAAGGGTTTGCTAGTGTTTCGTCGAACTAAAGGTTCGCCAGTACTTTAGTAAACTAGAGAATTCGCCAAAGGAGTATTAGTAAGGAATTCGCCAATGCTTTAGGGTAGCAGTATACATCAAAAAATATGGTAAGAGGTTTGCCAGATTTATCGCAAGTTGAGTTTCCTAGTCCGTTTGGTAAACTAAGGGTTCACTAGTTTGTTTGGTGAATTAGGGGTTTACTAGTCTATTTAGCTAATTAAGGGTTCGCCAGTTGAGTTGTGAACTGGTGTTCGCCAGTTAAAATCAGAGTTAGACTCAAATTAAGAAATAAAGATATGGGTTATCTAGGAATACTTTATGTGCAAGTAAAACATTTCTTAAGTCAAGTAGGGTATCCTAAGATTTCCTGGACAATTAGGTCTATAAATACAACCTTTATTTCATGAGAATTCTCTCATTGATATTTCGTTGTCAAGTCTCTATTCTAAACCAAGTTTGTAGCAACCAAGGTAAGCTTATGTCCTATTAGGATTGATTGTCTAGAAAGCTAAGTTCACTTGCATGTGTGGATTCTGTAAGTTCTGTTTGCTTAGTAATCTTTGTTTGTTTATATTGTGAACCAGTTAGACCATTTACCAACAAGGATAAAGGCAAAGCCAAGCTTGTTTAGTTTATCAACTTTTTCAGTTAATGGTTAAGAATTGCCATAAGTGGGTTAACTAATATGTTTTTTAACATGAATGTTTATGGTTCGTATCTCGTGTGTGAACTGTTATGATTTTCGAGAACTTTATTTTTGAACTAAAGTTCTAAGACTAAGTTTTTCGACAAAACTCTATTTTTAAATTTTGAGACTCTATTTTCAAGACATGTTTTTAAGCTATGTTTTATGCTTGCTCCTAAGCGAGCCTATGTTTTAATAGATGTTTTTAAAGGATGGTTCTATAAACTATGTTTTTACGCACTTTGGTACGAGCTCTATAAGCAAGTGTTTTCAAGCAAGCTTCCTATGCGAGCTCTTTATGATAAGTTTCTGTGCATGCTCCTTTGTAAGCCTTATGTTAGATATATTGATATACCAAAGGATTGCGAGTACTCATCTCTTAGTTCTATGATTTTAGGCATTGAGGCTTTAGGACATATGGAGAGATAAGGGAATGTCGAGTTATGCTGTATTCATTGGGACACGTTGGTGTACAAGAGAGTGTATTACTTTGCGCTACACTTATGGCACATGTTATAAGGACTCTTTGAGTCATTCTAAGGCATTATAAGGAGATTCATATATCCAATGGACCATATTCTAATAAGTGTGTTAATGCAAGAACATATCTTATGTTTCTCAACCATTTTGATAAGACAAGTATGTGAGCATGTTTCATGCTATATAAATTTTGTTTTTAAACAAGCACAAGCTAAGTTTTTAAGTTTGATTTTCAGTAAATACATGCGAAACCATTTTACAAACCTATGTTTTCTAACAAGCAGGATCTGTGAACTAGGTCTCGCAATCTTCACCACGAACTTAACACGTGAAAACAATTTTCAGACTAAGTATTCTTTCTATTTTAAACACTATGTTTTAAGCATACTTTGCCGATTCCTAATTATTCACTAAGTTCTCGATGAACTCACCCACTCATCTCTTACTTCGTAGCTATGTAGGTTACAGGATAATAGTGGCGAGGTAAATGACTTAGCGAGGCTCATCCTTGAATAGATACCGGTGAACTTGGTAATTAGGCGATAGGGTTAATTATTTTATTTGGGTTTAAATTTATCATAAGTTGACTCAATTATTGAAACAATTTCTTCTAAAGTTTAAGTTTATTTTATCTTTGTAAACCATGTATTAAAATATTATCTTTTATTATGAATAAAGTTGATGTTTATTCACGCATGATTATTACATATATTTCCTTTTGTCATGATATACGAGTCAGATTTATTAAGTACTATTTTTTGCAACCTTGAAATTACATGCGTACTTCCGGTAGAGATAGTCTTTCTACTTAGGAAACCCAAGTAAATTGTGCGAGCCCATATATATGTAAACTTATGTATTTATGCGAACCCTAACAAAGTATTAAAACCCATGCATGCATGATTCCTTAGTTTGCGTAGTCTATTTATATGTGAACCCTATTAAGTTACAAACTCGTGTATCTTTGTGAACTTAAGTTTTACATATTATGTGAACTATTTTTATTTAGCGAACTTATATTTTATGCTATTCTGCAAACTCATATGTTGTCTTGTTGTGTGAACCCTAAAACTACCCTATTCGCATTTTTCATGTGAACCCTTAATTTTTTTGCTGTTGACAGGCAAACCTTTCCTTTAGTTGTTTTGTAAGCCTGTATGTTATATATACTATGTATAAGTTTATCCTATTACTGTGTAATAACATAGTATATTTCATGCTACAATTAAGTGGTGTGATAGAGGATAAGTTGGGAGTTAACAGAGAGTTGCTTCAGTGGCTAAAGTGGTACACCAAATTCGGGTTGAACCTACTCGGTCAAGTTTAGGGTGTTACAGAACTAGTGTGATAGCCTTGAGCAGACTTGTTTTGCTGATGATGACCACCCAAAAAGCTCCAACTCAATACCAAGATTAGAAATAAAAACTGTAACAAGCAAGCCATCACAGAAACTAGGCCAAATAGTGAGAAAAGAAACGCTACTCATCAAAGACAAAAAACCCCAACCAAGAGAGGTCACTACCACATCATTAAGATCCTAAAGGACAATGAGTTGATCCTCATATACAACTTTCCCGTGTTGACCCGCAGTTGACAAAATAGATGAAAACTCTCAAGAAAGAGTTAAAGAGCTTCAAACAACCCACCAAAGATGACTACAGGTGGCTAGATGCTAAATATAACCCCTTTTTTCCATTATTCGTTAGGTGAAGTAGTTATGAAGATAAACCTATATCCAAATACATATAGGGGCAACATTGACACTATAGACCACTTCAACCATTTCTATTATTTCCAAAAATTAAGAGGTGCCTCTAAACTAATATAATTTCATATTTTGCCTCCTATTTTGAAGGGGCTCACTAGAACTTAGTGGTACTCCTTAAAGCCAATCTCTATCTTGAACTTTGAACAACTCAACCACTGCTTTTTGGCACATTTTGTTGGATGGTAGGTCAAACAATGTAACACCCCTTACTCGATCTAAAGGCCTTGTCACATAATAAGGGCCACATTGATTGTCGAAGCGAATTTGACCATTATATCATTAAGAACATTTTCTTAATCAAACATGAGTATTAGAGGTTTAAAGAATATCTTAAACACCTACAAACAATTATAAGAAAACTTTGGATTCAAAAAGGTTAAAATATCTTTTAGGTCACTATTTTTGCAAATAGTGACCTAAATATCGATATGAGGGTCGACAGTATCGATTCTTATCAAAATTTCAAGAAAAAATTAGCTTCGATGTTATGGAGTATCGGAACCTATGGGTTCAGTATCAGTACTTCAGCCATGGTACCAATACTTGGAGCAGTGTATTGATACTTAACTATTATATTTGCAAATCTTAGCTATTGTTTAGGGAGGTATTGGAACCAAGGACTTGAGTATCAATACTTAAATCAATGTTCTTTATATACCAATATTGATGTTCGAAAATACATAGTTTAAGCCAAAACAATGTAGCAACACCTACATCAAAATTTACCTAAATGTGCCAACCATAACACCAACATATTAAACACTTAATAACACATTAAAAACACATTTTTTGTAGTGGAAAAAAACACAAAATGTGACATCCCACACTCAATACAATCACTGGATTCGAATGTGTGACATCATATTATGTTACCTGAACGACTCAGACTAACTTAATTTATTATGTCAATTCAAGAAAGAAAACAAGGCACAATCACAATATTTCATGCAATACTAGTGTTAGAAATTAATTTTAATCAATAAACTTAAAATACAATTATTCTGGATTATACAAGGTCTTATTTGGATTTAGGATTCAATTTAAAACTCAAACTATCAAAATTAAAAAGTGTGTCTTAAGAAAATGAGGTCATGTTTCGAGACATGCTTCCCCTGTTTCATAATTTTGGCTTCAAAGTTAAGATGTCTCGAGACTTGGTCTATTATGTCTCAAGATAGATCTCAAGACATAACTTCCATGTTCCAGACCTTTAGCTCTGATATTTAGGTGTCTCAAGACAAAGAGGGTTCTTGTCTCAAGACTTGAAATAGGGAAATTCTAATTTAGATGTGATATTTACTTGTCTTGAGACAAATGATCACTTGTCTTGATACATGGAAATATATGTCTCGAGACTTACTCAACATGTCTTAAGACCTAGACCTAAACCCAAAAATGCATGAAATAGTAAATTTTATTCTTTAGGTCTCAAGACATGCTCCTAATTAGGGATGAGCAAAACTCAATTCGACTCGAAAAAATCGAAAAAGATTTTAAATTTTGAGTTAAACGAATTGAGTTATTCAAATTTTTTGAGTCAACTCGATTTTTTTGAATTTTGAGTTCGAATTGAGTTTGGTTTTTGAATTCGAATAACTCGAATAATTCGAATAAACTGAATACCAAACAATAATATTTTATATTTTTACCCCAAACTCCCAAACCTCTTTACTTTCCCCCAAACCTTTTACTCCCTCCCACTTTCGCTTCAAAACTTTTACTCCCTCCATCCCACCCCCTTCTAACCCTACCCATTCCCCCTCTCCCCAATTTTGTTTGAATATTTTCCCCCTAAAATTTTACTCCCTCTATTTACATTCCCAGCCAAAATTTTACTTTTTTAATCCCCAAAACTTTTATTTCTCACATTTTACCCCCAAATCAAAAATTAAAATTATCCAAAAACAAATCTCTAAACCTAAATAGTACTAATTTTATCTATATCTACTATTTATATTATTAAATTAATTTTCAAATTTTTTACTATTTATATTATTGAATTGTTTAATCATATTGAATATTTATAATTTTTTGTTAAAATTGATTTATTGATGATGCCATAAAATATTCGTGTTAAAATTTTATGTTGGTATCGATTTCACATTTTATTTTTAAGATAACTTTTATTATAAAAATCACATTTTTTACATTTAATATATTTTTAATTTCAAAATACATAGTGACAAGAATCAAAAGATAATTGAGGCAACTAACCAACAAAGAAGCTAACCCATATATAAAAGATTAATAAATAAATTATAAGGAAATGGATGTTAATAACAAATTTGATTACGGTGGGTGACAATGATTACAAGGACCCAAAATCATTTTTTTAATTTAAATCGAACAAATATATTCAATTTGATTCAATTCGAATTCCATCTCACTCAACTCGGTTCGAGAAAATTTCAAATCAAGTTAGGATGATAAAATAGGATTCGTCAACTCGATTACCTCGAAATTTTTTCATTTGATTCGATCGAACGCTCACCCCTACTCCTAATGTCTTGAGAAACAATGGTCAATTTACCTATTTTGCACTTCCTATGGTAACCAACACATTCCTAACTTAGACCAGCATGACATTATTTCATCATTCACCAAATTGGCCTCGCTAAACACATCTAAAAGATACAAATTCATACCATTTATGCATCATATTAACATATGAACGTATTAAATATTACACACTTATAAACATATACAATTTCATGAAAAATCAAGTTTCAAAAGACAAGACTAAAAAACTTATAGAGCCAAAATATAACTAAGTATACCAATAGATAAAATAGCAAGTAAGAACCTTAATCAAACCTAGGTACATTCCATTGACAATCGATAGACAAGAGAGTATGAATCATGTACGACCTAATTTGTAGGGCTTTGAATGCTTCAAGGAACCATGAACTATCAAGTCACATGTTCGACACCTATGGACAAAAACAAACTCATCCATACATTGAGTATTGAAACTTAGTGGTGCTAATATAATTTGAATTCAATATATAATAATATTAGACAATGAATATGTAAATTAGACATTAAATACTGAAAAAAAACTAAGTACTACATTATTTTCAATTAACATATATCAATAGGTCATTATTTTGTGCCACCTTCAGGGTATTAAGAAATTAAGCATACTTATTTAAAAAATAATATTATCACCATATAAGTTTACATAATATCAGATGCAATTTGCATCATCTATAATAAACATATTTGATCAAATAGTTATTCTGTGCCACTCTTAAGGTATTACAACTTACAATTTCCATACCATTTTCACATTATGCATATAATATCTCATTTCTTTTAGATGCACCATGAGGGAATTCAATATCAATTTCATGTATCAATAATCAAGTTCCTTCTCATCATTTAGCCGCATTTCATATATGTATTCAATAACATGATACTTCTTTTAATACCACATATCACTTTCATTACTAAGTCCCTATTACTTAATTTTAGATTCAAGGACAAATATACGGATTAATTGCAACAACCCGATTTTAGCCAAATCAGAACAGTGATTTTGAAACCACAAATATGAGGTCATAAAATTATTTTAATATTATTTTTTATGTTTACAGCATGTGAATTTATATGTGTGAAAATTTCGTGAGCTAATTTTATCGTTTAATAGCTCAATTTGAGAAAAAGGACTAAATCGCGTAAAATGTAAAAGTGGCATGCTATAAGTTAAAAGTGTTTATTTGCTATGGTTTGTTATTTGTGAGGTCCTTATGATGCTATTAACCCATTGATAATGTTAATGAACATTAATGGGCATTATATCATGAATTTTGGTGGTTTTAATTAAGGTTAAATTTGTAATTTGGTTTTTAAGGTTAATTAAAATAAAACAAAGCTAAAATTAGACATTATTAT
This sequence comes from Gossypium anomalum, assembly GCA_025698475.1. Lineage (NCBI taxonomy): Eukaryota > Viridiplantae > Streptophyta > Magnoliopsida > Malvales > Malvaceae > Gossypium > Gossypium anomalum. The sequence goes on from CM046956.1 coordinate 56,247,846, forward strand.
CATCTTTCACCACCAAAAGTTGAATAAGAAGAAGCCATTTTAGGGCTTGTGAATTCCAGCTAGTATAATCCTTGATTAAAGTACGATTTTAGCTCGTTTTTTAATGATTTTTATGTTTTTGTAATCATTGCTTCGAGTACTAGCTAGCCCATGCTTGAATTTTTGAATTGGTTGTGGATTTTGTGATTTGCCATTGTTCGCAGCTTGAGCTTTTGAATGTTTGATGGTGAAAAATGAATTTTTGTTGATAGTTATACAAGTTTTGTTCAGTGATTTTGAGTAAAAATGTCTATTACGGATTAAATTGTGAAATTTACAAATTAAGGGGTCAAAAAGTAAAATAAATGAAATATATGGGCTTATATGAACTAAAGGAATATTCGACAAAGCATGTGTATAAGGAAATTATGTATATTTTGTGTTTTGTGAAATAATGGCTAAAATGTTAAAGAGTAAAAGTTTAGGGCCAAAGTGCAAATTGGCTAAATTATGTGTTTATGGATGAAATTGTTTGAATTGGTGATTAAATAGATTAATTTTGAATACGTATAGACCCTGAAGGAAAGAAATCGAATCTAGATCGAGGGAAATAAAAATTATCCAGTAATCGATCCGATTTGTCTATTTCGACTACGAGGTAAGTTCATATGCAAATAAATGTCTTTGAATTGAATTATATATGTTTTATTATCACTAAATTGCTATGAATATCGAACGAGTAAATACGAGCATGAATCGACGGAGTTACGATTTCAAAAGTCTCGTACGAACCTTAGGAATTATATAGGATACGAATGTCATGACATTAGGTTATCGAGTTGTGATTACATGTAAGACCATGTCTGGGACATTGGCATTGTATTGTGATTGCGTGTAAGACCATGTCCGGGACCTTTGCAATCTTATATTGATTCGTGTAAGACCCTGTCTGGGATATGGCATTGTAAGAGCTTATATGATTTCTAAGTATCCTTAACAATTTCAAGTGGTTCAAAGGGCAAAAACAAGTTTAGAATTAATGTGTTAACGAGTTAAATGACTCAAGTGCGTACGAGATCTATATGATTATTGGAAAGTGAAGTAATTGATGAGTTTGTTTGAGAAAATGAGTATGTATTCATTGAAAAAAATTTATGTACATATATGTGTTTACTTGTACTTAGTTTATTGATAAAAATGTTATGATTCATATGATAGCTTTATTTGTATATGGCTTACTAAGCTTTTAAAACTTACTTTGTGTGTTCTTTCCATGTTTTATAGATCATCGAAGCTAGCTCAGACATCGGAGATCATCGGGAACCATAATCACACTATCGACTACTTGTTGGTACTTTTGAAGCTTTGTATATATGGTATATAACATTTATAGGCTAGTGTCATTTTGTATGATTTGAACTATGATATTAACCATGAGATTTGGCTTGTAAATGTTGGTATGTATTACCATTAAAGTTGCCTTGAATTGTGTTTGGTAAGTGTTATATATGTGATGTATATAATGCCTATTATGTCGGCTTATTTGGTGTGGTTATGTGTTGGTTATTTTGGTTAGTTGTTAATTGATGTGCTAATGCTTGGAAGTTGACACATTGTGGTTTGTTTTGAGATGATGATATGGTATATTAAATGACTTGAAATTGAGGGTAAGTTGATTAGTTAATACATTTGGAATTAAGTAAATTGTGATAGTTTTGGTATAATGATTTGGTATGTTTTGTATATAGAATTGAATGTTTTAAATGGTTATGAATAGATGGCATTATATGAGTATGAATTGGCATGTTGTTGGTTGCTTAAAGATGTATTTAAACGGTGCTATTTTGCTTGCTATGTATGCTTGTGGAAAGGGTGGCAAATTGGCTTTTTCAAATGGCCTATTTTTGTCTACACGGGTAGAGACACGGGCATGGGTCTCAGCCGTGTGTGACCCGTGGTCATATTACACGGCTGTGTGTCCCCTGGAGAATAATTAGAAATTCAAGTCAGTCTCGAGCACGGCCTAGACACACAGGCGTGTCGGTGGCCGTGTGAGTCACACAGCCTTGGTACATGTGTGTGTGTGGCTATTTCGAAGGGTATAGGGGCTAGACACACAAGCGTGTGGTCGACCGTGTGACCCAAGTCAGTATATATGCCCTGTTTTCACACAGCCTGAGACACGGGCGTGTGACCCATGCATGTATGAAAATTTTTCTATGTTTTTCAAAAATTTTTATATGTGATCGGTTTAATCCTGAACCTTTTGTAAGCATGTTTATAGGTCCCGTAGACGTATTTAAGGGACAATGTGTATGTGAATGCATGTTATTCGATAATGAAGGTTTATTGAGTTTTGAAATGTTAGTTAAATGTCTTGTTTGATCGGTAATACCTCTTAATCCTAATCCGGCATCGGACACGGGTTAGGGGTGTTACATTAATATACCAATATATGCCTACTACCCTTTGGGAATTGGAGCTCATAATATGTACTCTAACCTTAAGGAAATATAGTATTGTTCTCGACCCTCTAGGAATTAGAGAACTCTCCCACCCTCTGGGAGTACAAGAGTAAAACACAATGTAGTCAATACTAACCCTATGGCATGCCAACTATACTTGAAACTCTATCTGACATAGTTAACAGGGCATTTTCATTATTTTTTCGCATCAAGTAATATGTCCACACAATTTCTATTATAGAAATAGATCTTATCAAGGCACATATGTATTTATTCCATATTATGCTAATCATAATCAAGTTATCAAACATAATCATATAATCAGATCATTAAATGCAAACTTCAATTTTGTAAAACTTGCGTAATTTTACTTTCACCAATCATTATCAATATACAACTATATAATTACATCATAGTATCATAAATTAAGATCCTATATTTATATTCATATATATAACAATAAACCAAACAATTCTAAAATCATCCAACACAATTCAATATAGTTTTTATCACAATATCATATTCACATATAAGCTTAATTTATTACCTATCATTGCAAGAAAGTCAATATAAGGAATTTACCTTAAAATTGTTTACCACTTTGAATGCACTAAATTAACACTAAGGAAGAACATGTAATGAAAACATATTATAGTAGCATAAACTGAAATAGCTACTCGTCAACAGTCTTCACCTTTCCTTTATCTTTTGACTTCCCGACGTTTTCTTAGACCATGTTTGATAATACAATTATGGAAATATCATTAATTACATAACCAAACATAGTAACCATAGAAAATCAAATATGAAAACATACTTTTCATTTAAGTCCCTTTGAATCCTATTGTCTAAAATTCTCATATATTACAAACCACTTGTTCAAAACTAAATCCGACTTCGTAATTGTACTTTAGGGACCTCAAAATATTATTATATACTAATAAATCTCATATTTCTCATCTCTTAGAAATAGTTCCCTAATAATTCAACAATTTCCTTAGAGCTTAAGCTTAATCAAGCTTTGTTCCAACATCACCTACTTCACTATTAACATGATTCTCACTTAAACTAAGCTTAACCACCAACCATTTATGATTTCTACCTCAAATTCTCTAGGTTCTCTTTAATAAAAAATTAATCTAACTTGAAAAATCTAGATCTAATGCCTAGATCTAACACGATCTACTCGAAGGAAGCCCATATCTAATGGCTGAAGCTATTAATGAGGAGTAGTAGGTGAGGCCCTATGAGACCCTGTAAGGCTCTATGAATATTATACTGTGTAGATCTCTTGTAAATGGTAAGATAAAGTGAGAAAGTTGTGTGTACCTTGTGTGAGTTTGGTGAGTAACCTTGTAAATTCCTTGAGTATTATGATTATTGATGCATGTATGTGTATATGCGTGATTCTCTGTGCTGTGTGGTTATTTTTGTGATGAATATGTAAACTACATGTGAAATGATGATTATGTAGAGATATGTATATATGATATGTTGCATGTGTAGCTTGACACCAAAATGAGAATACACCTCTGTTATGAAAGAAAGCATATGATGAATGACATGTTTCTGTTCTGTAATGATGTACATGCTTGAAGAATATGTGTTTGGCGAGCTTGAGTATGTCACTCGTATAGCACATCTATCTAAGTATGTGCATGTGGTCATGTGTATGTTACGAGTCTTTGCATGAAGAGTCATGCATAAGTAAAATAAGTGTGTCACAAGAATAAAAGAGTAAATGCAACTGCATGTCGAAGTCTATGAAAAGAGTCAATCATGCATAACTCTACATATTGAGTATGTTTGTGTGTGTGGGTCCATCGAGACAATAAATAAAAATTCTGATATTTGAAAGACCATGGCCATGGCAAGCGAAGACCATATCATGTAAGACTTAGTTTAGGACTTTGGCAACATATAGGGTATGTGAGTATAGTGTAAGGCCTAGCCATATTACTATGGCATCATATGGAAAATGAAGACCTCGTTTGAGTATGTCACGTGGATATCTGTAATGGATGGTTAGGTGAGTACTAGGTGATGAGGGGCAAACCTCATGACGATAAGTGTAGGCGAACCCTGTAACACCCCTAACCCGTAACTGTCGCCAGAAAGAGTTACGAAGTATCACTAACTAAACACAACTTTCAGATAATTATAAATACACATAGAAATTATTCATCTTAAATTATTACAACCGAACATATATTAAATCAAACCAAATTTACAGGTTACACATAAATTAGATACATACAACTTTAATCATTATCAAATGGCCGAATATAAGCACATGAAAATAAACATTTCATTATTAATTACTTAGATCAGACCTACATGCAACTTTATTAAAAACCAAAGTTACTATTCATATGGCCATTTGTTAAACCTTTAATCAAACATATATATATAACATGCAAACACATATGCCTTGTTTGTTGTCTACTTCTATTACGCTCTATCACTTTATACATATGAAACATTTGCCAAATTACCTGACTGAATAATCAAACATTTTATTTTATCCTTCACACCAACACATCATTTTATATATATATATATATATATATATATATATATATATATTATATTAATTATTCATCCAGCATAAATATAGCATACCAACTCAAATTTTGACATGCTACTAGCACATATCAATTAAATTAACAATTGTCATACTTAGACTAATTTAATAGCCATATTTTCGGCTAAGTTTATATATAAATCCATATAACCAAAGCAATTCAACTTTTCAACAAATACATGATATCTCAATTATTATACAACCACCGAAAGTTAATTCACCTTGTTTTCCAAATTTAAATATAGTCATCTCACAAACTATTTATTATGCTTAACATCTCATTTATAAACAATGATTTAAGATAATAAACTTGTATTTATATCTATTCCATTACACAACTGAACATCCACTCTTCAAAAATATACTTTCATTCAAACCAAATATACCATTTACATATAGCATGCTCGATGTTTTCAAAATAGATTTAAACCAAAACCATATTTAGACAACCATTACCAAATGTGCTAGCCACTTCACACATATATATCAAAACTGAAACTTGCTTATACTTAAACATCATACCTATTCATATCTATCAACCATATTAACCTCACTTAAGCCAAATTTTATAATCAATCACCTTACAAAATATACCACAAATCATACATCCAAAATGAGCTACTTTTATGGCTGATTATGATTCATCATTAACGCATCTTTTTTTTCAATCTTACAATCAGCATCACAAACATATCACCAAAACACAAATCATACATGTCATAAAATATGCATACCAAAATAAACTCCAACCAGATCAATTATAACCAAGATTTGGTCAAACCTTAAAACCGAACCTAATAAAATAAACAAGCCATATTCGCATGGCTTAATACATATTCAAATTCAAACTTAACTAAATATAATCTAGCCTATACATGCCATAGATCCAAGTTTAAACTTATAAAATACCAAAAACAGTCGATAGTGTGATGGAATTTGCTGACGATCCTCGAGCTCATAGTTAGATTCCAAAATCTATAAAACAAAGACAAACATAAACACACACAGTAAGCTTTCATAGCTTAGTAAGTCATAAGCAATTAAGTAACTCAATAACATTTATACTTCATTATAACAAAATGTAATCATTATATTATATTCATATACATTTTCAAACTTGCAAAAATATGCATTTATCAAACATATAACTATGCATCGAATCTAAATGGAATAAATACACATGTATATGCATTTATCAAACATATAACTATGCATCAAATCTAAATGGAATAAATACACATGTAGTTAATATCATAATTATTTTTCACTTCTAAGGTCACAAATAAACCCTTGGCCAAATATACTCATTCGTATACGAATATACACAAATCACATTTACAAGATCACATATACTAAACATTTAACCAATTATGATTTTCATATACACATATACTTTTACATATGCATATATGTAATTCACGATGACAAATAACATTTATATCATTGATTCAAGTATCTAACTTACCATAATTTCATAACTTAGTTGAATACATACCTGAATCTTTTAACTCAATTTTTCATTCGATCTTAACTTAATGTTGCCTGTTGAACCATTCGGAAATGGATAGGACACTCAGATAATCACATATATCGTACATTGCCAACGTCCCAGACGTGGTCTTACATGTAATCACATATCAATGCCACTGCCCAAGACAGGGTCTTACTCGTTCACATATACTGGAGTCACATATCGATGCCAACGTATTAAACGTGGTCTTACTTGCACACATATATCGGAGTCACATATCGATGCTAATGTATTAAACGTGGACTTACTCGCACATATATATATCGGAGTCACTTATCGATGCCACATATACTTCTAGGTATCAACTTTAAAAATCGGCCAAATTGTACATAAGTTCATTAGCAAAATTATCATTCATAACCAAAATCACATTATCATTAAATAATCGAATATATATATATACACATTTAACCATGATTCATATTTAAATGTCACTTACATATTTCATTTTTCCGAATATAGCCTTGTAATTAATATAAAAATATAACCAACATTTTAACATGTATAATTCATGTCATCACATTTAATACTAAACTCATTAATCACTTATTATCAAACATAGATTATTTCCATTTTCAATACAGATTTGTAATTTACTTTTAATAAATATAACTCTCTATTAATCATATATATTGAAATTTAACAACTTCTATTTACTTATAAACTTACCTCGGACAATGTAAAACAGAACGGGACAGCTAGTCGACGACTTTCGTTTTTCGCCGATCCAAATCTGATTTCTTTGATTCTTGATTTAAACATATTCAAATTAAGCTCATTCAAATATATTTTCATTCAATTTAGTCCAAAAACACATAAATGGGAAAATTATTATTTTACCCCTGATATTTACACTTTTTACAATTTAGTCTATATTTCATAAGACACAAAATATTCAAAATTTCAAGATACCCATGTTTGGCCTAATACTCCTAGTGTTCATACAAGTCCATATTTTTCATTTATTTCACATTTTAGTCCCTCAAATCATTATTTTTACGATTTAGTCCTAATTACTCAAAATCATCAAAAACTCCAATACAAAATATGTTAATCTAAAACATATCTTTAATATTTCATCATCAAACAAAAAAAAATCACAAGCTCTCAACAACGGCACAACTCAAAATATTCATCAAAATAAAAAATTAAAGCATGGGTCTTGAAGATTACTAAACAACGATCTCAAAAACGTAGAAATTATCAAAAATCGAGCTAAGCATGTACCTTGATCAAGCTTGAGAATGGCCGAACTAGTTATTATTTTCTTTATTTTCTTTCTTATTTTGGTTTCGGTCAAAGAACATAATATGAATTTGGCTTCTTATTTTACTTTTATGATATATATTATATTATAATAGTTTATAATATTAATTTATTAAAGTAACCTTATTTAATTTATATCAAAACCTTATAATATAACCTATTTCCGTCCACTTAATAATTTATGGGCTAATTGCAACATCAAAGCTTCCATTTTAAAAGCCAATAGCATTTTGGCCCTTATAGATTAAACTACCCAATTTTTAATTTACGCGATTAAGTCCTTTTATTTAATCGGACACTCAAACGACAAAATTAAATCACGAAAATTTCATAGATATAAATTCACACGAAATAAACACAAAAAATAATTTTTAAATATTTTTTAGTCTCAGATTCGTGGTCCCGAAATCACCATTTTGATTAGAGTCTAAATTGGGTTGTTACGAACCCCTACTGTCGATAACACCCAATTATCGGTTTTGTTGAAGCCTTTGTGGCTATTCTGTGTAAGCCTTTGTGGTTTTTCCAAGGAAGCCCTTGTGGTTGTTCTAATATACGAGAGCCTCTTTGGTTTTTTTTTTTATAAGCCTTATGGTAGGTACTTGGTATATGTGAGCCTTTATGGCGGGAACTTGCTATATGTGAGACTTGGTGGCTGTTAACTGATGTGTAAGCCTTTGTGGCAGAACTTGTTGTATGTGGAAGCTTTATGGCTATTTCTATTAAATGTGTGCTTTGTGGCAATAACTGTTTGGATGCAAACAAATGCTTTAGTGGCTATCTGATGATGTATTGATGCCTTTGTCGTTATCTATTGACAAAGCGTATGTTGGCAACTTTTAAAGACAAGGGAAAACATCTGAAGTCAAGTGTACATCATAGTAGCATAGTTCATGAAATGATCTCGGGAGAAAACAATTAAAGGCAATGCCAAAGTGGCAAACTCTGAGGGAAGAGTGAGTTGTAAGAACAAACCTATAAGTAATTCAAATGACGTCGACTAAGATAAGAATGATAAATGAATGTGAAAGAGCATCAGGTATGTCAAAGATTTAGACTTTTTCACACCAATCGAGGTAAGATAATCACTAAATGTGAATGAGTATCAGGTAAGAAGAATGTAATACTTGTGCTGTGCCAAACTGGATGAGTGATTGTTTGATTCTGTTAACTGTGGTGTTATATTGTGATGTATGCTTATTGTGTATATATATAATGTTGAATGTATGTATAATAATGCCTCACTAAGTTCTTCTGAACTTATTATAGATGCCTCTACTTGTAGGATCCGTTATAATGAAGGGAGATGATAGAAAATGCTAAGGCTAGGCCATGGGAGAGGCAATACATGCTGATATACATACAGAGAAGATTAAAGGAAATTTTGTGGCAAAATTATGGTCCAGGCCAAAGGAAAGGCCAAGAGAGCCATATGACTATTGTTAGCTAAAATGTATAAGTACATGAGAAAGCCTTAGGGCAAAGTTAAGTTTGCTCATAATGTAACACTTTGATTGTAGGAGGAGCTAGACATGCTCGGGAAGTTCAACTAGTGGTAACCGTTGGCTTAGCCGAATCAGAAAATGCCAATTGGCATAGGGAAATAAATAAGAATAAATTTGAGTAATGATGAGTTAGCAGTTAAGTTAGGTGACCATTTGCATTCCTAAATTGGGAATCGATAATTGTTCAAAGAAAATCATTGAGAATTTAAAGTTGTCAAATTATGAAGTTGAAAGGTAAAGTTGGGTGAAATATGTGAATTAAGAGGAAATGAATTGTTACTAACATGTAGTCACGATGACTACGCTTAGGAAAAGAAAATTTTTGGGGACGAAATTTCTTAAAGGGGGAGAGCTGTAACATCCCACCTGATCGAATCAAGATCTAAATATTGTTCAAAAGAATGAGACAAATAGAATAAGTTTAAAGGTGCATAGAGCCAGAAGTTAGTTTAAAAGATAAAAACAATGTGAGTGTGCCTATGTCGCCTTGTTGTTGGCGGCCACTAGGTTGGCACGTAGTAATTAAGAATTAAAGAAGGATTCACCCTAGGAGCCTAGGACTAGTGTGGATAGGATTGGTGGAATCTATTATAATACACAAGGAAATAAATCGTGTAAGTCTAAATCAACAATAAGTGTTCTTTGTAACGATGGCTTTGAGCCAACAAGGAAATACTGGTTAGAGCTTAATTGAAAATGAACTAAAATAGTTAGGAACTAATGGAAAGTATTTGATTAATATTCTTAGAATTTGTAAGATTTGAATAAGACCACTGAATGATTGATGTAATGTATATCTGGTTAAAGATTTTGAGATCTCTCCTCGGGAGAGCAAGATAAAGGAAGATAGAAAGACTCCCCTTAAACTTAGTATAAGGCCAAACGATAGGTGAGGTCTGTAGTTGTAAGTAAGTAAAACATTGAATGCCCACTAAGACACTTGGCATGGACATAGACATGTAAGCCCCTACAAGGTGAGATATCCTTTGGGAATATATTTAAAAAAGATGGTGCCAATGAGGTGTTATGTACCGAAGCGTTAGCAATATGCCACCAGTAATGCTCTGATGAGATGACTAACAACCACGATTAAGCGGAGACTCAAGGATAAGACTTGGATGTGTTTTCGCATACACACAACCTTACAGTTGTCGTGCATCTAACTAGTGATCATATGGACTGGTGTAAGTGTCAAACATCCACTGAAACCAAGGGCAAATATCTAATAATCGAGCAGGTGATGGGCATTGTTCATTACTTCCTCAAGAAGTATTCTTTGCCTAAAAAAGGGTGAGCTAAGGTGAAAAATCCTCTCATCCTTTAGGATGAGCCTGGAATGGGAGGATCAGCCCTAAGATGCCCCTTGAAAGGTAAGTCTTCTAGCCTTGCATTCTAATCTGCTGAAGAACAGTTCTATTTAGCTTAGTAGAGCAAGCTTAATAGAACTTTGCTACATGATTTGGTGCTTAAAGTAGAAGAACAATTGAGTTAGATAAGCAATCCTTGATTTTTTTATGGTTTAGCGTTTAGGGGCTAATGATCTACTCGAAGGAAGCCCAAATCTAACGCTTGAAGTTACTAACGGGGAGTAGTAGGTGAGGCTCTATAAGACCCTGTACAACTCTGTGAATATTATATGGTGTAGATCTCTTGTAAATCATAAGATAAGGTGAGAAAGTTGTGTGTACCTTGTGTGGGTTCGGTGAGTAACCCTATAAACTCCTTAAGTATTCTGATTGCTAGTGCATGTATGTGTATATGCATGATTCTATATGCTGTGTGGTTATTCTTTTGATGAATATGTAAACTATGTGTGAAATGATGATTCTGTCGAGATATTTATATCTGATATGTTACATGCGTGGCTTGACACCAAAATGAGAATACGCATCTATTATGAAGGAAAGCATGTGATGAATGATATGCCTCTGTTTTGTAATGAGTATGTCGCTCGTGTAGCACCTCTATCTAAGTATGTGCATGTGTTTGTTACGAGTCTCTGCATGATGAGAAATGCATGAGTAAAATAAATGTGTCACACGAATACAAGAGTAAATGCAATTGCACGTCAAAGTCTTTGTAAAGAGTCAGTTATGCATAAGTCTACATATCAAGTCTGTTTGCATGTGTGGGTCCATCGAAACAATAAACACAAATTCTTATCTGTGAAAGACAATGGCCATGGCAAGCGAAGACCATATCATGTAAGACCTAGTCAAGGACTATGGCAACATATGGGGTATGTAAAGTCCATATTGTAACAACACATTTTTCAGTGAAATTGGAACAATGGTTCCGGGACCACAAATTCGACCCAAAAATAAGGTTTATTTTTATTTCATTATATGGTTCATATTATCATAGGCATGTCGTGTGAAAATTTTGATACGAAAATTTTATCGATTAAGTGTTTAATTACAAAAAAGACTAAATCGCATAAAATGCAAAACCTGAATTCTAGTAGATATAAGGATTAAATAGCTATGGAATTCAAATCTAGAGGTCCCTATATGATAATTAGACCATTAAAGAAAAGTATGTAGATTTTTGGTGACTCATCCATGAAAATATAGAAAAAAGGACAAACACTAAATTGGAAATTACAAAATACTTAATTAATTAAAAGATGAAAAGAAAATATCATCTTATTTTCTCCTCACCTTCAACCTAAAAACACATGGAAACCCTAGGAGAGAGAGAAGAGACTTCCAAGGCCTAATTGGGTAAGTTTTCTTGTCCCATTTTTAGTAATTTTGATATTTTGAAACCGGGATAGCTTAATCTCTCTATTTGAGGGATTAATTTGAAAAGTTATCAAAGTATGGAAAATGGGTCAAGGATTATATGCTAAAAATTAGAAATTTATGGTAGAAAATGAAAGGTTCTTGATAGATAATCAACTTTTACAAAGTGATTTTTGATGAAAACATGATTTAGGGACTAAAATGTAAAATTTGAAATTTGATGAAAAATTCTGAATTTTTATGAATACATGTGTTGTAAAATTTGTAATGGGATTTTGGTTAGGCTTGGAATAGGGAGTAAATTGCATAAGTTTCATTTTTCGAGCCTAGGGACGAAATTAAAATTTATGAAAAAGTTAGGGGCAAAATGGTAATTTTGCCTAGGACGTAAATTGAGTCCATTTAAATATGAAATGTGTGAACTTGATGGTTAAAATCATTTATATAGATTCAGATAACACTAATTCGAAGTTAGATTGAGGAAAAAAAGGTTTCGGATTTGTAGATTTCTAACGCGAACAAGTGTCGAGGTAAGTTCGTGTAACTTAATCCGGCATGTAAATATGTTTAATTGAATGTTGTGTTGTATGGAATGTGATATACCTAGATGTAAATTATTTGAATGTTAAAATAACAATTTCAATACATGCTTGAAATAGTGAAAAAGGGGTTAAGTCCTGATTGAATATTGAATTCCGATGATTGTATGCGCTTTCTCGAAACTAATAAGGTCCTACATTTGTTGTGAATGGGATTTAGCTCGGACGAGTAATCCCATTAGCCTTGTTATAGAAAGGATTTAGCCCAGACATGTAATCCTAATATAATACCTCTCGAGTATACGTTATGATCAGGATTTAGCCTGAACTGATAATCCTGTTATACGATATGTGACTCGAGAGTGTGTTCCTTGATCAAGTGCCCTAATGGGTACCATCAAATAAGAATTGATGGATTATGAAATCGTACACCTCGGGTGTACTACTTGAGCATCCATCGGAATTTCAATGATTCAACGAACATATAACTCTAGACATGGCATGAGAATTATGAGATGAAATGATAATGTCTTGAAAGTGTATTGCATGATGAGCTCATCTATTCTTACTTGATATATATGTAAACTTTGTGACTAACATGTTTGATTGGATGCATGTATTTAGGCAATTTAGCCAAATGGATGGAAAACTTGTTATTGTATGCTTAGATTTAATAAACGGGACTAGTAAGTTTAGTTTCCGTTATACGAACTTACTAAGCATGTAATGCTTACTCCATTTTATTTTTCACTTGTCTTATAGTGCTCGAAAGCTCGCAAAGGTTGGAGATCACTAGAGCATCGTCACACTATCAACTAGTCATTTTGGGTATACTTAGTAAAATCATTTTGGTATAATGGCATGTATAGGACAACTTGACCATTAGTAGCTTGATAATGATGTTTTGTAACCTAGCCATTGGAATGGCTAGTAATGGCTTATTTTGGTATGATTAAGCAGGTTATTTTGATATATATATATATACACATGTGTTAAGTTGAGTATATGTTATCAAAGGTTGTTATTTCCTAAGTTAATCCAAGGTAAGTTTATAACCACCTATGCGTACAATGATATGCCTCGTTGAATGATGAAGTTTCTTCAATTTGAATGCTTGGAATGGCTGGTATTGGTTGAATGTTTCAAGTGTAGGTCTTGAGTGAAATTTTAGGTGAGAAATGTAGCTAGAAATGGCTTCATTTTGTCCACACAGGCAGACACACGGACGTGTGTCTAGACCGTGTGTGACACATGGCCTGATAACATGGGCATGTGGTTAGGTCGTGTGCCCCTTGCACCTTAATTTTGAGAAACAGAATGCTCAGAATTGGGCACACGGGCAGAGAGACGGGCGTGAGTCTCAGCCGTGTGATTGACACGGCCTTGGACACTGGCGTGCTACATGGTCGTGTGAAAACTGTACCTAAATTTCAAAAATTAAATTCGCCACACAGCCTAGCACATGGGCATGTGACTTGGCCTTGTGACTTCAATTTCTTCATGCCTTAAAAGTTAGAGAGTTACACGAGTTAGGGACACAGGCGTGTGTAGTACACGGCCAGACCACACGGCTGTGTCCCTAAACCACATGGGTGTGTGAGCCCTTCAACTTGGAAAAATTTTGTAACTTCGCGAAAAATTGTTAGTGGTTCCGATTAAGTCTCGACTCATTTCTAATGCTCGTATAGGACCTCGAGAGTCCATTTAAGGGACGTTATGAATAATCTTGGCTAATGACTAATGATTGACACGATTTATCTATAAATGTTTCTAAAAGTTTTAATAATGCTCTGAAACCCTATTTCAACGACGGATACGAGTTAAGGGAGTTACACATATAGTGTAAGGCCTAGTTGTATTGATATGGCATCATATGGAAAATAAAGACCATGTTTGAGTATGTCATGTGGATATTTGCAATGGATGGCTGGGTGAGTACCAGGCGATGAGAGGAAAACCTCATGATGATGAGTGTAGGCGAATCCTTATCATCAAAAACACCAAGTTACCGATTCTGTGGAAGCCTTTGTTGCTGTTCTGTGGAAGCCTCTCTGGCTGTTCTGTAGAAGCCTTTGTGGTTGTTCTGAGGAAGCCCTTGTGGTTGTTCGATATATGAGAGCCTTTTTGGTTGTTTTCTTTAAGTCCTTGTGGCGGGTACTTAGTATATGTGAGCCCTTATTGCTGTAATCTAACATGTAAGGCCTTGTAGGGAGAACTTGCTATATGTGGGCCTTGGTGGCTATTAACTGACGTGTAAGAATTTGTGGCGAAACCTCTTGTATGTGGAAGCCTTATGGCTATTTCTGTTATATGTGCGCCTTTGTGGCGATGACTGTTTGGATGTAGATGGATGCCTTAGTGGCTATCTGATGATGTATGGATGCCCTTGTGGCTATCTATTGACAAAGCATGTGTCAGCAACTTTCAGAAACAAGGGAAAACATCTAAAGTGAAGTGTACGCCATAGTGGCACAATTCGTGAAATGATCTTGGGATAAAGCATTCAAAGGCAACGCCAAAGTGGCAGACTCTTAGAGAAGAGTGAGTTGTTAGAACAAACCTATAAGTAAGTCAAATGACGTCAACTGAGGTAAGAATGATAAATTACTGTAAAAGAGAAGTTATACTTTTTCAAGCCAATCGGGTTAATGTAATCACTAAATGTAAATAAGTATTAGGTAAGAAGACTATAATACTTGTGTTGTGTCGAACTGGATGAGTGATTGCCTGATTCTGTTAAGTATGGTGTTATGTTGTGATGTATGATTGTTGTGTATATATATAATGTTGAATATATGTGTGATAATGCCTCACTAAGTTCTTGTGAACTTATTATAGATTCCTCTGATTGTAGGATCCGTTAGAATGAAGGGTGATGAGAGACGATGCCAAGGCTATGCCATGGGAGTGGCAATGCGTGCTGATATGCATACAAAAAAGATTAAAGGAAAGTTTTTTTGCGGAATTATGGTCTACTCCAAAGAAAGGAAAAAGAACAGCAAAAATAAGAATAAAAATAATAATTAAAAAAATGAAACGTGAAAAAATAGATTTAACAAATTAAAATTTTTTTTCTAATTATTTTGTTTTAAAAAACAAATAAAAGAATCATGATAACAACCCACCAGATTCTGATAACTACTCAGATTTCAAGAGTTTAAATCTAATAAAAACTTTTCCACACGGATGACATAGAGCATAGAAATAAAAATATTTCCACTTGCTCGCATGGAAACTCGAACACAGGACCAAAAGGTAAGCTGAAGTTTTACCACTGAACCAAATAGGCTCATTCTTGTCACAAGTTGAGCGAAAATTAAATCTAAGGAAGATGTCCAACGATGAGGATTGAGTAAAAAATTAATAAAATTTTAAAAAAAGGATTCGCATCTAGAACCTCTCACACACTCTTCAAACACATAACCACAAAACCAGATTACTCATATTGACAATTTCTAACAATTCAAATATTCAAAATGTTGGGGTGTTACACTTAGGCTCTATTTTTTGGATTAGTATGTTAAAACAAATTCTGTCTAGGAGTTGAGAACTTAAGTGAGACCGCTTGTGACCCTTCTAATCTTTCTTGAGAATTGATTTTAACATAGTCTTCTGGGAAAATGTTTCGTAAGTGAGAAAATAATTTTTTTTTTGAATAAAATGGTCGATTTTGATTTAAGTTTTTGTTTTATACTCAATTTTCATATTATCTTTAAGTCTAGGTACTTAATTGAATTATTTGCAATTATTAGCTTTCATTTTTGTAAATATTGAAATTAGCTGTCTTTTTTTGTAAATATTTTAAAACAAAAAAAATAAAGGTTTTTAATTTTTATTTTTAATAAATATAATAATAATAACTAATACATAATTATATTTTATGTAATATATATATCAATTGTTATTAACCTTGTATAGGATTAGAATTGTCCATTATTTTACCTAAGAGTTTTTATTTTTAAATAAATAAGATAATAAAAAACAATATATTAATATATTTTTATTATATATTAATTGTTATTGTTTTTATACAACATTAGGAGTAGTAATATATTATTATTTTTCTTTAGAATTTGAGTTTAACTCTTTCTTTCTTTCGCTTTAAATACCACCACATTTCTTCCCTATTCACATCACTTTCAGCTCCACCTTTCTTCTCTTTTTCCACCACTATACACCATACTTCCCAATCCCATAAAGCCATCAGCCACCCTTGCAACCATTAGCAATTGTGCACCCTGGAAACTAGCAGCAGCAATGCACCCCAACTGCCAGCAGCCTTGTGTGTGTAGTGCAACTAGCTACTGCACCTTGCCAGCAGAACTAGCCTTCCACCTTGATCCTTCGTACGCTGCTGCATCTTGGTTCTTTGCCCTCACACGCCCTTTCTCGCACACACCTACCCCCTTTGCAACACACCACTGCCACAACCTTCAAGCACCTTATCAAACACCTTCCACCAACACCTAAGGTAGCATCAAAATTTCATTCAACCAACACTAACCCGACACAAATTGCTTCACCCTCTCCTTATTCTCTTGAGTTTTTATCGAGTGAATTACAAAGGCAGTACAAATTTTTTTCCCAAAATATTAATTTTTTCAATTTATTGATTTGTTGATCTTTTATTTCTAATTAAATATTGGGAAATTATTATTTGTTTCCATCTTGTGTAATATTCAGTTTAAATCATGCCTTACAAAAAAACTCATTCCTCTGTCCAAGTTGGAGAATCACAAAATAAATTACATTGTGAAAAACCCAAAGTAAGATATGGCAGCATCTTCAAAAATCAACAAATGCTTCCAAAGAAAGGTTTCACGTTGAAAGAAAGCAACTATACTAATTTCATGTCAAGTATTCGACAAGTTGCTAAAGCTTTAAACTGGGAAGTGTTTGTGAGAAAAGACCTAGTACAGATGAAGAGTTAGTCAAGGAATTTTATGCAAAATTGACCTCAAGCGAATTAATAGAAGTCTCCGTCTGAGGAATCCAGGTACCGATAAACTCAAATACTATAAATGAATTCTTTGATTTACCTGATTTCGAAGACGACCAATATTCTTCCTATATATAAAATATTGAGGCTGGGAAATTACAAGAAATTTTAGAAGCACTTACAGTTTCAGGTTCTAAATGGACAATGTCAAAACATGAGACTCACACTTGTCGCAGAGAATATTTGACACCATTAGCGATGCATGGTTTTATTTTATTTGATTTAGTCTTATGCCTATCTCACATGGGACTACGATTTCAGTAGAACAAATGGTCTTGCTATACTCAATTATGATAGCAAAGACCATGGATGTGGGAAAGATCATTCTAAGGGAAATTTGAAACTGTGCCGCTAGACATTCTGGTCCAGCCTACTTTCCTTTTACGACAATAGTTTTGTGCTTAAAAACTAAAGTTCTTCCAAACGTAAAGAAGACAGGGTATAGCCAAGGCACAATCACAAATTGGGACCTTTTTTTGAGTAGCAGGAAATTCTATTCTGCAAAAGCAAGCTGAATCGAGCGATGAACCTAAAGAAGAAGAAGTTCCTACAGAGACAGAACTAATACAGCCAGTTGAAATTCCTAATTTGGCAGAGCCAAATGAACCAATCTTCGAACCTAACATGGCTACCCTAATGTCTAAAACTCGTTCGCCTCACCCAGATTTTCATGATAAGCTGTCAAAGTTGACGGACATAATGCAACATATGCAGTGGCAGCAACAAGCTTATTGGAGATACTAAAAAATATGAGATGACGCAATGAGAGGCACTGTTATGAAAATATTTCATGACCTATTTGTTTTTGTGCCTGAATTTCCCAACTTTATATTTGATCCATGGACTCCAATGTCAAGGAAGGAATGAGGCAAGTCAAGCAAAAACAAGAACGATGAAGCAAAAGAGGGGTCAGATTTTAAGGGGTCTACAAATAAATAAAAGGAGGGATCTTGTCTTTACTTTTTTTATTTTATTTCTTAGGATATTTTAAGTTTTTAGGCTTAGATTCTTTTAAGATATTTCTAATTCTCGTATAATAAAACAAGAGGTGGAAATAATCAATAAAATTGGACAATTTGCAAAATAAGAAGTGTGGCAATAGATATGTACATGTCTAGTATTGGATCTGCCTAGGAAAAGCTTGATATTTAAGCAGTCAAACTTGACTCACTTCCTTTCCTTGGGATCCTACCTAGTGTATAGTATCTATTCACTTTTGTAACACCCCAAACTCGGCCTAGAAGTTAAAACCGAATTCAGAATGCTACATTGATCACCAAGGTGACAGTGAGAAAATGTTGTAAAATTATCCCTTATTTACTTTTCGAAAGTATTAATATCTCATATATAAAGTCAGAATAATAAAACATTTAAATCTTAAAATAGAATTATACCACAGTGCTAAAAACCTACACTCAAAATTGGATAACAAATAAAAGTCTGAATCACAATTAATAATTCATTTGTCTCAAAACTGCCTGAGTCCTCCGCCTACCGAGTCTAGCATCCCAAAATCCCGAAATGTACTGAAAAGGGAAACAGAAGAGGGGGTAAGCTATATGAGCTTAGTGTGAGATCAAACTAACTAGCTACTGAAATAGATACAGTAAACCTGGAAATAGTTCAGCAACAGAACATACTTACAGAGCGTATATAACAAAACAGACCATATGTAACTTTACAGTCATATGGCTCTGTTAGACACAATAGGGGAAATACTCGGAAGTCACAAACTGGGCCTAACCCCTTTTCCAGAATCAAAATCGGTTGGGCCTTAGCCCATCACACAAGGTTTCCTTAGACACGCGTGCCTTTCAGTCAAATAGTACAATCAGACTTCTCAGCCAATCAGACAATCAAATATTTCAATCAAATAGTCAAACAAAGATTGCAATCACAGAATCACACAGATGTATATGAGTGCAGATGAGTTATAAAATAACCCGTCCATCCAACCAACACACCATCTTCGTCCACCCCTACACATCCTGTGGGGATATAATGAACCCACCCATCCCTGCACTCCGAGTAGGACCTCGAAAAGCCCATCTAACCTTATACTCCACAGAACGTCATTCTGGGTTGCCCAGCAACGATGATCATCAATATTGTCCTCGACCCTCAGGGCATTGGGACCGCCCACGACCCTCTAGGTATTAGGGCTATCAATAAGCTGTACAGTGTCATACAGAAGACCGCGGTACAGACATGCAGTATGAACTGCTAGATCAGATCTATTACGCAGCAAAACTACCGTATAAGCTGTACGGTGGTACAGACGTGCAGTATAACTGCCAGATCAGATAGTGGTACGTAGCATAGCTAACATACATACGGTATAGTGCAAGGCGGTAATCCACGATACCGTTATCAGTAATGTCCATGACCCTCAGGGTATTGGGACCGCCCACGACCCTCTGGGTATTACGGGCTATCAAAATGCAGATAAACTGCTAAATCATAAATCTCCCTTCTCTTCAACATCCCACCCAAAAGCTTTGTATGCAAATGAATGTATGCAGATGTATATATGCAGATGCATCAACTTAGAAAACCAGTTCCAGACATTCAATCAGAAATAGCCATTCACATTCAGTCAGACAGTATAGAATCAGACATGTGCAGACTCATCGCTCAAATTTAGTATCAATCAAGTCACACATTCATTCGCAAATAACACACATAAACTGAAGCCATATCAGAGTCACAGTTACCCTTACTAAAGCTTAGCCAAGTGTTGAAACATACAGAGGTCATGAATACACCTAAATCGACCTAAGATCAAAACTTGGCGAAATAGGGCCACACGTCCATGTGCTCCAGCCGTGTGGAGCAATCCAGGCCGTGTGGGGGTCCAAACTCCCGTGTGAAAGGTAGCACACGGTCGTGTGATAGAGGCACATGCCCGTGTGGTGCAGAGGCACGATCGTGTGATCAGGCCATGTAAGACACTGCCCAATTTCGCTAAACTCAAGTGCAGAGCAGACACGACCTGTGCTCCAAAACACATGCCTGTGTGGAATCCCAAATCCCCAAATCAATCACACGGACATGTGGTCAGGCTGTGTGACCCTGAATTTCAAATCCCTAATTCCCCAAACTCACACAACCATGTGGACCGTGTGAATATCAACAAAATCCCCAAATCGGCCACACACCCATGTGGCCATCGGGGCAGTCACGAAACCACCCTAAAATAGCCTCGGAAGCATTGTCTAAGCCACCGAAACCGTCCCTAATCCTTTCCCTATCAACATATATTAGAAATTGGCAATTCCTCACCACTTCCATCAACTAACAACTCAAAACAATGGCCTAGCACATACCCCTAAAGTTACCGAGTTTAACAGTTTACAAAAGAACAAAAAAGGTAGAATAGATAGCATTGAATCCCACACCTGATTTTGACGACGAAGGGAACGACAGAAAAGCAAAAATCCTACAATCCCTCAACCACCGTCTTCACCGAAAAACAAAAAGGAACCAAAAGAGAACCCAAGAAGAATAACATAAAAAGAACGTGTCACAAGAAAGAAAGAGAATAAAAGAAATATTAAAAATAAAAATAGGTAATAGTAATAATAATAAACAAATTAACCAAAATAATTTTTCACTTAAACTAAACAAAAATAAACAGACTCCAAAAATGCGCACACAACGACTCGAACCCAGAACCTCGAGGTTCATTAACACTCCACTTAACTACCAGACCAGCAGGCCCATTCTGACACTAAATTGCACATCCACACACATGTGTGCAACCTCTCCACTGAGCCTAGGCTTAAAACCCAAAACTTCTAGGCCCAAAATTCGGGGCGTTACAACTTCTATATTTTCATTCTCTCTAATATTTTTAACAATGGGGACATTTTTCATCTTAACTAGGGGGACCAAAAATTGAAATTGTTTTTTTTTCAAAATACATTTTTCTTATAATTATGATTAAGTTATATTTTGTTCAAAATTTTGAATTTTTGATAATTATGCTAAACTTTAGTATAAATAAAGTTCTATTATCTCAATAATTGCAGTGTTAGTGAATTATGACATAAATGTTACTCTTAATAAAATATGTAAATCGAACCATGAAATTTTTAATTCCTTAGGAAAGCTAAGCATGCATGAAAGTTTAAGTCTTTAGAATTGACTTAGTAATTTCTTGAGGCAAAATACTAAGAAGCATGGAATTTTGAAAATGATTTAGGCAAACATTTGTTTGGACTATTTGAGCCTTTCAAGCCAACCTTAACGAATATTTATCCCTTGAAACCCAACTTTGAGACTGTATCGCCTGATTTTGTTTGAACCTTGCAAATAATAAGCCATCCCTTCTCTTATAATTATCTCTAAATTTTCCCAAACACTAGACTCAGTATATCTAGAATATTTTCTGAAAAGAAGTTTGGGGGAGTTGAGAAGAAGTATCAAATGCTCAAAATTGTAGTACATACAGTAATATGCTAAAAAAAAAAGAGCATATGTATTAGAAAAAAAAGTACAAGGAGCATGTGTACTTAAATACAAAATTTGTTGGTGAATTTGGAGGTATTTATTCCGAAGGTCTGATGCAAGCTGAGTCTAGGGTTTTTAGCTTAAAATTATTTATATTTTACCTCCCCCTAACCTAGCCACGTTACAACCTATTGATTCAGATTTCTGTGCTGACTATATCTGTGGAGAGAAATTGCTAAGTTTAACATATGAAGGCATAAATTAAACTTAGTGATTGCAATTTAGTCTTATATGAGGGAATGAAAATTAATTGGTAAAAATTTAGAATATCTTTATTGAGAAAGCATTTATTCTGTTATTGCTATCATGATAATAATTGAGAATAATTCGAATAATGGGTATCCTTCAGTTGCATAATTTCAAAAATTCTTGTTCTTGAGAATAATTACACTAAACTCATAATTGTGGGAAGAAATGATTTCTGAAGAAATTTTTCAAAGGTGATTTCAAGCAACTTCTTTTGCAATTTGTGCATTACTTGAGACCAGTAATGAATTAACTTTGGGGTGTGTAAACACAAAAATATATAGACTTTTTCAATTCTTTTTTAGCTCTAATTCATGTAGTTTGGTAGTAATTTTTTTGTCAAAATTCATACTTTAATTATAAAATAATTAAATTTCACTCAAATTATGAACATCTTAAATTTTAATTATTTTTATAATAAATTTACACTAATTTGATTTAGTTTCGATAGTTTTGCACAAAGGGTGAAAATAGACTAAGTGGTTGCCTTGAGAAGCTTAAACCGTTAAGGCAATTTTTGTATCAAGTGACCCAAGAGTATGGTCAATTATTTTTCCAGCCATGGACGGTCCAATAATAATTATTGAACACATTTTATAATTAATTTTGATCCAACACAAATTGGGATAAAATTAATTAAAAGCCTGATGAAAAGAAAGGGGTCCAGTTGTGCTAAGTGAAGAGGACTGATCCACCAAGAAATTGGCAGCCCAAATCATCCCATGTAGCTGACCCAATTAGCTTATTTTTGCTGATTTTTATAATTTCAAATCATCCCTTGAACTTCTCTTTATTTCCACTCAAACCCCCTCTTTTCAAGCTTGCTATTTTTAGCCAATCAATCCATCCCTCCTATCATGCATGGCCGGTTAAGGGAAAGGGGATTGGCTGCTATTTTTAAAATCCATCTCCACTTATAAAAAGCCCGTTTCTCTCCCTCATTTATCATCCCTTAGTTCACACATCTCTCTCACACACATTTTCTCTCTTTTTCGCTTCTAGTTGCCTCCCAAAATTCTTCCT
Source organism: Gossypium anomalum (assembly GCA_025698475.1). NCBI lineage: Eukaryota > Viridiplantae > Streptophyta > Magnoliopsida > Malvales > Malvaceae > Gossypium > Gossypium anomalum. The sequence continues at coordinate 56,271,239 of CM046956.1, forward strand.
TCCTTTGTCGATTTCCCCTCTTGCAAAAGAGCTTGCACGCCTCTTGGAGTAGCAACAATCAAGTGTTTGTGAAGGCCTTGGATCAACAGAACAAGTAGAGAAGAGAGGAGTGTCCTAGTCTGGCTTCAGAAACCCACCAAGATTTGTTTTTCTAGTTCCCTTCTCTTAATCTTTGTTTTAGTTTTGTTTTGATCATGAACAAGAATATATGTATTTTTGTTCTTCAATTAATTAAAATGACTTAAATTCCTTTTGTGTTAGATTAATTGCATTCTGTTCGCTTAAGATTATTAAAAATGTGTTTGTGTTGTTATTAGGTCTCAATAAATTGTTCAGTTAAATAAAACTATGATTATGTTATGCTTGCATTTTAATTGTAAAGTAACAATTGAGTTAATTATTTAAATGGATTGAAATTTTAATTAATGAACATAATATTTAATTGGTGCATGTTTAATCCTCTAAGGTAGTTGAGGATTAAATTAGCAATGGTATTAAACAATATATTAGCCTTGTATAACTTGCAAGATTATTGTAATTAAATTGTTTCATTATAGAGATATATTGTTACCTCATTTGATCTTTTACTTGCTTATTAAAATTCAATTAATTGTTTGAATTGACATAGAGATATGGTCAAGAGATTATTAAGTTTTAGTAGGTAAGTACGTGCATTAGTTAGCAAGTTAACGAGTTGCCGTTAAATTATTTGTAACATGAACACAATTTTAATAATTCTAAGTTAAAGAATAAAATTAATCTAATACATTTATGTCATATTTGTTAAACTCATTTTTAGAAACCGTCCGTTGGAATTTCATTTTTTTTTAAATTTTCTTAGTTAGCACTTAGTTAATTTTTTTTGTTTTTATTTCACCATTTCAAATCAACATATTTACCATCACCAAATTGTTTAAATTTGCATTTTATAAATATTCTATTTCACAGTCCCTATGGGTATGATAACTCGACATCACTTGTCACTTTATTACTTTTTGTGATTGTGTACAGTTGAACATTTTCATCATTCTAATCTTGCAACTATGTCTTAAGCTCTTTTAGTTCCAGTGATGCCGTCCTATAAAGAGTACAGGTAATGGGTGCTTTACCAGACTCTAATTCAATTGAAAACTCTACCTCTCTATCTGGAGGCATCCCTGGAAACACATGTGAAAAATCTCTTACAATTAGAACTTGATTGATATCCTTTCCCGATAGATGAATCCATAATTTATGCTAAGTAAACATTCACGCCCTTAACCGACAATTTTCTGGTGGATACTGCAGAAATTATTCTACCTGTTAAATTGGCCTGTACGCCAAGCATCAATACTTCCTTACCCTCTACAGTTATCAAACGTACACCCCTAGCAAGATAATCCACTACAACATTGTGTCTAGTTAACCAGTCTAACCTTAGAATAACATCAAACTCATGGAAATTCAATAACAACACGTCCACAAAGAAAGTGTACTCACCAAAAACCAATGGAAAATTCTTAACCACCTTATTAACCATTGTACTTTGACCAATAGGACTAGTCACTAACACATTTTTCACAAAATAGACCACCTCATGACTCAAACCCTCTACGACTTCAGTTCAGATATAAGAATAAGTTAACCCTGGATCTATTAATGCATAAATACTATTTCTAAAGCAAGAAAATTTACTCTGTATGGCTTCTGGAAAATTAGCATCTTCTTTAGTCTTCATTACATATGCTATGACAGATACTCCAAAGCTAGCTTAGTGTAGCTTTTCTTTAAAGTCCCCTGAACCAATCCAAACTTTGCTGCTATGTCAAACCTTGTTTTCTATTAAAATTTTTAGGGTCCACGAATAGATTGTTTTGTACTAACCTCAACTCTAGAGGGACAATATTTAACCCCAAAGATCCACATCCAAAGTAAGCTTAAGAGCACCTCCAACAATCTCCTCTGTGATTTCTTCCACAATACTCATAATTAGAATCTCTAATTATTCTAGATCCGCCTAAACTTGTTATCGAAATAGTCTATCTACTATTTCCATCATGTCTGAAACTCATAGGTTGTGAATCTCTTATTGATGAATAAAAATTCTTATCTAACGGCTTCTTGAAATTTGATGGAGATGGAGGACTAGACATTCTACACTTTATTCTTTTTCTTTCAAAACTTCTACTCTTATCTTGAACAATCGTTTATATTTTATGAGCCTTAACTGTCATGGTTGCAAAGATTTGACACTCTGAGGCCACCACCAATGTGCAAATCTCATCTCTTAAACCCCATTCAAATTTCCCACACATCTCTTTCTCAGGCTAAAACATACTCTTTGCTTAATGGTTGAGTCTAGCAAACTCACATTCGTACTCCATCATGGACTTCTTCCCTATTTAAGGTACAAAAATTTCTTCTTCATCTACTCCACATACATTTGGTTCACTTTCCAAAAAGTAATCCCAGTTTATCAACTCATCGGGGTTACACTAATCAACATCTCCCACCATTGATATGATTCTCCTTCCAGCAAAGAAACTACACGTAAAAGATTATCTTCTGGCATGCATTTCAACTCTTTAGTTACTCCGCAAACTCAAGATAGCCACTGCTCCACTACAGTAGGGTCATCACCCTTATCTCCTAGAAATTCTTTAGCACCTCTCTTTCTTATCTCCTTTACAGGGTCACCTTTATATTGAGTTGTACGTAGTGCAGGAGGAGCAAGAGGTACTGGTTGTACCACCTCAGGTTGTGGTTGGTGAGGTTGATGAGGTTGGGGTGCTTGTGCTATCCCCATAAACTGGTTGAACATCTAGCTTATCATAGTGAAGAAGACGTTTTGAAAAACATTATCAATTGCTCCCAAACCAGTTGCAGGAGTTTGCTCTTGAACAGAAGGCACATGGCTTTCTATCTCTTCCCAGTTGCTTCTCTCGATCCTTCAAACATTTTTGTTAACACTATAATAAAAGTAGATTTATTCAAATTACAAGGACTAAGCTAGAGATGTATCATGCATGGTGGGCGTGACAAAACCTTTAATTCTTTTAGAACCGACTCAACCTTGGCTTTGATATCAAAACTTGTAACACACCTTACCCATCCCGATTATTGGATTCGATTATGGTGTGTCACAATTTAAACTTATACGAATTTAAAAAAGGTATTTAAAATTTTCTTAAAAATTCTTATATTGGCGTACTCCTCAATACGACAATGACAAAACAATCAAATTATTTATATTCCAAGACAATAGCACTTTAAAAACAAAACATTTAGCCAAAGCCTTATAAAAGTAAATAGAGTTAATACCTTTACGAAAGTTTCAATGTACATCATTGGTAGTTAAAAACAACATTCAAACAATTTAACGTACACGCCTAAAAGTACCATCTCTTAGACCATCTTATTGGATCTCTTAATTCGGTTTGAAAATGGTTTTCTTGTATAGCGAAAAATTAAAAATTTGAAAATATAGTCAGTTTGTGATATTTATAGAAATAAAATTTACCCAAAATCGCACATGTGTTTTTAGCTAGATGGATCCTTGTTGTTCTCTGCTTTCAAAATAGTGGCCTTCTCTGCTATTCTCATACCGCAAGCTGCTTCGAGTGTGGTTTCTAATTTGAATTAAATACAGAACCATAAATTATTTATTTTACTTTTAGTGGGAAATCAAAATTCTCTTTTTAATAGAAATGGTGAAATTATTATTCTAGAAAATAAAATTTATACTTAGAAAATAAATTCTCACTATTTTTCGGGTAGAATAATAATATCTCAAACCTACTGGTGCCATCTATTTATAGAGAGAAGAAGTGAAACCCTTATTGAATTAGTATAAGTCTATTTCAATAGAAAAACAAAATACTAGTCTAACTAGGATTCGGGTGGGTAGCAACCCTAGTTAAATATACTAGGGTTTATTGTCTCATATATTTAGCATGAGGGGCTTTTGAGCCTCTCCTGTACAGAGTCCAATTATATGTACATCCTAGACTTTTAACCCGTACTTTATAATCTAATCTAACCCAATATGTGTTTTCTATTTTCCAAAATAAACATCATAAAATAATTTCTCAATTAAATAATTTTCTCAACCCGATTATAATTATGTTAAAACCATGACAACTTTACCATAAAACAATCTATGAGAAATCTATTTAATAGATCTACATTCAACGTATTCACTATGGCCAGTGAATTTAATTCCAATTTTTAACTTTAATTATTTAGTTAATTAAATAATAAAAAAATAATAAATTAATTTTTCAGGTTATTTCCATTTAGAGAAAACCGCATTCATTTCAGTATGTTTCTCATTTCTCTAACTTAACCATTTCTATCAATTTCTGTTCATTTGATTTAACATGCAATTCATTTCTGGTTTCAACAAGCTAGCAAAATGAACATTTGGACATGTAATTAGGGCTCAAATAATTTATAATTATGTTTCAACGTTTCTCTTATTAATTACAAACTCATTTAGTCATGAACTCATTCCACTATAGTATCGTGACTAAGCTCTCTCTAATGACATACCATTATGAAAAAAACTCGATTAGTGGTCATCCAATGATCTTGTCATAAGTGTGTTACCCTCATAGGATATCTTTAATCTCTTTAGGATAAATATGTTCTTCCAATATGATCTTATTTTATCTCTTGGTAAATATTACATCTTTCTTCATGAAAAGTCAATTACTATCAAGTAGTAATAAAGATATTCATCATAAAGACGAACAACCCGTGGTCATATTTACTTTTCATCTACCATGTAATGCCAATGAGATAATATAATTCACCCATGTCTCGGGCTATGAGTTCTGCTATTGTGAATGACACTACATACTACAGAATTCATATACCCAATGCACCAGGTTTTGATTCCTTATCTATTTGAACTCAGGCGATAACACCCCAATTTGGCTGTCTAACTAGCGAACGGTGATGTTACCAGAAAAAAATCATTTCGTAATGTCAAAACATTAGTTTTAGTAGTTAAGTCAATCAATACGACTTTAATAAAACAATGTTAAATGACATTTGGCGAAGTAGTATTTTTAAATCAAAACCAAAAGAAAATAATGGTATATGTCCAAAATGTCACTAGGCAAATTAAAAGAATTAGGGCATAAATCAGGGGAAAATAAGAGTAAGCCCTAATTCACATAACATAAAGGTTAATAAAATGGAAAAGTGCCATCATTCATTACGTACAAATGGTTAATTAAAAGAAATTCAAATTCACTTTTTCATAATTCATTTACAAGAGACTTAGACCACAAGCCACCCCGATTTGACATACATGTTACAACAAAACGATGAATGGCTCACAAAAGAGCCCACTTTTCTGGCCGAGTCGCTTCAAAAGTCCACTTTCAAGAAATCTTGAAATGGTAAGGGAACTAGGTAAATTCATATGAACTTATTGAGTTCCAAGAATAAATAATAATAAGCTTTCGAACAATGTTTTCAAGAAGTGAAATTAAGTCAGGCTGTTACAACATTTAGTAATACCCACAATTTACACACGGATACACTAATCAAGCTATGAATGATCCATTAATGGATTCATAGCACTAAACAATTAGGGTTCGATGGCGGATACTATCCGCCACTAGATGCAGTCACTAGTAGCTTAAACTTTCATGTGAATATTAGTTATGTCTAATCACAAACATAGACAATTTCACACTTCAACCAAAGTTAGTTCACATGTGGATACTTTTTACTGTTAAACACAAATCATGCAAATACCCATTCATTTAAGAACTATTCATGTGCACTAACTTCATGTAACTCTTGCATGTTTTGCATGGACTATTCATGGATCCCTTCCTTATGTTAGCTTCTGATCCATATATCGCTTCGAAGAGCCACATTTTCATATTCATGGCATTGCTCCATTGAGCCTGCATTTCATATATCCAACTAAACCTTCGTAAATCCTCCTTATTAATTCGAACATTTACATGTTCCCCTACAAGGTGGGGGCATTCACCAATGTAATTTGCATTTACATGCCTTACCAGAAGTAAATCTCATCTCATATCATAATCTCCATTCATTTCTCCCATCACATCTCAATAGTTTCCACCATTTCCCTCATTCCACCATTTTATATACGGAGCTTGTGTGCCAAGGAAGAGTATCTATTTACAATCATTCATGCGTATATTGTTTTTATTATTTTAGTTTGTTAACACAGATGTGCAGTGCTAATTTTTAAATAAACTTACTTACCTAGAAGACAACATTATCATGAAATTAGCTAGGATTTAATAAGAACACGAGTGAAAGGAACTCACTAGAGATTACTAGGAAAAGCTCTCCTATTCTACGAGTTCTTTCCCTTTTGCACTAGGGCCTTATCCTGTTTCTTTAGCATCAATTGGCTTGAAAATGTCAGTTACTAATCAAGCTGAAAGCTGGTACCTTCTTCACACAGCGAAGAACGCACTAGGTTTCTTCTGAAACAACAAGGATGAACAGAGAAATGAAAAATAAAGTCCTTCTCTATTAAGCTTTCATTCTATTTATATAGGAATTAGCCTGTCTGTAATTCCAGCATAACAGGTTACCTAATCATGTTACATGCACACACGATTCCACTAATCACACATAGTTCCACTAATCAAACAACATTAATGAGGCTTTATAGGTGTCATGCAAAATGAAACGTTTCCTACATAGGACTTGACATGTTTCCTATACATGTCCTACCGATTACAGATTCTAAAACAACTTATGCGCCATAGTTGAATGCGCCAATGGCGGGTTCCCAATGAGGAAGCTCACCAAATGTGGAATAGAAATTCGTAAGATAACAAAACCTAGTGGAACATTCCGCAAGAGACACTTCGCCAAATGAAACAAGTCAATTCTCGCAAATTTTACTAGTTCATACGCGAGTCATCACCAACCTCACTTAGTCAGTCAACCAAACCGCGGATTAGAAAAACTTAGAGTGTGACAGAGGTTTTTACTTATATTAAAGTATATGAGTCACACATACATAGTCTGTTATCCATCCAGTATTAAGGTATGACGCACTATGAACATCACAAGCAAATAAATCCATAAAAAAATTCAAGATATATTCTCCTTGGATTTAGTCCAATGTACTATTAGTCAAAAAACACACTAACTCCAACAAAATTCTCAAAATTATGGAACTTCTCTCACAATAGCTCAACTATTGAATATATTAAGAACTCACTCAAACATATCTTAAATATGATATTATTGCTTCCAAAGTGATCATAAACTCATTTGCATTCAAAATTTAACCTTAAAACAACAAAGAAATCAACAAATTTGAACTTTCTCTAGTTCCCGTAAAAAGCGTGAATAAAAAAGTTAGAAAGAAAACGTCCAAATCAACTTTTCATGATAATAAAATAGAAATTTATGATTAGAAAACACATTACCTTGTTGAAAATGAAAAGAATTAATTATAGAAAACTTGAAAACCCAATTCTTCATCTTACTCTCCAAAACTTCAACATTAAATAGATAAAGAGAAAATGTTTGAAATTGATTCTCAAATCTTATTTTTATGAAAGAATCTAGTATAAATTAAACTTACCAAATTAAACTAGGTGAAAATGAAATAATAAAAAAGAAAAATGAGAAAAAATGGTGGATGGATGAAAACTTTGTGAAAAATGGTTTCTTAAAAACGTTCCCTCCATAGCTAATTCCAAATGGGAAATTTGACATCTCACCCTTGGTATATTTACCTCATAAAGGCCTATCGATTCTCCAATCCAAATTTCTAATCTTAAGACATTGATCCCTATAATTTTACTATTCTTACAATTTAATCTATGTGCCAAAAATCTCAAATTTTAAATACCAACTAATTAAAGAAACTTAAAAACATCAATAGCAAAGTAATGCACTGCAAATTCAATTTCTTACTCATTCCTAAAAATTCACCAATTTAACTTCCCAGAATGGCTTAGTTTAGAAATTCTAGCACTTCTCAAACTCTGCGAAAAACATAAAATTTTGGGTTGTTAAATCTTCCAAGGGAAGGACATCGTTAGATTTATTGGGAACCATTCTTGAAGTACCTTCTCAGGAGAGAGTTCACAAAAATGGACTCCGAGATGCTAAGGAGAGGTCATTTGAGACTTAGCTATTAGTACATCTAATGTAGTAGGCCTCTTGGGGTTTTTGACAGTGATTTCTTGTTTGACTTGTGTTTGTCATCATGTTGGTCTAATCATGGTGAGTGAGGAGGCATACATCGGTGATTTGATCAAGGTAATACATCTTTAGATTGCTTTTGAATCATTTAGTGTTGCAATTACTGTGAATTTGTTTATCTCTTTTATTTAAGCTTTTTTTGTGAATAGTGACATTTGTGCACATTCAGCTTATATTGTTTTATGCATTATATGCACCATGTATCATGTCTATGTATTCATTATTTTATTTTTCTTCAAAAAATAAAAATATTTTGTGGTATTGACTTTTGAGTCCAAATAAATTGGATTTCACCTATTACAAACTAACTAAATAAGAAATTATTGGACAGGTTGACCCCAACCTAAAATATACTATTTTTTTACATGTCATTAAAAAAATTTTCAGCATACTCACACTTTCTATTCCAACCTACCATCTTCCCTTATTTTTGAATAAATTTCTGTGTATTGCCTCATTTTTCTTCCAACCACCCACTCTAATAATTCCATCTCTCTTTTTTTCTTTTTAAAATTTTTTAATGAAAAAAATTTATCATTTAACATCTTAAATTCAATTGAAAAAATATATTTATCGATGACTGCTTTAGTGTTGAAAAGCGTTGGGACCTGACTAAAATCCTCATAGAAATTGTGAAAAATAAAATAAAATAAATGAAATGAAATGAAATAAAGAACACACAAATTTTACGTGGAAACCCTTTCGGGAAAAAACCACGGGCAGAGGAGAAGAAAAATTCACTATGTCGAAAATTTTTTTAATCAATACAAGAGGAATAGACTATGTCTATTTATAGGCTTGTAAAGCCATATTCTAGTAGGATTGAAACACCTTATCCTAATAAATATAAAATAGATGGAGTTTAATAAGGTTTAAAAAACCTTATTCTAAAATAAAATAAAAGAAGTCTAGTTCTATATGGATTTTACTTTTATTTTATTTTCCATCGTATTTTATTTAAATAAGAATTCGGGTCACTTAATTCTAACAATCCCCACCTTGACACAAATTCTCAATGAACAAGTTCTTCATCGCGAACAAGTTCTCCACCTCTTCCATAAAACCTCTTAAGGGTTTAACTTCAACAATGAACACCAACCAAGTCTAAGCAATGCTCAAACTTGGTTATAGGAAGTGACTTAGTCATCATATCTGCAGGATTTTCATGAGTACTAATTTTACTCACGACAATATCACCACGAGCAATAATATCACGAACAAAATGATGTCGAACATCAATATGTTTTGTTCTCTCATGAAACGTTTGATCTTTTGTAAAGAAGATGGCACTCTGACTGTCACAAAATACTGTACTGATTTGAAGGTTTTCATTGAGTTCACTAAATAGTCCCTTCAACCAAATAGCTTCTTTACAAGCCTCGATGTCGCCATGTACTTAGCTTCATGGTAGACAAAGCGATCAGTAGTTTGCAAAGTGGCTTTCCAGACTAATTGCACAACCTCCGATTGTAAAGACGTAACTTTGTGGGAGATCTTTTTCTATCAAGGTCTCCAAAGAAAATCAGCATCAACATACCCTATGACTCCATCTTTAGTTCTTCCAAACTGTAAGCAAACATCGATGAGTGCCTCGTAAGTATCTTAAAATCCACTAAACTGTTTCCAATGTTCTTTACGAGGATTTGCCATGTATCTCTAAGCTGCTGACTGCTGCTGATAAATCTGGACGTGAGCAAACCATAGCATACATGAGAGATCCCACTGCACTAGAGTATGGAACATGTAACATGTACTCAATCTCATCATCTGATTGTGGAGACAAAGCCGATGAAAGTCTGAAATGGGCTGCTAAAGGAGTACTAACAGGCTTAGCACTTTACATATTGAGCCTACAAAGAACTTTCTCAATGTACCCCTTCTGACTTAGGTACAATTTACTTGCTTTTCTATCTCTGAGAATCTCCATACCAAGTATCTTCTTTGCTAGTCCTAAATCTTTCATCTCAAATTCTTCACTTAGTTGGGCTTTGACCTTTCTTATTTCTCCTTTATCTTTTGCTGCTATCAACATGTCATCAACATAAAGAAGTAGATACACAAAAGAACCATCACTATTTTTCTTAAAGTAAACACAACTATCTAAACTACTTCTTTTGAAATCATGAGAAGTCATAAAGGAATCAAACCTCTTGTACCACTGTCTTGGTGACTGTTTCAAACCGTAAAGGGGCTTTCTCAGCAAGCAAACATAGTCCTCTTTTTCTGAGACTATAAAACCCTCTGGTTGTTGCATGTAAATATCCTCCTCAAGTTCTCCACGCAAAAATGTAGTTTTTACGTCTAACTGCTCAAGCTCCAAATCATGCATGGCCACAATACCAAGCAAAGCTCGAATCGAACTATGCTTAACACCTGGAGAGAACACATCTGTGAAGTCCACTCCTGGAGTTTGACTATAACCCTTTGCAACAAGCCTTGCTTTATATCTGGGTTCTTCAACTCCTGGAGTCCCTTCTTTCTTTTTAAACACCCATTTACAATAAACAACCTTTTTACCTTTAGGAAGTTTCACAAGGTCCCATGTTCTGTTATTGTGGAGTGATTTCATCTCTTCTTGCATAGCAAACATCCATTTTTCTGAGTCTTCACAGCTAACTGCCTCAGAATAACTAGATGGCTCTTGATTCGCATCTATATCTTCAGCCACATTTAAAGCATAAGCAACTAAATCAGCTTTGGCATACTTCTTTAGAGGTTTAATTTCTCTTCTAGTTCTGTTTTTGGCGATAGAGTATTGTGGTGAAGAAGCAACTCTATTCTCAATTTTTGTTATGGCTTGAGGAGTTGACTCTATATTAATCTGATGCTCCACCTGCTTTTGGTTTTCTTTATTGGAAGAGTCTTTAAGAGATAAGTTAGGTAGCATAGCAGTTTCATCAAAAACAACATCTCTGCTAATCACAACTTTTCTATTTTCAGGACACCATAACTTATAGCCTTTTACACCAGCTTTATAACCAAGAAAAACGCTTTTAATGGATCTCGGTTCCAATTTTCCATTATCAACATGAGCATACGCAGGACACCCAAAAATCTTTAAATCAGAATAATTAGCAGGATTACCAGACCATACCTCTTGTGGAGTCTTTTTCTCAATGGCAACGGATGGAGATCGGTTGATCAAAAAACATGGAGTAGAGGCTGCTTCTGCCCAAAATGACTTCGGTTAGTTGGCATTTGACAACATACATCGAACCTTCTCCATGATCATTCTGTTCATTCGTTCTGCAACGCAGTTTTGCTGTGGAGTATGACGAACTGTCAAGTGTCTCATGATCCCTTCTGACTTGCACAATCTATTAAACTCATCAGAACAAAACTTTAAGCCATTGTCTGTACGGAGGTATTTTATCTGTTTTCCCGTCTATTTTTCAATCATAATTTTCCAAGACTTAAATGCGGAAAACACATCGCTTTTCTGCTTGAGGAAGAATGCCCAAACTTTTCTGGAAAAATCATCAATAAAGGTTAGCATATAATTAGCTCCACCTCTCGAAGGTACTCTGGATGGCCCCCACAGATCAGAATGAATATACTCCAACGTTCCCTTCGTGTTATGGATTCCTCTAGTGAATCGAACTCTCTTTTGCTTCCCAAAAACACAGTGCTCATAGAAATTTAGTTTGCAAATTCCTTGCCCATCAAGAAGTCCTCTTTTGCTCAATTCTGCCATGTCATTCTCACTCATATGCCCTAGGCGCATATGCCAAATTTTAGTAATATCATCATCTGATAAGGAAGAGGAAGCGACAGCTGCATCACCAGTAACAGTAGAACCTTGCAAAACATATAACTTGGCAATTTTTCTCTGCCCTTTCATCACAACAAGGGACCCTTTGGAAATATTTAAAACCCCACTTTCAGTTGTGTATCTGTACCCTTTTGAATCAATAGTACTTAACGAAATTAAATTTCTTTTCAATTCTAGAACATGCCGTACTTCACTAAGTGTTCTGACAACTCCATCAAACATCTTAACTTTAATTGTTCCAACACCTAAGATTTTACACAAAGCATTATTTCCCAACAAAACAACACCTTCAGACACCGTTTCGTAAGTTGTAAACCAATCCCGATTGTGACTCATGTGGAAGGTACAGCCTGAATCAAGTATCCACTCCTCACTTACTTTAGAATCATTGATAGAAGCGACTAGAAGTTCACCATCGCTGTAGTCTTCTACAACATCAGCTTCACCAGAATTTTCTGGTTATTTTCCTTTTTGATTTGCAGCCTCCCTTTTAATCTTATTTTGTAGCTTATAGCACTCAGATTTAATGTGCCCTTTCTTTTTACAGAAGTTACAAGTTTTATCTCTATTTGAAGACTTCGATCTACCCTTAGATTTACCACGAGGATTCCGTTCCTGTGTCCTACCACGATCATCATCAGCATTCTGATCTTGTCTCCCACGAACAATGAGACCCTCTCTCTGGGAGTCGGGTTTAACCACAAGATGTTTCATCTTATCATACGAGGTTAAAGAATCATAAACCTCATCAACTGTGAGAGACTCGCGGCTATATAAAATCGTGTCTCTAAAGGTTGAATAAAATGGGGGCAACGAACAAAGTAAAATCAACCCTAGATCTTCCTTATCATACTGAACCTCCATGGCCTCCAAGTTTGAGAGAATTTCTTTAAACACTGTTAAGTGTTCGTGTACATACGCACCTTCCTCCAAATGATGAGCATAAAGACGCTGCTTCATATGCAACTTGCTTGTTAGAGTTTTTGACATACATATTTGTTCTAGCCTCTTCCATAATGCAGCGGCAGTCTTATCTTTCATTACATCTTGCAAAATTTCGTTGGACAAATGCAGATGTAATTGTGTTAATGCCTTTCGATCCTTACGCTTATTCTCTTTATCTGTTAATGTCGAAGGCATCTTATCTATCCCTAGCAGGGCATCCTCCAGATCCATCTGCGCAAGAACTGCTTGCATCTTAATCTGCCACAATGCAAATCTGGTGTTGCGATCCAACAGCGGAATTTCATACTTCAAAGGCTCCATTACTGTGATTGAGATGAACAACCCAGAAGCTCTGATACTAATTTGTGAAAAATAAAATAAAATAAAATAAATGAAATGAAATAAAGAACACACAAATTTTACGTGGAAACCCTTTCGGGGAAAAACCACGGGCAGAGGAGAAGAAAAATTCACTATGTCGAAAATTTTTTTAATCAATACAAGAGGAATAGACTATGTCTATTTATAGGCTTGTAAAGCCATATTCTAGTAGGATTGAAACACCTTATACTAATAAATATAAAATAGATGGAGTTTAATAAGGTTTAAAAAACCTTATTCTAAAATAAAATAAAAGAAGTCTAGTTCTATATGGATTTTACTTTTATTTTATTTTCTATCGTATTTTTTTTAAATAAGAATTCGGGTCACTTAATTCTAACAGAAATAAACATTGAAGCAAATAATTTAGCGAAAGCAAATGTTAAAAAATCTACCAAGTTTAGACAACATTTTTTCTAGTGCTTGGAATCTTTGTTTTACAACTTTCTAGCCTTTTTAGTGGGATCTAGTGGATCCATTAGTGGTGTTTGAAGGAAAAGTCTAACAAATAATGTCTCATGTGTTAAAAAAAATATATATTTTTATAGAATATCTAGAATTATATATAGTCCTTTCTTATACATTTTTATATTTAAATAAAAAGATAAATACGTTTGAATGTGCTTAAATCTGTGCCTTTTTACATTGACAATAATACTAAAACCAATTGAATTAAGACACAATTACAAAGTCCGAAAATTATTTATTCATTTCCTCAAAGAATCGAGACAAATATCATTATTTAGGTGGAAGTCATTTCTTACTCAAATCTAATTTTAAGATGTACAAAATATAATATAAATAGTTGTTACATGAGATTTTAACTGGAATGTAATAGTAGTCTACCAAGAAATTAACTGGAATACTGTAATTCTATCAAGTTGGGTAAAAGAATCATTACTAGTTTCTTTAAAATTTTATATGTTTGGGCAAGACAATCTATCATTTCGTACTCAATTTTTTATTTTAAACCAAAACTGAGTTACATATTTGGGATTCAGAATCCATTTATTGCTGAACTAATTCCATTTTAAACGTGATATTTTTATAAAGTAGATAGTAATACAAATATGTTAAAATAAAAATTAAAATCTAGTCATAAATAAATAATAAATAACAAAACATTTTCTGGTACGGCTTTAAACAAATCACCATCAGGTCTTTGGAATCACATGGGCTGCCTTCATATTGTACATTGAAATCCTAGCAAAAAACACATCGAAATAAGAGGGGCCTATGCCTATCTGCATCAATTCTTCAATTATTGATCTTAAAAAACTATTCAATATGTTCTTGGGATTTTTTTTAAGGTTTTCATTATTATTGTAAATATTATGTTTGATAAATATTTTCTCGAATGTGAAATAATAAAAATTTTATATTCAAATTTTTAGTTGACATTATTTTTAAATTCGATCTCTACTTTGCCTTTTATTAAGAAAATGAATATGTTCTTAGGAAGTTTCATTGGTGTTGGCCTATCATTTATATATTTAGTAGTGTATTGAAACATTTTGAAAAAAAAAATTAAGTGGTCGACATGAGTTATAATTTAACATTTTAATTATTGGAATATTATGGATCTCAGTAGTTAATAAATTGATTTATCGTAAGTTTAATTTTAGTACTAATTGTTCTGGTGTGATAGTCATTATGCACACATGTAATTACATTTTTCAATTATTTTGATATATTTTCAATTTTGATTCTTTTAACATTTTGCTTGGTATTGAGAAATAATAGCATTGTAATATATTGTATTACGTACGTGGTTTCTCTAAATTAAATAAGTTACTAATTTTATTTAATTAAAACATGTTTAGTAATTAAAATATATTTGTTGATATCAACATTACAAATTTTATTTTTGATACAATAATAAAAGTGAAGATAGAATTACACGATTTAAATCTGTATTAAATAAGTATTTGATATAAATTTTAATCACTGATTTACATAAAATTTTAATAAAAGGACTTTTAACTTTTTTATCTCTCGAAATGTAATTTTGGGTTTGGCTATATTGCTTTACTCACTTTACCTTTATAAACTATTTTCATTTTTAAAATTTAATTACTTAAAATTTGATTACAAATGTAAATACCCTTAAATGATTTTCATTTAATATGCTTTCTAACCAATTTTTTTTTATAGTTGTAACTAAATCTTTAATCGAAAATTTAGGGAATCTTTTAAATTATGTTAAAATATTTAATAATACTAGAATATTTTTAATGTTAATAAGTTATAAATAATAGTATTATATTTTTTTAATAAAAACATATAATAATTATAATTATTCCAATTAATTTTAAAACATTTTATTTTCTAATTGTTATATATAAATTTCTTTTCCATATTTTACAAAAAGAATTATACAAAAATTTAAAAAAAATGATTTAATATATTTTAATAGCCCTTATTCCTTTTTAATGTCTCTTTTTGAAATACTAATGGTCAAATTTAGCTCAAAAAAAAAATAAGTGTCAAATTGACAAAATATGTAATTTTACACCCCCGACCCGACTTAAGAGTTTTAGCTAAGTTGAAGGCGTTACATTCGATCACCGAAGTGATCCTGTAAAGCCATTCTTTTACTTGCGTTGATTTGTAAGGAAATTGATCTATTGTATTTTAGGAAAATATTCATTCACTAAACCGACTTGACTTATTAATTTTTTTGTTGCGTTGATTAATGTGAAGTTTTGAGAAAACGACTTTTAGGTTTTTAAGAAAGGATCTATCAAAATTTTAAGTATATTGTAAAGCAGCTGAAAACATTTATGAATATTAGTTTTCTAAATCATATAGCATGCATTCATCAGAGTTTTAATTAAGTATCCTAATAAATTAAATAATCTCAAATCTAAGATGTAAAGCCAGGAAATATTTAACAATTACAACCCAAAAAGAATTAAATAATCATAAAAACTTTTAATGGAAATTTTTAATTAAAAGTAAAAATAAGCTACTAATCTGAGGTCCCTCTGATGCCATTCTAAGACTTAGTTCTCTGCTACCTGAGAGGTAAGAAAAAAAAGGAGAGTGAGCTTATGACAACTCAATGTGAGTCTAATTTCTAAACTATTTTATATATTTCTACAATAGTAAAGCATTCAATTCATGGCATAAGAGCAATTTAAGCATGACATAAGAATTATAAATCCATGCATGTACAATTTATATTTATGATGCGATGCAATTATAATTTTAATTTCCCACTCATCCATCTTATCTACCCTCGAGCATTACTCAACACTCTAACACACATATCAATAACTAACCATCCTAGATTTCCCAGTGAAGATGGTTGTTCACTTGTCATTTGTGACACTAACTTTTACTACAATAACCTACCATCTTGGTTGCCCGATTTTGATGGCTTTTTAACTATCATCTCGATTTAATCCAGTTTTGATGACATTGCCACCTACTTCGTGCAGTACTGTCTTTCGATATGGACTTAAATTGTCACTATCTCCTACGGAAGTCCTCTATTCTCCACTCCTAATTTCATGTAATTATGCACATATACTTAGCATGATATGTTGTTTTTCATCAATCTGTGCTACATTTGAAATCTTAAACTTTATCATATAATGGCACGTGCACATGCATCCATTCGCACCAATTTCACATAAGTAATTAATTTATGCGAATTAAAAATAGTATTACATATACAACAACTTCAAGCATTTTAACATGCTTAATTTGGCTAACACATACATAAGTAGGGTTTGCAAAGGGTCACACATATAGGGTCGCACATATAGGCTCACACACTTAGGGGTTCGCGTAAGTAGGGTTCACACCTAAGGGTTTGCACATACAGAGTTCGCGCATAGGGTTCGCGCATACAAAGTTCGCGTATAGGGTTCGCACAATTAGGGTTTGTATCTAGGGGTTCATACATACAAAGTTGGCACCTAGGGTTTGCACATACAGAGTTCACATAGATAACATGTAGGGTTCACGTGCATCTTTAGACAGGCTTGCATAGAAGTGGTTCGCATGTAACATGTAAGGGGTTCGCATGTAATAATCATACAGGTAGTTCGCATGTATTAATATGGCCACGCATGTAATAACAACTTAGGGTTCATATATCATAACCTAGGGTTCACATGTAAATCATGGGGGGTTTGCTTGTCATAAACATATAGGGTTCGCATAAATAACATGTAAGGTTCGCATGCATTATCATATAGGTCGCATGTATATTCTTGGAGCCCACGTATTTAGTCCTATATGGTTTTACATATGGGTTCACGTGAGGGGGCTTGTCTATAGGGGTTCGCATATTAAATCCTATACTAAAAGTCATGAGGGTTCACATATGGGCTTGTCTATAGGGGTTCACAACACTGGGGTTCACAACTGAGAGGGTGTTTGCGATACAGGAGAGTTCGCACATGCAAAGGAGTTCGCAATACAGGGGAGGGTCGCTCACGCAAGGGAGTTCACATAATAGGGGGTGTTCTCATACATACTACCCGATTTTAATTAATCATACATAATGGTCTAAATTAGATCCCACACCTAATTTGAAGACACAAACCTTAATTTAGGAGAGGAGATTAACGATCCACTTGAGAGGAAAGGATTGATTTTGAAAACTTTGAATCCTTTTGCTTGAAATTTTATTTGGAAATGGTAGAGAAAAATAAATATCTTTTAGGAGTTTTTTGAAAAATTCTCTAGGTTAATAATTCTAAGGTTTGAAAAAATTGGTTATTTATAAACTCTTTTTCCCTAATTGCAATAGGATTATGAATTATTTTAAAATTGGGGTTGATTTTAAATTAAGGACTGAATTACAAAAAATAATTTTTGGGTTGGGCTAGTTTAAAAATTCGACACTTTTATGGGGTAAAAATAAGAAAATAAAATATTTTAACTGAATGCACACAAGGCGTATCAAACTTGAGGTTTAAGAGTAAGTTAAGGCCATACCACTAAACTAATAAACTCATTCTTATTAATTCTTAGCAGAAATAACTTTTAAGGCCTTCTAATTTTCTTGCCCTATTTTTTTTTTAAAAAGGAAATTCCTAAATTTTTATCCATATTTCTTTTAGCTCTATTTTTAGAATGTGACATGTAATTGTTGAGGGCTAAATTTGATGCCATGCCTATTTTAATTAATACACATAATTAACTTGTGCATCGCATGAAAAAAAACTAGTATAGATATATATTGAACTAATGGTCATCATAAGTTCTTGATAGGATCGCAAGCAGGGGCGAAGCCAGGGGGTTGGCAGGGGCCCCGCCCTCCTAAACTGTAAAATTATTATTTAGGCCCTTATAATTTTTTAAAAATTTTAAATTGGTAAAGGTAAAATTTTACTTTGGCACCCTAAAACTATAAAAATTTGATTTAATCCTTTACAAATTATAAAGATATAGACTATAAAAAATTAAAATTTTATTCGGCCCCCCCTAAAAAATTGTTCTGGCTTCACTCCTGATCGCAAGTTGTTTACAAATGGGTTAATATATATATATATAGTATTCCCTTAACTTGGTTTCTTGTACTTGGTATTTAATTTTCTTTTTGGACCTAACTAGTATCTAAGTTTGGAATCCGTCACACATATTAGTACCTATACTATAACATTGTTAGAATATGATGACTTGACATCAACAACCAATAATATGACATGTGGCAACTTCATATTATAGCACATGTGCAAGCTTAAATAAAAATTAAAAAACTATAAATTTATAAATTTATAAAAATTTATTTCACATCTAAAATAAATTTGGATAAATAAAAGTCGAGAATCAAATGAAACCGAACATTATGTTATTCAAATTCATTCATGACATGTTTTTTTTAATAATTTTATATATGTTTAATTTTTTAATAAAAAAATTGATTGTATGAATATCAAAGTATATAAAATCAAATGCTACAAAATCAATACTTCACAAAACTTCAAAGAATTAAAAACAATCATGAAAATTTATTAAAAAGTTATTTTTTTAATAATTCCCTTAAAACTCATGATAATTTATTAACATTAAGAATTTTTTGTTTCAACCAAAATCATTAACAACAACAATAATACTAATAATATGATAACGATGATGAAGAAAAAATGAATGATCTATTTAGTGTATAAAAAAGGTGATAGGTAAGGAGAAGAGATCCGAGCAAAAACAAAGCCAAGCGGATGGGCTTATTGAAGATGAAAGAATATTTTAGAAGATAAAAAAAATTATCCAAAAAAGTATAAAAAAATTTTAAAAAATAAGAAAGAAACCTAGAAATTTTTCTAACATTATCAAACTTTTTATATTATGGTTTTGAAATTTAAAAAAATATAAAAAATATTAAAAATCAAAACAAGAATGAATTTGGATAAAATGACATCCAAGATCATTTAAATTTAGATATCCATTTGTCTAGTTATTTTTCATAAAATTTATATACTTTTAGATTTTTTAAAAAAAAAAATTTACTAATGCATGTCATGTGTCGTAATATTAGATCACCACGTATCATATTATTAGATATTAGTGTTATGCCATTACATTCTAACGATATTACATAACACAAACTAAAGTGTGTGATAGATTTTAAATTTAAGGATAAATTAAGTTATAAAATTTATATCGAAAAAGAATTATATAAGTATATATATATGATACACTTTATATCAAAGGGTTATAAAAATCACATTAAAAGTTATTAAAAATTATGTCAAAAGCTACCAAATTGAAAGTATGCCAAAGGTTAATACAATTATATCGAATATTATAGGTTACTAAAATTATATTAGTGGTAATGAACATGCTACCAAAGGTTATCGAAAACATAGCGAAAGTCACTAAATAATATCAAAGGTAACGAAATTCATTTCAAATATAAAAAAATTAAATGTGTTGGTAATAAGGATTAATAGAGGAAGGTGCAGAAATGAATGACAATTGACAAATTCAGCTTAAGAATCTATCAAAATGATGAAGTGTTTAAGGCTTCCAAGCCCCAAAGGGCCCAAAGGTTTTTCTCGCGGTCGAGGAATGGGTTGTGATTGGAATGTTTTGACACTACTCTTGATTGTCGCCCCAGTTCAAAAACCAGTCCGATATCGATTTAATTTAATTTTATTATAAAAAATTAATAATTCAAGTTTTTTAATTTAAAATTATTTAATTCAAAATAATTTGGACACAAAATAACTCAAACCTAAAATGATGGGAATCTAGAGTGGCTTGGATTAACAATAATTTGAATAAATAGTTTAAAATGATATGAATCTCTTTTCTAAATTTAAAAAATCGGTAAAAATATATTTTTAGTTCCTTTCAATTTTGAAATTGGACAAATTAGTCCCTCTAAAAAATCTGCGCAATTTAATTCCTTTCAATTTTGAATGTGAGAAACTAAGAACAATTAACCATGATGTTAATGTTTTCTATCGTTTGTACATAATTTTGATTAGTATAATAACAAATTTAGCCATTAAAGTTTATACATTTTGTTAATTTGGTAATGACTTAACAAATTTGTCTTGCAACATTTATGTAAATATTAAATATTGAGGCTAAATTTGTTAAACTTTTTAGAATTTAGACTAAATTGACAAAATATATAAACATCAAGAGCTAAAATCATTTGCAATTGATTGAAGAAATTAATACCATGATTAGTTGTCCTTAATTATTCACTTTCATTTTTAAAATTAACATAAATTAAATTAAAAAGAATGAATAAATGTTTTTATAAAAAAATTAAAAATTCTTGTACTTAAAATAAGCGGATACAAAATAAATATCAATATCCAAATTAAGGTACACCCAAATTAACCTGGGTTAGGATTAATAGACACTCCAACTATGTACAAATGTAGGTAATTTTGGAAAAGATTGTAGCAAAATACGTATATTTGTAGAGTGTGGGACCGTTGTCCTAAGCTTAATTTGGAGATTTTTCGTGGACGACACGATCCGAGTCTGCCGCTTTCTCTCTCTCTCATACACTCTTTCTCTCTATTGAAACCTTTCTCTTTCACTCTTTATTTTTATTTTTCTAGCTTTACTCTACTCTTTCCTTTTCCTTTTCCATTGTTTTTTTCTTTTTGGGTTCATAAATCGATATGGAAATGGAGGATCATCGTCACCATCAATATGCCATACCCGATCTTAGGCAACTACTCAACGGAAAACCCATCAATTTCCAAGCAATTCCACAGGATTCTGAGTTATTCTCCCCCGGCCACCACCGGAATCTGCCGCCACCGCAGCAACCCCACCACCCCTTCGATGTGATGCAAATGGTGGGCAGACATGAGTTCCCTTCTGATTCTACTGGTAATACTAATGCCACTCCCATGGCTGCTGTTGCCACTGTCACTAGTGCTTCCACACTTAGTCCCAGCTGTGGGTTCGAGGGTGAAGCCACTGCTTTTGGAGGTGACGGAGGAAATGGAAGGTGGCCGAGACAAGAGACTTTAACACTTCTTGAGATCAGATCTCATCTCGACCCCAAGTTCAAAGAAGCTAATCAAAAGGGTCCTTTGTGGGATGAAGTTTCCAGGTATATACAAATAATATATTTATTCTTCATGCTCTCCATACCCTAATTCTCTATTTTCTTCCATTCCCAAAGCTAGCAACTTCACTCCACGGATTGTTTCTCCTTTTAAAGATATGAAATGAGGTTCAAACCAGGAACAGTATTACACGAGTTTTCTTCTTTTATTTATTTTTGAAGAAAATAAACGATAGCTGATCATTTCTATAGTCTTCAACTGACTTGCTCTCTTTTTTTCCTTTGAAAATGTGTTGCCTCCATTATTGTGCAAGTTTTTACTGGTTTTTACTATAAAAATGACTAACCTTTTGGATGTTTTAAGTACCCATCTGCAAGTTTTATCCACGAAAAGACGTTTTCATCAGTCCCTTGCCGAAAGACCCATCTTTATTTTTCAATTTTGAATGGTCAAATAAGAGCTTTATCAACATTCATCACATGATATTTCCATGGTCATTCAAATTTGAATTAGGGTTCATCTGTTTTCTAATAGGTTTAAAGTTTAATTTATTGCCATTTCCTTCCCTTTTTTCTTGGTGTAGAGTCATGTTTGAGGAACATGGGTACCAAAGGAGTGGGAAAAAATGCAGGGAGAAATTCGAAAACTTGTATAAATATTATAAAAAGACTAAGGAAGGCAAGGCTGGGAGACAGGATGGTAAACACTATCGATTCTTTCGTCAACTTGAAGCTTTATATGGGGATACCAGCAACAACAATGGAGTTTTAGGCCAAGAAACTCCCCTAATCAGCAACAGTTTTCAGTTTCATGGCGCTCAAAATAGCATCAATACTCAAGCAAATCAAGAGATCTATCACTCGCAAAAGCTTTGCAGTGATAGTCTTAGTCTCTCAAGTTCCTCAAAATTCGACACTTGTTCCTCAGATAACAATGATTTAAGCACTGCAAAGCTGAAAAAGAAAAGGGGTTACAGAAGCTGGAAAGCCAAGATAAAAGAGTTTATCGACTCGCAAATCGGGAAGCTAATGGAGAGGCAAGAGGCATGGCTTGTGAAACTGACCAGGACGCTCGAGGAAAAGGAGCAAGAGAGGGTTTTAAGGGAAGAACAATGGAGGAAAGAAGCAGCAATAAGAATAGATAGAGAGCATAAGTTTTGGGCCAAAGAGAGAGCATGGATTGAAGCTCGTGATGCTGCTTTAATGGAGGCATTACAGAACCTGGCTGGCAAACAGTTGAAGGCGGCATCATCTGACGGTGAAAACCATAATGAAAATGGGAATGGAACAATTAACCACACTGTTAAGGCTGATGGGTGGCAAGAAGCTGAGGTTTCTAGGCTCATACAGCTGAGAACCGCCATGGAAACAAGGTTCCAACAAGTAGAGTATTCAGAAGAGGTGGTTTTGTGGGAGGAAATCGCTGCTAAGATGGGATGTTTAGGATTTGAAAGGAGTGGTTTAATGTGCAAAGACAAATGGGATACCATTGGTGGTGCATATACCCTAATGAAAACCAAGGAGAGTAACAAAAAGCGAAAGGAGAACTCAAGAGGCTTTGATTATTATCAACCCCATGAGACCATTTTCACTCAAGGACCTGAGACATTGAGACTCCAACCAAATGACGGCTCTTCTCATGCTGTAAGCGATAGTTGCTTTCGCTTCTTCATGGCTGATGGAGATAATAACTTGTGGGAAAACTATGGTCTGAAACTCAGCAACTGATGAAAAAAAGCCAGTAAGTTCAAACAAAAGATGACAGGTTTCACAATTATTGTAATCCATCCCACACGGGTAAGTTCTCTTTTGAGAGGCTGTTTAGAATGTGTAAGCAAGCAGTTTGACTGATCTTTGACTCTTGAAAATTTATGTACAGCAAACTGTGTTTCATGTTGTTCTTAGCTAATTCAAATATGGATTAATGGGTTTGATTTAATATATCTTACAGGGGAGAGCGGAAAAGGAAAAACCACTACATTTCAATATATATATAGTTGATTTAGTGCATGGAAACCTGATTTATGATACTTCTTCATTATCACTTTCTTTCTTTCTTCTTCTTTCAATGTATATTTACTGAGAATTTGTTGTTTAGTAAATGTCTGATGAAATATCTCTGCATTATAGAGGGCATTTGCCCCCACGTGTGCAAAAGTTTATGTACAATTTCTCTGAAGTACGGTGCATAGGTTAAGGAAACAGTGACTTTGGATCAGATTATAAACCAGAATGCAAATCTTTCAGATTTTGTTTGCATTTGTATCAAATAAGTAGGCCAAGGATTAACGGGTTTTACATATATATACTCGAGATCATTCTATTTGATATTCCGTTTATATTTGTTTTTTTTAAAGGTAAAATATTTGTTCGAAATAAATAAATTTAACTAATAAATATCTAATAAAAAACTTGTAATCTCATTTAGATTTTTATAGGATGCATCGGTTTGGTTTTGGATTGAATTGGGTTGAGTTCTTAAAATTTTTCGGTTATTTTAGATTTAAATTATTTTAGATTTGGGGCATTTAGATTTAATAGTCAAATTTTTGAGTTAGATTTATTTTAGTTCATATTATTTTGACTTGTTTGTTTTAGTTATTTCGAGTTTTAATAATTTCCTGCTTGGATAATTTCTGGTTTCAAGTTATAAAGATTCGAGTTGTTGAATTTTTATGATTAAGTTGAATCGAGTTTATATTCAAATTTAGTAAAATTGAGTTTTGGAGTTAGCCTAATGCAGTAAAAGTTTTTTCCTAGAAGTAAATAATTTTTTATGAGTCCTATTTATTAATTATTTTGACATGAATATATAAATGAGTTATATTGATAAATAAATTCTTTTTTCTCAAAATCAGAAGAGTGGTTGGGTAGAAGAAATTTTATGGTCATTTTTATCATACAACAAACGTAAATAAATTAGATATCAAAAGATAAGATAGAAAAATATTATAACAACATAATTGGCGATAGTTCTGGATATAAGTTGTCCCCAAAGGAGTAGGTGGTAGGGTCACGAAGAAGGTTTGCTTGGGCGAAGAGGATTGACCAGATAGCGGTGGAATGATGGTAGAACATACAGATGGGGGGATGGTCTCTTTCAAAGATAAATTACATGCGTTGCTCACAGGGAAAACGAATGCTTCAACTATAGAGGAGGATGATGATAGTGAAATTGGAAGGTTACGTAATAATTGAAAAGGTGGATAGAGTACCTTGGACCTCCTTTTTTGAAAGGGTTCATTATCTAGTCAATTAGAGCATGAATCAGTTGATCATCATAAAATTGCTTGGTAGAAAGATTGGCTTTAATATGCTCTTAAATAAAATCCAGGCTTTATGGAAGTCGGCGCAAACCGTGCAACTTATGGATCTTGCTAATGACTATTATATTAAGAAAATCAAATCCAAGGATGATTATTCTCAGGTTTTGTCAGAAGGGCCCCTGAATAATCTTTAGCCATTGCCTAATCGTTCAACCTTGGATAGAGGATTTTCTGACCTTGCAACATCATCCCAATCAAGTGGTGGTTTGGATCAGATTACCAGGTCTCTTTGGTGCTTGGTATAAGCGAAGCTTGCTACATGCCATTGCTGGTAGGTAAAGTAGTGAAAATTGATAGTAATACTAGTAGTGGTGTGAAGGGGCGGTTTGCCAGAATGGCAATATCAATTAAATTGAGCAGGTCATTAGTTTCTAAAATTTAGGTCGAAGGATTTCTATAAAGGGTTTAGTATAGATTTTCATCCAATATTTTATTCACTTGGGGGTCACTATGGTCATACGAAGGACGCTCACCTATGAGGCAAAGGGATGAGACTAACGATCAACGGTCAAAGATGGATCAAACATCGGTGTTAGAGAAGACAACGGATCAACTGATAGTATGCAACAATTATAGTCCATGGATGGTTGTCCAACATATAATACAAAATGGTCTAAAGAAATGGCTTGCGAATGAACTTGAATATCAAGGGAATTTAAATTTAGGATTCAGATTTAAGGCTTTAGTTGATCCTAAGAAAGACTCTAGTGTTAAAAATGAGGGAATTGATCAGGTTACTCAACCCATATTATTATTTAGAAACCAACCATTTCACACTACTAGATGGGGTAAAACTAGTAGGAGGCTCAATGGTAAACTCAAGGGCAAGGTTGCAATGCCTAGTAAGACCCTAGTGAACCCCATATTTTGTTGGCCTAAGCAATGGAAACAACAAAAGGGCTTAAAGCAGATGCAATTCATAGCTTGGAATGTGGCTGTGATGATCCATCAGTGTCGGAGTATTGGTTACTAAATATTCAAAAGGTGTTTAAATACTTCCATGCAGCCCTGAAGAGAAACCAACGTGTGCAACTCTTTCGTGAAAGATGAGACTTATCTATGGTGGATCACAATGACAAGTGTATTCCAATGGATAGGGTAAACTATAACTTTTTCTTGATGGAGTACTAGAAAAGGTATATTAGCTGGCCTTATCTTGAGAAGGAAAAAAGAGAGTTTATAACACCTTTCACCTCTCCTAACGTCTGACACGCATGAAAGA
Source organism: Gossypium anomalum (assembly GCA_025698475.1). Lineage (NCBI taxonomy): Eukaryota > Viridiplantae > Streptophyta > Magnoliopsida > Malvales > Malvaceae > Gossypium > Gossypium anomalum. The sequence goes on from CM046956.1 coordinate 56,297,590, forward strand.
TGCTATTGGAACATGTACAAACAAGAAATCTTGAAATACATTTTTTATTTTAAACTTTAAATATTTTTATAAAATGAATAAATCAAGTTTAGGGAATTTTAACTGCTTTAAAATCAATTTAAAACCATTTATGAGTGACTCAGGGAAGAGCAGAGGTGATCAAGACTCAAAAAGGACAAAACAATATAGGGAGGGACAATTTTGGGATGTTGCGCAATGTCACAAGGTTGTACTTTTGACGTCATATGTTACTCTCTATTTGTACAATGTCACAACATTGCAAGAGACAATGTTGCGACTTTGTAAGTGAATGTCTTGATGTTGTGACAGACAATGTCACGAATTTGTAGAGCCCTGAGTCGGTTTGATAACAAAGAAACAATAATGCACAAATATGGTTCCAAGCACTTTGATCAGTTGAACACATGAAAATATTCTCTAACTTGCCTCCAATTTACAAGAACTTTACTCACCTTACTATTGAAAAAATCAGTTAAGAAAATAGTTTTACAGTTACAGTAGAGGTTTAATTTTTTTCAAAACCGAGCCCTTTTGTGATATTTATAGTAATAAACCCTAAATGAATAATACCTCTTCTTTATGTGAGACATATTTAGTGTTGAAAAAATCTAATTTGAAAATGATTCTCTTGCATAGCGGAAAAATAAAATTCTAAAAATCGAGCCGATTTATAAATAGCAATAAACTTTTCTCGAAATCGCACCTGTGTTTTGGGCCAGACAGATCCTTGTCATTCTCGACTTTCAACCAAACGACCTTCTCCGCTATTCTCATACCAAAATCTGCTTCGAGTGTGGGCTCGAACAATTTCGGATCAAACACAGAACCATAAATAATTTTCTTACTTTTAGTAGGAAAGTAAATCTCTCTCTTATAGAAACCGATAGAATTAATATTCTTAGAAAATAGAATTTATACTTAGAAATAAATTATCACTATTTTTGGGCAGAATAACAATATCTCAAAATTGTATATAACTTGTTGTATTTTTAGCCCTACCGGTGCCATCTATTTATAGGGGAGGAACTGAAACCCTAGTTGAATTAGTAGAAACATTTAATGCCTATTTAGTAGAAAAACAATCTCCTATTTGAACCAGGAGAGAGAAAGGCTAATAAGTTATGCTTCCCCACATATGTATTATGATGGGGATTCGAGCCCCTCTTGTAATAGGTCCAGTTATAAGTGCTTACTGGACTTTTAACACAACACTTTATAATTCAACCCAACCCAATACATGTTCTTTATTTCCTAAATTAAAAATTAAAAATTAAATTTTCAATTAAATAATTTTCTCAACCCGATTCTGGTTTCGTTAAAATCATGACAACATTATCGTAAAATAATTTATGAGAAAATATATTTAATTTTTTCTACATTCAATGGATTCACAATGACTAATTAATTTAATTTCGTTTTCAAACTTCAATTATTTAATTAATTAAATAATTATTCAGAAAATCATAAATTAATTCTCAGGTCATTTCTATACTTAGTGAGAAACCACATTAATTTCTAAATGTTACTCATTTCTCTAACTTTATCATTCCTATTCATTTATGTTCATTTGATTCAACATGCAATTCATTTCTATTTTCAACGAGCTAGCAGAGGGAGGAAATGACCTTAGAATTAATTTAAGTTTTTCAAATTATTATTTAATCAAATAATTGAAGTTCGAAAAATGGAATTAAATTAATTGGTTATCATGAATTCCTTGAATATGTAAGTTAAATATATTTTCTCATAAATTCTTTTATGCTAAAGTTGTCATGATTTTAACGAAACTAGAATTGGGTTGAGAAAATTATTTAATTAGAAAATTAATTTATTGAAATTAATTTAATAAATAATATTTATTTTGGAAAATAGAAAAACATGTATTTGTTAGTTTAGATTATAAAGTGTTGGGTTAAAAGTATAGGAAGCATATATAATTAGACCAAATACAGGAGAGGCAGAAAACCCCTCATAATACATATGAGGGACAACAACTCTAATATATTTAACTAGGGTGTGTCGCTCCTCTCTTATAGTAGAACTAAGGGATTAGCTTATTTAGAAAGTATTATTTGTACTTTACTAATTCAACCATTATTCTTCTATCTCTCCCTATAAATAGATGACATTGGTAAGGCTAAAAATACAAGTTATACACAATTTTGAGATATTATTATTCTGCTTGAAAAGAGTGAGAAATTTATTTTCTAAGAATAACAATTCTATCAGTTTATATTGAGAGAGAAGTTACTTTCCTACTAGAAGTAAAAAAATTATTTTCGGTTCTATTTTTTATTCGAGATTGTTGGAGCCCACTGTAACAGCCTATTTTTCAGTGAAATCGGAACAGTGGTTTCGGGATCACAAATCCGATCTAAAATATATTTTATTTTTATTTTACCATATGGCCTGTAATATGATAGAAATGATGTGTGAAAATTTTGATATGAAAATTTTATCGATTTAGTGCCTAATTACAAGAAGGACTAAATCACATAAAATGTGAAAGTTGAATTCTAATAGCTATGAGGATTAAATAGCTATGAAATTCAAAAATTAAGGTCCTTATATGGTAATTAGAGCATTAATTAAAGTATGTATATTTTTATGGTGACTCATCCATGAAATTATAGAAAAAGACAAGGGACTAAATTGGAAATACCAAAATACTTAGTTAATTAAAAGATGAAAAGAAATTATATCATATTATTTTCATCATATTCAACCTAAAAACACATGGAAACCCTAGGAGAGAGAAAAGAAGCTTTCAAGGCCTAATTGGGTAAGTTTCCCTGTCTCGTTTTTAGTAATTTTGGTATTTTTGAAACTGAGATAGCTTTGAGGGATTTATTTGAAAAGTTATCAAGGTATGAAAATGGGTCATGGATGCATTATGTTGTAAATTAGAAATTTATGGTAGAAAATGAAAGATTATTGATAGATAAACAACTTTTACAAAGTAATTTTTGCTGAAAACTTGATTTAGGGACTAAAATGTAAACTTGTAAAATTGAAGGAAAAATTTTGAAATTTTATGTAAACATGTGCTGGAAAATTTGTAATGGGGCTTTGGTTAGGCTTGGAATAGGAAGTAATTTGTACAAGTTTCATTTTCCGGGCCTAAGGACAAAATCAAAATTTTTGGAAAAGTTAGGGGCAAAATGGTAATTTTGCCTAGGATGTAAATTGAGTCCGTCTAAGTATGAAATGTATGAAATTGATGATTAAATTCATTTATATAGATCCAGAAAACACAAACTCAAGGTTAGATTGAGGAAAGGAAAAGATTTCGGATTAGTAGATTATTACGCAAACAAGTGTCGAGGTAAGTTTGTGTAACTTAATCGGGCATGTAATTATGTTAATTGAATGTTGTGTTTGCATGTAATTTGATTTATGTTGATGTGCTTATTTGTATGCTATGATGAAAAATTGATACATGCTTGAAATGATGAAAAAGGGGTTAAGTCTCGATTGAATATTGAATTCCGATGAATGTATATGCTTTCCTAAAACTAAAAAGGTCCTGCACTTGTTGCGGACAGGATTTAGCTCAAACAAGTAATCACAATGACCTTGTTATAAAAAGGATTTAGCCTGGACGGGTAATCCCGACATAATACCTCTTGAGCACGCATTATGATTAGGGTTTAGCCTGGATTGGTAACCCTAATTAAGCTCTTGTGAGCATACGCTATATAAAGGATTTAGCTTGGACTGGTAATCCTATTATACGACATGTGGCTCATGAGTGTGTTCCTTGGTTAAGTACCCTAAGGGGTACCCTCGATAAGAATTGACAGATTAATGAATCGTACACCTCGAGTGTACTATTTGAGCCTTCACCGGAATTTTGATAATTCAATGGACATATAAATCTTGACTTGGCATGAAAATATTGAGATAAAATGATAATGACTTGAAAGAACATTGCTTGATGAGCTCATCTATGTTACTTGATTTATATGAATATTTGGTGACTAACATGCTTGATGAAATGTATGTGTTTAGGCCATTTAGCCAAATGGATGGAAACGATACATTGTATGCCTAGATTTTAATAAACAAGATTGGTAAGTTTAGTTTCTGTTATACGAACTTACTAAGCATATAATGCTTACTCCTTTTATTTTTCCCCTGTTTTATAGTGCTCGAAAGCTCATGAAGGTTGGAAGATTGTGGAGCATCGTCACACTATCAACTAGCATTTTGGGTATATTTAGTGAAATCATTTTGGTGTAATGGCATGTATAGGGAAACTTGGCCAATAGTGGCTTGAAATGTCATTTTGTAACCTAGCCATTGCAATGGCTAGTGGTGGTTCATTTTGGATATGATTTAGTAAACTATTATGGTATATATATATCCACATGTGTTATGCTAATTTCATGTGACCCAATGTTGTGAATGTCTAAGTTGAGTTAAGGTGAGCTTGAAACCATGTATGCATGAAATGGTATGCCTTGATGAATTATGGATTTGCTCAATTGGAATGCTTGAATTGGTTGGTATTGCTTGTGAGTTTCAAGTGCAGGTTTTTGGGTGAGAAATGAAGCTAGGAAATGGCTTCATTTTGTCCACACGAGCAGATGGGCATGTGTCTAGACCGTGTGTGACACACAGCCTGGTAACATAGGCATGTGGTTAGGCCGTGTGTCCCCTGCAGCCTAATTTTAAGAAATAGAATGCTCAGAATTAAGCACACGGGTAGAGACACAAGCGTGTGCCTCAGCCGTGTGTACCACACGGCCTAGAACACTAGTGTGTGTCTTGGCCGTGTGGAACCTGCACCTAATTCGAATTAAATTAATTAACCATACGGCCTAGCACACGGGCGTGTGGCATGGTCGTGTGTGCAAGTTAGAGAGTTACACGGGGTCAAACACGGCCTCTAGCATGGGCGTGTCTCAGGGTCATACGGGCGTGTCCCTTGGACCACACGGGCGTGTGAGCCTTGCACCTTGGAAAAATTTTGTAATTGCACAAAAAATTCTTAGAGGTCCCGATTAAGTCCCGATTTGATTCTAATGCTTGTATTAGACCTCGAGGGTCTAATTAAAGGACGTTATGAATAATCTCGGTTATTAAATAGTGACTTGCATGAATTAATTAAAAAATTTTCTGAATGTTCTGGTAATGCTCCAAAATTTTCTGAATGTTCTAGTAATGCTCCAAAATCCTGTTTCGACGATGGGTACGGGTTAGGGGTGTTACATTTAGTGGTATCAGAGCTACGATTTAGCTGATTCTCAGATTTGACGTAACAAACACGAGTTTAGCTATACATGCCATTATATAAATTGTGATAGTGTGATGACTCCTGATCATTTTTAAATGTGTTTTTCATATAGTAATGTCATTCAACCGAGCTAGAGCTGAATCCGAGTTAAAGAGTCGCCTCTACGACTGGTAGTGACAGGCTCGTGTCTAAGGGCCGAAGTGAGGAGGCAAAACAAGGCTTCTTTCAAATGATGAATGAATGGTTTACACAATACTTAAGAACAAACCCCGCTGTACAACGACCTCCCCCACTTGCTCTTTAACCAGTTCCTCAGGTACCACAGTGTGCTGAACCTATTAGAATTGGTAAGCGGCTGATAGATAAAATTCAAAAACATGGGGTGGAAGAATTTAGGGCTACTGTAGATGATGATCCAGAAAGGGCCGAGTTCTGGCTCGAAAACACTATCCGGGATTTTGATGAACTGTCTTGCACACTTGCCGAGTGCCTGAAATGTGCAGTATCCTTACTGAAAGATACGACTTATCATTGGTGGAATACCATAACTTCCGTTGTACCGAAAGAGAATATTACTTGGGAATTCTTCCAGACTGAATTTAAGAAGAAATATGTTATTCAGAGGTTTATGGATCAGAAAAATAAAGAATTTCTGGAACTCAAACAGAGAAGCATGACTGTATCTGAATATGAACGAGAATTTGTTCAATTGAGTAAGTATGTTAGGGAATGAGTTTTAACTGAGGTTGAAATCTGTAAACATTTTGAAGAGGGCCTGAATGAAGATATCAAGTTGTTGATTGGGATTCTTGAGATAAGATAATTTGCGGCGTTAGCCAACTGTGCACACAAGGTTGAGGAACTAAGTAAAGAAAAGAAACAAGCCGAAAGAGAGGCTCAGATTTTTGGAAAAAGAGCTATGAGTAAGTCACAATCATTTGCTTTTAAGAAAAGAAGTATTATGATTGTGTGACCACTTCTATGGGATACTCTGGAAGAGAGCGGGGCTCTCAACGATCTAACCTGAGGTTTTCAACTCCATCTGTGACCAGTGTGGGTAGTGTCAGTAATCCCAAACTGAAATGTAAACATTGCAACAAGTTTCATCATAGGGAATGTCGGTCTAGAAGTAGAGCTTGTTTTAGATGCGGTTCACTTGATCATTTTCTTAGGATTGTCCTGAAAGAGTTGAAAAGGAGATAGAACCAGCTCCAAAGTCGAACAACCTTGTGGTGAGAGGCAGAGCACCCCGTCACCCTGGTAATATTAGTGGTAGTCGAAGTACTACCAAGGATACGACAGTTAGATCTGAGGCACGTGCACTTGTGAGGACATATGCTATTCGTGCTAGAGAAGATGCCTGTACGCTAGACGTCATTACTGGTACATTTTCTCTACTTGATATTGATATTACTGCATTGATTGACCTTGGTTCCACACATTCATATATATGCACGAACCTAGTGCTTGTTAAAAATTTACCTGTTGAATTCACTAAATTTGTGGTTAAGGTTTCAAATCCCCTCGGCCAGTGTGTTATGGTGGATAAGGTTTGTAAGAACTGTCCATTGATGGTAAAAGGTTATTGCTTTCCGACTAACTTGATGTTATTGCCATTTGATGAATTTGATGTGATCTTGGGAATAGATTGGTTAACCCGATATGATGCAGTGGTAAACTATAAGAAAAAATATATTGTATTGAAATGTCATAATGGTGAACTACTTTGTGTTGAATCTGATAAACTGGATGAATTACCTAATGTGATTTCAGCAATATTAGCACAGTAATATCTCAGAAAAGGATATGATGCTTATCTTGCATATGTGATGGATACTAAAGTATCTGGGTCAAAGATTCAGTCAGTGCCAGTAGTAAGTGAATTTCCTGATGTATTCCCAAAAGAATTACCTGGTTTGCCACCAGAAATAGAAATGGAATTCTCTATAGACCTAGTTCCGGGAACGACATCGATATCCATAGCACCTTACAGAATAACTCCTACTGAGTTGAAAGAGCTGAAAGTACAATTGCAAGAATTGATTGACAAAGGTTTTGCTCGACCTAGTTATTCTCCTTAGGGTGCACTAGTTTTATTTGTAAAGAAGAAGGATGGATCGTTGAGGCTGTGTATTGGTTACAGATAGCTCAATAAAGTTACAATAAAGAATAATTATCCATTGCCTCAGATCGATGACTTGTTTGACCAGTTAAAGTGTGCTATTGTATTTTTGAAGATTGATCTCCATTCTGGTTATTATCAACTATGGGTAAAGGAATCGAATATGCCAAAGACAACTTTTAGAACCAGGTATTGACACTATAAGTTTCTTGTAATGCCATTCGGCTTGACAAATGCACCTGCAGTGTTTATGAACTTGATGAACAGAATTTTCAGCCCGTATTTAGACAGGTTTGTGGTGGTATTCATAAATGATATTTTGGTTTATTCTCAGAATAAAAATGCGCATGCTGAGAATTTGAGCATAGTGTTGCAAACTATGCGAGAGAAATAACTATACGCCAAATTCAGTAAATGTGAATGTTGGCTGAGGGAAGTTAGCTTTCTTGGGCATATAGTATCTGCTGAAGGTGTCTGAGTATACTCGAATAAAATTTTAGCCATTGTAAACTGGAAACCATCGAAGAATGTGTCTGAAGTCTGAAGTTTTCTGGGACTAGCTGGTTATTATCGGAGATTTGTAAAAAATTTTTCAAGGATAGCTTCTCCGATGACTCGTTTGCTACAGAAAGATGTAAAATTTGAGTGGACTGGTAAATGTTATTAGAGCTTTGATGGATTAAAAGATTTATTGACAGAAGCACCTGTGTTAGTCCAGCCTGAATTAAGTAAGGAATTTACAGTTTATAGCGATGCGTCATTAAATGGTTTAGGTTGTGTTTTGATGCAAGATGGTAAGGTAGTAGCCTATGCTTCACGACAGCGAAAGCCACATGAAAAGAATTACCTGACACATGATATTGAATTGGCAGCCACAGTGTTTGCATTGAAAATCTTGCTGCATTACTTGTTTGGTGAAAAATGTCACATATACACTGATCATAAAAGTTTGAAATATTTGATGTCATAGAAATATTTGAATTTGAAACAGCGCAGATGGCTTGAATTGCTAAAAGATTATGATCTTGTTATTGACTACCATCTAGGGAAAGCCAATTAGTGGTAGATACTTTAAGCAGAAAATCCCTGTATGCTCTGTGAGCAATGAACACTAGATTGTTGTTGTCTGATGATGGTTCAATCATAGCTAAGCTAAAAGCTAGACCAACATTTTTACAGTAAATTTCTGAAGCTCAGAAAAGTGATAGCAAGTTGCAAGCAAGATTGATACAGAGTGAATCAACTCCTGATTCAGAATTTCAAATTGGGACTGATGGTTGTTTGTTATTCAGAGGCAGAGTATGTGTACCAAAAGATTCTGAACTAGTATAGAAGATCTTGAATGAAGCTCATAATAGTAACATGTCTTATTTATCCTGGTAGTAATAAAATGTATAACGATCTGAAAAAGATGTACTGGTGGTCAAGAATGAAACGAGATATTTCTGAGTTTGTATCTAAATGTTTGGTATCTCAGAAAGTAAAAGCTGAACATCAATTGTCTTTTGGACTATTACAGCCAGTTACGATACCAGAATGGAAATGGGAAAGAATTACTATGGACTTTGTATCGGGGCTACCCCTGTCTCCAAAGAAGAAAGATGTCATTTAGGTAATTGTTGATAGGTTGACTAAGTCTGCACACTTTATTCCGGTACGTATGGATTTTTCCTTGGATAGATTGGCTGAGTTTGAGATAGTCAAATTGCATGGAGTGCTTGTCTCCATTATTTCAGATAGAGATCCTCGATTTACTTCTCGATTTTAGAGAAAATTTCAAGAAGCTATGGGTACCCAGCTACAGTTTAGCACTGCATTTCACCCCCAAACAGATGGTTAATCTGAACGGGTAATACAGATCTTGGAAGATATGCTTCGGTGTTGTGTACTTGAGTTTGAAGGTAACTGGGAGAGGTATTTGCCTCTAATAATTTTCTTATAATAACAGTTATCAGTCTAGTATTAAGATGGCACTGTATGAAGCCTTGTACAGTTGCAAATATAGAACTCCATTATACTAGACAGAACTGTAACAGCTCGATTTTGGGTCTAGTCGGAACAGTGGTTCGGGAACTACAAATCCGACGTAGAAAAATTTATTTTTATTATATTTTCATGGTCTACAATTTTATGAAATGATTTCGTGAAAATTTCGTTCGAAAATTTTGACGTTTGGGCACTCAATTTAGTCAAAATGACTAAATTGTAAAAAGTGCAAAAGTTGAGTTCTACATGCTAGAGGTGTCTAATTGCTATGAAATTTTAAATTGGAGGTCCTTAAATGGTAATTAGACCATTGGTTAAGTTTTTGGGCAAAAATGAACATGGTTAGGTATGTTTCTAAAGTTTTTCATTAAGGGCATTTTAGTAATTTGGTAATTAAATGAATTAAAAAGCCAAATTAAAAGCCAATTTTTGCTCATGTTCTACCCCATGGCCGAATGTACCAAGAAGAAACCATGGCTAGGGTTTTTCAAGCTTCCAAGCTTAATTGTAAGTCTGTTCTAGCCCCATTTTTAATGAATTTTATGTTTTTGAAATCCTTGTAACATGATCTATCTATTTCATCCACTAATTTAAGACATAATCAAAGTCTAAAATTTTATCCATGATGGATATTTGTGTATTTTGATTTTTAATGGTAGAAAATGTATGTTAGTTGTTTGGTAAACGACTTTTGCTAAGTGATTTTCGATGAAAATGCCTAAAAGGACCTATTTGTAAAAAAGTTATAAAATGGGTGTTAAAATGTGAATAAAAGAAAAATGTAGGCCGCTGTAAGCATGTATAAGGTTTGGCTAGGCATGGGTATTAAAGAAATTGAGAACATTTCATTTTACGAGCCTAGGGACTAAATTGTAAAAATGTGAAACTTTAGGGGCAAAAATATAATTTTTTCCATAATGTGATTTTGGGCTGATTTGATTAGTATAATGATTAAATAAGTTAAATGTGATATTATAGATTAAGAAAAACAAGGTTCAGAATTAAAACTGGGGAAAAACAAGTATTTGACCGTTAGGCCCTTTTCGTCATTTTTATGTCGAGGTAAGTTCGTATGTTTAATAAGCATTAAGTTATATATGTATAAATGCTTAATTGATATAATTGTGGTAAATGCTATATTATTGAAATGAAATGTGAATGCTATTGAGTAAGATACTACGGAAATGACCTACAGAGATTCGATACAACGAAAGTCTCGGTTGAACCTTAGGAATAGATAGGATACAAATGGCATGACATTAGGGTTATTGAGATTACGTGTAAGACCATATCTCGGATATGACATCGATATGAGACTTCGTGTAAGACTATAGCTGGGCTATTGGCATCGATACGAGATTACATGTAAGACCATATCTGGGATATGGCATTAGTATGGTACTGTGTGTATGAGATTTTTGAGTATCCTTTAGTATTCCAAGTGGTCCAATGGGTTATTTAATGGGTATGTCAAAGAAGAGAAAGAGCAAGTAAGTATTACGAATTTGTATAGGTATGTACATAAAGTTTATAAGCATTGACTTCATGATATTGTGAGTTCATGGTTTCCATGAGAATGTTTTTGGAAAAGCCTTGTGATTATTGATCTATACTTATGATGTATGAAATATATGGTAAATTCGGTTGGTGATCGTGTAATTGGCTTTCGGGCAAAATTGAGTTATGATCTAGCATTTTTGATTCACACAAATTGTGATTTATCGAATATGAGAAAAAGGAAAGATTGGCATAATTGCCTATTAAAATGATTAATGGAAGATATGGGCTTTAAACAATTGAAAGGTGTTAGAATATATGCTTGAAAAGTGAGCACTCATAATTAATGTGCATGTTTATTATGAGGTTTGAAATGATTGGTTGATTGTGGTAAACAATTATAATGGAGAGATTTCGATTATTAGGCTATTGTCAAGACATGTTAAATTATGTTTGTAAATTGATAGAACAAACAATGCGACTGAATAAGTTATAACTGTGAGTTTTAATGTAATTAATATTATCTTGTGTTTATATCATTGGATTAGGTAAATGATTAGTAAGAGTTGCTTATTATGTTCATACGGACATACTAAGCTATATAGCTTACCCATTTTTCTTTCCCATGTTTTATAGTGCCGTCAAGCTAGCTTGAGTTAGAGATCGTCGGAGATCCTATCACACTATCCAACGATCATTTTGGGTATTGATAAATTCAAGTATTTTGAGTTATGACATGTATAGGGACTTGGTCATTTTGTTATATGTGTCATATGATTTTAGCCAATGTAATGACTTGTAATCGTCAAAGGTAATCGTCAAAGGCTTGTTTTGCTATTTGGTCATATAAGTTGGCTTATATTGGTAACATGGGCGTGTAATCAGGCCATGTGTCCCCTGCACCTAAATTGTTGCAAAACAGAATGCTCAGTATCGAGCACACGGGCATGAGACATGGTTGTGTGTCTCAACCGTGTGAAGGACACGGCCTTAGGACATGGGCGTGTGTCTTGGCTGTGTGATTTCAATTTGTTCTTGGGTGACAAACAGTGAGTTACACGGGCGTGTGTGACCACACGATCTTTCCACACGGGCGTGTGACCCCTGGTTTAGGAAAAAAATTTCTAAGTGTCGTAAAATTTTCTAATATTCTCGGTTTAGTCCCGAACCACTTACAAAGCATGTTTTGGGCCTTGTAGGCTCATTTTAGGGACGATGTGATTGATTGTTAAAAAGTTTTAACTTGGTGCTAAATTTACAACTCGGAATGTATGTTTGCTTGTGTTTAAGTTCAGTAATGCCTCGTACCATGTTCCAGCACCGAATATGGGTAAGGGGTGTTAGAAGAACTCACTGAGAAAAGGTTACACGGAGTTGACTTGGTCTGAGAGATCAAAGAAAAAGTAAAGGTAATTTGAGATAGCCTGAAAGTAGCCTCTGATCGACAAAAGTCTTATGCTGATTTGAAAAGAAAAGAAATAGAATTTCAGGTTGGTGACAAGGTATTCTTGAAATGTCACGTTAGAAGAAAAGTACTCCGGTTTGGTCGTAAAGAAAAATTGAGTCCACAGTTCATTGGACCATATGAGATTACGGAAAGAATTAGATCGGTTGCATATCGGTTAGTTTACCACCAGAGCTTGAACGGATTCATAATGTTTTTCATGTATCTATGTTACGGCGGTATCGATCTGATCCTTCACATGTTATCTCTCCGACAGTGGTAGAAAACTAGCCTGATATGTCATATGGTGAGGAACCAATCAAAATCTTAGCTCTGGAAACAAAAGAGTTAAGAAATAAAAAGGTAGCTTTGGTAAAAGTTTTTTGGCAAAAGCATGGTATTAAGGAGGCTACCTGGGAATTGGAGGATACAATGAGCAAGCAATACCCAAATCTTTTTACTGGTAAGATTTTTGAGGACGAAAATCCCTAAAAGGGGAAGAGTTGTAACATCCCATTTTTTAGTGAAATCAGAATAGTGGTTTTGGGACCACAAATCTGATCCAAAATATATTTTACTTTTATTTTACCATATGTCCCGTAATATGATAGAAATGACGTGTGAAAATTTTGATATGAAAATTTTATCGATTTAGTGCCTAATTACGAAAAGGACTAAATCGTATAAAATGCGAAAGTTGAATTCTAATAGCTATAAGGATTAACTAGCTATGGAATTCCAAACTTAAGTTCCTTATATGGCAATTAGACCATTAATAAAAGTATGTAGATTTTTATGGTGACTTATCCATGGAATTATAGAAAAAAAAAAGGGACTAAATTGGAAATACCAAAATACTTAATTAATTAAAAGATGAAAAGAAATTATATCATCTTATTTTCATCATCTTCAACCTAAAAACACATGGAAACCCTAAGAGGGAGAAAAAAAGCTTTCAAGATCTAATTGGGTAAGTTTCCTTGTCCCGTTTTTAGTAATTTTGGTATTTTTAAAATCGGGATAGCTTAATCTCTCTATTTGAGGGATTTATTTGAAAAGTTATCAAGGTATGAAAATGAACCGTGGATGTATTATGCCGTAAATTAGAAATTTATGGTAGAAAATGAAAGATTATTGATAGGTAAACAACTTTTACAAAGTAATTTTTGATGAAAACTTGATTTAGGGACTAAAATGTAAACTTGTGAAATTGAAGGAAAAATTTTGAAATTTTATGTAAACATGTGCTGGAAAATTTGTAATGGGGCTTTGGTTAGGTTGGAATAGGGAGTAATTTGTACAAGTTTCATTTTCCGGGCCTAGGGACAAAATTAAAATTTTTAGAAAAGTTAGGGAAAAAATGGTAATTTTCCTTAGGACGTAAATTGAGTCCATCTAAGTATGAAATGTATGAAATTGATGATTAAATTCATTTATATAGATTTGAAAAACATAAACTCAAGGTTAGATCGAGGAAAGGAAAAGATTTCAGATTAGTAGATTATTACGCAAACAAGTATCGAGGTAAGTTTGTGTAACTTAATCGGGCATGTAATTATGTTAATTGAATGTTGTGTTTGCATGTAATGTGATCAATGTTGATGTGCTTATTTGTATTCTATGATGAAAAATTGATACATGCTTGAAATGGTGAAAAAGGGGTTAAGTCCCGATTGAATATTGAATTCTGATGAATGTATATGCTTTCCCGAAACTAATAAGGTCCTGCATTTGTTGCAAATGAGATTTAGCTCAAAGGAGTAATCCCAATGACCTTATTATAAAAAGGATTTAGCCTGGACGGGTAATCCTGACATAATACCTCTTGAGCACACATTATGATTAGGGTTTAGCCTAGACTGGTAACCCTAATTAAGCTCTTGTGAGCATACGCTAGATAAAGACTTTAGCCTGGACTGGTAATCCTATTATACGACATGTGGCTCGTGAGTGTGTTCCTTGGTTAAGTACCCTAAGGGGTACCCTTGATAAGAATTGAGGGATTAATGAATCGTATACCTCGAGTGTACTACTTGAGTCTTCACCAGAATTTCGATAATTCAATGGACATTTAACTCTTGACTTGGCATGAAAATCTTGAGATAAAATGATAATGACTTGAAAAAACATTGCTTGATGAGCTCATCTATGTTACTTGATTTATATGAATAGCTGGTGACTAACATGTTTGATGAAATGTATGTGTTTAGGCCATTTAGCCAAATGGATGGAAACATAACATTGTATGCCTAGATTTTAATAAACAAGATTGGTAAGTTTAGTTTCTGTTATACGAACTTACTAAGCATGTAATGCTGACTCCTTTTATTTTTCCCCTATTTTATAATGCTCAAAATCTCGTGAAGGTTAGAAGATCGTGGAGCATCGTCACACTATCAACTAGCATTTTGGGTGTATTTAGTGAAATCATTTTGGTGTAATGGCATGTATATGGAAACCTGGCCAATAGTGGCTTGAAATGTCATTTTGTAACCTAGCCATTGGAATGGCTAGTGGTGGTTCATTTTGGATATGATTTAGTAAACTGTTATGGTATATATATCCACATGTGTTATGCTAAGTTCATGTGGCCCAATGTTGTGAATGCTTAAGTGAAGTTAATGTGATTTTGAAACCATGTATGCATGAAATGGTATGTGTTGATAAATGATGGATTTGCTCAATTGGAATGCTTGGATTGGTTGGTATTGCTTGTGAGTTTCAAATGTAGGTTTTTGGGTGAGAAATGAAGCTGGGAAATGACTTCATTTTGTCCACAGGGGCAGTCACATGGACGTGTGTCTAGACCGTGTGTGATACACGGCCTGGTAACAGGGGTATGTGGTTAGGTCGTGTGTCTCCTGCAGCCTAATTTTGAGAAATAGAATGCTCAGAATTAAGCACATGGGTAGAGAACGGGCGTGTGCCTCAGCTGCGTGTACCACACGGCCTAGAACACTGGCGTGTCTCTTGGCCCTGTGAAACCTGCACCTAATTCGAATTAAATTAATTAACCACACGGCCTAGCACACGGGTGTTTGGCATGGACGTGTGTGCAAGTCAGAGAGTTACACAGGGTCGAACATGGCCTCTAGCACGGGCGTGTCTCAAGGTCACATGGGCGTGTGAGCCCTACACCTTGGAAAAATTTTGTAATTCTGTGAAAAATTCTTAGAGGTCTCGATGAAGTCCCGATTTGATTCTAATGCTCGTATTGGACCTCGAGGGTCAAATTAAGGGACGTTATGAATAATCTCGATTATTGAATAGTGACTTGTATGAATTAATTGAGAAATATTCTGAATGTTCTGGTAATACTCTAAAACCCTGTTTCGACGACAGGTATGGGTTAGGGGTGTTACACCCACACTCGAAGCGGTTCGTGGAGAATAGTGAAAAAGACCATTCGAATTAAATCCAGGAATGTTTAGGATCTGTCCTAGCCAACGCACATGTAGTTTTCAAGAAATATGTGAGAAAGGGTTGTGATGCTTACCTTGCGTATGTTCTGGATACAAAAGTGTCTGAATCGAACATTGAATCTGTGCCAATAGTTTGTGAATATCTGAATGTGTTTCTAGAAGAGTTTCCTTAGTTGCCACCAATCAGAGAGGTTGAGTTTGCTATTGAATTAATTCTGGGAACATCACTGACATCGATAGCTTCATACAAAATGGCTCCAACAAAACTGAAAGAATTAAAAGCTCAGTTGCAAGAGTTAATAGATTGAGGTTTTACGCGACCTAGTTTTTCGCCCTAGGGTGTGCCAGTGTTGTTTGTAAAGAAGAAAGAGGGATCAATGAGACTTTGTATTGATTATTGTCAGCTCAACAAGGTTACGATTAAGAATAAATATCCTTTACCGAGAATTGATAATTTTTTTGATCAGTTGAAAGGAGCAACAGTGTTTTCGAAGATTGATTTGAGATCTGGCTATTATCAGTTGCGAGTAAAGGATTCAGATGTGGCAAAAACTGCATTCAGAACAAGGTAATGGCATTATGAATTTCTTGTTATGCCTTTAAGATTAACTAATGCCCCTGCAATTTTTATGGATTTGATGAATCAAATCTTTAGACCGTATTTAGACAAATTTGTTTTTGTATTCATTGACGACATTATGATCTATTCACGAGATGAGTCTGAACATGCTAAACATTTGAGAATTGTGCTACAAAAATTGAGAGATAAGCAAATGTTCGCTAAATTCAGGAAAAGTGAGTTTTGGCTCTGAGAGGTTTAATTTTTGGGGCATATTGTTTCAGTGGAAGGTATTCGAGTTGATCCGAGTAAGATATCTGTAGTTGTTGATTGAAAACCACCAAGAAATGTGTCCAAAGTCAGAAGCTTTTTGGGATTGGTTGGCTATTATCGACGTTTTGTAAAAGGATTCTCGATGATTGCTACACCGATGACTAGATTGCTACAAAAGATGTGAAATTCGAATGGTCAGAGAATTGTCAACAGAGTTTCGAACAGTTGAAAGCATTATTAACTGAAGAACTAGTTTTGGTTCAACCTGAGTCGGGTAAAGAGTTTGTGATTTTTAGCGACGTGTCATTGAACTATTTGGGTTGTGTTTTGATGCAAGAGGGTAAAGTAATAGCTTATGCCTCTAGACAGCTGAAGCCGCATGAAAAGAATTATCCGACGCATGATTTAGAGTTGGCAGCTATTGTATTTGCATTGAAAATATGACGACATCATTTATACAGTGAAAAATGCCATATCTTTACCGATCATAAGAGCTTGAAGTATATTATGACTCAGAAAGATTTGAATTTGTGACAACGAAGATGGCTCGAGCTGTTGAAAGACTATGAATTGGTGATTGATTATCATCTAGGGAAAGCGAATGCAGTCGCTGATGCTCTGAGTAGAAAATCTTTATTTGCTTTGGGAGTGATGAGTACTCAGCTAACCTTGTCTGATGATGGTTCGATTCTAGCAGAGTTAAAAGCTAAATTGTTATTTCTTTAGCAAATTTGTGAAGCTTAGAAGTGTGATAACGAATTGTAAGATAAAAGAGTGCAATGCCAGTAGACTACTGATTCAGATTATCAGATCAAATCCGATTATTGTTTAATGTTTCGAGGTTGAATTTGTGTACCCAAGAATTCTGAGATCATTCAGAAAAGTTTACACGAAGCACACAGTGGTTGTTTATCTATACATCCGGGGAGTATAAAAATGTATAATGATTTGAAACAATTGTATTGGTGGTCAGACATGAAATGAGACATTCTAAAATTTGTGTTGAGATGTTTGGTTTGTCAACAAGTTAAAGCCGAACATCAAGTGCATTCGGGATTACTACAACCTGTGATGATACCAGAGTGGAAATGGGATAGAGTTATAATGGATTTTGTATCAGGTTTGCCGCTGTCTCCGAAAAAGAAAGATGCTATTTGGGTTGTCGTTGATCAACTGACAAAGTCTGCACATTTCATTCTGGTACGTATAGACTATTCGCTTGATAGATTCGCCGAGTTGTACATTTCTGAGATTGTTAGATTGCACGGGGTACCAGTTTCTGTTATTTCGGATAGAGATCCAAGATTTACGTCACAATTTTGGAAGAAATTGCAAGAAGATTTAGGTACACGTTTGTACTTTAATACTGCATTTTATCCGCAAATCGACAATCAGTCTGAGAGAATAATACAGATTCTTGAAGATATGCTTCGTTGTTGTGTTTTAGAGTTTGAAGGCAACTGGGAAAAATATTTACCTTTAGTTGAATTCGTAGATAATAACAGTTTTCAATCGAGCATAAAGATGGCACCGTATGAAGCATTATATGGTCGTAAATGCAGAACTCTATTGTATTGGACCGAGCTTAGTGAGAAAAAGATTCATGGGGTTGATTTGATCAGAGAGACAGAAGAGAAAGTGAAAGTAATCCATGATAGTTTTAAAGTAACTTCAGATCGACAGGAATTGTATGCGGATTTGAAACATAAAGACATTGAATTTGAAATCGTGATAGAGTATTTTTAAAATCATCTCCGTGGAAAAAGATTCTTCAATTTGGTTGCAAAGGCAAATTGAGTCCACGATTTATTAGTCCGTATGAGATTATTGAAAGAATTAGGCCAGCCGCATATCGACTAGCTTTACCCTCAGAGTTAGAAAAGATTCACAATGTATTTCATGTGTCGATGTTACGACGGTATTGATCGAATCCATCGCATATCATTTCACCAGCAGAGATTAAAATTCAACCTGATATGACATATAATGAAGAACCGATCAGAATATTAGCTCGAGAGGTTAAAGAGTTGAGAAACAAAAGCATAACTTTTGTGAAGGTTTTGTGGCAACGACATGGTGTCAAGGAGGCTACGTGGGAACCCGGAGAAGCTATGAGAAAACAGTACCCTAACCTATTTTCTGGTAAGATTTTCGAGGATAAAAATTCCTAAAGGGGGAGAGTTGTAACAACCTATTTTTAGTCAAATCAGAATAGTGGTTTTGGGACCACAAACCTGAGGTTGAAATAATTATTTTATTATTATTTTAATGTCTAGAGCATGATAGTATGATTTTGTGAAATTTTCATTAAGAAATTTTATCGTTTGAGTGCTTAATTTGATAAAAAGGACTAAATCGCGTAAAGTGTAAAACTTGTATTCTATAAGCTAAAGGTGTCTAATAGCTATAAAACTTTAAAGTGGAGGTCCTTATGTGGTAAATAACCCATTAAAGTGTTAGTGATGATAATGGCTTGGCAATTTTGTAAATTGAATTAATTATAAAGGTTAATTAAGTAATTAGGTAATTAAATGATAAATTAATAAAACAAAAAGCCATTTTATGCATTCATCATCTTCCTAACCGAATTTAGGGCATAAAAAAACCATGAAAGTAGCTTGAAGCATTGGACCCAGTCTCCTTGTGCATGTAAGTTCAATTTTGTCCCGTTTTTAATGATTCCTATGTTTTTGAGATCGTTGTAACCTAATCTAGCTTGCCCAGGGACTATTTTGCAAAACTGTTAAAATTTTAGGGTTTTTCCATTAATGAATCTATGTGTTTTTTGATGTTTGATGATAGAAAATGTATGGTTGTTGTTAGATAAACAACATTTGTTAAGTGATTTTTAGTAAAATGTCCAAATAGGGATTAAATTGTGAAATGTATAAAATTCATGGTTAAATTGTGAAATAAATGAAAAATATGGGCTTCTAGGGACTTAATTGAAATTTGGCTCGCATGGGTATAAGTTGAATTTCATGAATTCCTATTTTTATGAGATAAGGACTAAATTGTAAAAATGTTGAAATATTAGGGGCAAAAATGTAAAGTTACATTAATGTGCATTTTGGACTAAATTGAATAGAGTGTTAATTAAATAAGTTAATTTTGATTGCATATAGATCAAGAAAAGTAAAATTCGAATTTAGATCGGGGGAAAAATAAGGTTTTGGACTAATCGACTTATTTCACCCTTTTTGCAATCGAGGTAAGTTCGTATGTAATAATCATTGTTATAATTGTGTTTTAAATGCTTTAGTATTGCATAAATGGTGAATAAGACTTTACGGATATATTCAACGATGATTCGTCAAATGTGAAATCCCGGTTGAACCTTAGGAATAGATTAGGATACAAATGACATGTCATTAGGGGTTATGTGATTTGGGTGCTAGTCCGTACGTCCTACCGGTGGTTGAGTTATCTGGCATGTGTTGTGGATTCTCATTAGCTTGTGTGAGCAGCACCATGTAGCATTGTCATGACTGTCAGCTTGTGTGAGCAGACCCGTTGATAGCTCGAGAGTGAGCATTATATGTGATACGAGATTGAGATAGCTTCGGCTATGTATGTGGCACTTAGTGTGCGAGATTCCTGAGTATTCGATAGTATTCTGAATGGTTCAACGGGTATGACGAAGGTATGAAATGGTGAGAAATAGGTACGTATCAGTACAAGTATGTATGGAAACTATATAAGCATCGAATATATGGAAGTTATGAGTTCATGGTTAAAATTATGTAATGGAATATATGTTAACATTGTGGTTAAATGTTTTGTAGTATATTATGTTCATATTTTGAATGGTAATTGAATGGTGAGCTTTGCTTATTATTTTTATACGAGCTTACTAAGCTTTATAGCTTACATTTATTTTTCCGTGTTTTATAATGAAATCAAAGCTAGCTCGGATTCGGGAATCGTCAGAGACCTCATCACACTATCAAGCTATCGTTTTGGAAATTTTGAATCTATGTATTTTGGTATATGGCATGTATAGGAAGTATGGTCATTTTGGTTATGGTTTGGTAATTAATTTAGCCATTTGAATTGGCTTGTAAATGTTAAGTGTTTGGTTTTGTATATAGCCATGAGAGTTGGCTTATTTTGGCATTTTGATAATATGTATATATGTGCTTATGGCTTGTGTTATGTGTTTGATGATGGATATGTGATGCTTGTTGATAATTGGAATTTAAGGATATTAAATGGTTGAGTTTTGAATATTGGTATGCTAGTGAATCTAGGCAAATAATGCATATTTGAAAGTGGTTATTTTGATGATTTGAGAAAGTGAAGTTTGGTATAAAATTGAATGGCATATTGTGGTATTTGTGTGCCTGGTTTTGTTGGTATTGAAATGGCATGAATTATGCTTGGTTTAGGTTAGTTGAATGCTTATTTATACCATATTGTGTGCCATTTGGTTTGGTATAGGTGTGTACAAATTTGGGTGGCAAAATGGCTTGGTAAATAGCCTATTTTTGTCCACATGGGCAGAGACACGGGCATGTGTCTCAGCCGTGTGTGACACAAGGTCAGGTTACACGGCCGTGTGCTCCCTGGTGTTGAATTAAAAATAAAGTCAGCATGCTCCACACGGCCTAGCACATGGGCTTGTGACTTGGTCGTGTGGCATAAGTCAGTATACCCTATAGGATTGGCATGTCCTAGCACACGGCCTGGCACATAGGCGTGTGGGGCCATTTCGAAATTGTACACGGGCTGGTCACACAGGTGTGTGAGGCCATTTGGAAAGGGCACACAGGCTGGTCACACAGGCGTATGGTTGGCTGTGTGACCCAAGTCAGGGAGTTACACGGGGTAGGACACGGGCTGGGATACGGCCGTGTGATCCCATTTTGAATGTCCACACGGCCTGTGACACGGGAGTGTCTTTGGCCGTGTGAGACACACGGACGGGCCACACGGGCGTGTGTCCCCTATAATTTGAAAATTTTTCTAAGTTTTGTAAAAATTTCCTGAGTTATCAGTTTAGTCTCGAATCACTTCAAATGTATGTATAGGGCCTCGTAGGCTCGTATTAGGGATGCTATGAATGAATTTGAATGCTGTAACACCCATAACCCATATCCATCACCAGAACAGGGTTTCAGAGCATTACCAGAATATTCAGAACATTTTTCAATTATTTTACGTAAATTACTATTCATTTACCAAGATCATTCATAACGTCCATTGGTCGGGCCCTCGATGTAACACCCTTTACTCGTATTCAACGCCGGAATAGGGTCCGAGGCATTACCGGACATAGCATACAAACAATCATACACTTTCGAGTGATAAATTTGTGTCCAAATTAAAATCATTCACATTTAACCATAAAGTCCCTAATACGAGCCTACGAGGCCCTAAACATGCTTTGAAAGTGGTTCGGGACTAAACCGACAACTCGAGAAAATTTTACAAAACTTAGAAAATTTTTCCACTAAACAAGAGCCACACGCCCGTGTGGATATGGGACACGCCCATGTGGGAAAGCCGTGTTGTTACACACGCCCGTGTCCCAACCCCATGTAACTCTCTGACTTGTAACCATGAACAAATTGATGTCACACGGCCA
This sequence comes from Gossypium anomalum, assembly GCA_025698475.1. Classification (NCBI taxonomy): domain Eukaryota; kingdom Viridiplantae; phylum Streptophyta; class Magnoliopsida; order Malvales; family Malvaceae; genus Gossypium; species Gossypium anomalum. The sequence continues at coordinate 56,319,740 of CM046956.1, forward strand.
AGTCACAGACCTATGTGCTAGGCCGTGTGGAAAATTAATTTTCTTAAAATAGGTGCAGACTTCACACGGCCAAGGCACAAGCCTGTGCTCGAGGTCGCGCCATCCACATGTGTAACACCCCTTACCCGTGTCGTTCACTGCCACAGGGTACGAGGCATTACCGAACTTAAACACAACAATCATGTGAAACTGGGCTGTAAAATTTCATCTAAATTAAAAACTTTTGTACATATGCTTAACGTCCCTTACATGGGCCTACGGGGCCCAAGACATACATTCGGGGTGGTTTGGGACCAAACTGTAATCATATGAAACTTTTGCAACGCTTAGAAAATTTTCACATTTTGGAGAGTCACACGCCCGTGTGGGTTTCACACGCCTGTGTAAGTTGGCCGTGTGGGTTTCACACGCCTATGTCTGTAGCCTGTGTAACTCTCTATTTCTGATGTCAACAACCCTTTAGGGTCACAAGACTAAGCACACGCCCGTGTGCTAAGGCCGTGTCCCCTACACAGAGGAGACACACAGCCGTGTCTCTGCCCGTGTGATCAACACTTAGGCTATTTTCCAAGCCTTTATGTCACCCTTAAACCTTCACATCTTTATAAACATCAATGACACACATCATTACATCATTTTAATGATTTAGCATAGATAGAAATGTTTACACACCATAATCAATATGAGCCAGAACATTTGGCTACTCACAATAACACATATCATAAAGATAAGTCCCTATACATGTCACTCACATAAAAACGTTTAACATATGTACTAATACTCCAAGAGTGATGGCTTGATAGTGTGATGCTGCCTCTAACGATCTCCAACCCCAAGCTAACCTGAAAACACAAAAGAAAAGGGAAAGGAAGGGAGTAAGCTTTATAGCTTAGTAAGACCGTATGAAAATAATAAGCAATTTATAAACTTGCTTCTCAAGATAATACAACCATAGTTGTACTTTTACTTATATTCAGATCAAGTTATTTTCTCGAGTCATAGTCACTAAATTATTTATATCTAGAGCTATGGAATTCCAAATCAAGATCTACTAATTGTTCCTGAAAGTAGACTCAAATATCTTCTTACCACAAAATTTTCAAAATTTTTGGATTAGCCAATCAATACATTTTATTCTTTAAATTTACCCCTTTTACGCTGTCTGATAGTTCCGACCCTTACTCACTAAAAATTAATTTTCTCATAATACGAGAATTAGATGATGTTCCCATCTATCTCTCTTGAAATTAGACTCATTAATAATTCTAAGGATATAAATTATAACCCATAAATATTTTTGTATAATTTTCAATGATTTTCTCAAATTAGAGCAGGGGATTTCGAAATTTATTTTGACTCTGTCTCACAACAATTTAAATATCTCATAATATGAAATTTTTTTGCTTACCTTGTTTCCTTTATAAGAAACTATACTTGATAAGATTCAATTCCATATTTTATTTAATCTCTAACTCACTTTCTACTATTTTTGGTGGATTTTCAAATTTGGACTATTGCTGCTGTCCAAAACTATTTTAATGCAATTTAATGATCACTAAGTTTATAACACCTTTGCAGATCATTTCTACCATCATGGTAAAAATACATATTTATAAATCATAAGCATGAACCCATAATCATAAGGTAATCATAACACGACATAATAAACATGAATTTACATATCATTCAAACCTCTTTAACTTACTCTTCACATATTCTCATTCTTGCCAAAAACAACATGTATCAAGGCCATTACACATGAGTTTAGTATACATACCTGTACGACATGAAACGTAACTTACAACTATTCTCACCATTGATTTACCTCAATGGGACCATCGTCAAACCATACCTCGAATTACCCATTGAACACTCGAAATATTATTGGATACACAATGCACATAATTGCCATATACGCAGCTAGAACCAACTAATAGCGCGGAAAATATGTAGCCAAAGCTATCACATATTATGTAATGCCCGCATTTGAGCTACTCACGAGTCTGTACACAAAGTTAGCACCTGGACCCACATTACATAAATCACTCATCCCATGAACTCAGGCCACAACTCATGAGTTCAGATCACATTGTTTCTCATGACATATCATGTGTATCCTAGACTATTCCTAAGGTTCAAACGAGATTTCTTGCTTAACACATTGTCGTCGCACTTGCTCGTAATGTCATTTACACTTCCAACATACATTTCATACTTTCATAATAATCAAATAAGCATATATGTATATTCTTGATAACAATAAAACATCACAATACTCATTTTATCAAAACATTAACGTTTGACATCACTTTCTCATACATAATATCACCAACATATAACTCAATTCAATTTTAGAAAGATAAGTTTCAAATATATTAGCAATAATATGGATAACATGCTTAAATTAGTCACACGGACTTACCTCGAATGCAATTTCGGCTAATTACGCCATTTTAGTCCATAACCTTGTACTTTCCGATTTAAGCCCAAATCTCGATTTTTCTTGATCTATCATGATGAAATTCACTCATTTAATCATTACATTAATTAAAACATTCTATAATTCATAATTTGGTAAAATGACCGTTTTGCCCTTAAACTTTACAAAAATTATGATTTTGCCCTTAGGCTCATAAATCGATTTTTATTGAATTTCCTCCTTTACCAAGCCTAACCGAATTCTTTTTATAACTATAGCAACTCAGAATTTCAATTATTTCACACATTTACAACTTATTTTACAACTTTCACAAAATGGTCCTTTTAGTGGTTTTCATGAAAAATCACTTAACAAAAGATGTTTATCTAACATCAAACTTTCATTTTCCTCCATTAAACATCAAAGAACATGCATGATACACATGGGTGAATTTTTGAACATAAACCCTAGCTCAAAATAATGATAGAAATAGCTATATCATGCTTCAAGAATCTCAAAAACATCAAAAAATAAAAAACCAAAACCAAAATGACTTACATGAAATGGGTTTATGTTGCTGAAATTTTCAATCTCCCATGGAGGTTTTTCTTCCCTAATTTTTAGTGGAGAAAGATGGAGAAGAAGGGTGGCTATTTTTTTTTGTTTTTTTATTGGTCTTTGTATATGTCATCAAATACCAACCATATCAAAATTTTGACTTTTCAACTCTTTTGCCCCCTTATGGCCGGCCATCAACATTTTAAGGGTCTAATTGCTCTTTAAACACCCCAAATTTTGGTTCTCTAGCTATTTAACATATTTAGCTAGCAAAACAAAACTTTTTCCCTTTATGCGATTTAGTCCTTTTTCGCAATTAAGCATAAAATCGCTAAAATTATTTCACCAAAATTTTGATGTACCCATTTAATCATGCTATAACACATAAAATAATATTAAAAATAATTTCTCCAGCCTCAAAATAGTGGTTCTGAAACCACTGTTCTGACTAGGCCCAAAATCGGGCTGTTACAATTCTCCCCCCTTAGGGATTTTCATCCCCGAAAATCTGACCAGAAAAGTGGTCTTGGTATTCGCATAAACTTTTCTTTCCCATAATTATAGATAAAGAACTTTCATTCGATTGTTTCTTTAATACTTATCTCTTTACCTTCTCATATCAGTCTCATAAGCTATTCATTGCTATACTACACCTCGGCTGAATTTCAACCTCTATCTGAGAGTTCATATATACAAAAGTCCAATCTATGTCATTATGTCACAATTACACACATACTTGAGTCTTTTCGAATTCGAATAGTAAAACTAGTCAATTCCTTTTGACCTTATACTCTCTAATCTCACACAGTCCGATTAATGGAGACTAGTATTCCAAGAAATCAGACAATCATAAAGACACGAAGTCTCATTAATCTGATGAGCGGGAATTTAGTACATACTGACATGATTTACATATCTCATCAAACATTTAACAATAAGCTACATCACATTTTTTTCCTTTTACCAAGGCAGAAATAATTCTGATAAGGCCTCGAGAATAATCCTTTTTCATTTCTATTCTAATATCAGCACTGGAGAAGATAGCTCTTGTAAAACCTGATGCTCGGCTCTAACCTTGTTAACAACTCAAATCTTTCTGTGGTATCGAATGCTCTAAGCTATCACATCATCTTATTATCTTAAAACACATCACAATTCATACAACAGTGCATCACTGAAAATTAAGAAGTCTCTGCCCAAGTGCAAGCTAGACCAGTTCAAATGCTTCGGTTAATAATATTCTAATCTGTCGAAGTTTTGCTAATCATGGATTAAACCATTTGACTTTCATAAGACAAAAATTTTATCACACAATCATTCGGAATTCACTCATCATGCTAATCAAAGACCATTTTACTTGCATTAGCTTAAATAACCAACATATCTCAATTGAAGACATTAGCTTTGATTAACTTTACTTGAGAAAAGAGATTTATCATACCAATCGAAATTCGAAATTTCACCACTTACGCCTTTGCCAATGTTAAATCCTTACACACAAATTAGAGAAATCCAAATGCTAAAATCTCCGCATTACCATGGTCAAATCAGGTGCATAGTCACACTTGACATGATTATCGCAACTAAGGAACACATTTTGAGTATGAGTCATAATTGACAGAATATGGAACAAAGATAAGAAGAAAACCAAGTAAAGAAACCCAGGATAGTGATAGCCCAAAATACGATACTATATCAGAAGACCGTAAACAAACTCTTAAGGAAATATGAAAGGCCTCGATAATTCCTCAGAGAGAAAAAAGTCCAGACGAAAACATCGTTTCATCCCACTGGAATCAAATGTAGCAATTTAAAGGAAACAAAACCATAGCATTATATGCATTTTCTCATAAGTTCCTAACAGACAGAATATAACAGAATACTAGAGAGGAGTAAAGCAAAATAGGTTATAAATCGGTCAGACTGACAATGCTTTCGTCTGACATTTGGATCAGATAGCATTCTCATATAACAAGAATTTCATTAGAAGATAAATAGCTACTATAGCACTTTTGAGAACAATGATCTTTTAGAATATATCGAAAGAGGTAGTCATCATTTGTTCACTGTAATTACCATGCTCAGACATTTCATATTACAAATATTATTCCTCTAACTATTTTTGTCATCACAAATCCCATATTATGACATTTTCTCAACCTCGTGCCTGAGTAATTCAATTTACTAAAGTATATTTATTCTCTAACTGTGACAGTGCATAATTCACATAATCTTTGTGTCAACCTGACACCTTTCTAGCTCTGGCTTTACTTATCAACTCACTCTCAATCTCTAATCATGTTTATAGATATTTCTCCATTGAACTCTTTGGTTTTCACACTTGTGAGTTTATTCAGCGTAAATCTCATGAAATTCCATTACAAAGCACCACTCTGGTAAGGGGGTGAGGTCGTAGGGCCTCTAACTCGACTCTCATATACATACACATGTGACACAACTTTCATCATCATAGCAACATCATCAAAATCATATCATTCATTTCAGACAAGCTGACATTCATATTCGTTTTATGCCAACTTTCCAGTTATCTCATTTAGACAAGTACACTTATGCATGCACTCTATAAATTCTGAGTAACTTTACTTATCCCATTCATTTAATCAAATAAGTCATGTACATAACATCATGTGAAAGCCAACAAACATGGATAAGTATATTCCAATCTATACTTTCATCTCGCACATCATCGTATGTATACCATTACAACATGTAAATTAATCCAAACAATTTAACACTTATAGTCAGACTATGTGAATTTGGCAACTATATTCATTCAAATAAATATACATGAACATTCATTCCATCGATATTTTTGATAAGTTATCTAAACACATGCTTTCGCCCGAGTAAATCAGCCATATACATTATAGAATCATTAACTAAACATAAATAAACTCATTACAATATAGTCCTTTATCTCATTTCAAGGAACCATTGTAATCCATCAAAATTTTTATGTCTAGTCTGAACAATGTCATTTTATCCGTAGCATGATATTATGTATCTTGCTCGTACCTTTCTGAGCTTCAACTCAGCACCACGGCACTTTATTCAAATACTTTGGTATCACTATCAACATGGTTAGGTGTAGCTCGGTTGTATAGCATCTTTGTCCAAGCCTCGAAATAGTGGTTCTGAAACTACTATTTTGACTAGGCCCAAAATCGGACTGTTACAACATGGCTGAGACACACGCCTGTGTGTTTGCCTATGTGCTCAATTCTCAGCATTCTATTTCTCAAAATTAAGGTGCAGGGGACACACGGCCAAAACACATCACATGGGGCAGACAGTGTGTCATACACGGCCTAGACACGGGCCCGTGTGTCTACTTGTGTGGACAAAATAAAGACTATTTACCAAGCCATTTGTCACCCTCATTTACCTAAACACATACACAATTTCAATGACACAAATCATGACATGTTTAAGCAACAAACACATCCATAATCAAGGTTGAATCATATCATTCATTACAAACATTTAACATATTTACTATACCATATCTTACCAAATCAATTCATACCAAACTCACATCCACAAGTGTCAACATGAATACCTTCATCATGCACAATTCTACTTAGATTTCCTAGCACACTAAGTGCCACATATGTAGCCAATGCTAACTTAAATCTCATATCACATAGTTGCTCGCTCATCGAGCTATCAACGCCCGCTCACACACAAGTCGTCACCAAGACGTAGCTACGCTGGTCTCTTTGCTCACACAAGTCGTCAAGTATCCGCAACATATGCTTTGGTATACTCAGCCACCGATAGGACGTACAAGACCAACACCCGGATCACATAATCTCATAACACATAATGACCCTAGTGACATGTCACTTGTATCCTACCCTATTCCTAAGGTTCAAACGGGATTTTGCTTGTCAATTCATCTTCGGACTCATTCATAGGATTAAGCTCATCAAAATTTATCAAACATACAATTCATGCAATATTAAAGTAATAAAATACAATCATATTAAAGCTTATTTTTTTAACATACGAACTTACCTCGGTACAAAATGGCTAATAGTTTGATTTAGTCCACATCTTTCCTCAGTTTAGGTCAGAACCTCTTCTTTCTTGATCTAAAATATCAAATTTAACTCATTCAATTATCACATTATTCAATTTAATCCCAAAAACACCTTATGTTAAAAATTACATTTTTACCCCTAACTTTTCAACTTTTTTATATTTTAGTCCCTAGGCTCGTAAAATGGTTTTCATTCAATTTTATCACGCACATGCCTAGCCTAACCTATTCCTTGCTCATAACAGGCCATAGTTTTCATTTATTCACATTTTTACATAGATTTTATAACTTTTACAAATAGGTCCCTATTTGACATTTTCATCAAAAAATCACTTGGTAAATGTTTTTTATTTAATACCAAACATACATTTTCTACCATTAAACATCAAAATACACAAATATTCAACATGGGTAAAATTTCAGACTTCATCCTTCTTTCAAGTTAGTCCTTGAAATAGCTAAATTAGGTTGAGACAATTTCAAAAACACAAAAATCATTAAAAACGAGACAAAGACGGGCTTAAAATCGAGCTTGAAAGCTTGGCCAAAACCCTAGCTATGGAGACTCTTCAATTTTCAGCACAAGGAGGATGAAATTGAGAAGATGGCATCTTTTATTTGGTTAAGTTTGTCTTTATTAGCCGAATGGCTGAAATGCCCTTATTGCCAAACTTTGAAATTGCACCTAGCCTTGTCCACTTTTGTCCAACTTAGAGTATAATGGACTAATTACCATTTAAGGACCTCCAATTTAAAATTTCATAGTAATTAGGCACCTCTAGCTTCTAGAACACATATTTTACACCTATTGCAATTTAGTCCTATTAGTCAAATTGGACACTCTATCGATAAAATTTCTTAACAAAATTTTTACACAATCATTCAATCATACTATAGACCTTGAAGAAATAATAAAATAAATATTTCTACTTTGGATTCGTGGTCCCGAAACCACTGTTCTGATTTGACCTTAAAACAGGCTGTTACATTCGAGGCCTAATACTAGATTAGAATCGAGTCGGGACTTAATCGTGACCTCTAAGAATTTTTCGCAACTTTTCAAAATTTTTCCAAGGTCCAGGGCTCACACGCCCGGGTGGTCCAAGGGACATACCCGTGTGACCCTGGGACACGCTCATGTTGGAGGCCGTGTTCGATCCCGTGTAATTCTCTGACTTGTACACACGGGCATGCCATACGATCGAGTACTAGGCCGTGTGGTTAATTAATTCAATTCGAAAATAGGTGCAGGTTTCACACGGCCAAGACACACGTCCGTGTTCTAAGCCGTGTGGCACACATGGCTGAGACACATGCCCGTGTCTGTGCCCATGTGCTCAATTTTGAACATTCTGTTTCTCAAAATGAAGGTAAAGGGGACACACGGCCTAACTACATGCCCATGTTACCAGGCCATACGTCATACAGGGTCTAGATACACGCCCGTGTGGACAAAATAAAGCCATTTCTAGCTTCATTTCTCACCCAAAAATTCACCCAAGACCTGCACTTGAAACACACATCCGATACCAACCAATTCAAGCATTCAAATTGGGCAACTTCTATTATTCACAAGGCATATCACTACATGTAACACCCCACACCTGGCCTAGATGTTAGGGCCGCATCTGTGATGTCACATTGAACTGAATTTTGAAAATCGCAGATTTAATAGAAAAGCTCGTTTGTGTTAAAACCTTGTTTGTGATTCTTTTGAAAAGCTAACTTGTTTAATCCATTTGCCAAATTACAGGTTCGTTTAGTAAAACATGTCTCGTACTAGGTTGTTATTATACTTCAAAACATTGTCGTTGCGGAAGCTTTTAAATCAGGTTACATAACATGATAGTTGAAAATCATTTACTTTCTGAAAACCCGAATCCTACGGCTAGTAGATATAAATCTATTTAATAAAATCCCCAAATAAAAATAAAAACTTAAAACGGTATTATTACATAAAATACCTCAAATAAATCTACTTTTACTAAATTCAAAATGAAATTATAGACAGTGGTGTGGCCGTCTCCGAGTCCCTCGCAGCATCGACCCACCTAAGGATTACCTGCACAGTTAAGCAAAAACGGTGAGTTATGAAACTCAGTGTGCAATCCCTATTTAATAAACAGTCAAACATACAGTGTTGAACAGTCTGGGCTTAAGCCCATATTAGTAGCAATATCAGTGTGGGCCTTAGCCCTTTACAGTAGTAATAGTGTGGGCCTTCGTCCAATTCAGTACAGTATCAGAAATGCATAAAGAAATCCTACCCAACCATCCTCTACACTCCACTCCATCTAGCCCTATACTCCATGTGGGGAATAAATCGACCCACCCATCCCTACACTCTAGAATAAAGTACAGGTTTCGACACTAACAGTATTTGTAGTAGAGCTGCCAATAATAAGCTTATAGCCTTTTAGTACACTTCCTCCAATAATATATATCCCACCCAATGCAATGCAACATAATATAAATGTACATACCATAAAAATGGCATGCTCAAACAGTCATACATCACATAGGGGTATTTTCATCATTTACCTCATAAGTGTATAACAGTCATTTCATGAATTAGGGTTTAGGTATTCTTATTAACCCAACAGTAGGTCCACAGTCATCTCACGCGACCCGTGCAACCTTAACAGTTAAACGGAGAAAATGGGCCTAAGCCCATAATACGGCCTATGTGGGCCCACACACTCATGTGGCCCAATAAGCCCAAATAATGGCCTTGGCCGTGTAACTACACAGCCGACTCAAAAATCTCTACACATTCGTGCTGTTTGCCTGTGTGGGGCCCACGAGCCTGTGAGGCCCACACGGCCTACGTCGGCCCATCGTGGCCCAAAATTGGCCTAAGCCCAAGAAAACATTCATGGTGGCCTCTTCGATTGGATGCCTATGTTTTGTACATTCGACTCACCACACGAGTGAGCGTACGCTCGTGTAGTGTCAACAGTTGTACATTTTCAGCTTTTGCCGATCTATGTTAACAGTAGTGTGATTACACACATTTTTGTGATAACTGGGCAACTCTCCACAATGCCAACCTAGATTCAAACATAGCCCCGCATTTGTCCTTTAATCAATAAAATTACCAACCACATATAGCACCGAATTCTCAACAATGGTAATGGTTGCCTACCTTGAATAGCAAATGATTGCTCTCTTAAATCACTGATCGAAGCTGCCTTCCACAATTGACAAAATCTATATAGCATTACCACCTTGTTAGCTAAAACAGTGAATGAAAAGATTAGGACCAAAAGATCAATGACTTAACACTACTTAGAAGTGTTCAGCCTGTAAAGGCACACTCTAGGATTGAGTCCTACGAAGAACAGTTACACCCCTGTCAGAATGGTGGATAGAAGATAGTATTAGAATGGTAGCTTATGTCGACAAAGAGAGAAAGAGGGTCAGTTCCTTACCCAAATGCAGAAAGATTCGGCTCCCAAAAAGAAAAGTACAATCGGCTAACAATGAAAATCGAATAGGTTGAGAGGGAGAGGAGAAGTGATGTTTGGCCAAACCCAAAGAAAAGGAAGAGAGAGTTGAGTGTAGTAGGCCGACTGAAAGATAAGAAAAATGGGAGGTTTGACCAAGATATGGGACAAGGAAAAGAGGTACACTTGAAGAGCCGCCTAAGCAGTCAGAAACGTAAATTTTCACAAGTCATACCGCAAAATCGAGAAATGAGAAACAAGAAAAAAAAGACAGAAAAGGGCAGGACTAATACAATTGAGAGCACAAAAAAACCCCAAAAGAGAATTTAGCACCAAGCCCCCAACCATCCTATGACCGAACCACTTAGGAGAGTCCATATTCGGCACCACTACTACCTTACCTTCCCACTTCCTTGATTTTCTCCTAGTTTCCCTCTTACAAATTCAAACCGATAACTCCCTCATCAAATCCCACTTATCTCTCCTCAAATTCGGCTATTCACTCCCACACAACCACTCCACCATCAGAGTTTCTGTCAAACTCAAACACCTTCCATGTGAGAGCAACAAAATATTATCCCTTTGTGCATAGAGTAGCTTGAACTCAAGACCCCAAGGCTTACCCTACACGCCTCTTGCCATCTAACTAGCAAGCCTTTCATGTCGTGCAACACTCCCATTAATTTAGTAAGAAACCAAATTTTTTGCCAAAGCCTAGGTTTGAAACCAAGTCTTCTTGCACTACTCAAGACTCTTAACCATCATAGCATGCAGACCACATTCAACATATCAGCAATTAAATTATTAAAGATTTGGGGCGTTACAACTCTACCCTTTAAAAGAAAATTTTGGCCTCGAAATTTACCTGATCAAAACAGACGGGGGAATTGTTGTCGCATCGCCTCCTCGGGTTCCCACGTAGCTTCCTCAGAACTGTGATTACGCCATAGCACCTTAACTAGTGGAATTGACTTCCTCTGCAGAACCTTCACATCGCGATCTAAAATTTGAACTGGCTTTTCCTCAAAGGTCAGATCCAGCCTAACCTCAACCTCCTCAGTTGAAACGATGTGCATAGGATCAGAACGATATTGCCTCAACATAGAAACGTGGAACACATTATGAATCCGGTCCAACTCTAGAGGTAACTAAAGCTGATAGGCAACTGGTCCCACACGCTTCATTATACGATAAGGCCCAATGAATCTAGGGCTTAGCTTGCCCTTCCGCCCAAACCTCAATACCTTTTTCCAAGGTGAGACCTGAAGAAACTCCAAGTTGCTCACTGAATATTCAATCTCCTTACACTTTAAATTCGTATAAGACTTCTGTCTGTCTGAAGCCACTTTTAGCCGATCCCAAATTAACTTGACCTTATCCTTGGTATCAGAAATCAACTTAGGGCCAAAAATACGCCGCTCGCCCAACTCTGTCCAACAAGAAGAAGTACGACACCTACGACCATATAATACCTCATAAGATGCCATTTGTATACTAGACTGGTAGCTATTATTGTATCCAAACTCTGCCAACGGTAAGTAATCCTCCCAACTGCCCCTGAAGTCAATCACACAACTTCTTAACATGTCCTCCAATATCTAAATCACCCTCTTTGATTGACCGTCTGTCTGAGGATGGAACGTAGTACTGAAGTCCAACCTTGTACCCAGTACCTCATGCAACTTCTTCTAGAATCGAGATGTAAAGCGAGGATCTCTATCGAATATAATAGAAATCGATATCCCATGTAGTCTCACAATTTCGGATACATACAACTTAGCCAACTTCTGTAATGAGTATTAGTTCGAACAGGGATGAAGTGAGCCGACTTGGTCAATCAGTCCACGATGACCCATACCGAATCTTTCTTAGAAGGCGTTAGGGGTAGCCCACTAACAAAGTCCATAATTACTCTCTCCCACCTCCAAAGTGGAATCCTAACTAGCTGAAGCAACCCAGAAGGTAACTGATGCTCCGCTTTACCTATTGGCAAGTCAAGCACTTACTCACAAAATCAGTAACTTCACGCTTAAGTCTAGGCCACCAATATAACTCCTGAAGATCTCGGTACATCTTATTCCCTCCAGGATGCATAGCGTAAGGGCTACTATGTGCCTCTTGTAGTATAGACTGCCTCAAATCAATATCTTTTGGTACACAGACTCTCCCATGGAAACAAAGTACCCCTTCGTTATTCAGCCCAAAATCTGAAGTCTCCCCATTCTTTATCTGTCGGAAACGAGAACCTAGTGACTCATCCTCCAACTGCTAACCTCTAATCTCCTCAATCCACCTCGGTTTAACTTCAGCTAGTAAACTGCTATCATTGAATAAGCTGAGGCAAGCAAACATTACCCTTAAATCAGTGACGACCCTTCGGCTCAGTGCATCGGCTACCATATTAGCCTTTCCAAGATGGTATTCAATTGAATAGTCGTAATCCTTAAGCAACTCTATCTATCTACACTGCCTAAGTTTTAACTCCTTCTAAGTAAGGATATACTTGAGGCTCTTGTGATCCGTGTAAATAATACACTTCTCACCATACAGGTAATGCCTCTAAATCTTCAGTACGAATACCACCGCAGCCAATTCCAAATCATGTGTCAGGTAATTTACTTCATGAATTTTACGATGACGAGACGTATATGCCACTACCTTACCCTCCTGCATCAACATGCATCCCAAGCCAACATGTGATGCATCACTATAGACAGTGAATTCTTTCCCAGATTCTGACTGTATCAAGACAGGGGCCTCAGTTAGAACTTTCTTAAGCTTCTTGAAACTTTCCTATTATTTATCAGTCCAGTTAAACAGTACCCCTTTATGCAACAATTTAGTTTGAGGTGCAGCAATCAATGAAAATCCCTTAACAAACCGTCTATAATACCCCGCCAAACTTAGAAAACTTCGAATCTCAGATATCAACTTAAGTTGCTTCCAATCTAGAACTGTTTCAATTTTTCGAGGATCACCCTAATACCCTCAGCAGATACCACATGACCCAGAAAAGTTACCTCACGTAGCCAAAATTCACACTTGCTGAATTTAGCATACAACTGCTTCTCTATCAAAATCTGCAAAATAACCCGAAGATGTGCATCATGTTCCTTCTCAGTCTTCGAATACACCAGAATGTCATCTATAAAAACCACTATGAACCAATCCAGATAGGGCTGGAACACTCGGTTCATCAAATCCATGAAAGCCGCTAGTGTATTCGTCAGTCCAAACGACATCACTAGGAACTTGTAATGACCGTAACAAGTCCTAAATGTTGTCTTGTATACATCAGCCTCCTTAACCCTTAATTGATGGTACCTCGATCAGAGATTAATCTTAGAGATTACCGACGCTCCTCGAAACTGATCAAATAGATCATCAAACCTCGGTAGGGGGTATTTATTCTTAATAGTCAATTTGTTCAGTTGTCGATAGTTGATGCACATACGCATAGTTCCATCCTTCTTCTTCACAAATAAAACTTGTGCCCCCTACAGAGACACACAAGGTGAATGAACCCTCGATCCAGTAACTCTTGGATTTGACCTTTAAGCTCCACAAGCTCCTTTGGTGCCATTCTATATGGGGAAATAGACACCGGAGCTGTACCAGAAAATAACTCTATCCTGAACTCAACTTCACGGTTAGGAGGTAACCCCAGTAACTCCTCGGGAAAGACATCCGAAAACTCCTTAACCATTCTGATATCTTTCACAGCCAAAACTTCAGAACTCGAAGCATTAACGTAGGCTAAGTACGCCTCACAACCCTTACGCACCAACTTCTCAGCCCTAAGTGCAGAAATCACATTTGACAGATAATTTTGACACTCTCCAACCACAATTACCTCATCCCCCTTTTCAGTTCACAGGATCATCCACTTTGTAGCATAGTCCAAATTTGTCTGATGCTTAACCAGCCAGTCCATGCTCAATATTACGTCGAATTCCCTAAAAAAAAGTTCTATCAAGTCAGCAAAAATATTTTTCCTTGAACCTCCAATGGTACATCCTTAAACAATTTGTTCACTCTCACTGACTGCCCTAATGGACTTAACACAGTAACCTCACTCGTAGTGCTTTCACACATCACACCCAAAGTCTCAGACACAGTGCATGCTATATAAGAGTAGACCCCACATCAATCAATACAGTGTAAGGTACATGATGAAAAAAGAACATACCCGTAATAAGATCTGGGGCGTCTCTATCCTCTTAGCGACGTGCAGTATAAACCACTGCCGGCTGCCTCGCCTCAGTATGACCAGCACCTCTGCCCGGTGCCCCATGACCCATACCATTTCCACCTCTGGCCTGACCACGACTTCTCAGTGGCTGCTGAAAACCTCTCTGCAACTGAACGGTACCCCTACCAATAGCTTGCATCTAATCGGGTCTCCGTGGACAATCCCTGATACTGTACTCCATAGATCCGCACCTAAAACATGACCCTATCTGTACCCAGCTCTCGCCCTGATAGCGTTTCCCACAAACTGTACAAGGCTGTGACCCAAAAGTAGAGTTGGGGCCCATCAACCCTAGCCTTTTTCTTAAGACTTATAGCTGAACCTGAGGGCTCCCAAACCCTTTTGTTTCTCCCCTTATCCTTCTCACGATTCTAGCGCTCAGCGCGCTTCACATCCTCAGCGATCTTTGCCTTTTCTACTAAGACCGTAAAATCTCGCTCCCTTTGTGGAGCTATCAAAACTTACAGATTATCTTTGAGGCCGTCCTCGAAACGAACACAATGTTCATACTCAGTGCCCACTATACCTCGAGCATAACGGCTCAATCGCAAAAATTCTGCCTCATATTCAGCTACGGACTTATCCTCCTAGGTCAGATTCAGAAACTCTCTTTTGCGGGCATCCACATACCTAGCTCCCACATATTTCCCTTGGAATTCATTCTTGAAAAACTCCCAAGTTAATCAATCAGGCTGAGTACCCTCTTTTATTGTAAGCCACCACTGATAGGCTTCATCTCTCAATAACGACACTGCACCTTTTAGTTTCTGCTCTGCAGTACTCTGTGGCCTCTATCCAATATTCAGCCACATTAGGGGCAACTCCTGCGATACCCCTAAAGATCTCAGCCCCATTAGAACTGAGTCGTTCCGTTACCGACCCACAGCCCACAGTACCAGTATTAGGCCCAGTGACCCTTTCTAAAATTCGCAGCATAGCTTGGGACAGTGCGTCGTCCCTAGCTGCACAATCGTGTAACCCAGTCTCAACCATCGGTGAAGTCGGTGCCTCCTTTAGCTCTACGACCTCCACCGCGGCCTCTTGTACCCCTTCCACGAGTACCTCTGGTGCTCATTATCGATATGCGTATTATTTGTATTAACAGTTTTATGCATTAGTTTTACAGTTTCAGTGTTTATTAGTAGATGTTTTATGAAAAATAGCATTAATAATTCAGAGTTGTTTGTTCCCGTAGATCGTAGTCTTACTACAGTTTTAGGTTACCCTAATGAAGGTTTCAGTATAGTTTATTATCTATGATAATCTCAATATTTTAGTTACATCAAACAGTAGTTTTAGAAAACTTACAGAATCAGTGCCAAAAACTCGGTAGACCACACATTCGAAAATAATCACCTCAAAATATTTTCCCCCATTTGAAATAATTCTTTTTAAAATTTACGTTTTTAGGAGAAACCCAAATCCACAATTGAGTTTTGTAACCTGGCTCTGATACCACTAAATGTAACAACCCACACCTGACCTAGACGTTAGGTCCACATCTGTGATGTCACATTAAAGTGAGTTTTAAAAATCGAAAATTTAATAGAAAAGCTCGTTTGTGTTAACACTTTTTTTGTAATTCTTTTGAAAAGTTAACTTGTTTAGTCCATTTGCCAAATTACAAATTTGTTTAGTAAAACATGTCTTGTACGAGGTTGTTATTATACTTCAAAATATTGTTGTTGCGGAAGCTTTTAAATCAAGTTACGTAGCATGATACTAGAAAATCATTTACTTTCTAAAAACTCGAATCTTACAGCTAGTAGATATAAATCTATTTAATAAAATCCCCAAATAAAAATAAAAACTTGAAACGGCCTTGTTACATAAAATACCCCAAATAAATATACTTTTACTAAAGTTAAAACGAAATCATAGACAGTGGTTTGGCCGTCTCCGAGTCCCCCGCAACACCTACCTGCCTAAGAATTACCTGCACAGTTAAGCAAAAACGGTGAGTTATGAAACTCAGTGTGCAATCCCTATTTAATAAACAGTCAAACATACAGATGTTGAAACGATCGGGCTTAAGCCCATATCGAGTAATATATCAGTGTGGGCCTTAGGCCATTACAGTAGTAACAGTGTGGGCCTTAGCCCAATTCAGTACAATACCAGAAATGCAAAAAGAAATCCTACCCAACCATCCTCTAAACTCCACTCCGTCCAGCCTTACACTCCATGTGGGGAATAAATCGACCCACCCATCCCTACACTCCAGAATAAAAATCACGGTTGCGTCTCGTACTAACAGATATTTGCAATGAGAGTCGCAAGAATAGGCTTATAGCCTTTCAGTACACTTCCTCAAGTAATATATATCCCACCCCATGCAATGCAACATAATAGAAATGTACATACCATAAAAATGGCATGCTCAAACAGTCATACATCACATACGGGTATTTTCATCATTTACCTCATAGGGGTTTAACAGTCATTTCATGAGTTAGGGTTTAGGTATTCTTACCGACCCAACAGTAGGTCCACAATCGTCTCATGCGACCTGTGCAACCTTAACAGTTAAACAGTGAAAATGGGCCCAAGCCTATAATACGGCCCATGTGGGCCCATACGCTCGTGTGGCCGAATAAGCCCAAATAATAGCCTTGGCCGTGCAACTACACAGCCAGTCCAACAATCTCCACACATTCGTACAGTTTGCCCGTGCGGGGCCCACGAGCCCATAGGGCCGACACGGCCCATGTCAGCCCATGGGGCCGACATGGCCTCTTCGATCGAATGCCTACGTTTTGTGCATTCGATTCACCACAGGAGCGAGGATACGCTCGTGTAGTGTCAATAGTCGTACATTTTTGGCTTTTGCCGATCTATGCTAACAGCAGTGTGATTACACACCTTTTTGCGATAAGTGGGAAACTCTCCACAATGCCAACCTAGATTCAAACATCACCCCGCGTTAGTCCTTTAATCAATAAAATTACCAGCCACACATAGCACCGAATTCTCAACAATGGTAATGGTTGCCTACCTTGAATAGCAAACGATTGCTCTCTTAAATCACTGATCGAAGATACCTTCCAAACTTGACAAAATCTATATAGCATTACCACCTTTGTTAGCTAAAATCGTGAATGAAAAGATTAGGACCAAAAGATCAACGACTTACCATTACTTAGAAGTATTCGGCCTGTAAAGGCACACTCTAGGATTGAGTCCCACGAAGAACAGTTAAACTCCTATCAGAATGGTGGATAGAAGATAGTATTAGAAAGGTAGCTTATGTCGACAAAGAGAGAAAGAGTGTCAGTTCCTTACCCAATGCATAGAGATTTGGCTTCCAAAAGGAAAAGTACAATCAACTAACAATGAAAATCGAATAGGTTGAGAGGGAGAGGAGAAGTGATATTCAGCCAAACCCAAAGAAGAGGAAGAGAGAGTTGAGTGTAGTAGGCCGACTGAAAGATAAGAAAAATGAGAGGTTCGACCAAGATATGGGACAAAGAAAAGAGGTACACTTCAAAAGCTGCCCAAGCAGACAGAAATGTAAATGTTCACAGGTCACATTGCAAAACCAAGAAATGAGAAACAAGAAAAGAAAGGGCCAGGACTAATACAATTAAGAGCACAAAAAAACCCTAAAAGAGAATTCGACACCAAGCCCCCAACCATCCTATGACCGAATCACTTAGGAGAGTCCACATTTCAGAGTTTGTTTCTAGATGCTTGATTTGTCAACAGGTAAAGGCCGAACATCAGGTACCCTCAGGATTATTGCAACCTGTGCTAGTTCCGGAATGGAAATGGGACAGAGTTACTATGGATTTTGTGGCAGGGTTGCCGTTAACACTGAAAAAGAAAGATGCAATATGGATTGTGATTGATAAGCTAACTAAGTCGGCTCATTTTATCCCAATCCGTATGGATTACTCACTTGACAAGTTGGTTGAGTTATACATTTCGAGAGATAGTTAGACTACATGGAGTGCCATTATCGATCATTTGACGAGAGATCCAAGATTTACTTCACGGTTGGGAAGAAGTTACAAGAGGCTTTAGGTACGGTTGAGTTTTAGTGACTTTCCATCCTCAAACCGACAGTCGATCAGAGAGAGTTATTCAGTACTTGAAGATTTGCTTAGATGCTTTGTATTGGAATTTCAAGGCGATTGGGAAAAATATTTACCATTAGTAGAGTTTGCCTACAATAATAGTTATCAATCGAGTTTGAAGATGGCACCTTATGAAGCTTTGTATGGACGTAAATGCCGCACACCTTTGTATTGGACAGAGCTTAAGGAAAATCAGATTTACGGAGTTGATCTAGTTAAGGAAACAGAAGAGAAAGTAAAAATCATCAGAGATTGCTTAAAAGCAAATTTCGAGCAGGACAAAAAGTCGTATGCGATTTGAAGAGAAAAGAGATTGAGTATCAAGTTGGTGACAAAATTTTTTGAAAGTATCCCCGTGGAAGAAAGTTCTTAGATTTGGCAAGAAAGGCAAACTAAGTCCACGTTTTATTGGACCGTTTGAAGTGATTGAGAGAGTCGGACCATTAGCATATCGGTTAGCTTTGCCGATTGAGTTAGAGAAGATTCATAATGTATTTCATGTGTCTATGCTACGTCGTTATCGTTCAGATCCGTCACATGTAATTTCTCAAGACGGAGGTTGAGATTCATCAGACATGACTTACGGTGAAGAACCGGTAAAGATTCTAGCTCGAGAGGTAAAGCAATTAAGGAACAAAAGCATTGTACTTGTGAAAGTACTATGGAATAGGCATGGGGTAGACGAGGCTACATGGGAACCCAAGAGGCTATGCGCAGCAGAGTACCCAAATCTTTTCACATGTAAGATTTTCGGGGACGAAAATCCCTAAAGGGGGGGAGAAATGTAACATCCCAAAATAGGGCCTAAATGGAATAGTGGTTGCGAAACCACAAATCTGAGGTAGAAAAATTTATTTTATTATTATTTTGAGGTTCATGATATAATTGCATGATTGTGTGAAAATTTAAGTGATGAAATTCTATGCATAAAGTGCTTAAGTTGAGATTAGGGACTAAATCGAATAATTTGCAAAACTTGCATTCTAGAAGTTTTTAGTATGAAATTGCTTTGGAATATTAATTAGGAGGGTTTAAATAACAATTTGACCAATTTTAAGTTCATGGAAAAAAATTAGGACATGGAAGGAATTTTGAAAGTTTAGTAAGGAGGCATTTTGGTCATTTGGATATTAACATTAATAAAAAGGTAAAAGATGACAAAATTGTATCATCTTCTTCAAGTACCAGCTGAATCTTACCTCTCTCCATAGCTAGGGTTTCTTCAACTTTCAAGCTTCATAGTAAGTGATTCTAAGCCCCGCTTTTTAATGTTCTTTACATTTTTGGAGTCCCTTGAGCTCGATTAAGCTTATGCTAGTAATAAGTCAACCTAGGGTTCATATTTGGAAAAATACCCATAGGTGAAATTTGTGTATTTTGGTGTTTTATGATAGAATATGAGGTTTTAAATTATGTTAGACAATTTGTACTACTCGATTTTAAGCAAAAAGCGAGTAAAAGGACTTAACCTAGGTAAAAATACCTAATAGTCATAAGTGCATCTTAGAGTATGAATTTGATGCTGCCATAGAAGGGAAAAATGACCAGCATGTCATAAAACATAAGAAAATAGGCTGAAGTTTAATTTACGAGCTTTGGGGCAAAAGTGTAAATATGCAAAGTTTAGGGGCAAAATGTAATTTTTTCAAAGTTTGAGTAAAGGACTGTTTTGATAAATTTTGATATTAAATAAGTTAAAATTGCTATTATAGATCAAGAAGAGCGAAATTCGGGAGTAGATCGGGAAAAGAAAGAAAAGTAAAGGACTAAATTGTAAAGTTTAGTCACATTTTGTATCGAGGTAAGTTTGATGTGAAATAAATGCAATATTATTTTATTTTACATTATTATTGTCAATTTCTAGCATTTATATACTTATTTTATGAGAATATTTAAAGTCGAATTAAAGGCGAAGTGACAGAGAAAAGGCATTAGGAAGTCCCGTTTGAACCTTAGGAATGTTAGGATATTAGGGTTGACAGACAGACAGATAGAAATGAGCCATGTAAGTCCATATCGAGATATATGGCTTTCTAGACAGAATGAGCCATGTAAGCCCATATTATATATATATGGCATTGGAGACAGGAATAATTCATGTAAGTCCATGTCGAAGACATGGCATTGGCGAGATATTGATAGACGAAACGCGACCCTAATATCCTTAGTATTCCGAGTGGTTCAACGGGTCAGATATCGAGTTAGATTACAGTGAATTAACAGCAAAGGAAAAGTAGACTATATTTATGAAAAGGAAAGTCGATAAGAAAGAAGGTAAAGGAATAAAGAAGAAGATAGAAATTGAGAAGTAAAGAAATTTATGATGTTAGATGATATTATGCATAATTATCCATTATGTTGAATGTTGTGATTTAATTGCTTGTAAGCTTACTAAGACTAGTGCTTAATCCCTTTATTTTCTTCTTCTTATAGTACTTATCTAGCCACTCGGGGATCGAAGGAAACGTCGGAGGCCGATCACACTATCAAAGAAATAACTCGGTATAATTAGACGTTTTGTTTTGTGTATGGCATGTATAGAAACTTAGCTACTTTTAGTATAATGTGAACAATGAATGATGTGTAAATACTTTCTAGAGATTAGCTAATGAAAATGACCGATGATATGCATATTTATTAATATGTATGATTGAATGGTGGTTATCACATGAAAATTATGAAAAATGTGAAAGTAACCTAAAAATAGATTCAAATAACAGAAATGACGTGACTTTGAAAAATCACTAAAAATTGTATAAACATATTTTTAAGATGAATAATATATGAAATTAAAGCTTATTATGTCTATTTTCTTATGGAATAAGCAAAACAGGTAAAGGTATTATATTTTATGAGATATCTGAGTTTTAGTGAAACAGGGTCAGAGAAAATTCTAGATCCCCTGTTTCAACTTTGGAAATTCACCATAAATTGTAAAAAAATAATTAGGTGGTGTAATTTATATGGTTAGAATCCTTATTGAATCTAGTTTTAATAGAAACAAACTGTATAGTTATATGAATTTTTTATATGGAGAAAAGTGGTTCGTAGTAAGTAGAGGTCTGTGCAGTCGAATTCTGAAACAGGGGTAACTTTAACTAATAAACTGTACTAATTGGCTGAGTCAAAAATTCTAGAAAAAAAATAGTGGATAGATATATGAGTCTAGTTTCAGGAAAAATTTACGGATCTAAATTTTGAGTTTCGGAACTCAAGATATGAATTTTTAGGCGACTACAACGCAGAATGACAGCACATTCCGAAAAGTTTAAATTAACAATTTTAAAACTATTTAAGTGATAGATTAAGTTTAGTAATGCCTCGTGCTCGATTTTGGCAACAGTCTCGGGTAAGGGGTGTTACATAATGTATGCTCAAGGGGTATTATATCGGGATTACCTATCTGGGCTAAATTCTTTTTGTAACAAGGTCAATGGGATTACTCGTCCGAGCTAAATCTCGTCTGCAACAAATGCAGGACCTCATTAGTTTCGGGAAAGCGCATACAATCATCGAAATTCATATTCAATCGGGACTTAACCCTTTATCACCATTTCAAGCATGTATCAATTTTCCATCATAGCATACAAGTAAAGCATGTAACACCACTCGCCCGTATCCGACGCCAGGACAGGGTTCGTGTTGTTACCTGATTTAAACTCAACCAATCACACAAAATCTGGGCCGTAAAATTTCAATCAAATTTAAAATTTTCATTTCATAGGCATACTGTCCCTTATATGGA
This sequence comes from Gossypium anomalum, assembly GCA_025698475.1. Classification (NCBI taxonomy): domain Eukaryota; kingdom Viridiplantae; phylum Streptophyta; class Magnoliopsida; order Malvales; family Malvaceae; genus Gossypium; species Gossypium anomalum. Next base: position 56,342,299 of record CM046956.1, read on the forward strand.
CTTACGAGGCCCAAAACATGCATTAGAGATGGTTCGGGATTAAATTGAGAACTTAAGAAAAACTTGGAAGGTTTCATGCTTTAAGGCTCCCCACGCCCGTATGGGTATAGAGCACATGATCGTGTGCTAGGGACACGCTTGTGTCCCGAACTCATGTAAAAAAACCTGGACATTCTGCCCAAGTCACACAGCCAAGGCACACACCCGTGTCCTATAACCGTGTCCTTCACACGGCTGAGACACATGGCTGTGTCTCTTGCCCGTGTACTACTACCATGCATGCTGACTTTAAAACACGGCTAGGACACACGCCCGTGTGGCCTACCCATGTACTAAAGTGACATTAAATTTTAAGTGCAGGGGACGCACGGCCACAACACACACCCATGGGAGTGAGCTGTGTGTCACACACGGCCTAGACACACGCCCGTGTGTCTTGCCCATGTGGACAAAAGAAGGCCGTTCTTCCAAGCCATTTTGTCACCCAATTACACAACCTGCACAAGATCATATCAATATACTGACTTCACCACAATAGACACCAATTCATCCATAGAAAGAACATTATATGCATTTACCAAAATGAATAATAGTCATTATTCTAGGCATTATACAAAATGAAGGGCTTTTGACTTAAGCCAAAATACATAACCAATTTCTCATTAAATCAAACATCCTAGTCTAGCCCTATACATGCCATACTCAAAAGAAGATTTATGCTATACCAAGTGCTTCAATTGATAGTGTGATCGATACCTCCACCTTCGAAGGATTCTTGAGCTAATTAAGCTGCACTGAAAGGAAAGGGAAAGGAAAGAGAATAAGCATAAAGCTTAGTAAGTTGCATATAAATAAATATACAACAACAATTTCACCATTAGTCATCATGTTCATAGCTCAAAGGTAAACATAAACTTGACTTACTCATCACCGTCTACTCGAGCTACATTTTCTAAATTAAGTTCATTACTCATACATATCAGATAGGTACCTGTACCACTCACAACATTATTATACTTTCCTTACTAAATCACTTCCTTAACTTTTAAAGTTGAACCTTTCGAAATACCACCGAATATTCTATGAGCCTTCAACATGGGGTAAGTTGCCGTTGCCATATCCCAGACATGGTCTTACACTAGCTCTCGTGTATATGTGCTGATGCATGTCCCAGGCATGTCTCACACTAGCACAACTCTTAGCCGATGTGTGTCTCAAACATGTTTTACACTAGCTATTATTGTCGTGGCTGATGCATGTCCTAGGCATGTCTTACACTAGCACTTATTTCTATGCCGATGCCATGTCTCAGACATGGTCTTACACTAGCTCTCATAATGTGGCTGATGCATGTCCTGGACATGTCTTACACTAGCCCTCTTCTCAATGCTGACGCCATGTCCCAGACATGGTGTTACACTGGCTATCATAATGTGGCCGATGCATGTTCCAGACATGTCTTACACTGGCACACAAGTCACCCCAAATGTCTTGGCACGAATATCCGGTTTGTTTCCTAGGGTTTCAACGGGGTCTTTTTATTATCTCAATTAATTACTAAGCATTCCCAATTCACAATTTAGCAATTCATACTATATCAATTCAACGACAATGCGAATACATGTATTAACAATGTAGTTATATTATTTACATACAACTTACCTCGGATTACAAAATGTACTCGACTAGTCAGTTTAGTCGGTTTGCTTGGCTTTCCCCAGGTCTAGGTTCGAGTCTAGTAAAACTTGATCTATAATAGCAAAATACACTCATTTAGTCATTAAACCCAATTAGGCAATCTAAAATTTACATCTTAGGTAAAAGGACCATTTTGCCCCTAGACCTTGGCAAAATGACTATTTAGCCCCTATGCTCGAAAATCAATTTTTATCAAATTTCTTCGTATCTCATCCCTAACTGAACCATTTTTACTCTTATAGCAACTTCAAATTCTCACTATTTCACACATTTATCAACTATTTTACAACTTATGCAAAATAGTCCCTTTAGGTGTTTTCCATGAAAACTCTTTCACTAAAGTTGTTCATTATACAGCCCTAACTCATTTTCTTCCATAAAAACTCAGTAAACATCAAAAATCCTTTCATGGAAACACCTTAAACTTTAAATCATATTGCAAAGTAGACCCCTCATTTGAAAGCTTGTGCTTCAAGGGTCTCAAAAATGCAAAGATCATCAACAAAGGACATGGAAATCACTTACTTGTAAAGGCTTTAAGTTGCTGAAATTTTTCAAGCTTCCATGGCCATTTTCTTGGAGGAAAATCGGTGGAGAAGAAGATGGGAAAAAAGATGATATATTTTCCCTTTAATTTATTTTTATTCTAGTCAAATTTGGTCACCTAATCCTACCAACATTTAAAATTTTGACCACACATGACTCCTATGGCCGGCCACCCTATTTCTAGGGGTCTAATTTCCCTTTAAAGACCCCCAAATCATAATCTCTAGCTATTTAACACATTTGGGTACTAAAATGTAGCTTTTACCTTTAATGCGATTTAGTCCTTTTTCGTAATCGGGCTCACAAACATCAAAATCGACCCACCAAATTTTTTATGTACCAATAAAACCATACCTTAACCCCTTAATATTAATAACAATAATTTTCCTAACTTTAGATTTGTGGTCCCGAGACCACTGTTTTGACTAGGCCCTAAATTGGGCTATTACATTTCTCCCCCTTAGGGATTTTCGTCCTTAAAAATCTTACCGGTGAATAAGTTCAGACACTGCTCTCTTAGAGACTCCTCGGTTTCGTATGTGGCTTTCTAGACTCTATGTCTATGCCACAAAGCCTTCACAAGTGGTATATTCTTATTTCTTAACTTTTTGACCTCTCGAGCTAAGATCTTGATCGGCTCCTCACCATAAGTCATATCCGGAAGAATCTCAACTTCAGTTGGCGCAATTACATGCGAAGGGTCTGATCTGTATCAGCATAACATGGACACATGAAACACATTGTGAATCTTTTCTAACTCTGGTGGCAAATCTAATCGGTAGGGAACAGGCACTACTTTTTCTGTAACTTCATAAGGTCCTATGAATCGAGGACTCAACTTGCCCCTTTTTCCAAACCTGAGGACTTTCCTCCACGGGGAAACTTTTAAAAATACTTTATCACTAACTTTAAACTTAATCTCCTTTCGTCTCAAATTCACGTAGGATTTTTTTCTATCCGAGGTGGCTTTTAGGCAGTCACGAATCACTTTAAATTTTTCCTCAGCCTCTTTGACCAAATCAACCCCGTGAATCTGACTTTCTCTCAACTCAGTCCAGTATAAGGGCGTTCGACACTTTCTCCCGTAGAAGGCCTCATAAGGCGCCATTTTCAAACTCGACTGATAGCTGTTGTTATAGGCGAATTCAACCAATGGTAAGTATTTTTCCTAACTTCATTGAAATTTGAGAACATAACATCTCAACATGTCTTCTAAGATTTGTATTACTCTTTCCGACTGTCCGTCAGTTTGCGGGTGAAAAGCCGTGCTGAAACTCAACTTGGTTCCCAACAACTCTTGTAACTTTTTCCAAAACCTCGAAGTAAACCTCAAATCTCTGTTTGACACAATCGACAATGGTACTCCGTGAAGCCTTATAATCTCAGAAATATACAAGTCCGCTAATTTCTCGAGGGAGAAATCGGTACGCATTGGTACGAAGTGTGCCGACTTAGTTAGTCTGTCGACAATAACCCATACTGCATCTTTCTTTTTCAGGGTTAGTGGCAAACTGGTTACGAAGTCCATAGTGATACGATCCCATTTCCACTCGGGAACCATTATAGGCTAAAGTACACCCGAAGGCACTTGATGTTCAGCCTTCACTTGTTGACACACTAGACACTTGGAAACGAACTCTAAAATTTCTCTCTTCATCCCCGACCACCAATACATTTTCTTAAGGTCGTTGTACATTTTTACATTACCCGGGTGGATGGACAAACAACCACCATGTGCCTATCTCAGAATCTTCTGAATAAGTTCATTGTCCTTGGGTACACAAACTCTGTCTTTGAACATTAAACATCCATCGGTACTGACACAAATATCCGATTCAATTTTTGATCCACACTGATTTTTCTTGGCTTGTAACTTCTCATCACCTTTCTGAGCTTCTCGAATTTCTTGGAGAAAATTCGGTTTGGCTCTCAACTCTTCTAGGATCGAACCATCATTAAATATGGTCAACTGAGTGTTCAAGGCTCTCAAGGCAAACAATGACTTCCTACTCAAGGCATCGGCGAGTACATTCGCCTTCCCCGGATGGTAGTCGATAATCAACTCATAATCTTTTATTAGCTTTAACCATCGTCGTTGCCTCAAATTCAACTCTTTTTGAGTCATCAAATACTTTAGACTTTTTTGATCGGTAAATACTCAGCATCTCTCACCATACAAATGGTGTCACCAAATCTTTAGTGCGAACACCACAGCTGCTAGCTCTGAATCATGGGTCGGATAGTTTCTCTCATGTGGTTTTAGCTGTCTTGAGGCATAGGCTATAACCTTGCCTTCTTGCATAAGTAGATACCCTAGACCATTTAAGGAGGCGTCACTATAAATCACAAACTCCTTGCCCGACTCTGGTTGTACTAACACTAGGGCTTCCATTAACAAAGCTTTTAATCTCTCAAAACTTTGTTGACACTTTTCCGTTCATTCAAACTTGACATCTTTTTGCAGTAGCCTAGTCATTGGGGTAGCTATCATAGAAAATCCATTTACAAACCGTCTGTAGTATCTGGCCAAACCCAAAAAGCTTTGAACCTCTGTTAAATTCCTCAGTGGTTTTCATTCTACAATAGCTGAGACCTTACTTAGGTCAACTCTAATTTCGTCACTCGACACAATGTGTCCTAGAAATCTGACCTCGTTGAACCAAAACTTGCTCTTACTAAACTTGGCATAAAGCTGTTTATTCCTCAAGGTCTATAACACAGTTCTCAAATGTTCCGCGTGCTCCCTCTCATCAAGCGAATAACTCAATATGTCATCGATAAAAACGACGACAAACCTATCCAAGTACGGTCGAAAGATACAGTTCATCAAATCCATAAATACCGCTGGGGCATTGGTTAATCCAAAAGGCATAACAAGAAACTCGTAATGCCCATATCTTTTCCGAAAAGCAGTCATCGACACATCTTGTTCCTTGACTCTTAACTGATAGTAACCTGACCTCAAATCTATTTTAGAAAATACAGTGGCTCCTCTCAATTGATCGAAGAGATCATCGATCCTCGGCAAGGGATACTTGTTCTTCACTGTCACTTTGTTAAGCTGTCTATAGTCGATACATAACCTCATCGACCCATCTTTCTTTTTCACAAAAAGTACTGGAGTACCCCACGGTGAATAACTCGGTCTAGTAAAACCCTTATCTGTTAAATCTTGCAACTGGACTTTCAACTCTTTCAACTCGGTGGGGGCCATTCTGTACGGTGCAATTGAGATTGGCATCGTGCCAGGAACTAACTCAATACCAAACTCAACTTCTCTCTCTGGAGGTAATCCGGACAACTCTTCCAGAAAAACATCTAAAAACTCACAAACCATTGGTACTGATTCAATCTGCGACTCGAACACTTGAGTATTCAGCACAAAAGCTAGATAAGCCTCATACCCTCAAATATTTTTCAGCGGTCAAAGACGATATTACCATGGGTGACTTGTCCAAGTCACTTGGTCCAACCCAAAGAACATTCCTATCTTCACACTTTAACTCAATAATTTTCTCCCCACAGTCCACTACAACACTATGAGAAGTCAACCAATCCATCCCAAGTATTACATCAAACTCATTAAACGGTAATAACATTAAATTGGCTGGAAAACAATGGCCTCTAACTGTCAAAGGACAATTCTTACACACTTGGTCAACTAGTACATGTCTGCTTAAAGGGTTGGATACTTTTATTACGAACTCAGTGGACTCTACTATCATATTTATGCGGGGTATCAAATCCTTACAAATATAAGAGTGGGTAGACCCCAGATCAATCAAAGCTACAACAGATATATCATGAATAGAAAAGGTACCCGTAATCACGTTGGGAGACTCTGCCTCCTCGCGAGCATGAATAGCATAAGTTCTTGCAGGCGCTCTGCCCTCGGACCTCACTGCAACATCTTTTGCCATACCCTTACTACTAGTCCCACTCCTGGGGTTCTTCTGTGGTCTACCCTTTAACGGAGTACTGCTTGCCTTCATTACTTGCTTCCTCTCTCTCTCTTCCATCTCAAGGCAATTGCGAATAAAGTGGTCTAGTGACCCACACTTGAAACAACCCCTCTCGTTTGCTCGGCATTCGCCTAAGTAACGTCTCCCACATTGTTGACACTCTTACCTATTTGGCCTAGTACTACCAGTACTAGTGACCGAAGTAGTCTGGGCTTTAGATGCCTTATTTTGTTGATTCTTATTTCTCCTCGAATGCCCCACCAAAGCATTCGATCGGGTACTAAATTCTTTTAATCTCTTAGATAAAGACGGATGTGCTTTCCCCATTTGTCTTTTTTTTAAATCTCACGACTCAATGGCCGCCTTCCTCCTCTCTTTCACCAACTTTTCTGCTTTACACGCTCTCTCAATGACCACCGTAAATTCTCTTAACTCCAGAATGCCCACAAACACTCAAATATTTTCATTGAGCCCATCCTCAAACCTTTTACACATGGTAGCTTCAGTGGATACGCATTCCCGCCCATACTTGCTGAGTTTCACGAACTCACGCTCATATTCCATCACAGTCTTATTACCCTGTTGCAACTCTAAAAATTCCTTCTTTTTCTTGTCCATGAACTTCTGGCTAATATACTTCTTTCTGAACTATTCTTGGAAAAATTCCCAAGTTACTCTTTCTCTCGGTACCACAGACACGAGAGTATTCCACCACTGATAAGTCGAGTCTTGGAGAAGTGACACGGCACACCTTACGCACTCTTCAGGCGTGCATGACAATTTATCGAAAACCCTCATGGTATTTTCTAGCCAAAACTCCGCTCTCTCCGGATCATCATCTACACTAGTCTGAAATTCCTCGGCCCCTTATTTTCGGATCTTGTCTACCGGAGGCTTCACTCTTCTTAACATGTTCGCACCTTGCGGAGCCACCGGGGCATATTAAAGAACCAGAAAAGGTGGGGGAGGTGGAGTGTTTGGGTTCGCATGAACAAACTCCGTATACCAAGCGTCCATCATTTGGAGGTAGGCTTCCCTAGGCCCTCCGCCTTGGCCCATACTCACGAGCTCACTCTCTACTGACGCGGTCCCTTCCGCGGGAGTCGGCGCATTACTTTCCACATCATCCACCGTGGTTCTATAAGGATACATTACTATATAAAAACACAATTTATAATTGTCAGGAAACATCACAATATCAATATATATTTATGGCATGTATAGCTAGACTCGTACTCTAGCTAGGTTAGTCCTAGAACCGACTAAACCATAGCTCTGATACCAATAAATGTAACACCCCTTGCCCGTATTCGACGCCAGGACAGGGTTCATAGTGTTACCAGACTTAAACTCAACCAATCACTCAAAATCTGGGCCGTAAAATTTCAATCAAATTTAACCTTTTCATTTCATAGGCATGCTGTCCCTTATATGGACTTACGAGGCCCAAAACATGCATTAGAGATGGTTCGGGATTAAACTGAGAACTTAAGAAAAACTTGGAAAGTTTCATGCTTTAAGGCTCCACACGCCCGTGTAGGTATAGAGCACACGACCGTGTGCTAGGGACACGCCTGTGTCCAGAACCCGTGTCTAAAAACCTAGACATTCTGCCAAAGTCACACGGCCAAGGCACACACCCGTGTTCTATAACCGTGTCCTTCACACGGCTGAGACACATGGCCGTGTCTCTTGCCTGTGTACTACTACCATCCATACTGACATTAAAACACGGCCAGGACACACGCCCGTGTGGCCTGCCCGTGTACTAAAGTGACTTTAAATTTTAAGTGCAGGGGACGCACGGCCATAACACACACCCATGGGAGTGAGCCGTGTGTCACACACAGCCTAGACACACGCCCGTGTGTCTTGCCCGTGTGAACAAAAGAAGGCAATTCTTCCAAGCCATTTTGTCACCCAATTACACAACCTTCACAAGATCATATCAATATACTAACTTCACCACAATAGACACCAATTCATCCATAGAAAGAATATTATATGCATTTACCAAGATGAATAATAGTCATTATTCTAGGCTTGATACAAAATGAAGGGCTTTTGACTTAAGCCAAAATACATAACAAATTTCTCATTAAATCAAACGTCCTAGTCTAGCCCTACACACGCCATACTCAAAAGAAGATTTATGCTATACCAAGTGCTTCAATTGATAGTGTGATCGATACCTCTGACTTCAAAGGATCCTTAAGCTAATTAAGCGGCACTGAAAGGAAAGGGAAAGGAAAGAGAATAAGCATAAAGCTTATTAAGTTGCATATAAATAAATATACAACAACAATTTCACCGTTAGTCATCATGTTCATAGCTCAAAGGTAAACATAAACTTGACTTACTCATCACCGTCTACTCGAGTTACATTTTCTAAATTAAGCTCATTACTCATGCATATCAGATAGGTACCTGTACCACTCACAACATTATTATACTTTCCTTACTAAATCACTTCCTTAACTTTTAAAGTTTAACCTTTCGGAATACCACCGAATGTTTTATTAGCCTTCAACATGGGGTAAGTTGCTGTTGCCATGTCCCAGACATGGTCTTATACTAGCTCTCGTGTATACGTGCTGATGCATGTCCTATACATGTCTTACACTAGCACAACTCTTAGTTGATGCATGTCCCAAACATGTCTTACACTGGTTATTATTGTCGAGGCCGATGCATGTCCCAGACATGTCTTACACTAGCAATCATTTCTATGCTGATGCCATGTCTCAGACATGGTTTTACACTGGCTCTCATAATGTGGCTGATGCATGTCTCGAACTTGTCTTACACTAGCCCTCTTCTCACTTCTGATGCCATGTCCCAAACATGGTCTTACACTGGCTATCATACTGTGGCCGATGCATGTTCCAGACATGTCTTACACTGGCACACAAGTCACCCCAAATGTCTTGGCACGACTATCCGGTTTATTTCCTAGGGTTTCAACAGGGTCTTTTTATTATCTCAATTAATTACTAAGCATTCCCAATTCACAATTTAGCAATTCATACTATATCAATTCAATGACAATGCGAATACATGTATTAACAATGTAGTTATATTATTTATATACAACTTACCTCAGATTACAGAACGTACTCGACTAGTCGGTTTAGTCAGTTTGCTTGGCTTTCCCCAGGTTTAGGTTCGGGTCTGGTAAAACTTGATCTATAATAGTAAAATACACTCATTTAGTCATTAAACCCAATTAGGCATTCCAAAATTTACATCTTAGGTAAAAGGACCATTTTGCCCCTAGACCTTGGCAAAATGACTATTTATCCCTTATGCTTAAAATCAATTTTTAAAGAATTTCTTCGTATCTCATCCCTAACCGAACCATTTTTACTCTTATAGCAACTTCAAATTCTCACTATTTCACACATTTATCAACTATTTTACAACTTATGTAAAATAGTCCCTTTAGGTGTTTTCCATGAAAACTCTTTCACTAAAGTTGTTCATTATACAACCCTAACTCATTTTCTTCCATAAAAGCTCAGTAAACATCACAAATCCTTTCATGGAAACACCCTAAAATTTAAATCATATTGCAAAATAGACCCCTCATTTGAAAGCTTATGCTTCAAGTGTCTCAAAATGCAAAAATCATCAACAAAGGACATGGAAATCACTTACTTGTAAAGGCTTTAAGTTGCTAAAAATTTTCAAGCTTCCATCGCCATTTTCTTGGAGGAGAATAGGTGGAGAAGAATTTGGGAAAAAAGATGATATCCTTTCCCTTTAATTTATTTTTATTCTAGTCAAATTTGGTTACCTAATTCCACCAACATTTAAAATTTTGACCACACTTGACTCCTATGGCCGTCCACCCTATTTTTAGGGGTCTAATTTCCCTTTAAAGACCCCCAAATCATAATCTCTAGCTATTTAACACATTTGGGTACTAAAATTTAACTTTTACCTTTAATGCGATTTAGTCCTTTTTCGTAATCGGGCTCACAAACATCAAAATTGACCTACCAAGTTTTTCATGTACCAATAAAACCATACCTTAACCCCTTAATATTAATAACAATAATTTTCCTAACTTCTAATTTGTGGTCCCGAGACCACTGTTCCGACTAGGCCCTAAATCGGGCTGTTACAAAGCACATCAACATAAATCACATTACATACAAACACAACATTCAATTAACATAATTACATGCCCAATTAATTTACACAAACTTACGTCAACACTTGTTCGCGTAAAAAGTCTACTAATCTGAAACCTTTTCTTTTTCTTTATCTGACCTCAAATTACTATTGTTCGGATCTATATAAGTGAATTTAAGCATCAATTTCACACATTTTATATTTAAATGGACTCAATTTACGTCCTAGGTAAAATTACCATTTTGCCCCCAACTTTTCTATAAATTTTAATTTTGTCCCTAAGCCCGAAAAATAAAACTTGTGCAAATTACTCTCTAATCCAAGCCTAACCAAAGCCCTATTACAAATTTTACAGCACATGTATTCATAAAATTTTAGAATTTTTCATCAAATTTTATAACTTTTCATTTTAGTCCCTAAATCATGTTTTCATCAAAAATCACTCTATAAAAGTTATTTATCTATGAATAATATTTCATTTTCTACCATAAATTTCTAATTTCTGGCATATACATCCATGACCCATTTTTCATACCATGATAACTTTTCAAATTAATCCCTCAAATAGAGAGATTAAGCTATCCCGGTTTCAAAAATACCAAAATTACTAAAAACAGGATAAGGAAACTTACCCAATTAGGCCTTCAAAGTTTCTTTTCTTTCACCTAGGGTTTCCATGTGTTTTTAGGTTGAAGATGATGAAAATAAGATTATATATTTTCTTTTCATCTTTTAATTAATTAAGTATTTTGCTATTTCTAATTTAATCCTTGCCCTTTTTCTATAATTCCATGGATGAGTCACAAAGAAAAATATACATACTTTTCTTAATGGTCTAATTATCATATAAGGACCTCTAGTTTTAAATTCCATAGCTATTTGATCCTTATAGCTACTAGAATTTAGCTTTTGCATTTTTTGCTATTTAGTCTTTCTTGTAATTAAGCACTTAATCGATAAAATTTTTGTGTCAAAATTTTCACACAACATGCTTATTATAATACAGACCATATAATAAAATAAAATAAAAACCTTATTTTTGAATCGAATTTGTGGTCTTGAAACCACTGTTCTAATTTCACTGAAAAATAGGCTGTTACAACTCTCCCCCTTAAGGATTTTCATCCTTGAAAATCTTACTAGTAAAAAGATTCAAGTATTGCTTCCTCATAGTATCCTCTGGCTTCCAGGTAGCCTCTTCAGTACTGTGTCATTGCCAAAGAACTTTTACTAAAGCTACCTTTTTATTTCTTAACTCTTTTGTTTCCCAAGCTAAGATTTTGATTGATCAGATCAGATCGATACCGCTGTAGCATAGACACATGAAAAACATTATGAATTCAATCAAGCTTTTGTGGTAAAGCTAACCGATACGCTACCGGTCCAATTCTTTCTATAATCTCATATGGTCCAATAAACCATGGACTCTGTTTTCCTTTGCGTCCAAACCAGAGAACTTTCTTCCAAGGCGATAGTTTCAAGAATACTTTGTCGTCGACTTGAAATTCTATTTCTTTTCGATTCAAATTAGCGTAGGACTTTTGACAATCAGAGGTTGCTTTCAAACTGTCCCAAATTACTTTCACTTTTTCATTGGCCTCTCGGACCAAGTCAATTCCATGTAACTTTTTCTCACTAAGTTCTGTCCAATACAATGGAGTTCTACATTTGCGACCATGCAAGGCTTTTTACGGTGCCATTTTGACACTAGACTAATAAATGTTATCATAAGCAAATTCAACTAAAGGCAAATACTTTTCCCAGTTACCTTCAAACTCAAGTATACAACACCGAAGCATATCTTCCAAGATCTGTATTATCCATTCAGATTGACCATCTGTCTGGGGATGAAATGCAGTACTAAAGTGTAACTGAGTACCCAAAGCTTCTTACAATTTTCTCCAGAATCGAGATGTAAACTGAGGATATCTATTTGAAATAATGGAGACGGGCACTCCATGCAATTTTACAATCTCAGAAACATATAATTCAACCAATCTATCCAAGGAATAATCCATACATTCCAGAATAAAGTGTGCAGACTTTTTCAACTGATCCACAATTACCCAAATGACATCTTTCTTCCTTGGAGACAGGGGTAATCCCGTTACAAAGTTTATAGTAATTCTTTCCCATTTCCATTCTAGTATCGCAACCGGCTGTAATAGTCTAGAAGGCAACTGATGTTCAGCTTTTACTTGCTGACATATCAAACACTTAGATACGAACTCAAAAATATCTCATTTCATTCCCGACCACCAGTACATCTTTTACAGATCATTATACATTTTATTACTACCAAGATGAATAGACATGTTACCATTGTGAGCTTCATTCAAAGTCTTCTGTACTAGTTCTGAACTTTTCAATACACATACTCTGCCTCTGAATAACAAACAACCATCAGTCCTAATCTGAAATTGTGAGTTAGAAGTCAATTTACTTTGTACCCGTTTTGCTTGAAACTTACTATCATTTTTCTGAGCTTCAGATATCTATTGCAAAAACAATGGTCTAGCTTTTAGCTCAGCTATGATTGAACCATCATCAGACAATGGCAATCGGGTGTTCATTGCTCGCAAAGTATACAGAGATTTTCTGCTCAAAGCATCTGCCAGTACATTGGCTTTTCCCGGGTTGTAGTCAATAACAAGATCATAATCTTTCAATAACTCAAGCCATCTACACTGTCTCAAATTCAAATCTTTCTGTGACATCACATATTTCAGACTTTTATGATCGGTGAATATGTGACATTTTTCACCAAATAGGTATTACCGCCAAAATTTCAATACAAACACTATGGCCGCCAATTCAAGATCGTGTGTTGGGTAGTTCTTTTCATGTGGCTTTAGTTGTTGTGAAGCATAGGCTACTACTTTACCATCTTGCATCAAAATATAGCCTAAACCATTCAATGACGCATCACTGTAAACTATAAATTCCTTACCCGATTCTGGCTGAACTAACACTGGTTCTTCTGTCAATGAAGCTTTTAATCATCAAAACTCTGCTGGCATTTGTCAATCCACTCAAACTTTACATCTTTCTGCAACAAACGGGTCATTGGAGAATCTATCATTCAAAAACTTTTTACAAAAATCCAATAATAACCAGCTAGTCCTAGAAAACTTTGGACCTCAGACACATTCTTTGGTGGCTTCCAATTAACAATGGCTGAATTTTATTTGGGTCTACTCTGACACCTTCAGCAGATACTATATGCCCAAGAAAACCAACTTCCAGTAGCCAAAATTCACATTTACTGAATTTGGCATGCAATTATTTCTCTCGCAGAGTTTGCAGCACTATTCTCAAATACTCAGCATGTTCATTTTTATCTCGAGAGTAAACCAAAATATCATCTCTAAATACCAATACAAACTTGTTTATATGCGGGCTGAAAATTCTATTCATCAAATCCATAAACACTGTAGCTGCATTTGTCAAGCCGAATGGCATCACAAGAAACTCATAGTGTCCATACCTGGCTCTAAAAGCTATCTTTGGCACATTCGATTCTTTTGCCCATAATTGATAATAACCAGAACGGAGATCAATCTTTGAAAATATAGTAGCACACTTTAACTGGTCAAGTAAATCATCAATACGAGGCAATGGATACTTGTTCTCTATTGTAACTTTGCTGAGCTGTCTGTAATCAACGCACAGCCTCAATGATCCATCATTCTGCTTTACAAATAGAACCAACGCACCCCAAGGTGAGAAATAGGTCGAACAAAACCTTTGTCAATCAATTCTTACAACTGTACTTTCAGCTCTTTCAATTCAGTAGGAGTCATTCTATAAGATGTTATGGATATAGGTGTTGTTCCTAGAATAGGATCTATAGAGAATTCCACTTCTCTATCCGATGGTAAACCAGGTAATTCCTCTGGGAATACATCAGAAAATTCACATACAACTGGCACTGATTGAATCTTTGACTCAGATACTTTAATATCCAAAACATACGCAAGATAAACATCATACCCCTTTCTAACATATTTCTGTATTGATATTGCTAAAATAACATTAGGACTCCATCTAGTTTATTAGATTCAACACGAAGCAATTCACGATCCTCACATTTCAATACAATATATTTCTGTTTACAATTTACCGTTGCATCATATGGAGTTAACTAATCCATTCCCAGAATCACATCAAATTCATCAAATGGCAATCATATTAAGTCAACTGAAAAGCGATAACCTTTTACCATCAATGGACAATTCTTACAAACTTTATCCACCATAACACAGTGGCCCATAGGGCTTGAAACTTTAACCATAAATTCAGTGAATTCAATAGGTAAATTTTTAACAATCACTAAGTTCGTGCATATGTATGAATGTATGGAACCAGGGTCAATCAAAGCAGTAATATCAATATCAAGTAGAGAAAGTGTACCAGTAATAACGTCTGGTGCAGAGGCATCTTCTCTAGCATGAATAGCATATGTCCTTGTAGCTGCTTGTGCCTCTGATCTAACTATTGTATCCTTGGTAGTACCTCAACTACTGCTAACATTACCAGGGATGGTGGGGTGGTCTGCCCCTTGAGACAGGATTACTCGACCTCGGAGCTGGTTCTATTTCTTTTTCAACTCTTTCGGGACAATCCCTGAGAAAATGGTCAAGTAAACCACATCTGAAACAAGCTCCACTTCTAGATCGACATTCCCCATGATGAAATTTGTTACAATGTTTACATTTCGGTTTGGGATTACCGACACTACCCACACTGGTCACAGATGGACATGAAGACCTCGAGTTAAAATATTGAGAGCCCCGCTCTCTTCCAGAATATCCCGTAGAGGTGGTCACACGATCATAATACTTCTTTAATTTTTTAGAATCAAATGATTGTGACTTACTCATAGTTCTTTTTCCAGAAACCCGAGCCTCTCTTTCGGCATGTTTCTTTTCTTTACTCAGTTCCTCAGCTTTGTGTGCTCGGTCGGCTAGCGTCGTAAATTCCCTTATTTCAAGAATTCCAATCAATAACTTGATA
The DNA here is from genome assembly GCA_025698475.1 of Gossypium anomalum. Lineage (NCBI taxonomy): Eukaryota > Viridiplantae > Streptophyta > Magnoliopsida > Malvales > Malvaceae > Gossypium > Gossypium anomalum. The sequence continues at coordinate 56,357,658 of CM046956.1, forward strand.
TCTTCATTTAGGCCCTCTTCAAAGCGTTTACACATTTCAGCCTCTGTTAAAACCCATCCTCTGGCACACTTACTCAGTCGAACAAATTCTCATTCATATTCAGATACGGTCATGTTTCCTTGTTTGAGTTCTAGAAATTCTTTCTTTTTCTGATCCATAAATCTTTGACTCACATACTTTTTCCTGAATTCAGCTTGGAAGAATTCCCATGTAACATTCTCTCTTGATACCACTGAAGTTATGGTATTCCACTAATGATAAGCTGTATCTTTCAGTAAGAATACTGCACATTTTAGACATTCGACAAGTGTGCAGGATAGTTCATCAAAAACCTGGAAAGTATTTTCTAGCCAAAACTCGGCCTTTTCCGGATCATCATCTGCGGTAGCTCTAAATTCTTCCACCCCATGCTTGTGGATTTTATTTATCGAAGGCTTACCAATTCTAACAAGTTTGGCACCCTGTGGTACCTTAGGAATCGGTTCGAGAGTAGGTGGGGGAGGTCGTTGTACAACAGGGTTTGTTCTCAAGTACTATGTAAACCATTCATTCATCATTTGAAAGAAGGATTGTTTTGCCTCCTCACTTCAGCCCTCAAACACGGGCCTTTCACTACCAGACGCAGACGCAACTCTTTGAACTGAAGCTGAAGCATTACTCTCAGCTTCCTCGGATTTAGCTCTAGCTTGGTTGGATGACATTACTATATGAAAAACACAACTTATATAATGGCATGTATAGCTAAAATCCTGTTTCTTACGTCAAATCTGAGAATCGGCTAAATCGTAGCTCTGATACCACTAAACGTAACACCCTTAACCCGTATCCTTTGTTAAAATAGGGTTTCAGAGCATTATTAAAATATTCAGAACATTTTTCAATTATCTTACGTAAATTACTATTCATTTACCAAGATCATTCATAACGTCCCTTGATCGGGCCCTCCAGGCCCAATACGAGCTTTAGAATCGAGTTGGGACTTAATCGTGACCTTTAAGAATTTTTTGTGACTTTTTAAAATTCTCCAAGGTGCACGGCTCACATGCCCGTGTGGTCCAAGGGACACGCCCGTGTTGGAGGCCGTGTTCGACCCCGTGTAACTCTCTGACTTGCACACACAGCCATGCCACACGCCTGTGTGCTAGGCCATGTGGTTAATTAATTCAATTCAAAAATAGGTGCAGGTTTCACATAGCCAAGACACACGTCCGTGTTCTCAGTTGTGTGGCACACAGAGATGAGACACACGCCCGTGTCTCTATCCATGTGCTCAATTCTGAGCATTTTGTTTCTCAAAATTAAGGTATAGGGACACACAGCCTAACCACATGCCCATGTTACCAGGCCGTGTGTCACACACGGTGTAGACACGTACCCGTGTGGACAAAATGAAGCCATTTCTAGCTTCATTTCTCACTCAAAATTTCACCCAAGACCTGCAGTTGAAACACACATCCGATACCAACCAATTCAAACATTCAAATTAGGCAACTTCTATTATTCACAAGGCATACCACTACAAGCATACATGATTACAACCTTACCTTAATTTAACTTAGGCATTCATAACATTGAGCACATATTCTTAACATAACACATGTGTATATATATATATATCATAATAACCTACTTAGTCATACCAAAATGAACCATTACTAGCCATTCCAATGGCTAGGTTACAAAATAACATTTCAAACCACTATTGGCCAAGTTGTCCTATACATGCCATTATACCAAAATGATTTCACTATATATACCCAAAATAGCTAGTCGATAGTGTGACGATGCTCCAGTGATCTACAACCCTCGCGAGCTTCCGAGCACTATAAAATAGGGGAAAATAAAATGGAGTAAGCATTACATGCTTAGTAAGTTCGTATAACGGAAACTAAACTTACCAATCTTGCTTATTAAATTTAGACATACAATGTTATGTTTCCATCCATTTGGCTAAATTGCCTAATCACATACATTCAATCAAACATGTTAGTTACCAAAATCTTCATATCAATCAAGTAACATAGATAAGCTCATGATGTAATACTCTTTCAAGACATTATCAATTCATCTCAAAGTTCTCATGCCATGTCAAGAGTTTTATGTCTGTTGAATCATTGGATTCTGATGAATGCTTAAGTAGTACATTAGAAGTGTACGATTCAATAATCCGTCAATTCCTTATTCAAGGGTACCCTTTAGGGCAGTTAACTAAGAAGCACTCTCTCGACCACTTATCGTATAACAGGATTACCAGTCTGGGCTAAATCCTTTATATAACATCTGCTCAGAGGAGCTTAATTAGGATTACCAGTCCAGGCTAAACCCTAATCATAACGTATGCTCGAAAGGTATTATATCGGGATTACCCATCCGGGCTAAATCCTTTCTATAACAAGGTCAATAGGATTAATCGTCTGAGCTAAATCTTGTCCGCAACAAATATAGGACCTTATTAGTTTTGGGAAAGCACATATAATCATCGAAATTCACATTCAATCTGGACTTAACCCTTTATCACCATTTCAAGCATGTATCAATTTTCCATCATAGCATACAAGTAAAGCACATCAACATAAATCACATTACATACAAACACAACATTTAATTAACATAATTACATGCCCAATTAAGTTACATGAACTTACCTCGACACTTGTTCGCGTAAAAAGTCTACTAATCTGAAACCTTTTCTTTTCCTCAATCTAACCTCGAATTAGTGTTGTCTGGATCTAACATCTTAGGAAAAATTACCATTTTGCCCCTAAAATTTCCATAAATTGTTGATTATTATTTGATTTAAAGAATCATCCCATCTCAATTGAAAACACAAATACCTTTTTAGGAAGAAATCAAGCTCTGCTTCTGTGTTGCTCTTGTATTGCTTTTTCTTTCTACGTTTTTTTTGTCTGATTTATCATAATCTTCTTCAACATCTTTTTCTTGGTTTGAGAGAACGAATTTTAAATTTTTTTATTTTTGTAGCCATCGTTAACCATTTTTCGTTAAGGCGTATTCTCAAAATACCTATATCTACAGCTGTGGCAATAGGCGCGTGATTTGATAATATGCCAATTTGTCCGCTATTAGTAGATAAAATGATTTCTTTCACTTCTGAATCCTAAACAATTCGATTAGGGGTGCATTCAATCTTTGTTTGTCCATTAGTTTAGTTTCTTTTCATTGCGGGATAGAGTAGTTTGGTAGCTCGCAAGGTACGAAATACATCAGATTGATTTTTTGATCAAAAGCACTATGTGAAATCTTTGATTTTTCCTCTTTCTCTTTCCCTATTCCATATATATAGCATTTGAATCAATAGAGAACCTTTTCCTCCTATATGAATCAATATTATTAAATTCCAATTCCTTACTGATACCCCCCAAGGAAAATCCCGAATTGGATCCCAAATTGACGGGTTAGTGTGAGCTTTTCCATGCAGTTATGCACTCTTCGAATAGGAATCCATTTTCTGAAAGATCCTGGCTTTCGTGCTTTGGTAAGTCTCTGAGATCCTTTTGACGACCTATGTTGTGTTGAAGGGATATCTATATGATCCGATTGATTATGTGAAACTGCATAAGAGCAACTAATCTGAAAGTATCTGAAAAGATAGTTCTTTTCTTTCTATTATATTAGTATTTTCTATTCTATTAGATTAGTATTCTATTAGTATTAGATTAGTATTAGTTAGATTAGTATTAGTTAGTGATCCCGGCTCAGTGAGTCCTTTTACAAATTTTATAGCACATGTATTCATAAATTTCAGAATTTTTCATCAAATTTTACAACTTTTCATTTTAGTCCCTAAATTATGTTTTCATCAAAAATCACTTTGGAAAAGCTGTTTATCTATCAATAATCTTTCATTTTCTACCATAAATTTATAATTTCCAGCAATACATCCATTACCCATTTTTCATACTTTGATAACTTTTCAAATTAATCCCTCAAATAGAGAGATTAAGCAAAATTACTAAAAACAGGACAAGGAAACTTACCCAATTAGGCCTTGAAAGTTTCTTTTGTCTCACCTAGGGTTTCCATATGTTTTTAGGTTGAAGATGATGAAAATAAGATGATATATTTTCTTTTCATCTTTTAATTAATTAAGTATTTTGTTATTTCCAGTTTAGTCCTTGCCCTTTTTCTATAATTCCATGGATGAGTCACCAAGAAAAAACTACATAATTTTCTTAATGGTCTAACTATCATATAAGGACCTCTATTTTTGAATTCCATAGCTATTTGATCCTTATAGCTACTAGAATTCCATTTTCGTATTTTATGCGATTTAGTCCTTCTCGTAATTAAGCACTTAATCAATAAATTTTTTGTGTCAAAATTTTCACACAACGTGCCTATTATAATATGGACCATATAATATGGGTGATGGGTGTTACATTTATTGGCATCAGAGTTACGGTTTACTCAATTCTAAGACTAAGATAGCGTATGTGAGAGTCTAGCTATACATGCCGTATATAACCTGCGATAGTGTGATAGCTCTTGACAATTTTAAATCGTGTTTTCATATAGTAAATGGATCCCAATTGAGCTGTATCTGATGATTTAGAAAGTAATGCGTTTGCCTCCATTCACAGGGTAGCGCAATTAGAGACGAGACCCGTATCAGGTAGTTAGGAGGAGAGGCCAAGGAAGCCTTCTTCCAGATGATGAATGAATGGCTTACTGAGTATAAACTAATCTGGCTGCTTAGCAACCTCCACCCCCACCTAATCTCCAACCGGTTCCCATAGCTCCTCAAGGTGTAGAACTTTTACGATTAAATAAGCCTCTAGTTGATAAAATTTGAAAATATGGGGCTGAAGAGTTTAGAGCTACTGTTGATGAGGATCCTGAGAGAGCTAAGTTTTAGCTTGAAAATACGATTTGGGTCTTTGATGAACTTTCTTCCAGACCAGCTGAATGTGTAAAATGTGTCGTATCACTTTTGAGGGACACTGCATGTCAATGGTGGAACACTTTGGTATCCGTAGTATCGAGAGACACTGCGTATCAGTGGTGGTACACTTTGGTATCCAAAGTACCGAAAGAACAAGTCACCTGGGAATTTTTCCAAACTGAATTCAGAAAGAAATACATTAGCTAAAGGTTTATCGACCAAAAACACAAAGAGTTTCTAGAGTTGAAACAGGGTCGTATGTCTATGACTGAATATGAGTGAAAGTTTATGAGACTCAGTAAGTATGCTCGAGAATATGTTTCAACTGAGGCGATTATGTGTAAGAGATTCAAAGATGGATTGAATGAAGACATCAGATTGTTAGTCGAGATTCTGGAGCTAAAAATAATTGGGATTCGAGATATCCCAATCGATATTTTATCAGATTGAATGAAGACGTGTTAGTTGACTGAGCTTGCAAAGTCAAGAAACTTAGTAAAGAAAAGAGAAAAGTTAATTTCGAGGCTAGAGTTTGAGAAAAATATCGACTAATAAACCCTATCAATCTTCATCAAAGAAATCATGAGATTCGTATAGTCACCCAAATACTTCAGTGGGATATGCTATTAGAGATCGTGGGAAGCAATATGAGAGTTCTAAAGCTCAGGCTACTTCGGCGTCAAGTGTTGGTAGTGTGAGAAACAATAAACCTGACTGTCAACATTGTGGACGACGACATTTTAGAGATTGCTAGATGAATTCTAAAGCTTGTTTCAAATGTGATTTGTTACATCACTTTATCCGAAATTGCCCTGATTTAGCTGAGAAAGATAAATTTTAGAATGCAAGATCGAGTAACGCAACTACTAGAGGGAGACCACCTAGAAATGTAGGTAATGTGACTAGTAGAAAAGGAACGACAAAGGACTCTACCGTCAGATCCAAGGCTAGAATACCTGCTAGAGCTTACGCTATTCGCGCTCACGAAGATGCGTCATCACTAGATGTTATCACTAGTACATTTTCTCTTATGACACTGATGTAATTACTTTGATAGATCTTGGGTCGACTTATTCATATATCTGTATGAATTTAGTGTCTAATAAGAGTTTGCCTATTGAGTCTACTGAGTTTGTGATTAAAGTATCGAACCCATTAGGCAAGTATGTCCTAGTTGATAAGGTTTGTAAGAACTATCTTTTGATGACTCGGGGTTACTATTTTTCGGCTAATTTGATGTTATTACCATTTGATGAATTTGATGTGATTATGGGTATGGATTGGTTGACGTTGCATGATGTTCTTGTGAATTGTAGACGAAAGATTATTGAATTGAAATGTTAGAATAGTGAAATCCTTCGAATTGAATTAGATGAGTCCTGTGGATTGCCTATTGTGATTTCATCAATGTCAGCTCAGAAATATGTGAGAAAGGGTTCTGATGCTTACCTTGCATATGTGTTGGATACAAAAGTGTCTGAATCAAAGATTGAATCAGTGCCAGTAGTTTGTGAATATCTGGATGTGTTTCCAGAAGAGTTACTTGGGTTGCCACCGATTAGAGAGGTTGAGTTTGCTATTGAATTAATGCCGCAAACATCACCGATATCGATAGCTCTGTACAAAATGGCTCCGACAAAACTGAAAGAATCAAAAGCTCAGTTGCAAGAGTTAATAGATAGAGGTTTTGCACAACCTAATTTTTTGCCCTGGGGTGCACCAGTGTTGTTCGTAAAGAAGAAAGAGGGATCAATGAGACTTTGTATTGATTATCGTCAGCTCAAGAAGGTTACGATTAAGAATAAGTATCCTTTGCTGAGAATTGATGACTTGTTCAATCAGTTGAAAAGTGCAACAGTGTTTTCAAAGATTGATTTGAGATTTGACTATTATCAGTTGCGAGTTAAAGATTCAGATGTGCTAAAAACTGCATTCAGAACAAGGTATGGGCATTATGAATTTCTTGTTATGCCTTTTGGATTAACTAATGCTCCTGTAGTTTATATGGATTTGATGAATCCAATCTTTAGACCGTATTTAGACAGATTTGTTATTGTATTCATTAACGACATTCTGATCTATTCACGAGATAAGTCTGAGCATGCTGAACATTTGAGAATTGTGCTACAAACATTGAGAGATAAGCAACTGTTCGCTAAATTCAGCAAATGTGAGTTTTGGCTCTGAGGGGTTGGATTTTTAGGGCATATTGTTTCAGTAGAAGGTATTCGAGTTGATCTGAGTAAGATCTCTATAGTTATTGACTGGAAACCACCAAGAAATGTGTCCGAAGTTAGAAGTTTTCTAGGATTTGCTGGCTATTATCGATATTCTGTAAGAGGATTCTCGATGATTGCTACCCTGATGACTAGATTGCTACAAAAAGGTGTGAAATTCGAATGATCAGGGAATTGTCAACAAAGTTTTGAATAGTTGAAATCATTGTTAACTAAAGCATCAGTTTTGGTTCAACCTGAGTTGAGTAAAGAGTTTGTGATTTTCAGCGATGCGTCATTGAACGGTTTGGGTTGTGTTTTGATGCAAGAGGGTAAAGTAATAGCTTATGATTTTAAACAGTTGAAGCCGCATGAAAAGAATTATCCGACGCACGATTTAAAGTTGGCAGCTATTGTATTTGCATTGAAAATATGGCGACATCATTTATACGGTGAAAAGTGCCACATCTTTACCGATCATAAGAGCTTGAAGTATATTATGACTCAGAAAGATTTGAATTTCTGACAACGAAGATGACTCAAGCTGTTGAAAGACTATGAATTGGTGATTGATTATCATCTGGGGAAAGTGAATGTAGTCGCGGATGCTTTGAGTAAAAAATCTTTATTTACTTTGTGAGCGATGAGTACTTAGCTAGCCTTGTCTGATGATGGTTCGATTCTAGTAGAGTTAAAAGCTAAACTGTTATTTCTTCAGCAAATTTGTGAAGCTTAAAAGTGTGATAATGAATTGCAAGCTAAAAGAGTACAATGTAAGTCGACTACTAATTTAGATTATCAGATTGGATCCAATGATTATTTAATGTTTTGAGGTAGAATTTGTGTACCAAATAATTTCGAGATCATTCAAAAAATTTTACATGAAGCACACGTGGTTGTTTATCTATACATCTGGGGAGTACAAAAATGTATAATGATTTGAAACAATTGTATTGGTGGTTAGGCATGAAATGAGACATTTTAGAATTTGTGTCGAGATGTTTGGTTTGTCAACAAGTTAAAGCTAAACATCAAGTGCCTTCAGGATTACTACAACCTGAGGTGATACCAGAGTGGAGATGGAAAAGAGTTACGATGGATTTTGTATCAGGTTTGCCACTGTCTCAGAGTAGCGAGCCTGTTATCATTCGAGGGCAGAGCACATCCTTTGCCTAAACACCCACCAAGAGAACCGCTCCCAAGATAAGAAGACAAATAATTGAGGAAACTGGCTCGTAGGATGACACCTTCATTGCATAGTTACATGTTTTCGCATTTTACTTTTATTTATTTGTGTGACATGTAAACTATTAAACCACACTATCTTTTGAACTTATTTTTTCTGTTTTTAGATTTCGTATTTTGGTTGTTTTGTGTTTTGTTTTGTAGTTTTTTTTTAATGTGTAGCGAGTTACCCTAAAAGAGTACACAACATTTGCAAGCTTCAACGAGGAGGTAGACCCCCAAGCTAGTTTGATGCTCCATTCTAGGGAAGTTAGATAATATCCTATCTTTTTCAGGAACACATTGAGGATTATGTATAGTTCAAGTGTTGGGGGGGGATGTATATAGTTTTATGTGTTTTACTTTTCTTCCATTTATGTTATTTTGTGTGTTCATTTTTAATTTTTCACTTTTTTCAAAAAAAATTCAAAATAACCAAAAATATTTTTTGTCTTTTTGTGTGTAATTGCATAGTGCTTGGACTACAATTAGATAATAAGTCATTAGTTGTAAATATTAAATAAGTACATAGAATTGTCAAACTTGTAAATTTCGAATGATACTAAATAATTTGTTATTCTTAATTGTGGACTAGTTAGTTAAATTAGTTAATATGTACAATATGGTGGAGGCAATAACCTAAATCAAAATGTATAAGATGTACCATAGGATGAATAAAGTATACAAATCCTTGTAGATTAATAATTTGAATTGTTAATTGTTCGTTTAAATAGATGTATACTTGAAAGAATTGGTGTACATGATTGATTTGGGAAAGACCTTAGGCATTCTTTGAAATAGCCTAAAGCCCAAAAGCTTACCTGTTGCTATATACCCCTAGTTCTCATATCTTTGAGCCTTGAGTACCCTTTTCATGTAAGCCTTATTATCAAAGCCTCGAGCCTAAATGAGTGTAGTACTCAATCCTTCTCGGTCCCATTCTTTAAAATGCAATACGTAATGGATGTCGAGCCATGTACATTGAAGGCTAGGTAAAAACATTATGGTGGCTTTGTGTGTGAAAAAAGTAGAAAATGAAGGGATTACATGAGTTAGTACATAAATAATAAAAAGTGAACGAAAGAGTGCAAAATAAAGAAGAAGAGAGCTAAATCAAAATTAAGCTTGAAAAAGAAAATCTTTCGGTTCACAATTACAAAATTTTGTATGTACATTTTGGAGAAATAAGTTAGGCGAGGGAAAAAGAAATAATGAGGTGAGCTCGTAAATTAATTGGGGGCGAATAGGGAACAATTTCATGTTCTTAATAATTTCTAGTGCATGAACCCGTTTTGAGTGCCTATCATTTCAATTCTGATCCGTCCTAAGCTTCAGAATGCTACAAGCCTAAAAGACCTTTGGGACCTAAATAAGTCACAAACACAATAATTTGTAAATAGGTTGCATTTGTTTGAACGAACATGACCAACTTTTTAAATATCTATGAGTGACCACGTAATTTATTTTGATGGATGACACTTGTACATATGTTAATTTCCATTGCCCCTACATCTATGGACATTTTAACTTAGTGAACTAATTATATTTGCATTTGGAATAAACTATTTAGCTAGATATCACTTTTAAGTTATGTGAGATAGTTTTTATACGAGTTCGATGTATTATCGCTATGTGACTTAATTGCCTAATGTAGTTCAAGAGTCGTCTTTTCTTTTGCATGTTTAGTGTGTTTGCTTGAGGAAAAGAAAGAGTTACGTGTGAAGAATTTGATTTGCCATAATTTGATATGGAAAATTAGGCTTTTTTAGTACACTTAAGGAGTTTATTCTCAACAAAGTAGTGTCTTTTCCGCTGTATTTTTTTTTTTGTAATCTTTATATTTTAAGCTAATAAGTGTAAATGCCTTACTTTTACTCATTTTGAGACCCAAATTGGCCAATAGTGCCATTGTGGACCCTAATTTATGGTTGAGTGATGTAGAGACGTGTTGGAGGTTGGAAATGATCGATATCGGCACCAAAGGAGAGGGTATTACGACATCCACATCTTAGAATCATGATACCTATAACAAAATTGAGATTAGAGACCACTCGTTAGTGGTATCGTTATATCCACCCTCCAAGAAGATCCCAAGTTAGAACTGTTCGAAGTACCACGATATCTTCTTTCTTGGTATCACGATATCGATATCGTGAGGGGACAAAGGGTAATCTTTGTCCACCCGAAGCTCCAATCATTAAAGTCCCATTCAAGGGTATTTTGGGCACCCAAATTGGGTCATGATAGCTGTTATATTAGCCAAAATTTGGCTAAGAGAGAGAAGTGGCCATATTACCCTAGTTTAGGCTTAGTTTTCCTTAGGTTTTCTTTCTCTTTTTCAAGGGTTTCTTAGTTTCATTTTCTTAGCTATAGATTTTACATTTCCCAACAACTTTTTTTTCTTGTTTTAGTTGTTCTTAGTGTTATTTAAGTTAGTTATCACTGTAGCTTAGGTTTATTTGCACTTTTAGTCTCTATATGTAACATCCCGATTTTGTGCCTAGTCGTGATTTCGAGACCATAAATCCGATGAGAAAAATTTTATTTTTATTATATTTTTGTGGTCTACAATTTCACGGGTTGATTTCGTGAAAATTGCATTTGAAAATTTTGACGTTTGGGCACTCAATTTAGTCAAAAGGACTAAATTGTAAAAAGTGCAAAAGTTGAGTTCTACATGCTAGAGGTGTCCAATTGTTATGAAATTTTAAATTGGAGGTCCTTATATGGTAATTAGACCATTGGTTAATTTGTTGGACAAAAATGGACATGATATAGGTGAAATAGAATATTTTTAAGTTAGGGGCATTTTGGTCATTTAGTGATTAAATGGACTAAAAGACAAATTAAAAGCCAAAATTTGTCCATCTTCTGCCCCATGGCCGTGTGAACCAAGGAGAAACCATGGCTAGGGTTTTCAAGCTTCCAAGCTCAATAATCAAGGAAAACGAGATTTGGGCTTAAAACAGGAAGGTACGAGATTATGGACTAAAATGGAATAATTAGTCGTGCTCGGATTTGAGATAAGTTCATATGATAATTATGGTAATAATGCAATGACATACTTGAATTGTAATTATATTATTGTCTTATAAATTGAATGATTTGTAATACGGATTTATATGACGAGATTTCAACAAGTAAGTTCGTGTGACTAAATAAGTACGTTATTGTTATTTCACTTGAAATCCACTTTTTTGTGATTTTATTGAATTATATGTTAGTGATATTGTGTATGGGAAAGTAATGAACCCCATAAAGCAATCGATAGCTAAATGTCGTTAACATGATACGTGATGATTGGATATATTGGAAGTTGATGGAATATGTTGTTTCTTTGAAATGAGTAAGTTTGTATGATAGTAATTCATCAACTTCATTATCATTTGCATAATACTAGATATTGTACAAAATGTGGATATATTCTTTTCTTGGAATTGACTTGTGATGATTCAATGAAAATGTGATGATAGCTTTGTATCTAGGAAATCCCGGGTGACTCTGAGGAATGCTTAGGATTTCGGGTATCATGACACCATATTAATGTGTGCCAGTGTAAGACCATGTCTGGGACATGGCATTGGCGATGATATGTGTGCTAGTATAAGACCATGTCTGGGACATGGCATCGGCACTGACATGAGACCTTGTATAAGACCAAATCTGGGATATGGCAACGATATGTGGATCCATGGAAGACCATGTATGGGACATGGCTTTGGTATTCTATTTGGTGCATGATAATTCCGAACATCCTTTAGCATGCCGAATGTTCCACGGGTAATGTAATGGATGATGTGATGAAAGCCCTAAGGAGGGCATGTTAAAGAAGGTATGATTACATGTTGTATTACGAGTTGGTACAGGTATGTACACTAAACTCACAAGTAATACCATGATATATGATGGTTCATGATAAAGAGGTATATGGATGACAAGAAAGTCAAGGGTTTTGAATGATGAATAAACTTATGTTTATGGTTATGTTTATGTTTATTATGTCATCATATGATAGTTATCAAGGTATTGCACTAAAACAGTTTTGGGCAGCTGCAGTAGTTCGATTTTGAAAATCCACCAAAAATTGTGGAAATCGAATTAGATACTGAATAAGATATTAAATTAAATCTTATTGAGTCTAGTTTCACACAGAGGAAACATTATAAGAAAAAGAATTTCAGATTATGAAATATTAAAATTCTTGTGAGACAGAGTAAGAATGAGTTCAAAATCCCCTATTCTGACTTGGGAAAATCACTAGAAATTTTAAAAAAATAGTTAAGGGTTATAATTCACTTGAATAAGTCCTTAATGAGTCTATGTTCATAAGAATCAGATGGGAACATTATCCGAATCCCGTACTAAGAGATAAATAAATATTAATGAAGAAATGTCAAATCTATCAAATAGCAAAATAGTGAACACTTTAAAGAATAAACTGTCCTTGTTGGCTAGACCAAAAATTCTGAAAATTTTATGGTAAGAAGATATATAAGTCTAGTTTTAGGGAAAATTAGCAGATCTTAATTTGGAGTTCTGTAGCTCCAAATATAAATAATTTGGTAACTATGACTTGAGAAGACAACATGACCAGTATATAAACATGAGTGTAATCATGGTTGTATTATCTTAAGAAGCATGTTAGCATGTTGTTTATTATTTTCATATGGGCTTACTAAGCGTAAAGCTTACTCCCTCTTTTTCGTTTCTTTATTGCCGACAGGTTAGCTCGGGGTTGGAGATCGTCGGAGGTAGCGTCACACTATCAAGTCATCATCTTAAGGGAGCTGACATATATATATGTTAAGCATTCTCAAGTGAATGGCATGTATAGAGACTTAGTTTTTCTAATGGATGTTGTTATGAATAGCCAAATGTATTGGCTTGTAATGATTTATTGTATATAGCCATGAGAGGTGGCTTATAATGATTGTGGCTTGCAAGCCAAATTATCCATGCGGTGTGTTAATGCTTTGTGATGTGATTATGTTTGTCTGCTATGAATGGGTAATTTATGGCACGTGTACATGATGAATGCTTTAGGACCATTCAGTGTGGTATGGCTATGGAATAAATGCGTAAATTGGTATTAAGTTGTTAATGATTGAACATGGACATTTGAAGAATAAGAAGAGATTAATTATTGGGTAATATGTTATGGTTGGTTGTTAAAAACGTGCCTTAGTGAGGCTTGCTAAATCATTAATTGATGCTATAATATGTGTCTTTAAAGTGGTTAAGTTTGTGAAAGATTAAGGGAACAAAAAGGCTTAGAAAATAGCCTGAGTGCTGGCCACACGGGTTGAGACACGGCTGTGTGTCTCAGCCGTGTGGGGGACACGGTCATGTACCCAGGGCATGTGTAGTGTAACACCCCTCGCTCGTATCCCTCACCGGAACAGGGTTCGAGGTGTTTCCTGACTTAAAGCAAGTCAATCACACAAAAACCGTACCGAAAAATTTCAGTCAATTTAAAACTTTTCTTTTCACATGCAATCTGTCCCATATATAGGCTTACGAGGCCCAAGACATCACTAGCCAACATAGGACAATTCACATGGCCAAAACACTTTACCAATACAAGCCAACACCTTTGGCTAAATTATAATATCACATACTTAACATTAAAACCCTATACATGCCATAGACTCGAAATACTAGGATTTACTTACACCAATAGCGTGAGCTGGATAGTGTGATAATATCTCCGGCGAACTCCAACCCGAGCAGGTAACTGGAGTCAACAATCTATAAAACAGAGGAATGTAACAATGGAGTAAGCATTCATAAGCTTAGTAAGTTTTAAGCAATGCAAACAAATAAACGCAATTATATTTCGATTATTCAATTTCTCAAGCGGCCATATTCTAGGTATGTTGCCATCTGGCTGAATATACACATGCACATAATGCACATTCAGTATTCTTATAACACTTAATCTGAATTCATATAACATAAATAAATCAAATACCTTCACACACTTTCACAACTTGACCAGATGTATCATGATCATAGATATAGTTATAACATTTGTTCACATATGTATCACATTACATACTTATGATTCACTTCAAATCAAACTCACATATGAATACATAATGCATACCTGGCCCACTTAACGTATTGAGTATATTCATTTGTCAATCTAACATGAGGTACCTTAGTCTTAGACTTTTCTCAAATCACCGGCATTTCACTTGCTAGGCTTGAGGCCCGATATTATTTCACCGGCATTATAGCCTGCTAGGCTCGAAAGCCCGAATAGTATCTCACTGGTATTATAGCCTGCTAGGCTCAAAGGCCCGAATAGTATCTCACCGGCATTATAGCCTGCTAGGCTCAAAGGCCCGAATAATATCTCACCGGTATTATAGCCTGCTAGGCTCAAAGGCCCGAATAGTATCTCACCGGTAGTATAGCCTGCTAGGCTCAAAGGCTTGAATAATATCTCACCGGCATTATAGCCTGCTAGGGTCAAAGGCCCGAATAATATTACACTGGCATTATAGCCTGCTAGGCTCAAAGGCCCGAATAGTCAAATCAACAAGTTCCATATAACATATTCATATCAATTAAGTACTAACATCATTTGAGTGTATATAATTATACATCTCAACACTTTTCTTTCATCTCATTTTCACACTTAGCATTTGATAGCTAATGCCTTACATTTCACTCACCTTCTTACCTCTTGCTTGAGTGATTCAAGACTTTCCTTAAATTATTCATACTTTAACATCCGCACACTTAGTGCTGTAAGGGTTAGTTGAAGCTAAAATGATTCCACACACTTAGTGTCATTTCCGTTAGCCAAAGCTAAAATGATTCCGCACACTTAGTGCCATTTCCGTTAGCCAAAGCTAAAATGATTCCGCACACTTTGTGTCAAGCATGGTCGAATATAATTATGCTCAAATCAAAATCAAATATCTATACAATTTATGCATTACCATCGCATTAAAACATAGCTTTAACATCATTTATCACATACGAACTTACCTCAAATGTTTTCGAACAATTACAACGGCTATTCGATTACTTTCTCTTTTCCCTTATCCGAATTTGCCCCTCTATGCTCTTGAGCTTAAATTCAACAATTTTAAACTAGTCATTATTCGAATATTCAAGCATCACTTTCAAAATATAATATATATATTCAACTTTCACAAATACAGATCATAGTAAGCTTATAAGAAATCAATAAGCAACTCATTAACAAATTTTTGTCAATGTTTACCACATAATCATAATTTCACTGTAAGCTGTCTTCCTGAACAACAGTCACTAAATCATTTATAACTTGAGCTACGAAACTCCAAATAAATTGACGTTAATTTTCCCTGAAAATAGACTCATATATCTTCTATCTTTAAAATTTTCAGAATTTTTGTTTGGCCAATCAATACCAGATGTTTCTTAAAGTTTTCCCTATTTCACTGTTTGACTAATCTGACCACTCTTCACCACAAATCATATTTCTCATTGTACAGAATTCAAAATATGTTCTCGTTTATTTAATTTAAAACTAGACTCATTATGGAGTCTAACCATATAAATTTTATCTTATGACCATTTTTTTACAATTTATAATGATTTTATAAAAACAGAATAGGGGATCTAGAAGTCATTTTGACCCTATCCCACATCACTTCAAATATCTCATTATCAGCAATTCTTTTGCTTACACGGTTTCTTTTATAAGAAACTAGATTCATTAAGCTTCAATTACATAATTTATTCAACTTCTAACTCATCTCCCACAATTTATGGTGATTTTCCACAATCATGTTACTGCTGCTGTCCCAAGCAGATTTATTACCAATTCACTCTTTCACACATACCTTGCATGCATGTTATTTAAACATGCATATCACAAATCAATCATCACATACCTATAATTTCACTTAAGCATAAACTTCATTTCATCATTTTAAAGCACAAACATTACTCAATATTATCCAAATTCACATTCGGCCATAATACACACAACATGTTAACCAATTTTCCCACTTAGCATCTAATGCACATGCATGCTCACAAATAAACATCATTGAGTTCTCACTAAAGACATTTCATTTCTATACACATAAATCATGCATCATAATTTAAATATTTACATAATTTCATATATCTAGTACTCACCTATATTTTGTATTAAAATTTGATATCAATGTCACCGATTTTCATTTAATTTACCATACAAGATCATGGAACATGATAGCTCAATTTTAAGTACATGAGTTCTTGTCCGGTTTGAAACGGTACAACGACTCTAGTGTATAGACGATTTGAATATCAGACACATTTAACCTACCTAAACAAAACATTCTAGCGTGCATTTGAACATGTTGAATTCTGGCATGCATTCGGACACTTAAAAATTCAGCATACATTCGAACATTAAAATTTCACTAGCTGACAGCAAATAATTTTCAGACAATTTAGTTCCCTACATCCTTTCAACAAATGCTTCTTTCCTTAGCTTCAAAAAATAATAATGGGACATTACTAAAACTGAAATTTGAAAATGTAAATCCCAAATTAAACTGTTTTAAGCTCCAAAAGTTAATAACTCTTCAAACATAAACCGAACAATAATGCATGTTAATTTCAACCATCTTTATATTTTGCTTATTACCACAAAACAGGACATTTATCAACCAACATTTTACCTTAATTAGAGCAGCAGCAGATCAATTACACCAGGATTTATTGCACGATAAAATATAGCAATTACATGCTTTGAAACTATCGACATTCAACGGCAGTTTCAACACCAACTTATACATTTATTTATCAACTCTTCTTCACTTCTAACATCAGTATTTTGGTAACAACTAACATGTATTTTAACTATTAACTTTTCTTAATAGTACTTGAATCTGCGTTTTACCTGCATGTATTAAACACATTATAAACATGGAAATTTTTCAAAGTTTCATTGCAAGGACTTACTGAATAAAGCAATTGAACCTACTCTTGAAAGCGTTTCGTTCCCCTCTTGCTGCCACCTTCAATGAATTCTTAGGAACCAGCTCCTAAATGAGCTCAAAAATTAAACATGTAGCAGCCCTCTTCTTCCTCTCCATTCGAGCAAATTTTAAATGGGCGAACTCAACAAATTATTTATTTATTTTCCTTTACTATTTTTCTTACCGTGAAAACACTCTCCCCCTAGTGGCCGAATACTCAAGGGTTTCCTCCCCTATTTGCTCTCTCAATTTTGGCTATGAAGAACAAAAAGATGGAAAAACTTTGTCCCTTCCATCTTTTTGTTATTTTATTACCCAACATTTCATGACACAAAATGACATATATTATTTGTGCCATACTCATGCCATAACTTATCAATAAAAAAAAATGCCCATAATGCTTATCATACCCATCATGGCCGGCCACTATACCTTAAGGTGGGAAATTTGACATGCAAACCCACCTATTTCATACTATAAGTTATTTAGCCACTACAAATTAGCCTATAGCATTTTTAGAAATTTTCAAATAAGTCCTATTTCATAATTTTACTCACAAATGACAAAATCAAAGCATGAAATTTTCACACATGCACTTTCACATGTAATAATAACAGAATATAACATTTAATTATTTTCATGACTTGATTTTGTGGTGCCAAAACCACTTCCCAACTAGGGTCAAATTAGGACTGTCACATGTAGCATTTTCATGAGAATTTAATTCGTCACATGGTCTAGCACACAGGAGTGTGGCTTGGCCGTGTGGTCCGATTTGCTTGCTGACGTCATAGTCAGAGAGTTACACAGCCTAAGGACACAGGTGTGTCTAGGGCACACAGACGTGTGACCGGGTTTGATGGAAAATTTTTCCAAGTTTTCCCAAAACTTTTAAAGTTTTCAGTTTAGTCCCTAATTACTTTCAAAGTACGTTTAGGGCCTCGTAGGCCCGCTCAAAGGACATCATGAATATGTATGAATGTTTTTACAGAGAATGAAATTTTATAGCTCGGATTTGCATGCTTGTTTACTATTATGTCCAGTAATGCCTCATACCGTGTTTCAGCCTAAGATACGGGTAAAGGCTGTTACATTTAGTGGTATCAGAGCTATGGTTTAGTCAGTTCTTGGACGACCTAGCATATGTGTGAGAGTCTAGCTATACATGCCACCAATCTGAGATAGTGTGATGTCTCCTAACGTGAATGAGAACCATCTCGTTTACATAGAGGTACTCTCCAACTGAGCTACGTCGACTATGTTAAAAGTGATGCTAAGGTATTTGAGTAAATTATAGTTATGATGAGCCTAAACTTAGAAAAGTATGGATGCAAGTTCATGATATGTATACGATAACATGCGAGATGAGAGTTTATGTTGGAATAGATACTCATGCTTGTTTGATGCTCATATGATGTTGTACTATTGACTTACTTGATCAAGTGAATGTGATACATAGAAATTTATGAAGGTATAAATGAAGGGTTCATATTGGCATAATACAGATAAAATGTCATTGTCCCGAATGGGCGTTGAATTTCGATGGATTACAATAAGTTAGTGAAAAAGGGTAAAATGATGTAAAATGGGATTTAGCCTGGACAGGTAATCTCGACGTGAATTCTCTTGAGCTGATGTGATGGGATAGATTTAGCCCAAACGGGTAATCTATTGATTTCAGGATAGAAAGGATTTAGCCCGAGTGAGTAATTCCTCTTGACTAGATTTAGTTTGAACTGGCCATCCAGATTAACTCTAAAGGAAATGCTCTATTGTATTGAGGATTTAGCCTGGACTGGTAATCCTAATTGACTGGATTTAGCCTGGACTGGTAATCCAGATTTAAACTCTAGAGGGAATTATTTGTCATACGAAGGATTTAGCCTAGACTGGTAATCCAGATTTAAACTCTAGAGGGAATTAAGATTTAGCCTGGATTGGTAATCCGACAAAGCCCTTAGAGTACATGGTACAGCTAGAATTTAGCCTAGACTCTATGTGACTCAAGAGATTGTACCCGAAAGGTAGTACTGGACATGAATTGACAGACGATTAACGTATAGACACTGAGTATACTATATAGGAATCCATCGAAATTGCAATATTCCAACGAGAGGCATCCTTGAAATCTAGAAAAAGTGAAATGAGAAAAAAGGATTATGATATAATGAGCTTACATATTTTTAATTGATAATTCCAAGATGTATAAGATTGAATTGCATGAATGACTGCATGTGATAGGTAACTTATTGAAAGTATTAATGGAATGAATGTCCATGAATGCTTGTTTGGGTAATTATAATGAGTAAACTCGTATAGCTTAAGTAAATGTGCTAAATTGACTGAATTGAATCATATGGTTGTGATGGTATGTATATGATGATATGCAAAAGAAAGGTTTAGAATGTGATATACTTATCCATGTTTGTTTGGCCCTCCTATGAAATCATGTACATGACATGCTTGATCGAATGATATGATAGTAATAATATGATTATAAGGAATGAAAGTTGTATGCATGTACATGTGTATTGGAGACGAATTAGGAATCTTACGACCCCACTTCCCTTACCAGAGTGGTGTTTTGTAAAGGATTTTATGAGATCTGTGGAATAAACTCACGAGTATGAGACTAAAGATTCCAGTGGTAGAATGTTTATAAATGTGATTAGAAAATTAAGATGGGTTAAAAAGTAAAGACAGAATTAGGAAAGGTATTAGATTGATTTAAAGATTATTCAGTTTACGAATATCGTAATGAGAAAAGAAATTAACTTTGGTGAACTGACTGATTCAGACATGATGTTGAAAGAATGTGGTAACTAAATTTTCTTCTGAACTTATTTTCTTTAGTGAAAGGAAAAATGCAAGATTAGTGATGACAAAAATAGTTAAGAGAAGAATATTTGAAGGGTAAGACATTGAGTGTAACAGTTATGGCTGAACAAGTTTTGACAGTCTCTCTTGAGATATTCTATATGTGTGATTGTTTTTGACATTATTCCTATGGCCATTACTCCTCTGATAAAATCCTTGTTCTTCGGGTATGTTTTCTAATTATGATGAATAGACGAAAGTATTGATAGTCCGACTGGTATATATAGTATGTATCGCTCTGTTCCCTTCTGGCATTCTATTACGTTTCATTTATTGAGGTATCCTTGTTATCTTGAACTAATACAATTGAAATGGACTCTGATTAGTATAATAAGTGAGTTTTGAATAATTTCATGCAAAACCGTTCTATCGATTGGAAAGGGACTTTTTGAAATGTCATTTATTGATGGTTAAGACCGACTTAGTTGTTCAATCGATATTGGTTATTGTTTGAAAGATTAAATGAGGTATTCATGTCTGAGAATAAGAATTTATTTCTTTCTGGGTAAAAGGCAAGTAGTCCGAATGAAAAGTGTATATATATATCTTAGAAGACTTCGACACGATTTAAAGCTGCCTCGAATGATAAAGTTTTCGTCTTGTGAAAGTTGAATATCAAGTGTTATTAGAAATATTTTCGTCGATGTCAACACTAAAATGAAAATGAGAAAGAGTTACTATGGATTTCATGTTTGGTTTATTACTGATTCTAAAAGAGAAAAATGTTACATGGTTTATTGTTAAATGTTTGACAAGATATGTAAATCATGCTGGTATGTACTAAATTTTCGCTCATCAGGTTCAAGGAATTTCGTGTCTTTATAATTGTTGGATATCTTGAAATATTAGTCTCCAATAATCGAATTGAGATCCAGGTTTCATATAATTATTTCTTGGGAAAGCTAGAAGAGGCTTTGAAACTTAAAGGTAACCGAGAGTTGAATTAGTAAGAAATCGGGCTGTATGGAATTATAGAAAGTAGAAGGCCGAGATGAACTAGCTAGTTTTAATGTTCGAAGTTGAAAAAGGATTCAAGTATGTGAGTATATGTGAAATGATGGTATAAATCTGACCTTTGACTTTATAAACTCTTTGATAGAGGTTAAAATTTTGGTCTATGTGAGGTATGGAAGCGAACTGCTTATGATACTAGTGTGAGAAAATAAAGAGATAAGTATTAAAGGCACAGTTGAGTTAAATTTCTTTAGCAATGATTGTGAAATAGAGGAGTATATGTGGAAACCAAAACCACTTTTCTGGTAAGATTTTCGGGGACGAAAATCCCTAAAGGGGGGAGAAATATTTTGAGCCTAGTCGGGACAGTGGTTCCGGGACCACAAATCTGATAAGGAAAATTTTATTTTTATCATATTTTTATGGTCTACAATTTCACAAGATGATTTTGTGAAAATTTCATTTGAAAATTTTGATGTTTGGGCACTCAATTTAGTCAAAAGGACTAAATTGTAAAAAGTGCAAAAGTTAAGTTCTACATGCTAGAGGTGTCCAATTGTTATGAAATTTTAAATTGGAGGTCCTTATATGGTAATTATATCATTGGTTAATTTTTTGGACAAAAATGGACATGAAATGGGTGAAATAGAATATTTTTAAGTTAGGGGCATTTTGGTCATTTAGTGATTAAATGGACTAAAAGACAAATTAAAAGCCAAAATTTGTCCATATTCTACCCCATGGCCGTGTGAACCAAGGAGAACACCATGGCTAGGGTTTTCAAGCTTCCAAGCTCAATAATCAAGGAAAACGAGATTCAGGCTTAAAACGGGAATGTACGAGATTATGGACTAAAATGGAATAATTAGTCGTGCTCAGATTCTAGGTAAGTTCATATGATAATAATGGTAATAATGCAATGACATACTTGAATTGTAATTATATTATTGTCTTATAAATTGAATGATTTGCAATACGGATGTATATGACGAGATTTTCACAAGTAAGTTCGTGTAACTAAATAAGTATGTTATTATTATTATTATTATTATTATACTTGAAATCCACTTTGTTGTGATTTTATTGAATTATATGTTAGTGATATTGTGTATGGGAAAGTAATGAACCCCATGAAGTAATCGATATGGTCAATGTCATTAACATGATACGTGATGATTGGGTATATTGGAAGTTGATGGAATATTTTGTTTCTTTGAAACGAGTAAGTTTGTATGAAAGTAATTCATCAACTTCATTATCATGTGCATAATACTTGATATTGTAGGAAATGTGGATATATGCTTTTATTGGAATTGACTTGTGATGATTCAATGAAAATGTGATGATAGCTTTGTATCTCGAAAATCCCGGGTAACTCTGAGGAATGCTTAGGATTTTAGGTATCATGACACCATATTAATGTGTGTCAGTGTAAGACCATGTCTAGGACATGGCATCGGCGATGATATGCGTGCTAGTATAAGACCATGTCTGGGACATGGCATCGGCATTGACATGAGACCTTGTATAAGACCATATCCGGGATATGGCAACGATATGTAGATCCATGTAAGACCATGTATGGGACATGGCTTTGGTATTCTATTTGGTGCATGATAGTTTCGAACGTCCTTTAGCATCCTAAGTGTTCCACTGGTAATGTAGTGGATGATGTGATGAAAGCCCTAAGGAGGGCATGTTAAAGAAGGTATGATTACATGCTGCATTTCGAGTTGGTACAGGTATGTACACTAAACTCACGAGTAATACCATGATATATGATGGTTCATGATGAAGAGGTATATGGATGAATAGTAAGTCAAGGGTTTTGAATGATGAATAAACTTATGTTTATGGTTATGTTTATGTTTATTATGTCATCATATGATAGTTATCATGGTATTGCACTAAAATAGTTTTGGGCAGCTACAGTAGTCTGATTTTGAAAATCCACCAAAAACTGTGGAAATTGAATTAGAGACTGAATAAGATATGAAATTAAATCTTATTGAGTCTAGTTTCACATAAAGGAAATGGTATAAGAAAAAATTTTCATATAATGAGATATTAGATTCTTGTGAGACAGAGTCAGAATGAGTTCAAAATCCCCTATTCTGATTTGGAAAAATCACTAGAAATTTTAAAAAAATAATTATGGGTTAGAGTTCATTTGAATAAGTCCTTAATGAGTTTATTTTCATGAGAATCAGACAGGAACATTATTCGAATCTCGTACTAAGAGATAAATAAATATTAGTGAAGAAAGGTCGAAGCTGTTAAACAACAAAATAGGGAAAACTTTAAAGAATAAATTGTACTTGTTGGCTAGACCAAAAATTCTAAAAATTTTATGGTAAGAAGATATGTGAGTCTAGTTTCAGATAAAATTAACAGATCTTAATTTAAAGTTTCGTAGCTCCAGATATAAATAATTCAGTAACTATGACTTGAGAAGACAGCATAACCAGGATATAAACTTAAGTGCAATTATGGTTGTATTATCTTAAGAAGCATGTTAGCATGTTGCTTATTATTTTCATATGGACTTACTAAGCATAAAGCTTACTCCCTCCTTTTCATTTCTTTAGTGTTGACAGGTTAGCTCGGGGTTACAGATCGTCGGAGGCAGCGTCACACTATCAAGTCATCATCTTGGGGGAGCTGACATTTATATATGTTAAGCATTCTCAAGTGAGTGGCATGTATAGAGACTTAGTTTTTCTGATGGATGTTGTTATGAATAGCCAAATGTATTGGCTTGTAATGATTTATTATATATAGCCATGAAAGGTGGCTTATAATGATTGTGGCTTGCAAGCCAAATTATCCATGTGGTGTGCTAATGCTTTGTGATGTGATTATGTTTGTCTGCTATGAATGGGTAATGTATGACATGTGTACATGATGAATGTCTTAGGAGCATTTGGTGTGGTCATGGCTATGGAATAAACGTGTAAATTGGTATTAAGTTGTTAATGATTGAACATGGACATTTGAAGAATAAGTAGAGATTAATTATTGGATAGTATGTTATGGTTGGTTGTGAAAAACGTGCCTTAGTGAGGCATGCTAAATCATTAATTGATGCTATAATATGTTTCTTTAAAGTGGTTAAGTTTTTGAAAGATTAAGGCAACAAAAAGGCTTGGAAAATAGCCTAAGTGTTGGCCACATGGGTTGAGACACGACCGTGTGTCTCAGCCGTGTGGGGGACACAGCCTGGGGACACGATCATGTAACCAGGGCGTGTGTAGCATTTTCATGAGAATTTAATTCGTCACACGGCCTAGCACACGGGCGTGTGGCTTGGCCGTGTGGTCCAATTTGCTTGCTGACATCATAGTCAGAGAGTTACACGACCTAAGGACCCAGTGTGTCCAGGGCATACGGCCATGTTCCTGTGTCCACACGGGCGTGTGACCGGGTTTCATGGAAAAATTTTCCAAGTTTTCCCAAAACTTCTAAAGTGTCCGGTGTAGTCCGTAATTACTTTCAAAGTACGTTTAGGGCCTCGTAGGCCCGTTTAAGGGACATCATGAATATGTATGAATGTTTTTACAGAGAATGAAATTTTATGGCTCGGATTTGCATGTTTGTTTACGATTATGTCCGGTAATGCCTCATACCCTGTTTTGGCCTCGGATACGGGTAAGGGGTGTTACACTATACCTTATTTGTAAGAGATATTTAGATTTAGTTTAATGCATTTAAGACTTATTAGTTTGCACTTGTTAAAGTGTGTTCTTTTTATGTTTATTGCTTTAGATTTTCCTATTGAATGATTCTCTTTACATGTCTTTTATGTTTTCTTACATAAAAATCTCAAATTTTATATTTTTCTTAAGCTTTGCTTTAAGGGCTTCTTTACTTTTCATTTTCATGGTTGTTAGTTTTATTTCTAGCATTAGTAGCTAAACCTTCAAGGGGATTGGCTGATGGAGATGTGTTGAGCTGATTTTTGGATGAAGAACCAAATTGTAATAAATTTAACTAATTTGAATGAACTTAAAAATTTAGGATTGATGACCTTAAGGGAATATTTAGGCAAGTGAGACCAAAAAGAGATATTGTTGGGCACCAATTCATTAGTTCCAGGTTAACCAGTGAAACTAAGAAATAATCCAGATTAATTTGTCTAAGGCATTAAAGATAATAAAACATTCACCCAAATAACTCCAACTGAGAAAATATTTAGTTCATGGGTAGAAAAGTAAACATCAAAATAGAATCATTCATCAACATTTCTTAATTAATTTTAAATCACAGAAAAATCAATCTAGAAAAATAAATGCAAAACTGCAGGAAGTTAATTCTACACTCTAGCTTCTCTTTTATCTTCCAATTGTATTTGACTCTAGGATAGATTTCTCTTCCTCTTCCTCACGTCTATATTCTACTCTCTTTTAAGTTGTTGCCCTTTCTTTTCTCTGGAATTCTCCAATGGAGTTCTTCTTTGTGCCGAGACAGAGAATTGATGTCACCAGTTTCTTTATCACACTAATTCTCCTCTCTTTTTTTTATTCTTCTCTCTCCTTCTTTTATCAGGTAGATCCATCCCACCTCAGCACACAATTTTCATATCTCTTTTTAGGTTGGTTTTTCTGGTACACATCCAGTTGGCTAAGAGTGACTGGATAGAGTGCTGAGTCATCTTCCCGGAATTGCCACTTTAATTCTATTGGAAATTAATCTTACCAATTACCATGGTAATGTTTCACTTCCCTTATTTTCATTCTGTATCCTCTTCATCCCCTTTTTCTACCTGCACTTATGTTCACATATAACCACACCTTTCCTCTCCAAGTGATAAAAGTAACAAATAATGTTCAATGTAGCACAATCCAATCTTTGTTATGCAATATTCTAAAATTATCCTAGAAATGCAGATGTATTTACTTAATTTCAAACAATTAATTCTATCTAGAGGCCTAAAATATAATTCTTTTCAAGAGTTATCACCAATTTAGGATTTGAGATTGTCTATATCACTGTTACATTTGATTCATGCTTAATTTAAATACATGCTGCAAGCTCTAGACATAGTTGAATGTATGTTGTGTTCTTAAGTGTTTTTAATTCTGAAAGATTAAGAATATTATATCTTGAATCATTTGATGCAAGCGAACACTCGATAGAATATTCATAGCACTCTAGACATAGATGTTGCAAGTTGTATAGAGAGGATGTTCATTCTAGTTATCAATCCCAAGTTCTGTAGACATACATGGACTTATATTTTTAGCTTAAGATCTAGCTATCAAAAGAGGTAGGTCACAATAGCGAGTCTCTGGGCAGTAGGTTAGACAATATTTTGCCATGGCATTATCTTGATATGAACATTTCTCTTGATAAATTCAAACCCTATTCATTCAACAACATAAATACTCTTGATATTCTCTTTGAATTGCCACATCATTTTATTTTCCATATCAATTCTTTGTTCTTTATCATTTGATTTCAATAATTTATTATTCTAGTTTCTTATTCACTCTGAGATTATTTCCTAATATTTTGGTATAATTAATAGTATTATAATAACATTCTCAATTTCTTACCAATTTTCAATCCTTGTAGAGACGATACCTACTTATCACTTTATTACTTGAATGACATGTACACTTGCACAATTGCATTTGTTATTTTACATGCAACAAGTTTTTGGAGCCATTGCTGAGGATCGACAGCATTGGTGAAAAGTTGATTTGTTATTATTCTTGTTATTTTTGTTAGAGAAGTTAATTAATATTTTATTTGATTTTTCAAGTTTGTATTAGTGCATGAAAAGAAGTATTCAAGATGATATGTAATATTATTTTGATCATAAAATTGAAAAGACATTAAGGCAAAAAAGAAAAGAGTTAAGAGAAATGGAGAGGATTATAAATGATCCAATAAGAAAAGATCGGGTACTCTATAATGAAAGGGATGCTAATATTCCTCGAATTATAGATGACAGGGATAGACCCATCAAAGAACATGTAGTGCATTTTTTAGATAATCTAAATCCATGAATTGTTAGGCCACATATTCAAGCTGAACACTTTTAATTAAAACCAGTAATGCTTCAGATGCTGCAAACAGTAGGGCAGTTTAGTGTCTACCAACTGAAGATCCAAGATTGCACTTGAAACTTTTTCTTGAAGTCTGTGACTCATTCAGGCAGCAGGGTGTTCCTGAAGTTGCCCTTAGATTAAAATTATTCCTTTATTCATTGCAAGATCGTGCTAGATCATGGTTGAATGCATTACCATCAGGTACGGTGGCATCTTGGAATGAATTGTGTCAGAGATTTCTACTTAGGTACAATCCTCCCAACATGAATGCCAAGCTAAGGAACGTTATTACATCGTTCAGCTAATTTGAATATGAGACATTATATGAAGCTTGGGAACGTTTCAAGGAATTAATTAGAAAATGCCTGATGCATGGTTTTTAGCACTGGGCACAGATGGAAATGTTCCATAATGGATTAAATGCTCACATGCGAATGGTGGTGGATGCATATGCTAATGAAACGTTGCTTGACAAATCCTACAATGAAGCATACGAAATTCTGGAAAGAATAACAAATAATGATTATCAGTACCCCACTACCAGAGTTGGTACTGGTAGAAGAGTTACTAGGACAATGGAACTTTATGCGATCACATCGTTAATAGCTAAGGTATCATCTTTAACAAATATGATTAAAACTCCGAAAGACCCTCTGTAGTGTAGGAGATGAAGGTTGCAGAACTAGCATGCGTATTGTAGCACCCCTAACCCATAGCCGTCGCCGGACTAGGGTTACAAGCATTACTGGAAAAATCAGAACATTTAACATTTATTTTATAAACATTAGGTCGTGTGAAAACAGGGCATACATACTGACTTGCTTACACGGCCACAAGACACTCCCGTGTGCCTTGGCCGTGGTCAAGCCTGACTTGGGCCACATGGCTAGCCACACGCCTGTGTGCCTTGGCCGTGCTCAAGCCTGACTTACAATTGTAGGGTACCCCAGGGGGCACACGGCCGTGCAACATAGCCGTGTGTCGCACACGGCTGAGACACACGCCCGTGTCTCTGCCCATGTAGACAAAAATAGGCCATTTGAATAGCCAACTTGCCACCCAAATTAGGTCAAACCTACAAGTATCAAACCAAGCATATTTGTACACAAATTTTAGTCAATCTCTACACCAAAACATATATTATTCATATCTTTACAATATCAATAAAATCCAACCTCAATTCATCAACCAAATCATACCAAAACATATGTTTCAATACATCATTCGATCTCATACTCAAAACTTACCAAAACTCATCAACATTGACCATTTCATTTAGTCATTTAAAACATACCATGTAACAATTCCAGCCATAAGTTTAAACATAAATTAGCCATATCACTGGCATAGTATATACATTACAAAACTTAACCAAAGTACTTCTAGCCTATACATGCGATACTTTACTGTATACATTTTCAAAAGGTACCAAAATGAATTTCGATAGTGTGATGACGATCCTCGACGATCCCCGAGCTCACAGTAGCTTCGATATCTATAAAACAATGCAAACACACACAAAGTAAGCTTTCATAAGCTTAGAAAGCTCGTACCAAATATCATCAACAGTTTATAAAAAATAAAACATCAACCCATAAACACTTATTAGTTCTCAATTCATATGTTTATACCAATTCAATTAACTTCACATACATAATATCATCTACCACATAGGTATCGTACATACTTGAACCTTCCTGTATTTATTTATTTTCATTCTTACTTCTCTTCGGACATTTTAAGACTTTCTGAAGATCATTCATGCTTTAAACATCTGCACACTTAGTGCTTTAAGGATTAGCCGAAAATAGAATAATTACGCACACTTAGTGCCATCTTGATTAACCAAAGCTATCTCGGTATCGCACACTTAGTGCATCATATAACTGAAGCTATTCCATTTCGAACACTTAGTGCCAAATGCAGTTGATTTATCATCGTATTCAACCATAATCAAATATATATAAAATCTATGTATAATCAAAGCATCAAAATATACTTGTAACATCATGTTTTACGTACGAACTTACCTCGCACTCGGAATTGTCGACTCTGTTTGTCTACTCTATTATCTTTGACTTCCCTCGGTCTAAATCTGAATTCCTATTTTCTTGATCTATATGTATTCAAAATTAACCCTTTTATTCACCAAATAATTCAAATCAATCCATAAACATACATTTAGGGCATTTCATAATTTAGCCCTTACATTTTCACATTTTGACACTTTAGTCCCTATTTCACAAAAACTCAAAATACACATAATTTCAATAAACCCATGCATAGCCGAATATCATAGGGACCTCTAGGAGCCCAAAACTTTCATTTATTTTACAATTCAACCCTTCAATTTACACTTTTCTCAATTTCATCCCTAATATGCATTTTTACTCAAAATCATTTTACAAAACATATTTATCAAGCACTAAGCTTGTAACACCCCAAACTCGGGCCAGACGTTATGGCCAGATCTGACGTGTCACAATGGAGTTTTTAAGAAAACTCATGCCTTTCTCAAAATCCTTCTTAATGTTTTAATAGATAGTCTTTGCTAAAAAAACAAAGTGAATGGAAGCTGTGCACCAGGTAGGTATCCGAAACAGAGGAGGGGAACCATGAAGGCTGCTTAAGTACCAAGCTCTCGAATGGATCCAATCCTTGACATGCCCACAACCATTGCCACACTTTGGTAAATGAGTTGAAATTCATTTAAGTAGATACCTTTGATAAACCGATTAATTGTATCGTTGCGTTATTTTGAAAACGAGTATCATTTTGAAAACGCGCCCTAAGTCTAGCCCATTTTGGATTATTATCAGAAAAATATAGAGTATAAGATAAATCAAAATAATTCCAGAAAAAAAATTAAAATGGCCTTATTACAACCCAAAACCAAATAGTAATAATAATTAAAAAAACTGGTTACTTATTGTAAAGTTCGAAAGCGATCACCACGGCCACTCTGAATCCCCTCCGGCTCCAAGTCTCCACATCAAGGCTCATCTGCAAGGTTAAGGGAAGGGGGTGAGTTTGGAAACTCAGTGTGCAACAAATCCCTTCGGAGCCCAACTAATATCAGCATACTAGGCCGAAGCCTTTTCATAAATCATATCACTGGGCCGAAGCCTTTACTGTAAACGGTATGGCCCATAGGCCCATTTCGATATCCCATGCAATATCAATGGATGTATGCAAACCCATTTGGGGAGACTACTCAACCCACCATCCACTACTCTCCACCCGTACCAACCAAGCTCTCCATGTGGGGAATAACTCAACCCACCCAACCAAACTCTCCACTGGCAGCATAGCTGCTTTGTCATATAGCTGGAGGCCTAGCCTCTTTTAATAACTAGGGCAAACCCTTTTCGCACTTCCTCCATTGTATCTAACCCAACCCATGCATATAATGAGTATATCATGTGCATATCATGTGCATATCATGTATATCAAAATCTCATGCTTCACATTCATAATTAAACTCTAGATGTATAATGGTTATTTTACCTAGGGGCAAAACCGTCATTTTTCATATTTTAAGCTTAATTTCATAAATTTACCAAATATTATGGGTTTTCCACATTCATTAACAAGTATCAATATTTCCAAGTGTCTAAACAATGATTTTAACGTACTTTAACAAATTTAGGCTTTTGGGCCCAAAACCCCTAAGGGCCCTACGAATGCCGATTTAGCCAATTAAGCCCACTTAACCCATATTTTACAACTGTACTAACCATGTTAACATGCAACTTTTCCAAGTTCCGTTTTCTATCAATTTGACCCAAATGGGCCCGATTCCAGCCCATTGAGGCCCAACTTACCATCGTGTACAAAATTGCGCTCTTACCTGTTCCATCGATCCAAACACCGATCATATCGTATTTATCGCATCTAAAACACAAGAAAAATCTCAAGTTCCCAAAATGCTGAAATTTTAGCATTTCGGCTTTTTAGCGAATAATAGCCTAAGCTACTACGAGGGTTGTTACACACCTGTTTTGTCACGTTCGCTAACAAAATCTCCCACGACAACCTACAATTAATCAGCACCATTCTTAGTTTATAGTTCATGCTAATCAAACCCAAAGTCCATCTTACCATAATCAGCCAAAGAACCCCTAATAGCCATAGATCACTTACCTTCATAGGGTCCGACGATTCGGTCCAAGTTTATCCAAAACTGATACTCCAAGCCTTACTGCTTCTCCAAAGTTGTTTATATCACTACTCAAATCATAAAAGTCGAAAGAAAAAGGCCCAGTGACGCCTAAACCACAAATCGATAACCTCTCTAAACTATAGGGGGTTCAACTTCACTTAATATTTACACTACTGAATCGATTTGGAAAAACGAGTACTTACCAGATGAAGGGATCGGTCACCACAAATAAAGAGAACAGGAAATGTGCTAGTCTAAATACAATCAGCACAACCAATCTTCAAAGATTTCGGCTCTTGTGGCTATTCAGCAAGTGTGAAGCAAAGAAAAGAAGTAGTAGATAAAAAGAAAGGGAGTAGTGGTTAGGTTTTGGTAATAAAAGATAAGGAAAACTGGATGAAAAGAGTGGTGATTTCGGCTAGAGAAGAAAAAGGAAGAAAAGAATAACCCTATGATGTTTAAACAGAAGAAAAAATGGCACAACTAAAGCCCCTAATACCGAAATACTAACCTAAAACCCCTAAGCCGATTTCTCCTCCCTAATTCCCACTATTCGGCCAACTCTAAGCCTCCCTTCAAATCCCCAAAATCTCTCCCCTTATCACTCCTTAATCCATGCATTTGACTGATTCAAATCTCTCCAACAGAGTTTCGTTCGACTTCCAACTCCTACATGCCCAAGACATAAAAATAACAACACAATTACCAGCTTAGTGAATCGAACCTTGGCCTTCCCCCAACCACTTACATGCCACTTTTTTAGCTCCTTAGTGGCGTCACTTAGCCACTTTGCCAGGGGCTCTCTTGCGTTATATGTTACCCACATCTTTTAATAGGGCCACCTATCCAATGCCCCTAACTCCTTAAGTCCAAAATTCAAAAATTCTATCGGGTTTTGGCCAACACATGGGCCTTCCATAGACCCATTTACACACTCCAATTATGAATTTCACCACCAAATACCTAATTTTAAAAATTTTACCAAATTCTCAAAAATTACAAAAATCCCAAAAATCAGGGTGTTACCACTCTACCCTCCTTAAAGAAATTTCGGCCTCGAAATTTTACCTGATCCAAACAGTTGAGAGTATTGTTGGCGCATCACCTCCTCTGACTCCCAAGTAGCTTCTTGTTTGCCATGGTTTCTCCAAAGTACCTTCACCAATGGGACTGACTTTCTTCTCAACACCTTGACGTCACGATCAAGTATCTGCACAGGTTCTTCTTCGAAAGTCAAATCCAACTATACCTCAATTTCTGTAACTGGCACGATATGCGTAAGGTCAGAACGATATCACCTTAGCATGGACACATGAAAGTCGTCGTGAGTACGATCCAGCTCTGGAGGTAACTCTAGCTGATAAGCCACCGACCCTATCTGCTTAAGGATCTGATAAGGCCCAATAAACCGTGGACTCAACTTGCCCTTCTTACCAAACATCAATATCTTCTTCCAAGGCAAAACCTTCAAAAAGACCATGTCCCCTACAGCATACTCAATATCTTTACGCTTCAAATCAGTATAAGACTTTTGTCGATTCGCTGCCTCCTTTAACCGATTCCTGATCATCTTAACTTTGTCTTTAGTATCCGCTACTAACTCCGGTCCAAGTACTTGCCTTTCCCCCAACTCTGCCCAACAAGTAGGCGAACGACACCTTCGCCCATACAATGCCTCGTAAGGAGCCATCTAAATACTTGCTTGGTAACTATTGTTATACGCGAACTCTGCCAATGGCAAGTAATCCTCCCAACTACCCTTAAGGTCGATAACACAACCCCTCAATATGTCTTCTAGAATCTGAATGACCCTCTCTGATTGCCCATCTGACTGAGGGTGAAAAGTTGTACTAAAATCCAATTACGTTCCCAACGCCTCATGCAACTTCTGCCAAAACTGAGATGTAAACCTTGGGTCTCGGTCAGAAATTATCGATACTGGTACCCCATGCAACCGCACTATCTCTACCACATATATCTTGGCCAACCTCTGAAGTGAGTAATCGGTTCGGACAGGTATGAAATGGGTAGATTTCGTCAGCCGGTCCACAATCACCCAAACTGAGTCCTTCTTTGAAGGTGTCAATGGCAAACCACTCACAAAATCCATGGTTACCCTTTCCCATTTCCAAAGTGGTATCTTCACTGGCTATAACAATCTTGAAGGCAGTTGATGCTCAGCCTTTACTTGTTGACACGTCAAACATTTCCCCACAAATTCGGTCACTTCTCGCTTAAGCCCAGGCCACCAATATAGCTCTCGCAAGTCTCGATACAACTTACTCCCTCCTGGATGCATAGTACAAGGTCCACCATGTGCCTCTCTCAAAATCATCAATCTCAAATCAAAGTCCTTCGACATACAAATTCTTCCTCGAAAACAAAGAACCCTATCACCATTTAATCTAAAATCTGGATTCTCCCCCTTCTCAGCTTGCTGAAACTGAGAAACCAACGACTCATCCACCAACTGTTGTTTCTTAATCTGCTCCACCCAAGTTGGTCTCACTTGTAACTCTACCAATAAGCTTCCATCGTCATACAAGCTTAAACAAGCAAACATTGCCTTCAATTCCGCCACAGTCCTTCGACTCAATGCATTAGCCACGACATTTGCCTTACCTGGATGGTTCTCAATCGAACAGTCATAGTCCTTTAACAACTCTATCCACCTTCGCTGTCTAAGATTCAGCTCCTTTTGAGTCAACAAGTACTTAAGACTCTTATGATCCGTATGGATAATGCATCTCTCCCCACACAAGTAGTGGCTCCATATCTTAAGCGTAAAAATCACCGCTGCCAATTCCAAGTCATGAGTAGAATAGTTTACCTCATGAGGCTTAAGCTGTCGTGAAGCATAAGTAACCACTTTACCCTCTTGCATAAGCACACAGCCTAAACCTATATGTGACGCATCACTGTACACAGTGAAATCCTTACCAGACTCTGGCTGAATCAACACTAGTGCCTCAGTCAGAACCTTCTTTAACTTCTCAAAAGCCTCTTGCTGCTTATTTGTCCAAACAAACGGTGCTCCCTTCCTTATAAGTTTCGTTAAGGGCGTTGTCAACACAGAAAATCCTTCCATGAATCTTCGATAACAACCGACCAACCCCAGAAAACTTCAGATTTCTGTTACTGACCTCGGTGACTTCCACTCTAAAATTGCCTCAATCTTTTGAGGGTTTACCTTAATCCCCTCAGCAGACACAACATGCCCCAAGAAAGTTACTTCTTTCAACCAAAACTCACACTTACTGAACTTTGCATAGAGTTGCTTTTCCCTTAGCACTTGTAGTGCAATCCGAAGATGCTCATCATGCTTCTCTTCCGTTTTCGAGTACACTAAAATACCATCGATAAAAACGACTACGAACTGATCCAAGTACGGCTGAAATATACGATTCATCATATCCATGAATGCTGTCGGTACATTAGTCAAACCAAAGGGCATAACCAGAAACTCGTAATGACCATATCGAGTTCTAAATGTCTTCTTATGAATATCCTCTTCTTTGAATCTCAACTGATGATATCCTGACCGAAGGTCGATCTTAGAAAATACTGAAGCCCCTCTCAGTTGGTCGAATAGATCGTCGATTCTTGGTAAAGGATACTTGTTCTTAATCATCAGTTTGTTCAACTGCCAATAATTAATACACATCTGCATGGTCCCATCTTTCTTCTTCACGAACAACACTGGTGCACCCCACGGAGAAGCACTTGGTCTTATAAACCCCCTATCCAACAGTTCTTGAATCTGAGCTTTCAGTTCCACCAACTCCTTTGGTGCCATCCGGTAAGGTGCAATGGACACTGGAGCTGTTCCAGGTAACAAGTTGATTCCGAACTCGACTTCTCTGTTCGGAGGTAGTCCAGGAAGTTCCTCCGAAAATACATCTTAAAATTCTTTGATGGTCCTAACTGACTCCACAGTTATCACCTCAGGTTTAGCTCGACTCACCAATGCTAAAAACGCCTCACAACCTTTCTGAATCAACTTTTCAGCCCTTAAAGTCGAGACAACATTGGACAAATAGTTCCTTCTCTCCCCTATGACCATTATCTCCTCATCCTTGGCAGTTCTCAGCACCATTCTCTTAACAGTACAATCCAACGTCGCCCTATGCTTAGCTAGCCAGTCCATTCCCAAAATAAGGTCAAATTCCTCAAATAGAAGCTCTATAAAATCTCTTACAAATATCCTATCTTGTGTCTCTAAAGGCACCTTCTTAAAGAGTTTATCTACCTTAATCGAGTGTCCCAAAGGACTCATCACAGATACCCCACTCACAGTCTCCTTAGGAAGCACACCCAACGCCCCAGATACATTACAGGCAACATACGAGTGAGTAGAACCCACATCAATCAAAGTAGTGTAAGGCGTGCTATGAATGAAGAACGTACCGGTTATAACATCAGGAGCATCACCCTTCTCACGACGCCGTGCAGCATAAACCAACGCCGACTGTCGAGCTTCAGCATGTCCAGCACCCCTATCAGGTGCCCCACGTCCTCGTCCATTACCATTGCCACCTCCACCTTACCCACGGCCTCTCTGTGGTGGTGGTCCTCCTCGCTGTGGTTGGACACCCCTTTGCTCTGTAACTTGATCCTGAGCTACTCTCCGAGGACACTCTCTGAACTTATATTCTTTTGACCCACATCGAAAACATGCTCCAGTTCGTTTCCAGCACTCCCCCATATGCGCTCTGCCACAGTCTTTGCAAGCCTGAGGTTTAAAGGTATTCACCGGAACTGATCGAACCGATTCCTCCATTCTTGCTATTTTAGCATTCCTATATGCAGCACCCGAGGGTCCAGAATCCCTCCTGAATCTGGGTCGATCCCTCTCACGATTCTGCCATTCAGTTTGTTTTACTTCCTCAGCTATCTTAGCCTT
This sequence comes from Gossypium anomalum, assembly GCA_025698475.1. Lineage (NCBI taxonomy): Eukaryota > Viridiplantae > Streptophyta > Magnoliopsida > Malvales > Malvaceae > Gossypium > Gossypium anomalum. The sequence continues at coordinate 56,393,922 of CM046956.1, forward strand.
CTCTACCAATGCAGCGAAATCACGCTCCCTCTGTGGAGCTATCAGCACCCTAAGCTCATTACGGAGGCCATCCTCGAATTGAACACTGTGCTCATATTCGGTTGTAACTATCCCGCTAGCATATCGACTTAGCCTCAAGAATTCCACCTTATACTCCGCAACAGTCTTATTACCCTGAGCCAGATTCAAAAATTCCTTTTGACGGGTATCCACGTAACTAGCTCCAACATACCTCCCCTTAAAAGCAGTCTTGAACAGTTCCCAGGTTACTCGTTCGATTGGGGTACTCTCCTTTACAGTGATCCACCACTAGTATGCCTCATCTCGAAGCAACGACACGGCCCCTTCAGCTTTTGCTCCACAGAGCAATCGAGGTCATCCATAATCCACTCTGTTGCCTCTAGCCAATATTCAGCCATATTTGGGGCTACTCCAGATACGCCCCTAAAAACCTCTGCTCCATTAGCCCGGAGTCACTCAGAGATGGATCCCCTATTCACTGTCCCGGTGCTAGCTCCAGCAACCCTTTCTAAAACCCTTAACATTGCTTGGGATAAAGCATCGTCCTCCGCAGCCAGATCATGTGACCCAGTCTCAGTTTCCTGTGGCACGAATGCCTCCTCAATTGGCCTATGCCCTGAGGATGAAGATTCAGCTTGCACCCTTCCGCGACTACGTCCGCAGCCTCGTCCACGAGTTCCTCTTGTACTCATATCAAATTATTTGATTACGAATTTTATGACATTAGTTTAATATTTCAGTTGTTTATTACAAGATGTTTTATGGAAATATAGTAGTTCAGGAATCATTTTCGCAACGTCGTAGCCTAGCTACAGTCTCAATCCTACCGTTTTACAGCTCTACCCTATTTAAGTATCAAAGTAAGGTCTCAATTCTAGCATCATATCAATATTACATAGTGTAAAAGAAAGTATACTTACAGACTTGGTGCCGGGGATTCAGTGTGCCACTTCTTTCTCCAAACCATTTAAAACTTAAAAACATGTATTTGGTCACAGAAAATAGAAATTCTTAAAAATTGATTTAAAATACCCTTATTTTGAAATTCTTGATTTTAAACCCGTTTAGAAACCCACAGCCGAGTTATTGTAACCTGGCTCTGATACCACTAAATGTAACACCCCAAACTCAGCCCAGACGTTATGGCCGAATCCGACGTGTCACAATAGGCCTTTCTCAAAATCTTTCTTAATAATTTAATAGATAGTCTTGGCTAAAAAAATAAAGTGAATGGAAGCTGTGCACCAGGTAGGTATCCGAAACAGAGGAGGTGAACCATGAAGGCTGCTTAAGTACCAAGCTCTCGAATAGATCCAATCCTTGACATGCCCACAACCATTGCCACACTTTGGTAAACGAGTTGAAATTCATTTAAGTAGATACCTTTGATAAACTAATTAATTGTATCGTTGCGTTATTTTGAAAACGACTATCATTTTGAAAATGCGCCCTAAGTCTAGCCCATTTTGAATTATTATCAGAAAAATATAGAGTATAAGATAAATTAAAATAATTCTAAAAAAATAATTAAAATGGCATTATTACAACCCAAAAACAAATAGTAATAATAATTAAAAAAATTGGTTACTTATTGTAAAGTTTGAAAGCGATCACCACGGCCACTCTGAATCCCCTCCGGCTTCAAGTCTCCACATCAAGGCTCACCTGCAAGGTTAAGGGAAGGGGGGTGAGTTTGGAAACTCAGTGTGCAACAAGCCCCTTTCGGAGCCCAACTAATATCAGCATACTGGGCCGAAGCCTTTTCATAAATCATATCACTGGGCCTAAGCCTTTACTGTAAACGGTATGGCCCATAGCCCCATTTTGATATCCCATGCAATATCAATGGATGTATGAAAACCCATTTGGGGAGACTACTCAACCCACCATCCGCTACTCTCTACCTGTACAAACCAAGCTCTCCATGTGGGGAATAACTCAACCCACCCAACCAAACTCTCCACTGGTAGCATAGCTGCTTTGTCATATAGCTGGAGGCCTAGCCTCTTTTAATAACTGGGGCAAAGCCCTTTTCACACTTCCTCCATTATTTCAAACCCAACCCATGCATATAATGAGTATATCGTGTGCATATCATAACATATCATGTGCATATCATGTCATATCATGTATATCAAAATCTCATGCTTTACATTCATAATTAAACTCTAGAGGCATAATGGTCATTTTTATCTAGGGGCAAAATCATCATTTTTCATATTTTAAGGGTAATTTCGTAAATTTATTAAATATTATGGGTTTTCCACATTCATTAACAAGTATCAATATTTCCAAGTGTCTAAACAATGATTTTAACGCACTTTAACAAATTCAGGCTTTTGGGCCTAAAACCCCTAAGGGCCCTACGAATGCCGATTTAGCCCATTAAGCCCACTTAACCTATATTTTACAACAGTACTAACCGTGTTAACATGTAACTTTTCCAAGTTCCATTTTCTATCAATTTTACCCAAATGGGCCTGATTCTAGCCCATTGAGGCCCAACTTACCATTGTGCACAAAATTGCGCTCTTACCTGTTCTATCGATCTAAACACCGATCATATCATATTTATCGCATCTAAACCACAAGCAAAATCTCAAGTTCTCAAAATGCCAGAATTTTAGCATTTCGGCTTTTCAGCAAATAATAGCCTAAGCTACTACGAGGGTTGTTACACACCTGTTTTATGACGTTCGCTAACAAAGTCTCCCACTACAACCTGCAATTAATCACCACCATTCTTAGTTTACAGTTCATGCTAATCAAACCCAAAGTCCATCTTACCATAATCGGCCAAAGAACCCTTAATAGCCATAGATCACTTACCTTCACAGGGTCCGATGATTTGATCCAAGTTTATCCAGAACAGATACTCCAAGCCTTGCTGCTCCTCCAAAGTTGTCTATATCACTACACAAATCATAAAAGTCGAAAGAAAAAGGCCCAGTGAGGTCTAAACCACAAATCGATAACCTCCCTAAATTATAGGGGGTTCGGCTTCACTTAATATTTACACTACTGAATCGATTTAGAAAAATGAGTACTTACCAGATGAAGGGATCGATCACCACCAATAAAGAGAACAGGAAAGGTGCTAGTCTAAATGCAATCGGCACAACCAATCTTCAAAGGTTTCGGCTCTTGTGGCTATTCGGCAAGGGTGAAGCAAAGAAAGGAAGTAGTAGATGAAAAAAAAAGGAGTAGTGGTTAGGTTTTGGCAATAAAAGAGAAAGAAAACTAGATGAAAAGAGTGGTGATTTTGGCTAGAGAAGAAAAGGGAAGAAAAGAATAACCTTATGATGTTTAAACAGAAGAAAAAACGGCACAACTAAAGCCCCTAATGCCGAAATACTAACCTAAAACGCCTAAGCCGATTTCTCCTCCCTAATTCCCACTATTCGGCCAACTCTAAGCCTCCCTTAATATACCCAAAATCTCTCCCCTTATCACTCCTTAATCCATGCATTTGACTGATTCAAACTCTCTCCAACAGAGTTCCATTCGACTTCCAACTCCTGCATGCCCAAGACATAAAAATAACAACACAATTGCCATCTTAGTGAATTGAACCTTGGCCTTCCCTCAACCACTTACACGCCACTTTTTTAGCTCCTTAGTGGCGTCACTTAGCCACTTTGCCAAGGGCTCTCTTGTGTTATATTTTACCCACATCTTTTAATAAGGCCACCTATCCAATGCCCCTAACTCCTTAAGTCCAAAATTCAAAAATTCTACTGGGTTTTGGCCAACACATGGGCCTTCCATAGACCCATTTACACACTCCAATTATGAATTTCACCACCAAATACCTAATTTTAAAAATTTTATCGAATTCTCAAAAATTACGAAAATCCCAAAAATCAGGGTGTTACAAAGCTTTCATAATTCATCATTAAACATCATAAAACACATGAATTCATTAATGGGATCTTTCAAAATCATCAACAAATTCAAAAATTAGGGCATGGGCTTGATAGATTACTAAGCAACGATCTCAAAAACATAAAAATCATAAAAAAATCGAGCTTAAAACATACCTTAATCACCAAATCTCCTAGCCGAACCCTAGACTTGAGTTTTCTTCTTTTCCTTTGATAAATTCGATTATAGCATGAACAAAAATGGCTAATTTCATGCTTTCTTTTTATTTTAATTGATATTAAATCCCATTTTACCATTTTACCCTTAAATAAACCGTTATAAAATAACTTAATGGATGGTTATTAATGTTCATTCAAACTTCCAGTGGTCAAATAACCACATAAATACCTCTCATTTACAAAGCCATATCAAACAGACACTTTTAACATGTAGCATGCAAGTTTTACATTTTACGTGATTAGTCCTTTTTCAAAATTAAGCACACAAACATTCAAATTTTCATATGAGACTTTCACACATGCTCATTCATATATCATAAACATGGAAAATAATATTTAAATATTTTTATAACTCGAATATATGGTCCTGAAACCACTATTTTGACTAGGGTCTAAACCAGACTGTTACAATTCTTCCCCCTTAGGGATTTTTGATAAACTATAATTTATACATATTTTTATCCCTCTCTTAACACGTTTATGAATGATTTCTCCTTAGATTTGGTGAATTTGATGCCCCTAATCCTTTAATTTCATGTTTTATACTTAGGTAAGCATAGGAGGACGAAAAAAAGAGAAACGGGCCAAAAATAGAGAAAACGGGCCGACAAGGGAAAATAGCACGGCTTGGACTTCCTCACACGGGCAGAACTCACGCCTATACCAATCTAACAAGCTCGAACACGGCCCAAATCAACCTCAGCACAGGTGTGTTGATATCTCATCCTTGACCACGGCCTGAAGTAATCGCACATGAGCGTGTCCCTGCCGAGCCCTAGCTAAGTTCCATTCAGAAAAGGGCAAGTTTGAGGGCTTTTAGGCATTCTAAAGCCTATTTAAACACCCTATAGGAAGACTAAAAGGGGGGAGGGAGAATAGGGAGTAAGGAATTACTCCAAGGAAGCCGATTGATCCATCTAAGAAGCCGAATTCATCATCAAGACTGAAGATCTCTCCTCAATTTCCCTTCAGGAGTTTTGGGTTTTCTTTATTTTTGTATTCTTTATTATTCTGAGATGTTTTCTTATTTAGTTATGAACTAAAACCCCTAAATACCTAAGGGGGATGAAACCTAAGACGAATCTTGTTATTATTTTCTGAATCATATGATAAATATTTGATTTGTTCTTAATTATGTGTTCTTAATTCTTGTTTTAGTATTTCAGGATATCACTTCAAGTTAATGCTCTTAGTTGGAGGATGAATAGTCCCTGGCTAAGAGTGACTTTGTCATAATTAAGCAGCGTTGATTGCGCACCTAAAGATAGGGTGACAAGATTTTACCGGATTAGGGTGAAACCTAATAAGGGAATCCAAAGATCAAGTTAATGTAACCCTAGGAATGCATGTTCGATTTGCATATTAGGGCTTAATTGTAAAAGTTGACAAATATGAGTTCTAAATGCTAAAGGATTAAATTGAAGAGTATAACTGAAGTAGAGGTCCTTAAATGGTAATTAGACCATTAGGTTTTCATGGACAAAAATGGACATACATAGATAAAAATAACTAAAGTTTTAATGAAGGGTATTTTAGTCATTTAGTAATTAAAAGATTAAAAAAAGGGAAAAAGATGCAAAAATATGCTCATCTTCTTCCTTAGGCCGAATGTCGAGGGCTCTCCATAGCTAGGGTTTGTTTCCAAGCTTCCAAGCTCCATAGTAAGTGATTCCAAGCCCCGTTTTTAATGTTCTTTACGTTTTTGAAGTCCCGGTAACTTGATTAAGCTTATTCTAGCAATAATTTAACCTAGGGTTTATATTTGGAAAAATACCCATAGGTGAAATGTGTTTATTTTGATGTTTTATGGTAGAATTTAAAGCTTGAAATTGTGTTAAACAACTTTTGCTAAGCGATTTTACGTGAAAACGGGTAAAATGACATAATCAGTAAAAATACCTAATGTTCATAAGTACATGTTAGAGTGAGAATTTGATGTTTCCATAGAAGGGAGAAATGATCAGCATGTCATAAAACATAAGAAAATAGGATGAAGTTTAATTTTTGAGCCTTGGGGCAAAAGTGTAAATGCGTAAAAGTTTAAGGGCAAAAGTGTAATTTTTCCAAAGTTTGAGTAAATGACTGTTTTAATAAATGTGAGTATTAAATAAGCTAAATTTGTTATTATAGATCAAGAAGAACGAAATCTGGAGTTAGACCGAGGAAAGAAAAAGATAGTGAACTAAATCAATATAGTTGATCGTATTTGGTTTCGAGGTAAGTTTACGGTAAATAAATGCAATATTCTATTATTTTATGTTAACATTGTTAATTTCCATCAGGTGTATATTTATTTTAAGAAATTATTCAAAGAAGATTCAAGCATGAATTGACGGAGAAGTAATTTCAGAAAGTCCCGGTTGAACCTTAGGAATGTGTAGGATACAAATGTCATGACATTAGGGTTTAAGGATACCATGTAAGACCATGCCAAGGCATGAAAATTGGTAAGGTTTCTAAGGCAAAGAAATCATGTAAGACCATGTCAAGACATGGCATTGATAAGTTACTATAAGGCAAAGGTCCTATGTAAGACCATGTCAAGACATGGCAATGGTAAGTTTCAAAAGGATACCACGTAAGACCATGACAAGTCATGGCAATGGTAAGGTACCCCTGTATCCTTAGTATTCCAAGTGGTTCAACGGGAAAATTTAAAGAGAATATCAAGGTAAGGTAAGGTAAGACGAGTTATACTAGAAAGGTAAGACAAGTTCATGCTAGAAGAGCAAAGGTAAGTATATAATGTTCATGTATGCTTGATAAGGAAAAAGGTAAGTAAAATGTATTAATAAAATTGATTAAGTAAGTTATCATTTAAGTAAGTGAGTAAGTGAAGAAGTTTAAAATATGTCTATGACAATTAATGAAGTTGCATTAAGTAGTATCATGCCAAGTAGTAAGATAATTCTTATGAATGTTGTTATTTATTTGCATGCAAACTTACTAAGTTTAATGCTTACCCTGTTTATTTTCCTTTTTTTTTTATAGTTTTGTTAAGCTAACTAGGGGATTGTAAAGTATGTCGGAGGTCCGGGCACACTATCACAAGGATTATTTTGGTATAGCTAGACGTTTCATTTTGAGTATGGCATGTATAGCATCGTAGCCATTTTGTATGTATGATTTTATGATATGGCAAATGAATGGTATGTAAATGCTTGATAATGATTAGCTATTGGAATGACAAATAAAGGACATGTTTGGTGCTATGTATGCCTAAATGCTAGTTATTTCGTGGAAATCATGAAAAATGTGAAATTAGTTTTAAAACAGCATCAGATAGCAGTAATGATGTGAATTTAAAAAATCACTAAAAATAGTAGAAATTTATTTTTATAGTGAATAAGATATAAAATTAAAGCTTATTGAGTCTATTTTCATATGAAATAAAAATAGTAAATAAATAAGTTGTATTTTATGAGATATTTAAATTTTAGTGAGATAGGGTCAGGGTAATTTCTGAATCCCCTGTTCTGACTTTAGAAATTCACTAAAAATTGTATAAAAATAATTAGGAGTTATAATTTATAGCATAGATTCCTTATTGAGTATAATTTTAAGATAAATAAACTTTATAGTTATTTTAATTCTGTACAGGAAGAAAATTAATTCGTAGTGAACAGAGGTAAGACCAGCCGAACACTAAAACATGGGAAAATTTAACTAATAAACTGTACTAATTTGCTAGACCAAAAATTCTGAAATATATTTAGTAATAAGATATATGAGTCTAGTTTATAAAAAATTTACAGATTTTAATTTCGAGTTTTTTAACTCAATTTATGATTTATTTAGTGACTATAACGCAGATGAATAGTTTTTTTATGAAAGATAAAATAAATTGTTTTGATTTGTTTAAGTGATCGAAAATTTTTTATTGATTCCAGTTTGTTCCCGAACCGTTTCAATTTCATGTTTTAGGGTCTTGAGGACCCTTTTTAGGGACATATTGAATAAATGAAACTAAATTAATTTTAAAAGAAAATTTTTATGCCCCGAATTAGTAAGCTAAGTCTGGTAACGCCTCGTGCTCGACTCCAGCAACGGTCTTGGGTAAAGGGTGTTACAGATCTATATCGTCGAAGCATCGATACGTGAAATACATTATTAACCTTTTCTAGTTCTAGTGGCAACAAAAATCTATATGCTACCGGCCTAATACGCTCAATAATCTCATACGGCCCGATGAACCTCGGACTCAATTTGCCCTTTCTACCGAACCGAAGCACTTTCTTTCATAAAGATACTTTCGAAAACACTTTGTCACCAATCTCAAACTCAATATCATTTCTTTTCAAATCTGCATAAGATTTTTGAGGATCAGAAGCTATTTTCAAACTATCTCGGACCACTTTCACTTTTTGTTCAGTTTTTTTTATCAAATCAATCCCATGAATCTTATTTTTGCTGAGTTCAGTCCAATACAAGGGTATATGTAATTTGAGACCATATAAAGCTTCACATGGTGCCATTTTAATGCTTGGTTGAAAACTATTATTATAAACAAATTTAGTCAAAGGCAAATACTGTTCCCACGCACCTTCAAACTCAAGAATGCAACATCTCAACATATCCTCAAGTATCTGAATAATCCGCTCAAATTGACCGTCTGTTTCCGGGTGAAAAGTAGTACTGAAGTACAATTTAGTACCCAGAGCATCTTGTAATTTCTTCCAGAATCATGATGTGAATCTCGGATCTCTATCTGATACAATAGATAATGACACTCCGTGCAATCTCACAATGTCGGAAATGTATAACTCAGCTAATTTATGAAGTGAGTAATCCGTAACCATAATCGATTGTAACAAACCAAATGGCACCTGATGTTCAGCTTTAACTTGCTGACAACATTTAGAAACAAAGTCAGAGATATCTTTTTTCATTCCAGACCACCAGTAATGCTGTTTCAAATCATTGTACATTTTCGTACTACTCGGATGAGCAGATAACCAACTGTCATGAGCTTCATTCAAAATCATCCAAATTAACTCTGGATTTCTCGGAACACAAATTCGATCTCAGAATCTCAAACAATCATCATTATTAACTCTGAATTCTGAATTAGACTCTAAACCATACTGAGCTTATTTTGCTAAACTCTCATTATCAATCTTCTGAGCTTCAATAATCTGCTGTAAAAACAAAGGTCTTGCTTTCAATTCCGCTAAAACTGAACCATCATCAGACAGAACCAAATGAGCATTCATCACACGCAGAGCAAACAATGATTTTCGCTTAAAGCATCAGCAACAACAACTGCTTTACCCGGATAATAATCAATCACAAGGTCATAGTCTTTTAGCAGTTCTAACCATCTTCTCTATCGCAGATTCAAATCTTTCTGTGTCATCAGATATGTCAAACTCTTATGATTAGAATACACGTGAAATTTCTCACCAAACATATAGTGATGCCAAATTTTTAAAGCAAACACAATTGTAGCTAACTCAAGGTCGTGAGTCTGATAGTTCTTTTCATGCGGCTTCAACTGTCTTGAAGCATAAGCAATGACTTTGTCTTCTTGCATCAAAACACATCTTAGTTCGATCAACAAAGCATCAATATAAAAAAAAAATTCTTTATCCGATTTAGGTTGCACTAATACTGGAGCTTCAGTTAACAAAGTTTTCAACTGATCAAAGCTTTTCTGACACTTTTTCAGACCATTCAAATTTAACATCTTTCTGAAGTAGCTTTGTCAACGGAGTCGCAATCATCGAAAAGCCTCTTACGAATCGTCTATAATAACCAGCAAGTCCTAGAAAACTGTAGACTTCAGAGACATTCCTCGGTGGCTTCCACTCCAAAATAGATAAAATCTTGCTCGGGTCAACTCAGATACCAGATACTGATACAATATGTCCCAAAAAACTGACCTCTCATAACGAGAATTTACATTTGCTAAATTTCGCATACAACTGTTTAACTCGTAGAGTCTGTAGCACTATTCTCAGATGCTCGACATGTTCGGTTTCATCTCATGAATAAATCAATATGTCATCAATGAATACGACAACAAATCTATCTAAATACGGTCTAAAAATTCTATTCATTAAATCCATAAAGATAGTAGGCACATTAGTGAATCTGAAAGGCATAACTAAGAATTCATAGTGGTCGTACCTCGTTAGAAAAGCAGTTTTTGGAATGTCACTCGCAACTGATATTAACCTGATCTCCTTTCAATTGATCAAACAGATCATCAATTCGGGGCAGAGGATACTTATTCTTGATAGTCACTTTGTTCAACTGACTATAATCTATACACATTCTCATCGTACTGTCTTTCTTTTTCACAAATAGAATCGGAGCACCCCAAGGTGAGAAAATCGGTCTAGAAAACCCTCTATCAGTCAATTCTTGCCACTGAGACTTTAATTCTTTTAATTCAGTTGAAGCCACTGTAACACCCTTAACCTACAACCATCACTAGAATAGGTTAAGACGCATTACCTGTAATATCCCGAATTAGGGCCTAATTAGGATAGTGGTTTCGTGACAAAAAATTCGAGATAGAGATAATTATTTTATAATTATTTTGATTTTTATGATATGATTGCATGATTGTGTGAAAATTTCGTGATGAAATCCTATGTCTAAAGTGCTTAGATTGAAATTAGGGACTAAATCGAATAATTTGTAAAACTTGCATTCTAGGAGTTTTTAGTATGAAATTGTTTTGGAATATTAATGAGGAGGTCTTAAATAGCAATTTGACCAATTTCTAAGTCTATGGACAAAAATTGGACATGGATGGAATTTTTGGAAAGTTTAGTAGTAAGGGCATTTTGGTCATTTAGTTATTAAAATGAATTAAAAACAAAATTAAAAGCCAATTTTTGTCCATCTTCTTCATTAGGCCGAAATTTCAAGGGTTCTCCATAGCTAGGGTTTGTTTCAAGCTTCCAAGCTCCATAGTAAGTGATTCCAAGCTCCGTTTTTAATGTTCTTTACGTTTTTGGAATCCCGGTAGCTCGATTAAACTTATGCTAGCAATAATTCAACCTAGGGTTCATATTTGGAAAAATACCCATAGGTGAAATTTGTGTATTTTGGTGTTTTATGATAGAAAATGAGGTTTTAAATTATGTTAGACAACTTGTACTACTCGGTTTTAAGCGAAAACGAGTAAAAGGGCTTAATCGTTAAAAATACCTAATAGTCATAAGTACATGTTAGAGTGTGAATTTGATGTTACCATAGAAGGGAAAAATGATCAGCATGTCATAAAACATAAGAATAAGGGATGAAGTTTAATTCCCGAGCCTAGGGGCAAAAGTGCAAATATGTAAAAGTTTAGGGGTAAAAATGTAATTTTTCCAAAGTTCGCATTAAAGGCTGTTTTGATGAATGTATGTATTAAATAAGATTAATTTGGCATTATAGATCAAGAGAAACGAGATTCAAGTCGTGATCGAGGGAAAAACAAAGTTTACGAGGAATAGGCTCGATTGCTAATATTTTGTATCGAGGTAAGTTCATGTGAAAATATAGTAACATAATTGTCATTTTAATTAACTTAATGATATTTATATGATATGATGATTATTATTATGAAATATTATACTTTATGGTTATTGTTGAATAATATGCAAATTATGTTTAATACTTGTTAAATATGAATTGCTACTTGAGTATCGGTTTCGATATTCCGTGGAAGACGGCAAAGATGTGTGATTGAGGAAAAAGCCCGTTTGAACCTTGGGAATAGATTATAATACAAGCGACATGTCACTAGGATGGTTGAGTTCCAAACTCGTTGAGTTGAGTTCGAGTTCGTGAGATGTAACTAGGCATCCGAGCTCGTTTAGTTGAGTCCGAGTTCACTTATGGATGCGAACGCCCGAGCTCGTTGAGTTGAGTCTGAGTTCACTTATGGGCGGGTTACATGGTAGCTTGGCTACATAAGTTCCGCAGGCTATTGAGGTTGTCTAGCTGCGGGTATGGCTCTTATGTTCATGAGATTCGCGTATTCGAATTATATTCCAATGTGTTCAACAGGTGAATCTTAAGTGAACAAACAGAAGGCCTAAAATGAAGGTGACATGTTGGTAAGTGTGGTAAATGAGAAAATTTGACAGGTATGTGCTTAAACCCTTGGGTTGAGAACTTGGTATGATGAAATCGTAGAAAGATATTAAATACAAATGAAACATGAATGTCTTGGTGTTGTTTATGTAAATAATGTTTTTATGGGATTGTGTGATTATGTTACTTGCTATTTGCATGTGAACTTACTAAGCATTTGTGCTTACTCCCTCCTTTTCTTTCAATGTAGTTTTGACAAGCTGGCTTGAGAATCGGGATAGGTCGAAGACTCGTTCACACTATTCGAAGGCCTAAATTGGTAAAATGGCTTGTGTGTTTTGAATGTGGCATGTATGGCAAAATACTCATTTTGTGTAAATGATCTTATGATATGGGTATGTTTTGGCAAGAAAAGGGTTTGTAAATGATTAGCCATTGGAATGGCCAATCTAAGTCATATTTGATGTTATGTATGTTTAAAATGATATTTAGTCCATGAAAATCCTTAGTAAAGTGAAATTTGCCATAAAACAGAATCAAAAGCAGAGAGTGATGTAAATTTGAAAAATCACTAAAAATATTAGAAATGGAATTAAATGATGAGTAAATTATGAAATTTAATATTAATGAGTCTATTTTCATATGGATTGAACAAAACAAGTATATGAATTATATTTTATGAGATATTTGAATTTTTGTGAAACAGGGCCAGAGTGATTTCTAGATCCCCTATTCTGACTTTAAAAATTCATAATAAATTGTAAAAACATAATTATAAGTCATGATTTATATGTAAAGATTTCTTATTAAGTCTAGTTTTAATAGAAAGAAACTTCATAGACATTGAAATTTTGTACAGAGAGATATCTGATTTGTAATACACAGAGGTCAGAGCAGTCAAACCCTGAAACAGGGGAGAATTTAACTAATAAACTATACTAATTTGCTTGACCAAAAATTATAAAAAAACATTAGTAATTAGATATATGAGTCTAGTTTTAGGTAAATTTTACGTAATTGGATTTTGAGTTTTGAAACTCGAGATATGAATTTTTAAGCGACTGTGACGCAGATTACTAGCTTGACTGGAAATTTTAAAAAAATAAATTGTTTGAGCGGTTTAAGTAATGAATTAAGTCTGTTAACACCTCGTGTTCGAATCCGGCGACGGTGTTAGGTACGGGGTGTTACATTTGGTGGTATCAGAGTAGGTTTAGTCGGTTCTCGGACTAATGTGTTGTATGTACTGGTTTTGCTATACATGCCATATATATAAATTATGATAGTGTGACGACTTCTGACCTTTTAAATGATTTTTTTTATAGTAAATGGATCCCGATCCAGTTGCGCGATGATGTAGAGAGTAATTCACCACTCACGTCAAGGCGGTGCCAACCAAAAAATCCACCTCCTCATCAAATCAAGGAGGAGGAGAAGGGGCTCGGGAAGCCTTTCTCCAGATGATGAGTGCCTAGTATACTGAGTTCGTTCGTACGAACCCGAATGCACAACCTCCCCCACCTCCCCCGATTCCTCAACCTGTACCCTCGATGCCTCAAGGTGTAGATCTGATGAAATTTCACCAACTTCATTGACAAAATTGTAGAGACAAGGGTCAAGAATTCAGGCAAATATTGATGATGATACCGAGAAAGTAGAGTTTTGGCTCGAGAATTCTATTCGAGTATTTGATGAATTGTCTTGTACACCTGAAGAATGATTGAAATGTGCTATATCATTGTTGAGGGATTCAGCCTATCATTGGTGGAAGACATTGATTTCAGTAGTACCGAAAGAGAAAGTAACTTGGGAGTTCTTTCAAGAAGAATTTCGGAAGAAATATATCAGTGAAAGATTTATTGATCAAAAGTGTAAAGAGTTTCTTGAATTAAAGCATGGAACATGACAGTTACTGAATACGAAAGGGAGTTTGTCAGGTTGAGTAAGTATGCTAGAGAATATATTCCTACAGAAGCTAAAATGTGCAGACGATTTGAAGACGGACTCAATGAAGACATCAAAGTATTTGTTGGGATTCTTGAATTAAAAGAAATGGTAGTAATGGTTGATCGAGCTTGCAAGGCTGAAGAATTACTTAAAGAGAAGAAAAAGGTAGAGGCTGAGACTAGAAATTAGAAGAAAAGACCGACGAGCAGTTCATTCTCACTGCAATCCAGAAAATCTAGAAATATGAATCCTCGTTCACAGGTTTCGGTTGGACAATCATATGGAAATTTTAAGAAGCAAAATGTTGGTCCTAAATCTCAGACTACTTCTGCAGCTAGTATGGGAAATACGAGATTTGTTAAGCCCGAGTGCCAGCAGTGTGGCAGAAATCATTTTGGCCCATGTAGAGCGAATGAATGTTTTCGGTGTGGTTCTCCGGATCATTTTATTAGAGATTGCTTAGAGAGAGTTGAGAAAGAAAAATTCAGAGTGTAAAAGCCAACATGCACTCAAGGGAAGATATTCGAGAAAAGTCGAAAATGAAGTAAGCGAAGAAAAATGTAGTCGAGATTCGATGAGCTAAATCTGAAGCAAGGGCTCCAGCTAGAACTTATGCTATAAAGGCACATGAAGATGCTTCATCACCCGATGTGATTACTGGTATATTTTCTCTTTATGATGTTAATGTTATTGCTTTGATTGATCCCGGTTCTACTCATTCATATGTATGCATGAAACTGGTGTTTAGTATGAATATACCTATTGAGAACACGAAATTTATGATTAGAGTGTCGAATCCGTTAGGCAAATGTGTGATAGTTGATAAAGTATGTAAGAAATGCCCTTTAAGGATTCGGGGTCATTACTTTCCTGGCCGACTTGATGTTGTTGCCGTTTAATGAATTTGATGTTATTTTGGGTATGGATTGGTTGACATTGCATGATGCTATAATAAATTGCAAAGAAAAGGTTATAGAATTAAAGTGTGAAAGTGGTAAAATTTCATGCGGGGTTGAACCGCACAAATCGAGACATTATCTAGTATGATTTCTTCAATGTCACTCGTAGATATTTGAGAAAGGGTTATGGAGCTTATTTGGCGTATGTAATTAATACAAAAGAAGTTGAAAAGAAAGTTGAATCAGTGCCGATTGTGTGTGAATTTGCGGACGTATTTCCAGAAGAATTGCCAGGTTTGCCTCCAGTCAGGGAAGTAGAATTTGGTATTGATTTGATATCGAGGACAACTCCGATCTCAATTGCTCCATATAGAATGGCACTAGCAGAGTTGAAAGAATTAAAGTCGCAGTTGCAAGAGTTGATTGATAAAGGCTTTGTGAGACCGAGTTTTTCACCTTGGGGTGCTCTTGTGTTATTTGTGAAAAAGAAGGATGGTTCTATGAGGTTGTGTGTTGACTATCGGCAGTTAAACAAGGTGACAATCAAAAACAAATATCCGTTGCCAAGAATTGATGATTTATTTGATCAGCTAAAAGGAGCGACATGGTTTTCAAAGATTGACTTGAGATCTGGGTACTACCAGATGCGAGTAAAAGAGTCGGATGTGCCTAAAACTGCTTTTAGAATGAGGTATGGTCATTATGAATTTTTAGTTATGCCATTCGGGTTGACAAATGCTCCTGCTGTGTTTATGGATTTAATGAATCGCATATTTCGGCCATACTTGGACAAATTTGTTGTGGTGTTTATAGATGATATTTTAATTTATTCAAAAGATGAGACAGAGCATGCTGAGCATTTGAGGATAGTTTTGCAAACTTTGAGAGATAAGCAGCTATATGCTAAGTTTAGTAAAAGTGAATTTTGGCTCCGAGAAGTTGGATTTTTGGGTCATATTGTTTCAGGTGATGGTATACGGGTTGATCCTAGTAAGATTTCAGCCATTGTTGATTGGAAACCACCGAAAAATGTAACCGAGGTTAGAAGTTTCTTGGGGCTAGCTGGGTATTATCGGCAGTTTTGTAAATGGATTTTCTATAATTGCTCCTCTTAGAATTAGATTCTCCGAAAGAATGTTAAATTTGATTGGACGGAAGAATGTCAACAAAGTTTTGAAGAATTGAAAAAGTTATTAAGCTCAAGCACCAGTGTTGGTACAACTCAATCGAGTAAAGAATTTGTGGTGTATAGTGATGCTTCTCGAAATGGCTTAGGATGTGTACTTATGCAAGAAGGAAAAATGGTGGCTTATGCTTGAGGCGCTTAAAATCTCACGAAAGAAATTATCCGACTCATGATCCGAATTGGTTTGCTATAGTGTTTGCTTTAAAAATTTGGCGACATTATTTGTATGGTGAAAAGTGCCGAGTATATACCGACCACAAAAGTCTTAAATACTTAATGTCACAAAAAGACTTGAATTTGAGACAGCGAAGATGGTTGGAGTTATTGAAAGATTACGAGCTTGTTATTGATTACCATCTGGGAAAAGCGAATGTGGTTGCCGATGCTTTAAGGTGAAAATTGCTATTTGCTTTGAGAGCTATGAACACTCGGTTAAAGATATTAAATGATGGATTGATTCTAGCAGAGTTAAGAGAAAGACCGATGTTTTTACAAGAGATTTGTGAAGCTCAGAAAAATGACCAAGATTTGCAAGCCAAGAGAAAGTAGTGTGAAGCTGATACAGGATCAGATTTCAGAATCAGTTCTGATGGTTGCTTGATGTTTAAAAATCAGATTTGTGTACCGAAAAATGATGAGTTGATTCAAAAGATTCTGCATGAAACACATAATGGTTGTTTGGCGGTTCATCCGGCAAGATGAAAAATGTATAATGACTTGAAGAAAATGTACCGTGGAGTGGAATGAAAAGAGATATTCCGAGTTTGTATCAAAGTGCTTAGTTTGTCAACAAGTGAAAGCTGAACACCAAGTACCTTCGGGATTACTCCAGCCTATCATGGTTCCTGAATGGAAATGGGATCGGATTACTATGGATTTTATATCGTGGTTGCCATTAACTCCGGGAAGAAAAATGCCATCCGGGTAATAGTTGATGATCGACTAAATTGGCTCATTTTATTCCGTAAGACGCATGGATTATTCTCTTAATAAGTTGGCTGAATTGTATATCTGTGAGATTGTTAAACTTCATGGAATACCTTTGTCAATCATTTCGGATAGAGATCTGAGATTTACTTCACGGTTTTGGCAAAAGTTGCAAGAGGCATTAGGTACAAAGTTAAATTTCAGCACTGCCTTTCATCCACAAACTGATGGACAATCAGAGAGAGTAATTCAGATTCTTGAAGACATGCTCAGATGTTGCGTATTGGAATTTCAAGGTAGTTGGGAAAGGTACTTACCATTGGTAGAATTTGCTTATAATAATAGTTATCAGACGAGTTTAAAGATGGCACCTTATGAAGCATTGTATGGTCGTAAATGTCGGGCACCATTGTATTGGACTGAACTCAAGGAAAATCAGATTTATGGAGTTGATCTAATAAAAGAAGCCGAAGAAAAGGTGAAAGTGATTCGAGATTGTTTGAAAGCTACTTCAGATAGATTGAAATCTTATGCGGATTTGAAACAAAGGGAAATCGAGTTTCAAGTTGGTGATAAGGTATTTTTGAAAGTGCCTCCATGGAAGAAAGTCCTTAGATTTGGACGGAAGGGCAAGTTAAGTCCGCATTTTATTGGACCGTATGAAATAATTGAAAAAGTTGGACCGGTACCATATCGGCTAGCATTACCACCTGAATTAGAGAAGATTCATCCACGTATCTATGTTACGTCGATATCGTTCAAATCCTTCACATATAATTTCACCGACAGAAATTAAACTACGACCAGAAATGACTTACGAAGAAGAACCGATTAAGATTTTAGCTCGAGAAGTCAAACAACTAAGAAATAAAAGTGTCGCTCTCGTGAAAGTATTGTGGCAAAAGCACAGGGTAGAAGAGACTACATGGGAACCTGAAGAAACTATGAGAAACCAATACCCACACCTATTTACCGGTAAGATTTTCGAGGACGAAAATCCATAAAGGGGGGAGAGTTGTAATATCCCGAATTAGGGCCTAATTGGAATAGTGGTTTTGTGACCACAAATCTGAGACAGAGATAATTATTTTATAATTATTTTGATGTTTATGATATGATTGCATGATTGTGTGAAAATTTCGTGACGAAATCCTATGTCTAAAGTGCTTAGATTGAAATTAGGGACTAAATCGAATAATTTGTAAAACTTGCATTCTAGGAGTTTTTAGTATGAAATTGTTTTGGAATATTAATGAGGAGGTCTTAAATAGCAATTTGACCAATTTCTAAGTCTATGGACAAAAATTGGACATGGATGGAATTTTTGGAAAGTTTAGTAGTAAGGGCATTTTGGTCATTTAGTTATTAAAATGAATTAAAAACAAAATTAAAAGCCAATTTTTGTCCATCTTCTTCATTAGGCCGAAAATTTCAAGGGTTCTCCATAGCTAGGGTTTGTTTCAAGCTTCCAAGCTCCATAGTAAGTGATTCCAAGCTCTGCTTTTAATGTTCTTTACGTTTTTGGAATCCCAGTGCTTCGATTAAGCTTATGCTAACAATAATTCAACCTAGTGTTCATATTTGGAAAAATACCCATAGGTGAAATTTGTGTATTTTGGTGTTTTATGATAGAAAATGAGGTTTTAAATTATGTTAGACAACTTGTACTACTCAGTTTTAAGCGAAAACGAGTAAAAGGGCTTAATCGGTAAAAATACCTAATAGTCATAAGTACATGTTAGAGTGTGAATTTGATGTTACCATAGAAGGGAAAAATGATCAGCATGTCATAAAACATAAGAATAAGGGATGAAGTTTAATTCCCGAGCCTAGGGGCAAAAGTGCAAATATGTAAAAGTTTAGGGGTAAAAATGTAATTTTTCCAAAGTTCGCATTAAAGGCTGTTTTGATGAATGTATGTATTAAATAAGATTAATTTGGCATTATAGATCAAGAGAAACGAGATTCAAGTCGTGATCGAGGGAAAAACAAAGTTTACGAGGAATAGGCTCGATTGCTAATATTTTGTATCGAGGTAAGTTCATGTGAAAATATAGTAACATAATTGTCATTTTAATTAACTTAATGATATTTATATGATATGATGATTATTATTATGAAATATTATGCTTTGTGGTTATTGTTTAGTAATATGCAAATTATGTTTAATACTTGTTAAATATGAATTGCTACTTGAGTATCGGTTTCGATATTCCGTGGAAGACGACAAAGATGTTTGATTGAGGAAAAAGCCCATTTGAACCTTGGGAATAGATTAGAATACAAGTGACATGTCATTAGGATGGTTGAGTTCCGAACTCGTTGAGTTGAGTCCGAGTTCGTGAGATGTAACTAGGCATCCGAGCTCATTGAGTTGAGTCCGAGTTCACTTATGGATGCAAACGCCCGAGCTCGTTGAGTTGAGTCCGAGTTCACTTATGGGCAGGTTACATGGTAGCTTGGCTACATAAGTTCCGCAGGCTATTGAGTTTGTCTAGCTGCGGGTATGGCTCTTATGTTCATGAGATCCGCGTATTCGAATTATATTCCGATGTGTTCAACGGGTGAATCTTAAGTGAATAAACAGAAGGCCTAAAATGAAGGTGACATGTTGGTAAGTGTGGTAAATGAGAAAATTTGACAGGTATGTGCTTAAACCCTTGGGTTGAGAACTTGGTATGATGAAATCGTAGAAAGATATTAAATATAAATGAAACATGAATGTCTTGGTGTTGTTTATGTAAATAATGTTTTTGTGGGATTGTGTGATTATGTTACTTGCTATTTGCATGTGAACTTACTAAGCATTTGTGCTTACTCCCTCCTTTTCTTTCAATGTAGTTTTGACAAGCCGGCTTGAGAATCGGGATAGGTCGAAGACTCGTTCACACTATCCGAAGGCCTAAATTGCTAAAATGGCTTTTGTGTTTTGAATGTGGCATGTATGGCAAAATACTCACTTTGTGTAAATGATCTTATGATATGGGTATGTTTTGGCAAGAAAAGGGTTTGTAAATGATTAGCCATTGGAATGGCCAATCTAAGTCATATTTGATGTTATGTATGTTTAAAACGATATTTAGTCCATGAAAATCCTTAGTAAAGTGAAATTTGCCATAAAATGTAATCATGCAAAGAAAGAAGATAATGTAAATTTGAAAAATCACTAAAAATATTAGAAATGGAATTAAATGATGAGTAAGTTATGAAATTGAAGATTAATGAGTCTATTTTCATATGGATTGAACAAAACAGGTATATGAATTATATTTTATGAGATATTTGAATTTTTGTGAAACAGGGCCAGAATGATTTCTGGATCCCCTGTTCTGACTTTAAGAATTCATAATAAATTGTAAAAACATATTAAGTCATGATTTATATTTACAGATTTCTTATTGAGTCTAGTTTTAAGAGAAACAAACTTCATAGACATTAAAATTCTGTACAGAGAGATATCTGATTTGTAATACACAGAGGTCAGAGCAGTCAAACCCTGAAATAGGGGAGAATTTAACTAATAAAATATACTAATTCGCTTGACCAAAAATTTTATAAAAAAATTAGTAATTAGATATATGAGTCTAGTTTCAGGTAAAATTTACGGAATTGGATTTTGAGTTTTGGAACTCGAGATATGAATTTTTAAGCAACTGTGATGCAGATTGCTAGCTTGACTGGAAATTTTAAAAAAATAAATCGTTTGAGCGGTTTAAGTAATGAATTAAGTCCGTTAACACCTCGTGTTCGAATCCGGTGATGGTCTCGGGTACGGGGCGTTACATTACCGGACTCGTAACTCAGAACAGAACATCAAATATCGATTAACATTTCAATTCAATAAAATATCATTCATTCATGTTCAAAACGAAATTTAACCGAACATTCAAAGTCTAATCCATGCATCTAGGATGAAATCGATAACATATAAAAGTTTTAGAACTTATAAAAATTTTCCAACTTTTAAAAGGTCAAATGCCTCTGTGAATAGGCCGTGTGCCTCACACGGCCTTAGACACGCCCGTGTGTCTAAGCCATGGCAAAACAAGGCATAGCTACTGACTTACCCACACGGCTACAAGACACATCCGTGTGCCTTGGCCGTGGTCGAGCCTGACTTGGGTCACACAGCTAGCCACACGCCCGTGTGCTTTGGCCGTGCTCGGGCCTAACTTACAATTGTAGGTACCCTAGGGGACACACGGTCGTGCAACATAGCCGTGTGTCGCACACGGTTGAGACATATGCCCGTGTCTCTGCCCGTGTGAACAAAAATAGGCCATTTGAATAGCCAATTTGCCACCCCAATTTGGGTCAACCTACAAATAAAGAAACAAGCATATATGCAGAATCCATTCAGCCAATTTTTATGCTAAAATGCACATCATTCATACCATAACATTATCAACCATTTACATACTCATAAACCTTACTAATTTATACCAAAACATAAGGTAAGATCATATCAAAAACATCATTCAATCTCATGCCATGAACTTACCAAACTTACCATCTCCTTTATCCAACTAAAACATACCACAAATGCAAATTAACATCACATACCATAAACCATTATCAACTATGAGTTCAAACACAAACTAGCCAAATCACATGGCTAAGTATATACATCACAAAACATAATTCCACAACTGTTAGCTTATACATGCCATACTTCAAAAATATACATTTTAAAAAGTACCAAAATAAGGTTCAATTGTGTGATGACGATCCTTGACGATCCCCGAGCTTGCAGTAGCTTTGATACCTATAAACAATGCAAACACACACAAAGCAAGCTTTCAAAAGCTTAGTAAGCTCGTACCAAAGATCATCAATAGTATAAAGGATATAAAACATCAACACATAAGTATTTATAAGTTGTCAAATCATCTATCAAATCTATGCCAACATATTCCATATGTTCGTACCAATTCAATGAACTTCACATACATAATATCATCTACCACATAGGTAATGTACATACCTGAATCTTTTCGTACATATTCACTTTCATTCTCACCTTTCAATTGGATACTTTAAGACTTTTCGTAGATTGTTCGTGCTTTAAACATCCGCATACTTAGTGCTGTAAAGGTTAGCCAAAACTAGTATGATTCCGCACACTTAATGCCATCTCAATTAACCGAAGCTAAGCCGGTATCGCACACTTAGTGCCAAATACCAGCGATATATCATTGTATTCATCCAAACCAAACATATATACAATCTATATATAATCATAGCATCAAAACATACTTATAACATCATATTTTGAGTACGAACTTATCTCGTACTCAAAATTGTCGACTTGGATCGTCTACTCTATAATCTTCAACTTCCCTCGATCTAAATCAAAATTCCTCTTTTCTTGATCTATATTTATTCAAAATTAACCCATTTATGCACCAAATCATTCAAAACAATCCATATACACATATTTAGGACATTTTGCAAAATAGCCCTTACATTTTCACATTTCGACACTTTAGTCCCTAATTCACAAAATCGCTAAATACACAAAATTTCAATAAACCCATGCATAGCCGAATATCATAGGGACCTATAGGAGCCCAAAACTTTCATTTATTTCACAATTCAACCCTTCAATTTACACTTTTCTCAATTTCATCCCTAATATGCATTTTTACTCAAAATCACTTTACAAAACATATTTATCAAGCACTAAGCTTTCATAATTCATCATTAAACATCATAAAACACATGAATTCATCACCAAATCTCCTAGCCAAACCTAATATGCACTAAGCTACGATCTCAAAAACATAAAAATCATAAAAAATCGAGCTCAAAACATACCTTAATCACCAAATCTCCTAGCCGAACCCTAGACTTGAGTTTTCTTCTTTTTCCTTTGATAAATTCGACAATATCATGAACAAAAATGGCTAATTTCATGCTTTGTTTTTATTTTAATTGATATTAAATCCCATTTTACCATTTTTCCCTTAAATAAACTGTTATAAAATCACTTAATGGATGGTTATTAATGTCCATTCAAACTTTTAATGGTCAAATAACCACATAAGGACCTCTCATTTACAAAGCCATATCAAATAGACACTTTTAACAAGTAGCAGGCAACTTTTACATTTTACGCGATTAGGTCCTTTTTCAAAATTAAGCACACAAACGTTCAAATTTTCATACGAGACTTTCACACATGCTCATTCACATATCATAAACAAGGAAAATAATATTTCAATATTTTTATGACTAGGATATGTGGTCCCAAAACCACTATTCCAACTAGGGTCTAAACCAGACTGTTACATGTATACTGCAGAGAAGATCATGTTTTTGATGAATGCCAATCCAATCCAGCCTCTGTATGTTACATGAGGAATTTTAATCGTAGAAACAACAATCCCTACTCCAACACATACAATCCACGATGGAAACAACATCCAAATTTTAGCTGGAGTAATCAGGGAATGGGAAATGCCAATAATGTTAATCGATAGAATGTGGCTAGTGCATGGCCCGGATACTGTAACACCCCTAACCCGTATCCGTCGTCGGAATAGAGTTACAGAGCATTACTAGAGTTTCTAATCAAATGAATAAAAATTTTCAAATATTTCAAATTATATCGATAATCATATTAAAACTAATACGAGCCCTTGAATCCTTAAAAACACATTAGAAACAAGTCGGGACTAAATTGAAAACTCAGAGAATTTTGCAGAAAACATTGAAAATTTTCAACACTGCAGGGGTCACACGGCCAAGAGGCACGCCCGTGTCTCAGGCCATGTGGGCATTCGAAATAGAGACACACGGTCGTGTCCCAGCCTAGATCTGTGCGCATGTAACTCACTGACTTGGGTCACATGGCCAAGCCACACACCCATGTACCAGGCCGTGTGCTAGGCCATGTACCAGCTTGACTTACAACCCTTTGAAAGCTACAAGGGACACATGGCCGTGTCATCTGGCTGTGTGTCACACACGGCTAAGACACATGCCCATGTCTTTGCCTATGTGGACAAAAATAGGCCATTTTACAAGCCATTTTCTAACCCATGTCCACGAGTACCTACAACCAACTTTGTACTAATATTCAAGCCATCAAAAAGGCATCCAAACCATGCATAATCAAGCTATAAACATATGGTATAATAACATACAACCAATATGCCTAATGGCATCTCAAATGAAAACATTTAAACATGTATAATCAAGTATTCAATTTGGCCAAAATGATTAGTTACCTTATATGCATATTTGCATCAATACATATCATATAATTTACTTACCAAAAATATACCAAATGGTACTAATCATGCCAGTCAACCACTAGTAATTATAATCATTTAAGCCATTCAAACAAAGTACTAATTCTCAACATCTCCAACAAGTCACAAACCATTTATAATATGCATATTCAACCATCATTTCATCTTCCATCATTCAACCATATTAAGTCATTCATCAACCATTATAAAGCTAATATTTACATGCCATGAACTAAGCTCATATCATCATCAAAGTGTTGTTTCACAAGCCAAACTAAATGGGCATTTCCAACAACCAAACACATGGCCAACATTAGCCAAAATACCTGTACACGCCATTATAACAAAAATTAAACAACCGAATGTACGAAAAGATCCAATGAATAGTGTGATATAACTCTGACAAGCTTCCAACCCAAACGAGATTTCGATTCACTATAAGACATGGAAAATAACACAGAGTAAACATTTAAGCTTAGTAAGTTCGTATAACATAGAACATAACTTACCATTTAATCATATATTAAGTAAGTAACATAGCATATTCCAACCATAATTTGGCCAAAGCCTATACATATATATCAAACAAGATAGCCATGTAAACATATACATAAACTAAGTAAACAAGGATGAGCACAACATATAATTTTGTTTTATATACATGTATTACCTATAACACCCCAAACCCAGCCCAGACGTTATGGCCGAATCTGGCGATGTCACATCGAAGTATTTTTTTCAAAGTATAATATCGCTGAAAGACCAGTTCTATTTTTAACCTCTTTGTGATCTTAATGGAGATTTTAGGATGTCTTGATCATTTCCAAAATCTAAGTCGTTTGGAAAGAAGTTAGTCATATTAAATTTTTATTAATTTTAAAACATTATTTCTTATGGAAGCTTGTAAAACGTGTTGTGTAAATGTGGAGTCTTGAAAAATATTTATCTTTTTGAAAAACCCGCATTCTACTGCTATCAGATATAAATCAAAATAATTAGAACCCCAAATTAAAGATTTAAAATTTTAAATAGGACTTATTACATCAAAAATACCAAAGATAAAACTACTTATAATTTAAAACCCAATGAGAAAGTCTGTGCAGTTGTGTGGCCACCTTTGAGTCCCTCGCAGCACCGATCTGCCTAAGCCTGGGGATTACCTATATAGATAAACAGATGGGTGAGTTATGGAAGCTCAGTGTGTAATCCCATATCAAAAACAAACAGTGAGCATATACAGTCTTGGCCTAAGCCCAATTCGAAGAATGGTTCGGGCTGATTAGGGCCTTAGCCCATTACAAATGATCGATGTCGGGGTGGGCTGAGCCCATCTCGATGATGATCTGATGCAG
This sequence comes from Gossypium anomalum, assembly GCA_025698475.1. Taxonomy (NCBI): domain Eukaryota; kingdom Viridiplantae; phylum Streptophyta; class Magnoliopsida; order Malvales; family Malvaceae; genus Gossypium; species Gossypium anomalum. The sequence continues at coordinate 56,419,647 of CM046956.1, forward strand.
ATATGCAATCAATAGATCCTGCCCAACCAGCCTCTACACTCCATCTCCGTCCAACCCTACACTCCATGTGGCGATAACATCAGCCCACCATCCCTACACTCCAAGTAGTACCAGTTGCGACACTAAACAGTATTTGCAGCAGAGCTGCCAGTACAGTACACTTCCTCCAATCATAATAAATCCCATCCCCATGCAACATATCATGCATAATGTCATAATAGCATACATGTGATCAATATATTTGAAATGGCATGTTCAAACATAATCATACATCTCCTAGGGGCATAACAGTTATTTTACCATGTAGGGGCATTTCAGTCATTTTATCAATTAGGGGTCTAGGTACACTTACCAACCCAATAGTAGGTCTACATTCGTCTCGGGTGACCCGTGTAACCATAACAGTCAAACAGTGAAAATAGGCCTACGATCCATATTGCGAGCCCATGTGGCCCACATAGCATAGAAATGGCCTTGGCCGTGTGGATTACACAGCCTGACCTAATATTCTCCACACGTCCGTGTGATTTACCTGTGTGGGCCACACATGGACTAATTCGGCTCATTGTGGCCCAATACGACCTCGACCCATGAAATCGTCCATGGATGGCCTCAACGATCATGTGCCCATGTTTAGGTGTACGGACTACTACAAGGGCGAGTGCACGCCTGTGTAGCGTCGTCACTTATTTCGGCTTTTGCTGATTACCATAGCCAATGTTGCGTTTGTACACACCTGATAGGATTCTAGGTATGCAACCCCTCTTGAGATGCACTGCACCTAAAATAGTGACAATTTCATAACCAACGTTAGTCACGCTTGGAACCAAACCGATAAAACAACAACAATTAACCTATATCCGTGTTGCTTACCCTTTCTACTCCAAAAGGTATGGCTTACGATACCACTGGTAAATCGAGTTCGTTATGACCTATTGCTGCCCACCACAATGCGACATGACCGCATGTTAGGAACTTTAATAGATTAATAAATAAATAACAACATTACTCAAAACGTCTAAGGCACAACTTCCACCCTTACCAAGAGACTTACCAACCGAAAGCATTCACGTTGGAAAGAACCAACAGCTTAAGAGAGGAAAGTCGACAGAAGAGGGAGGATGGGGAAGATCAAATATTCGGCCAAGGAGATAGAGATAAACCCACGCCAATTCCCTCCTTTTAGAGAAAAATAGAAAGTCTAGAGTGGAGAAAGAATAGAGATTCGACAAGGTCTTTTGGAAAAAGGAAGAACCTAAAGTGAATAATACCAGCCAAAGAAAGCAAACGATAGTGCTAGAAAGTAGAAAAAAAATCGGTAGCAGAGGGAGAAGTTGTTAAAACAAAAAGAATTAAGAGATAGGGAGAAAGGTCGTTCGGCAAAAGAGGAAAAACCAAATGAGAGAGGAAGAGAAAAAAACAATCGGTTAACAAAGAACTCTAGGGAAGAATAACTCGAAAAAGACCAAAATGAGCAAAACCCAAAAGATCTCAACAACAATTTGTCCCAAAAAGAAAGAAACACGAAAGACGGAAAGGCAGCAAAACCAAAAGCATAAATTTGGCACAAGGGAGAGAAGGTGAGCTATTGACCGATTTTGTCAAAAAGAGACTCCCTAATTCAGCCTACTCCTAAACACTTCCCTTACATGACTCCTCAAAACACTTCAACAACTCCACTATTCAAATCCCCATTATTTCCTCCTAAAATTCAGCCGATGCCATGCCCCAAACATGGTCTTACACTAGCTCTCGTATATCCATGTCGATGCCATGTCCCAGACATGGTCTTACACTGGTTATCATCGTCGAGGCCGATGCATGCCCCAAACATGGCCTTACACTAGCTCTCGTATATCCATGTCGATGCCATGTCCCAGACATGGTCTTACACTGACTCTCATAATGTGGCTGATGCATTTCCCAGACATGTCTTACACTAGGTCACACAAGTGACCTAAATGTTGTGGCATGCATATCTGATTTACTTCCTAAGGTTCCAACGAGAATTCTACCATCTCAATTATCCTTTTACATTCTCAATTCAACAATCAAGCAATTTATGTTATATTAAGTCAAGCACATATAATAACAATGTAGTTGTATTATTTACATACAACTTACCTCGGGTTAGAAAATGTGGCGACTAGTCGGTTTAGTCGATTTGCTTGGCTTTCCCCCAGTCTAGGTTCGAGTTTGGTAATTCTTGATCTATAATAGCAAAATGCACTCATTTAATCACTAAATAAAATTAAGCAATTAAGAATTCACATCTTTGGTAAATTGACCATTTTGCCCTTAGACTTTGACAAAATGACCATTTTGCACCAATGCTCGAAAATTGATTTTTATTGAATTTCATCGCATCTTAAGTCTAGTCGAACCCTTTTTCACTCTTAAAGCTACTTCAAATTCCCACTATTTCACACATTTATCACTTATTTCACAAACTTTGCAAAATGGCCCTATAAGGGTTTTCTGTGAAAACTCCTTCACAAAAGTTGTTCATTCAACAACCAAGACTCATTTTCTTCCATAAAAACGCAGCAACCATTACAATTCCATTCATGGAAAAACCCTAAAATTTTAATCATTTTGTAAAATAGACCCCTTATTTGAAAGCTCAAGCTTCTAGGGTCTCAAAAATGCAAAAATCATCAGCAAAGGACATGGAAATCACTTACTTTGAGTGCTTCAAGTTGCTGAAAATTTCAAGCTTTCAAAACCCTCCTATGGCTGGTAAAAATCGATGAAGAAGAAGAAAAATAAAGAGGATATGACCTTTGTTTTATTTAATATTACAACTAGTCAAAATTGATGACCTAAGCTTCACTTAATTTTGACCTTCTCTACAATTTGTCTCCTATGGCCGGCCACCCTATAGAAAAAGGGTCTAATTACCCTTTAAAGACCCCCAATTTTGGTTCCATGGCCATTTAACACCTTTAGCTATCAAATTAGGACTTTTGTACTTTATGTGATTTAGTCCTTTTTCGCAATTGGGCTCACAAACGTTAAAATTAACTCACCAAATTTTTCATACACTCCTATAATCATGCTATAACATAAAAATAATAATAAAATAATTTTTCTGACTTTGAATTTGTGGTCCCAAGACCACTATTCTGACTAGGCCCTAAATCGGGTTGTTACATTTCTCCCCCTTTAGGGATTTTTGTCCCCGAAAATCTTACCGGTGAATAAGTTCGGATACTGGTCCCTCATAGTCTCCTCGGGTTCCCATGTGGCTTCCTCGACTCGATGTCTATGCCATAAGACTTTCACAAGTGCTATACTATTATTCCTCAACTGTTTGACTTCTCGAGCTAAAATATTGACCGTCTCTTCGTCATAGGCCATATCCAAATGAATCTCAACCTCTGTCGGCCCAATTACATGCGAAGGATCTAATCATATCGGTGTAGCATGGACACATGAAACACGTCGTGAATCTTTTCCAACTCTGGTGGCAAGGCCAATCGATAGGCAACAGGTCCTACTCTTTCGACAACCTCATAAGGTCCTATGAAACGAGGACTCAACTTGCCTCTTCTACCGAATCTGAGGACTTTCCTCCACAGGGAAACTTTCAAAAATACCTTATCACTGACTTCAAACTCAAATTCCTTTTGTTTCAAATCCGCGTAGAATTTCTGTCTATCCGAGGTGGCCTTCAAGCAGTCACCAATTACTTTAACCTTCTCTTCAGTCTCTTTGACTAAATTGACCATATGAATTTGACTCTCTTTGAGCTCAGTCCAATATAAGGGCATCTGACACTTTCGCCCATACAAAGCCTCATAAGGTGCCATTTTCAGACTTGTCTAATAACTGTTGTTGTAGGCAAATTCAACCAATGGTAAGTATCTTTCCCAACTTCCCTAAAACTCGAGAACACAACACTGCAACATGTCCTCTAAAATCTGAATCACTCTTTCTAACTGACCGTCGATTTGTGGGTGAAATGCCATGTTGAAATTCAACTTGGTTCCTAAAGCCTTTTGTAGAATCTTCTTAATAAGCTCATTGTCCTTGGGTACACAAACTCTATCTTTGAGCATTAAACATCCTTCGGTACCAATACAAAACTTGGACTCATTTTCTATCTCGCACTGAACCATCTTAGCTTGCAACTTCTTATCACCTTTTTAAGCTTCATGAATCCCTTGTAGAAATGTCTGTCTAGCCTTCAACTTTGCTAGAACCGAACCATCATTCGACACAATCAACTGAGTATTCATGGCTCTTAAGGTAAACAACGACTTTCTACTCAATACATCAGTGACCACGTTCACCTTTCCCGGATGGTAATCTATTACCAACTCATAATCCTTCATTAGCTCTAACTATCGGCGTTGCTGTAGGCAAAACTCCTTTTGAGTCATCAAATACTTAAGACTCTTATGATCGGTGAATACTCGGCATTTCTCTCTATACAAATGGTGTCTCTAAATTTTTAGCGTAAACACGATGGCGGCCAACTCTAAATCATGCGTCGGGTAGTTCTTCTCATGTGGCTTCAGTTACCTTGAAGCGTAAGCTATGACCTTACCTTCTTTCATAAACACGCACCCCAAACCATTCAAGGAGGCATCGCTATATATCACAAACTCCTTACCCGACTCCGGTTGCACTAAAACTGGGGCTTCAATCAATAAAGCCTTTAGTTTCTCGAAACTCCGCTGGCACTTTTCTATCCATTTCAACTTGACATCTTTTTGTAGCAGTCTTGTCATCGGGGTAGCTATCATAGAGAATCCATTTACAAACCGTCTATAGTATCCAGCCAAACCAAAAAAGATTCGACTTCTATCACATTCCTCGGTGGTTTCCACTCTATAATAGCCGAGATCTTGCTTGGGTCAACTCGGATCCCGTTACCCAACACGATGTGTCCTAGGAATCTGACCTCTTTAAGCCAAAATTCACTCTTACTGAACTTGGTGTATAACTGCTTGTCTCTTAAGGTTTGCAACACAACTCTCAGATGTTCTGCATGCTCGCCCTCATCACGCGAATAAATCAATATGTCATCAATAAAGACGACGATAAACTTATCCAGGTGCGGTCTGAAAATGCGGTTCATCAGATCCATAAAAACCACCGGGGCATTATTCAAACCAAAGAGCCCGACGAGGAACTCATAATGCCCGTATCTCGTCCGAAATGCCGTCTTTGGCACATCTTGCTTCTTAACCCTTAACTGGAAGTATCTCGACCTCAAGTCAATCTTGAAAAATACAGTGGCTCCCTTTAATTGATCAAACAGGTCATCGATCCTTGGCAAAGGATATTTTTTCTTCACTATTACCTTCTTGAGCTGCCTATAGTTGATATATAACCTCATCGACTCGTCTTTCTTTTTCACAAAGAGTACTGGAGCACTCCACGGGGAAAAGCTCGGGCTTATTAAGCCTTTTTCTGTTAGCTCTTGCAACTGTATTTTCAACTCTTTCAACTCTGTTAGAGCCATTCTATATGGAGCAATCGAGATAGGTGCTGTACCGAGGACCAATTCGATTCCAAACTCAACTTTCTTCACTGGAGGTAATCCGGGTAATTCCTCCGGAAATACTTCTGTAAACTCACAAACCACCGACGCTGATTCAATCTTCAACTCAGACACTTGGGTATTTAGCACAAAAACTAAGTAAGCCTTATATCCTTTTCTCAAATATTTCTCACCAGTCAAAGACGATACTATTACAGGCAATATGTCCGACTCATCTGGTCCAATTTGAAGAACATTACCTTCTTAACATTTCAACTCAATAACTTTTCTCCCACAGTCCACTACAACAATATGAGAAGTCAGTCCATCCAAAGGATTACATCAAATTCATTAAACGGCAATAACATTAAGTTAGCCGGAAAACAATGACCCCTAATTGTTAGAGGGCAATCTCTACGCACTTGATTAACTAGCACATGCCTGCCTAAAGGGTTAGACACTTTGATCACAAACTCAGTGGACTCTACTAGCATGTTCATTCGGGGTATCAACTCAATGCAAATATAAGAGTGGGTAGATCTCGGGTCAATTAAAGACAGATATTTCATGGATAGAAAAGTTACCCGTGATCACGTCGGGAGACTCTGCCTCTTCCCGGGCATGTATAGCATAAGTCCTTGTGCGCACTCTCCCCTCGGACCTCACCACAGCATCTCTTGGTGCTCCCCTACTGCTAGCCCCACTTTCAGGGTTCTTTTGTGGTCTACCCCTCAAAAGAGCACTACTTACTTTCACATCTTATTTTCTTTCTCTCTCATCCAATTTGCGACAATCACAGATGAAGTGGTCTAGTGACCCACACTTGAAGCAGCCCCTTTCGTTTCCTCGACACTAGCTGAAGTGACGCCTACCACATTGTGAACACTCTAGACTATTTGGCCGAGTGCTACCAACACTCGAGACCGAAGTGATCTGGGCTCTAGATGTCGTGTTCTACTTGTTTTTGTTTCTATTCGAGAATCCCACCGAAGCATTCAATCGAGTAGCAGATTCCTTCAATCTCTTAGATGAGGACTGATGTGATTTCCTCATCAGTCTTTTTTTGAATCCTGCGACTTAATAGCTGCTTTCCTCCTCTCTTTTACTAGCTCATCTGCCTTGTATGCTCTCTCAACGAGCACTACAAATTCTCTTAGTTCTAGGATGCCAACAAATACTCGGATGTCTTCATTAAGACCATTCTCAAACCTCTTACACATTGTGGCTTCTGTAGACACGTATTCCCGCGCATATTTGCGGAGCTTCACAAACTCACGCTCGTATTCTGTCACAGCCATACGGCCTTGCTTTAGCTCTAAAAATTCCTTCCTATTTTGATCTATGAATCTTTGGCCAATATACTTTTTTCGAAACTCTTCTTGGAAGAATTCCCAAGTGGTCCTCTCTCTCGATACAACGGACACGAGAGCATTCCACCATTGATAAGCTGAGTCCTGTAGGAGTGACACTGCACACTTCTGGCACTTTTCAGGTGTGCATGATAGTTAATCGAATACCCCAATGGTATTTTCTAGCAAAAACTCTGCTCTCTCCGGGTTATCATCTTTGTTAGCCCAGAATTCCTCGACCCCTTATTTTAAGATCTTGTCTACCGGAGGCTTCTCTCTCCTAAACATGTCTATGCTTTGTAGAGTTACCGGGGTATACTAAGGGATCGGAGGAGGTGGGGAAGGTGGAGTGTTCAGATTCGCACGAACAAACTACATGTACCAAGCGTCTATCATTCAGAGGTAGGCTTCTCTAGCTCCTCCGCCTTGGCCCATAGTCACGGGCTTGCTCTCAATTAGCGCGGTCCCTTCAGCGGGATCCGGCGTGTTACTCTCCACGTCATTCGTCGTAGCTCTATCAGGATCCATTTACTATATCAAAATACAATTTATAAGCGTCAGAAGTCGTCACACTATCAATATACTGTTATGGCATGTATAGCTAGACTCGTGCTCATGCTAGCTTAGTCCTAGAGCTGACTAAACCATAGCTCTGATACCACTAAACGAAACACCCCATACTCGTATCCTACACTGGGACGAAATACAAGGCGTTACCTACCTTGAACTCGTGCTTACAACTATTTTCGAGTCTCTAAGACTTGGGCAAATTTAAAACTTCCTCAAACTTATCAATGCATCCTTAATATGGGCCTACGAGGCCCAAAACACACATGAAAATTCATTCAGGACCAATTCGGGTCCTTTAGCCAACTTTAGAAAATGACACTTGACACAGGGGCACACGCCTGTGTGGGAGGGGCAACACACCTGTGTGACCATTTCGACATGGTCATTCTATTGGCCTGTGTGGCCCACATGGCCTAAGCAATACAAGGATACACCCATATCCTCTACCCGTGTAGAAATAATTCTAAATGCACACCTACAGGGATTTTCACACGGCTTGGTACACGCTCGTGTCCCTGGCTCGTGTCCTTCACACGACCATGACACGCCCGTGTCCTAGCTGGTGTGTAAAAACCTAGACATTCTGTTTCTAATGTCAGCAACCCCAAAATGTCACACGGCCAAGGCACACGCCCATGTGCTAAGCCGTGTCATTCACACGGCCGTGTCTTTGCCCGTGCGTTTACTATCATGCATACTAACTTAAAATTTTTACGTGCAGGGACACACGACCGGACCACATGCCCATGGGGCAGACCGTGTGTCACACACAGCCTAGACACACACCCGTGTGTCTACCCGTGTGGACAATATAGGGTTATTTATCAAGCCTCTTTGCCACCCTTACTTATACAACCTACACAATAGCAACCAAAACCATTATAATACTATCTCATGCAACAAAATTAGCCACAATAGACAACATTCCATTTGTGCAATTTACTCAACCATGAAAATAACATCATTCCATATAAATCAAAATGAATATTAGCCATCATTCGAGGCTTAATACAAAATGAGGGATTTATCCCAAGCCAACACATTTGGCCAAGTCTAGTTTCCTATAAATGCCATATTCAAAAATATAAATCAAACTATACCGAAAGCTTCGGTTGATAGTGTGATCGATATCTCTGACTTCCGTTGATCCTTGGGCTAGATAGGCGGCACTATAAGAAAAAGGAAAAAGAGAGGGAGTAAGCATAAAGCTTTGTAAATTGCACATAAATAGATATACAACACAACTTTACCGTTCATCAACAAGCTCATAATACACAAGTGGGAATAAGCAAAACTTACTCATTAATATGCAATACACATCATATAGTCTATATTGAGCTCACATTTCATTCATACCAAATAGCTACCTGTACCACTCACAACACGGTTATATTTTCCTCGTTAACTTGAAATCATAACTCTCACCGTTGAACTATTAGGAACACTATCGGATATTCATTAAGCCTCAAACGTAGGTAAGGTGCCAATGCCATGTCCCAGACATGGTCTTACACTTACACTACTCGTAGCTGATGCATGGCCTAGACATATCTTACACTGGCCGACGTCCCGAGGCCGATGCATGTCCCAGACATGTCTTACACTAGCACTCATCTCAATGCCGATGCCATGTCCTAGACATGGTCTTACACTGACTCTCACAATTTAGCCGATGCATGTCCTAGACATGTCTTCCACTAGCTCACACAACTGACCCAAATGTCATGGCATGCGTATCTGATTTACTTCCTAAGGTTCCAACGAGAATTCTACCATCTCAATTATCATTTTACATTCTCAAATCCACAATCAAGCAATTTATGCTATATTAATTCAAGCACATATAATTACAATGTAGTTGTATTATTTACATACAACTTACCTCGGGTTAGAAAATATGGCGACTAGTCGGTTTAGTCGATTTGTTTGGCTTTCCCCTAGTCTAGGTTCGGATTTGGTAATTCTTGATCTACAATAGCAAAATGCACTCATTTAATCACTAAATAAAATTAAGCAATTAATAATTCACATCTTTGGTAAATTGAACATTTTGCCCTTAGACTTTGACAAAATGACCATTTTACCCCAATGCTTGAAAATCAATTTTTATCAAATTTCATCGCATCTTAAGTCTAGCAGAATCTTTTTTCACTCTTAAAGCTACTTCAAATTCCCATTATTTCACACATTTATCACTTATTTCACAAAATTTGCAAAATGGTCCTATAAGGGTTTTCTATGAAAACTCCTTCACAAAAGTTGTTCATTCAACAACCAAGACTCATTTTCTTCCATAAAAACTCAGCAACCATTACAATTTCACTCATGGAAAAACCTTAAACTCTTAATCATTTTTGCAAAATAGACCCCTCATTTGAAATCTCAAGCTTCTAGGGTTTCAAAAATGCAAAAATCATCAACAAAGGACATGGAAATCACTTACTTATGAGTGCTTCAAGTTGCTGAAAATTTCAAGCTTTCAAAACCCTCCTATGGCTGGTAAAAATCGGTGAAGAAGAAGAAAAATAAAGACGATGTGGCCTTTGTTTTATTTAATATTACAACTAGTTAATATTAGTGACCTAAGCTTCACCTAATTTTGACCTTCTCTACAATTTGTCTCCTATGGCCAGCCACCCTATTGAAAAAGGGTCTAATTGCCCTTTAAGGCCCCCCAATTTTGGTTCCATGGCCATTTAACACCTTTAGCTATCAAATTAGGACTTTTGCACTTTATGCGATTTAGTCATTTTCCGCAATTGGGCTCACAAATGTTAAAATTAACTCACCAAATTTTTCATGCACTCCTATAATCATGCTATAACATCAAAATAATAATAAAATAATTTTTCTAACTTCGAATTTGTGGTCCTGAGACCACTATTCTGACTAGGCCTTAAATCGGGCTGTTACACATAATCCCACAACTACTAGCTACACATGCCATACTTCAAAATAAACATTTTCAAAAGTACCAAAATAATGTTCGATAGTGTGGTGACGGTCCTTGATGATCCCCGTGCTCACATAGCTTCGATATCTATAAAACAATGCAAACACACACAAAGTAAGCTTTCAAAAGCTTAGTAAGCTCGTATCAAAAATCATCAACAGTATATAAAATATAAAACATCAACACATAAGTACTTATAAATTCTCAATTCATCTATCAATTCTATGCCAACATCACCCATATGTTTAGACCAATTCAATGAACTTTATATACATAATACTGTCTACCACATAGGTATTATACGTACATGAACCTTCTCATATTCACTCATTTTCATTCTCACCTCTCGTTCAGATACTTTAAGACTTTCTGAAGGTTATTCAAGCTTTAAACATCCGCACACTTAGTCCTTTAAGGATTAGTCGAAGCTAACACGATTCCTCACACTTAGTGCCTCATGTAGCTGAAGCTAGTTTGAATCGTACACTTAGTGCGAGATATAATTGATTTGTCATTGTATTCATCCAAACCAAATATTTACATAATCCATGTATAATCAAAGCATCAAAATATACTTTTAACATCATGTTTTACGTACGAACTTACCTCGTACTCGAAATTGTCGACTCGGATTGTTTACTCTATAATTTTTGACTTCCTTCGGTCTAAGTTTGAATTCCTCTTTTCTTGATCTATATGTATTCAAAATTAACCCTTTTATTCACTAAATCATTCAAACCAATCCATACACACATATTTAGGGCATTTTGCAAACTAGCCCTCACATTTTCACATTTCGACACTTTAGTCCCTAATTCATAAAATCACAAAATACACAAAATTTGCTTGTACACAAGCTTAGCCGAATCTTCATAGTTCTCATACAAGTCCATACATTTCATTTATTTCACATTTTAATCCCTCAAAATAACATTTTTACAATTTAGTCCAAATTACTCAAATTCATCAAAAATTAAAAGACCAAATATTCTAACCCAACACATATCTTTTATTTTCTATCAACTAACTTCACAAAGCTCACAAAAGCATCAATTGTATAATTCAAAATCATCAGCAATTTCCAAAATTCAGACATGGGCTTGATAGAACACTAAGCAACGATCACAAAAACGTAAAAATCATCAAAAACCAAGCAAAAATAAACCTTGAATCAAGCTTGGTATGGACAAACCCTAGCTAACCATTTTCTTTTCTTTTGTTTTGTATTTTCGGTTGTGGAAGAACATCTAATAACCAAATTTTATGTTTTATTAACTTAATAAAATTTAATTCATCTTTTACCATATTAGCCTTGCTAACATAATTAGAATTCCACTATGTAATATCCAATTATGTCCTTATAATATATCAATGGTCTAATTGCATCATAAAGACATCATATTTAACAAGACAAATCAATTAGGCACTTAATCAAATAGAAAACCACTTTTGCACTTGATTGTCACTCGCGATAAGTTTTAAAATTTAAAATTGATCATACTTGAAACTAACTATTATCACGATGAAGGCAAGCGTACCTATCGAACAATAGTATAGTTTTAGCAAGATTGGATGTCGAACCCAAAGGAACTAAAAGTACTAGTATTAACTTTCTTTTTATTATCTAGCTTAAGAATAATGGGGGTTGTTTTATCTAAACTAATTAACTAACCTAAGAATGCACAGAAAGTAAATTGGGGAAATACTTTTGGAAAATTGTTTGATTTGGACAATACCCAAGGAAGAATCCACCTAGACTTCACTTGTTATTCGACTCTGAACCAGACGATTTATTCACTTAACTTGATCCGTAGAAATCCCTAAGTTATATATTATCCCTATTCAAGACTAATAACATCTAACCCTAGGTTGATTAATTGAAATATATTTCTAATTAAAACACCTAGTTTTGCATTAACTTGATCTATGGATTCCCTTATTAGATTTGACTCTAATCCGGCAGATTTATGTTGTCCTATCTCTAGGATTGCATGTAATTCCGCTTAATTATGAATGATCTACTCTTAGACAGGGACTATTCATCCTCCGAATAAGCACATCAATACTTGAATCATTATCCCGAAATATTCAAACAAGGGTTAAAATCATAATTAAGAACAAATCAAATATTTATCATATAGTTCAGAAAATATTAACGAGATCCGTCTTAAGTTTCATCCCCCTTAGGTATTTAGGCAATTTAGTTCATAACTATAAAAGAAAACATCTTAGAAGAATAATGACAAAACATAAAGAAAACTCAAAAACCACTGAAGGAAATTGAAGAGAGATCTTCAGTCTTGAAGGTGAATCTGACTTCTGAGATGGATCAATCGGCTTTTTTCGATTAATTCCTTGCTTCGTACTCTGCGTGTCCTTTCTCTCCTCCTTTAGGGTCTTTTTAATAGGCTTTAGAATGCTTTCAAACCCTCAAAATTGCCCTTTTTCCGAATAGAAATCAAGTTGGGCTCGATAGGGCCACGACCGTGTGCCACGCCCGTGAGCGATTTCTTCAAATCTTGTTCAAGGTTGTTAAATAGACACGGGCATGTGATCTACCCATGTGAGGAAGTCCAGGCTGTGTCGATTTCCCACGTTGGCCCATTTTCTCCGTTTTTGGCCCGTTTCTCGTTCTTTTTACTTTCGTATGCTCACCTAGGTATAAGACATGAATTTAAAAGATTAGGAGCATCAAATTCCACAAATCTAATGATAATTCATCCAAAAATGTGTTAAGCATGGGATAAAAATATGTATAAATTACGACTTATCAGCAGTTTTTGCCATTAAGTCTTTTTTAAAAATTAAGCACACAAACATTCAATTTTTTGTACGAGACTTTCACATATCGTAAACACGGAAAATAATATTGAAATATTTTTCTAACTTAGATATGTGGTCTCAAAACCACTATTCCGACTAGGGTCTAAAACGGACTGTTACAATTCTCCCCCTTAGGGATTTTTGTCCTCAAAAATCTTATCGTTAAACAGATTTGGAATTGCTATCTCATAGCATCTTCAGGCTCCCACGTGACCTCTTTAATACCGTGTCATTGCCACATCACTTTAACTAACGAAATTTTCTTATTTCATAGTTCTTTAACCTCGCAAGCTAAGACACGGATCGGCTTTTCTTCATAAGTCATATCAGACTGAATTTCAATCTCAGATGGAGGAATTACATGCGACGGATCAGATCTGTATCATCAAAGCATCAATACATGAAACACATTGTGAATCTTTTCTAACTCTGGTGGCAACAACAATCTATACACTACCGGCCCAATACGATCAGTAATCTTATACGACCCAATGAAACTCGGACTCAATTTTCTTTTTTTACCGAACCGAAGTACTTTCTTCCATGGAGATACCTTTAAAAACACTTTGTCACCGATCTCAAACTCAATGTCTTTTCTTTTCAAATCTGCATATGATTTTTGGCGATCGGAAGCTATTTTCAAACTATTTCAGATTACTTTTACTTTTTGCTCAGTCTCTTTTATCAAATCAACCCCATGAATCTTATTTTCCCTGAGCTTCGTCCAATACAAAGGTGTACAACATTTGCGACCATATAAAGCTTCGTATGGTGCCGTTTTAATGCTCGACTGAAAACTGTTATTATAAGTGAATTCAATAAAAGGTAGATATTGTTCCCACGTACCTTCAAACTCAAGAATACAACATCTCAACATATCCTCGAGTGTCTAAATAATCCGCTCAGATTGACCATCCGTTTGTGGATGAAAAGCAGTACTAAAGTGCAATTTATTACCCAGAGCATCTTGTAACTTCTTCTAGGATCGTGATGTGAATCTCATATCTCTGTCTGACGCTATAGACAATGGCACACCATGCAATCTCATGATATCAGAAATGTATAACTCAGCTAATTTATCAAGTGAGTAATCGGACCGAATCGGAATAAAATGAGTTGATTTCGTTAGTTGATCAACTACAACCCAAATTGCATCTTTCTTTCTCAGAGACAAGGTCAAACCCGAAATAAAGTCTATGGTTACTCGATTCCATTTCCACTCTGACACCATAATCGCTTGTAACAACCCCGATGGCACTGATGTTCAGCTTTAATTTGCTGACATATCAAACATTTAGAAACAAATTCAAAGATATCTCTTTTCATTCCGGACCACCAGTAATGCTGCTTCAGATCATTATACATTTTTGTATTACCTGGCTGCACAGATAACCGACTACTATGAGCTTCACTCAGAATCATCTGAATTAACTCTAGATTTCTCGGGACACAAATTTGATGTCAGAATCTTAAATAATCATCTTTATCAACTCTGAATTCTGAATCAGACTCTACATCACACTGAGCTCATTTAGCTAAAATCTCATTATCAATCTTCTGAGCTTCGTTAATTTGCTGTAAGAACAAAGGTCTTGCTTTCAATTCAGTTAAAACTGAACCATCATCATATAGAACCAAATAAGCATTCATCACATGCAAAGCAAACAACGATTTTTTACTCAAGGTATCAGCAACAACATTTACTTTTCCCGAATGATAATCAATCACAAGTTCATAGTCTTTTAGTAGTTCTAACCATCTTCTCTATCGCAGATTTAGATCTTTCTGAGTCATCAAATACTTCAAACTCTTATGACTAGAATACATGTGACATTTCTTACTGAACAGGTAATGGCGCCAAATCTTTAGAGCAAACACAATCATAACTAACTCAAGATCGTGCGTCGGATAGTTCTTTTTGTGCGGCTTCAACTATCTCGAAGCATAAGCAATGACTTTGCCTTCTTGCATTAAAACACATCCAAAACCAATCAACGAAGCATCTGTAGATCACAAATTCTTTACCTGATTTGGGTTGTACCAATATCAGAGCTTCAGTCAACAAAGTTTTCAACTGATCAAAGCTGTTCTAACACTTTTCAGACCACTCAAATTT
This sequence comes from Gossypium anomalum, assembly GCA_025698475.1. Taxonomy (NCBI): domain Eukaryota; kingdom Viridiplantae; phylum Streptophyta; class Magnoliopsida; order Malvales; family Malvaceae; genus Gossypium; species Gossypium anomalum. The sequence continues at coordinate 56,434,949 of CM046956.1, forward strand.
CACATCTTTCTAAAGCAATTTTGTTAACGGAGTCATAATCATAGAAAAGCCTTTTATGAACCTTCTATAATAACCAGCAAGTCCCAAAAAACTGCAGACTTCGAAAACATTCCTCGGAGGTTTCCAATCCAAAATAGTTAAAATTTTGCTCGGATCAACTCGGATACCAGATGCTGATACAATATGACCTAGGAAACCAACTTCTCACAACCAAAACTCACATTTACTGAATTTTGCATACAACTGTTTATCTCGTAGAATCTGTAGTACTAATATCAAATGCTCGGCATGTTCAGATTCATCACGTGAATAAATTAATATGTCATCAATGAATACAACAACAAATTGATCTAAATACAGTCTGAAAATTCTATTCATCAAATCCATGAAGATAGCAGGTGCGTTAGTCAATCCGAAAGGCATAACTAAGAATTCATAATGGCTGTACCTCATTCAGAAAGCAGTTTTCAAAATGTCTGAGTCTTTCACTCACAATAGATAACAGCCTGATCTCAAATCTATTTTCGAAAACACAGTAGCTCCTTTCAACTGATCAAATAAATCATCAATTCGGGGCAGGGGATACTTATTCTTGATAGTCACTTTGTTCAACTGACGATAATCTATACACATTCTCATCGTACCATCTTTCTTTTTCACGAATAAAACCGGAGCACCCCAAAGTGAGAAACTCGGCATAGCAAATCCTCTCTCGGTCAACTCTTGTAACTGAGACTTTAATTCTTTTAATTCAGTCAGAGCCATTCTATATGGAGCTATCAAAATCGGAGTAGTACCAGGTACCAATTCAATGCCAAATTCTACTTCTCTAACAGGAGGTAATCTCGGAAGTTCTTCAGGAAACACATCAGGGAACTCACAGACAACAGGCACATATTCAACTTTCTTTTCTGATACTCTCGAATCAATCACATAAGCAAAATAAGGTTCACAACCCTTTCTCACAATACTTAAAGCTTTCATTGAAGATATAACAACAAGCAATCCACTAAAATCACTAGATTAAATCCTGACTATTTCATTATTCTTGCATCTCAAATCAATAATTTTTCGTTTACAGTTCACAATAGCATCATGAAAAGTTAACCAATCCATACCCAGAATTATATCAAACTCATCAAAAGGTAACAACATCATATTACCTAGAAAATAAGTGTCTCGAAACATTAATGGACAACTCTTGCAGACTTTATCAACCAGAACACATCTGCCTAAGGGGTTCAAAACTCTAATTACAGATTTAGTAGACTCTACAGGCAAAGTCTTACTGTTCACTAAGTTCATGCATATATACGAATGTGTCGATCCAAGATCTATCAAAGCAATCATAGAAGTATCATAAAGAGTAAATGTACCCGTAATCACATCTGGCGATGAAGCTTCCTCGCGAGCTCGGATAGTATAAGCTCTGACAAGTGCACGATCCTTAGATCTAACAGTTGTGTCTTTTGTTCCTCTTTGACTACCGCTTACATTTCCCGTATTTTTGGGAGGTCTACCACGAGAAGCATTGCCTGTAACACCCCTTACCCGATACCGTCGCCGGAGTCCAGCACGAGGCAATACTGGACTTAGCTTACTAATTCAGGGCATAAAAATTTTCATTTAAAATTAATTTAGTTTCATTCATTCAATATATCCCTAAAAAGGGTCCTAAAGACCCTAAAAAATGAAATTGAAATGGCTCGAGAAAAAATCGGAATCAATGAAAATTTACCGGAATCAATGAAAATTTTCCAATCACTTAAACAAATCAAAACAATTTATTTCATCTTTTATAAATAAATTGTCCATCTACGTCATAATCACTAAATAAATCATAACTTGAGTTACAAAACTTGAAATTCAAATCTGTAAATTTTATCTGAAACTAGACTTATATATCTTATTACTAAATTTATTTCAAAATTTTTGGTCTTGCCAGTTAGTACAGTTTATTAGTTAAGGTTTCCCATGTTTCAATGTTCAGCTACTCTAATCTCTGTTCACTATGAATTAACTTTCACCCTGTACAGAATTCAAATAACCATTCCATTTATTTCCATTAAAATTAGACTCAATAAGGAATCTATACACATAAAGTATAACTTCTAATTAGTTTTTTACAATTTTTAGTGAATTTCTAAAGTCAGAACAGGGGATTCAGAAATCACCCTAACCCTATCTCACCAAAATTTAAATATCTCATAAAATCTATTTCTTTCATATGAAAATAGACTCAATAAGATTTAATTATATATCTCATTCACAATCTAAATCCATTTTTACTGTTTTTAGTGATTTTTCAAATTCATGTCATTACTGCTGTCCGATACTGTTTTAAAGTTAATTTCACCTTTTTCATGATTTCCATGGAATAACAAGCATTTAGGCATACATAACACCAAACATGTCCTTGATTAGCCATTCCAATAGCTAATCATTATTAAGCATTTGCATACCATTCTTTAGCCATATCATAAGATCATACACACAAAATGGTTGCGATGCTATACATGTCATACTCAAAATGAAACGTCTAGCTATACCAAAATAATCCTTGTGATAGTGTGCCCGGACCTCCGACGTACTTTACGATCCCTAAGTTAGCTTGAAAAAACTATAAAAAGAAAGAAAATAAAGGGGGTAAGCATTAAGCTTAGTAAGTTTGCATGCAAATAAATAACAACATTCATAAGAATTATCTTACTACTTGGCATGATACTACTTAATGCAACTTCATTAATTATCATAGACATATTTTAAACTTCTTCACTTACTCACTTACTTAAATACTTACTTACTTAATCAAATTTATTAATACATTTTATTTTCCTTTTTCCTTATTTAGCATACATGAACATTATATACTTACCTTTGCTCTTCTAGCATGAACTTGTCTTACCTTTCTAGTATAACTCGTCTTACCTTACATTACCTTGACATTCTCTTTAAATTTTCCACTAAACCACTTGGAATACTAAGGATACATGGGTACCTTACCATTGCAATGACTTGTCATGGTCTTACGTGGTATCCTTTTGAAACTTACCATTGCCATGTCTCGACATGGTCTTACATGGTATCCTTGCCTTATGAACTCACTGATGCCATGCCTTGGCATAGTCTTACATGGGACCTTTACCTTATATTAACTTATCAATGCCATGTCTTGACATGGTCTTACATGATTTCCTTACCTTAGAAACCTTACCAATTGCCATGCCTTGGCATGGTCTTACATGGTATCCTTAAACCCTAATGTCATGACATTTGTATCCTACACATTCCTAAGGTTCAACCGGGACTTTCTGAAATTACTTCTCCGTCAATTCATGCTTGAGTCTTCTTTGAATAATTTCATAAAATAAATATACACATGCTAGAAATTAACAACATTAACATAAAATAATAGAATATTGCATTTATTTACCGCAAACTTACCTCGAAACAAAATACGATCAACTATATCGATTTAGTCCACTATCTTTTTCTTTCACCTGTCTAAATCCAGATTTCGTTCTTCTTGATCTATAATAACAAATTTAGCTTATTTAATACTCACATTTATTAAAACAGTCATTGACTCAAACTTTTGCAAAATTACACTTTTGCCTCTAAACTTTTACATATTTACACTTTTTCCCTAAGGCTCAGAAATTAAACTTCATCATATTTTCTTATGTTTTATGACATGCTGATCATTTTTCCCTTCTATGGAAACATCAAATTCTCACTCTAACATGTACTTATGAACATTAGGTATTTTTACTGATTATGTCGTTTTACTCATTTTCACGTAAAATCGCTTAGCAAAAGTTGTTTAACACAATTTCAAGCTTCATATTCTACCATAAAAATTCAAAATAAACATATTTCACCTATGGGTATTTTTCCAAATATAATCCCTAGGTTAAATTATTGCTAGAATAAGCTTAATCAAGTTACTGGGACTCCAAAAATGTAAAGAACATTAAAAACGGGGCTTGGAATCACTTACTATGGAGCTTGGAAGCTTGAAACAAACCCTAGCCATGGAAAACCCTTGAAATTTCAGCCTAATGAAGAAGATGAACAACATTTTTCCATCTTTTTCCCTTTTTTAATCTTTTAATTTTGAAATGACTAAAATACCCTTCATTAAAACTTTAGTTATTTTTATCTATGTATGTCCATTTTTGTCCATGAAAACCTAATGGTCTAATTACCATTTAAATACCCCTACTTCAATTATACTCTTCAATTTAATCCCTTAGCATTGAGAACTCATATTTATCAACTTTTGCAATTAAGCCCTAATATGCAAATCGGACATGCAATCACTGAAATTTCTTGTCGGTATTCTAACAATGCATCTAATCATTCGGTAAATCATAAAATTAATTGCAATAAACTTTTCTATCTCAGCTTCGTGGTTTCACAACCATTGTTCCATTTAGGCCCTATTTTGGGATGTTACATTGCTTCTCGGCCTCAAATTCTGAACATTATCTTTTTCAACTAAATTTGGGCAATCTTTTATAAAGTGATTTCACGAACCACAACTGTAACAAGCTTGGTTATTACTTTTTCCCCAGCATTCTCCAAAATGTCATCTTCGACATTGATCACACTCAGGTTTTTCATTCTTTGCATTACCAACACTAGCAATAGACGTAGCTGGAGCTTTGAAATTCGATTGCGATCTAGCACGATCTCTGTTCGAATGTCCCACACTAGCCTTTGAACGGTTATTCTCATCTCTAAACTTCTTTGATCTAGATTGAAATGCCTTGCCCGATGATCTCTTTCGTACTTCTCTAGCTTCAAAATTAGCTTTTCTTTTCTCTTTTCTGAGATCTTCAGCTTTACATGCTCATTCAACAAGCACAACAAATTCTTTGATTTCCAGAATCCCAACTAACAGACAAATATCCTCGTTCAAACCTTCTTTAAATCTTTTGCACATTATTGCTTCCATAGATACACATTCACAAGCATACTGACTCAACCTTACAAATTCCCGCTCGTATTCTATGACAGACATACGGCCTTGTTTAAGCTCGAGAAACTCTTTACATTTCTGATCGATGAATCTCTGACTAATGTATTTCTTTCGAAATTAGCTTGAAAGAAGTCCCAGGTAACTTGTTCACTAGGAACCACAGATGTCAAAGTTTTCCACCAATGGTACGTCATATCTCTCAGAAGTGAAACGAAACATTTTATACATTCCTCGGGATTCAAAGACAATTCATCAAATACTCGTATTGTATTCTTTAACCAGAACTCGGCTCTTTCAGCATCATCATTTGTTGTAGCTCGAAACTCTTCAGCCCCATATTTTCTAATCTTATCGACTGGTGGTCTACTTAACTGTACCGGATTCACTGGTGGCATAACAGAAGCTTGAGGAGGATTAACCAGGGGTAGAGGTTGTTGGACAGCCGGATTGGTTCTAATATATTGGGTGAATCAATCATTCATCATCTGATAAAAGGCTTGTCTAGCCTCACCATCACGGCTACTCGTAGCTGGTCAAGAATCAGATGGCGCCGTCCCTTGCGCGGGAGTAGGCGTATTACTTTCAACATCGTTCGCTATGGCTCTTTCGGGATCCATTTGCTATATAAAAGCACATTTCAATGTCAGGATTCATCACACTATCACAGTTCATAATTATGGCATGTATAGCTAGACTACATACGCTATGGTAGTCCTAGAACCGACTAAACCATACCTCTGATACCAATAAAATGTAACACCCTTAACCCGTAACCGTCGCCGAAATAGGTTAAGAAGCATTACTGGACTCGTAACATAGTTCAGAACAATCGAATATCAAAGATCATCTCTTTTCCATAAATACCAGTCATTCATGTTCAATACGAACTTAAACTAAGCATACAAGTTCTACTCCATGCATCTAGGACTAAATCGATAACATATAAAAGTTTCAGAACTTATAAAAAAAATTTCAACTTTTCAAAGGTCACACGCCCGCGTGAACAGGCCGTGTGCCTCACACGGCCTTAGACACGCCCGTGTGTCTAAGTCGTGGTGAAACAGGGCATACATACTGACTTGTCCACACGGCCACAAGACAAGCCCGCATGCTAGGTCGTGTGAAAATTAGGGAGGCTACTGACTTGGCCACACGACTGACCAGACGCCTGTGTGCCAGCCCGTGTGCCACACACGACCAATAGACACACTCGTGTGTCTAGGCCGTGTCAAAATTGGAGGGTCTACTGCCTTTAATTCTTAGGGTACCCTAGGGGACACACGACCGTGTAATGTTACCGTGTGTCACACATGGCTGAGACACATGGTCGTGTCTCTGCCCGTGTAGACAAAAATAGGCTATTTGAATAGCCAATTTGCCACCTCAAAATGGGTCAACCTACAAGCAAAGAAACAACCATATTTGCACAACCAATTCAACCAAATTCCACTACAAAACATAAGCCATTCATCTCATATAATAGTCACCCAAATCAATACTCATAAGCCTTATAATCTTTTTCAAAACATATATCAAAATCATATCAAAGCATTTCTTTCCATACATCATTAAATCTCATGTCAAAACTTACCAAAACTTATCAACATTTACCATTTCTTTTGACCAACTAAAACATACAACAATTGCACATTAACATCACATACCATAAGCCATTATCAACTATGGGTTCAAACACAAACTAGCCATATCACATGGCTAAAAATATATACATCACAAAACATAATCCCACAAACTACTAGGCTATACATGCCATACTTCAAAATGTACATTTTCAAAAGTACCAAAATAAGGTTCGATAGTATGGTGACGATCCTCGACAATCCCCGAGCTTACAGTAGATTCGATATCTATAAAATAATGCAAGCACACACGAAGTAAGCTTTCAAAAGCTTAGTAAGCTCATACCAAAAATCATCAACAATATATAAAATATAAAACATCAACACATAAGTACTTATAAATTCTCAATTCATCTATCAATTCTATGCCAACATCACCCATATGTTTATACCAATTCAATAAACTTTATATACATAATACTATCTACCACATAGGTATTATACATACCTGAACCTTCCCATATTCATTCATTTTCATTCTCACCTCTTGTTCAGATACTTTAAGACTTTTCGAAGGTTATTCATGGTTTAAACATCCGTACACTTAGTGCTTTAAGGATTAGCCGAAGCTAGTTTGAATCGCACACTTAGTGCCAGATATAATTGATTTATCATTGTATTCACCCAAACCAAATATTTACATAATCTATGTATAATAAAAGCATCATAATATACTTGTAACATCATGTTTTACGTACGAACTTACCTCATACTCGGAATTGTCGACTCAGATTGTTTACTCTATAATCTTCGACTTCCCTCAGTCTAAGTCTGAATTCCTCTTTCCTTGATCTATATGTATTCAAAATTAACCCTTTTATTCACTAAATCATTCAAACCAATCCACAGACACATATTTAGGGCATTTTGCAAACTAGCCCTCACATTTTCACATTTCGACACTTTAGTCCCTAATTCATAAAATCACAAAATACACAAAATTTGCTTGTACACAGGCTTAGCTGAATTTTCATAGTTCTCATAAAAGTCCATACATTTCATTTATTTCACATTTTAATCCCTAAAAATAACATTTTTACAATTTAGACCAAATTACTCAAATTCATCAAAAATTCAAAGAAAAAATATACTAACCCAACACATATCTTTCATTTTCTATCAACTAACTTCACAAATCTCACAAAAGAATCAATGGAATAATTCAAAATCATCAAAAATTTCCAAAATTCAGACATGGGCTTGATAGAACACTAAGCAACGATCACAAAAACCAAACAAAAACGAACCTTGAATCAAGCTTGGTATGGCCAAACCCTAGCTAACTCTTTTCTTTTCTTTTGTTTTATATTTTCGGCTGTGGAAGAATATCTAATAACAAAATTTTATGTTTTATTAACTTAATAAACTTTAATTCATCTTTTACCATATTAGACTTGCTAATATCATTAGAATTCCACGATGTAATGTCCAATTATGTCCTTATAATATATCAATGGTCTAATTGCATCATAAAGACCTCATATTTAACAAGACAAATCAATTAGGCACTTAATCAAATAGAAGACCACTTTTGCACTTTCTACGATTAAGTTCTTTTTCAAAATTAAGCACACAAACATTCAAATTTTCATATGAGACTTTCACATATACTCATTCACACATCATAAACACGAAAAATAATATTTAAATATTTTTCTAACTCGAATATGTGGTCTCAAAACCACTATTTCGACTAGGGTCTAAATCAGACTTTTACAGGGCTAAGTGCCCTCTTTAACGGTAAGCCACCACTGGTAAGCCTCATCTCTCAGCAGTGACACTGCACCCTTTAACTTCTGCTCGGGGGTACAGTTGAGATCATCCATGATCCTTTCTATGGCCTCAATCTAATATTCAGCCACATTAGGGGCAACTCTAGCAATAACCCTAAAAACTCAGCTCCATTAGATTAGAGTCGTTCCGTAACCGACCCACAACCCACAGTACAAGTATTGGGCCCAGCGACCCTCTCTAGAATTTGTAACATGGTCTGGGACAAAGCGTCATCCCCAGCCGCACTGCAACACCCCGAACTCGTATCCGTCGTCGAAACAGGGTTACAAAGTGTTACCAGTACATACAGAACATTTATAGATTAATCGAAACATTACTTTTCACTTTCTGTGAACATATCTATATAACGACCTTTATTTGGGCCCTCGAAGCCCAACATGAACATTAAAACCAAGTCGGAACTCAACCAATTTCTCATAAAATTTTTCGCTTAAATTTTAAAAGTTTTACTTGTGAACTACCCACACGCCCGTATGGCTTGCGACATTCCCGTGTCCCTTGTCTGTGGAGCTCTCTGTTTATGACATCATCATCAATCTAGGGGCACATGGCCACATCGTACGCCCGTGCCATAAAGTCGTGTTCCATACACGGCTGAGACACACAGTCGTGTCTCTGCCTGCGTGGTTAATACCTAAGCTATTTTCCAAGCCTTGGTCAACTTTAATCTCTTACACATTTATACAAAATCAAAAGCATATAACATGGTATGCACTTAATAATTAAACAATCTCAATTAAATTACAAACATAGCATTTGTATGTCATTATACATTTGTCTCTCATACTCATTTTACCTTGTCTATTATGGTACCACTTATACTTTTATACCATGATTATCATCTTACCAAATATTTTCAGCTTAATCATCAAGCATTCATATTTAAAGCTAGATCATATCTTTATAAAATACCACATTTCAAATACGCAGAATAAATTACTTGCCTGAGACATTTCAATCCAACTTCATACCCAGCGAGCATCATATTGAAACTAGTCATATATATATACATGTCATGATATGTATCATTCTTATACTGTTTTCCTATAAACATATATCATTTATTTTCCTCCTCCTCCTCCTCCTCCTCTCCATTCCACATCCTTAATGTATATAACATTCTTGTAAGTACAATTACACAATTTACTTATTAATGCTCACATCAAGCTGTCCATACGAGTCATAGTCACTCAATTATTTATAATTTGAGCTACAGAACTCCAAATTAAGATCCGTAAATTTTCCCTGAAACTAGACTCACATACCATAAAATTTTTAGAATTTTTGGTTTAGCCAATTAGTACAGTTTACTCATTTAAGTTTCCCCTGTTTCACTATCCGACAGTTCTGATCTCTCTTCACTAAAAATTAATTATATCACAGTACAGAACTCGGATAATGTTCCTGTTGATTTCTATTGAAAATACACTCATTAAGGACTCTAAGCATATGAATTTGAGCCTCTAATTATTTTTCTCAAATTTTTGGTGATTTTCGAAATTCAGAACAGGGAAACCAGAATTCATTCTGACCTTGTCTCACAAAATTCATCATATCTCATAATTTACAATTTAATTGCTTACACTGTTTCTTCTATGTGAAAATAGACTCAATAAGCTTTAATTCAAATTTTTTTTCATACTTTAATTCGATTTCTACAATTTATGGTGATTTTTCAAAGTTAACCTACTGCTGCTGTCCAAAACTGTTTTAGTTCAAGATGTTTATTACCATTTTTCCTCTAAATTTCACAAGTCATACAATTCAGTCCTTGCTCAATTAGCCCATCTACTAAGCTAATTTTTCCCAATTAACATTTTATTCCATCATTCTAAACTATTACACAACCTTTGAAAATCAAAATTTTAACACTATACCTTAATTCACAACTTTTTCACAATTAGGTCCTAAAATTAATTTCTATTGAAATCACTTGATAAAATCATCAAAAAAACAAAATCAAAGCTTCAAACTCCTTTTATTTCATCATAAACAGCCAACACTTATCAATGGTAACTTTCAATTTTGTCCATAAAATCAAAAACTAATGAATTAAACACTTGGACCTAATTGTAAAGGTCACAAAAACATAAAAATCTCAAAGAAAAGGGCAAGAATTGAACTCACATATGTCAAAATATGAAAAACCAGCAACTTTCAGACCTCCCATGGCGTTTTTGCTGAAGAAAAAAGATGATATCTCTAGATTTTTCAATTTTGTCTTGTTTTATAAGTTTAATTTGCACAATTTCCCATTTTGCCATTATTTCTCCTTGTTTTTTTGCTGATTTTCTTGCCCAACCGTCCAGCCCATACAATTTGGGTCCAATTGCCTTTCAAATCCCTCCTTTTTAATCACTTAAGCTATTTAATCACAATTTAACAAATTTTGCACTATTTTCAATTTAGTCCTTTTTAATTAATTGACTAACCAAACGTTAAAATTTTCTAACGAATCTTTAATACTAACTTAATAACACTCCATAAAAATTTATAAAAGTATTTATGGCTCATTTTATGAATCTGAGGTCTCGATACCTTGTTTTTAACCCAATTTACCTGATTAATTCTTTTAAAATCGCAAAATTCACTAATTCAAATATTCTTTTAAATTCGCGCTTGGCCCATAATTATTATTTATTAAAATTTCTAAACTTACTCGTTGGATTTAGTGATCTCGAATCACTATTTTCGACACCACTGAAAAATTTGGCTGTTACAACTCTCCCCTCCTTTAGGGATTTTCTTCCCCGAAAATCTTACCATAAGAAGTTGCTTTCAACTCTCAGGAAAAACTTCCACAGAGTTTCTCAGAATCACAACCGAATTAATCTCAAACATCTCTTCCCAATAACATTTAGATCAGTAGCACACAAAGTTATTCGAGCATATCGTCAAGATCTCACTTATTCTCTCATAATTACTTATACTCAATTGATTTGTTCAATAAAAATTTTGTACATACCGAAATGATCATACGAATCTTTCTTTGTCAAATGATCAACCACAATCAAATAACATCTTGTTTTTCAGAGAGAATGACAATCTTGATATGAAATCTATGGCAATTCTATCTCACAACTTACTCGTCTTTTATCTGTTAACAAATCAATGTCTGAATACGAATCCAAAATATCATTGAACACATACAATCACTAGCACAACTAACTCACATAACTGTACATCTTATCTATCTTGGATGAGCAGACTAACTACTACTGAGCCTCGTGCAAAAACTTCTATATAAACTTCGGATTCATCTATACATACATTCTATCTCGAGATAACAATAATAATAAAAATCATGTTCGACCTGAAATTCAACATCAGAAATAAATTCGCGCCAAACTCATTCAGATTACCACCCATTATCACATTTCTGAGCTTCTCAGTTTCACAAAGAAAACCCCACTTTAGCATTTAACTGGGTTGGAATCAAATCATCATCAAATAAAGCCAATCATGTAATCAACATTCACAAAATAATCAAGATTTTCCAATACGTATATAATACAAAGTAACAACCTGTAAAAACAGAATAATAGCTTCATATAAATCTCACCATTTACTTTTATCTCAAACATAACAAAATAGTATAACAAAGAAAAATGAAGAAGTCCCAATCATAATTTAATCAGACCAACATTGCTCTCATCAAACATTTTAGTTAACTAATATTCTTACACAATAAAATTTCATCAGAAAATGAACAGCCACATATTCATCTGACTAATTCTGTCATCCCTAATCTCATAATATTTCATTCATTAACAAAAATCAATTCAAAATAATTTTTCGGTAAGTACACTCTTTAGACATCATATCTGAATAAGTCAATTTACCGAAATTAGCTTCTTCTCTAACCATGACATTGTATATCTCGAATGATCTTTAAAACATTCTAATACCTTTTTCCAGAACTGTATTTACTTTTTAAACTATTCTCGTCTCTGTATGCCTTACTAATCACTTCATGACTATACTCTCCAATTCCACACATGTGACTTTACGAACATAATTCTCATGAAATTTTTTCATAATTACAACTCTGGTAAGGGGGTGAGGTCGTAAAGCCTCTAACTTAACTCTCATAATTACACACATATGACTTGATATTCATCATTAACATAACATCATCGTTTTCACATAATTCACTTCAAGCAAAATTAATACACTTATATAGTCTATCAATATTTTTTGCCATCTACAATTTCAAACGATGAATTCACTTAGTTTAGCTCAATATCAATAATTAATCAATTTCTCAATTGAACACTTCAGAATAATAACAGATACGCGATGGTATCGCACACAGTCCACCATTAAAATCGAAGCTCTCTTGTACACATAGTGGCCTTCACTTAGCACCACTCATGTGACCTAGCTCGATTGTACACATAATTTTGACTCTCTTGTACACATGGTGTACACATAGTATCACCCATGTGACCTGGCGACTTTATCTCGTAGCTCTCTTGTTTACATGGTGTCCTTCGCTTGGAACCACACATGCAACCTAGCTACATTTATCTCGTAGCTCTCTTGTCTACATGGTGTACACATAGCATCACCCATGCGATCTAGCTATCTCATAATGTCTCGTAGCTCTCTTGTACACATGGTATACATCCCGTATTACACATGTGACCTAGCTACATACCATCTGTACCTTTCGATTCTGAAGGTTTAAAAGGGAAGTATCTCACTTCCTAATATTTTATTCCATTCTTCCAATAGTCAATCATGATTCAAAAATTAGCTACAATACATAAAATATGTTGAAATATAAAAACGTAGTAAAGATAATGTATTATTTACATACAAACTTACATACTTTCTCATTTCCATGTCGAATTAATATTGAACATTTAAATCATCATAATTATACTTACTTTCAACACCTCGACAATCATAGTAAATATATCAATTTTACATTGAAACATGTATAAATTAATGCTTATTATACATATGAACTTACTCATCATACTTATTCAACCAAGTGTACATAAACACACTTATTCAATTTTGAATAAGTTTACTTAAACAAACATGTTGGGCACATAACATCATAGACATGCCAAACTGACACGGATAGCCTTATCATAATATAAACTTTCATTTCATTTCACCTTTCTATATTTCAAATTATATTTATCTCATTTCGTACATTATCACATACATATCATGAACTTCTATTCATACCTTGTCAAGTTTCAACTTAACACAAACACATTTTCAATGTCTCAACACTAAATTTTCGTACTGTCAAGATTAGCTCAATTGGAAAGCACCTCTGTCTTAACAAAACAATTTCATTAGAGCCGTAAGATATCACACTATCACGAGTAGTAATATGGCATGTATACTAGACTCACATACGCTAGGTTAGTCCGAGAACCGACTAAACCATAGCTCTGATACCACTAAATGTAGCACCCCGAACCCGTATCCGTCGTTGAAACAGGGTTACAGAGTGTTACCAGTACATACAGAACATTTACAGATTAATCGAAACATTACTATTCACTTTCTGTGAACATATATATGTATATAACGATCTTTATTTGGGCCCTCGAAGCCCAACATGAACATTAAAACCAAGTCGAAACTCAACCAATTTCTCATAAAATTTTTCGCTTAAATTTTAAAAGTTTTACTCGTGAACTACCCACACGCCGGTATGGTTTGCGAAATTCCCGTGTCCCTTGTCCGTGGAGAGCTCTGTTTATGACATCATCATCAATCTAGGGGCACACGGCCACATCGTACGCCCGTGCCCTAAAGTCGTGTTCCATACATTTACACGAGACACACTGCAGTGTCTCTCTGCTGTGTGGTTAATACCTAAGCTATTTTCCAAGCCTTGGTCAACTTTAATCTCTTACACACTTATACAAAATCAAAAGCATATAACATGGTATGCATTTAATAATTAAACAATCTCAATTAAATTACAAACATAGCATTTGTATGTCATTATACATTTGTCTCTCATACTCATTTTACCTTGTCTATTATGGTACCACTTATATTTTTATACCATGATTATCATCTTACCAAATATTTTCAGCTTAATCATCAAGCATTCATATTTAAAGCTAGATCATATCTTTATAAAATACCACATTTCAAATACGCTGAATAAAATACTTGCCTGAGACATTTCAATCCAACTTCATACCCAACAAGCATCATATTGAAACTAGTCATATATATATATACATGTCATGATATGTATCATTCTTATACTATTTTCCTATAAACATATATCATTTATTTTCCTCCTCATCCTCTCCATTCCACATCCTTAATGTATATAACATTCTTGTAAGTACAATTACACAATTTACTTATTAATGCTCACATCAAGCTATCTACACGAGTCATAGTCACTCAATTATTTATAATTTGAGCTACAGAGCTCCAAATTAAGATCCGTAAATTTTCCCTAAAACTAGACTCACATATCCTTCCACCATAAAATTTTTAGAATTTTTGGTTTAGCAAATTAGTATAGTTTATTCATTTAATTTTCCCCTATTTCACTATCTGACAGTTCTGACCTCTCTTCACTAAAAATTAATTATATCACAGTCATGACCTCAGATAATGTTCTTGTTAATTTCTATTGAAAATAGACTCATTAAGGACTCTAAGAATATAAATTTGAGCCTCTAATTGTTTTTCTCAAATTTTTGGTGATTTTCCAAACTCAGAACAGGGAAACCCGACTTCATTCTGACCTTGTCTCACAAAATTTATCATATCTCATAATTTACAATTTAATTGCTTACACTGTTTCTTCTATAATAAACTAGACTTAATAAGCTTTAATTTAATATTTTTTTCATCCTTTAATTCGATTTCTACAATTTATGGTGATTTTTCAAAGTTAACCTACTGCTGCTGTCCAAAACTGTTTTAGTTTAAGATGTTTATTACCATTTTTCCTCTAAATTTCACAAGTCATACAATTCAGTCCTTGCTCAATTAGCCCATCAATTAAGCTAATTTTTCTCAATTAACATTTTATTTCATCATTCTAAACTATTACACAACCTTTGAAAATCAGAATTTTAACACTATACCTTAATTCAGAACTTTTTCACAATTAGGTCCTAAATCAATTTATATTGAAATTACTTGATAAAATCATCAAAAAAACAAAATCAAAGCTTCAAATTCATTTTATTTCATCATAAACAGCCAACACTTATCAATGGTAACTTTCAATTTTGTCCATAAAATCAAAAACTAATGAATTAAACATTTGGCCCTAATTGTAAAGGTCACAAAAACATAAAAATCTCAAAGAAAAGGGCAAGAATTGAACTCACATATGTCAAAGTATAAAAAATCAGCAACTTTCAGACCTCCCATGGCGTTTTTGCTGAAGAAAAATGATGACATCTCTAGATTTTTTAATTTTGTCTTGTTTTATATGTTTAATTTGCACAATTTCCCATTTTGCCCTTGTTTCTGCTTGTCTTTTTGCTGATTTTCTTGCCCAACCGTCCAGCCCATACAATTTGGGTCTAATTGCCTTTTAAATCCCTCCTTTTTAATCACTTAAGCTATTTAATCACAATTTAACAATTTTCGTACTATTTTCAGTTTAGTCCTTTTTAATTAATTGACTAACCAAACGTTAAAATTTTCTAACGAAACTTTAACACTAACTTAATAACACTCCATAAATATTTATAAAAGTATTTATGGCTTGGTTTATGAATTCGAGGTCTCGATACCTCATTTTTAACCCAATTTACCTGATTAATTCTTTTAAAATTGCAAAATTCACTAATTCAAAAATTCTTTTAAATTCGCGCTTGGCCCATAATTATTATTTATTAAAATTTCTAAACTTACTCGTTGGATTTAGTGATCTCGAATCACTATTTCTGACACCACTGAAAAATTTGGCCCCTCCTTTAGGGATTTTCGTCCCCGAAAATCTTACCATAAGAAGTTGCTTTCAACTCTCAGGAAAAACTTCCATAGAGTTTCTCAGAATCACAACCGAATTAATCTCAAACATCTCTTCCCAATAACCTTTAGACTGTAGCACACAGTGTCGGAGCATATCATCAAGATCTCACTTATTCTCTCATAATTACTCATACTCAATTGATTTGTTCAATAAAAATTTTGTACATACCGAAATGATCATAGGAATCTTTCTTTGTCAAATGATCAACTACAATCAAATAACATCTTATGTTTCAGAGAGAATGACAATCTCGATATGAAATCTATGGCAATTCTATCTCACAACTTACTCGCTCTTTTATCTCATTAACAAATCAATGTCCAATACGAATCCAAAATATCATTGAACACATACAATCACTAGCACAACTAACTCACATAACTGCACATCTTACCTATCTTAGATGAGCAGACTAACTACTACTAGCCTCGTGCAAAAACTTCTGTATAAACTTCGGATTCATCTATACATACATTCTATCTCGAGATAACAATAATAACAAAAATCATGTTTGACCTGAAATTCAACATCAGAAATAAATTCGCTCCAAACTCATTCAGATTACCACCCATTATCACATTTCTGAGCTTCTCAGTTTCACAAAGAAAACCCCACTTTAGCATTTAACTGGGTTTGAATCAAATCATCATCAAATAAAGCCAATCATGTAATCAACATTCACAAAATAATCAAGATTTTCCAATACGTATATAATACAAAGTAACAACCTGTAAAAACAGAATAATAGCTTCACATGAATCTCACCATTTACTTTTATCTCAAACATAACAAAATAGTATAGCAAAGAAACATGAAGAAGTCCCAATCATAATTTAATCAGACCAACATTGCTCTCATCAAACATTTTAGTTAACTAACATTCTTATACAATAAAATTTCATCAGAAAATGAATAGCCACATATTCATCTGACTAATTGTGTCATCCCTAATCTCATAATATTTCATTCATTAACAAAAATCAATTCAAAATAATTTTCTGGTAAGTACACTCTTTAGACATCATATCTGAATAAGTCAATTTACCGAAATTAGCTTCTTCTCTAACCATGACATTGTATATCTCGAATGATCTTTAAAACATTCTAATACCTTTTTCCAGAACTGTATTTACTTTTTAAACTATTCTCGTCTTTGTATGCCTTACTAATCACTTCACCACTATACTCTCCAATTCTACACATGTGACTTTATTAACATAATTCTCATGAAATTTTGTCATAATTACCACTCTAGTAAGGGGGTGAGGTCGTAAAGCCTCTAACTTAACTCTCATAATTACACACATATGGCTTGATATTCATCATTAACATAACATCATCGTTTTCACATAATTCACTTCAAGCAAAATTAATACACTTATATAGTCTATCAATATTTTCTGCCATCTACAATTTCAAACGATGAATTCACTTAGTTTAGCTCAATATCAATAATTAATCAATTTCTCAATTGAACACTTGAGATAATACTGAATACGCGATGGTATACTTTATGCACCCACCTTTAAAATCGAAGCTCTCTTGTACACATAGTGGCCTTCACTTAGCACCACTCATGTGATCTAGCTCGATTGTACACATAATTTTGGCTCTCTTGTACACATGGTGTACACATAGTATCACCCATGTGACCTAGCCACTTTATCTCGTAGCTCTCTTGTTTACATGGTGTCCTTCACCTGGAACCACACATGCAACCTCGCTACATTTATCTCGTAGCTCTCTTGTCTACATGGTGTACACATAGCATCACCCATGCGCCCTAGCTATCTCATAATGTCTCGTAGCTCTCTTGTACACATGGTATACATCCCGTATTACACATGTAACCTAGCAACATACCACCTGTACCTTTCGATTCTGAAGGTTCAAATGAAAAGTATCTCACTTCCTAATACTTTATTCCATTCTTCCAATAGTCAATCATGATTCAAAAATCATCTACAATACATAAAATATGCTGAAATATAAAAATGTAGTAAAGATAATGTATTATTTACATACAAGCTTACATACTTTCTCATTTCCATGTCGAATTAATATTGAACATTTAAATCATCATAATTATACTTACTTTCAACACCTCGACAATCATAGTAAATATATCAATTTTACATTGAAACATGCATAAATTAATGCTTATTATACATATGAACTTACTAATCATACTTATTCAACCAAGTGTACATAAACACACACTTATTCAATTTTGAATAAGTTTAATTAATCAAACATGTTGGGCACATGACATCATAGACATGCCAAACTGACACGGATAGCCTTATCATAATATAAACTTTCATTTCATTTCACCTTTCTATATTTCAACTTATAGTTATCTCATTTCGTACATTATCACATGCATATCATGAACTTCTATTCATACCTTGTCAAGTCTCAACTTAACACAAACACATTTTCAATGTCTCAACGCTAAATTTTTGCACTGTCAAGATTAGCTCAATTGGAAAGCACCTCTGTCTTAACAAAACAATTTCATTAGAGCCGGAAGATATCACACTATCACGAGTAGTAATATGGCATGTATACTAGACTCACATACGCTAGGTTAGTCCGAGAACCGACTAAACTATAGCTCTGATACCACTAAATGTAACACCCCCAACCCGTATCCGTCGTCGAAACAGGGTTACAGAGTGTTACCAGTACATACAGAACATTTACAGATTAATCGAAACATTACTATTCACTTTCTGTGAACATATATATATATAACGACCTTTATTTGGGCCCTCGAAGCCCAACATGAACATTAAAACTAAGTCGGAACTCAACCAAATTCTCATAAAATTTTTCGCTTAAATTTTAAAAGTTTTACTTGTGAACTACCCACACACCCGTATGGCCTGCGACATTCCCGTGTCCCTTGTCCGTGGAGCTCTCTGTTTATGACTTCATCATCAATCTAGGGGCACACGGCCACATCGTACGCCCGTGCCCTAAAGTCGTGTTCCATACACGACTGAGACACACTACTGCCGTGTCTCTCTGCAGGTGGTTAATACCTAAGCTATTTTCCAAGCCTTGGTCAACTTTAATCTCTTACACACTTATACAAAATCAAAAGCATATAACATGGTATGCATTTAATAATTAAACAATCTCAATTAAATTACAAACATAGCATTTGTATGTCATTATACATTTGTCTCTCATACTCATTTTACCTTGTCTATTATGGTACCACTTATACTTTTATACCATGATTATCATCTTACTAGATATTTTCAGCTTAATCATCAAGCATTCATATTTAAAGCTAGATCATATCTTTATAAAACACCACATTTCAAATACGCAGAATAAAATACTTGCCTGAGACATTTCAATCCAACTTCATACCCAACAAGCATCATATTGAAACTAGTCATATATATATACATGTCATGATATGTATCATTCTTATACTGTTTTCCTATAAACATATATCATTTATTTTCCTCCTCCTCCTCTCCATTCCACATCCTTAATGTATATAACATTCTTGTAAGTACAATTACACAATTTACTTATTAATGCTCACATCAAGCTGTCTACACGAGTCATAATCACTCAATTATTTATAATTTGAGCTACAGAGCTCCAAATTAAGATCCGTAAATTTTTCCTGAAACTAGACTCACATATCCTTCCACCATAAAATTTTTAGAATTTTTGGTTTAGCAAATTAGTACAGTTTATTCATTTAAGTTTCCCCTATTTCACTATCTGACAGTTCTGACCTCTCTTCACTAAAAATTAATTATATCACAGTACAGAACTCGGATAATGTTCCTGTTGATTTCTATTGAAAATAGACTCATTAAGGACTCTAAGCATATGAATTTGAGCCTCTAATTATTTTTCTCAAATTTTTGGTGATTTTCCAAAGTCAGAACAGGGAAACCCGAATTCATTCTGATCTTGTCTCACAAAATTCATCATATCTCATAATTTACAATTTAATTACTTGCACTGTTTCTTCTATGAGAAACTAGACTTAATAAGCTTTAATTTAATTTTTTTCATCCTTTAATTCGATTTCTACAATTTATGGTGATTTTCAAAGTTAACCTACTGCTGCTGTCCAAAACTGTTTTAGTTCAAGATGTTTATTACCATTTTTCCTCTAAATTTCACAAGTCATACAATTCAGTCCTTGCTCAATTAGCCCATCTATTAAGCTAATTTTTCTCAATTAACATTTTATTCCATCATTCTAAACTATTACACAACCTTTGAAAATCATAATTTTAACACTATACCTTAATTTACAACTTTTTTCACAATTAAAATCAATTCCTATTGAAATTACTTGATAAAATCATCAAAAAAACAAAATCAAAGCTTCAAATTCATTTTATTTCATCATAAACAGCCAACACTTATCAATGGTAACTTTCAATTTTGTCCATAAAATCAAAAACTAATGAATTAAACACTTGGACCTAATTGTAAAGGTCACAAAAACATAAACATCTCAAAGAAAAGGGCAAGAATTAAACTCACATATGTCAAAGTATGAAAAATCAGCAACTTTCAGACCTCCCATGGCGTTTTTGCTGAAGAAAAATGATGACATCTCTAGATTTTTCAATTTTGTCTTGTTTTATATGTTTAATTTGCACAATTTCCCATTTTGCCCTTGTTTCTCCTTGTCTTTTTGCTGATTTTCTTGCCCAACCGTCCAGCCCATACAATATGGGTCCAATTGCCTTTTAAATCCCTCCTTTTTAATCACTTAAGCTATTTAATCACAATTTAACAAATTTCGTACTATTTTCAATTTAGTCCTTTTTAATTAATTGACTAACCAAACGTTAAAATTTTCTAACGAAACTTTAATACTAACTTAATAACGCTGCATAAATATTTATAAAAGTATTTATGGCTCGGTTTATGAATCCGAGGTCTCGATACCTCATTTTAACCCAATTTACCTGATTAATTCTTTTAAAATTGCAAAATTCACTAATTCAAAAATTCTTTTAAATTCGCGCTTGGCCAATAATTATTATTTATTAAAATTTCTGAACTTACTCGTTGGATTTAGTGATCTCGAATCACTATTTCTGACACCACTGAAAAATTTGGCTGTTTCACGCACGATCATGAGACCCAGTCTTAGTCGCAGGTGAAGCCTGTGCCTCCCTAGCTTTAACGTTAGGCATGTGGCCAAATGACGAAGGCCCTACCCGAGCACCTCCACGGCCTCCACCGCAGCCTCTTGTACCCCTTCCACGAGTACCTCTGGTGCTCATTATTGAATTACACTTTATCTGTGTTAACAATTTTATGCATCAGTTTATAGTTCCAGTGTTTATTAATGGATATTTTATGAAAAACAGTATCAGTAATTTAGAATTTGTTTTCGTGGATCTCAGTCTTACTACAGTTTTAGTTTACCCTACATAGAGTATTTCAGTACAGTCTACTACCTACAGTAGTCTCAGTTATTTCAATCTAAACAATCAACATTTTTAGAAAACTTACAGAATCGGCGCCGGAGACTCGGTGTACCACATTCAGTAAAAAAGACATTTCAAAATACTTTCAAATCATTTGAAACAGTTCTTTTTGGAAATTTCAAGTTTTAGAAGAAACCCAAGTCCACAGCCAAGTTTTGCAACCTGGCTCAGATACCATTAAATATAACACCCCAAACTCGGCCTAAACGTTATGGTCGAATCTGGCGATGTCAAATCGAAGTATTTTTCACAAAGTATAATATCATTGAAAAACCCGTTCTACTTTTAACCGCTTTGTGATCTTAATAAAGATTTTAGGATGTCTTGACAATTTACAAAATCTAAGTCATTTGGAAAGTAGTTAATCATATTAAATTGTTATTAATTTTAAAACACTATTTCTTACGGAAGCTTGTAAAAGTGTTGTGTAAACGTAGAGTTTTGAAAAATATTTATCTTTTTGAAAAACCTACATTCTACTGCTAGCAGATATAAATCAAAATAATTAGAACCCCAAATTAAAGATTAAAAATTTTAAAGAGGCCCTATTACATTAAAAATACCAAAGATAAAACTACTTATAATTTAAAACCCAATTAGAAAGTTCGTGCGGTTGTGTGGCCACTTTTGATTCCCTCGCAGGACCAATCTGCCTAAGCCTGGGGATTACTTGTACAGATAAATAGATGGGTGAGTTATGAAAGCTCAATGTGTAATCCCATATCAAAACCAAACAGTGAGCATGTACAGTCTGGGCCTAAGGCCATTTCAGTAACGGTTCAGTTTCAGTTAGGGCCTTAGCCCATTACAGTATCAGTATCAGTGTGGGCCTGAGCCCATCTCAATGATAGTACAGTACAGATATGCAATCAATAGATCCTACCCAACCAGCCTCTACACTCCATCTCTGTCCAACCCTACACTCCATGTAACACCCCTTACCCGAGACCGTCGCGGGAGTCGAGCACGAGGCGTTACCTAACTTAACTTACTAATTCGGGGCATAAAATTTTCTTTTAAAATTAATTTATTTACATTCATTCAATATGTCCCTAAAAAAGGCCCTCGAAACCCTAAAACATGCAATTGAAACGGTTCGGAACCAAACTGGAAACATTAAAAATTTTCTGAATACTTAGACAAATCAAAACAATTTATTTCATCATTCCTTATAAAACTGCCCACCTGCGTCATAGTCACTAAATAAATCATAACTCGAGTCAAAAAATCAAAATTTAAATTTGTGAATTTTCTTTGAAACTAGACTCATATATCTTCTTACTAATTTTTTTCCAAAATTTTTGGTATGGCCAATTAGTACAGTTTATTAGTTAAATTTTCCCCTATTGCACTGTTCGACTACTCTGACCTCTCCTCACTACGAATCAGTTTTCTCCCTGTACAGAATTCAAATAACCATTCTGTTTCTTTCCCTTGAAAGTAGACTCACTAAGTAATCTATAAATAGAAGCTATAACTCCTAATTCTTTTTGTACAATGTTTAGTGGATTTATAAATTTAGAATAGGGGATTCAGAAATTACTCTAACCCTGTCTCACTAAAATTCAAATATCTCTTAATATAGACTTCTCTTGCTTATCTGTTTCTTTCATATGATAATAGACTCAATAAGCTTTAATTCTATATCTTATTAATCACCTAATTCCATTTCTACTATTCTTAGTGATCTTTCAAGATCACGTCATTGCTGTTGTTCAATACTATTTTAATGCTAATTTCATTTTTTTATGATTTCTTTGTATTAACTACCATTTAGGCATA
This sequence comes from Gossypium anomalum, assembly GCA_025698475.1. Taxonomy (NCBI): domain Eukaryota; kingdom Viridiplantae; phylum Streptophyta; class Magnoliopsida; order Malvales; family Malvaceae; genus Gossypium; species Gossypium anomalum. Next base: position 56,458,628 of record CM046956.1, read on the forward strand.
CATAACATCGAAACATGTTCTTCATTAGCCATTTCAATAGCTAATCATTATCAAATATTTACATACCATTCTTTAGCCATATCGTAAGGACATACACACAAAATGGCTAAGTCCTTATACATGCCATAAACTAGAACGTTTGTAAACGAACATACACACAAAATGTGAAGTGATCTCCGACGACCTCCAACCCGAGCTTGATTTTAAGTACTTTGAAACATGGGAGAGCGAAAGAAGTAAGCTTATAAAGCTTAGTAAGTTTACATGTAAAATAATAAGCATTAGCAATCACTTTAGCTAACTACTATGCTATCATAATTTGCTTAAATAATGTTTAATTCTTACTTTCCCATCTTACTCATCAGTAACCTTACCAAAAGTTCAGAATATAAAAGGCACCTTACTTAATAGCTTGCTTACATACCTGCAACATCTCACTTAACACATGAGTACTCTTTAATAATATAGGCATATTGCCAATCATGTCATAAAGTGTCACAAGCATAACTAAAAACTCATACTTACTTAATACTTATTAATCTCAATTACTTACAATCTCAATATTAAATAAGCCTTAAATGCATACCTGTACTCTTTCTTCATGTTCTCACCTTGTCATTTCTTTGACTTACTCTTTGGATTACTCAAGAACCTTTTCTTTTTTTGAACTTACCATTGCCATGTCTTGACATGGTCTTACGTGGTATCCTTGCCTTATGAACTCACTAATGCCATGCCTTGGCATGGTCTTACATGGGACCTTTTTCTTATAGTAACTCATCAATGCCATGTCTTGACCCTTGCCTTATAGAACTTATCAATGCCATGCCTTGGCATGGTCTTACATGATATCCTTATCTTACCAAATGCCATGTTCCAAACATGGTCTTACATGGTATCCTTATCTTAGTGCCAATACCACATCTTGATGTGGTCTTACATGGAGTCCTTAATCAATGCTGATGCCATGTCTTGACATGGTCTTATATAGGATCCTTGCCTTACCAATGCCATGTCTTGACATGGTTTTATACGGGATCCTTTCCTTACCAATGCCATGTCTTGACATGGTCTTACATGGTATCCTTAACCGTCAATTCCTCCTTAAATGCCATGTTATGAATATGGACTTTTCCGTCAATTCTTCCTTAATTGCCATGGTACAACCATGGACTTTGAGATATCAATGCCTCGCCAAGTCATAGCTAAAACATATTTGCTCAAATTCTCAAGGTTAGTCCCATAACTCAATAATAACAATACTAATAATAATAATTGCATAATAATAAAATGCTACTCAACTTACATACTTACATTCACAATCTTATCATATCATCAACTTAACTTATTCTCATCAAACTATGCTAGTCAATACTTTGTTGTTATCATACAAAGCCATAATACAAAATATGGTCTTACATATAAATTATACAAGTTCTCTTTCCAATATCAAATAATTATCGAACATTAATCATTATATCTGAAACTCAATACTAAAGTATTTATGGCCAAAATATCAAATTATATTCAAATATGCATAATTAAATGCTTATTAAACATATGAACTTACCTCGTACCAAAATGACCATTTTACCAAATTTCTCGATTTTCAGTTTTTCTCCCGTTCTAGGTCCAAATCTCACTTTTCAGGATCTAAAACATCATATTCACTTATTTAATTAATGTACTATTCAAAATGTTCCCCAACTCAAACTTTAGAAAAATTACAATTTTACCTCTAGGCTCGAAAATTAAAATTTATCCATTTTTCTTATGTTTTATGACACGCTGAACATTTTTCCCTTCTATGGCAACATGAAATTCCCACTCTATCATGTACTTATGAACATTAGGTATTTTTACTGACTATGTCGTTTTACTCGTTTTCACTTAAAATCGCTTAGCAAAAGTTGTTTAACATAATTTCAAGCTTCATATTCTACCATAAAACATTAAAATAAACACATTTAACCTATGGGTATTTTTCCAAATATGAACCCTAGCATGAATTATTGCTAGAATAAGCTAAATCAAGTTACTCGGACTCCAAAAATGTAAAGAACATTAAAAATGAGGCTAGAACGGACTTTCTATTGAGCTTGGAAAGCTTGGAAACCCTAACCATAGCTTCCCCCATGCTATATTCGGCCTCCATGAAGAAGATGGACCAATTTTGGCTTTATTTTCCCTTTTTAATTCTTTTAATTACTAAATAACCAAAATGCCCTTAAAGGCTTTTCTTTCAAATTTGTCCTATTCTTGCCCATTTTCGTCCAAAATTAAATATAATGGTATAATTACTAAATAAGGACTTCCACTTTAAGAACCCATTTCAATTAAAGCCCTTTTATTATCTAGAACACACATTTTGCTAATTTTACAATTTAGTCCTAATTATCAAATTAGGCACTTATACATAAAATTTCTTCATGAAATTTTCACACAATTATTCAATCAATGAATAAACATTAAAACTTAATTAGAATAAATTTTTTTTGACTTCGAATTCGTGGTTTCACAACCACTATTCTGTTTAGGCCCTGTTTCAGGATGTTACACTCCATGTGGGGATAAAATCAACCCACCCATCCCTACACTACAAGTAGTACTGGTTGCGGCACTAGACAGTATTTGCAGCAGAGCTACCAGTACAGTACACTTTCTCCAATCATAATAAATCCCATCCCCATGCAACATATCATGCATCATGTCATAATATCATACATGTGATCAATATATTTGAAATGGCATGCTCAAACATAATCATACATCTCCTAGGGGCATAACAGTCATTTTAGCATGTAGGGGCATTTTAGTCATTTTATCAATTAGGGGGTCTAGGTACACTTACCGACCCAACATTAGGTCCACAGTCGTCTCGGGCGACCCGTGAAACCTTAACAGTCAAACAGTAAAAATGGGCCCACAGCCCATATTACGAGCCCATGAGAGCCCACATGCCCGTGTAGCCTACATAGCCCAGAAATGGCCTTGGTCGTGTGGATTACACAGCTTGACCTAATATTCTCCACACGTCCGTGTGACTTGCCCGTGTGAGGCCCACATGCCCGTGAGGCCCACACGGCCTAGTTCGGCCCATAGTGGCCCAATATAGCCGCGGCCCATAAAATCATCCATGGCCAGTCTCAACAATCATGCACCCATGTTTAGGTGTATGGATTACTACACGAGCGAGTGCACGCCCATGTAGCATCGTCGTCACTTATTTCGGCTTTTGCCGATTACCATAGCCAAAGTTGCATTTGTATACACTTGATAGGATTCTAGGTACACAACCCCTCTTGAGATGCACCGCACCTACAACAATGACAATTCCATAACCAACATTAGTCACGCTTGGAACCAAACCGATAAAATAACAACAATTGACCTATATCTGTGTTGCTTACCCTTACTGTTCCAAAAGGTATGGCTTACGATACCACTAGTAAACCGAGTTCGTTACGACCTGTTGCTACCCACCACAGTGCGACATGACCGCATGCTAGGAATTTAACAGATTAATAAATAAATAACAACATTACGCAAAATGTCTGGGGCACAACTTCCGCCCTTACCAAGAGACTTACCAACCGAAAGCACTCACGTTGGATAGAACAAACAGCTTAAGAGAGGAAAGTCGACTTTGATCCAAGAAACCGAAGAAAAAGTGAAAGTAATTTGCGATTGCTTGAAAGCAGCTTCAAATCGTCAAAAATAATATGTAGATTTGAAATGAAAAGATATTGAATTTCAGATCGGTGACAAAGCATTTTTGAAAGCATCTCTGTGGAAGAAAATACTTTGTTTTGGTTGAAAAGGAAAATTAAATCGACGATTTATTGGGCCGTATGATATTATTGAACGAATAGGGCCAGTGGCATATCGACTAGCTTTACCGTTGGAGTTAGAAAATATTCATAACGTATTTCATGTGTCGATGTTGCATCGATATAGATTGGATCCATCACATATAATTTCCCCGTCAGAAATTGAGATTCAACTTGATATGACTTATAATGAAGAATCGATCAGAATTCTAACTCGACAGATCAAAGAGTTAAGAAATAAAAGCATAGCTTTAGTAAAATTCTTATGGCAATGTCATGGTATTAAAGAGGCTACGTGGGAGCCCGAGGAAGCTCTGAGAAAATAGTAACCTAACCTATTCACTGCTAAGATTTTCGGGGACGAAAATCCCTAAGGGGGAGAGTTGTAACAGCCCGTTTTTAGTCAAATCAGAAAATGGTTTCGGAACCAAAAATTCAAAGTCAAAATATTTATTTTATTATTATTTTAATTTTTACAGCATGATAGCATGTAAGTGTGAAATTTTCGTTAAGAAATTTTAACATTTGACTACTCAATTTGGTAAAAAGGACTAAATCACGTAAAATGTAAAAGTGGAGTTCCATTAGCTAAAAGTATCTAATAGCTATGGAATCTTAATTTTGAGGTCCTTATGTTGTAATTAGACCATTAAAATGGTGGGTGGGCAATTATGGGCTTAAATTAAGTGAATTTTAATGATTTAAACCAAGGTTAATTTAGTAAATTATGTATTAATGATAAAATAAATAAAATAAAAAATATGTATCATCTTTTAGTTTCTTCCTAAACCAAAAATTAGGGCTAGAGAAAGCTATTTCCATTCCTTTCATTCGGTCAAGTTATTTTGGGCAATCAAGGTATGTATTTTTTTTTCAGTTTTTAATGATTTCTATGTTTTTGAGATCGTTGCTTCATATTCTAGCTTCAAAACTGTTAAAGTGTTATCATTTTTCCATTGTTGAATGCTTGAGAAATTGGATGATTTATGATAGATTTGGAAGGTTTAATGTTAGATTAGTAGCTTTTGTAAAGTGATTTTTGACAAAAATGTCAAAAAGGGATTAAATTGAGAAAATGTAAAATGTAGTGGTTAAAAGTGTGAATAAATTGAAAATATGGGCTACTAGTAACATTTATTAAATTCGGCTAAGCATGGGTTTGTACTAAATTGCATGAATTTGCGCTTTTATGAAATAAGGACTAAATTGTAAAAATTGTGAAAGTTTAGGGGCAAATGTGTAAAATAGCCCTAATGTATATTTTGGATTGAATTGAATAAATAGTTGATTATGAGTTAATTTTTAATATATTTAGTCAAGAAAAAAAAATTCGGATAAGGATTGGGGAAAAACGAAAGTTATAAACTAATCGACTCGGTTCGCTGTTTTAATATCTGAGGTAAGTTCGTATGTAATAAGCACTGTTATAATTATGCTTTTAATGCTTTGATATTGTATAAATTGTATATATGGGACTACAGTCATGTTTGACAACAAATCAGCTAAATGTGGCACTTAGGGTACGATTAGAAATAGCTTCGGCGATATATGGCACTGAGTGTGTGATTCGACATAGCTTCAACTATGTATGGCACTTAGTGTGCGAGATTGAGATAGCTTCAGCTGTATATGGCACTTAGTGTGCGATTTGAGATAGCTTCAGCTATGTATAGCACTTAGTGTGCGAGATATCAAGTATACCCTATAGTTTTGGCATGGCCTAGCACACGGCTTGGCACAGGGATGTGTGTGGCCACGTCGAAGGGAACACGGGCTAGACACACGGGCGTGTGGTTGGCCGTGTGACCTAAGTCAATAACCTTACTTGTTTGGACACAGGGTAGAACACGGGCTGGGACACGGCCATGTGCTCCCAATTTGAATGTTCACACGGCCAGTGACACGGGCGTGTTTGAAGGCCGTGTGTCTGGCTATACGGGCGTGTGTCCCCTATTTTGAGAAAAATTTTACTAAGTGTTGAAAAATTTCCTGAGTATTCGCTTTAGTCCCGAACCACTCTCAATGTATGTTTAAGGCCTCTTAGGCTCATTTAAGGGACACTGTTATTGGTTATGATTTTGTTGTATTCGAATTGATAATTGTATATGAAATGTATGTTTAAAAGTATTGTAAGCCCGGTAATGCTTTATAACCCTATTCTGGCATTGAATACGGGTGAGGGGTGTTACAATTATGTTGGTAAGGTGTTATGTGATTTAGGAACGAGTATAAATCGAATGCCTATGTCTATTTTCAATAAGCTAGGAATTGGAAAAGCAAGACCTACTACGGTTATGTTGTAACTGGCTGATTGATGTTACACACATTTGAAAGGTAAAATTGAATATGTGTAACCTCCCAAACCCAGCCTAGACATTATGGATAGATTGAGAAGGCTACATTAGACACCGAAATGGCTAAGCTAACTTACGTTGAAGACCTTAAATAAACTCATTTTAGAGGAAATCATAGTTATACTTTGAGTTAGCTTAAAAGCATTCATTCATTAGGTTGTGTATAATTAGGATTCATTTTATTGTTGATAGTGTTGTTCTAGAAAAGTCTTTTTCTTTTTGCTCTTCTTTTTTTTTAAAAAAAAAACCTCAATGTTAAACTAATGTAGCGGAAAAATCATTTTTTAAGTCATTTTGAAAAATTAGTTGCCTTATCGATTTATTTTTACAAAAGTGGTTCATTTGCAATGCAACGAAAACTAGGGAACAATAACAAATTTTACTTAAGCCCGATATCATGCATTTTTCAGTTATTATGCTTGAGTAGTCCATGCATGCAAATATCCCAGAAGAAAAGTTCCAAAGCCACATACCAGAAGTTATTAAAACTTACAAACCAAAACCAATAGAGATTGATTAATACTTATTAAAAAAATAATCTGAGGTCTAAGGTGATTCTCCAAATGCCGAGTTCGGTCCTAATTTTGAGGTTTACCTGAAAACTTAAACACTATTAGGGGATGAGCTTATGAAAAGCTAAATGTGAGTCGAACAATTATTTAGACACGCATAAATATTGAATAAAGTGAAACATATTAGCTTTAACAGAAGAAAACAAGACCATCATAGGAATTTCATATCATTACATAGCCATTATCAAATTGATGTCAAATGGTGTATGAGCATGAGACATCATTCATTCGAGCAACAATCATTAATTTCAATACAGCACAATACAACATATATCATTAATTAATAACATTTGAATATGTTGTGAGCATGATGCAATGCAAAAAGGTTCTTACCCATACCATCCACTACACACCACGAGTTCCCCAGAACCCATCATCCAAACTCCAACACATTATGGGCTTAAGCCTGTTGCGGTTAAAATCATCGATAACAATATGCAAAAAATTCTACCAGTAAAAATACAGACAAGCTGCCAATAAAAATGCAATAAATCGTCATTCCCCTCAGTACTTCAGACACAGTACACTGACTATGAATAATGCAGACTTAATATACCACATGTACTCCACGGAACCCCTTTGACAACCACAATATCCCAACCCAATGCATATGCAATATGTCACACAATCTCATACATAGTCATGTATTAATACTTTTCACATCCATTTGACATGCTCATCATGTCCTCAATAATCACATACTTTTAGTAAATGGAAATAGTGTTCCAATCTTTCAAACTACCATTGTGTTGGTACAAATCAATATCGTTTAATTTCACTTACTTTACGGATTTTCATTGTGCATAAATAACACCCTTTTCAGTATATAATATAACAAATATCTCATACGTTTAAACTATACATGAGCTTAATATATCAACACATTATATCATTCGGTCAAAAATTCTCATATCTCATAACTCAAATATGCAATTACGAACTCAATCAAACATTCATACTATCAAACTAGAAATTTTGCCAACATGGAAATAGTGTTCCAATCTTTCAAATTACCATTGTGTTGGTATCAATCAATATCGTTTAATTTCACATACTTTACGGATTTTCATTGTGCATAAATAACACCCTTTTTAGTATATAATATAACAAATATCTCATGCGTTTAAACCATACATGAGCTTAATATCTCAACACATTATATCATTCGGTCAAACATTCTCATATCTCATAACTCAAATATGCAATTACGAACACAATCAAACATTCATACTATCAAACTAGAAATTTTGCCAACATGTTAATCTTTTAAGGCTCGAAACATACCTGGTTCGGGCACTCACAAAATCAATAATTTGGCTATTAATTCAATCCAATAAGAAAGCTAATTTATCAAATATAACATGATATTTAACATTTTCAAACAATTGTATGAGTTTAGGACCCGCACTTTATTTTTTGCTTCCTCACAGCACACTAGCGAATCTTCCAATTTTCCTTAATAATTCCTTAAATGAACCTAAACCAAAATTCAATATAGATTCAATAAATTTACCATTAAACCATCCCCCAAACATCCAATTATAAGTTCAGACCAATTTTTGAAATTATAACTATTTTATGAATTCAAAGTATTTAGATTCCTTAGACTGTATCAATGCGAACCGTATGTACAATCGTTCTTTGCCTTTACGGATGATTTGTGGCATTTGGGTCAGCACCTAATTCAAAAATATACTAGAAAATAAGTAGCTAATTAATGATTAAATCCATTCATTTGATCAATTCATAACCTTTACCCAACAACTATGTTGAAATAACAAACTAGTTATCCTTAATTGCACTTACGCTTAACGATTTGTGGGATCCGATTGGCTAATTGATCAAGAACGTCTCTCCGTAATTAACATGTAATTAAAGGCTGATTACAAGGGTTCAAGAACACAATTTAATGGTTAAAATTATTGGCAAGACCTAAGAAACAAAAAAATCCCCTTTCTTGAACATAGGCACAGGCAGTACCACCCATAGTGGCCAAAATTGGCACTTAATTTTAAAACAGTTTGAGATCTCATTAAAATCTAAAAAAAAATACATTTGAAATAATTTAAAATCCCTAAAATTCTAGATCTGGAAATTTTTAAAATCCCTCAAATACTAGATCTGGAAATTTTGGTTTTTAATTTACAAGATTAATCAAGAAATTGAAGAGAAAAGAGATTTTACCCAAGCTAGTTACAAGAAACCACAATAACACTTTCTTGGCAACGTTTGGGATCGATATTTGGTTTCAAGAGTTTAGATTTGGGGATGATTTAAATGAGGTAAATGGAAGCAGTATATAAAAGGAGATGGTTCACAATCTTGATGCAAAAAGAAGAAAAAATAGATGGTAAAATGGGAGGAGTAGGCGATGACAATAATGGGAGAAAGAAAGAAAATTGAAGAGAAAAGAGGAGAGGAAGAGCGTGAACGGCTAGGGTAGGGAAAAATTGAATTAGAGGATGAAAAATAAAATAAAAATTTGTATTTATACCTAGGGTTCAAGGGTATGGATGACACACACATTAAAAAAAAAGAGAGATTTTGCAAAATTTAATTATTTCTTAAGGAAAAAGGATTCGAACTTGGGACTTCATTTAATTTCCATTCTTTCTCATATTTCTTTTAACCATTAGGATTTTTTCTCATTCTTGAAATAATTTTGCAATATTTATTTTAAAAACAAGGCATGTCACATCGTAGGGTTTAAGGCAAAAGTTACAAAATAATAAAAATAGTGAGAGAGAAGGGATTTGAGATTGGGTTTCAAGGAACATTTCTCTAAACTAATATCTCATTTATTTCCTAAAAATACATAGATAATCTCAAAAATTAAGGCATGGCTACTCTCTCTCGATTTACAAATTTGATTCTACTAACCCCTAATTTTGGGATGTGACAAGATGTGCTAGTAGGAGTAGATAAATTTGTCTTTCCTACAGATTTCCTTATTTTAGAATGTGAAATTGACCAAGATGTGCCAAATATTCTTGGAAGACTTTTTCTTGCTATAGCAAGGACTTTAATTGGTGTACAGAAAGGCGAGCTAACCATGAGGGTAAATGATCATCAGGTTACTTTCAATGTGTTTAATGCTTTGGAATGTGCTAATGTTAATGATGAATTCCATGTTGTTGGGTTGATAGAAACAACAGTAGAGGAATTCACTAGATATTGCCACAACAATTCAGATAGTAATGAAGACTCATTTAAGTAAAGTGATACAATAAGTCTTTTGGAATTTGATGAATTTATGGCAGCCAAGCAGATAGTGGATAGAATAGGGAAGAAGTTTGAATCCTTGGATTTATCAAATCGACCTTTTCAATCCTCCTAAGCCTTCTATAGGGGAACCTCCTACGGTGGAGCTAAAACCTTTGTTGTAGCATTTGAAGTATGGATATTTGGGCAGCAATAGTACTTTATCGGTAGTAATTTCTGTGGAGATGATACCTGAGTAAGAAGTAAGGTTGTTAAAAGTTCTTTGAATAGTTAAGAGGGAATTAGGATGGACCCTGGCTGATATAAAGGGAATTAGCCCTGCATTCTGCATGCATAAGATTCTGTTGGAGGGTTGCCCTAGAAATTCCATTGAGCAACAGCGAAGACTGAATCCAATCATTAAAGAAGTTGTCAAGAAAGATATTATTAAGTGGCTTGATGCTGGCATTATTTACCCAATTTTAGACAACTAATGGGTGAGTCCTATGCAATGTGTACCTAAGAAAAGAGGTGTCACAGTGATAAGTAATGACAACATTGAGCTCATATCAACTCGCACTGTCACGGGATAAAGATTATGTATGGGTTACTTTAAGCTTAATAAGGAAATGAGGAAAGACTATTTTCCCCTACCATTCATTAATTAAATGTTGGATAGGTTAGCTGGGAAAGCTTTCTACTATTTTTTGGATGGCTATTTAGGATATAATCATATTGCCATAGCTCTCAATGACAAAGAGAAAAACACTTTCACATGTCCAAATGGTACTTTCACGTTTAAATGGATGTCGTTCGGGTTATGTAATGCCCCAAAAACTTTTCAATGTTGTATGATGTCCATATTCTCTAACAAGGTGGAAAATTTTCTTGAAGTCTTTATGGATGAATTTTTTGTGTTCGAGAATGATTTTGATGATTGTTTGAAAAACTTGGAATTGGTTATATGTCGCTGTGAAGAAATGAATCTTGTTTTAAATTGGGAGAAATGTCACTTCATGGTTCATGAAGGAATTATCCTAGGGCATAGAATATCACAGAGAGGAATCGAAGTAGACAAAGTAAAAATTGAAGTGATAGAAAAACTACCACCTCCCACCAGTGTCAAGGGTATTAGAAGTTTCTTAGGTCATGCGGGTTTTTATAAAAGATTCATTAAGGATTTTTCAAAGATATCTAAACCCTCGTGTACTTTTTTGGAGCGAAATAGACATTTCAATTTTGATAAATAGTGTTTGGTAGCCTTTGAAGAGTTAAAGAAAAAACTCATAACAGCACTGATTATAGTAGCTCCAAAATGGACACTACCTTTTGAACTCATGTGTGATGCCAAGGATTATGCTGTGAGGGCCATGCTGGGGAAAAGGAAAGATTAAATACTAGGGGCAGTATATTATGCTAGTAGAACCCCATCAGAAGCACAACTTAATTACGCCACCACGAAAAAAGGAGTTATTGGCTGTGGTGTTCGTATTTGATAAATTTCGTTCTTACCTAGTTGGTATAAAGGTCATAGTCTAAAAAAATCATTCTACTGTTAAGTATCTAATGAGCAAAAAAGATGCTAAGCCAAGGTTTGTTAGGTAGATACTGTTGTTGTAAAAGTTTGAGTTAGAAATTAGATATCAGAAAGAGATTAAGAATCAAGTGGCTGATCACTTGTCAAGGATAGAATCTGGAAGTGAAAGTAGTCATGATACACTTATTAAAGAAGAATTTCCAAATGAACAGTTGTTAACTACCGCGACATTACCTTGGTCTACCAACATAGTGAACTATTTAGTGAGTGGTGTGTTGCCACCTAATCTCAATAGTTAGAGAAGATGGAAATTTCTTAATCAAGCACTATTATTGGGATAAAAATTTCTTGTTTAAACATTATGCTGATCAAATAATTAGGAAATGTGTTCCTGATGACGAAATACGTAGCATTCTATAACATTGTCATTCAGCTCTGTACAATGGACAACTTGGAGGGATGTGGACTGCTGCCAAAGTACTTCAATTAGGATTTTATTAGCCAAGTCTGTTCAAAGATGCTCATGAATTCTATCAGTCATGCATCGTTATCAAAGAATAGGGAATCTATCTAGGAGACACAAAATGCCATTGTGAAGTATACTAGAGATTGAGTTGTTTGATGTATGGGGAACAGACTTTATGGGTCCATTCCCACCGTAAGTGGGCAAGGTGTACATACTATTACTAGTGGACTATGTCTCGAAGTGGGTTGAGGTTGTTGCCCTTCCTACTAATAATACAAGGTTAGTAATGAAGTTTTTACACAAGAACATTTTTATAAGATTTGGTACACCTAAAGCCATTATTAGTGATGAGGGGTCTAATTTTGATTGCAAGTTGCTAGCCAATTCTTTGCGTCGTTATAGGGCGAAACATAAGATTTCCACAGCATATCACCCCTAAACAAATGGAGAAGTTGAAATTTCTAATAGGGAAATTAAATTTTTTTTTTAGAAAAAGTGGAAAATTCTACTCGTAAGGACTGGTTTACTATATTAGATGAAGCTTTGTGGGTGTATCATACTGCATACAAAACTCCATTTGGGATGTCACCTTTTAAACTTCTCTATGGCAAGCTATGTCACATTTCTGTTGAACTTGAGCACAAAGCATTTTAGGCTATTAAGAAGCTGAACATGGATTGGGTCGTTACTAGCCATAAAAGGTTGTTAGAATTGAATGAAATAGAGGAGTTCCGAGCACAAGCATATAATAATGCTAAGTTGTATAAGAAAAAGACCAAGAATTGGCACGATAAAAAAATCATGCCGACCAATTTGAACCAGTACAACATGTGTTGTTATTTAAAGCTAGGCAGTGAACAGTTGCAATATTAAGAGGAGTTTGTCGTTGTAATATCCCGAATTAGGGCCTAATCGGAATAGTGGTTTCGTGACCACAAATCTGAGATAGAGATAATTATTTTATAATTATTTTGATGTTTATGATATGATTTCATGATTGTGTGAAAATTTCGTGATGAAATCCTATGCCTAAAGTGCTTAGATTGAAATTAGGGACTAAATCGAATAATTTGTAAAACTTGCATTCTAGGAGTTTTTAGTATGAAATTGTTTTGGAATATAATGAGGAGGCCTTAAATAGCAATTTAACCAATTTCTAAGTCTATGGACAAAAATTGGACAAGGATGAAATTTTTGGAAAGTTTAGTAGTAAGGGCATTTTGGTCATTTAGTTATTAAAATGAATTAAAAACAAAATTAAAAGCCAATTTTTGTCCATCTTCTTCATTAGGCCGAAATTTCAAGGTTTCTCCATAGCTAGGACTTGTTTCAAGATTCCAAGCTCCATAGTAAGTGATTTCAAGCCCCGTTTTTAATGTTCTTTACGTTTTTGGAATCCCGGTAGCTCGATTAAGCTTATGCTAGCAATAATTCAACCTAGGGTTTATATTTTGAAAAATACCCATAGGTGAAATTTGTGTATTTTGATGTTTTATGATAGAATATGAGGTCTTAAATTATGTTAGACAACTTGTGCTACTCGGTTTTGAGTGAAAACGAGTAAAAGGGCTTAATCGGTAAAAATACCTAATAGTCATAAGTACATGTTAGAGTGTGAATTTGATATTGTCATAGAAGGGAAAAATGATCAGCATGTCATAAAACATAAGAATAAGGGATAAAGTTTAATTCCCGAGCCTAGGGGCAAAAGTGTAATTATCCAAAGTTCGTATTAAAAGCTGTTTTGATGAATGTATGTATTAAATAAGATTAATTTGGTATTATAGATCAAAAGAAACGAGAATCAAGTCGCGATCGAGGAAAAGAAAAGATTATGGACTAAATTGCAAAATCTTTATATTTTGGTACCAAGGTAAGTTCATGTGTAAATAATGTAGCATAATTGTTATTTTTAAATTATTGATATTAATTATATGATATGCTGATTTTTTATCATGAAATATTATGCTTTGTGGTTAATGTTGAGTAATATGCAAATTATGTTTACTACTTGATAAATATGAATTGCTACCGAGTATCGGTTCCGATATTCCGTGGAAGACAGCTAATTTCAGATCGAGGGAAAAAGCCCCTTTGAACCTTAGGAATAGATTAGGATAAAGTGACATGTCACTAGGATGGTTGAGCATCCGAACTCGTTGAGTTGAGTCCGAGTTCACTTATGGATGCGAATGTTCGAACTCGTTGAGTTGAGTCCGAGTTCGTGAGATGTAACTAGGCATCCGAACTCATTGAGTTGAGTCCGAGTTCACTTATGGATGCGAACGCCCGAGCTCGTTGAGTTGAGTCCGAGTTCACTTATGGGCGGGTTACATGATTGCTTGATTACATATGTGGCACTTATGTGCAAATTATCCGTGTATCCGGGTTATATTCCGATGTGTTCAACGGGTGAAAATTTCTATGAAATGGAAGAACACTTAAGATGCAAGTGACGTTTTGGTAAGTGTTGTGAAATGGGCACTTTGGACAGGTATGTACTTAACCCTCGGGTTGAAAATAGATACAACAACGATAAAGTGGTAAGATGATGAATGATGTTTAGAAATGTGATATATGTTTTGGTGATGCCATGCTAAGGTTGTTTGGTATAATTGTATTGTTATGTTACTTGTTATTTGCATATGAACTTACTAAGCATTTATGCTTACTTTGAACAAGTCAGCTCGGGAATCGGGACAGGTCGAAGTTTCGATCACACTATCCGAAGGATTTCTATTGGTAAATGGCTTGTAAAACTTAAGTATGGCATGTATAGCAATGTACCTATTTTGTATAAATAATTTTATGATATGGCCATGTTTGGTTGAGAAAATGTTTGATATTGATAAGTCATGGTGATGGCTAATTAGATCATGTTTGATATCATGGAAGTTTAATAGGTTATCTAGTTCATAAAAAAATTCATGGAAAGATGAAACTTGCCTTAAAACAGAATATTGCTGCAGCAATGACATGAATTTGAAAAATCACTAAAAATAGTATAAGCGGAACTAAATGATGAGTAAGTTATGAAATTGAAGCTTAATGAGTTTATTTTCATGTGGATTGAACAAAACAGGCATATAAATTATATTTTATTAGATATTTAAACTTTTGTAAAACAGGGCCAGAATGATTTCTGGATCCCCTTTTTTGAGTGTAAAAATTTATAATAAATTTTAAAAAAATAATTATAAGTTTTTCTTTACATTCATAGGTTCCTTATTGAGTCTAGGTTTAAGAGAAACAAACCTCATAGTCATTGAAATTTTTTATAAAGAGATATCTGATTCGTAATACATAGAGGTCAGAGCAGTCAAACCCTAAAACAGGGGATACTTTAACTAATAAACTGTACTAATTGGCTCAACCAAAAATTCTAGAAAAAAATTAGTAAATAGATATATGAGTCTAGATTTAGGGAAAATTTACAGATCTTGATTTTGAGTTTCGTAGCTTGGGATATGATTTTTCTTGTAACTGTGACGCAGATAGCTAGAAAGCTATGAATGTAGAAACCAATGATTCGAAGTACTTAAATTGATAAATTATGTTCGGTAACACCTCAAGCTCGATTCTGGTGTCGGTCTTGGGCGTGGGGGTATTAATTTGGTGGTATCAGAGTAGGTTTAGTCGGTTCTCGGACTAATGTGTTGTTTGTACGGGTTTTGCTATACATGCCATATATATAAATTGTGATAGTGTGACGACTTCTGACCTTTTAAATGATTTTTTTTTATAGTAAATGGATCCCGATCCATTTGCGGCTAATGATGTACAGAGTAATGCACTAGCTCTGGCTGAAGGGGCAGTGCTAACTGAAAATCCACCTTCTACTATTGGTCAAGGAGGAGGAGAAGGGACTCGGGAAGCCTTTCTCCAGATGATGAGTGCACAGTATATCACGAGTTGCGTTAAATCGAACCCCAATGGACAACCTCCCTACCTCCCCGATTCCTCAACCTGCACTTCGATGCCTCAAGGTGTAGATCTGATGAAATTTCATAGAACTCCAGTTGACAAAATCCATAAACAAGGGGCCGAAGAATTCAGGGCAAATATTGATGATGATGCCGAGAAAGCAGAGTTCTGGCTTGAAAATTCTATCCGGGTATTTGATGAATTATCTTGTACACCTGAAGAATGTTTGAAATGTGCTACATCTTTGTTGAGAGATTCAGCCTATAATTGGTGGAAGACTTTAATTTCGGTGATGCAGAAAGAGAGGGTAACACAGGAATTCTTTCAAGAAGAGTTTCGGAAGAAATATATTAGTGAAAGATTTATTGATCGAAAATGTAAAGAGTTTCTTGAGCTGAAGCAAGGTAATATGACAGTCTCAGAATATGAAACAGAGTTTGTTCGATTGAGTAAGTATGCTAGGGAATATGTTTCTACAGAAGCCAAGATGTGTCGACGATTTGAAGACGGGCTCAACGAAGACATTAAGGTATTTGTCGGGATCCTTGAACTGAAAGAAATGGTAGTATTGGTTGATTGAGCTTGTAAGGCTGAAGAACTACTTAAAGAGAAGAGAAAGGTAGAGGCTGAGACACGAAATTGGAAGAAAAGGCCAATGAGTAAGGCACCTTCACAGCAACCCGGAAAGTCAAGAAATATGAATCCTCGTTCCCAAGTTTCAATTTGGGCAATCATATGGAAATTTTAAGAAGCGTAATGTGGGTCCTAAATCTTAGAATACTTCTCTGACGGTGTAGGGAACTCGAGATTTGTTAAACCCGAGTGCCAGCGGTGTGGTAGAAATCATTTTGGTCCATCCAAAGCAAATGAATGTTTTCGATGTGGTTCTCCTGATCATTTTATTAGAGACCGCCTAGAGAGAGAGCCGAGAAAGAAAAATTTCAGAATGTAAAAGCTAGTGGTGCAGACTTGAGGGGAAGGTATCCGAGAAAAGCTAGAAGTGAAACAAGCAGTAAGAATGTAGCGGAGAGATGCAGCAGCTTAGATCTCAAGGAAGAGCTCCGGCTAGAACTTATGCTATTAAAGCGCGTGAAGATGCTTCCACACGATGTGATTACTTACATACATTTTCTCTTTATGATATTAATGTTATTACTTTGATTGATCCCGGTTCTACTCATTCTTATGTATGCATGAAATTGGTGTTTAGTATGAATATACCTGTAGAGAACACAGAATTTATGATTAAAGTGTCGAATCCGTTAGGCAAATGTGTGATAGTTGATAAAGTATGCAAGAAATGCCCTTTAATGATTCGGGGTCATTACTTTCTGGCCGACTTGATGTTGTTGCCATTTGATGAATTTGATGTTATTTTGGGTATGGATTGGTTGACATTGCATGATGCTATAGTAAATTGCAAAGAAAAGGTTATAGAATTAAAGTGTGAAAACGGTGAAACTTTACGGGTTGAATCAGATAAATCAGAGGCATTGTCTAGTGTGATTTCTTCGATGTCGGCTCAGAGATATTTGAGAAAGGGTTATAAAGCTTATTTAGCGTATGTAATTAATACAAAAGAAGTTGAAAAGAAAGTTGAATCAATGCTGGTTGTGTGTGAATTTGCGGATGTATTTCCAAAAGAATTTTAGGGTTTGCCTCAAGTCAGGAAAGTAGAATTTGGTATTGATTTGATACCGGGAACAGCTCCGATCTCGATTGCTCCATATAGAATGGCACCAACAGAGTTGAAAGAATTAATGTCACAGTTGCAAGAGTTGGCTGATAAAGGCTTTGTAAGACTGAGTTTTTCACCTTGGGGTGCTCTTGTGTTATTTGTGAAAAAGAAGGATGGTTCTATGAGATTATGTGTTGATTATTGACAGTTAAACAAGGTGACAATCAAAAACAAGTATCCATTACCGAGAATTGATGATTTGTTTGATCAGCTAAAGGAGCGACATGGTTTTCAAAGATTGACTTGAGATCTGGGTATTATCAGCTGCGAGTAAAAGAGTCAGATGTGCCTAAAACTGCTTTTAGAACAAGGTACGGTCATTATGAATTTTTAGTTATGCCATTCGGGTTGACAAATGCTCCTGCTATGTTTATGGATTTAATGAATCGTATATTTCAGCCATACTTGGACAAATTTGTTGTGGTGTTTATAGATGATATTTTAATTTATTCGAAAGATGAGACAGAGCATGCTTGGCATTTGATGATAGTTTTGCAAACTTTGAGAAATATGCAGTTATATGCCAAGTTTAGTAAAAGTGAATTTTGGCTTCGGGAAGTTGGATTTTTGGGTCATATTGTTTCAGGTGATGGTATACGGGTTGATCCTAGTAAGATTTCAGCCATTGTTGATTGGAAACCACCGAAAAATGTAACCGAGGTTAGAAGTTTCTTGGGGCTAGCTGGGTATTATCGGTGGTTTGTAAACGGATTTTCTATAATTGCTGCTCCTATGACTAGACTACTCCGAAAGGATGTTAAATTTGAATGGACGGAAGAATGTCAACAAAGTTTCGAAAAATTGAAAAAGTTATTAACTGAAGCACCAGTGTTAGTACAACCCGAATCAGGTAAAGAATTTGTGGTGTATAGTGATGCTTCTCTAAATGGCTTGGGGTGTACTCATGCAAGAAGGAAAAGTGGTGGCATATGCTTCGAGGCAGTTAAAACCTCATGAGAGGAATTATCCTACTCACGATTTGGAATTTGCTGCGGTGGTATTTGCTTTGAAGATTTGGCGACATTATTTGTATGGTGAAATGTGCCGAGTATATACTGATCACAAAAGTTTTAAATACTTGATGTCACAAAAAGACTTAAATTTGAGACAGCGTAGAAGGTTGGAGTTATTGAAAGATTATGAGCTTGTTATTGATTATCATCCGGAAAATCGAATGTGGTTGCCGATGCTTTAAGCGAAAGTTGTTTGTTTTTGCTTTGAGAGTTATGAACACTCGATTTGAAAATGTCGGATGATAGTTCAATTCTAGAAGAGATAAGAGCTAGACCGATGTTTTTACAAGAGATTTACAAGCTCGAAAAAATGATCAAGATTTGCTAGCCAAGAGAAGACGATTAGTGAAAGTCGATACACGGATCGATTTTGAGAATCGGTTCTGATGGTAGCTTGATGTTTAAAAACCGGATTTGTGTACCGAAAAATGATGAGTTGATTCAAAAGATTTTGCATGAAGCACATAATGGTTGCTTGGCAGTTCATCCGGGCAATACGAAAATATATAATGACTTGAAGAAAATGTATTGGTGGAGTGGAATGAAAAGAGATATTTCTGAGTTTGTATCAAAGTGCTTAATTTGTCAACAGGTGAAAGCTGAACACCAAGTGCCTTCAGGATTACTTCAGCCTATTATGGTTCCTGAATGGAAATGGGATCAGATTACTATGGATTTTGTTTTAGGGTTGCCATTGACTCCAGGAAAGAAAGATGCCATCTGGGTAATAGTTGACAGACTAACTAAATCGGCTCATTTTAATTTGGTACGTACGGATTATTCTCTTAATAAGTTGGCTGAATTGTATATCCGTGAGATTGTTAGACTTCATGGAATACCTTTGTCAATCATTTCGGATAGAGATCCAAGATTTACTTCATGGTTTTGGCAAAAGTTGCAAGAGGCATTAAGTACAAAGTTAAATTTCAGCACTGCCTTTCATCCACAAACTGATGGGCAATCAGAGAGAGTAATTCAGATTCTTGAAGATATGCTCAGATGTTGCGTATTGGAATTTCAAGGTAGTTGGAAAAGGTACTTACCGTTGGTAGAATTTGCTTATAATAATAGTTATCAGACGAGTTTGAAAATGGCACCTTATGAAGCATTATATGGTCATAAGTGTCGAACACCTTTGTATTGGATGAACTCAAGGAAAATCGATTTATGGAGTTGATCTAATAAAAGAAACCGAAGAAAAGGTGAAAGTGATTCGAGATTGTTTGAAAGTCGCTTGATAGACGAAAATCTTATGCGTATTTGAAACGAAAAGAAATCGAGTTTCAAGTTGGTGATAAGGTATTTTTGAAAGTGTCTCCATGGAAGAAAGTCCTTAGATTTGGACGGAAGGGCAAGTTAAGTCTGCGTTTTATTGGGCCGTATGAAATAATTGAAAAAGTTGGACCAGTAGCATATCGGCTAGCATTACCACCTAAATTAGAGAGGATTCATGATGTGTTCCACGTATCTATGCTACGTCGGTATCGTTCGGATCCTTCACATATAATTTCACCTACAGAAATTGAACTACGACCGGATATGACTTACGAAGAAGAACCGATTAAGATCTTAGCTCGAGAGGTCAAGAAACTGAGAAATAAAAGTGTCGCTCTCGTGAAAGTATTGTGGCAAAAGCACGGAGTAGAAGAAACTACATGGGAACCTGAAGAAACTATGAGAAACCAATACCCACACCTGTTTACTGGTAAGATTTTCGGGGACGAAAATCCTTAAAGGGGGGAGAGTTGTAATATCCCGAATTAGGGCCTAATCGGAATAGTGGTTTCGTGACCACAAATCTGAGATAGAGATAATTATTTTATAATTATTTTGATGTTTATGATATGATTGCATGATTGTGTGAAAATTTCGTGATAAAATCCTATGCCTAAAGTGCTTAGATTGAAATTAGGGACTAAATCGAATAATTTGTAAAACTTGCATTCTAGGAGTTTTTAGTATGAAATTGTTTTGGAATATTAATGAGGAGGTCTTAAATAGCAATTTGACCAATTTCTAAGTCTATGGACAAAAATTGGATATGGATGGAATTTTTGGAAAGTTTAGTAGTAAGGGCATTTTGGTCATTTAGTTATTAAAATGAATTAAAAACAAAATTAAAAGCCAATTTTTGTCCATATTCTTCATTAGGCCGAAATTTCAAGGGTTCTCCATAGCTAGGGTTTGTTTCAAGCTTCCAAGCTCCATAGTAAGTGATTTCAAGCCCCGTTTTTAATATTCTTTACGTTTTTTGAATCCCGGTAGCTCGATTAAGCTTATGCTAGCAATAATTCAACCTAGGGTTCATATTTGGAAAAATACCCATAGGTGAAATTTGTGTATTTTGATATTTTATGATAGAATATGAGGTTTTAAATTATGTTAGACAACTTGTGCTACTCGGTTTTGAGTGAAAACGAGTAAAAGGGCTTAATCGGTAAAAATACCTAATAGTCATAAGTACATGTTAGAGTGTGAATTTGATATTGTCATAGAAGGGAAAAATGATCAGCATGTCATAAAACATAAGAATAAGGGATAAAGTTTAATTCCCGAGCCTAGGGGCAAAAGTGTAATTATGCAAAAGTATAGGGGCAAAAGTGTAATTTTCCAAAGTTTGTATTAAATGCTGTTTTGATGAATGTATGTATTAAATAAGATTAATTTGGTATTATAGATCAAGAGAAACGGGAATCAAGTCGCGATCGAGGAAAAGAAAAGATTGTGGACTAAATTGCAAAATCTTTATATTTTGGTACCAAGGTAAGTTCATGTGTAAATAATGTAGCATAATTGTTATTTTTAAGTTATTGATGTTAATTATATGATATACTGATTTTTTATCGTGAAATATTATGCTTTGTGGTTAATGTTGAGTAATATACAAATTATGTTTACTACTTGATAAATATGAATTGCTACCGAGTATCGGTTCTGATATTCCGTGGAAGACGGCTAATGTCAGATCGAGGGAAAAAGCCTGTTTGAACCTTAGGAATAGATTAGGATACAAGTGACATGTCACTAGGATGGTTGAGTATCCAAACTCGTTGAGTTGAGTCCGAGTTCACTTATGGATGCGAATGTTCGAACTCGTTGAGTTGAGTCCGAGTTCGTGAGATGTAACTAGGCATCCGAACTTGTTGAGTTGAGTCCGAGTTCACTTATGGATGCAAACGCCCGAGCTCGTTGAGTTGAGTCCGAGTTCACTTATGGGCGGGTTACATGATTGCTTGATTACATATGTGGTACTTATATGCAAATTATCCGTGTATCCGAGTTATATTCCGATGTGTTCAACGGGTGAAAATTTCTATGAAATGGAAGAAAACTTAAGATGCAAGTGACGTTTTGGTAAGTGTTGTGAAATGGGCACTTTGGACAGGTATGTACTTAACCCTCGGGTTGAAAATAGATACAACAACGATAAAGTGGTAAGATGATGAATGATGTTTAGGAATGTGATATATGTTTTGGTGATGCCATGCTAAGGTTGTTTGGTATAATTGTATTGTTATGTTACTTGTTATTTGCATATGAACTTACTAAGCATTTATGCTTACTTTGAACAAGTTAGCTCGGGAATCGAGACAGGTCGAAGTTTCGATCACACTATCCGAAGGATTTCAATTGGTAAATGGCTTGTAAAACTTAAGTATGGCATGTATAGCAATGTACCTATTTTGTGTAAATAATTTTATGATATGGCCTTGTTTGGTTGAGAAAATGTTTGATATTGATAAGTCATGGTGATGGCTAATTAGATCATGTTTGATATCATGGAAGTTTAATAGGTTATCTAGTTCATAAAAAAATTCATGGAAAGATGAAACTTACCTTAAAACAAAATATTGCTGCAGCAATGACATGAATTTGAAAAATCACTAAAAATAGTATAAGTGGAATAAATGATGAGTAAGTTATGAAATTAAAGCTTAATGAGTTTATTTTCATGTGGATTGAACAAAACAGGCAAATAAATTATATTTTATGAGATATTTGAACTTTTTTGAAACAGGACCAGAATGATTTCTGGATCCCCTATTCTGAGTTTAAAAATTTATAATAAATTTTAAAAAAATAATTATAAGTTTTTGTTTACATGTACAGATTCCTTATTGAGTCTAGTTTTAAGATAAACAAGCCTCATAGTTATTGAAATTTTTTATAGAGAGATATCTGATTCGTAATACACATAGGTCAGAGCAGTCAACCCTAAAACAGGGGAGACTTTAACTAATAAACTGTACTAATTGGCCCAACCAAAAATTCTAAAAAAAAATTACTAAATAGATATATGATTCTAGATTTAGGGAAAATTTACAGATCTTGATTTTGATTTTTTAACTCGAGATATGATTTTTATTGTAACTGTGACGCAGATAGCTAGAAAGCTGTGAATGTAGAAACAAATGATTCGAAGTACTTAAATTGATAAATTATGTTCGGTAACACCTCAAGCTCGATTCCAGCGTCGGTCTCGGGCGTGGGGGCGTTACAGTCATACCATTGCAACGAACTGGGTAGTGTACAATGTGAGGTTGACCAGGCATATAAGTCTAAGGTGAAGGATGTTTTTTTAGTTGAGCGAATTATGTTATTGATCGAGCCCATAGAAGGGAAGTTAGACTTTTTGGGATTAGGGCACTTCACATTTTTCCCTCCTAAAGTCCTCTTAATTTTCTTCTTTCCTCCTCCATGTCACACAAATTCCCTAGCACGTTTCAATTTTGTTGAACTGTATCACTATCCCTTTATTTTTCTCTCCTCAATTGTTCACGTCTCTTAAAGTTTTCATTTTTATCATTTTTTCTCTTCAATCTTTTCAATCTTTCATATCATTTCTTCCACTACTCCAAGATTTCTTCCAGATTTCTCCCATGGCTAGCATCAAAAGTGCTTCCAAAAATGTTGAATCATCAAATGCTGGTGCTGCTCAACCAAACACATTATTTAACGCTGCCGCAGCTACAAAATATAACAGCAACACTGCAAAGCAGCCTTTCTATTTTAAGCAAGGGTTCTTGTTTAAAGATGAACCACACATGGGATACGATGAATCTGTGTCTTCAATAGTAGAAAACATAGGTGGAGCATTTTTTTTTGCACCCCGAAAATGGTTTAAGGAAAATTGTTCGAGAGTTTTATGCCCATATCAACTCTCCAAATTCCCCTTTTATCTACGTAAGAGATACTTCCGTTCCTTTTGATGAAAACCATATTAATGTTCACTTTGGTCTTGTAGGTATTGATAGTACTAGAAAGAACACATGTTTTCTCCTTACTTATTGGTTAATTTGTTCCCATTTAGTTATCTTTAGCACATATTTTAGCATTTTCAACATTTTTTGGTACTAATGTCGTTGTATGAGTATTTTCAGATTGCGCCCAGAATTGTCGCCGCACTTGACAGCTGTTCGGATAGGAATAAAAATACGTGAGCTGTCCAGTCTGGTACACTAACTTGTATGTACAGTGGCAGCATGATTCTGATGAAATAACACATGGGATATTTGGGAAAAAACATTCACATAAAAAGAAAGGGAAAAAGCTTTTGGGTATTATCATCTTCTTCAACCTATCCTTTAAAGCTTTTGGCTATGGCAGCTTAAGCTCTGACGGATGAACCGACGTGAAAAGGATGCAGCTTAGCTCTTGACCAGGAGCTCTGAGTGCGACACAAGAGGGAATAGATAGATTCAAGTTGAGTTGTCTAGGAATAGTATTCTCCACTTATTTCATTTATTCTTATTTTCTAAACACTAGTGATTACTTTCTATTTCATGTTAGTATGGAAGTACACATGATTTCTGGGTTAAATTTTATTTTATTCAATCTTGCTTGTACTAATTAATCTTTGGGTTTGAATGTTTTTAGCACATAAGTGTTATTGCGGTCACTGACACTGCAAGGTGCAGTGACAGTTCAAGCTAACAAGTATGGCAACCAAAGTTGCTTGAGGACCAGAGGAATTTAATCCACTTGTTCTTAATAGTGTTCCATTACCATCATCGGAAGGTGTGGCTAATGTGCATGTTTAAGTCTTTGATTAAATATAGAAGTTAAGCTTGGTAAAATATTCATTGCAATTTAATGCATCGACAATCGCCTATCCTTTTATACCTTGTGAGCGCTTAGCATTCTGTTGAATATTCACGCTGGGGATCCTAGTTTATAGGTGTCATATTTTTTTCTTATTGTTTTCAAGTTATTGCTTCGACAACTACATTCACAATTTATCTCATTCCTATCTATTTATTACACTGACAGTGATAGACAAAAGACAACCATCCTCGTGGGATCGATATCCGATAGACTCATATCTATCTACTATATTTGCATAGACAGTGTATGCTTTCACATTATTGTTGTGACGTTAAACAGCCGATCAAGTTTTGGCGCCATTGCCTGGGATGGTGTTTGTTTGATGTTTATTTTTGTTTGTTTTTATTTCATAATATTTAGTTGCTACTAACTTGTTTTCTTTTTGTTGTTATTTGCACATTTTAATTTAGGTGTTGTATGACCCAAAGCAATTCAAAATGTTTTACTGATTTTGATCCAGAAATTAAAAGAACCGTTTGGAGGAGACTTCAAGAACAAAGGAATATGGCTTTGCCAAGAAATAATGCAGTCATACCCCTGATGCAGAACCAAAATGCTAATGACCTACCATTGCAGCAAGGTGATCAAATACAAAACAGGACTATACGAGATTTTGTCGTACCAAGCTGAAAATTTTGAACTCAAGCCAGTAATGTTTCAAATGTTGAATTCTAATGGGCAATATGCTGGACTACCACATAAAGATGCATGAGAACATCTTAAATCATTTTTACTGATTTATGCTTTCTTTAGTCAGCATGGCATTCCTGATGACACTTTAAAGATGCAATTATTTCCTTATTCCTTGTAGGGAAGAGCTTGTGCTTAGTCCCTGTAACACCCCTTACCCGAGACCGTCGCCAGAGACGAGCATGAGGCGTTACCTGACTTAACTTACTAATTAGGGGCATAAAATTTACTTTTAAAATTAATTTATTTACATTGATTCAATATGTCCCTAAAAAGGGCTCTCAAGACCCTAAAACATGCAATTGAAACGGTTCGGAACCAAACCGAAAACATTAAAAATTTTCTGAATACTTAGACAAATCAAAAAATTTATTTCATTATTCCTCATAAAACTGCCCACCTGCGTCATAGTCACTAAATAAATCATAACTCGAGTCAAAAAACTTAAAATATAAATTCGTGAATTTTACCTAAAACTAAACTCATATATCTTCTTACTAAATTTTTTCCAGAATTTTTGGTCGTGTCAATTAGTACATTTTATTAGTTAAAGTTTCCCCTGTTGCACTATTTGACTGCTCTGACCTCTCCTTACTATGAATCAATTTTCTCCCTAAGCAGAATTCAAATAACCATGCCGTTTGTTTCTCTTGAAAGTAGATTCACTAAGGAATCTATAAAAATAAACTATAACTCCTAATTATTTTTGTAAAATTTTTAGTGAATTTATAAATTCTGAACAAGGGATTCAGAAATTGCTCTGACCCTCTCTGACTAAAATTCAAATATCTCTTATTATAGACTTATTTTGCTTACTTTGTTTCTTTCATATGAAAATAGGATCAATAAGATTTAAGTTTATATCTCATTCATCACCTAATTCCTTTTCTACTATTCTTGGTGATTTTTCAAGGTCACGTCACTGCTGTTATTCAATACTGTTTTAATGATAATTTCACTTTTTCATGATTTCTTTGTATTAACTACCATTTAGGCATACATAACACTGAAACATGTTCTTCATTAGCCATTTCAATAGGTAATAATTATCAAATATTTACATACCATTCTTTAGCCATATCATAAGGACATACACACAAAATGGCTAAGTCCCTATACATGCCATAAACTAGAACGTTTGTAAATAAAGATAGCCATTTGGTAACTTGATAGTCGATAGTGTGAAGTGATCTCCGATGACCTCCAACCTAAGCTTGCTTTTAAGTACTCTGAAACATGGGAAAGTGAAAGAAGTAAGCTTATAAAACTTATGAAGTTCACATGTAAAATAATAAGCATTAGCAATCAATTTAGCTTACTACTATGCTGTCATAATCTGCTTAAATAATGTTTACTTCTTACTTTCCCATCTTACTCATTACTAACCTTACCAAAGGCTCAGAATACAAAAGGCACCTTACTTAATATCTTGCTTACATACCTGCAACATCTCACTTAACACATGAGTACTCTTTCATAATATAGGCATATTGCCAATCATGTCATAAAGTGTCACAAGCATAACTGAAAACTCATCACTTACTTAATACTTCATAATCTCAATTACTTACAATCTCAATATTAAGTAAGCCTTAAATGCATACCTGTACTCTTTCTTCATGTTCTCACCTTGTCGTTTCTTTGACTTACTCTTTGGATTACTCGAGAACCTTTTCTTTTTTTGAACTTACCATTGCCATGTCTTGACATGGTCTTACGTGCTATCCTTGCCTTATGAACTCACCAATGCCATGCCTTGGCATGGTCTTACATGAGACCTTTACCTTATAGTAACTCATCAATACCATGTCTTGACATGGTCTTACATAATTTCCTTACATTATAGAACTTATCAATGCCATGCCTTGGCATGGTCTTACATGATATCCTTATCTTATAGAACTTATCAATGCCATGCCTTGGCATGGTCTTACTTGATATCCTTATCTTACCAAATGCCATGTTCCAAACATGGTCTTACATGGTATCCTTATCTTAGTGCCAATGCCACATCCTGATGTGGTCTTACATGGAGTCCTTAATCAATGCCGATGCCATGCCTTGACATGGTCTTATACGAGATCCTTGCCTTACCAATGCCATGTCTTGACATGGTCTTACATGGTATCTTTAACCGTCAATTCCTCCTTAAATGCCATGTTATGAACACGGACTTTTCCGTCAATTCTTCCTTAATTGCCATGGTACAACCATGGACTTTGAGGGATCAATGCCTTGCCAAGTCATAGCTAAAACATACTTGCTCAAATTCTCAAGGTTAGTCGCATAACTCAATAATAAAAATACTAATAACAATAATTGCATAATAATAAAGTGCTACTCAACTTACATACTTACATTCTCAATATCATCATATCATCAACTTAACTTATTCTCATCAAACTATGCTAGTCAATACTTTGTTGTTATCATACAAAGCCATAATACAAAATATGGTCTTACATATAAATTATACAAGTTCTCTTTCCAATATTGAATTATTATCGAACATTAATCATTATATCTGAAACTCAATACTAAAATATTTATGGCCAAAATATCAATTTATCATTCAAATATGAATAATTAAATGCTTATTAAACATATGAACTTACCTCGATACCAAAACGACCATTTTACCAACTTTCTCGATTTTTAGTTTTTCTCCCGTTCTAGGTCCAAATCTCACTTTTCGGGATCTAAAACATCATATTTCACTTATTTAATTAATTTACTATTCAAAACATTCCCTAACTCAAACTTTGGCAAAATTACAATTTTTCCCCTAAACCTTTGAGAATTACGATTTGCCCCTAGGCTCGAAAATTAAAATTTATCCATTTTTCTTATGTTTTGATACGCTGAACATTTTCCCCTTCTATGGCAACATCAAATTCCCACTTTATCATGTACTTATGAACATTAGGTATTTTTACCGATTATGTCGTTTTACTCGTTTTCACTTAGAATCGCTTAGCAAAAGTTGTTTAACATAATTTCAAGCTTCATGCCCTACCATAAAACATCAAAATAAACACATTTAACCTATGAGTATTTTTCCAAATATGAACCCTAGCATGAATTATTGCTAGAATAAGCTAAATCAAGTTACTCGGACTCCAAAAAACGTAAACAACATTAAAAACAAGGCTAGAGCGGACTTACTATTGAACTCAGAAAGCCTGGAAACTCTAACAATGGCTTCCCCCATGCTATATTCGGCCTCCATGAAGAAGATGGACCAATTTTGGCTTTATTTTCCCTTTTTAATTCTATTAATTACTAAATGACCAAAATGCCCTTAAAGGCTTTTCTTTCAAATTTGTCCTATTCTTGCCCATTTTTGTCCAAACTTAAATATAATGGTCTAATTACTAAATAAGGACCTCCACTTTAAGAACCCATTTCAATTAAAACCCCTTTATTATCTAGAACACACATTTTGCTAATTTTACAATGTAGTCTTAATTATCAAATTAGGCACTTATACATAAAATTTCTTCATGAAATTTTCACACAATTATTCAATTAATGAATAAACCTTAAAACTTAACCAGAATAATTTTTTTGACCTCAGATTCATGGTTTCGCAACCACTATTCCGTTTAGGCCCTATTTCGAGACGTTACAGTCCCTTAGGCTACCTGCCGGATCAATTACTTCTTGGAATTCACTAGCAACACAGTTTGTTTTGAGATTTAACCTGCCGACAATGAATGCTCGTCTCCAAAATGATATTATAGCTTATCATCAGCTGGAAGATGAGAATCTTCACACCACATGGGAACATTATAAATCTTTGTTTCGACGTTGTCCCAGGCACGACATTCATCAGGAAACACAAATTAAGATTTTCTATAATGGACTGAATTCACACACGAGGAATCTTGTTGACGCATCAGCCAATGGACCTTTGATGGATTGTACTTATAATGATGCTATTGAAATTCTGGAGAGAATTGCTCAGAATGATTACCAATATCCAATCTTTAGAGTTGCAGAAGCAAAAGCTACTCTAGGAGTTATTGCACTGGACGCAATATCTGCACTTAGTCCTCAAGTTTTTTCTCTTGAAAATATGATAAAAAATATGTAAGGGACTAGTGATGTTGCACCTATACAAGTTGCTCAATAAGTTGATGTTCCTACCTTTTGTTGTGAGATTCGCAGTGACAATCACAACATGCAAAGAATGCCTCTTATGTCAATAACATCCACAACAATTCTTATGGCAAATCTTATAATAATTCTGCACGAGGAATCTTGTTGACACATCAGCCAATGGACCTTTGCTGGATTGTACTTATAATGATGTTATTGAAATTCTGGAGAGAATTGCTCAGAATGATTACCAATATCCAATCTTTAGAGTTGCACAAGCAAAAGCTACTCTAGGAGTTATTGCACTGGACACAATATCTGCACTTAGTCCTCAAGTTTCTTCTCTTACAAATATGATAAAAAATATGCAAGGGACTAGTGATGTTGCACCTATATAAGTTGCTCAATAAGTTGATGTTCCTACCTTTTGTTGAGAGATTTGCAGTGACAACCACAACATGCAGAGAATGCCTTTTATGTCAGTAACATCCACAACAATTCTTATGGAAACTCTTATAATAATTTTGCACACAATCAACAGTCTTGGGGAACTCAAAATACTGGACAAAATGCTACGACATTTCGATATGGGAATATATCTACTCAAGGCAATTATAATTCAAGACAAGAGAATTACAGTCAACAACAACAGAACTACAATCAGCACACTCAGATGCATCCACAACAAAGCCAGATGCACCCACACCTAAATCAGACATAGTTAGAACACTCTTCAATGCCGAATTAGCATGTTCCAGGCCATCGACGATAGTAGTACATGCAAGCTTCTCCTTTTGACCCATTAGCTACTCTTGAGGCTTTAATACGGGAGCATATGACTCTCATAGAAGCTATTGTGTAAGGGAATTCATCTTCAATTTGGGCGTTAGGGGCACAATTAGGACAACTTGCTTCAAATCTGAATACTCAACCACCAGGCACACTACCTAGTGACACGAAAAATCCTAGTCTGAGAGGGAAAAAACACTGCAAGGCTATCACACTTAGGAGTGGTAAAAGATTGGTGAATTGCCTACAGATTGCCTACAGACTCTACTATTGCACCTCAAGATACTAGTGAAGCGATCCCTAGTAAGAAAGTTGAATCTGAAAAGCTTGTCAATGTACCAGACAAAAAAGTTCCACAAATTGTCACTCATATGCCTAATGTCTGATCGTCAAAATTGTTGATGCAATCAAAGGTGTCGACGTAATCAGATGTATCTCCACCCTTACTTTTTTTCACAAAGATTCAAGGAGAATGAGCAGGTACCAACAGTTCTTGAACACACTAAAGCAACTTTAGGTCAATATTCCTTTAGTACATGCTCTTGTGCAAATTTTAAATTATGGAAAATTTATGAAGGAGCTCTCGTCCAAGAAGAAGAAGCTCAGTGATATGAAAACTAATACAGTTATAGAGGGCTATAGTGCTCTTTTGACAAATAAGTTGCCCCCCAAAATGAAAGATCCTGAGATCTTTACTATCCCATGTTCAATTTGCAACCATTATTTGGGCAAGGCTTTATACAGCTTAGGAGCTAGCATCAACCTAATGTCGCTATCAACTTTTAAAAAGTTGGAAATTGGTTACATGAAACCTACTGCAGTGACATTGCAACTAGTTGGTCGATCTTTGGCTCAACTTGAAAGACAAATCAAAGATATCTTAGTTCGTGTTAATAAATTCATTTTTTCAGTTGATTTTATCATACTTGACTGCGAAGCAGACAATGAGGTTCCCATAATCTTGGGATGACCATTTTTAGCGACCGAACAAACTCTTATTGATGTTTACAAAGGTGAACTGACCAGCGACTTAATGATGAGCACATTACCTTCAATGTTTTTGAATCTATTCAATGCAAGGATGAAGAAGAATGCCATACTGTCAATGTGTAGATTATTTGATTAGGAAAGAATTCAATGACCAAAGCACAATACATTCTAAGGAGTTTGTAGTGACATATGATGATGAATTCTTAGATAATTGTGACAATAGGGTTGATGCTAATAACATTGAACTCAGGCATAGATGATAGATTGAATCCTTCAACTTAGCTGATAGAATAGCTCCACTTTTCAAACCATCTATCGACAAAGCTCCTACTCTGGAATTGAAACCATTACCTACTCATCTTAAATACTTCTTTCTTGGTGATAACAATACTCTCCCAGTTATTATCTCCGCAACACTGGATGTAACTCAAGAAGAGAAATTGGTCCATATTCTTAAGCAACACAAATGAGCTATCACTTGGAGTATTGCCGATATCTGAGGCCTTAGTTCATCTTTTTGCATACATAAGATCAAGTTGGAAGATAAAGGCAAGTAATCAATTGAGCAACAAAGAAGATTAAATGAGAAGATGAAAGAAGTTCTTAACAAATAAATTATAAGATGGCTTGATGCTGGAATTATTTACCTTATTTCTGATAGCAATTGGGTAAGTCCAGTGCAATACGTTCCTAAAAAGAGTAGCTTCACTATGGTTAGCAACGACAAAGACGAATTAATTCCCGTACTCATTCTTACGAGATGGTGAGTCTGTATGGATTATCGTAACCTTAATGCTGCCACAAGGAAGGACCATTTCCCACTTCCTTTCATTGACCAAATGTTGGACAGGCTTGCTGAAAGAGCCTATTACTGCTTCTTAGACAGCTATTTTAGGTACAATCAAATTGCTATTGCACCACAGGATTAAGAGAAAACAACTTTCACCTGTCCTTTTGGTACTTTTGCTTTTCGCCTATGCCTTTTTGTAATACCCCAAACCTGACCCAGACGTTATGGCCAGATCTAGCGTGTCACATTGAAGTGTTTTATCGAAAACCTTGTTTTCATTGAAAACCCTTCTTTAAATAAAAATTATTCCTTCTTAGATGATAATAATTACTTTGTAAAATCTCCTTTCAGTTGCAGAAGCTTTATTTAAAATAGATGATCTACGAAAACTTGTCATTTAAAAATTGAGTTGTGAAAATATGGTATATAAAAACAGTTATGGTTTAGGAAAACCATGTTTTACTTCCAATAAAAAAAATATTAATCCTAATTTGAAATAATAACCAAAGGAAAGGCCTTATTACAATCCGGATTGAAATAACTTAATGTACTAGAAATTACATGCTAAAGAAAACAAGTCCAAGTCATCTTACTAGCTGGCCACCTCGGAGTCCCTCCTACTGTCAAACTACCTACTGAGGGTCACCTGAGAAAAATAAAAGAGGGGGGTGAGTTTTTGAAAACTCAGTGTGTGCAGCCCTTGACAAATAGAAAAACATGCAATAGCAAGTCTTTTCAGGCCTGAGCCCAATTCAATATCAGAACAGATGTAAAGTAATCAAAAATGCACGGATCCCACCCATCCAACCACTATACACCATCTCCATCCCCCGATACGCACCATGTGGGGATTAAATATTGACCCACCCATTCGATACACTCCAATGGTAGCCCGGTTACGGTACTACCTAATGTTGGAGCAAAGCTTCTAATCACATATTGGGCTTAAAAAGCCATCGGTGGATCCACAGTCATCAAGCAGCCATGTGATCCTCATATACTTCCTCCGTTCCATAATTTTCAACCCATATGCAACCTAAACAGAATATCATATGAATGCAGCAAGTATACATGTAACATCCATAAATCTTACATTCAACACATAGGGGTATTTTAGTCATTTTTGCCCTTAGGGGCTTTTCGATAATTTCTCTTTATTATGGGTTATTACTTACCTTGGCCCGTTAACAAGTCCTCGTTGGCTAAAGCTAATAGATAATATGCACCAGGTAAGAATTAAGAGAAGTGAAGGTGGGTAAATAAGACCGCTTAAATACCAAGCTCTCCCTAGATCCCATCCTAGACATGCATTTACCCATTGTACACCTTAACCTTATGGCTTGTCCACGGTCACAATTAATTAATTAATTAAGTTTTATGTCTGTTTAAGCAGTTATCAGATACTAGGCCCAAAACCCTTTACAAAGCCCAAACGAGTCTACATACATGCATATGGCCCACTAAGCTCAATCTCATTCATATGACCCATTAGGCCCAAATCACATTCGTATGGCCTATTAGGCCTAAATCACATTCATAAGGCCCGTTAGGCCCAATCACATTCATAGTCATGCAATCATATGATTTTTCTTCACTTAGTAACAAATTGCCAATTTTGCCCATTATGGACCCTACAGCCCATCGGGCCCATTTAACCCATTCCGGCTCGGTTGGCAAATACACAGCCCAAGTCCATGGAACCGCTCATGGGGCCTCTAGTAACCTATCAGTTTCCCATTACGAGTGTTCACGCACTTGCAAGTCTATTGTAGCCAAACCTCTGACTTTTTGGCATTTTGGGATTTGCCGATCTACTGTGTATGTGCAATGTATGTACACACCTGATACTAAAACATGCTGCGATCTCCTTAGCCACGAACCTATAAATGATGTCACTCAAAGATTAATCACACACTTATCAAATACGATCACCAAAAGCCGAAAATCTCACATTTGCCTTACCTTGAACGACAAGCCTAAATAGCCCTTCCTTGATAACCAATCACGGGTATTCCTTAAATCCAAAACCTCAAAATGCCTAAGGAGTAATTCAGCACAGTTTTGAAATTTGAGATTCGATACTAATCCCATAAGAATCAGCTGAAGTAGAGGAAGTAGCGGTGGCACAGAGGGTCTTCAGCCAAAGAGTTATTCGGCTTTTGAAATTTGTATAGTGAAAGGGGTTATTCGACACAAATAAGAAAAAGAGAATAAGGAATCAGCTAAAACCAAAGGTGGATCAAAAGAGAATTTGAAAAGAGAAAGAATTGAAAATTGGTAAGCAAAGAACAAGGAATTCATCTTTTGAGCACTTAGAGAGAAAAGTGTTTCGGCAACACAAAATGAGGAATTCAGCTAGAGGAAGAGAAGGCCCTACTTTGACTGGCTCATCCACTATACTCCATAGACCCATAAGCTAAACAAGCTCCTGTTCTCTTCCAGCACTCTCCTGCATAACCTTTTCCACAAGTAGCACAAGGTGGTGTACCAGTAGTAGCAACAGAAGGCCCTACTTTTATTGGCTCATCCACTCTGGCCCTTCTCTTAGCCCTCTGATCACAATTAGAGGGCTCAGAATCCCTTTTATTTCTGCCCCTTTCTCTTTCCTGATTTAGGCGCTTAGTGTGCTTTGCCTCTTCAGCGATTTTTTCTTTCTCCACCAATGCTACAAAATCCCGCTCCCTCTGAGGAGCAATCAATACTCGAAGACTGTCTCTAAGGCCATCTTCAAACCGAACACAACATTCATAATCTATTGCCACCATTACTCTTGCATACCTACTAAGGCATAGAAATTTCGCCTCATACTCCGCCATAGATCTGTTTCCCTGGGTCAAGTTCAGGAACTCCTTCCTTCTAGCATCCACATAACTCGCACCCATATATTTCCCTTGAAACGCAGTTTTGAAGGACTCCCAAGTGACCTACTCAGGTTGGGTGCCCTCTTTCACCTTCAACCACCACTGGTAAGCTTCTTCCCTAACCAGTGACACTGCCCCTTTCAACTTTTGTTCGGGTGAACAGTCCAAGTCTTCCATTATCCTCTTAGTGGCCTCCAACCAGTATTCAGCCACGTTAAGAGCCACACCAGCCACGCCCTTAAAGATCTCAGCCCTATTTGATCAAAGTCACTCTGGAATTGACCTTCTATTTCCCGAGCCATTATTGGGCCCTGCAACCCTTTCCAAAACCCTCAGCATTGCCTGCGACAATGCATTATCCCCCGCGGCCTGATCGTATGGTCCAATCTCAGCGACGGGTGAGGCCGGAGCCTCTTCTACTCCAACATTGGGTAAATGGCCCGACGCCGATGATCCAGCCCTAACACTTCTGCGGCCTCAGCCACGGCCTCTTGTACCACTTCTAGCACTCATCGTTGATTCACGTATTATCTGGATTAGAAATTTTATGAAGTTTTAGTTTCAATAATTAAGCTGAAGTTTTATAAAAGTATTAAAAAGAAAGTTGTTTTAAGTAAATCCTCTCTGTGTTCGAGGTCCCACGGACTTGATTTCACTCCAACTAAAAGCCTCAGTATAATCACCTAAAGTAGCCCACTAACTATCTACAGTATATCAAATTAAACAAGCTTAATAATAAAATAACTTACTTGGTTCGACGTCGGAGACTCGGTGTGCCGCACAACAAGATTTTTTCTATGTTTCAAAATATTGTGATATAATAAGGCCCACTTCACAGCCCGAGTTTTGTAACTTGGCTCTGATACCACTAAATGTAACACCTCAAACCTGGCCCAGACGTTATGGCCAGATCCAGCGTATCACATTGAAGTGTTTTATCAAAAACCTTATTTTCATTGAAAACCCTTATTTAAATAAAAACTATTCCTTCTTGTATGATAATAATTACTTTGTAAAATCTTTTTTCAGTTGCGGAAGCTTTATTTAAAACAGATAATCTACGAAAACTTGTCATTTAAAAATTGAGTTGCGAAAATGTGGTATTTAAAAATAGTTATGGTTTAGGAAAACCATGTTCTACTTCCAATAAAAAAAATATTAATTTGAAATAATAACTAGAGGAAATGCCTTAATATAATCCAGACTGAAATAACTGAAAATACTAGAAATTACATGCTAAAGGAAACAAATCCAAGTCGTCTTGCTAGTTGGCCACCTCAGAGTCCCTCCTACCATCGAACCACCTACTGAGGATCACCTGAGAAAAATAAAAAAGGGTGTGAGTTTTCGAAAACTCAGTGTGTACAACCCTTGACAAATAGAAAAATATGCAATAGCAAGTCTTTTCGGGCCTGAGCCCAATTCAATATCAAAATAGATGTAAAGTAATCAAATATGCACGGATCCCACGGATCCCCCCATCCAACCGCTGCACACCATCTCTATCCCCCGATACACACCATGCGAGGATATAAATATTGACCCACCTATTCGATACACTCTAATGGTAGCCCAGTTACGGTACTATCTAACGTTGCAGCGCTAATCATATATTGGGCTTAAAAAGCCATCGGTGGATCCACAGTCGTTAAGTAACCATGCGATCCTCATATACTTCCTCTGTTCCATAATTCCCAACCCATATGCAACCTAAACAGAATATCATATGAATGTAGCAGGTATACATGTAACATCCATAAATCATACATTCAACACATAGTGGTATTTTAGTCATTTTCGCCCTTAGGGGCTTTTCGGTAATTTCTCTTTATTATGGGTTATTACTTACATTGGCCCGTTAACAAGTCCTCATTGGCTAAAGTGAACATATACTATGCACCAGGTAGGAATCTACAGAAGAGGAGGTGGGTCAATGAGACCGCTTAAGTACCAAGCTCTCCCTAGATCCAATCCTAAACATGCATATACCCATTGCCACACCTTAACCTTATGGCTTGTCCACGGTCTCAATTAATTAATTAATTAGGTTTTATGTCTGTTTAAGTAGTTATCAGATACTAGGCACAAAACCCCTTACAAAGCCCAAACAAGTCTACATACATACATATGGCCCACTAGGCCCAAAACCCCCTTACAAAGCCCAAACGAGCCTACATACATGCATATGGCCCACTAGGCCCAATCTCATTCACATGGCCTAGTAGGCCCAAATCACATTCATATGGCCCATTAGGCCCAAACCACATTCAAAAGGCCCGTTAGGCCCAATCACATTCACAGTCATGCAATCATATGATTTTTCATCACTTAGTAACAAATTGCCAATTTTGCCTATTATGGACCCTACAGCCCATCGGGCCTATTTAACCCATTCTGGCTCGATTGGCCAATACACAGCCCAAGTCCATGGAATCGCTCACGGGGCCTCTGGTAACCTATCGGTTTCCCCTTACGAGTGTTCGCGCACTCGCAAGTCTATTGTAGCCAAACCTCTGGCTTTTCGGCATTTTGGCTTTTTGACATTTCGAGATTTGTCGATCTACTATGTGTGTGCAGTGTATGTACACACCTGATACTAAAACGTGCTGTGATCTCCTCAGCCACGAACCTACAAATGATGTCACTCAACGATTAATCACACACTTATCAAAAACGATCACCAAAAGTCAAAAATCGCACCTTTGCCTTACCTTGAACGACAAGCCTTAACAGCCCTTCTTTGATCACTAATCACGAGTATTCCTTAAATCCAAAACCCCAAAATGCCTAAGGAGTAATTCGACACAGATCTGAAATTTGAGATTCAATACTAATCCCATAAGAATCGACTGAAGTAGAGGGAGTATCAACAGCACAGAGGGTCTTCAGCCAAAGAGGTATTCGACTTTTGAGATTTGTATTGTGAAAGGGGTTATTCGGTACAAATAAGAAGAAGAGAAGAAAGAATCAGCTAAAAGCAAAGGTGAATCAAAAGAGAATTTGAGAGGAGAAAGAATGAAAAATCGGCAAGTAAGGAACAAGGAATTATGCTTTTGAGCACCTAGAAAGAAAAGTGTTTTGGCAACACAAAATGATGAATTCGGCTAAAGGAAGAGAAGTAATTTTGGCAATACCCTAAAATCCCCAAAATCGGCACCTATATATACTATAAGCGAATTTACCTATCCCCAAATTCCCTATTCAGCTCCACTTCTCTACACCCCTCATCTCTTAACTTTTCTCCCTGATAACTCCTTAATCCCTTCCTTAAATTTCTCCTCTGATCACTCCCTTCAGAGTTTACATCCAACACCAGTACTGGCTATTTATTGAGCAAAAATAAATCTTTCTTTTGAGCAAGGAGGGATTCGAACCCCAAACCTCCTTGCCATGCATGTGACTCCACCTCTAAACCCCACATGTGACACTACTTGCCACTCCAACACAAGGCTCCTTGTGTCCAATTCCTCATTCATTTATTTAAAACCCAAACTACTTGCCATCAAGGTTCTTTTAATTATTAAACTATAATTTCCTTCACCCCAAAGTTCAAACTCAAAACTTAACCAGGCCTATTATCACATAAATAACACTTGAGAAATTACCTCAACTAAAAAATGTGAAAGGTATTTGTAGTTTTCTTGAGCATGCGGGGTTTTACCAAAGATCTATTAAAGATTTCTCAAATTGCAAAGCCCTTATGCTCATTGCTGGAACAGAATAAAAAATTCTTTGTTGACGATGCATGTCTGAAGGCATTCTTTCATTTAAAAATGCAGCTAGTAAATCCTCCCATTGTCATTGCACTAGATTGGTCTCAATCTTTTGAAGTAATGTGTGATGTAAGCGACTTTTCTATGGGTGCTATTCTAGGACAATGTAAGGGAAAAATATTTCACGCCATCTATTATACTAGCAAAACTCTTACAGAGGCTCAAATAAACTATACCACTATAGAGAAAGAATTGTTGGCTGTAGTCTTTTCTTTCAACAAGTTTCATTCTTATCTTGTCGGCGCAAAGGTTACTATGTTTACTAATCACTTGGTGTTGAGATATCTTTTCGCGAAGAAGGATGCAAAACCAAGACTGATACGCTGGATCTTACGATTGTAAGAATTTGACATCGAGATAAAAGACCGTAAGGGTTCAGAGAATCAAGTTGCAAACCATCAGTCTTGATTGTAAGTTGGCAACAAAGATGGAAATGTACTTCAAATTATCAACGCATTCTCAGATGAGAAGTTATTTGTTGTAGATGCAACCCCTTGGTATGCAGATTTGGTTAATTATCAATGTGTGGAAAATTCCTATTAGTTGTCACAGACCATAAAAAAGAAAGATTTCTTTGTGAAGTAGTGAAGTATAATTGGAAAGACCCGTATTTATTCAAGATATACAACGACAACATTATTCGACATTGTGTTCCGGAAGAGGAGATGCTTTCAATCCTGAAGCATTGTCAAGATGCTCCTTATGGAGGTCATTTCGGTGGCATGCAAACTGCTGCTAAGATTCTTGAATCTGGATTCTACTGTACTTCATTATTCAAGGACGCCCATAATTTTGTGAATCAATGCGATAGGTGTCAATGTAACACCCCTAACCCGTATCCATCATTGAAACAGGGTTACGAAGCATTATCGAAGTTTAGAAATCAAATAGATAGAAATTTCAAAATTTCATAACATATCAAAATTTATAATAAAAAAAAAATCAAAATCATATATATTGTCCCTTATATGAGCCATCAAGGCCCTAAATACGCAATAGAAACAAGTCAGGACTAAATCGAAAACTTAGAGAATTTTTCGAAAAACATTGAAAATTTTCAAAGCTGTAGGGGTCACACGACCGTGTGGCCAGGCCGTGTGGGCATTCGAAATGGGGACACACGGCCGTGTCCCTACCCATGTCCGTGTCTGTGCAACTCTCTGACTTGGTCACGTGGCCAAGCCACATGCCTGTGTGCTAGGCCGTGTACCCTTCGAAGTAACCTAACACACCCGTGTGCCAGGCCGTATAACAGCCTGACTTGCAACCCTTTAAAAACTACAGGGGACACACAGTCGTGTCACCTGGCCATGTGTCATACACGGCTAAGACACACGCCTGTGTGGACGAAAATAGGTCATTTTACAAGCCATATTTCTCACCCAATTTGGCATCAATCTACACTCAACATTGTGCATATAAACAAGCCATATTAACGCGTCTAAAACAAGCAAAATCAAGCCTTAATCATGTATTATATTCACATACAACCAATATGCCCTTAGGCACATCAAATGACAATTCATAAACATGTGCAAATATAAACACAATTTGATCATTTAACCAACAAAGGCTTGACTAAAACTAAACCATATTATGCCACTATCTTTTAAAAACATACCAAAATGTACCATATATGACACACAAAAAGTAGCTTCAAATGGTCATATAATTCACATATAACTTGTGCACTAAAACACCAAATAAGTCATTCAAAAAAGTACCAATTCACAACCATTCAAGGCTTACACAAAATGTATATTCAAACCACCATTTTATGTTCCATCATTCTACCATATACACATCAAAATATACCATTTCACTAACAAGGATAAAAAGTAAGAGATTCTTTAACCAGAAAGAATTCAGTTCAGATGTAGGATACCTATCCAGAAGTTTTCGCAACTCAATCATGTATGATGGAATCATCAAAGATTTGGCCGAAAAAGTATTTTGTTTTGGTTCGACCTGTAACCCCATATGAAATACCGGACGGTCTAAATTTAGCAACACTCTTCCCCCAGCCCATGATCTGAACAAGTCGCACATACACCCTAGTACATGTTCCTCGGCGCTGAGGACATCCCCCAAGAGCAGGGGATTTCGTGACATTTCTAATTGGCTGTCTTGCATTTCTAATAAGTTGTTTATGGTCATATCCACAACCAAAATACATAGGCTAACATTAGCCAAAATAACCTATACATGTCATTACAACCAAACTTAAACCAAAAGAACCGGTGAATAGTGTGATATAGCTCCGATAAGATTCCAACCCGAATGAGCTTTCGATTCACTATAAAACACAAAAAATAACATAAAGTAAGCATTTAAGCTTAGTAAGTTCGTATAACATGGAATTTAACTTACCATTTATTCACATATAAGGTAAGTAAACAAAGCATATCCTAAAATATATTGGCCAAATTTCTAAGCACAGATACATCAACCATGTTAGTCATGCAAACACATATATAAACCAAGTCTTGGATGAGCTCAACAATTAATCAAATTCCATTTACATGTATCATCCAGTTTATATACCTATATACCATGTAATATCATTTTTCATGTAATTCATATCTATACCTGTAATAATTCGTATCGAATTCATGTCACATTATATCAGAACATTGCCCATTGAACCATTTAGAATATCGTTGGATACGCGGGATAGCTCAGACATAGTGTGCTAAACTGTAATCTGTCAATTCCTATACATGTAAGCTCATACAAGCTATGAATTGGTATGCTCTCACAAGTTGGAAATTGGTAAGTTCATACGAGCTGAGAATCGGTAAGCTCTCACAAGCTAAAATCGGTAAGCTCATATGAGCTGTGGTGTATCCGCAACACATGCAGGACCACAACCAAATCGATAACCTTAGTGACATGTCATTTGTATCCTACGAATTCCTAAGGTCCAAATGGGACTCGATAAATCATTGTATGTCATTGGATATACGACCAATATTTATACATGGAAATTATACAAATCACATACATATAATTCAATTAAAACGTATAAATACTCAATTTAATTACAGGAACTTACCACGACGAGTATATGTAGATAGAGACGATTAATGTAAGATTTTCTCTTTGCCTTAATCTAACTCCGTACGAGGTCTGACTGGATCTAAATGGATAAATTTAACCCAATTCAATATATTTCAAATTCAATTTACTCCAACACATATTTTTGGCAAAATTACCATTTTACCCCTATACTTTAATTTCTTTGCAATTTAGTCCCTAGGCTCGATAAATGAAGTTCAGGCAATTTTTCCCCTACCTAAGCCTAGTCAGTTTTTATATATGCTTATATTTCATAAATTCATGATCGTGATTTTTTGTGATAAGTTTTATAAATTTGTAATTAATCATTCTTGAAACTAACTATTTTCACAATGTAGGCAAGTGTACCTATCGAACAGTAGTATAGCTTTAGCAAGACCGGATTGCTGAACCCAAAGGAAGTAAAAGTACTAGTAATGACTGTCTTTTTATTATCTAGCCTAAGAATAAAGGGGTTTGTTTTAATTAACTAATTAACTAAACTAAGAGATCACAGAAAATAGAATTTGGGAATTACTTTTGGAAAAATGATTGATTTAAGACAATACCTAAGGAAAAATCCACCTAGACTTCACTTGTTATTTTGGCTCTGAATCGGACGATTTATTCATTTAACTTGTTCCGTAGAAATCCCTAAGTTATGTTATTATCCCTATTCAAGACTAATAACGTCTAACCCTAGATTGAATAATTGAGACTTTTTTCTAATTAACACCTTAGGGTTGCATTAACTCGATCTATAGATCCCCTTATTAGGTTTCACCCTAATCTGGCAAAATCTTGTCACCCTATCTCTAGGCGCGCAATCAACTCTGCTTAATTATAACAAAGTTACTCTTAGCCAGGGACTATTCATCCTCCAACTAAGAGCATTAACTTGAATCGATATCCTAAAATACTAAAACAAGAATTAAGAACACATAATTAAGAACAAGTCAAATATTTATCTTACAATTCAGAAAATAATGACAAGATTCATCTTAGGTTTCATCCCCCTTAGGTATTTAGGGTTTTAGTTCATAACTAAAAAGGAAAACATCTCATAAGAATAAAGAATACAAAACATAAAGAAAACCCAAAACTCCTGAATGGAAATTGAGAAAAGATCTTTAGTCTTGATGGTGAATCCGGCTTCTGAGATGGATCAACCTACTTAGAACCAAGTAAACCATCAATCTTTTTGTTTAGAAATTCTACTTGATTTGACAGCATAGTAACCGAGTCGAAATTATAAACGCCTGCTGTTTTAGTTGGCTTAGTCCTCATGACTTGCCACTGATAGTTATTCAGTGACATCTCCTTAATAAATTCGTAAGCCACTTCAAGTGTATTGTTGTTGATGGTTCCACCAGCGGCTGTGTTAATCATCTGTCTTGTCGAGGGATTCACACCTTTGTAGAACGTTTGAACATGTAGCCATAGAGGTAACCCATGGTGAGGGCACCTTTGCAATAGGTCCTTGTATCTCTCCCATGCATCGTAAAGTGTTTCTAAATCCATCTGCACAAAAGAAAGATATCATTACATAATTTAGCCGTCTTACTCAGGGAAAAGTACTTTAATAAAAAATTTTCGGTCATTTGTTCCCAAGTAGTGATGGACCCTCGTGGTAACGAGTTCAACCACTATTTAGCCTTTTTACTCAATGAAAAAGGGAATAACCGAAAATGAATGGCATCATTAGAAATGCCATTAATTTTAAATGTGTCGCAGAACTCCAGAAAATTTGCCAAGTGAGTGTTGGGATCCTCATCCTGCAAACCATCAAACTGAACAAATTGTTGTATCATTTGAATCGTGTTAGGTTTCAGTTCAAGATTATTTGTAGCAATAGCAGGCCTAACTATACTTAACTCAGTTCCTGTTAATGTAGGTTTATCACAATTATACATAGTACGAGGAGCAGGATTCTGATTTGCTAGATCAGCGGGTATCATAGGAGGTAGCTGATTTTCTTGATTTTCAGCCATCTCCTCGGTTCTAGTTGAGATATCGTCCTCTTGCTCTTCCTCTGTGTATCTTAGGCTTCGCCTTATTTCTCGTCGGTTTCTATGAGCTGTGCGATCAATTGCTTCGTCAAAAATCAATGGTTCTGACAGGTTTCCTCTAGTCATAAGCTATAAAAACTTGCCAGAAGAAAGAAAAAGAAAATTAGTAAAATAAAAATTAAAATAAAATTAATTTGAAAGAAAAATAAATGGCTAAAGTAATAAAAATTGAGTGTTCCTAATATTTTAGCTCCCCGGCAACGGCGCCAAAAACTTGATCGTGATTTTCTGTGATAAGTTTTATAAATTTATAATTAATCATTCTTAAAACTAACTATTATCACGATGTAGGCAAGTGTACCTATCGA
Organism: Gossypium anomalum; assembly: GCA_025698475.1. Lineage (NCBI taxonomy): Eukaryota > Viridiplantae > Streptophyta > Magnoliopsida > Malvales > Malvaceae > Gossypium > Gossypium anomalum. The sequence goes on from CM046956.1 coordinate 56,502,796, forward strand.
ACAGTAGTATAGCTTTAGCAAGACCGGATTGTCAAACCCAAAGGAACTAAGAGTACTAGTAATGACTGTCTTTTTATTATCTAGTATAAGAATAAAGGGGTTTGTTTTAATTAACTAAGAGATCACAGAAAATAGAATTTGGGAATTTCTTTTGGAAAAACGATTGATTTAAGACAATACCTAAGGAAAAATCCACCTAGACTTCACTTGTTATTTTGGCTCTGAATAGAACGATTTATTCATTTAACTTGTTCTATAAAAATCCCTAATTTATGTTATTATCCCTATTCAAGACTAATAATGTTTAAACCTAGATTAAATAATTAATACTTTTCTCTAATTAACACCCTAAGGTTGCATTAACTCGATCTATGGATCCCCTTATTAGGTTTCACCCTAATCCGGTAGGCGCGCAATCAACTCCGCTTAATTATGACAAAGTTACTCTTAGCCAGGGACTATTCATCCTCCAACTAAGAGCATTAACTTGAATCGATATCCTGAAATACCAAAACAAGAATTAAGAACACATAATTAAGAACAAGTCAAATATTTATCATACAATTCAGAAAATAATGACAAGATTCATCTTAGGTTTCATCCCCCTTAGGTATTTAGGGTTTTAGTTCATAACTAAAAAGGAAAACATCTCATAAAAATAAAGAATACAAAACATAAAGAAAACCCAAAACTCCTGAAGGGAAATTGAGGAGAGATCTTCAGTCTTGATGGTGAATCCGGCTTCTGATATGGATCAATCGGCTTTCTTGGAGTAATTTTTTACTCCTTATTCTCTGTCTCCCCTTTAATCTTCCTCTAGGGTGTTTAAATATGCTTTAGAATGCCTAAAAGCCCTCAAACTTGCCCTTTTCCGAATGGAACTTAGCTAAGGCTCGGCAGGGACACGCTTGTGTGACACACCCGTATGCGATTACTGCAGGCTGTGGTCGAGGCTGAGAGATCAACGCACCCGTCCTGAGGTTGTTTTAGGTCGTGGTCGAGCCTGTTAGAATGGCACGGGCGTGTGTTCTACCCGTGTGAGGAAGTCCAGGCCGTATTATTTTCCCACGTTGGCCCATTTTCTCTATTTTTGGCCTGTTTCTTGTTCTTTTCATTCTCCTATGCTCACCTAAGTATAAAACATGAAATTAAAAGATTAGGAGCATCAAATTCACCAAATCTAAGGAGAATTCATTGATAAACGTGTTAAGCATGGGATAAAAATATGGATAAATTACGGTTTATCAAATACCCCCACACTTAAGCGTTTGCTTGTCCTCAAGAAAAATTCTCAATTCACAATTAAGAACTCCGTTTTCTCAACTTATAATTCCTATCGATAATATCTCAAACTAATCCATAAGTAATCATACATTAAGAATTCAACTAAAAGAACATTAAAGCTTCAAACATTCCAAGTTGAGTATTTAATCACGAAAAACTTAGGCATCTCCCCTCATCTAAGTAGTTACCATCGATTCAAAATCTTATAGAGTTTAACATCCTCACTAAGGATTCACTCAAATCACTCGAAGTGTTTAAGGACAATGAAATTAGCACTCATTAGTCAATATGAAAAGTTATTACCATAGGCTTGCATGAAAATCAAATCTCCACCACTATAAATTGAGATGATACATCAATCAAAAGTCTTTAGATGGTTGTAACGAGGCTTGGTTAAGGGGTGTGGTCACAAGCTGAAAGAAAAGGTTAGAATCGAGATTGAGTTGAAAAATTACTTAACTAGAAAAATATTTAATCATCACTTGCATACAACAGAGCTTCTTCTAGAATATGGAATTTAAATACTTGAACTCAAAGATAGAAGATTTCTACTACTAATATGTATAATAATAATTTTTTTTTAAGAACAAGTTAAATAACATAGACTAACTTTTAAGAACAAGACATAGCTAAGCAATTTATTCAAATCAAATCTCAACAAAAATAGGGATCAAATTAATTGAGGGGATTTCAACAATAATGGGTTAAGGGTTAATATTAAGTGTAATACAAGGAATGGCTTGTTAAGCTCAAAGGGGTTTACTAAGAGTTAATCGTGGAGGTAGGATTTTCATGGCATGAGTGGGTTAATCCTAAGTGCCTCTATCATTTTGACATATCAAATCAAATGGTGTGGTCTTAACATGCATAATCAAGCAAGTTCTAGAATAACAATTCGATATTGACGCACTCAAAGCAATAATAAAAGTGAGCATGAAAGAATTAATAGATGCTCTTAAAGGCTCAATAATCTTACAAAAATTATGGCTTTTTGATGTTTAAACTTGTGGATTTCAATTCAAGATAATACCTAAACTTGGGGAAACAACCTAAAATTTTAAATTCTTAAAAATCAACTTATCATGCTTAATTTTCTAATGTCTTCAAGTTTAAATAAGCAATGCATGAATGCCTATGTTTTAATTCAAGATATATCAATAAAAATCATAAATCAATCAAAATTCATTCTACACATGATATGAGAGATTTACAATAGAACAAGGCAACATTCAGGGATTTTTCTAATAATGAAATGAATATTCCCCCACACTTAAGATGTACATTGTCCTCAATGTACAAAGATAGATATATAGAAAAATATAAGATTATAAGATAGGGAGAGAAGTGAAACTTCTTGAGTGTTAAATGAATGAACTCCCTAGTTTGGAGTTATGTAGAGTGGAGGAGGATACTTCGGTGGTGGTAGAGGCTGGGTTCCACAAGTGTTGTACCAAAAGAATATTATATCTCGTGATTAAGCAGGACATGGCAATCGTGGAGAACCTTTTCTAATGGAGTTTGAAGTTCCTAAGTGATTGTGAGCTTTGGAGCTCTTTATAACTGTGAGAAAATCAGGAACTTTTTAAGGGATATTAGGAAGAATAATTATTCTTAAAGAAATAGCCAAGATTAAAATTAATTTATAAAACCTAAATATAAAATAGTATCAAAAAGGAAATAACATTTAAAAGTTAAAAGTGAAATTAATAAAAACATAAATTAAAAATAAAAATAAAGGAAAATTAAACATCATCATCGTCGGATGGTTCGCGAGGTGGTGGTGGCGATGCGATGTGGAAGTGCTAACAAATCTACTATACAGTAGCATCAATGTTATCAAATCGTTGAAAACACTACTGCTCGAATCGAGTGAGGCACTCAGAGATGTTAGTATATGAAGCCGCTGTATGAACTGGATGATGGGAGTGTGGTGGCTGAGACGGTGGGTCCTCGTGCTGTGGAGGGACATCATCAGTAATATCCTCGGGGCCCTCCTCCTCGGTAGATTGGACGAGACGATATTGAGGAGGGTAGGTTCCTCGGTGCTTCTCGATCATCCTTATGCTTAGCATGCTCGAGATGCCTTGTGGGGACATCTGGCCAATGAGTGTAAAGGATGATTATTGTGCCGCGGTATCGAGGAGTTCGAAGTGCCACGCCAGTCAAGTTACGTAGGGGACAATAGAGATGACCCCCTTTCGATGTCGCTCCATTTGATGGTGGATGGCAAGGGCGATAAAGTAGGCGAGGTCGAAGACATCCCCGTGTGACATACACCGTAAGAAGTAGACGTCGTGAGTAGTGACGATGTCGGTGCTCTCTCTCTGCCCTATCAAGGTGTGAGATAAAATAGAATGTAAGTACCTCAAGGATGGAGGGAGAGCTGATGCCTTCGAGCAATTGGGTTTGTAGCTGGCTGAACGTGGTACTAGTGCATCCCAGCACCATGAAGGAGAACGATGGATGTGGCGGTTGAGAGCATGTAAGTCATTGTCCTCCTTAAACGCCTCCGTAACTGCAATACCAAATTCTGGGAAGCTTAGCTGGCGAACAAATCCCCTAGATGAAATTAGACCGTGCCAGGATCATCGTAGTTCGTCATTACAATTTGAAGATGGAACATTGAGCATAGTTCCATCATGAGCTCGAGAGCTCGATGATCCCGAAGAAAAGCTCTCAAGGGTCGGTGGTTAGGAGGGCCCAAATCGTATCAGCGAACTGGACTTGTTCTACTGCAGCCCAGTCGATGCAGCGGCCCATAATTAAAGGTCGAACCTAGAGTATTTGGAAAAGTTCTTCTTAGGGCCCAATGGGGAACTGCAGAAAAGGGTAGCAAATTTTCGCTGTAGGACTCGAGGAAGATGACGCTCCCTTCTTTTTCTTCGAGGCGGGGACGACGACTTTCTTTCCTCGTGAAAATAACATGGTATACCTGAAATCAAAACCATTAATTTGTCTTGATGAATGGCCAAGATAAGACAAAAATAAATTCAAAAAGGAAAAAGTCATAAATTAAAACTAATAATTTTAGCCAAAGCTACTAACAAACTTAATAAAAAATAATAAATTTTATGGTGTACCATTAGCATGATAATAGTATGAGTTTCATAAAAAAATGGCAAAAAATTCTATATAGCATATTTTATTGATGGAAAATGTCAACACAAGAAGCATTATTATTTCTATTATCCTAAACATAAATATTCACTTTAAACAAGTCAAATGAAGCAGATAGATCATTCAATGTGTAAGAACTTCAACATGAAAAATGATAACTACTTTAGATATGATATTTGAGTGATAGAAAGATGAAAATAACATGAAAAGTGCAGATTACTATGATAAATAGCATTATAGAGCAGTAAAATAAAAGAGAAAAGAGTAAACAAACGCTAGAGCGAGGAGAATGAACGTAAAAAACGGGGTTGGAAGCGGCGCACGGGCATGGCAGGGAGGCCGTGTGGACTTGCAGCGGCTAGGGCTAGAGATTTTTGGGTGAAGAAAATAATGAATAGTGTAGGGCATTTATAGATTTTAGGGCACACAGCCAAGGGACACGCCCGTGTGCCCCAATTTGAGCCCGTGTGTTTCGTGTTTTTCCTATTTTGGTGCTTCTGAAATTTGTCCTACGCCAGTGTACCTTGGGTGTGTTGGTGCACACGGCCGTGTCGCATGGCTGTGTCTAGCTTCATTCACTTCTCCTACGCCCGTGTTCATATGCTCACGCCCGTGTTAATTTAACAGGTTCAACCACGGGTGCTAAACACGAGCGTGTTGTACGCCCGTGCTATTTTCTCAGATTTGCCCACGGTTCAATGCCACGGGCGTACTGCATGCCCGTGTTGTTTTGGCAGGATCGCCCACGGCCATGTCAGATGGTCTTACCCATTTATCGCAGCCCGTGTTTGGGAAAAATATTTGCCCTATTTCCTCACGGTCTTAAGCACGCCCGTGTGCTTGGCCGTGTGAATGTGGTAAACCTGTATTCAAGAGCTCCGTTAGTAGTTTAAGTGTTACACTAAAATTTAAAGAAGTTAATACAGTTAGTGCTCGGGTTGCCTCCCGAGAAGTGCTTATTTATAGTCTAAGCTCGACTTACCTCTCCATTGAATGGTCATGGTGGTTTGAGGAGTTTATACTCCTCATTTCTGCTATCAATTTTATCAAAATAAGGTTTTAGGCGGGTATTGTTTACCTTAAAAGTGCCAAACTTGGGATGACTTACCTCGACTGTACCGAATGGAAAAATGCTAAGTACCGTAAGAGGGATTTCTTCATTCGATTTGGCGATGACAATGTGAGGATCTGCGGCATCTAATAAAACTTTATCTCCAGCCTTAAGTTGATTTAGAGAGGTATTGAGCTCATTTTGGCGTAGTTTTGGTTTATCATGTGTTCTCGATTTATGTGTCTACCATTCATCTAGCTCCTCTATTTGTAGCCTTCGTTCTTCATGAATAGGTCTTTTATTGTTGCTGGAACATGGTTCGTGTACTTTCTTCAAACTCATTTCCTGCAAAGTAGGTTACACCATATTATCAGTTTTAGTAGAATGGTTTATACAATCATCTTCAATTTTTGATGTGTTTCTAGGATTGAGAGCTTGAAGGGTGATTGTTTCGTCTCCCAAACGAAGTGTGAGTTCACCTGTGCCAACATCAATAATCATTCTAGCAGTTGCTAAAAAGGGTCTTCATAAAATTAAAGGACTGTTGCTTTCCTCCTCTATGTCTAGAACAACGAAGTCAACGGGAAATATAAATTTATCGATTTTAACTAGCACATCCTCAATAATACCCCTAGGAAATTAAATGATTTTATCTGCTAATTGAATGCTCATCCTAGTCTGTTTGGGTTTCCTAAGACCTAGTTGTTTGAACATTTTGTAAGGCATGACGTTAATGCTCGCCCCTAAATTAGCTAATGCATTATTAACATCTAAGCTACCAATTAAGCAAGGAATTCTAAAACTCCCTGGATCTTTTAATTTGTTAGGTAGCTTATTCTGTAGAATAGCTGAGCAAACTAAATTTAGCTCCTCGTCCAACTTTCACTTATTTTCTAAAAGCTCCTTTAAAAATTTTATTTCGTTTGGCATCTGTGAGAGAGCTTTAATAAACGGTAAGTTGATATGTAATTTTTTTAAGAGTTTAAGGAATTTACCAAATTGTTCATCTGAGCGGTCTTTCCTTATCACTTTGGGATATGACACACGAGGTTTATATTCTACACTTACCATTTTATTTTTATTGTGACCTACCTCACATTTACTTACCACAATTTCTTCTCTCAATTCTGGCTCAGGCTCAACTGATCCTTCTTCACCTTGCACATTAGTTGCGTTGAGCTGTTCCCTTGGGTTAGGTTTAGTATTGCTTGGCAAACTACCTTGTGGTCGTTCAGAAATTAGTTTGGACAGCTGGCCTATCTGAGTTTTGAGCCCTTGGTTTGATGCTTGTTGATTTTTAAGTGCTGTCTCGGTATTCTAGAAATGAGTTTCTGACATCGAGATGAATTTGGATAGCATCTCCTCAAGGTTTGGTTTCTTTTCCTGTCGATAAGGTGGCTGTTGAAAACCCAGAGGATTTTGTGGCCTTTGATTCCCTTGACCACCCTAAGAGAAATTTGGGTTGTTCCTCCAACCTGCATAATAGGTATTACTGTATGGGTTATTTTGAGATCTAAAGTTATTGTTACCCATATAGTTGACTTGTTCCTCTTCGATTGTAGGATTGAATGGTTGATATTCTGTATAAACACCTCCTCCACTTGAATCATACCTCACCACTGGATGTACCTACTTAGAACCAAGTAAACCATCAATCTTTTTGTTTAGAAATTCTACTTGATTTGACAGCATAGTAACCGAGTCGACATTATAAATGCCTGCTATTTTAGTTGGCTTAGTCCTCATGACTTGCCACTGATAGTTATTCAGTGACATCTCCTCAATAAATTCGTAAGCCACTTCAGGTGTATTGTTGTTGATGGTTCCACCAGCGGCTGTGTTAATCATCTATCTTGTCGAGGGATTCACACCTTTGTAGAACGTTTGAACTTGCAGCCATAGAGGTAACCCATGGTGAGGGCACTTTTGCAGTAGGTTCTTGTATCTCTCCCATGCATCGTAAAGTGTTTCTAAATCCATCTGCACAAAAGAAGAGATATCATTACGTAATTTAGCCGTCTTACCCGGGGAAAAGTACTTTAATAAAAAATTTTCAGTCATTTGTTCCCAAGTAGTGATGGACCCTCGTGGTAACAAGTTCAACCCCTGTTTAAATTTGTTCCTCAATGAAAAAGGGAATAACCGAAGATGAATGGCATCATTAGAAATGCCATTAATTTTAAATGTGTCGCAGAACTCCAGAAAATTTGCCAAGTGAGTGTTGGGATCCTCATCCTGCAAACCATCAAACTAAACAAATTGTTGTATCATTTGAATCGTGTTAGGTTTCAGTTCAAAATTATTTGCATCAATAGTAGGCGTAACTATACTTAACTCAGTTCCTGTTAATGTAGGTTTATCATAATCATACATAGTACAAGGAGCAGGATTCTGATTTGCTAGATCAGCGGGTATCACAGGAGGTAGCTGATTTTCCTGATTTTCAACCATCTCCTCGGTTCTAGTTGAGATATCGTCCTCTTGCTCTTCCTCTGTGTATCTTAGGCTTCGCCTTATTTCTCGTCGGTTTTTATGAGCTGTGCGATCGATTTCTTCGTAAAAAATCAATGGTTCTGACAGGTTTCCTCTATTCATAAACTATAAAAACTTTCCAGAAGAAAGAAAAAGAAAATTAGTAAAATAAAAATTAAAATAAAATTAATTTGCAAGAAAAATGAATGGCTAAAGTAATAAAAATTGAGTGTTCCTAATATTTTAGCTCCCCGGCAACGGCGCAAAAACTTGATCGTGATTTTCTGTGATATGTTTTATAAATTTATAATTAATCATTCTTGAAACTAACTATTATCACGATCTAGGCAAGTGTACCTATTGAACAGTAGTATAGCTCTAGCAAGACCGGATTGTCGAACCCAAAGGAACTAAGAGTACTAGTAATGACTGTAATTTAATTATCTAGCATAAGAATAAAGGGGTTTGTTTTAATTAACTAATTAACTAAACTAAGAGATCACAGAAAATAGAATTTGGGAATTACTTTTGGAAAAACGATTGATTTAAGATAATACCTAAGGAAAAATCCACCTAGACTTCACTTGTTATTTTGGCTCCGAATCGAACGATTTATTCATTTAACTTGTTCTATAAAAATCCCTAATTTATGTTATTATCCCTATTCAAGACTAATAACGTTTAAACCTAGATTAAATAGTTGAGACTTTACCCTAATCCGGTAAAATCTTGTCACCCTATCTCTAGGCGAGCAATCAACTCCGCTTAATTATGACAAAGTTACTCTTAGCCAGGGACTATTCATCCTCCAACTAAGAGCATTAACTTGAATCGATATCCTGAAATACCAAAACAAGAATTAAGAACACATAATTAAGAACAAGTCAAATATTTATCATACAATTCAGAAAATAATGACAAGATTAATCTTAGGTTTCATCCCCATTAGGTATTTAGGGTTTTAGTTCATAACTAAAAAAGGAAAACATCTCATAAGAATAAAGAATACAAAACATAAAGAAAACCCAAAACTCTTGAATGTAAATTGAGGAGAGATCTTCAGTCTTGATGGTGAATCTGGCTTCTTAGATGGATCAATTGGCTTTCTTGGAGTAATTCCTTACTTCCTATTCTCTATCTCCCCTTTAGTCTTCCTCTAGGGTGTTTAAATAGGCTTTAGAATGCCCAAAAGCCCTCAAATTACCCTTTTTCGAATGGAACTTAGCTAGGGCTCGGCAGGGACATGCCCGTGTGCAATTACTTCAGGCCATGGTAAAGGCTGAGAGACCAACACGCCTGTACGGAGGTTGTTTTAGGCTGTGGTCGAGCCTGTTAGAATGGCACGGGAGTGTGTTCTGCCGGTGTGAGGAAGTCCAGGCCGCGTTGTTTTCCCACGTCGGCCCATTTTCTCCGTTTTTGGCTTGTTTCTTATTCTTTTCGTTCTCCTATGCTTACTTAAGTATAAAACATGAAATTAACGGATTAGAAGCATCAAATTCACCAAATCTAAGGATAATTCATTCATAAACGTGTTAAGCATTGGATAAAAATCTGTATAAATTACGGTTTATGAATTCACAATCTCATCACACAATATTTTCTATTTTTCAATTTAGCCCCTAATTAATAATTTTATCAAAAATTCCTTTACAAAAGTTGTTTATCTAACAACAACCATTCATTTTCTATCATTAAACTTCAAAACTCAGATATATTCATCTATGGTAAAACCCTAATAGTTTAACAGTTTTACAAATTAGTCTCCGGTCTAGATAGACTAAGCTACAACAATCCTAGAGACATAGAAATCATCAAAAATGGGACTAAAATACATACCATGCACTAAGAAATGGTCTACCTGAATTTTGAAGCTTCTCCAATGGCTTCCTAAGCTTATTTTTGGTTGAGAACTTAACAAATTAATACTGGATCCATAGTCGTCTCGTGTGACCCATGCGATCCTATCAGAACTTCCTCCGTGACAGAATGGCCAAAGGCCGTAAATATCGCAGCAACGCTGCCAGTTAACAAAACGGCTATAAGCAGTAAGTATCACAAAAAGGTTGAAAGCCTTGTATAGAACAACTCCAGGCCGTACACTTCCTCCGACAATAATAACCCAACCCCATGCAATATGTCGTGTATGTCATTCCCAATCATTACACGTGTATGCAAAATGGCCACGCTTAGAACAGTCATTTAAAAATATATTAAAAGGATATCAGTCATATGACTACAGTCAAGTTAGTTAAAACACAATCATACGATCACAGTCAAATTCACAGCCTAAGTCGGTCATCTACCCATAAGGGCAAAACAATCATTTTGCCCTATAGGGGTATTTCGATAATTTTACAATACAAGGGTATTTCAATAATTTTACATTACAGGGGTATTTCGGTAATTGTACACTATAAGGGTTTTTTTGTAATTTTACAAACTGGGGGTATTTCGGTAATTTTACAAGCTGGGGTCTTAACGACCGAACCGAAGGTCCATCGTCTCACCGAGCGACTTAAGTAACCTAAACAGACATAACGGTGCAAATGGGCCTAAGGCCCAGTTCTCGGCCTAAGTGGGCCTACACGCTCGTGTGGCCCATTTGGCCTAAATTCAGTCACGGCTATATGAACACCATAGCCCAGTTCATTATTTTCCACTTACTGCAGATTTTGTCCGTGTGGGGCCTACTAGCTCGTTGGCCCTACACGGCCCATTTCGGCCCAACGTAGCCTAGAACGGTCTATGCCATGTACACGACATGACAAGCCCAACTACTTCTCACCTACAGTTAAATTTACACAAGCGGGCCCACAGGACCATCGAGGCCCAGAACAGCCCTAGGACATGAGAACGCTCGTAGCGGCCTCTACAGTCTATCGCCCATGGTTTGTGGGCTCGAATCGCCTCAGGTGCATTCACATGCTCGTAAGGCCTCAAATTTCGGTGTTTTGGCATTTCAGCTTTTGTCGACTTCCAAGAAAGAAGGGTATGAATACACATCTATTTTTGAGAACGCGTCGAAGTCCACGATCACCAACCTTGGTTAAGCAGGTATGAAATAATCCCTCCTAAAACCATTGATCACCAACTCATCTTGTTCTCTCTATTTAAAGCCAACTTCTCACCAATTCTCATGTTAGCTTCCCGATGTGGGATTACTTTCAGCCATTAGGAAAATTCCTTTTTTTTTTATGACCATTTCAACCACAGAGTTCCAGTCCAACTTCACCTTCTGCACAGCTCAAACAGCAAAATAAATACTCCATTGCACATTCCAAGACTTGAACCTTAGACCTCACAGTTATACAACACGCCACCTTGCCTCTCCACCACAGGCTCTTTTTGTGTTATAAATTCATCAAAAATATTCTTAAAGCCTACCCACTAACATCAAGGCTCCTTTAAAAGAAAACCATAAATTTTTGCTAAAGCGCAGGTTTGAACCTAGGACTTCTCCAACACTCCCAAAGACTCCTAATCACTTAACCACTACAGCAGACAATCAACTGTGCCATTCACTTCAACAACTAAATTCTAATTCCTCTGATATGCGAAGCCCATTTTTTCTAGGCCCAAAATTCAAGACGTTACAATTCTCCTTCATTGGTACGTAAGTTTTACGCTAACCTTTATGACGATGAGATAGAGTTTATCTTTGTATGAGAAAGCTTAATCCTATGGGAGGTTAACAAACTTAACGAGTTGTACAACACTAAACTGGATGTAGATGAACACTCCAAGTTTATTGAGGATATCACAAATGAAAAAAGAGACCTGTTGGTGAAGGATTTATGTGTCGAAGGAGCATTATGGACGGGTTCTCATCAAAATAATTATACGATGCACCGCCGCGTCCTATCACTGCAAAGCAAAATCTGGTTTCATTTTGTTAACTATAGGGTACTGCCCTCTACTCACACCACCACAGTCAACCTTGATAGAATGTGCCTGATACATTCAATAGTTAAGGGCAGAAAGATTAATTTCGGCGCAATACTCCACTAGGAAATTATTGACTGCATCGTAAGGCAAATTAGAATTTTGGTTTTCCCATCATTGGTGATGCTACTGATCAAGCAGAAAGAGATCGTGCCCCGTGATGATGAAAAGGTCTTGAAAAATAAGGGTTTGATCAATAAAGAGTCTATTGAAAGAATGACTTGTGGTAGAGACATGCCGACAATGAAGAAGGCAGAGACTAGTAAAACAAGGAAGGTCAAAACTAAAGCAGAAAGCAATGGAACAAACTTGACTGTAGAGACATTATTGCTACACAAAATGAAGGATATGGAAAAGTTGGCCAATTCCATCACCAATAAGCAAATCAGGCTTATCGCTACAATAGAGGATATAGACAGATCACAAAATTTGTTCTACACTTATACTGGGGCATATAACAACTCAATTGTAGCCACATTACGTGAGTTAACCTCGACCCCACTCCTAGAATTTCCAGTGTTCCCACTGATTTTTTGAGAGTATGAACCCTTCTACGAGGAAGATAACCTAGGGGACCAAGACAGATCGGTGGAATCCCCTCCCATTATGCATGTCTTTGATGTTGAGAAAGAATAGGACTCAAGGGACGTTGAGAAGTGTATAGGAAGGATTGATAGGCTGATCGAAGGTGACATCATTACTGGTTAAGAGGCGGCTGCTGTTGAGGAGGAAGTTATTGTGGAAGAGGAAGACGTCCGTGTTGAAGTTGTGAACGAGAAAGTCGAGAAAGAAAATACTAAGACAGAAGCTGCTGAGAAAGAATCTGTTGATGACATTATCAATGCATTCGAGTTTGTGGATGCAACCAACAATAATCTGGAGTGAGATGAAGCTAGACTGAAGGAAGCTGCAGAGGTAACAAGTGGGAAGCACCACAATTCATTGGCTAAAATGGCCTGTACTGGACCACTCAAGGTGACCCCTCCTACATAAGAAGTAGTCGATGATGCTGGGGCAGTGCCTAAAATTGAGGAGCAATTCGAGGACTATTTGAAACCAAAGAAAAGATCAGAAAGCTCTCCAAGAAGGAGAAAAAGAGGAGGAAGAAGAAACATCGTGCAGGCCCATTGATTGCCGAGGAAAACTAAGTTAGTTTATTTTAAGTTTTAGCTATAGTATCCATGCATTGCATGTAGCTGTAATTTTTATTTTGTTAGTGAACATTATCATTGCATTTTTATTGTCATTATATTTTCATGTTAGCGTATTAGGGACAATGCAAACTTTAAGTTTAGGGGACTGCATATGGGGTTTGGAAATACACCCACATTTCAATTTTTTTTGAAGCATGCAAGGTTTATTTGTGGTTAATACAAATGTGTTTGAAAAGTTTTGTTACATTCGATGCTTAATTCTTGAATCATGTAAATCATCAATGAATGAGTCGGATAAATTTGACTGAATGTTATATGTTCAATTTTTTGATAAATGATTTACGTTGCATTAGTAATGGATGACTAGTAGCATTCCTTGAATCTTATATGAATCTTCCTTTTACAACTACTTATACATATATAAAGTTATGAATAAGAGACATTCCAAAGTGGGTGTATTGTGAAATCTTAAAGAGGGAACACTCCAATGCATGCGTTAGAAAAATGAATCTGGCCAAAGGTTGTCGCTGTACGAGTGTGTGTCGGTGCAATTACGTATTCCCTGGGGGTTTATTACACTCCATCATTACTTCTCAAGAACAAGGGTACAATAATTCAACAATATCCCTTGTTCACAAAAAAAAAAAAACATATATTGTACAACAAATATTGTATTAGTAGATAGAATTTAGGATTTGAAACATGATGCTAGTTTTGATTAAGATGCAATCTTATTCATCCATACTTATGTATTATCGATGCAATATTTTGTCATCTAAATGTGAATCATTCATTAGGATTTTAGGTAATTCAAGTTGCTAGAAAGATCACTTGCCTAAGTGAATTCTTGTGTAGCTTTGCTAGTTTCTGTTTTACTTGAGGACAAGTAAAAACTCAAGTTTAGGGTTGTGATAGTACTAGAAAGAACACATGTTTTCTCCCTACTTATTGGTTAATTTTTTCCCATTTAGTTATCTTTAGCACATATTTTAGCATTTTCAGTTTAGTAATTTACAATTTATAACTCAGTGGATCTTAGCTTATTTATCCTTCAGTTTGTCATGTTTTGGTACTGATGTTGCTACATGAGTATTTTCATATTACGCCTAGAATTGTCATCGCACCTAACAGCTATTCGAATAGGAACAAAAATGTGTGAGCTATCCAGTCTGGTACAACCAACTTGTACGTACAAAGGTAGCATGATTCTGATGAAAGGACACCTGGGCTATTTGGGAAAAAAAATATTCACATAAAAAGAAGGGAAAGAGTTTTTTGGGTATTATCATCTTCTTCAACCTATCCCTTAAAGATTTCGGCTATGGCAGCTTAAACTCTGATAGGTGAACTGACATGAAAAGGATGCAGCTTAGCTCTTGACAAGGAGCCTTGAGTGCTACACAAGAGGGAATATATAGATTCAAGTCGAGTTGTCTAGGAATAGTATTCTCCACTTGTTTCATTTATTTTTCTGTTCAAAACGCTGGAGATTACTTTCTATTTCATGTTAGTAAGGAAGTACACATGATTTTTAGGTTAAATGTTATTTTATTAAATCTTGCTTCTACTGTTTAATCTTTGGGTTTTAATGTTTTTAGCACAGAAGTGTTATTGCAGCCAGTGACCCTGGAGGGTGCAGTGACAATTTAAGCTAACAAGCACCACAATAAAAGTTGCTTGAGGATTAAAGGAATTTAATCCACTTGTTCTTAATAGTGTTCCAATGCTATCATCGGAAGGTGTGGCTAATGTGCATGTTTAAGTCTTTGATTAAATATAGAAGTTAAGCTTGGTAAGATATTCATTGCAATTTAATGCCTCGGCAATCACCTATCCTTTTATACCTTGTGATCACTTAGCATTCTGTTGAATATTCACGTTGGGGATCCTAGTTTATTAGTATCATATTTTATCTTATTGTTTTCAAGTTATTGCTTTAACAACTACATTAACAATTTATCTCATTCCTATCTATTTATTGCACTGACAGTGATAGACAAAAGACAACCATCCTCGTAGGATCGATATCTGACAGACTCATATCTATCTACTATACTTGCATCGATAGTGTACGCTTGCACATTATTGCTGTGACATTAAACAGCCGATCAGGTATACTGTAACACCCCATACCCATATTCTAGACCGAAATAAGAGTGCGGACATTCACAGTTCACGAAAACATGAATTCACACATAACTTTGACCTTACTCAATTTACTTACTTTAGTACTAAAGTAAGTAAATTGAGTAAGGTCAGGTTAATGTGTGAATTCATGTTTTCGTGAACGGTAATGCTCCGTACCTTATTTCGGTCTAGAATATGGGTATGGGGTGTTACATATACAGTATGAACACACATTGTTTGTTGAAAGTATTACTGTTGAGGGTTTAAATCAGGTGTTGGAAAATCTATGTATTGAAGGAACACGATGGACTATTTCCAACCAAGAATGTTATATTGTCAATAGGGCTTTCTTGAAGCCCATTGGGAAAATTTGGTATCATTTTCTAAGAAGCTGACTTATGCCATCTACGCACAATACCACTATTTCGAAAGAAAGAGTGCTTTTGCTGCATTCTATTATAAAAGGGAGGAAAGTTAATGTTGGAAGGATCATTTTTTCAAAAGTTCATCAGCGTACTGAGAAGAACGTGGGTAGCTTAAACTTCCCCTCACTGATTACTGCCCTATGTCGAACTACCCAAGTCCCTCTCAATATGGAGGAGGATATCACCCCCTAGAAAGGGTGGACTGACGAGGACCATCTTTGCTAAGATCCAAGGCATTGATGTCACCAGGGCAACACAGCAAAGTTATGCCACCACTTCCTCTGTTATGCATACTCTCACGACAACACCTCCAATTTCTCGTAGCTTTCTTGAACAACAAATAGTGCACTCCCTAAATAAGTTAAAGCAAAAGGATGTCCCTTTTTTAAATCCAGTAGTTTCATCTGGCTGAGGAGATGGCACAGGCCCAGCAGCAGCAAACTAAATATTAGGCTTATGTAAGGAGTAGGGATCTGGCTCTAACAAAATCCCTATAAAAGAATTTTACGAAGCAAATTCCAGAATTTCCTATCTTCCTAGCGACCTTACTACCATTTTCTGATGCTGCAGAGGCATCCACTCAAGCGCTGTTGAAGTACCTAGTCAACTTGCTACTGCAGCACCTACTCAAACTAATGCTGAATATGTAACACCCCAAACTCAGCCTGGACGTTACGGCTGAATCTGGCGTGTCACATAAGAATCCAAACTTAAGTTAAAACCCTTTCAATTATTATTGCTTAAGAACTTTTACAAATTAAGTTGTTACCAATTGAAATCAATTTTTCAAAATAGTTTTCATATTTATCTTCATTGATTCTTTAAACTGAATAAAATCGTGAAATTTTTAAAAAACCTTGAAGGTTAAAATGCTTGTTTTTCTTGAAAATAATCAATATTTTGAAAACTCATCTTTTCCTAGTCTAGCGGTTTATGGTAAGAAATCAAAGCCCAAATAGAAGTTAAAATCACAAATGGCCTTATTACATAATCAAAAACCCAAAATGAAATTTTAAATAGATAAACTCAAAAGTAGAATATCAGTAATCGTGTGGCCACCTTCGAGTCCCTCACAGCGCCAAATCGTCTAAGGCTGGGGATTACCTGCAAAGTTGAAAAGAGTGGGTGAGTTTATGAAAACTCAGTGTGTAATCCCCTGGTAGTCAACAACAAATAATGCATGCAGTAACAGTCTGGGCTTGAGCCCTTTTCAGTATCAGTACAATCTGGGCCTTAACCCTATACAATAGCAGTGTGGGCCTAAGCCCAATTCAGTATCAGTACAGTGTAGTCATGTAATCCACCCCAATCCAACCAACACATCACCCGTACCAACCAACACACCATGTAGGGAATAAATCGACCCACCCAGCCAACACACCAATATCGCAGCGAAGCTGCTAACAGCAATGCAGCAATGCTGCTAATAACAATAAATTTGGCAAAGCCACTAGAGCAGTCATTACGTGGCAAAGCCACTAATATAGTACTTCCTCCAAATTAGGAACCCAACCCCATGCAGTATGTCGTGTCATAAATATTACGTGTATGTAGTATGCCAAACTCAAAACCAGTCACATAAACGTCATACACACATCAATTAACCTACCAGTTGGTGTATAAAGGTTATTTCAACGGTTAGGGTTAAAATAGTAAATTTCCCCCTCAAGGGTATTTTGGTTATTTAACCAACTTTGGGGTCTCGGTACAAATAACGACCCTCCGAAAGGTCTATAGTCATCTCAAATGACTCAAATAACCCATATGGCCAAAACAGTGTAAATGGGCCCAAGGCCCATTACTCGGCCCAAGTGGGTCCACACGCTCGTGTGGCCCATTTAGCACAAATTCAGTCACGACTATGCGATCACCATAGCCCACTCCATTATTTGTCACTTACCAAAAATTTTATCTGTGTGGAGCCCACGAGTCCATTGGGCCCACATAGCCCAACGAGGCCCATAACAGCCCAAGCCCATAAGAATGCTTGTGGTGACCTCTACTGTAACATCCCCATGCCCGAGACCGACGCCGAAATCGAACTTGAGGTGTTACCGAACATAATTTATCAATTTAAGTACTTCGAATCATTTGTTTTTACATTCACAACTTTCTAGCTATCTGCGTCACAGTTACAAGAAAAATCATATCTCGAGTTACAAAACTCGAAATCAATATCTGCAAATTTCCCATAAATCTAGACTCATATATCTATTTACTAAATTTTTTCTAGAATTTTTTGTTGGGTCAATTAGTATAGTTTATTAGTTAAAGTCTCCCCTGTTTTAGGGTTTCACTGCTCTCACCTATGTGTATTACGAATTAGATATCTCTCTATGAAAAATTTCAATGACTATGAGGTTTGTTTCTATTAAAACTAAACTCAACAAGAAATCTGTAAATGTAAATAAAAACTTATAATTATTTTTGTAAAATTTATTATAAATTTTTAAAGTTAGAACAGGGGATTAAGAAATCATTCTGGGCCTATTTCACAAAAGTTTAAATATCTCATAAAATATAATTTATATGCCTATTGTGTTCAATCCACATGAAAATAGACTCATTAAGATTAAATTTCATAACTTACTCATCATTTAGTTCCACTTATACTATTTTTAGTGATTTTTCAAATTCATGTCATTGCTTTGCAGCAATATTACATTTTAAGGCAAGTTTCATCTTTCCATGAATTTTTTTATGAACTAGATAACCTATTAAACTTCCATGTTATCAAACATGATCTAATTAGCCATCACCATGACTTATCAATATCAAACATTTTCTCAACCAAACATGGCCATATCATAAAATTATTTACACAAAATAGGTACATTGCTATACATGCCATACTTAAGTTTTACAAGCCATTTACCAATAGAAATCCTTCGGATAGTGTGATCGAAACTTCGACCTGTCCCGGTTCCCGAGCTAACTTGTTCAAAACTACAATGAATGAAAAGCAAGGAGTAAGCATAAATGCTTAGTAAGTTCATATGCAAATAACAAGTAACATAACAATACAATTATACCAAACAACCTTAGCATGGCATCACCAAAACATATATCACATTTCTAAGCATCATTCATCATCTTACCACTTTATCGTTGTTGTATCTATTTTCAACCTGGGGGTTAAGTACATACCTGTCCAAAGTGCCCATTTCACAACACTTACCAAAATGTCACTTGCATCTTAAGTGTTCTTCCATTTCATAGAAATTTTCACCCGTTGAACACATCGAAATATAACTCGGATACACGGATAATTTGCACATAAGTGCCACATATGTAATCAAGCAATCATGTAACCCGCCCATAAGCGAACTCGGACTCAACTCAACGAGCTCGGGCGTTCGCATCCATAAGTGAACTCAGACTCAACTCAACGAGCTCGGATGCCTAGTTACATCTCACGAACTCGGACTCAACTCAACGAGTTCAGACATTCGCATCCATAAGTGAACTCGGACTCAACTCAACGAGTTCGGATGCCCAAATATCCCAGTGACATGTCACTTGTATCCTAATCTATTCCTAAGGTTCAAACGGGCTTTTTCCCTCGATCTGACATTTGTCGTCTTCCGCGGAATATCGGAACCGATACTCGGTAGCAATTCATATTTATCAAGTAGTAAACATAATTTGCATATTACTCAACATTAACCACAAAGCATAATATTTCACGATAAAAAATCAGCATATCATATAATTAACATCAATAACTTAAAAATAACAATTATGCTACATTATTTACACATGAACTTACCTTGGTACCAAAATATAAAGATTTTGCAGTTTAGTCCACAATCTTTTCTTTTCCTCGATCACGACTTGATTCCCGTTTCTCTTTATCTATAATACCAAATTAATCTTATTTAATACATACATTCATCAAAACAGCATTTAATACGAACTTTGGAAAATTACACTTTTGCCCCTAAACTTTTGCATAATTACACTTTTGCCCCTGGGCTCGGGAATTAAACTTTATCCCTTATTCTTATGTTTTATGACATGCTGATCATTTTTCCCTTCTATGAAAATATCAAATTCACACTCTAACATGTACTTATGACTATTAGGTATTTTTACTGATTAAGCCCTTTTACTCGTTTTCACTCAAACCCGAGTAGCACAAGTTGTCTAACATAATTTAAAACATCATATTCTATCATAAAACATCAAAATACACAAATTTCACCTGTGGGTATTTTTCCAAATATAAACCCTAGGTTGTATTATTGCTAGCATAAGCTTAATCGAGCTACCGGGATTTCAAAAACGTAAAGAAGATTAAAAACGGGGCTTGGAATCACTTACTATGGAGCTTGGCAGCTTGAAACAAACCCTAGCTATGGAGAATCCTTGAAATTTCGGCCTAATGAAGAAGATGGACAAAAATTGGCTTTTAATTTTATTTTTAATTCATTTTAATAACTAAATGACCAAAATGCCCTTACTACTAAACTTTCAAAAATTCCATCCATGTCCAATTTTTGTCCATTAACTTAAAATTGGTCAAATTGCTATTTAAGACCTCCTAATTAATATTTCAATGCAATTTCATACTAAAAACCTCTAGAATGCAAATTTTGCAACTTATTCGATTTAGTCCTTACTTTCAATTTAAACACTTTAGGCATAGAATTTCATCACGAAATTTTCACACAATCATGCAATCATATCATAATCATCAAAATAATTATAAAATAATTATTTCTATCTCAGATTTGTGGTCGCGAAACCACTATTCCGATTAAGCCCTAATTCAGGATATTACAACTCTCCCCCCTTTTAAGGATTTTCGTCCTCGAAAATCTTACTGGTAAACAGGTGTGGGTATTGGTTTCTCATAGTTTCTTCAGGTTCCCATGTAGTCTCTTCTACCCCATGCTTTTTCCACAATACTTTCACGAGAGTGACATTTTTATTTCTTAGTTTCTTGACCTCTCGAGCTAAGATCTTAATCGGTTCTTCTTCGTAAGTCATATCCGATCGTAGTTCAAATTCTGTCGGTGAAATTATATGTGAAGGATCCGAACGATACCGACGTAGCATAGATACGTGGAACACATCATGAATCCTCTCTAATTCAGGTGGTAATGCTAGCCGATATGCTACCGATCCAACTTTTTCAACTATTTCATACGGCCCAATAAAACGCGAACTTAACTTGCCCTTCCGTCCAAATCTAAGGACTTTCTTCCATGGAGACGCTTTCAAAAATACCTTATCACCAACTTGAAACTCGATTTCTTTTCGTTTCAAATCTGCATAAGATTTCTGTCTATCTGAAGCAGCTCTCAAACAATCTCGAATCACTTTCACCTTTTCTTCGGTTTCTTTTATTAGATCAACTCCATAAATCTGATTTTCCTTGAGTTCAGTCCAATACAAAGGCGTTCGACACTTACGACCATAAAATGCTTCATAAGGTGCCATTTTCAAACTCGTCTGGTAACTATTATTATAAGTAAATTCTACCAACGGTAAGTACCTTTCCCAACTGCCTTGAAATTCCAATACGCAACATCTGAGCATGTCTTCAAGAATCTGAATTACTCTCTCTGATTGCCCATCAGTTTGTGGATGAAAAGTAGTGCTGAAATTTAACTTTGTACCTAATGCCTCTTGCAACTTTTGCCAAAACCTTGAAGTAAATCTCGGATCTCTATCCGAAATGATTGACAAAGGTATTCCATGAGTCTAACAATCTCACGGATATACAATTCAGCCAACTTATTAAGAGAATAATCCGTACGTACCGGAATAAAATGAGCCAATTTAGTCAGTCTGTCAATTATTACCCAGATGGCATCTTTCTTTCCTGGATTCAATGGCAACCCTAAAACAAAATCCATAGTAATCCGATCCCATTTCCATTCAGGAACCAGAATAGCCTGAAGTAATCCTGAAGGCACTTGGTGTTCAGCTTTCACCTATTGACAAATTAAGCACTTTGATACAAATTCAAAAATATCTCTTTTCATTCCACTCCACCAATACATTTTCTTCAAGTCATTATACATTTTCGTACTGCCGGATGGACCGGCAAACAGCCATTATGTGCTTAATGCAAAATTTTTGAATCAACTTATCATTTTTCAGTACATAAATCTGACTTTTAAACATCAAGCTACCATCAGAACCGATTAAAATCGATCCCATATCGACTTCACCGCCTTCTCTTGGCTAGCAAATCTTGATCATTTTTCCGAGCTTCGAAATCTCTTGTAAAAACATCGGTCTAGCTCTTATCTCTGCTAGAATTGAACTATCATCTGACATTTTCAACTGAGTGTTCATAACTCTCAAAGCAAACAACAACTTTCTGCTTAAAGCATCAAGAACCACATTCGCTTTTCCGATGATAATCAATAACAAGCTCATAATCTTTCAATAACTCCAACCATCTACGCTGTCTCAAATTTAAGTCTTTTTGTGACATCAAGTATTTAAGACTTTTGTGATCAGTATATACTCGGCACTTTTCACCATACAAATAATGTCGCCAAATCTTCAAAGCAAATACCACCGTAGCCAATTCCAAATCGTGAGTAGGATAATTCCTCTCATGAGGTTTTAACTGCCTCGAAGCATAAGCCACCACTTTTCCTTCTTGCATGAGTACACACCCCAAACCATTTAGAGAAGCATCACTATACACCACAAATTCTTTACCTGATTCGGGTTGTACTAACACTGGTGCTTCAGTTAATAACTTTTTCAATTCTTCGAAACTTTGTTGACATTCTTCCGTCCATTCAAATTTAACATCCTTTCGGAGTAGTCTAGTCATAGGAGCAGCAATTATAGAAAATCCGTTTACAAACCGCCGATAATACCGAGCTAGCCCTAAGAAACTTCTAACTTCAGTTACGTTTTTCGGTGGTTTTCAATCAGTAATGGCTGAAATTTTACTAGGATCAACCCGTACACCATCCCCAGAAACAATATGACCCAAAATCCAACTTCCCAGAGCCAAAATTCACTTTTACTAAACTTGGCATATAACTGCTTATTTCTTAAAGTTTGCAAAACTATCCTTAAATGCTCAGCATGCTCTGTCTCATCTTTTGAATAAATTAAAATATCATCTATAAACACCACAACAAATTTGTCCAAGTATGGCCGAAATATGCGATTCATTAAATCCATAAACACAGTAGGAGCATTTGTCAACCCGAATGGCATAACTAAAAATTCATAATGACCGTACCTTGTTCTAAAAGTAGTTTTAGGCACATCTGACTCTTTTACTCATGGCCGATAATACCCAGATCTCAAGTCAATCTTTGAAAACCATGTCGCTCCTTTTAGCTGATCAAACAAATCATCAATTCTCGGCAATGGATACTTGTTTTTGATTGTCACTTGTTTAACTACCGATAATCAACACATAATCTCATAGAACCATCCTTCTTTTTCACAAATAACACAGGAGCACCCTAAGGTGAAAAACTTGGTCTTACAAAGCCTTTATCAGTCAACTCTTGCAATCGTGACTTTAATTCTTTCAATTCATTGGTGCCATTCTATATGGAGCAATCGAGATCGGAGTCTGTTCCGGTCAAATCAATACCAAATTCTACTTCCACATTGAGAGCAACCCGACAATTCTTACGGAAATACATCCGCAAATTCATACACAACCTAAGATGATTCAACTTTCTTTTCAACTTATTTTGTATTAATTACATACGCCAAATAAGCTTCATAACCCTTTCTCAAATATCTCTGAGCCGACATCGAAGAAATCACACTAGACAATGCCTCTGATTTATCTGATTCAACCCGTAGAGTTTCACCGCTTTCACACTTTAATTCTATAACCTTTCCTTTGCAATTTACTATAGCATCATGCAATGTCAACCAATCCATACCCAAAATAACATCAAATTCATCAAACGGCAACAATATCAAGTCGGCCGGAAAGTAATGACCCCAAATCAGTAAAGGACATTTCTTGCATACTTTATCAACTATCACACATTTGCCTAACGGATTCGACACTCTAACCATAAATTTTGTGTTCTCAACAGGTATATTCATACTAGACACCAACTTCATACATACATATGAATGAGTAGAACCGGATCAATCAAAGCAATAACATTAATATCATAAAGAGAAAATGTACCGGTAATCACATCGGGTGAGGAAGCATCTTCATGCGCTTTAATAGCATAAGTTCTAGCCGGAGCTCTTCCTTCAGATCTAACTGCTGCATCTCTGGCTATATTCTTACTGCTTGTTTCACTTTCACTTTTCTGGATACCTTCCCTCAAGTCTGCACTACTAGCTTTTACATTCTGAAAATTTTTTCTCGACTCTCTCTCAAGCGATCTCTAATAAAATGATCCGGAGAACCATATCGAAAACATTCATTTGCTCTGCACGGACCAAAATGATTTCTACCACACCGCACACTTTCGGGTTTAACAAATCTCGAGTTCCCTACACTAGTCATGTAGAAGTATTCTCAGATTTAGGACCCACATTCTGCTTCTTAAAAATTTCCATATGATTGCCCAGCTGAAAGTTGGGAACGAGGATTCATATTTCTTGACTTTCCGGGCTGCTGTGGAGGTGCCTTACTCATTGGCCTTTTCTTCCCATTTCGTGTCTCAGCCTCTACCTTTCTCTTCTCTTTAAGTAGTTCTTCAGCCTTGCAAGCTCGATCAGCTAGTACTACCATTTCTTTTAGTTCAAGGATCCCGACAAATACCTTAATGTCTTCGTTGAGCCCGTCTTCAAATCGTCGGCACATCTTGGCTTCTGTAGAAACATATTCCCTGGCATACTTACTCAATCGAACAAACTCTCTTTCATATCCTGAGACTGTCATATTACCTTGCTTCAGCTCAAGAAACTCTTTACATTTCTGATCAATAAATCTTTCACTAATATATTTCTTCCGAAACTCTTCTTGAAAGAATTCCCAGGTTACCCTCTCTTTTGGTACCACCGAAATTAAAGTCTTCCACCAATTATAGGCTAAATCTCTCAACAAAAATGTAGCACATTTCAAACATTCTTCAGGTGTACAAGATAATTCATCAAATACCCGGATAGAATTTT
Source organism: Gossypium anomalum (assembly GCA_025698475.1). Lineage (NCBI taxonomy): Eukaryota > Viridiplantae > Streptophyta > Magnoliopsida > Malvales > Malvaceae > Gossypium > Gossypium anomalum. The sequence goes on from CM046956.1 coordinate 56,527,452, forward strand.
CAAGCCAGAACTCTGCTTTCTCTACATCATCATCAATATTTGCTCTAAATTCTTCAGCCCCTTGTTTACGAATTCTATCAATAGGGATTCTATGAAATTTTATCATATCCACTCCTTGAGGCATCGGAGGCATAGGTTGAGGAATTGGAGGAGGTGGGGGAGGTCATACATTTGGGTTCGTACGAACGAACTCAGTGTACCATGCACTCATCATTTGGAGAAAGGCTTCCCGATCCCTTTCTCCTCCTCCCTGACCAACGGTAGGAGGTGGGTTTTCAGTCGGCGCTGTCCCTTCAGCTGGACCTGGTGCATTACTCTCTACTTCATCTGCCACAACTGGATCGGGATCCATTTACTATATAAAAATCATTTAAAAAGGTCAGAAGTCGTCACACTATCACAATTTATACATATGGCATGTATAGTAAAAATCTGTACATACAACACGTAGTCCGAGAACCGACTAAACCTACTCCGATACCACCAAATGTAACGCCCCCATGCCCAAGACCGACGCCGGAATCGAGCTTGAGGTGTTACCGAACATACTTTATCAATTTAAGTACTTCGAATCATTTGTTTCTACATTCACAGCTTTCTAGCTATCTGCGTCACAGTTACAAGAAAAATCATATCTCGAGTTACAAAACTCTAAATCAAGATTTGTAAATTTTCCTAAATCTAGACTCATATTTCTATTTAATAAATTTTTTATAGAATTTTTTGTTGGGCCAATTAGTACAGTTTATTAGTTAAAGTCTCCCCTATTTCAGGGTTTGACTGCTCTGGCCTCTGTGTATTACGAATCAAATATCTCTCTATAAAAAATTTCAATAACTATGAGGTTTGTTTCTAATAAAAATAGACTCAATAAGGAATTTGTAAATTTAAAGAAAAATTTATACGTATTTTTTTAAAATTTATTATAAATTTTTAAAGTCAGAACAGGGGATCTAGAAATCATTCTGGTCCTGTTTCACAAAAGTTTAAATATCTCATAAAATAAAATTTATATGCCTATTTTATTCAATCCACATGAAAATAGACTCATTAAGCTTCAATTTCATAACTTACTCATCATTTAGTTCCACTTATACTATTTTTAGTGATTTTTCAAATTCATGTCATTGCTGCAGCAATATTATGTTTTAAGGCAAGTTTCATCTTTCCATGAATTTTTTTATGAACTAGATAACCTATTAAACTTCCATGATATCAAACATGATCTAATTAGCCATCACCATGACTTATCAATATCAAACATTTTCTCAACCAAACATGGCCATATCATAAAATTATTTACACAAAATAGGTACATTGCTATACATGCCATACTTAAGTTTTACAAGCTATTTACCAATAGAAATCCTTCGAATAGTGTGATCGAAACTTTGACCTGTCCCGATTCCCGAGCTGACTTGTTCAAAACTACAATGAATGAAAAGGAAGGAGTAAGCATAAATGCTTAGTAAGTTCATATGCAAATAACAAGTAACATAACAATACAATTATACCAAACAACCTTAGCATGGCATCACCAAAACATATATCACATTTCTAAGCATCATTCATCATCTTACCACTTTATCGTTGTTGTATCTATTTTCAACCCGAGGGTTAAGTACATAACTGTCCAAAGTGCCCACTTCACAACACTTACCAAAACGTCACTTGCATCTTAAGTGTTCTTCCATTTCATAGAAATTTTCACCCGTTGAACACATCGGAATATAACTCGGATACACGGATAATTTGCACATAAGTGCCACATATGTAATCAAGCAATCATGTAACCCGCCCATAAGCGAACTCAGACTCAACTCAACGAGCTCAGGCATTCGCATCCATAAGTGAACTCGGACTCAACTCAACGAGCTCGGATGCCTAGTTACATCTCACGAACTCGGACTCAACTCAACGAGTTCGGACATTCGTATCCATAAGTGAACTCGGACTCAACTCAACGAGTTCGGATGCCCAAATATCCCAGTGACATCCTAATCTATTCCTAAGGTTCAAACGGGCTTTTTCCCTCGATCTGACATTTTTCGTCTTCCACAGAATATCAGAACCGATACTCGGTAGCAATTCATATTTATCAAGTAGTAAACATAATTTGCATATTACTCAACATTAACCACAAAGCATAATATTTCACGATAAAAAAATCATCATATCATATAATTAACATCAATAACTTAAAAATAACAATTATGCTACATTATTTACACATGAACTTACCTTGGTACCAAAATATAAAGATTTTGCAATTTAGTCCACAATCTTTTCTTTTCCTCGATCGCGACTTGATTCCCGTTTCTCTTGATCTATAATACCAAATTAATCTTATTTAATACATACATTCATCAAAACAGCATTTAATACGAACTTTGGAAAATTACACTTTTGCCCCTAAACTTTTGCATAATTACACTTTTGCCCCAGGCTCTGAATTAAACTTTATCCCTTATTCTTATGTTTTATGACATGCTGATCATTTTTCCCTTCTATGACAATATCAAATTCACACTCTAACATGTACTTATGAATATTAGGTATTTTTACCGATTAAGCCCTTTTACTCGTTTTCACTCAAAACCGAGTAGCACAAGTTGTCTAACATAATTTTAAACCTCATATTCTATCACAAAACATCAAAATACACGAATTTCACCTATGGGTATTTCTCCAAATATAAACCCTAGGTTGAATTATTGCTAGCATAAGCTTAATCGAGCTACCGGGATTTCAAAAACGTAAAGAACATTAAAAACGGGGCTTGGAATCACTTACTATGGATCTTGGCAGCTTGAAACAAACCCTAGCTATGGAGAACCCTTGAAATTTCGGCCTAATGAAGAAGATGGACAAAAATTGGCTTTTAATTTTGTTTTTAATTCATTTTAATAACTAAATGACCAAAATACCCTTACTACTAAACTTTCAAAAATTCCATCCATGTCCAATTTTTGTCCATGAACTTAAAATTGGTCAAATTGCTATTTAAGACCTCCTAATTAATATTTCAATGCAATTTCATACTAAAAACTTCTAGAATGCAAATTTTGCAACTTATTCGATTTAGTCCCTACTTTCAATTTAAACACTTTAGGCATAGAATTTCATCACGAAATTTTCACACAATCATGCAATCATATCATAATCATCAAAATAATTATAAAATAATTATTTCTATCTCAGATTTGTGGTCACGAAACCACTATTCTGATTAAGCCCTAATTTAGGATATTACATCTATAGTCTGTAGCCTATGATTTGTGGGCTCAGTTTACCATACGACCGTTCGCACACTCGTGAGGCGTCAAATGCCGAAGTTTTGGCTTTCTGACTTGTCGGCTTTTTTTGATTCAAATAACATAGTGGTGTGAATACACACCTTTATCCTTGGCTGTACGGTTACACACCTGTTTACGAAACCACTCTAAGTTTCTTAGAAATCCAACCTTGACCGAAAGATATGCGATCTATTTCACTTAGATCACTGGTCGAAAATAATAGCACACTTCTTGTCGATTTGCTGCATTAATTGCAGATCTCATTAGCAATAAACGTATAATCCAATGCTTGAATTAATACCCATAGTCCAAATAAGTCCCAAAACTAAAATTAGAAAAGATTTGGTATTCGACCACTACTAACAAAAACAAGTCTACTTACCCCCGGAGATTTGATCGAATTTCGAAGAAGGATTTTAAACGCCTTTGAGCATTGAAAGATCCCTTTTTCTCTTTGAGAGCTAGAACCCAGAGATCCCATACATACGAAAAAGGATAGAGAATTAGCAACCATAAACTGAACATTCGGCTTAAAAAGAAAACAAAAGAATAAGAAACAAAACCAATAAAACAAAGAACACTTACCCAAAAACAAATGATAGACAAGAAAAGATGCCGGAGCAACAGACGATTGTCAGAAACTAGATGTTCAAAAGAACTGAAAATGCAGAGATAAGGAGCACACTAATCAGCTTAGGAGGAGAAAAGTGAGAAGATAGAAAGAAAAGATAGAGAAAAGAACAAGAGAGGTTTGGCTAAGGAAAACCGAAAGAGGGAATAGCGAGAGAAAAGAGATCAATCGGCAAAAGGTGAGGAAGGATGAGAAGAGAGTAGAGGGAAAAGAGAGAAATGGTCGCAGTAGAAAAGGGAGAGAAGTAGTGTTTCATTGAAAACAATAAGGCCAAATGAAACGAATACCTGTTTGGCCAAAAACAAGAAAAGAAGGCAAACAACCAAAAGAAAAATAATAACGCAAGCGAACACAACCTCGAAACAATAGAGTACCGAAATTGAATTAGGAGATTTTGGCCACCTGCACACCGCACAAAATGTCCAAACCTTTTTCCCAAACCAAAACCAAAGGAGCCTTAATGTTCTATTTGGCTATAACCTTCTACCGTCACTACATCCTTTGATTTTCTCTACAAATCTCTCCCCTTATCCCTCCACTATTCACTTCATAAACCACTCCAACCTCCCATTCAAATTCAATTCAAATTCTTATTACCAACTAAACAAAAGAGTTCCAGTCCAACTCCACCACTTCACACAGCCAAGGAATAAAATAAATACTCCTTGTGCAAGGAGTGACTCGAACTCAAGCCCTCATAGTAGCCATCACACGCCACTACCACTAGACCACCATACTCATTTGTGTCATAATTCAACTACAATTATCTTTAAAGCCTATGTGCCAGTGTCCAATTTCTTTTAAGAGCAAAATCAAGAATTTCGTAAAAGCCAGAGCTTGAACCCAGGACTTCCCAGACACTCTCAAACACATCCAAATTAGCTAGCCATTATAGTAAACATGGAATTTGTGCCAAATCATGCAAAATTATAGACCTTATATTTTTGGGGCGTTACAAGTCTAGCCCCCTAAAAATAATTTTAGCCTCAAAATTTACCTGGTCAGAAAAGTGAGGGTATTGTTGTCGCATCTCCTCCTCTATTTCCCATGTAGCTTCTTCTAAACCGTGATTACGCCATAGCACTTTGACCAGTGGGACAGATTTCCTCCTTAATACTTTAACTTCACGATCTAGTATCTGCACCGGTTCTTCTTGGATAGTTAGATCAGGTCTAATCTCAATTTCCTCAACTGACACTATGTATGAGGGATCAGAGCAGTATCGCCTCAACATGGAGACGTGGAACACATCATGAGTTCTGTCTAATTTAGGAGGCAACTCGAGTTGATAGGCGACCGGTCTCACACGCTTTAATACTCGGTAAGTTCTGATGAATCTAGGGCTCAATTTGCCTTTCTGACCAAATCTTAGAACTTTCTTCCAAGGTGAGACCCTCAGAAAGACATAATCCCCTACAGAGTACTCGATCTCTTTACGCTTTAAGTCTGCATAAGACTTCTACCTATCAAATGCTTTCATTAACTGACCTCGAATCAACTTCACTTTTTCTTCGGTATCAGAAACCAACTCTGGCGCTAAAACTCGCCACTCACCCAGCTCAGTCCAACATGTAGGAGTACGACACCTACGACCATACAATGCCTCATACGGTGCCATCTGAATATTGGACTGATAGCTGTTGTTATATGTGAACTCCGCTAATGGCAAGTAGTCCTCCCAACTGCCTTGAAAATCCATTACACAACATCTTAACATGTCCTCCAATATTTGAATCACCCTCTCTGACTGACCATCTGTTTGAGGATGGAATGCAGTACTGAAGTCCAACCTTGTACCCAGAGCCTTGTGTAACTTCTTCCAGAATCGAGAAGTAAATTTAGGATCACTGTCAGATATGATAGAAACTAGTACTTCGTGCAGTCTCACAATCTCAGCCACATACATCTTGGCCAATTTCTCCTTCGAATAATCAATGCAGACCGGAATGAAGTGGGCAGATTTTATAATAAACTGATTTAGGGCCTAGTCAGAACAGTGGTCTTGAGACCACAAATATGAAGTTAGAAATTATTTTATTATTTTTAATGAGGTTATAGTATGATTTTATTGGTGCATGAAAACTTTGGTGAGCTAATTTTAATGTTTTCAAGCCCGATTACGAAAAAGGACTAAATCTCATAAAAGGCAAAAGTTGTATTTTAGTACCCAAATATGTTAAATAGCTAGAGAACTTAAATTGAAGGTCTTTAATGGGCAATTAAGCCCTTAATTGATAGCATAGCCAGCCATGAGACATAGAGGAGATAAATTTTTAAGAGTAGGTAGAATTTGGTGACTATTTTGACCAAAAAGTAATAAAATTAAGGTTATCAATTTCTTTTCTGCTCATTTCTTTCCACCGAAAATATCAACCATCAAAAGGGGTTTGAAAGCTTAAATTTTTAGCAACTTGTTTCTCTCACAAGTAAGTGATTCTCACACCCTTTGTTGATGATTTTTGCATTTTTGAGCCCTTGAAGCATGGGCTTTCAAATGAGAGTAATATCTTGCAAAATGGTTAAGAGTTTAGAGTTTTTCCATGGATGAATTTGTGATGTTTATTGAGTTTTTATGGAAGAATATGAGTCCTAGATGGGTTATGAACAACTTTTGTGAAAGGTGTTGGCATGAAAACACCTAAAGGGACTATTTTGCATAAGTTACAAAATAGATGATAAGTGTGTGAAATGTTGAGAATTTGGGACTGCTATAGTAGTAAAAAGAGTTTACTAGGCTTGAAATACAAAGAAATTCAATAAAAATTGATTTCCGAGCATAGGGCAAAATGGTCATTTTACCAAAGGTATGAATTTATGATTGTTTAATCCTAATTAGTGACTAAATGAGTGCATATTGTCCTTATAGATCAAGATTTACCAAATCTAAACCTAGACCGGGGGAAGGCCAAGCAAACTGACCAAACCGAGTCGAGTACTTTTTGTAAACCGAGGTAAGTTGTATATAAATAATACAACTACACTGTTAATACTCGTATTCATATTGCCATTGTACTGATATTGTATGAATTGTTGAGTTATGAATTGAGAATGCATAGTAATATTTGAGATAATAGAAGTATCCCGTTGAAACATTAGGATACGAACTGGATATTCGTGCCAAGGCATTGGGTGGTTTGTGCGCCAGTGTAAGACATGTCTGGGACATGCTTCGGCCACATACTAAGAGCCAGTGTAAGACCATGTCTGGGACATGGCATTGGCATCCAGACGAGGGCTAGTGTAAGACATGTCTAGGACATGCATCAACCATACTATGAGAGCCAGTGTAAGACCATGTCTGGGACATGGCATTGACAGAGAGATAGCCAGTGTAAGAGGTGTCTGGGACACGCATCGACTAAGAGTTGTACTAGTGTAAAACATGTTTGGGACATGCATCAGCACATACATACGAGTGCCCACGTAAGACATGTCTAGGACATGCATCGGCCTCGACAGAGATAGCTAGTGTAAGACGTGTCTGGGACACGCATCGGCAATAGATCCCATGCTAAAGGTTCAGAGAATATCGAGTAGTAATCCAAATTTTTCAATGGTGAGAGTTATAGATCAATCTTGATAAAGAAGGAATAATCATGTTTTGAGTGTTACAGGTACCTATATGGTAAGCATGAGTAACGAGCTTAATTTAAAAAATGTGATTCGAGTGGATGAAAAAGAGTAAGTTGAATTATGTTTACATTTGAGCATGATATCTAGTGGTGAGATTGTTGTTGTATATTTATTTATATGCAACTTACTAAGCTTTATGCTTACCCTCTTTCCTTTCCCTTTTCATTCAACATTATCTAACTAGCTCGAGGATCCCTTAAAGTCAGAGATATCGATTACACTATCACCCGCAGCATCCGGTATAGTTTGATTCATATTTTTGAAGGTGGAATGTATAGGGCCAGACTAGGATATTCATCATGAGAATTGTTTATGTATTTTGGCCTAAGTCAAAAGCCCTTTATTTTGTATCAAGCCTAGAATAATGGCTATTATTCATTTTGATGAATGCATACGATGTTTTTTTCTATGGTTGAATTAATGTTTATTGTGATGAGATGAGTATATTGAAATGATCTTGTGTAGGTTGTGCATGATGGGTGACAAAGGGCTTGGAAAATAGCCTAATTTGTCCACACGGGTAAGACACACGGGTGTGTGTCTAGGCCATGTGTGACACACGGTTCACGCCCACGGGTGTGTGTTATGGTCGTGTGTCCCTTGCACCTAAAACTTTAAAGTCAATCTAGCACACGGGTAGGCCACACGGGTGTGTGTCCATACCGTGCCATCAAGTCAGTATGTAAGCTAGTAGCACACGAGCAAGAGACACGGCCATGTATCTCGGTAGTATGAAGGACACGGTTGTAGGGCACAAGCGTGTGCTTGGATCGTGTTGTTTCGGCAAAATGCCTAGGTTTTCAGACACGGGCTCGGGACACGGACGTGTCCCTAGCGCACAGGCGTGTGCTCTATACCACACGGGCGTGTGGAGATTTGATGCAAGAGAATTTTTTAAGTCTTTCATTAGTTCTCGGTTGGGTCTCAAACGACCCCGAATGTATGTTTCGGGCTTCGTAAGCCCGCATAAGGGGCAAGTTGCATGTGAAAAGAAAAGTTTTAAATTGTTTGAGATTTCATGGCCCGATTTTATGTAGTTGATTGAGTCTTAGTCAGGTAATACCTCGAACCCTATTCCAGCATCGGATACGGGCGAGGGGTGTTACATTTGGTGGTATCAGAGCATGGTTTTGTCGATTCTAGGACTAAAATAGTTAGAGTACGAGTCTAGCAATACATGCCACATATATGCATATTGATAGTGTGACGATTCCTGATTCCTGAAAGTTATAAATTATTTTTTTTATAGTAATGGATCCTGATAGAACCACGGTGGATGACGTAGGAAGTAATGCGCCAGCTCCCGCAGAAGGGACTGTGCCAGTAGAGAGTGAGCCCGTGAGTATTGGCCAAGGCGGAGGGGCTAGGGAAGCCTATCTCCGAATGATGGATGCTTGGTATATGGAGTTTGTTCGTGTAAACCCAAACATTCCACCTCTCCCATATCTTTTAATTCCTCAATACACCTCGACAGCTCCGCAGGGTGCGGATGTGTTCAGGCGAGAGAAGCCTCCGGTAGATAAGATCCGGAGGCAAGGGGTCGAGGAATTTTGGGCAAGTGTAGATGATGACCCAGATAGAGCGAAGTTTTGGCTAGAGAATACCTTGAGGGTATTTGATGAGCTGTCATGTACGCCTGAAGAGTGCGTGAAGTGTGTCATGTCACTTCTACGAGACTCGACTTATCAGTAGTGGAACACTCTCGTGTCGGTAGTACCGAGAAAAAGAGTAACTTGGGAATTCTTCTAAGGAAAGTTCCGAAAGAAGTACATTAGCCAGAGGTTTATAGATTAGAAAAGGAAGGAATTTCTAGAGCTGAAGCAAAGTAATAAGACTGTGACAGAGTATGAACGGAAATTTGTGAAACTTAGCAAGTATGCATAAGAATGCGTATCCACTGAAGCTACTATGTGTAAGAGGTTTAAGGATGGCCTCAGTGAAGACATTCGGGTATTCGTGGGCATCCTAGAGTTAAGAGAGTTTGTAGTGCTCGTTGAGAGAGCGTGTAAAGCAGAAGAGTTAGTGAAAGAAAGGAGGAAAGCGGCCAGCGAGTCGCGAGATTTAAATAAAAGACAGATGGGGAAAGCGTATCAGTCCTCCTCTAAGAGGTCAAAAGAATTTACTACCGATCGAATACTTCGGTAGGGTATTCGAAGAGAAATAAGAATTAGCAAAATGTGGCATCTAGAGCCCAAACTACTTCAGTTGTTAGTGTTGGTAGCGCTCGGCCAAATAGGCCAGAGTGTTCACAATGTGGAAGACGTCACTTGGGCAAATACCGAGTAAATGAGAGGGGCTGTTTCAAGTGTGGGTCACTTGACCACTTTATCCGCGAGTGTCTTGAGATGGATGAGAGAGAGAGAAAACAAGATGCGAAAGCAAGTAGTGCTCCTTTGAGAGGTAGGCCTCAAAGGAACCCCGAGAGTAGGACTGGTAGTAGAGGTGCACCGAGAGATACTGCGGTGAGCTCTGAAGGTAAAGCACCAGCGAGGACCTATGCTATAAAAGCCCGAGAAGAGGCAGAGTCTCCAGACGTAATCACGGGTACCTTTTCTATTCATGATATAACTATTGTTGCTTTAATTGACCCGGGATCTACCTAATCTTACATATGAATAGATTTGATACCTCGTATAGACATGCTTATAGAGTCCACTGAGTTTGTTATAAAAGTGTCTAACCCGTTAGGCAAGCATGTATTAGTGGACCAAGTATGTAGAAATTGTCCTTTGACGATTAGAGGCTGTTGTTTTTCGGCCAACTTGATGTTGTTGCCGTTTAATGAATTCGATATAATTTTTGGGATGGATTGGCTGACCTCCCATAGCATTGTAATAGATTGTGGAAGAAAAGAAATTCAGTTAAGACGCAAGAATGGTAGTGTTATACGAGTTGGGCCAGATAAGTTAGATAATCTGCTTGTAGTAATATCGTCTTTGACCGTCGAAAAATATTTGAGAAAAGGTTATGAAGCTTATTTAGCTTTTGTGCTGAATACTCTAGTATCCGAGACGAAGATTGAGTTAGTACCGGTGGTTTGTGAGTTCATAGATGTCTTTCCAGAGGAGTTACCAGGGTTACCTCTAGAGAGAGAGGTTGATTTCAGTATCGAGTTGGCTCCAGGTACAACGCTAATCTCGATTGCACTGTATAGGATGGCCCCCACCGAGTTAAAGGAGTTGAAAGTATAGTTGCAAGAGTTAATAGATAAAGTTTTTGCTAGACCGAGTTATTCACCATGGGGTGCTCTAGTACTTTTTGTGAAGAAGAAGGATGGATCGATGAGGTTATGTATCGACTACAGACAGCTTAACAAGGTGACAGTAAAGAACAAGTATCCTTTGTCGAGGATCGATGATCTCTTCGATCAACTGAGGGGAGCTACGGTATTCTCCAAGATAGACTTGAGATCAGGTTACTACCAGTTAAGGGTCAAGGAACAAGATGTGCCATAGACTGGTTTTTGGAAGAGATATGGGCATTATGAGTTCCTTGTTATGCCTTTTGGATTAACGAATGCCCCGACAGTGTTTATGGATTTGATGAACCGCATCTTCAGGCCATACTTGGATAGGTTCGTCGTTGTTTTCATAGATGACATACTGATTTATTTGCATGATGAGAGTGAGCACGCAGAACATTTGAGGACTGTGTTACAGATTCTGAGAGATAAATAGCTTTATGCTAAGTTTAGTAAGAGCGAGTTTTGGCTTAATGAAGTTAAATTCCTAGGACACATTGTGTCGGGCGATGGGATCAGAGTTGGCCCAAATAAGATTTCAACTATTCTGGAGTGGAAACCGCAGAGGAATGTAACAGAGGTTTGTAGTTTTCTGGGGCTAACGGGGTATTACAGACGTTTTGTAAATGGATTTTCTATGATAGCTACTTCGATAACGAGATTATTAGAGAAAGACGTCTAGTTTGAATGGACAAAAGAATGTCAGCAGAGTTTCGAGAAGTTAAAGGCTTTGTTGATCGAAGCCCTAATTTTAGTGCAACCGGAGTCGGGTAAAGAATTTGTAATTTATAGTTACGCCTCCTTAAATGGTTTGGGGTGTGTACTCATGCAAGAAGGTAAGGTTGTAGCCTATGCCTCGAGACAACTAAAACCACATGAGAAGAATTATTTAACCCACGATTTAGAGCTTGCAGCTGTAGTGTTCACCTTAAACATTTGACAACACCATTTGTACGGAGAGAGATGTAGAGTATTTACCGACCACAAGAGTTTAAAGTACTTTATGACTTAAAAGGACTTGAATTTGAGGAAACGTCGATGGTTAGAACTATTAAAAGATTATGAGTTGATCATTGATTACCATCCGGGAAAGGCGAATGTAGTCACTAATACCTTGAGTAGAAAATCATTGTTTGCCTTGAGAGATTTGAATACCCAGTTGACCGTGTTTGAGGATGGTTCGATCTTAGTAGAACTGAGAGTTAGACCAACTTTTCTTCATGAAATTCGAGAAGCTCAGTATAATAATAAGAAGTTTCAAGCCAGGAAAGATCAGTGTGAGTCAGGTGTTGAATTAGATTTTTAGGTTGGTATCGACGGATGTTTAATGTTCAAAAATAGAATTTGTGTGCCTAAAGATAGTGAGCTCATCTAGAAGATTTTACGAGAAGCACATAGTGGTAGTTTATCCGTCCTCCTGGGCAGCGTAAAGATGTATAACGACCTGAAGAAAATGTATTGGTGGTCGGGAATGAAAAAGGATATTTCGGAGTTTGTTTCCAAGTGCTTAGTATGTCAACAAGTAAAGGCTGAACACCAAGTACCTTCTAGGCTACTTCAGCCTATTATGGTTCCAGAGTGGAAATGGGATCGTATCACCATGAACTTCGTGACTAGTTTGCCATTAACCCCGAAAAAGAAAGATGTTGTATGGGTTATTTTCAACAGATTAACTAAGTTAGCCCACTTCATACCAGTGCGTACAGACTACTCTCTCGAGAAATTAGCTGACTTGTATGTTTCTGAGATTGTGAGGCTTCATGGTGTACCATTGTTGATTGTTTCAGATTGAGACCTGAGGTTCACCTCGAGGTTTTGGAAAAGGTTACAAGAGGCTCTAGGAACCAAGTTAAGTTTCAGTATGGCGTTTCATCCACAGATGGACGGGCAATTAGAAAGAGTGATACAGATCTTAGAAGACATGCTAAGATGTTGTGTTCTTGAATTGCAAGGAAGCTGGGAAAAATTCTTACCATTAGTTGAATTTGCCTACAACAACAGCTATCAGTCAAGTATGAGAATGACACCTTATGAGGTCTTGTACAGGCAAAAGTGTCGAATGCCCTTAAACGGGACTGAGTTGAAAGAGAGTCAGATTCACGGGGTTGAATTAGTCAGAGAGGTTGAGGAAAAAGTTAAAGTGATTCAAGAATGCCTAAGAGCCGCTTCGGATAGGCAGAAATCCTACGCAGATTTGAAATGAAAGGAGATCGAATTTGAGGTCGGTGATAGAGTATTCTTGAGAGTTTCCCCTTGGAGAAAAGTCCTCAGATTTGGTAAAAAAGGCAAGTTGAGTCCTCGTTTCATAGGACCTTACGAAATTACCGAGAGAATAGGGCCTGTTGCCTACAGATTGAATTTTCCGCTAGAGTTAGAGAAGATTCACGACGTGTTTCACGTGTCTATGTTACGCCCATACGGATCTGACCCTTCGCACGTAATTGCGCCTACTGAAGTTGAAATTCTTCCAGATATGTCTTATGGGGAAGAACTAGTTAAGATCTTAGCTCGAGAGGTTAAACAGTTAAGAAATAAGAATATACCACTTGTGACAGTTTTGTGGCATAGACATGGAGTCGAGGATGCTACGTGGGAACCCGAAGAGTCTCTGAGAGAGCAATATCCAAACTTATTTACCGGTAAGATTTTCGAGGACGAAAATCTTTAAGGAGGGAAAAATATAATAGCCCGATTGCGGGCCTAGTCAGAACAGTGGTCTCAGGACCACAAATCCAAAGTTATAAAATTATTTTATTATTTTTAATGAGGTTATAGTATGATTTTATTGGTGCATGAAAAATTTGGTGAGCTAATTTTAATGTTTTCAAGCCCCGATTGAGAAAAAGGACTAAATCGCATGAAAGGCAAAAGTTGTATTTTTTTCCCAAATATGTTAAATAGCTAGAGAACTTAAATTGGAGGTCTTTAATGGGAAATTATGCCCTTAATTGATAGCATAGCCGGCCATGAGACATAGAGGAGACAAATTTTTAAGAGTAGGTAGAATTTGGTGACTATTTTGACCAAAAAGAAATAAAATAGAAAAAGGTTGTCAATTTCTTTTCTTCACATCTCTTTCCACTGAAAATATCAGCCATGAAAAGGGGTTTGAAAGCTTACATTTTCAGCAACTTGTTCCTCTCACAAGTAAGTGATTCTCATACCCTTTGTTGATGATTTTTGCATTTTTTAGACCCTTGAAGCATAGGCTTTCAAATGAGAGTAATACCTTGCAAAATGGTTAAGAGCTTAGAGTTTTGCCATGGATGAATTTGTGATGTTTATTGAGTTTTTATGGAAGAATATGAGTCCTAGATGGGTTATGAACAACTTGTGTGAAAGGTGTTGGCATGAAAACACCTAAAGGGACTATTTTGCATAAGTTGCAAAATAGATGATAAGTGTGTGAAATGTTGAGAATTTGGGACTGCTATAGTAGTAAAAAGAGTTTATCTAGGCTTGAAATACAAAGAAATTCGATAAAAATTGATTTTCGAGCATAGGGGCAAAATGGTCATTTTGTCAAAGTTTAAGGGCAAAATGGTCATTTTACCAAAGGTGTGAATTTATGATTGTTTAATCCTAATTAGTGACTAAATGAGTGCATATTGTCCTTATAGATCAAGATTTACCAAATCCAAACTTAGACCGGGGGAAGGCCAAGCAAATCGACTAAACTGAGTAGTCGAGTACTTTTTGTAAACCGAGGTAAGTTGTATATAAATAATACAACTACACTGTTAATACTTGTATTCATATCGCCATTGTACTGATATTGTATGAATTGCTGAGTTATGAATTGAGAATGCATAGTAATATTTGAGATAATAGAAGTATCCCGTTGAAACATTAGGATACGAACTGGATATTCGTGCCAAGGCATTGGGTGGTTTGTGTGCCAGTGTAAGACATGTCTGGGACATGCTTCTGCCACACACTAAGAGCCAGTGTAAGACCATGTCTGGGACATGGCATCGGCATCCAGGCGAGGGCTAGTGTAAGACATGTCTAGGACATGCATCAGCCATACGATGAGAGCCAGTGTAAGACCATGTCTGGGACATGGCATCGGTACAAAGATAGCCAGTGTAAGACGTGTCTGGGACATGCATCGGCTAAGAGTTGTGCTAGTGTAAGACATGTCTGGGACATGCATCAGCACGCACATACGAGTGCCAGTGTAAGACATATCTGGGACATGCATCGGCTAAGAGTTGTGCTAGTGTAAGACATGTCTAGGACATGCATCAGCACGCACATACGAGTGCCAGTGTAAGACATATCTGGGACATGCATCGGCTTTGACAGAGATAGCCAGTGCAAGACGTGTCTGGGACACGTATCGGCAATAGATCCCATGTTAAAGATTCAGAGAATATCCACTTCTATTCCAAATTTTTCAATGGTTAGAGTTATAGATCAATCTTGATAAAGAAGGAATAATCATGTTGTGAGTGTTACAGGTACTTATATGGTAAGCATGAGTAACGAGCTTAATTTAGAAAATGTGACTCGAGTAGATGACAATGAGTAAGTTGAATTATGTTTAGATTTGAGCATGATATCTAGTGGTGAGATTGTTGTTGTATATTTATTTATATGCAACTTACTAAGCTTTGTGCTTACCCTCTTCTTTCAGCATTATCTAGCTAGCTCGAGGATCCCTTAAAGTCAAAGATATCGATCACACTATCACCCGCAACATCCGGTATAGTTTGATTCATATTTTTGAAGGTGGCATGTATAGGGCTAGAGTAGCATATTCATCATGAGAATTGTTTATGTATTTTGGCCTAATTCAAAAGCCCTTTATTTTGTATCAAGCCTAGAATAATGGCTATTATTCATTTTGATGAATGCATACGATGTTTTTTTCTATGGTTGAATTAATGTTCATTGTGATGAGATGAGTATATTGAAATGATCTTGTGTAGGTTGTGGAAGATGGGTGACAAAGGGCTTGGAAAATAGCCTAATTTGTCCACATGGGTAAGACACACAGGCGTGTGTCTAGGCCATGTGTATACACGGTTCACGCCCACGGGTGTGTGTTATGGTCGTGTGTCCCCTGCACCTAAAACTTTAAAGTCAATCTAGCACACGAGTAGGCCAAACGGGCGTGTGTCCATATTGTGCCATCAAGTTAGTATGCAAGCTAGTAGGACACGAGCAAGAGACATGGCCATGTGTCTCGGCCGTGTGAAGGACACGGTTGTAGGGCAGGGGCGTGTGCTTGGGCCATGTTGTTTCAGTAGAATGCCCAAGTTTTCAAACACGGGCGTGTCCCTAGCGTACGAGCGTGTGCTCTATACCACATGGGTGTGTAGAGCTTTGATGCAAGAGAATTTTCTAAGTCTTTCATAAGTTCTCGGTTGGGTCTCAAACTACCCCGAATGTATGTTTTGGGCTTTGTAAGCCTGCATAAGGGGCAAGTTGGATGTGAAAAGAAAAGTTTTAAATTGTTTGAGATTTCATGGCCCGGTTTTATATAGTTGATTGAGTTTTAGTCAAGTAATACCTCGAACCCTATTCCGGCATCGGATACGGGCGAAGAGTGTTACAGATTTAGTCAATCGATCTACTATAACCCATACCATATCCTTCTTAGTCGGCATTAAGGGTAGCCCACTTACAAAATCCATGGTTAACCTCTCCCACTTCTAGAGTGGAATCTTTACTGGCTGCAATAACCCAGAAGGCAGTTGATGCTCCGCCTTAACTTGCTGGCATGTCAGGCACTTACCCACAAAATCAGTAACCTCACGCTTAAGCCCTGGCCACCAGTACAGCTTACAAAGATCTCGATATAACTTATTTCTGCCAGGATGCATAGCGTACGAACTACTATGTGTTTCTTGCAGTATAGATTGCCTCAAATTAGAATCCCTCAGTATACAAACTCTCCCACGGAAACATAGTACTCCCTCACTATTTAGCCTAAAATCCTCAGTCTCTCCATTCTCAACTAACCGAAAACGAGGAACCAATAACTCATCCAACAATTGTTTCTCCTTAATCTAATCAGTCCAGGTCGGTCTCACTTGAAGCTCAGTCAACAAGCTACCATCATCAAACAAGCTGAGACGAGCAAACATTGCTCTCAAATCAGATACAATCCTACGGCTCAGTGCTTCAGCTACCACGCTAGCCTTACCAGGGTGATACTGAATTGAACAATCATAATCCTTAAGCAACTCTATCCACCTTCGTTGCCTAAGATTTAACTCTTTCTAAGTATGGAGGTACTTAAGGCTTTTATGATCTGTGTAAATAATAGACTTCTCACCGTATAAGTAATACCTCCAAATCTTCAGTGCAAAAACCACCGCAGCTAACTCCAAGTCGTGAGTGGGGTAATTCTCCTCGTGAGGCTTAAGCTGACGAGACGCGTAAGCAACCACCTTACCCTCTTGCATCAACACACAGCCCAATCCAATGTGCGATGCATCACTGTAAATAGTGAATTCCTTCCCAGAATCTGGTTGTTTTAAAATAGGAGACTCAATCAGAACTTTCTTTAGTTTCTCAAAACTCTCTTGCTGCTTATCAGTCCAATTAAACGGTACCCCTTTATGCAGTAAGACCATAGACTTGTGATGTTCGAGTGGTAAAATGATTCGAGTTGAGTATAGTGGTTTAAATGGGCTACCAGCAGTGATATCCTCTGTGTTGGCTCAGAAATATATGAGAAAAGGTTATGAAGCTTATCTTGCATATGTACTAGATAGCAAGATATCAGAACGACAGCTTGAGACTGTGCCTGTAGCTTGTGAGTATCCAGAGGTGTTCCCTGAGGAATTACCGGGATTGCCACCTGTTAGAGAAGTAGAGTTCGACATAGCATTGGTTCCGGGTACGACACCTATTTTGATCACACCGTATCGTATGGCACCTACTGAGTTAAAAGAATTGAAAGCTCAATTGCAAGAGTTGACCGACAGAGGTTTTGTGCGACCCAGCTTTTCACCCTCAGGTGCTCCCGTACTATTCGTGAAAAAGAAAGACAGAACTATGCGAATGTGTATTAATTATCGTCAGCTTAATAAAGTGACGATAAAGAATAAATATCCATTGCCGCAGATAGATGACTTATTTGACCAGTAGAAAGGAGCTTCCGTGTTTTCGAAGATTGATTTACGATCTGGCTATTATCAGTTGTGAGTTAGAGATTCTGACGCTCCAAAAACTACTTTCAGAACGAGATACGGACACTATGAGTTTTTAGTGATGCCGTTTGGGCTCACTAATGCCTGGCGGTTTTCATGGATCTGATGAATCGTATTTTTAGAAAGTATCTAGATCTATTTGTGGTGGTGTTTATAGATGATATTCCCACAACGAGACCGAGCACGCCGAACACTTGATGTTAGTACTTCATATTTTGCAAGATAATCAGTTGTATGCAAAATTCAGTAAATGTGAATTCTGGTTAAGGGAAGTCAGCTTTCTGGGGCATGTTGTATCCACTTCAGGTATTAAAGTTGATCCGAACAAAATTTCAGCCATTCTTGATTGGAAACCCCCGAGGAATATTTCTGAAGTTCGGAGCTTTCTGGGACTCGCTAGATACTATCGACGATTCGTTAAAGGTTTCTTGATGATCGCAACACTGTTGACAAAACTACTCTAGAAAGATGTTAAGTTTGAGTGGTCAGAAAAGTGTCAGACAAGTTTTGATCAACTGAAGACCCTTTTGACGGAAGCTCCAGTGTTAGTTCAGCCAGAGCCAAGTAAAGAGTTCGTGGTCTATAGTGACGCCTCTTTGAACGGTTTGGGTTGTGTGTTGATGTAGGAGGGTAGAGTTGTTGCGTATGCTTCGAGACAACTAAAGCCTCACGAGAAAAATTATCCAACTCATGATATTAAGCTAGCTGCGATTGTGTTTGCTCTTAAAATTTGGTGTCATTACCTGTTTGGAGAGAAATGCCATGTTTACACCGATCACAAAAGCCTAAAATATTTAATGACTCAGAGAGACTTGAATCTGAGACAACGAAGGTGGCTGGAATTATTAAAGGATTATGAAATTGTCATTGATTATCATCTAGGTAAGGCAAACGTGGTGGCTGATGCCCTGCGTCGAAAATCTCTATTTGCTCTTCGAGCAATGAATGTACATTTGTCTATTTTCGTTGATGGTAAGTTAATAGCGGAATTGAAGGCAGAACCAGTGTTAATTCGGCAAATTTGTGCAGCACAAAAAATCAATGATGAATTGGTTGCTAAATGAGCTTAATGTGATTCTAATATAGGTTCAGAATTTCAAATTGACGATAATGATTGTTTGAGGTACAGAGATCGATTATATGTCTCGAGGAATTCAGAACTTACTTCGATGATTTTGAGTGAGGCCCATAGTAGCCGAATGTCGGTCCATCCTGGTAGCACAAAAATGTACAACGATTTAAAAAGACAATATTGGTGGCATGGTATGAAAAGAGATATTTCTGACTTTGTCTCTAAATGTTTAATATGTCAACAAGTGAAAACAGAGCATCAGGTACCTTCGGGATTACTACAACTGATCATGATACCTGAGTGGAAATGGGATCGAGTAACGATGGACTTTGTATCTGGTTTACCGTTGACGCAGAGCAAGAAAGACTCCATCTGGGTTATTGTTGATAGATTGACGAAGTCCGCTCATTTTATCCCTGTTCGTACGGATTTCTCGCTCCATAAATTGGCAGAATTATATGTTTCCAAATTGTTCGATTACATGGAGTACCTACTTCTATTGTTTCTGATAGAGACCCCAGATTTACATCTCGATTCTGGAGAAAATTGCATGAAGCATTGGGTACTAAGTTACATTTTAGCACTGCTTTCCATCCCCAAACAGATGGTCAATCTGAACGAGTTATTCAGATACTCGAAGATATGTTGAGATGTTGTATTCTCGAGTTCAGTCGTTCGTGGGAACGATATTTACCTTTGATTGAATTCGCATACAACAATAGCTTTCAATCAAGTATTAAGATGGCACCATACGAGGCTTTGTACGGTTGTAAATGCCACACACCACTCTTTTGGACCGAGCTCAGTGAAAATAAGATATACGGGGTTGATCTGATCAGAGAAGCTGAAGAAAAAGTGAAAGTGATTAGTGATAGTTTGACAGCAGCATCAGATCGTCAGAAATCATATGCGGATTTGAAACGCAAAGATATTGAGTATCACATTGGTGATAAATCATTTTTGAAAGTCTCACCCTGGAGGAAAGTACTCCGATTTGGCCGTAAGGGCAAATTGAGCCCAAGATTTATTGGGCCATACGAGATAGCAGAACGGATAGGCCCGGTTGCTTATAGATTGGTTCTGCCCCCTGAGCTATCAAAGATTCATAATGTATTCCATGTATCAATGCTTAGATGGTATAGATCGAATCCTTCACATGTGGTTAGTCCATCTGAAATTGAGATTCAATCGGATTTAAGCTATGAAGAAGAACCGATCCGTATCTTAGCTTAGGAAGTGAAAGAATTGCGGAATAAGAAGATTCCTTCAGTAAAAGTATTATGGGTCAAACATGGAGTAAAAGAGGCTACTTGGAAGCTCGAGGATTCTATGAAAGAACATTATCCAAATTTATTCGCTGGTAAGATTTTCGAGGACGAAATTTTTAAGTGGGGGAGAGTTGTGACAGCCTTAATTCGACCCTAGTCGGAATGTGGTTTCGGGACCACAAAACTGAGTCATAATGTAATATCCTGAATTAGGGCTTAATCAGAATAGTGATTTCGTGACCACAAATCCAAGATAGAAATAATTATTTTATAATTATTTTGATGATTATGATATGATTTCATGATTGTGTGAAAATTTCGTGCTGAAATTCTATGCCTAAAGTGTTTAAATTGAAAGTAGGGACTAAATCGAATAAGTTGCAAAATATGCATTCTAGAATTTTTTAGTATGAAATTGCATTGAAATATTAATTAGGAGGTCTTAAATAGCAATTTGACCAATTTTAAGTTCATGGACAAAATTAGGACATGGAAGGAATTTTTGAAAGTTTAGTAGTAAGGGCATTTTGGTCATTTAGTTATTAAAATGAATTAAAAACAAAATTAAAAGCCAATTTTTGTCCATCTTCTTCATTAGGCCGAAATTTCAAGGATTCTCCATAGCTAGGGTTTGTTTCAAGCTTCCAAGCTCCATAGCAAGTGATTCCAAGCCCTGTTTTTAATGTTCTTTACGTTTTTGGAATCCCGATAGCTCGATTAAGCTTATGCTAGCAATAATTCAACCTAGGGTTTATATTTGGAAAAATACCCATAGGTGAAATTTGTGTATTTTGATGTTTTATGATAGAATATGAGGTCTTAAATTATGTTGGACAACTTGTGCTACTCGGTTTTGAGTGAAAACAAGTAAAAGGGCTTAATCGGTAAAAATACCTAATAGTCATAAGTACATGTTAGAGTGTGAATTTCATATTGTCATAGAAGGGAAAAATGATCAGCATGTCATAAAACATAAGAATAAGGGATAAAGTTTAATTCCCGAGCCTAGGGGCAAAAGTGTAATTATGCAAAAGTCTAGCGGCAAAAGTGTAATTTTCCAAAGTTCGTATTAAATGCTGTTTTGATGAATGTATGTATT
Organism: Gossypium anomalum; assembly: GCA_025698475.1. NCBI lineage: Eukaryota > Viridiplantae > Streptophyta > Magnoliopsida > Malvales > Malvaceae > Gossypium > Gossypium anomalum. The sequence continues at coordinate 56,548,858 of CM046956.1, forward strand.
AAATAAGATTAATTTGGTATTATAGATCAAGAGAAACGGGAATCAAGTCGCGATCGAGGAAAAGAAAAGATTGTGGACTAAATTGCAAAATCTTTATATTTTGGTACCAAGGTAAGTTCATGTAAAAATAATGCAGCATAATTGTTATTTTTTAAGTTATTGATGTTAATTATATGATATGCTGATTTTTTATCGTGAAATATTATGCTTTGTGGTTAATGTTGAGTAATATGCAAATTATGTTTACTACTTGATAAATATGAATTGCTACCGAGTATCGGTTCCGATATTTCGTGGAAGACGGCAAATGTCAGATCGAGGGAAAAAGCCCGTTTGAACCTTAGGAATAGATTAGGATAATAGTGACATGTCACTAGGATGGTTGAGCATCCGAACTCGTTGAGTTGAGTCCGAGTTCACTTATGGATGCGAATGTTCGAACTCGTTGAGTTGAGTCCGAGTTCGTGAGATGTAACTAGGCATCCGAACTCGTTGAGTTGAGTCCGAGTTCACTTATGGATGCGAACACCCGAGCTCGTTGAGTTGAGTCCGAGTTCACTTATGGGCAGGTTACATGATTGCTTGATTACATATGTGGCACTTATGTGCAAATTATCCGTGTATCCGAGTTATATTCCGATGTGTTCAACGGGTGAAAATTTCTATGAAATGGAAGAACACTCAAGATGCAAGTGACGTTTTGGTAAGTATTGTGAAATGGGCACTTTGGATAGGTATGTACTTAACCCTCGGGTTGAAAATAGATACAACAATGATAAAGTGGTAAGATGATGAATGATGTTTAGAAATGTGATATATGTTTTGGTGATGCCATGCTAAGGTTGTTTGGTATAATTGTATTGTTATGTTACTTGTTATTTGCATATGAACTTACTAAGTATTTATGCTTACTCCTTCCTTTTCATTCATTGTAGTTTTGAACAAGTCATCTTGGGAATCGGGACAGGTCGAAGTTTCGATCACACTATCCGAAGGATTTCTATTGGTAAATGGCTTGTAAAACTTAAGTATGGCATGTATAGCAATGTACCTATTTTGTGTAAATAATTTTATGATATGGCCATGTTTGGTTGAGAAAATGTTTGATATTGATAAGTCATGGTGATGGCTAATTAGATCATGTTTGATATCATGGAAGTTTAATAGGTTATCTAGTTCATAAAAAAATTCATGGAAAGATGAAACTTGCCTTAAAACAGAATATTGCTGCAGCAATTACATGAATTTGAAAAATCACTAAAAATAGTATAAGTGGAACTAAATGATGAGTAAGTTATGAAATTGAATCTTAATGAGTCTAATTTCATGTGGATTGAACAAAACAGGCATATAAATTATATTTTATGAGATATTTAAACTTTTTTGAAACAGGGCCAGAATGATTTCTGGATCCCCTGTTCTGACTTTAAAAATTTATAATAAATTTTACAAAAATAATTATAAGTTTTTATTTACATTTATAGATTCCTTATTGAGTCTAGTTTTAAGAGAAACAAACCTCATGGTCATTGAAATTTTTTATAGAGAGATATCTGATTTGTAATACATAGACGTCAGAGCAGTCAAACCCTGAAATAGGCGAGACTTTAACTAATAAACTGTACTAATTGGCCCAACAAAAAATTCTAGAAAAAAATTAGTAAATAGATATGTGAGTCTAGATTTAGGGAAAATTTACGGATCTTGTTTTTGACTTTCGTAACTAGAGATATGATTTTTCTTGTAACTATGATGCAGATAGCTAGAAAGTTGTGAATGTAGAAACAAATGATTAGAAGTACTTAAATTGATAAATTACGTTCGGTAACACCTCAAGCTCGATTCCGGCGTCAGTCCTGGGCGTGGGGGCGTTACATTGGGTGGTATCAGAGCCAGGTTTAGTCGGTTCTCGGACTACATGTTGTATGTACGAATTTTTGCTATACATGCCATATGTATAAATTGTGATAGTGTGACGACTTCTGACCTTTTTTAATGATTTTTACATAGTAAATGGATCCCGATCCAGCTGTGGCAGATGAAGTAGAGAGTAATGCACCAGCTCCGGCTGAAGGGGCAGCGCCGACTGAAAACCCACCTCCTACTGTTGGTCAGGGAGGAGGAGAAAGGGATCGGGAAGCCTTTCTCCAAATGATGAGTGCATGGTACACTGAGTTCGTTCGTACGAACCCAAATGTACGACCTCCCCCACCTCCTCCAATTCCTCAACCTATGCCTCCTATGCCTCAAGGAGTGGATATAATAAAATTTCACAGAAACCCTATTGATAGAATTCGTAAACAAGAGGCTGAAGAATTTAGAGCAAATATTGATGATGATGCAGAGAAAGCAGAGTTCTGGCTTGAAAATTCTATCCGGGTATTTGATGAATTATCTTGTACACCTGAAGAATGTTTGAAATGTGCTACATCTTTGTTGAGAGATTCAGCCTATAATTGGTGGAAGACTTTGATTTCGTGGTACCAGAAGAGAGGGTAACACAGGAATTCTTTCAAGAAGAGTTTGGAAGAAATATATTAGTGAAAGATTTATTGATCGAAAATGTAAAGAGTTTCTTGAGTGAAGCAAGGTAATATGACATCTCGAGAATATGAAAGAGAGTTTGTTCGATTGAGTAAGTATGCCGGGGAATATGTTTCTCTGAAGCCAAGATGTGCCGACGATTTGAAGACGGGCTCAACGAAGACATTAAGGTATTTGTCGGGATCCTTGAACTGAAAAAGAAATGGTAGTACTTGGTTGATCGAGCTTGCAAGGTGAAGAACTACTTAAAGAGAAGAGAAAGCTAGAGGCCGAGACACGAAATTGGAAGAAAAGGCCAATGAGTAAGGCACCTTCACAAAGAACCCTGGAAAGTCAAGAAATATGAATCCTCGTTCCCAAGTTTTAGCTGGGCAATCATATGGAAATTTAAGAAGTAGAATGTGGGTCCTAAATCTCAGAATACTTCTACAGCTAGTGTAGGGAACTCGAGATTTGTTAAACCCGAGTGCCAGCGGTGTGGTAGAAATCATTTTGGTCCGTGCAGAGCAAATGAATGTTTTCGATGTGGTTCTCCTGGATCATTTTATTAGAGAGCGCCAGAGAGAGCCGAGAAAGAAAAATTTCAGAATGTAAAAGCTAGTGGTGCAGACTTGAGGGGAAGGTATCCGAGAAAAGTGGAAGTGAAACAAGCGGTAAGAATGTAGCCGAGATGCAATGAGTTAGATCTGGAAGGAAGAGCTCCGCTAGAACTTATGCTATTAAAGCGCGTGAAGATGCTTCCTCACCCGATGTGATTACCGGTACATTTTCTCTTTATGATATTAATGTTATTGCTTTGATTGATCTCGGTTCTACTCATTCATATGTATGCATGAAGCTGGTGTCTAGTATGAATATACCTGTTGAGAACACAGAATTTATGGTTAGAGTGTCGAATCTGTTAGGCAAATGTGTGATAGTTGATAAAGTATGCAAGAAATGTCCTTTAATGATTCGGGGTCATTACTTTCCGGCCGACTTGATGTTGTTGCCATTTGATGAATTTGATGTTATTTTTGGGTATGGATTGGTTGACATTGCATGATGCTATAGTAAATTGCAAAGAAAAGGTTATAGAATTAAAGTGTGAAAACGGTGAAACTCTACGGGTTGAATCAGATAAATCAGAGGCATTGTCTAGTGTGATTTCTTCGATGTCGGCTCAGAGATATTTGAGAAAGGGTTATGAAGCTTATTTGGCGTATGTAATTAATACAAAAGAAGTTGAAAAGAAAGTTGAATCATCTTAGGGTTGTGTGTGAATTTGCAGATGTATTTCCAGAAGAATTGCCGGGTTTGCCTCCAGTCAGGGAAGTAGAATTTGGTATTGATTTGATACCGGGAATAGCTCCGATCTCGATTTCTCCATATAGAATGGCACCAACAGAGTTGAAAGAATTAAAGTCACAGTTGCAAGAGTTGACTGATAAAGGCTTTGTAAGACTGAGTTTTTCACCTTGGGGTGCTCCTGTGTTATTTGTGAAAAAGAAGGATGGTTCTATGAGATTATGTGTTGATTATCGGCAGTTAAACAAGGTGACAATCAAAAACAAGTATCCATTGCCGAGAATTGATGATTTGTTTGATTAGCTAAAAGGAGCGACATGGTTTTCAAAGATTGACTTGAGATCTGGGTATTATCAGCTGCGAGTAAAAGAGTCAGATGTGCCTAAAACTGCTTTTAGAACAAGGTACGATCATTATGAATTTTTAGTTATGCCATTCGGGTTGACAAATGCTCCTACTGTGTTTATGGATTTAATGAATCGCATATTTCGGCCATACTTGGACAAATTTGTTGTGGTGTTTATAGATGATATTTTAATTTATTCAAAAGATGAGACAGAGCATGCTGAGCATTTGAGGATAGTTTTGCAAACTTTGAGAAAAAAGCAGTTATATGCCAAGTTTAGTAAAAGTGAATTTTGGCTCCAGAAAGTTGGATTTTTGGGTCATATTGTTTCAGGGGATGGTATACGGGTTGATCCTAGTAAAATTTCAGCCATTATTGATTGGAAACCACCGAAAAACGTAACTGAAGTTAGAAGTTTCTTGGGGCTAGCTGGGTATTATCGGCGGTTTGTAAACGGATTTTCTATAATTACTACTCCTATGACTAGACTACTCCAAAAGGAGGTTAAATTTGAATGGACGGAAGAATGTCAACAAAGTTTCGAAGAATTGAAAAAGTTATTAATCTGAAGCACCAGAGTGTTAGTACAACCCGAATCGTAAAAGAATTTGTGGTGTATAGTGATGCTTCTCTAAATGGCTTGGGGTGTGTACTCATGCAAGAAGGAAAAGTGGTGGCTTATGCTTGAGGCGCTTAAAACCTCATAAGAGGAATTATCCTACTCACGATTTGGAATTGGCTGCGGTGGTATTTGCTTTGAAGATTTGGCGATATTATTTGTATGGTGAAAAGTGTCGAGTATATACTGATCACAAAAGTCTTAAATACTTGATGTCACAAAAAGACTTAAATTTGAGACAGCGTAAATGGTTGGAGTTATTGAAAGATTATGAGCTTGTTATTGATTATCATCCGGAAAGCGAATGTGGTTGCCGATGCTTTAAGCGAAAAGTTGTTGTTTGCTTTGAGAGTTATGAACACTCAGTTGAAAATGTCAGATGATAGTTCAATTCTAGCAGAGATAAGAGCTAGACCGATGTTTTTACAAGAGATTTCTGAAGCTCAGAAAAATGATCAAGATTTGCTAGCCAAGAGAAGATAGTGTGAAGCTGATACGGGATCAGATTTCAGGAATCGGTTCGATGGTGGCTTGATGTTTAAAAATCAGATTTGCGTCATCAAAAATGATGAGTTGATTCAAAAGATTTTGCATGAAGCACATAATGGCTGTTTGGCGATCCATCCGGCAAGATCTAAAATGTATAATGACTTGAAGAAAATGTATTGGTGGAGTGGAATGAAAAGAGATATTTCCGAGTTTGTATCAAAGTGCTTAATTTGTCAACAGGTGAAAGCTGAACACCAAGTGCCTTCAGGATTACTTCAGCCTATTATGGTTCCTGAATGAAAATGGGATCGGATTACTATGGATTTTGTTTTAGGGTTGCCATTGACTCCAAGAAAGAAAGATGCCATCTGAGTAATAGTTGATAGACTGACTAAATCGGCTCATTTTATTCTGGTACGTACGAATTATTCTCTTAATAAGTTGGCTGAATTGTATATTCGTGGGATTGTTAGACTTCATGGAATACCTTTATCAATCATTTCGGATAGAGATCCGAGATTTACTTCACGGTTTTGGCAAAAGTTGCAAGAGGCATTAGGTACAAACTTAAATTTCAGCACTGCCTTTCATCCACAAACTGATGGGCAATCAGAGAGAATAATTCAGATTCTTGAAGACATGCTCAGATGTTGCGTATTGGAATTTCAAGGTAGTTGGGAAATGTACTTACCGTTGGTAGAATTTGCTTATAATAATAGTTATCAGACGAGTTTGAAAATGGCACTTTATGAAGCATTATATGGTCGTAAGTGTCGAACACCTTTGTATTGGACCAACTTAAGGAAAATCAGATTTATGGAGTTGATCTAATAAAAGAAACCGAAGAAAAGGTGAAAGTGATTCGAGATTGTTTGAAAGCTGCTTCAGATAGACAGAAATCTTATGCAGATTTGAAACGAAAAGAAATTGAGTTTCAAGTTGGTGATAAGGTATTTTTGAAAGTGTCTCTATGGAAGGAAGTCCTTAGATTTGGACAGAAGGGCAAGTTAAGTCCGCGTTTTATTGGGCCGTATGAAATAATTGAAAAAGTTGGACCGGTAGCATATTGGCTAGCATTACCACCTGAATTAGAGAGGATTCATGATGTGTTCCACGTATCTATGCTACGTCGGTATCGTTCGGATCCTTCACATATAATTTCACCGGCAGAAATTGAACTACGACCGGATATGACTTACGAAGAAGAACCGATTAAGATCTTAGCTCGAGAGGTCAAGAAACTAAGAAATAAAAGTGTCGCTCTCGTGAAAATATTGTGGCAAAAGCATGGGGTAGAAGAGACTACATGGGAACCTGAAGAAACTATGAGAAACCAATACCCACACTGTTTCTTATCGTAAGATTTTCGAGGACGAAAATCCTTAAAAGGGGGGGAGAGTTGTAATATCCTGAATTAGGGCTTCATCAGAATAGTGGTTTCGTGACCACAAATCCAAGATAGAAATAATTATTTTATAATTATTTTGATGATTATGATATGATTGCATGATTGTGTGAAAATTTCGTGATGAAATTCTATGCCTAAAGCGTTTAAATTGAAAGTAGGGACTAAATCGAATAAGTTGCAAAATATGCATTCAAGAAGTTTTTAGTATGAAATTGCATTGAAATATTAATTAGGAGGTCTTAAATAGCAATTTGACCAATTTTAAGTTCATGGACAAAATTAGGACATGGAAGGAATTTTTGAAAGTTTAATAGTAAGGGCATTTTGGTCATTTAGTTATTAAAATGAATTAAAAACAAAATTAAAAGCCAATTTTTGTCCATCTTCTTCATTAGGCCGAAATTTCAAGGATTCTCCATAGCTAGGGTTTGTTTCAAGCTTCCAAGCTCCATAGTAAGTGATTCCAAGCCCTGTTTTTAATGTTCTTTACGTTTTTGGAATCCCGATAGCTCGATTAAGCTTATGCTAGCAATAATTCAACCTAGGGTTTATATTTGGAAAAATACCCATAGGTGAAATTTGTGTATTTTGATGTTTTATGATAGTATATGAGGTCTTAAATTATGTTAGACAACTTGTGCTACTCGGTTTTGAGTGAAAACAAGTAAAAGGGCTTAATTGGTAAAAATACCTAATAGTCATAAGTACATGTTAGAGTGTGAATTTGATATTGTCATAGAAGGGAAAAATGATCAGCATGTCATAAAACATAAGAATAAGGGATAAAGTTTAATTCTCGAGCCTAGGGGCAAAAGTGTAATTATGCAAAAGTTTAGGGGCAAAAGTGTAATTTTCCAAAGTTCGTATTAAATGCTTTTTTGATGAATGTATGTATTAAATAAGATTAATTTGGTATTATAGATCAAGAGAAACAGGAATCAAGTCGCGATCGAGGAAAAGAAAAGATTGTGGACTAAATTGCAAAATCTTTATATTTTGGTACCAAGGTAAGTTCATGTATAAATAATGCAGCATAATTGTTATTTTTTAAGTTATTGATGTTAATTATATGATATGCTGATTTTTTATCGTGAAATATTATGCTTTGTGGCTAATGTTGAGTAATATACAAATTATGTTTACTACTTGATAAATATGAATTGCTACCGAGTATCGGTTCCGATATTCCGTGGAAGACGGCAAATCTCAAATCGAGGGAAAAAGCCCGTTTGAACCTTAGGAATAGATTAGGATACAAGTGACATGTCATTAGGATGGTTGAGCATCCGAACTCGTTGAGTTGAGTCCGAGTTCACTTATGGATGCGAATGTTTGAACTCGTTGAGTTGAGTCCAAGTTCGTGAGATGTAACTAGGCATCCGAACTCGTTGAGTTGAGTCCAAGTTCACTTATGGATGCGAACGACCGAGCTCGTTGAGTTGAGTCCGAGTTCACTTATGGGCAGGTTACATGATTGCTTGATTACATATGTGGCACTTATGTGCAAATTATCCGTGTCCAGAGTTATATTCCGATGTGTTCAACGGGTGAAAATTTCTATGAAATGGAAGAACACTTAAGATGCAAGTGACGTTTTGGTAAGTGTTGTGAAATGGGCACTTTGGACAGGTATGTACTTAACCCTCGGGTTGAAAATAGATACAACAACGATAAAGTGGTAGATGATGAATGATGTTTAGAAATGTGATATATGTTTTGGTGATGCCATGCTAAGGTTGTTTGGTATAATTGTATTGTTATGTTACTTTGTTATTTGCATATGAACTTACTAAGCATTTATGCTTACTCCTTCCTTTTCATTCATTGTAGTTTTGAACAAGTCAGCTCGGGAATCGGGACAGGTCGAAGTTTCGATCACACTATCCGAAGGATTTCTATTGGTAAATGGCTTGTAAAACTTAAGTATGGCATGTATAGCAATGTACCTATTTTGTGTAAATAATTTTATGATATGGCCATGTTTGGTTGAGAAAATGTTTGATATTGATAAGTCATGGTGATGGCTAATTAGATCATGTTTGATATCATGGAAGTTTAATAGGTTGTCTAGTTCATAAAAAAATTCATGGAAAGATGAAACTTGCCTTAAAATAGAATATTGCTGCAGCAATGACATGAATTTGAAAAATCACTAAAAATAGTATAAGTGGAACTAAATGATGAGTAAGTTATGAAATTGAAGCTTAATGAGTCTAATTTCATGTGGATTAAACAAAACAGGCATATAAATTATATTTTATGAGATATTTAAACTTTTTTGAAAGAGGGCCAGAATGATTTCTGGATCCCCTATTCTGACTTTAAAAATTTATAATAAATTTTACAAAAATAATTATAAGTTTTTATTTAAATTTACATATTCCTTATTGAGTCTAGTTTTAAGAGAAACAAACCTCATGGTCATTGAAATTTTGTATAGAGAGATATCTGATTTGTAATACACAGAGGTCAGAGCAGTCGAACCCTGAAACAGGCGAGACTTTAACTAATAAACTGTACTAATTGGACCAACCAAAAATTCTAGAAAAAAATTAGTAAATAGATATATGAGTCTAGATTTAGGGAAAATTTACGGATCTTGTTTTTTAGTTTCGTAACTAGAGATATGATTTTTCTTGTAACTATGATGCAGATAGCTAGAAAGTTGTGAATGTAGAAACAAATGATTCGAAGTACTTAAATTGATAAATTATGTTCGGTAACACCTAAAGCTCGATTCCGGCATCGGTCTCGGGCGTGGGGGCGTTACACATAAAATTTATTTAAAATTTAGTTGCATATCCTCTATGTGTATTAGTGCATGTGTGAAAATTTGATGTTTTAATTTAGACTTATGAATGTGAATTTTTCTTGAAAGGACTTAGTTGAGAAACTTAGAAAATATGATAGGTAAATTTTAAGGACCAAATAACTACAAAGTGTGGAAGCTTGGGTTTGCATGTCAAAATACCCAGTGGCCGGCCAAGTAATGATGCCCCTCCACTAAGTTTAATTAATTATAATATTTGGTTAGAAAATGATTAAAATTTTCTAAATAAAATGACTTAATAAGAAAAATAGATGAATAGAGAAGAAATTCAAGGAGAGAGAATGTGTTCATCATCTTCTTCCTCTAAAAACTAAAACAAAAAAAAAAGAAAAAGGAAAATTTTCACTAAGGCAATTTGACACTTTCTTCTTGCTAGTAGGAGGTAAGTTTTGAAGTGTTAGTTAAATCTTCTTATATGTTTAAGTTAATTTGTAAATGTATTTTGGCAATGTTAAGAAAATTCAAACTTTTATGGTGGTTTGGGCACTAAGCCGTGTATCAAAGTGATAGAATTAGAAGTTGTTTTCATGTTATATTGAATAAATAGACGATAGAATGGGGTTGAATTTGTTGAATTAGTAATTGGATAATACTTGTGCATTCGGGTATATGGGGTTTAAATGGAAGGTTCATTTTAATTATTTTGTCCTTGTACGATAAGTGGTTCATTTTTAAGGCCGAATGAGTCATGCTAGATTAGTTGAAATGCAAAAATTCATGTTATGAGATAATTTGAGTAATTGACCCAAACATGGAAGGAAGGGTAAGATTTATAATTTATGTTTTAGGAGTGAAAGGTATAATTAAAATGTACTAAGTTTAATGTGCATACTTTAGTCTAAGTGTTGTGGAGAATTCGGCTAAAATAGTTGGAATGTGTGTTGCCGAATTTAAATTTAGATTATGGGAGTGGCTATAATGGGCATTAAGATGTTGAACTTATGAAATTAGAAGTATATGAACTTGATAGTATTTAAATGATGGTACGAATAAATGGGGAGCTTTTGCTAGTTTAGAAGTATACAGTCAAAATGTTTATGAAGTGAAACTATGTGTTAAATGGAAAAATGATGAGCAAATGTTATTTTGGTAGTGATAATGCATTCAGCCTTGAGACATTAGATAAACATTAGTTGAAATTTTAATGTCTTGAACAATGACGCTTGTAAGATGAAATGGAATTATTAAATTTATTTATGTGTTCTATTGAGGTATTGATTGGGTTATTGATAGAAATGTGGTCTTAGATGATCAATAGCCGAATGGCTTAAAAGCATAAGGTAGAAAAAAATCAAATTTGGCCGTGTGATTCTTGTGATATGAAACCATTAATATTATGGGATATAAGTAACTAGCAAGGTAATTAAACTAGTTAATTTATTTATTTTAGCTCGAGAACCCAAAGGAGGGGAATCAAGCAAGGGCAAAGCAAAGAGTATCGAGTATCCGATTGGAACCGTTTCATCCAACACAAGGTAAGTCTATAAGCAATTATAAGATTGGTTATTTTATACATAAATGGTACTCGTATATCATGAAGGAATTACTTTTGTTTATGTATCCTTTTGATTGGTAGATATGTGACCGTATATATTTATTGAATTAAATCAATTGCTTTGTTGTAATGACATGACATTGGCACTGTGTGTGCAGATTTGAATGGCACTGTGTGAGCGGATTTGAATGGCACTGTGTGTGCGGATTTGAATGGCACTATGTGTACGGATTTGAATGTCAATACGTGTGTGGATTACCAAGGTACTATGTGTATAGGTTAGCATGGCACTACAAGTGCGAATTTCCTTGCTTGAGCACTATGTGTGCGAAAGTCGGTTGTTGTTACAATAGGTGCAGTAACTAAATGAAGGGTAAAACCATTGAGTGAAATAAGAAATTAGAGACATGAAACGTATATGCATGAATTTACCTATTTCATCATTTTTTTTTGTTGGAGGAAAGGAATTAAGGTATCCGATTGTATGACACTTCGATTGAATAGCAAGACTTGACTAGTAGTGAATTGACAATTTAAGTAATATATGGACTTTTCTTGTTTCTATTTCAATATATTTATTAGGTTAATAGTTTGCATTATATTGCTTACGACTTACTGAGTTGAAAACTAATTTGGTGTGTTTACTTTTTTCTTATTTAGATTTTCTTTTCATCCATTGTATGCTCGGACCATCATCGAAGTCATCACACCTGCCTGCAACATTTTGGTACCCCTTTTTGGTTAATCTTAAGTATAACATTATCGCATGTATAGATATTAAATTTGGGATTTCCATGCTATTATATTAAATTTTGTAATCATGGCCATACGAATATGGCTTAACCTTATTATATTTCAAAATGGCTATGTTTGCTTTTATAATACAACTCTTTTGATAAAGTGAATAGATACTAAATGGTTGATTAAATCTATTAAATTAATAGGTCAAAGTTAGGTTTATGGAATGTGTTTATTTTCTTTGATGAACGAGCTAAAATACTATACGTATTCAAACTTTAGTTATGCATTCGACTATTATGGCAAACCCCCTAATTGAATAGTGATCCTCTTCTATGATGCACATATATATATGAGTGCAAGGCACGTTGTACATCATATGTACGTATAGGTTATGAAATTGTTTATACATGACAAATTATTACTTTGTAAATTCGGTTTTGTTTAATTGCAAAGATCGACATATGATTATTCACTATTATATTTGGTTCAACTTTTCGCTCATGAATTATGTTAGTAACACTCCATAATGCTTCTGGCGACAGACACGGGTTAGGGTGTTACAAGCTTGCCCCAGTTCATTTCCAACACTCACCCTGGTGAGCTTTTCCACAATCAGCGCAAGGCTGCGATCTTGCAGTAATAACAGGAACCACCCGAACTGGCCCATCAAATCTGGCCCTCTTCATAGGCCTTCTAGAAGAACCCGAGGGTCCAAATCCCTCTTAACTCTGCCCCTATCTTTCTCGCAATTTTGGTGCTCAGAGCGCTTCACATCCTCAGTAATTTTTACTTTCTCAACAAGGGCAGCAAAGTCTCGCTCCTTCTGTGGAGCTATCAGTACACGTAACTCATCCCGGAGGCCATCCTCGAACCACACACAGCGTTCATACTCAGTTGCAACTATCCCGCGAGCATACTAACTCAGCCGTAGAAACTCTGCCTCGTACTCTGCCACAGTCTTGTTCCCTTGGGTCTAGTTCAAAAATTCCTTTCTTTGGGCGTCCACGGAACTTGCGCCCACATACTTCCCTGAAAAGGCCATTTTGAAGAAATCCCATGTCAAACGGTTGGCCTGCATACCTTCTCTCACGGTGAGCCACTATTGGTAGGCCTCATCTCACAGTAAAGACACTACTCCTTTTAGTTTTTGCTCCACAGTACAGTCAAAGTCATCCATTATCCATTCGGTAGCCTCTAACCAATGCTTTACCACATTTGGGGCTACACCAAAAACACCTCTGAAGATTTTCACTCCATTAGACCGGAGTCGCTCAGAAATTGACCTTCGGCCTACTGATCCAGTACTCGCTCCAGCAACCCTTTCAAGAACACATAGCATTGCTTGGCATAGAGCACCATCCCCAGCTGCTCGGTCATGAGACCCTGTCTCAGTTACTGGTGAGGCTGGTGCCTCCCTAGTAGGCATGTAACCTGATGCTGAAGACCCAGCTCTAGCACTTTCTCAGCCTCTACCGCGTCCTCGTGTACCCCTTCTGCGAGTACCTCTTGTTCTCATTTTGATAGCTAATTATCTTCTTAAAAGTCTTATGTATCAGTTTATAATTCCAGTGATTATTAACAATATGTTATGAACGACAGTAATTAGGTTTCGTTTTTGCAGAACAAAATCTTACTACACTTTTTTGTCTTCTATAGTCTCAGTTTACTCTAGCTAAAAAATTTCAGTATAGTCCTACTACTTATAGTAGTCCCTCAGTAATGAATTTCAGTCTATAACAATAAATAGAGTCAGAAAACTTACAGATTTGGTGCCAAAGACTCGATGTGCCACATTTCCAATCGTAACATTTAAAAATAAAATTTTCAAAAAACTCATCCCACAGCTGAGTTTTACAAACCTGGCTCTGATACCACTAAATGTAACACCTCAAACTCGACCTAGATTATGACTGAATCTGGCGTGTCACATAAGAATCCGAACTTAAGTTAACCCTTTCAGTTATTATTGCTTGAGGAAATTTGACTAATTAAGTTGTTACCAATTGAAATATATTTGTCAAAACAGTTGCTGTATTTATCTCTGTTGATTCTTTAAACTGAATAAAATCGTAAAAGTTTTAAAAAAACCTTGAAGGTTAAAATGCGTGTTTTTCTTGAAAATAGTTATTATTTTGAAAACTCATTTTTTCCTACTCTAGCGGTTTATGGTAAGAAATCAAAGCCCAAATAGAAGTTAAAATCACAAATGGCCTTATTACATAATCTAAAACCCAATACGAAATTTTAAATAGATAAACTCAAAAGTAGAATATCAGCAATCGTGTGGCCACCTCCGAGTCCCTCGCAGCGCCAAATCGTCTAAGGCTGGGGATTACCTATAAAGTTGAAAAGAGTGGGTGAGTTTACAAAAACTCAATGTGTAATCCTGGCGATCAACAACAGAAACAATGCATGCAGATGCTGATGCAGTCGAGCCTTATTTAGTATCGATCAAGATGCGGGCCTTAGCCCTATACAATAACAGTATGGGCATAAGCCTAATTCAGTATCAGTACAGTGCAGTCATGTAACCCACCCCAATCCAACCAACACACCACTCGTACCAACCAACACACCATATGGGGAATAAATTGACCCACCCAACCAACACACCAATATTACAAAGAAGTCATGCTATAAAGAACGCAAAGAATGCGCGCTAATAACAGTAAATGTGGCAAAGCCACTAGAGCAGTAATTACGTGGCAAAGCCACTAATACACCCAACCCCATGTAGTATGTCGTGTCATAAATATTACATGTATGTTGTATGTCAAACTCAAAACCAGTCACATAAATGTTATACACACATCAATTAACCTACCACTAGGGGTATAATGGTCATTTCATCGGTTAGGGGTAAAATAGTAAATTTCCCCCTCAGGGGTATTTTGTCATTTAACCAACTTTAGGGTCTCGATATAGATAATGACCCGCCAAGAGGTCTACAGTTATCTCGAACGACTCAAATAACACATATGGCCAAAACAGTGTAAATGGGCTCATGGCCCATTACTCGACCCAAGTGGGCCCACACGCTCGTGTAGCCTATTTAGCCTAAATTCAGTCGCGACTATGCGATCACCCTAGCCCACTCCATTATTTGTCACTTATCAAAAATTTTATCCATGTGGGGCCTACGAACCCATTGGGCCCACAAGTCCCATCTTGACCCAACGAGGGTCATAACGGCCCAAGCCCACAAGAACGCTCGTGACGGCCTCTACAGTTTGTTGCCCATGATTTGTGGGCTCGATTTACCACAAATGTGTTCGCACGCTCGTGAGGCCTCAACTGTTGAAGTTTCAGCTTTACGGCTTTTGCCGATTCAAGCAACATAGTGGTGTGAATACACACCTTTATCCTTGGGTGTACGATTACACACCTGTTTACAAAATCACTCCAAGTTTCTCAGAAATCCAACCTTGACCAAATGATATGCGATCTATTTCACTTAGATCACTGGTTGAAAATGACTGCATAGTTCTTGTCGATTTACTGCATTAATAGCAGATCTCATTAGCAATAAACGTATAATCCAAGGCTTGAATTAATACCCATAGTCCAAATAAGTCCCAAAACTAAAGTTAGAAAAGATTTGGTATTCGACCGCTACTGACAAAAACAAGTCTACTTGCCCCCAAAGATTTGATCGAATACCAAAGAATGATTTTGAACGCCTCCGAGCACTAAAGGATCCATTTTTCTCTTCGAGAGCTAGAACCCAGAGATCCCATGCATACGAAAAGGGATAGAGAATTAGCAACCATAAATCAAAAATTCAGCTTAAAAAGAAAACAAAAGAATAAGAAACAAAACCAATAAAACAAAGAACACTTACCCAAAAACAAATGATAGACAAGAAAGGATGTTAGAGCAACGGACGATTGTCAGAAACTAGATGTTCAAATGAACCGAAAATGTAGAGACAAGGAGCACACTAATCAGCCTAGGAGGAGAAAAGTGAGAAGACAGAAAGAAAATATAGAGAAGAGAACAAGAGAGGTTTGGCTAAGAAAAACTGAAAGAGGGAATAGCGAGAGAAAAGAGATCAAATCGGCAAAAGGTGATGAAGGATGAGAAGAGAGTAGAGGGAAAAGAGAGAAACGGTCACAGCAAAAAAGGGAGAGAAACAGTGTTTCGTTGAAAAGAATAAGTCCAAATGCAACGAATACATGTTCGGCCAAAAACAAGAAAAGAAGGCAAACAACCAAAAGAAAAATAATAACGCGATCGAACGCAACCTCCAAACAACAGAGTACCAAAATTGAATTAGGAGAATTCGGCCACCTGCACACCGCACAAAATGTCCAAACCTTTTTCCCAAATCGAAACCAAAGGAGCCTTAGTGTTCCATTCGGCCATAACCTCCTACCATCACCACATCCCTTGATTTTCTTTACAAATCTCTCCCCTTATCCCTCCACTATTCACTCCACAAATCACTCCAACCTCCCATTCAAATTCATTTCAAATTCTTATGACCAACTAAACAACAGAGTTCTAGTCCAACTCCACAACTTCACATAGCCAAGGAATAAAATAAATACTCTTTATGCAAGGAGTGACTCGAACTCAAGCCCTCATAGTAGCTATAACACTCCACTACCACTAGACCGCCATACTCCTTTTTGTCATAATTCAACTACAATTATCTTTAAAGCCTATGTGCCAGTGTCCAATTTCTTTTAAGAGTAAAACCAAGAATTCTGCAGAAGCCGGAGCTTGAACCCAAGACTTTCCAGACACTCCCAAACACACCCAAATTAGCTAGCCATTATAGTAAACATGGAATTTGTGCCAAATCATGCAAAATTACAGACCCTATATTTTTGGGGCGTTATAGAAGAGCTTGAGAAGACAACATTCGTAACTCCTGAGAAGGAAGAAAAAGGAGAAAAAGATGATACTGCTGCCACTACTACCAGCACCATGGGTAAGGAACCTGCTTCATCATCGCCACCATCTCCCATCACTGCATAGGATCGTGACATTGATTGTTTGATCAATGAACTCACAGAAATCGACAAGGAAAGGGAAGAAACGACCCCCCCAAAAGAGGAAGTGGCAATATAAGGTCAGTGCTCGAAAATTTACTCATCGGGCAGAATGAAGTATCTAAATACTAGTCCAAGCCAGCTAAGTTATTCTCTCTTTCATGCATTTTGCATTTCATTTCTTTTGTTGTAGCATTTGTTAAAAAAAAATTCTTTTGGTTTTTCTCTTATATATTTAGCCATGCATTGAGGACAATGCATCCCTTAGGTTTGGGGGTGTGTTGTGCATTTAGGTTGCATTTTACATTTAGTATATATGACCATTTTAGTATAATCATTTTACTTTAGTTGAATCTTCTTTGCCACGATAATGTAACTATTACGTACTATTTGCCTATGAGGAGTGCAATTTATACTTATGATGTTTGATGATGAGCTTAGATTCTTTAATACGCCTAGAACATGTGACAGTGGATTAGGTGAATTTAGCTTAGGATTGGTTACTTTAAAATTAATTTCTAAAAATGAAATGTTTTGTACTTTATTTTTTTTGGGTTGTAGTAAGTATTTTGCCTTGGCATTATTAAATAAAGGACAGTGGAAACTCCAATGTTTAGAATTTCCGAGTAACTCAACACCACTTTGTTTGCTCCATCATGTTGTTGACTAGAAAAGTTAGTTTAAGTAAGAGTGTGTAATAGAAAGTAAATAAATTAGGGGCACTCCACTATAGTTACGAGCTGAGTAGCTAAAGAGGTAGTTGTTTGCTCCATCCGTCTTCTCAGTCAAAAGCCTTAGCTTCAAAAGTGATTTATGTTTAAATTTGTTACATGATAGAGTACTAGGTAATTCGCTGTATGCTCAATCGTGATTAAAAAGTGAAAGAATTTTGTGACATGCTAAATCCCCTAATATACTAATATATTCAACTTAAAAAAAAACAACGAATGTAAGTAAGTTTATACAAGTATGCTTAGAAGAAGAGTGACTTGAGTTTAGGTAACAAATGAACTGAGTAAGCAAGGAGATATTTGCTATGGCCAGAACAGACATGAAACTTAGAAAATCTTATTTTTTAGGGAGAAATTTTATACACTACCTTTGTTGAATTAAACCTTTGAAACTCGAACAAATTTTTAAATGAGAAAAGATGGCAGGAAACACAAAAATTTGTAACTTTTTTAGCACATTTTAAGCCCTAATTCATGCAGTTTCATAGTAAATTTTGTCAAAATTCACACCTGAATTATAAAATAATTAATTTTCACTTAAATTATTAACATATTGAATTTTAATTATTTTTATAATAAATTTTCATGAATTTGGTTTATTTTCGATAGTTTTGTACAAAAGGTGAAAATTGGCTCGGTAGACACCTCGAAAGGTTAAACCGCTGGGGAATTTTTGCATCAAGTGAACCAAGAGTAAGGCTGAATATTTTTATAGCCAAGGATGGTCCAAATTATGAATATTTTATGTACTTTATATATAATTTTTATCCAAATTTAATTGGATTAAAAATTAATATAAAGCTTCAAGGAGAAAGTGACCCAGTTTGCTAAGGATATCAGATTGATCCAACAAGCAAATTGGCAGCCCAAAATCATCCAACAAGCTGACCAGATCAGCTGAATTTTTCTTATTATTATGTTTGTAAAACATTCCTCAAAGTTTCCTTAAACTCCACTCAAGCCCCTCCACTTTTTGTGCCTTTGAAGATTTACACCAAGCTAAATTTAGCAAAGTTTGAAACATTCAAATTGTCTTGTTGTAGGGCTAGCCAAGGAAGAGTGTATGGCTGCTAATTATTTTCTATTTTTAACATCCATTCACACCTATAAATATCAATTTTTCTACCCCATTCAACACACTATTCATTTCCCACACATCACTCTCTTTCACTTGTTTTTATCTCTTCCATTCCCTTCTTTGTTTTCCAATTTCCCTTGCCAATTTCCCTCTTGAAAAAGAGCCTTCTTCCACCTTGGAATAGTAGCATTCAATTATTTTTAGAGGCCTTGGTTCAACAGAACAAGTGGAAAAAAAGAGGAGCATACTAGTCTAACTTCAAAGAAGCATTAGGTTTGTTTCCTAGTTCCATTCTCTTTAATTTTCTTGTTTATGTTGTGAATATGAATATGAATGTTTGTTGTGTTGTTGTTCTTATTCTAATTAAAATGACTTAAATTTAATTTGTGTTAGAATGATTGCATTTTGTCCACTTAAATTATTAAAATCATATTTGTGTTGTTATAGGCGTTTGGTAAGTTTTTTAATTAAATAAAACCATGTTTATGTATACTTGCATTACAAAATGTAAGGTAATAAATGAATTAATTATTAAATGTATTGAAATTGTAATTAATTAACAAAGTATTTAATTGGTGCATGTCTAATCTTCTGAGGTAGCTGAGGATTAAATTAGCGACGGTATTGAACGATACATTAGTCTTGCATAACTTGCAAGATTATTTTGATCAAACTGTTTAAATATAGAAATATATTGTTACCTCACTTAATCTTATATATGCTTACGAATATTGATTAATTGTTTAAATTGGCATTGAGAAATTTTCAAGAGATTGGTTAATTCAGTAAGCATGTATATGCAATAGTTAGCAAATTACCAAGTTGCCGTGAAAATATTTTTAACAACATGAACATGAGTTTAGTAAGTCTAAGTTAAGGAACTTAATTGATCTAACACAATTATGTCACATTGATTAAAACTTATCTTTTTGAAGCTGTGTATTGGAATTTTTACTTTTTTTATTACTTAGTTAATTTTTAGTTTTTAAATTAGTTCATCAAAACGACATATTTTTCTCATCACCAAAGTGTTTGATTTACATTTCATAAATATTTTTATTTCACAGTCCCTGTGGGTATGATAACTTGACATTGACTTATCACTTTATTACTTGTTAACGATTGCGCACACTCGCAGAATTTCGCCGTTCCAAGTTTTTGGCGTCGTTGCCGGGGACTATTTTAAAAGTCATTATTTGTGAATTTATTAATTTTGCATTTTAGTTTTTTTTTTGTTCAATTTTAACTTAGTTAATTTTTCTTTGTTTATTTAGGTGTTTATGAGTATTGATCGAATTATCAATTTACTCCTCATAGATCCTAAAATTGAAAGAAATTTTTGATAAAGAAAAAGACAAGCAACTCAAAGAAGGATCGAAGAGACTTTGAAAATCTGAATCAAGGAAATGCTCAAAATCCTATCCGTATTGCTGATAATAGGGATAGAGCTCTAAGACAGTATGTCATGCTAGTGTTTCATGAGCTTATGCTAGGTATTAGAATACCCAAAATCGAGGCACAACAATTCGAGCTGAAGCTAGTCATGTTCCGAATACTTCAGATAGTGGGCCAATTCAGTGGAATGCCTACCGAAGATCCTCACCTTCAGTTAAGATTGTTTATGGAGGTGAAAAGTCTTTCAAATTAGCTGGAGTACCCAAAGATGCACTGCGATTAAAGTTGTTCCCATATTCACTAAGGGACAGAGCTCGAGCTTGGTTGAAGTCATTGGCACCAAATTCCATTTTCACATGGTAACAATTAGTAGAACAATTCCTTATGAAGTAGTTCCCACTTAGAAAGAATACTAAGTTGAGGAACGAGATCACTACTTTCCAACAGATGGATGACGAGTCCTGACATGAGGCGTGAGAAAGTTTTAAAGAACTATTACAAAGATGCCATCATCACGGAATCCCTCATTGCATCTAATTAGAGGTATTCTATAACGGTATCTTCAATATCCTCAATGCTTAAAATCTTGACTACTAATGGGTTTATAATTTCCCAGCTCAGCCACCAAGTCAATTTGAGACTGTAACCTGTGTTTATTGTGGAGAAGGGCACTTGTTCGAAGAATGTCCATCAAACCCATTATCCGTGTATTACATGGGTAACAAAAACAAAAACTGAGGAAGGCAAGGATTGTAATTCAATTTCTATAACCCATCTTGGCGAAACCACCCTAATTTTTCTTGTAGTAACCAAGGGGCTGGAACCAGTAACACTTATGCACAACCTAGACCAACCCGCCACTTGTTTTTTACCTAACAAGTTTAGAAATAAACTCAAGCTAAACCTTCCAATAGATTAGAGAACCTATTGAAGGCATATATGGAAAAGAGTGATGCCACTTTAAGGAATTTGAAGAATCAAGTGGGTCAACTTGCTATTGAACTTAAGAACCAACAACAAGGCTTTAACACCCCTAACTTGTATCCGTCATCGGAACAAGGTTACAGAGCATTACCAAAACTTTTAGAACATTTACAAATAAATCATTTCAATCACTGTTCTTTATCCAAGATTATTTATAACGTCCCTTAAATGGACCCTCGAGGCCCAAAATAAGCAATGGAATCAAGTAGGGACCTAATCAAAACCTCTAAAAATTTTTTGCGAGTTTTCAAAAATTTTCCAAGTTATAGGGCACACACACTCGTGTGGTCAGGGGGACACACCCGTGTGACCCTGGGACATGCCCATGCTACAGGCCGTGTTTGACCCCGTGTAACTCTCTGACTTGTGCATAAGGCCATGCTATACACCCGTGTGCTAGGCTGTGTGGTTAATTAATTCTTTTTAGAGTTAGGTGTAGGTTGCACCCGACCAAGACACATGCCTGTGTTCCAGGCTGTGTAGCATACACGATTGAGACATACGCCCGTGTCTTTTCCCATCTGCTCAATTCTGAGCATTATGATTTTTGAATTTAAGGTGCAGGAGACACACGGCCTAACCATATGCCCATGTACCAAGCTGTGTGTCACACACGGTCTAGACACATGCCCGTGTGTCTGCCCATGTGGATAAAATAAAGTTATTCCTAGCTTTATTTCTCACCCAAAATCATACCAAATTCCTACACCAAACTTACATCCAAATACCAACCAGCCCAAGCATTGAATTTAAGCAATTTATAACATCTAGCATGATATATTGTTACATGCATCCATGCTTAAATCTTACCTTTCTCAATCAATCAATAAGAAACACTTATGTAATCTCCATAAAGTAAACTTAAATACATATATATACATGTACCAAAACATAATCATCACTAGCCATTCTAATGGCTAGATTACAATAATCATTTACATTTACATGCTAATATGACCAATATAACCTATACATGCCATTGTAACCATAATTGTTTTACCATATTCTACTGACATTAGCCGATGGATAGTGTGAGTGATCTCCACCAAGCTTCCAATCCAACGAGCTTTCAATTTACTCTAAAACAAGGAAATAAAACTAAGTAAGCATAAAATGCTTAGTAAGTTCGTATAACATGGTACTTAACTTACCATTCATTCTATTTTGAGATAACTATGTAAGGCATATTCAATCAATTTGACCTCAAGCCCTACACATATCCTCATTGCCCTTGTTAGTCATATATTCCATAATAACATCAGAACATATATAGGCTTAACAACAATCAAATTTTGATGCACATATGTTTTCAATAACATGTATTCATTTAACATGAATGAATCATCTCTTTATATTACAAGTATAATTTCATAATAGTTCATCTTAAGTTCAGATTATTTCTTGTCAGAACTTTACTCATATCATTCGTAATATCAAGGTCACACAAGTAGTAGTACACTCAAGGTGTACAAGTCTAAAATCAAAGATGAACATTCTCATCAAATAATTTCATTATACAAATATCGTCATCTCATACTTGTATATATCACTTGTCTTGTATCATCATTTTCTTGTATTTCAGATGGATACGTGTAATAACTCATTTTATTATTCATATCTTCTCATGTCTGGGTTGTCACTCGTTGAATTTATTTGAAATATCGATGGATACACATGTAGTACACTCAAGGTGTACAAATTAGGATTCGTCAATTCATATTCAATGGTACCCCTAAGGTACTATTTCAGAGTGTACACTCTCGAGCCACACATGTATACAACAGGATTACCAGTCCAGGCTAAATCTTTTTTTATGGCATATGCTTTAAGGAGCTTGATTTGGATTACCCGTCCAGGGTAAATCCAATTTATAACATATGCTCGAGAGGACTTATATCTGAATTACCTATCCAGGCTAAATCCTTTCTATAATGAGGTCAATAGGATTACTCGTCCGAGCTAAATCTCGTCAACAAAAAATGCAGGACCTCATTTATTTTGGGAAATCACATATCCATCGATTTTCCATTTATTCAACCGAGATTTAAACATATTTCAAGCATTATCAGGCATGTTGTAACGCCCCAAAAATTGGGCCTAGAAAGTATTGGACCTTGAGTCTGGGTTCGGGTAGAAGACGGCCATAATAGTTTGGATGTTCTAATTAATTATTATTATTATTATGTTTAGTTTAGTTTAGTAATTAGATAAAATACGAAGGGCTTATAGTGTGGAAAAAAGTCCGGGCTCGGCCCATAGTTTTAGCAAAATTCTTAACTTTTGCCTCTTAAGAGAATCTGGGCAGTAGGCCTTATTAATAATTTGGGTTGAGTTTTAGCATAAAAGGAGCACCTGGCCCAGTGGCTAAGCACACTAGGAAGGCGTGGGAGGTGCCTGGGTTCAAGGCACGGCGTGCGCAAATGGTTGTTTTATTTTACAACCAGGGATTGCCGCAAGGAGGCCTTATAATTATCTCGGGAGGAAAGGTGACACGATCAAGCAAGTGGCGTGGTGGTAAGGTACGGGTGGTGTAGCTGAAGTGTAGGAGCTCGAGTCTGGTAAGTAGCGATATTTTGTTTTATTTTTAAACGAACTGGGACTGCAACAGATAAGTCTTGAAATTAATTGTGAGTAGATTATATCATGAGAAGAGCTTCAATGTAGTGGCAGCAACGTGCTAGGCCTGCCGAGAGGTTATGGGTTCGATTCTAGGGGAAGGTGAATTTTGTTTTATTTTGAAACGGGCCTGAACTAAAGCAGGTAAGGTTTATAATTAATTATGAGAGGATTGTGTCATGAAAGGAACTTTGGTGCAGTGGCAAGCAGCGTATGTGTGGGTTTAGAAGTCACAGGTTCGAGATGTATAACAGGCAAAATTTCCTTTTTATTTCGCAAGTAACCGAAGCTTCAGTAGGAATAGTTTAAGATTAATTGTGACCCGATTATGGTGTAGAGGAAAGCTTGGTTCAGTGGCCAGCAGCAGGACATAGAGCGCAGGGATAGGAGGAGGTCTGGAGTTCGAGCTGCTGTGCATGCGAAGGACCAATTTTGCTGCTCACGTGGGGAGAGTCAGAGTTTGACCGAAACTCTCCTAGTAGTGGCTTGAGTCGGTCAAGCGGTGGACTGCTGCTGATGGTGCAAGGAAGTTGGATGGGATTTAAATTGGTGGTGGCTGAAATTAAGGAGAAAAATGTGGAATTTGAACTTGGAAAGGATTTTATGCCGAAATAGGATTCATGGTAGTACCAATTCGGCTATAGGCAATTAAATGCCGAAAAACTCTTAAAATTTTAGTGTATGGGTTGTTTTTTTTTTTTTTTTTTTTTTCATCTCTCCTTTATCAAGAACCGAACCTATCTTCTTTTCTCTTTTCTTCTCTTGTCAACTTTCATCTTTGCTAATAGCCGAACCCATACTCTTCTTTCTTTGTCTCTTCCCTTATTTTCCTATCTTCATTGTCCCTCAATAGCTGAATCTTGTTGTAACCGAACCTTTTTCTTTTTTTCTTTAAAAACCGAAACCTACATACCTGTGGTGAAGGAGGCTGAATCTTTGACTGTTGGAATCTGCTTCTTCTCGTGACTACGGTGGATTGGAGATAAGATCATAGATAGGAACACTGTTCTGGGCCAAACGACGATAGGTAAGTCTTTCGAACAAACTTTCGTTAGTATCATTGCTTTTAGGAAAAAAGCCGAAACCCTTAAGGGTGGCTAACGTTTGGACTAAGGGCTTTTGTGCTCTTTATTTTTGGTTGTGTAAGCGTTAGCGTGGACAAGGGGACGTACGGTGAAAGGTTTTTGAAGACTGACTCAGTTGGATCTCTAAATCCAATCCATATTTCAGCAAAAAGGTAAGAACTCTAAGGCCTAAGGCATTGTTGGCCGGATATGGTAGGGGGATAAATCATAGTTGTTTTTGATATTTAGACTGACGTGTTAGCAAACCGATTGTAGGTAGCTCGTGTGTGGATCTCACCATCGAATCACTACCAATCAGGTGTGTAACTGACACCCTCTCATAGACTAGATCGGCAAAAGCCGAAATGCCGAAATGCTGAAAAGCTGGTATTTTGTGAACTTACGAGTGTGCGAATGCTCGTGAGATAGATTGATTAACATATTTGGTAATCTAAGGGGATAAGACTGCAGAGTACGCGATTACGTGCGCTTCGATATATTTGGGCTTGATGGACCAAAATCAGGATAATGGGCCAACGGGCCCAATTCGGTAAAAACACTCGGTAAGTGTTTCTGTTAGTACGTAAATGGCTGAAATATGCATGAAAACCCTTAAATAGTTAAATTACTAGAATACCTCTAAGTATGGAAATTACCGTTACACCTCTAGGTGCAAAATGACCATTATACCCCTAGGGTCAATTTTTGATTGAAATACATGATGATCTGATTCTGTATGTTGTATGCCATGACTTGTATATCTGTTGCATGGGGACATGGGTTATATTTATGGAGGAAGCGTCCTGGTGGCTATGCCACAACTATCTGATCTAGTGGCCCTGCCACAATTATCTATTCTGGTGGCTCTGCCACAATATCTGTATCTAGTGACTCTGTCACAATATCTGTTCTGGCAGCCATGCTACAAATTCTGTGGCGTGTAGCGGTTGGGTGGGTCGAGTAGTCTCCCCACATGGTGTAAGGTTCGTACGGGGGTGCATATGGTTGGATGTGGGTTGGGTTCTGCATATATATGAAATATATGTTCTGTTTATGTTATGGGCCTATGGGCTTCATTCTGTAATCTATTTTGGGCTAAGGCCAACTTAATATGTTTCTGTGGTTTGAGCTGACTTAGACTATGGTTGGGTTATTTTACACACCGAGTTTCCAAACTCATCCCTTATTTTCATCCATGCAGGTAATCCCCAACCATAGTGGGCTTGGTGTCATGAGGGATTCAGAGTGGCCACACGCTCGCAAATTTCAATTTTCTTCCGTGATTTGGACAAATTTTTCCGCTTACTTAAATGTTTTGGGTTTTAAATTGTAATAAGGCCGCTTTAATTATTTTAATGGTTTTAATATGTTTAGTTAGGGTAGATATGATATGATTTTAAACGTTGAATTTGAATAGCTTATGGGCGCATTTTTAAAAATAGTTACTTGATTTCGAAAGATCACGATAATAAAGCAAAGCTTCTGCAACAAAAACGTTTCCAAAATTAATAACTTTTTTTTTAAGATGGACTTAAACAAATGGGTTTTCTAAGAGCATCCACTAAGTTAAGGTGTGGCAATGGTTGTGTGCATGTCTAGGATTGGATCCGAAGGGAGCTTGGTACTTAAGCAGTCTAATGGACTCACCTCCTCTTTTCTGGCATCCTACCTGGTGCACAGCTTCCATTCACTTTAACCCGTAATGAAGTTATCTTTTAAACACTAAGTAAGTTTTTTTTAGATTGAAAGAATAAAAATGTTTTAAACGCTTCGATGTGGCACGTCGGATTTGACCATAACGTTTAGGCCGGGTTTGGGGTGTTACATATGTGATTATGTCATACATCCATAACATTCATATAATTCAAGTAAACACATTCCAAATTCATTTCAAACATATAAGTAACATTTTTATCATTTATCATTTATCATTTATCGACATTATTATTGATTGGGCTTTGTCAGATATATTTTCAATGTCATATATATATGATATTTATACAGTTCAAAAATGATAAACCATAATTTATACATTTTTTTATCCCATACTTAACACATTTATGAATGATTTCTCCTTAGATTTGGTGAATTTGATGCTCCTAATCCTTTAATTTCATGTTTTATACTGAAGTGAGCATAGGAGAGAAAAAATAACATGAAACGGGTTGAAAACAGAGAAAATGGGCCGATATGGGAAAACAACACGGCCTGGACTTCCTCACACGGGTAGCACACACGGCCGTGCCATTCTAACAGGCTTGAACACGGCCTAAAACAACCTCAACACTGGTGTGTTGATTTCTCAGCCTTGACCACGACCTGAAATAATCACACACAGGCGTGTCCCTGTCGAGCCCAAGTTAAGTTCTATTCGAAAAAGGGCGATTTTGAGGGCTTTTAGGCATTCTAAAGCCTATTTAAACACCCTAGAGGAGGAATAAAGAGGGCAAGAGGAGTAGGAAGCAAGGAATTAAGAAAGCCGGTTGATTCATCTCAGAAGCTGGATTCATCATCAAGACTGAAGATCTCTCCTCAATTTCCCTTCAGGAGTTTTGGGTTTTCTTTATGTTTTGTATTTATTATTCTTTTGAGATGTTTTCCTTTTTAGTTATGAACTAAATCCCCTAAATACCTAAGGGGAATGAAACCTAAGACGAATCTTGTTATTATTATCTGAACTGTATGATAAATATTTAACTTGTTCTTAATTATGTGTTCTTAATTCTTGCTTTGGTATTTCAGGATATTAATTCAAGTCAATGCTCTTATTTGGAGGGTGAATAGTCCCTGTCTAAAAGTAACTTTGTCATAATTAAGCGGAGTTGATTGTGTGCCTAGAGATAGGGTGACGAGATTTTGCCAGATTAGGGTGAAACCTAATAAGGGGATCAATAGATTGAGTTAATGCATCCTTAGGGTGTTAATTAGAAAGAGATTTCAATTATTCAACCTAGGGTTAGACGTTATTGGTCTTGAATAAGGATAATAACATAACTCAGGGATTTCTACGGAACAAGTTAAATGAATAAATCGTCCGATTCGGAGTCGAATAACAAGTGAAGTCTGGGTGGATTTTTCCTTCGGTATTGTCTTAGATCAATCGTTTTTCCAAAAGTATTTTCCCTAACCTATTTTTTGTGATTTCTTAGTTTAGTTAATTAGTTTAGATAAACAAACCCATTTTTTTTTTTAGGCTAGATAATAAAAAGACAGTTAATACTAGTACTTTTAGTTTCTTTGGGTTCGACAATCCTGGCTTTGCTAAAGCTATACTCTTGCTTCGATAGGTACACTTGCCTTCATCGTGATAATAGTTAGTTTCGAGAACGATTAATTATAAATTTATAAAACTTATCACGAATAATCACGATCAAAAAACACAACATTTAATTCAAGCATATAAAAATACACAATTTAGTTACACAAACTTACCTCGACAAATGTTCGTGTACGTAAAATCTACTAATCCAACATTTTCCTTTTTTCCTCATTTTAGCTCTGAATTTGGTCTATCTGGATCTATACGAGTAAATTTTACATCAATTTATCACATTTCATATACAAGTGAACTCAATTTACATCCTAGGCAAAATTACCATTTTGCCCCTAACTTTTCCATAAATTCCCATTTCATCCCTAGGCTCGGAAAATGAAATTTATGCAATTTACTCCATATTCCAAACCCAACCCAAATTTCACCTTAAAATTTACAGCACATATATTCTACAAAATTCAAAATTTTTCTTCAATTTTCACAAATTTACATTTTAGCCCTAAATCATGTTTTCATCAATAATCACTTTGTAAAAGTTATTTATCTATTAACAACCTTTCATTGTCTACCATAAATTTTAAATTTCAACATAATCATCCATGACCTAATTTCCATACTTTGCTAACTTCTCAAATTGATCCCCTAAATAGATAGATTAAGTTATCCCGGTTTCAAAAATATCGAAATTACTAAAAACGGGACAAGAAAACATGCCCAATTTGGCCAAGAAAGTTTCTTCTCTCTCTCATAGGGTTTCCATGGAATATTTTGGGGAAGAATATGATAAAAATGATTTTTATTTCTATTTAATTAATTTATCATCTTTAATAATTTTGATTTCCAATTTAGTCCTTAGCCTTTTTCTGATTTTCCATAGATGAATCATCCAAAAATATCTACTAACTTTTTATTAATGGTATAATTACCATATAAGGACCTCAAGTTTTGAATTTCATAGCTATTTAATCCTTCTAGCTACTAGAATTCAACTTTTGCATTTTATGCGATTTGGTCATTTCTGTAATTAAGCACATAATCGGTAAAATTTTCTTATCAAAAATTTCACACGACATTTCTAACATATTATGAACCATGTAATAAAATAAAAATAAATTTTATTTTCAGATCGAATTTGTGGTCCCGAAACCACTGTTCTGATTTCACTGAAAAATGAGCTGTTACAAATGCGCTCTTCCTAGTGATACGAAAAATCTAAGAAATTTAGGGAAAGAGGATTGTAAAGCATTGACATTGAGGAGCGGAAAGATATTAGAGCACAACACTGTCGCAATTGAAGAGTAGCCAGCTGATACTTAAGATTCAGTGGAAGTTCAACCAAATGTTGAAATTCTAGCTTTAGCAGAACTAGAACCTGCAAAATCTAATAAAGTAACTTCTAACCTAGCCAGTTCTGGTCAACTAACAACTTCGTTAGATGCAGAATTGCCACAAAAGATGAATCAACCAGTTCAAGTTAAAAATCCTCCACCACCTTACCCTCAAAGACTTCAAAAGTAGAAACAGGAAGTCCAATTCAAGAATTTTTTAATTGTACTCAAGCAACTTCATATCAACATTTTGTTCATAGAAGAACTTAAGAAGATGCCTAATTACATCAAATTCATGAAGGATATCCTGTCCAAAAATGGAGACTTGGAGAATTTGAGAGGTAGCTCTGACAAAGGAATGCAGTGCATACCTTCAAAATAAACTGCCCCCAAAGATGAAGGACCCTGGATGTTTTACCATACCTTGCAACATTGGAGCAACTTATTATGGTAAGAGACTGTGTGATTTAGGTGCAAGCATCAACTTTATGCCCATGTCCATATTTAATAAGTTAGGGATATGTGATGTTAAACCTACTACGATTACCCTTCAATTAATAGATTGATCTTTAGTGCATCTAGAAGGAAAATTGATGATGTATTGATATGTATAGACAAATTTATTTTTCCTGCTGACTTTGTTATTTTAGACTTTAAAGTAAATAAAGAGGTGCCAATCATCTTAGGAAGGCTTTTCCTAGCAACTAGAAGGACCCTTATTGATGTACAGAAGGGCGAGCTTACTATGTGTGTTTAAGACGATCATGTAACTTTTAATGGTTTTAAGCCTATGCGATTCCTTGACACAGTTGATGATTGTTCTATAGAATTGGAACTCAACTCTATTGAGGACCCATTTGAACAAGTTTTGATGTCAAACCCTTTAAGTGATGAAGAGAGAGAGGAATACTTAGCTATGCTAGAAGCCAATCAAAGGGGATTTAATTCACAATCCCACTTTGAATCTTTGGAATTATAAAGCAAAGACTATGTTTAACCAAAAGCGTCGATCAAAGAGCCATTTTAAAATAATTTTATTTAGGTAACACTTTGACTTTGCCTGTGATTGTTTTAGCAAAGTTAACGGAAGAGTGGTAAGAGAAACTTATTTCACTGTTGAAACAATTCAAAAAGGCTATCAGATGGACCATAGCTGATATTTGTGGTATTAGCCAATCCATTTGCATATATCAAAATCATCCTAGAAGATGGCAAGGTAGGAATGATTGATGGAAAATGGAGACTAAATCTCATTATGAAGGACATGGTAAAGAAAGAAATAATTAAGTGGTTAGCTGCAGGTATAATTTATCTTATCTCAAATAATTCATGGGTAAGTCCAGTCCAGTGTGTGCCAAACAAAAGACATATTATGGTCATTGAGAGCAAGAATAATGAATTAATACCGACTATACGGTTACAGGATGGAGAATCTACATAGATTATCGAAAGTTGAACAACGCGACTAGGAAAGATCATTTTCCTTTGAATTTTCTTGGACCATATGCTGGATAGAATTGTGGGGTGAGACGATTACTATTTTCTTGATAGTTACTCAGGGTACAATCAGATCATAATAGCACCAAGGGATCAACACAAAACAACATTCACATGCCCAGACGGTACATTTGCATTTAGACGCATACCATTTGGTTTGTGTAATGCACTTGCTACATTTCAAAGTTGTATGATGGCTATTTTTACTAACATGATTGAGAAGTATTTAAAAGATTTTATGGATGATTTTTTAGTGTTTGGAGAGACTTATGATAACTGCTTAGCTAATCTAGGCAAGGTACTAAGGCGATGAAAAGAAACAAACCTCGTACTCAACTGGGAAAAGTGTCATTTCATGGTACGAGAAGGTACTGTTCTGGGGCACCGAATAACGAGACATGGAATTGAGGTAGATAAATAAAATGTAGATGTTATCAAGAAACTCCTACATCAAACATCTGAAAGGGTGTTAGTAGTTTTTTGGGACATGTCGGATTCTATCAAAGATTTATCAAGGGCTTCTCCAAAATCAGTAAGCCCTTATGCAAATTACTGGAGAAGGACACGATATTCAACTTTTATGAAGAATGTTTGAAAGCGTTTAATGATCTAAAGAATCGGTTAGCTTTGGCATCTATTATCATCACACTGTAGTGAGATTTGTCATTTGAGTTGATGTGTGACGCAAGTGACTTCGCAATAGGAGCTGTGATGGGTCAGTGAAGGAACAAAATTTTTCATCCTATATACTATGCAAGTCGAACTCTAACGGGAGCCTAATTGAATTATTCGGTAATAGAGAAAGAGTTACTTGCTATTATGTTTGCTTTTGACAAGTTTCGATCTTATCTTGTAGGTACCAAAGTGACTGTTTATACGAATCATTCGACAATTAAATATTTACTTACGAAGAAAGATACCAAGTCGAGATTGATCTAATGGGTACTTCTACTCCAAGAGTTTAATCTAGAAATTCAATATCGAAAAGGGGTAGAAAATCAAGTAGCAGATCACTTATCCAGACTATAGCCATAGGAAGGAACTTCATCTCTTGTACCCATTTAGGAGACATTTCCAAACAACCACATACTTAAGGTAAAAAATGTCCATAACACCCTTGGTTTGCTAATTTTGCTAACTATTTTGCTTGTGGTTTGATGCCAATTGATAAGACGTATCAACAAAAGAAAAAGTTTCTTCACAATGTGAAGTACTATTTTTGGGAAGAGTCATACTTGTTCAAAAAGTGCGCAGATCAAATGACCAGGAGATGCGTGGCAAAAAATGAGGTACATAAGATTTTATATCATTGTTACGCAATTCTGAGTGGGGGACACTTCAGAGGTACACGTACTGTAGCCAAAGTATTACAAGCTGGATTATTTTGGCCAACTCTATTCAAAGATATGTATGCCTTCATAGAGAGTTGTGATCAATGCTAAAGGGTTGAAAACATCATCAACAGAAATGAGATGCATTAAAAAAACATCATTGAGGTTGAATTATTCAATATTTGGGGTATTAACTTTCTTGGTTCATTCCCTCCTTTTCGTCACAAGTATATATTGGTAGTAGTAGATTGCGTATCTAAGTGGGTTGAGGCTGAGGCATATCCGAAGAACAATGCCAAGGTTGTGATGAAGTTTTTGCAGAAATATGTGTTCACAAGGTTTAAAACTCCTAGGGCTATTATTAGTGATGAGGGGTCCCATTTTTTGAACAAATGGTTGAAACGGTTACTCGACAAACATGGAGTAAAGTACAAGGTTACCACAACTTACCATCCGTAGACAAATGGAAAGCTTGCCATTTGTCTACAGATGGTAAGTTGAACTAGCAAACAAAGATACAAAAGGCATACACGAGAAGCCAAACTGACGAGATTGGTCCAAAAGACTAGATGATACTTTATAGGCCTACAGGACAGCATACAAGACATATTTAGGGATGTCTCCCTATCAGTTGATCTTTGGGAAAGCCTATCATTTTCCCTTGGAGTTAGAACATAAAGCTTTCTAGGCTATCCAATTGCTCAATTTGGATCCCAAGCTTTCCAAAGAGAAACAGATGCTTCAACTTAACGAGTTAGAAGAATTTCAAACTTTTTCATTTGAAAATGCCAAGTTATTCAATGAGAGATTAAATAGATGGCATGACTAGCACATCTGAGTTCGAGAATTTGAAGCTGGTAAGCAAGTTTTGTTGTTCAATTCTAGAGTAAGGCTTTTTCCAGGTACGTTGATGTCACGTTGGTCTAGTCCATTTACTATTCACTGAGGTTTTCCATATGGAGTTGTTGAACTTCAAGGTAATGGAGGGATAAAGTCTTGTTCATTTTATCGGATACTTAATTTTTCTTGTTTTCTTTTAAATAAATGAGTTAATGTATATTTTCGGGATTAGTATGTTAAAATAAATTCTGTCTAGGAGATTGGAACTTAAGCCGGACCTTTCCTGGGAATTGATTTTAACATAATCTTTCAAGAAATTATTCCCTAAATAACAAAATAATTTTTAAATTTTCAAATAAAAGGGTCAATTTTGATCAAAGTTTTAATTGCAGCTTAATTTTCAAAATTTCTTTAAGTTTAGGTACTTGATTGAATTATTTGCAAAATTTAGTTGTTCTTTTTGTAAATACTAAAATTAGGTTTTTTTCTATAAATATTTTTAAAAAAGCTAAAATAAATGTTTTAAATTTCTTTTTAATAAATAAAATGATAATAACTAATATATAATAATATTTTATATAATGTATATTAATTATTATCAACTCTGCATAGGATTAGAATTATTTTATATTTTATTTACAGAGTTTTTATTTCAATAAATAAAGTAATAGAAAATAATATACTAATATACCTTATATTATTTTTATTTTTTATTAACTTTATATGACATTAGGACTTATAATAATTTATTATTTATTTTGTTTTAAGAATTTCAGTTGAATTCCCCCATACTCACACCTTAAACACAACCTTTCCATACATCTTTTATTCTATCACTCTTAAAACCATCCACCCTCAAAGCTATCTAGCACCCATTAGCAATTGTTGTAGGCACCACCAGCCGCTGCACACACCCAATAGCCATATCACACGCACCTTGCCACCTACTCCCTTGCACACACCATCACTTGCACCTACCTGTACATACAGCCCGCACGTTTCGCAGCTCACGCCAGCCTCTTCTCACGCGTTGTTGCTACTGATCCCACAAGTCGCTGCTGCTCAAGCCACTAGCCGATGCACAAGCTCCAGCCATCGCACATCACTACTGGCCTCAAGCCTTTACGCACCACTCTACTCTTCGCCTCAAGTCATGCGTACCCCTGCATTAGCTGCATGCCCCTTGTCACCTTTACATCACACCTTCGTCACAATTTGCCGTAACCTCAAGCCACAATTCAACTACCCTTTCTCCATAAACGTTTCACCTCCTAGATTCACCAAGCGATCACCCTCCAACCAACCCTCAATCAAAATCTTTTGCTTTCAATTTTATTTATTTTACTGAGTCCTTGGTTTTTATACAAAGGTGGTAAGAAAAGTTTTCTCCTAAATTTAAATTTTATTTAATTATTTAATTTTTCAAATTATTAAATTATTAATATTTAATGCAAATTGAATTTTAGAGACAATATTTTCTTTCATCTTATGTTCAGGTTAAATCATGCTACGCAAAAGAACTCGTGCCTCTGTCCAAGTAGAAGAATTATAAAACAAATTTCACCGTGAAGAAGCCAAAGTGAGATATGATAGTATTATCAAAAAGCAACAAATGCTCCTAGAAAAAGGCTTTACCCTGAAAGAAAGCAATTACACTAATTTCATAGCGAGCATTAGAAAAGTTTCTGAAGCTTTAAATTGGGAAGTGTTTTGTGAGAAAAAGGCCAAGTACAGATGAAGAGTTAGTTCGTGAATTTTATGCGAATTTGACCTCAAGCTAATTATCAGAAGTCTCTATCCGAGGAATCAAGGTACTAATAAATTCAAGCACTGTTAATGAATTCTTTGAATTACCTGATTTTGAAGACAACGAATATTCTTCTTTCATGGAAAATATTGAGGTCAAAAAATTGTAAGAAATTCTCGAGGAATTTATAGTTCTGGGTTCTACATAGACTGTGTCAAAGCATGGAACTCACACTTGTCGCAGAGAATATTTGACACTATTAGCGAATGTATGGTTTATTTCATTCGGTTTAGCCTTATGCCTATTTCACATGGGACCACAATTTTATTGAAGCGAATGTTCTTGTTATACTCAATTTTAACAACAAAGACCACTAATGTGGGAAAAATCATTCTAAGAGAAATTCAAAATTGTGCCGCTAGACATTCTGGCCTAGTATACTTTCCCTTTATGATAACAGTTTTGTGCTTGAAAGCTAAAATTCTTGAAAACGTAAAGAAGAAAAGTTATAGCCAAGGCACAATCACAGATTGGGACCTCTACCAAATAGCCAGAGATTCTGCTCTACAACAACGAGTTGAATCAGGCGAGGATCCTAAAGAAGAATAAGAGGATCCCACAAAGATTAACCAATGCAGTTAGTTGGAATTCTTGATAAGGCAAAACCAATTGAACCAATGACCGAACCTGACATGCGACCTCTGCAATACCCTTAACCCGTATCCGTCGTCGGAGTAGGGTTTCAAGGTATTACTGATCGATACACATCACTTAATATACATAACTCATACATTCATACATTCATTCTTAAATACTATCTAACACAACCATCTTGTCCCTTTATAAGGTCTACGAAGCCTTAAACATGCTTTAGAAGTGGTTCGGGACTAAACCGATAACATATGAAAATTTTGGAAACATAGAAAATTTTCAACATTTCAGGGGTCATTCGCCCGTGTAAATAGGCCGTGTGCCTCACACGGCTAGTAGACATGCTCATGTCATAGGCCGTGTAGAAACAGGGCATACATACTGACTTGCATCATACGGTTGAAGACACGTCCGTGTGCCAGGCTGTGTGAAAATTGGAGAGTATACTAACTTATGCAACACGGCCAAGTCACATGCCCATGTGCTAGGCCGTATGCTAATTAGGGGACATACTGACTTGTACCACACAGTCAGTCACACACCCGTGTGTGAGACTGTGTGGAGCATACTGACTTCAATTTAATTTTAATACCAGGGGACACACTGTAACGCCTCAAAAATCCCAAAATCGTGAATTTTTCTTTTTGTGCTTAGCAATTTCGGTTAAGTGTTAATTACGCAAAGGTAGGTCTTGGGCAAGGTTTGAGTTCGAATTAGGAGGTAGAAGAAATTATAATTTAATTATTAAAGAATCATGGTTAGTAAGTAGTTGGGGTTTTAAATAAATATAGGGGAAAATAACATCAAAAAGCCTTGTGGAGGAATGGCTAAGTGATGCCACTTAGAGTGTAGGGAGGTGGCGTTAATAGCTAGCACGGAGGTCCTAGGTTTGAATCCTAGTTTAGTATTTTTAGGAGTTTAATTTTGGCCTTCTAGAAGGTTGGAAGTGCGTGAAGATGGACTCTAAGGGGAGTGTTCAGGAGAGAAAATTAAGGAAAGGATCAAGGGGTTATCAGGGAGAAAAACGAGGAGATGAGAAGGGGGAAGTGATGGAGCCAAAGGGGGAAGTGATGGAGCCAAATGGGGAACTGAGGGCTAGGCAATTCTGTTATAAGGGCTATAAATAAGTGCCAAATACAGTGTTGCCAGGCTAGTGACGAATGTCCTCCACCCTATTACTAGAAACCGTTTTTTCTAAAAGCCGAAAACCCTTTTGTTTTCTTCTTTTCTTTCTGCCGATTTCTTCAAAAGCCAAAAACCCTTGTTCTCCTTTTATTTTTATTGTGCCAATTTCTTTGTTTCACTTTTGGGTTTAGTCGATTCTTCTTCCTCTCTCTCTTGGTGTCGAATAAGCAATTGTGCCATTCAGATCTCTAGAACCGAATACTCTTTGACCGAATCTAGTGTAAGTGTTACTCTTCCAATCGGTTTTCTTTGCTAAGTATCGAATATTATCCCTTACTCTTTCTAATCGATTGTTGGAGGGAGTTAGTATCAGATCTCAGATCTTAGCTCTCTACCGAAACTACTCTTTAAGTGTTCGCGATCTTGGTAAGTATTCCTCTCCCATTGGCTAAGGTGGCTGATTGTTTATAGTTAAGGTAAGGGGGCCTGTGTTGGATACAAGTCACCTATTATTCTGTTTTAATAGTTAAAATTGGTGCAGATCTAGGAGTTGATCGTGGTTAGGGATTTAAGAAGGGGTTGTTATACTTATCGCACAAGGTTTGGGGCTAAGGAGATCGCATCATGCTTGCTTACCAAGTGTGTACATACAGTGCACACACACTATGAACCGGCAAAAGTTGAAATGTCGAAAAGTTGAAATGCCAAAAAGTCGACAGTTTGGCTACGATAGTCTTGCGAGTGCGCGACTACTCGTAAGGCGAAGACCGATAGGTTGCCTGAGGCCCATAGGTGATTCCATGGACTTGGGTTGTGAATAGGCCAAGTGGTCCGGAATGGGCTAAATGGGCCCAAAGGGCTATTGGGCCCATAATAGGCAAAATTTGATAAGCGATGCTATGTGATAGGAAATTTGTATGTGAGCATGAATATAATGTGAGTTGGGCTAGATGGGCCATATAAATGAGATTGGGCCAAAGGGGCCATATGAACGTGAATTGGGCCTGATGGGCCATATGAATGTGAATTGGGCCTAATGGGCCAGATGTATGAGATTGGGCCAAGAGGGCCATATGCATGTATGTACGGGTTTTGGGCCTAGTATATAATAACCACATAAAACTTAATTAGTATATTGCCACCGTGGACAAGTCATAGAGTTATGGTGTGGCAACGGGTATATGCATGTCTAGGATTGGATCTAGGGAGATCTTGGTACTTAAGCAGTCTTAATGACTCACCTCCTCTTCTTTGGAATCCTACCTGGTGCATAGTGTTCGTTCATCTTAGCTCATGGGATTTGTTAACAGGCCAAGGTAACTAAAAACTCGTAATAAAGGAAAATTACCAAAATGCCTCTAAAGGCGAAAATGACTAAAGTACCCCTAAGTGTTGTGTGTAAGATTTATGATTGCTACATGCATTCATATGTATTCATATGATATCCTGTTTAGGTTGCATATGGGTTGGGAATTATGGAACGAATGGAGTATATGAGGGTTGCATGGTTGCTTGACAACCGTGGATTCACCGACGACTTTTAAGCCCAATATGTGATTGGCAGCTTGCTACAACTTGGGTAGCTCCGTAACTAGGCTACCATTGATGTGTATCAGTTGGGTGGGTCGATATTTATATCCCCACAGGTTGTGAAAAGGGGCACGGAACAGAAGTGTACCGGTTGGATTATTGGGGTGGGTTGCACTGCAGTGTATTGCATGTTTGATGTATGATGACTTTTGAATGCTTGTTTTCGTCGAGGGTTGTACACACTGAGTTTGCGAAAGCTCACCCTCTCTTTTATTTTATTTTCAGGTGATGCTCAGTAGAAGGTCCGATGTTTGGAGGGACTCTGGGTGGCCAGCTAGCAAGATAATTTGGACTTGTTTTTCTTTTTAAAGCTTATCAGTTTCTATGTTATTAAGTACATTTCAAATCAGATTGTAATAGGGCTTCCACTTTATTGTTATTTGGATTATTTTTATGTGATGTAATTATAAGAAGTTGAACATGGTTTCTTAAACTATAGTATGACTCTTCTACATTTTCGCAACTACATGTTTTCATAAAATCATATATTCTAAACAAGTGATTGAAAGGAGTTTTTTTTAAGGATAGTTAAGGTTTCTTTTATTTTAAGAAGGGTTTTCAATAAAAATAGGGTTTTCACTAAAACATTTCAATGTGATGCGCCAGATTCGGCCATAATGTCTAGGCCAGGTTTAGGGTGTTACATTTAATGGTATCAGAGCTTGGTTGTAAAACTTGGGCTATAAATTGGGCCTTATTACTTGGTTTCTTTTTGTGTTTAAAAAAATTTTTTTTGATTGACTCACAATGTTTTGTGAAAAGAGAAGTCTTGCTGAGCGGCACACCGAGTCTACGACATCGAACCAAGTAGGTATTCTTATTCTTAAATTTTTTTAAATTATTATGCAGTAGCTAGTTAGAGGGCTACTTTAGGTGATCTTGTTAGAATGGAACCAAAGCCCGTAGGAACTTAAAACTGTAGAGGATTTTCGAAAACAATTTTCTCTTTAAATATTTTCATAAAACATCGGTTTAACTATTAAAATAACTAAGACTTCATAAAATTTCTAATCCAAATAATACGCGAATCGACAATAACTGCTAGAAGAGGTGCAAGAGGCCATGGGCGAAGCCGCGAAAGTGTTAGAGCTAAATCATAGGCATCGAGCCATACGTCCGATGCTGGAGTAGAAGAGGCTCCGGCCTCATCTGTAGCTGGGAATGGACCGTATGATCAGGCCATGGGAGAAGATGCGTTGTCGCAGGCAATGCTGAGGATTTTGGAAAGGTTTACTAGGCCCAACAATGGCACTGAAAATCGATGGTCAATTCCGGAATGACTTCGATCAAACGGGGCTAAGATCTTTTAGGGCGTGGCTGGCATGGCTCCTAACGTGGCAGAATATTGGTTGGAGGCCACTGAAAGGATAATGGAGGACCTGGACTGTTGACCAGAACAAAAGTTAAAAGGAGCTGTATCACTACTTAAGGAAGAAGCCTACTAGTGGTGGCTGACGGTGAAAGAGGGCACCCAACCAGAGCGGGTCACTTAGGATTTTTTCAAAGCTGCATTTCAGGGGAAGTATGTGGGTGCAAGCTATGTGGATGCTAGAAGGAAGGAGTTCTTGAATTTGACCCAAGGAAATAAATCGGTGGCGGAGTATGAGGCGGAGTTTCTACGCCTTAGTAGGTATGCAAGAGTTATGGTGGCAACAGACTATGAGCGTTGCATTAAGTTTGAGGATGGACTTAGAGATAGCTTCAGAGTATTGATAGCCCCACAAAGGGAGTGATTTTCCTCGGAGTTGGTAGAGAAAGCAAAGATAGCGGAGGAGGTAAAGTGCACTGAGCGCCTAAATCGAGAGAAAGAAAGGGGTAAGAATAAGAGGGAGGTTGAGACTCCTGGTGTTGAACAGAGGCCTAGGGCTAGGGCCAGAGTTAATGAGCCAGTTAGAGCAGGGCCCCCTACTGCTAATCCAAGGGTGCCACCTTGTGCTGATTGTGGGAATGGTCATGTAAACGAGTGTTGGAAGAGGACGGGAGCTTGTTTAGCTTGTGGATCTAAGGAGCATAGGATCAGGAATTGCCCTAGAATGCTGAGATAGGTGCCAAATGTGGGCCGAGGTGGTGCTCAACCACCGAGGGGTGGTCAGCAACTGCCGAGAGGCCGTGATCAGGCCAGGGGTGGAAACGGTTTGGGTCGTGGAGCACCGAGCAGAGGTGCTGGTCATGCTGAGGCGAGGCAACTAGCTTTGGCCTATGCAACACGTCGTCAAGAGGATGGAGACGCTTCAGAGGTGAATAATGGTACATACTTACCCATCGAGTGCTATTTACCTAAGTTGGAATTAGAGTGTGCAGAGAAAGTGTGGTGTGGTAGTCTGTGCTAGTAGTTGGGAATTTCGAGGACGAAATTTCTTTTAGGGGGTAGAGTTGTAAAGGCCCAAAAATTCCAAAACCCAAAAATCTCAAAATCGTGAATTTTTCGTTTTGTGCTTAGCAATTCCGGTTAAGTGTTAATTACGCAAAGGTAGGTCTTGGACAATGTTTGAGTTTGAATTAGGAGGTAGAAGAAATTATAATTTAATTATTAAAGAATCATGGTTGGCAAGTAGTTGGGGTTTTAAATAAAGATAGGGAAAATAACATTAAAAAGCCTTGTAGAGGAATGGCTAAGTGACGCCACTTAGAGTGTAGGGAGGTGGCGTTAATAGCTAGCAATGAGGTCCTAGGTTCGAATCCTAGCTTAGTATTTTTAGGAGTTTAATTTTGGCCTTATAGAAGGTTGGAAGTGGCGTGAAGATGGACTCTAAGAGGAGTGTTCAGGAGAGAAAATTAAGGAAAGGATGAAGGGGTTATCAGGCAGAAAAATGAGGAGATGAGAAGGGGGAAGTGATGAAGCCAAATGGGGAACTGAGGCCAAGTAATTCGGCTATAAGGGCTATAAATAAGTGCCGAATGCAGGGTTGCCAGGCTAGTGCCAAATTTCCTCTACCCTATTACC
Organism: Gossypium anomalum; assembly: GCA_025698475.1. Taxonomy (NCBI): domain Eukaryota; kingdom Viridiplantae; phylum Streptophyta; class Magnoliopsida; order Malvales; family Malvaceae; genus Gossypium; species Gossypium anomalum. The sequence continues at coordinate 56,589,809 of CM046956.1, forward strand.
GAAAACCCTTTTCCTTAAAAGTCGAAAACCCTTTTGTTTTCTTCCTTTCTTTCTGTCGATTTCCCCGAAAGTCGAAAACCCTTATTCTCCTTTTATTTTTCTTGTGCTAATTTCTTTGTTTCACTTTTGGGTTTATCCGATTCTTCTTGCTCTCTTTCTTGGTGCCGAATAAGCAATTGTGCCATTCAGATCTCTAGAGCCGAATACTCTTTGACCGAATCTAGTCTAAGTGTTACTCTTCCAATCAGTTTTCTTTGCTAAGTATCAAATGTTGTCACTTACTCTTTCTAATCGACTATGGTAGGGAATTAGTATCGGATCTCGGATCTTAGCTCTTTACCAAAATTGCTCTTTAAGTGTTCGCGATCTTGGTAAGTATTCCTCTCCCATTGGCTAAGGTGGCCGATTGTTTATAGTTAAGGTAAGGGGGCCTGTGTTGGATATGAGTCACCTATTATTCTGTTTTAATAGTTAAAATTGGTGCAAATCTGGGAGTTGATTGTGGTTAGGGATTTAAGAAGGGGTTATTATACTTATCGCGCAAGGTTTGGGGCTAAGGAGATCGCATCACGCTTGCTTACCAAGTGTGTACATACACTGCACACACACTATGAACTGGCAAAAGCCGAAATGTCGAAAAGCTGAAATGCCAAAAAGCCAAAAGTTTGACTACGGTAGTCTTGCAAGTGCGCGAATACTCATTAAGGGGAAGACTGATAGGTTGCCTGAGACCCATGGGCGATTCCATGGACTTGGGTTGTGAATAGGCCAAGTGGGCCAGAATGAGCTAAATGGGCCCAAAGGGCTATTGGGCCCATAATAGGCAAAATTTGATAAGCGATGCTATGATAGGAAATTTGTATCTAATAATGAATATAATGTGAGTTGGGCCGGATAGGCCATATAAATGAGATTGGACCGAATGGGCCATATGAATGTGAATTGGGCCTGATGGGTCATATGAATGTGAATTGAGCCTGATGGGCGATATGTATGAGATTGGGCCAAGAGGGCCATATGCATGTATGAAGTGGTTTTGGGCCTAGTATATGATAACCACATAAAACTTAAGTAATATATTGCTACCGTGGACAAGTCATAGAGTTAAGGTGTGGCAACGGGTATATGCACGTCTAGGATTGGATCTAGGGAGAGCTTGGTACTTAAGCAGTCTTAATGACTCACCTCCTCTTCTCTGGAATCCTACCTGGTGCATAGTGGTCGTTCATCTTATCTCACGGGATTTGTTAACGGGCCAAGGTAAGTAAAAACCCATAATAAAAGAAAATTACCAAAATGTCCCTAGGGGCAAAAATGACTAAAGTACCCCTAAATGTTGTGTGTAAGATTTATGATTGCTACATGCATTCATATGTATTCATATGATATCCTGTTTAGGTTGCATATGGGTTGGGAATTATGGAACGGAGGGAGTATATGAGGGTCGTATGGTTGCTTGACAACCATGGATCCACCGACGGCTTTTAAGCCCAATATGTGATTGGCAGCTTGCTGCAACTTATGTATTTCCGCAACTGGGCTACCATTGATGTGTATCAGTTGGGTGGGTCGATATTTATATCCCCACAGGTTGTGAAAAGGGGGACAGAGTAGAAGTGTACCGGTTGGATTATTGAGGTGGGTTGCACTGCATTGCATTGCATGTTTGATGTATGATGACTTTTGAATGCTTGTTTTCGTCGAGGGTTGTACACACTGAGTTTGCGAAAACTCACCCGTTCTTTTATTTTATTTTTAGGTGATGCTCAGTAGAAGGTTCGATGTTTGGAGGGACTTTGGGTGGCCAGCTAGCAAGATAATTTGGACTTGTTTTTCTTTTTAAAGCTTATCAGTTTCTATGTTATTAAGTACATTTCAAATCAGATTGTAATAGGGCTTCCACTTTATTGTTATTTGGATTATTTTTATGTGATGTAATTATAAGAAGTTGAACATGGTTTCTTAAACTATAGTATGACTCTTCTACGTTTTCGCAACTACATGTTTTCATAAAATCATATATTCTAAACAAGTGATTGAAAGGAGTTTTTTTTTAAGGATAGTTAAGGTTTCTTTTATTTTAAGAAGGCTTTTCAATGAAAACATGATTTTCGCTAAAACACTTTAATGTGATGCACCAGATTCGGCCATAAGATCCAGGTCGGGTTTGAGGTGTTACACACACAGCCGTGTAACATAACCATGTGTCACACACGGCTGGGATACACGCCCGTGTCTCTTCCCGTGTAGACAAAAATAGGCTATATGCAAAGCCATTATGCCACCCTATTTTCACTTGTATACACAAGCATAAATGGTAACATTTTTACAACTCAATAGGCAATCATTCGATAACAATTCATACACATATAATACCAATTCAACATAATATTCAAATACCTAATTAACATCATGCATTATCCATTTATATGCCAACTACATATCAGGACATCATTTGCACACTTTCATTCCATCTATTTTCTTACCAAACCATACCATAATTTAACACTTATACACAATCATAACATGATACCAAAATAAGCCAAATCACATGGCTTAACTTATACACAAAATATATCAAAACCATAATCTCAAGTAACCATAACTATCACCATAATAACTAGCCTATACATGCCATATTTACAAATATCCACAAGTTCAAAAGTACCAATCGACAATTGGATAATGTGATGTGCAACTCCGAATTGTCCGAAATGAGTGAGCTAATGAACCTCTATAAAACATGGAAAAGAAACAGAGTAACTTTATAGCTTAGTAAGCTCGTATAATTTAGAATTAAACTCACCATTTATACCAAATCAATATAAATAATTAAGGTAAATTCCATACAATTTCCAAATGCCTAACACAAGCATTCATCCATATGTTAGTCATATTAATACATGAAATCATCTATTATTACAATTCAATATTCTATACATATTGTATTCAACATTTCATTCACAATCATATAATCAATAATTCAATCAGTAACAGTACTCATCCGTATAAACAGAATTTATGCTTGTTGAACCTATTAGAACTTTAAAGGATACTCGAGTGATAAACATCAGTATTCTGTCAATTCATTATCACTTCCACTCTTGAGCCATAATCGGTAATCTCCTCCTGAGCTGATGGACAATAAGCTTTATTGAGCCGAACCAGTAAGCTCTGACGAGCTGAATCAGTAAGCTCATATAAGCTGAGAATAGTAAGCTCTTATGAGCTGATATATCGGTAAGCTCATACCAGCTGTGGTGAGTCCGCAACAAATGTAGGAGCTCAACCAAAACGGTAGCCTTAATGACATGTCACTCATATCCTACGAATTCTTACGGTTCAAACGGGGCTCGATGGGAAATAAACTATATCGACAAGGCATTTACAATCCAAATGTATCAATTACTCAATTATACACATTCATTTCAAATAATTACAAGTATTTAAAAGTTCGATTCTAATTATACGAACTTGAGCTACTAGATGAAAACTATCGACTATTCGTCTACTTTTCTTTTTCCCCGATCTAATTTCGATCTTGGCTTATCTTGATCTATATAATATCAAATTTAGTACATTTATTTATTCAATTTAGCCCATAATTCATATTTTGGCAAATTTACAAATTTGCCCCTATAATTTTACATTATTTACAATTTAGTCCTTATAACATAAAATTGCAAATTCATGCAATTTAGTACCAACCCATGCCTACCTGAATTTCATAGGGACTCTTAGCAGCCCATATCTTTCATTATTTTACACTTTTAACCACATAATTTTACATTTTTACAATTTAATCCCTTTTTGACATTTTTGTCAAAAATCACTTTACAAAACTAGTTTAACTATCAATAAATCTTCATAATCTATCATTAACTATCAAATTACTCAAGCACTTAACAATGGAAATATGTTAAATCTTTAAAAATTTCAAAATCTAAGGTGCGAGCTAGCTAGAATACAAAGCAACGATCTCAAAAACGTAAAAATCATTAAAAGCTAAGCAAAATCCGTACCTTAATCAAGATTCCAATGGTCGAACCTCAAAGGAACCAAAAATGGCTATTCTATCTTCTAATTTTCAGCAAAAACCAAGAATATGACTAAATTATGGTTTTTATTTTATATTATTTAACTAATCTTTTAATTATCAATTACCTAAATAACCATAATATTAAGCCATTAAATTCACATAATGGTTGTCCAAAATTGTCCACTCAATTTAATTATGGTCTAATTACAACATAAAGACTTCCACTTTAATGATTCATAGATATTTAATACCTTTAACTAATAGAACATGCATTTTACATTTTACGCGATTTAGTCCTTTTTACCAAATTAAGCCTTCAAACAGTAAAATTTCTTTAAGAAACTTTAACACAATAATTCTATCATTCTATAAACTTTAATAAAACAATAAAATAAATAATTTAACCTTAGATTTGTGGTCCCAAAACCACTGTTCTGATTTAACTCAAAAACAGGCTATTACAACTCTCCCCTCGTAGGGATTTTCGTCCCCGGAAATCTTACCAGTAAATAGGTTAGGGTACTACTTTCACATAGCTTTCTCAGGTTCCCACGTAGCTTCCTTGATTCTATGTTTGTTCCAAAGAACCTTTACTAAGGTTATGCATTTATTTCTCAATTCTTTGATTTCACGAGCTATAATCCTGATCGGTTCTTCACTATCTGTCAAACTAGCCTGTATCTCAACATCTATATCAACATAGCATAGATATGTGAAAGACATTATGAATCTTTTCAAGTTTTGATGGTAAAGCTAGTCGATACGCTACAGGCCCTATTCTCTCGATAATCTCATATGGCCCGATGAAACGCGGACTCAACTTTCCTTTGTGGCCAAAACAAAGAACCTTTTTCCACGATAAAACCTTTAGAAACACTCAGTCCCTGACTTGAAACTCAATTTTTTTACGTTTCAAATCTGCGTAGGATTTCTGTCGATCTGAAGCTGCTTTTAAACTGTCGCGAATCATTTTCACTTTTTCTTCAGTTTCTCTGATCAATTCAACCTCGTGAATCTTTTTCTCACTTAATTTAGTCTAGTATAATGGAGTTTGACATTTGCGGCCGTATAGAGCTTCGTACAGTGCCATCTTCATACTCTTTTGAAAACTATTGTTATATGCAAACTCAGTCAATGGTAAATATTTTTCCCAACTGCCCTCAAACTCTAGAATACAGCATCTTAACATGTCTTCAAGAATCTGTTTAACTCTCTTTTTCTGGCCGTCAGTATAAGGATGAAAAGTTGTACTGAAATTCAATTTTGTACCTAGGGCTTCTTGCAATTTCTTCTAGAATCGTGACGTAAATCTCAGATCGCTATCATAAATAATAGATAATGGCACCCCGTGTAACCGAACAATCTCAGAAATATACAATTCAGCTAATCTGTCAAGTGAGTAATCTGTAAGTACCGGTATGAAATGAGCAGATTTTGTTAGTCGATTAACGACAACCCAGATAGCATCTTTCTTTTCAGAGTTAGGGACAATCCCGACACAAATCCATTGAAATTCTATCCCATTTCCACTCGGGAATCATCACAGGCTACAGTAAACTAGATGGTAATTGATTTTCGGCTTTGACTTGCTGACAAATCAAACATTTAAAAATAAACTCTGAGATATCTCTTTTCATTCCTAGCCACCAATAAAACTGTTTCAAATCGTTGTATATTTTGGTACTTCCCAGATGAATAGATAAGCAGTTATGGTGCGCTTTGTGCAAAACTTCTGAATGATTTTTGAATTTCTTGGTATGCAAATTCTATTCCAGAACCTTAAACAATCATTAGCTCCAATCTGAAACTCTGAATAAGGGATATTCTCACATTGAGTTCATTTAGCTTGCAATTCGCGATCATTTTCTGAGATTCAAAGATTTGTTGAAAAAATAACAGTTTATCTTTTAATTTAGCTAATATAGACCCATCATCACAAACCATCAACTAGGTGTTCATTGCTCATAATGCAAACAAAGATTTTCAACTTAGGGCATCAACAACAACGTTAGCTTTTCTCAGGTGATAATCAATCACAAATTCATAATCTTTCAATAATTCAAGCCATCTTCGTTGTCGCAGGTTCAAATCCTTCTGTGACATCAGATATTTTAAGCTTTTGTGATCCGGCACTTTTCACCGTACAAGTAATGTCGCCAAATTTTCAACACAAACACAATTGCAGCCAATTCTAAGTCATGTGTCAGATAATTCTTTTCATGCGGTTTCAATTGTTGAGAAGCATAAGCTATAACTTTTCCTTCTTGCATCAAAACACATCCCAAACCGTTTAATGACGTGTCGCTATAAATCATAAATTCTTTCCCCGATCCAGTTGAACCAAAACTGGTGCTTCAGTTAACAGTACTTTTAACTGTTCGAAACTCTGTTGGCATTTTTCTAACCATTCAAATTTCACATCATTTTGAAGCAGTCGTGTCATCGGTGTCGCAATCATCGAGAATCCATTCACAAATCTTTGGTAATAGCCCACTAAACCCAGAAAACTACGAACTTTAGACATGTTTCTCGAAGGTTTCCAATCAACAATAGCAGAAATCTTACTCATGTCAACTCTAATACCATTATCTGAAACAATATGCCCTAGAAATCCAACCTCATAGAGCCAAAACTCACATTTGCTGAACTTTGCAAATAACCGCTTATCACATAGAGTTTGTAACACAATTCTCAAGTGCTCAGTATGTTCAAAATCATCTCGCGAATAGATTAGAATGTCGTCAATGAAAACAACAAAAAATCTATCTAAATACGGTCTAAATATCTAGTTCATTAAGTCCATAAAAACTGTAGGAGCATTAGTTAATCCGAAAGGCATAACCAGGAATTCATAATGTCTGTACCTTGTTCTGAACGCGGGTTTTAGCACATCTGACTCTTTAACTCGCAACTGATAATAACCCGATCTCAAATCAATCTTTGAAAATATTGTAGCCCCTTTCAATTGATCAAATAAATCATCAATCCGCGGTAGAGGATATTTATTCTTTATAGTCACTTTATTCAGCTGTCTATAGTCAATACACATTCTCATCATGCCATCTTTCTTTTTCACAAACAATACAGGTGCACCCCATGGCGAATGACTCGGTCGTGCAAAACCTCTGTCTGTCAATTCTTACAACTGAGCTTTCAACTCTTTTAATTCTGTTGGAGCCATTTTGTACGGAGCTATTGATATCGGTGTTGCTCCCGGTGCTAATTCAATACCAAATTCAACCTCTCTGATTAGTGGCAAACCCAGTAACTCTTCTGGAAATACATCCAAAAACTCACACACAACAGGTACAAATTCAATCTTTGATTCAAACACCTTTGTATCCAGTACGTATGCAAGATATGCATCATATCCCTTTTTCATATATTTCTGAGCTAATATTGATGATATCATTATAGGTAATTCACTCGAATCATTAGACTCAATCTGTAAAATTTCACCGTCTTGACATTTCAATTCGATGATCTTTCATCTACAATTCACTATATCATAATGTATAGTTAGCCAGTCCATACCCAGAATCACATCAAACCCATCGAATGGCAAAAGCATCAAGTTAGCCCAGAAACAGTAACCCTGAGTCATCAAAGGACAATTCTTACAAATTTTATCAACTAAAACAAACTTGCCTAAGGGGTTCGATACTTTAATTACAAACTCTGTAGACTCGACATATAAACTCTTTTTAAATGCTAAATTCATACAGATATATGAATGGGTTGATCTAGGATCTATTAACGCAACTATATTAGTATCAAAAAGAGAAAAAGTATCGGTAATAACGTCTGGCAATGATGCCCCCTCCTGTGCACAGATAGCATAAGCTCGTGCAGGTGCTCGTGCCTCAGATCTCACAGCAAAATCTCTCATAGCACCTCTATTACCGCTCGTATTTCCAATGTTTTGGGGTGGTCTCCCTTTAGTAGTTGTGTTACTTACTTTCGTCGGTTGATTTTTTTAGCTGTAAACTTTTCTGGATAGTCCCGGAGATAATGATCAAGAGATCCATATTTAAAACAAGCTCCACTCACTAATCTACATTCACCGTAATGTCGCTTATTGCAATGTTTACATTCAGGTCCAGCATTTCTGACACTACCCATACTAGCAATTGATGTCACCTTAGGTTTATAGTTGAAATGTCTCACATCTCTATCTCTAATCGAAATCCCTACAGAAGCAACAGAACAAGGATGATATTCTTTAGATTTTTTTGATGCTGACTGATGTGATTTGCCCACAAATCTCTTTCTAAAGTCTCTAGCCTTAGAATTGACTTTTCTTTTCTCTTTGCAAAGCCTTTCGGCTTTACAAGCTCTGTCAAACCTGACGACAAACTCTTTCAGCTCAAGAATTCCAACTAAAAGTCTGATTTCTTCATTCAGTCCATCCTCGAACCTTTTACACATTATAGCTTTAGAAGAAACACATTCACGAGCATATTTGCTGAGTCGTACAAACTCTCTTTCATATTCTGTTACTGACATACGACCCTGTTTCAATTCAAGAAATTCCTTTCTCTTCTGATCAATGAACCTTTGGCTGATGTATTTCTTTTTGAATTCAACTTGAAAGAAACCCAAAGCAACTCTTTCTTGCGAAACTACGAATATCAAGGTATTCCACCACTGATACGCAGTGTCTCTCAATAGTGATACAACACATTTCAAACATTCTTCAGGTGTGCATAACAGTTCATCAAATACCCGAATCGTGTTCTCAAGCCAAAACTCGGCTCTCTCAGGGTCATCATTAACAGTGGCTCTGAATTCCTCAGCCCCGTGTTTTCGTGTTTTTTCCACAGGTGGCTTATTCATTCGCAGAGGATCTAAACCTCGAGGAACTACAGGGATCGGTTGGGGAATAGGTGGGGGTGGAGTTTGTTTAACAACTGGTTTGTACGAATGTACTGTGTGAACCACTAGTTCATTACTTCGTTAGCCTCACCCCGTGACTACTCGTCATGGGTCTAGATTCAGAAGGTATAGTCCCTTGAGCGGGAGCTGGCGCGTTACTCTCTACATCATCCGCTACAGCTCGTTTGGGATCTATTACTATATGAAAACACATTTGAAAACATCAGGAGTCATCACACTATCATACTTTTATATATGACATGTATAGCTAGACTCACATATGCTAAGTTAGTCCTAGAATCGACTAAATCGTAGCTCTAATACCAATAAATGTAACACCCCTAACCCGTATACGTCACCGGAGTAAGGTTACGGGGTATTACCGATCAATACACATCACTTAATATACTTAACTCATACATTCATACATTCATTCTCAAATACTATCTAACACAACCATCTTGTCCCTTTATAAGGTTTACAAAGCCTTAAACATGCTTTAGAAGCGGTTCGGGACTAAACCGATAACATATGAAAATTTTAGTAACTTAGAAAATTTTTAACATTTCAGGGTCACACACTCATGTGAACAGGCCGTGTGCCACACACGGCTAGTAGACACGCCCGTGTCACAGGCCGTGTGGAAATAGGGCATACATACTGACTTGCATCACACGGCTGAAGACACGCCCGTGTGCCAGGCCGTGTGAAAACTGGAGAGTATATTAACTTATGCAACAAGGCCAAGTCACACGCCCATGTGCTAGGCCGTGTGCTAATTAGGGGACATACTAACTTGTACCACACGGCTAGTCACACGCTTGTGTGTGAGACTGTGTGGAGCATACTGACTTCAGTTTAATTTCAATACTAGCAGACACACGGTTGTATAACATAACCATGTGTCACACACGGCTGGGACACACGCCCGTGTCTCTGTCTGTATGGACAAAAATAGGCTATTTGTGTAACACCCCTTACCCGTATTTGGCACCGGAACAAGGTACGAGGCATTACCGGACTTAAACACAAGTATTCATACAAAACTGAGACATGAATTTTCATCCAAGTTTAAAACTTTTCATAAACATTCATACCATCCTTAAACGAGCCTATGAGGCCCAAAACATACATTGGGAACGATTCGGGACTAAACCGAGAACTCAGGAAAAAATTATGAAACTTAGAAAAATTTTGTCATGAAACAGGACCACACGTTTGTGTGGGTTGAGGGACACGCTCGTGCTTCAGCCCGTGCCGTCTTAGGGTGCATTCTATTTATGACATCATCATCCAATTGAGGTCACACGGCCAAGGCACACGCCTATGTGCTTAGGCCGTGTGGCGAATTAAATTCCAATAATTAAGTGCAGAGTTCACACGGCCTGGGCACATGCCCATGTCTTAAGGCCGTGCCCTTCACACGATTGAGACACACGGCCGTGTCTTTGCCCGTGTGTTTACTACTGAGCATTTTATTTTACCTAATTAGGGTGCAAAGGACACATGACTGGATCACACGCCTATGGGGCAGACCATGTGTGACACGCCCATGTGCCTACCCGTGTGGACAACTTTGAGGATATTTTCCAAGCCTTTTGTCTCCCTCAATAACACATGCACACTTATACATCTCAATGACATCCTACATGGCATAAATGAGCACTTACACATTCAAACATATGGCTCAAACGTAAAAACTTCTTATCAATTTATACTTGCTTAAGACTTTATATTTTATTTAGACCAAGCTTTCCAAATCACATGCAATATGAATCATCAATTTAATTCCATTTCGTACGTTCATGCCTTAGTTGTTATTATGTCATTTCCTCACATTTCCATCATCAAGCATTCATGATCATATCCATAATTCATCCATGCCAAATGAATTTAACCACGATATGAGTGACCATAGCACATGTATGCATGTATGAATAGGATTACATCCCCATAATTAATATGGGCCATATCTCATGGCCATATACAAAATGAATCATCAAATTATTATAAGCCAACACATTTGGCTACACAAATATGACATATAACAAAAAGACCAAGTCCCTATACATGTCACACTCAAAATACTTAAATTCACTATAACCAAAAGATTAGTCTAATAGTGTGAATCGAGCTCCGACGTCCTTCGATTCCCGAGCTAGCTTGGCAACACTATAAGGAAATGGAAAAGGAAAGGGAGTAAGCATAAAGCTTAGTAAGTTTGCATGTAGATAATTAGCAACATTAACCATGCAATATTATACACATAACACGATAATATTTATCACAATGTCATCAAGTATCATAGTTACATTTTAAGTCATGCCATTTGCATAATGTACAATAAGACTCATGATCATAATTCATTCGTTCACATATTACCGAGGTCTCATCGATTAATAATCTCAATATTTAAGAGCCTTGTGTACATACCTGTACCCTTTCAACATAATCATACCTTGTCATCTCTTTGACATAATTGTTGGATTACCCGTTGAACCACTTGAAATACTAAAGGATACTTGGGAACGCTCATACACATTATAGGATGCCAATGCCACATCTCAGATATGGTCTTACATGGGATCTCATATCGATGCCAATGCCATGTCCCAGACATGGTCTTACATGAGATCGTAGGTCGATGCCAATGCGATGTCCCAAACATGGTCTTACATGGGATCACATATTGATGCCGATAGCCCAACTACGGTCTTACACGAAATTACATATCGATGCCAAAGCCATGTCCTAGACATGGTCTTACATGGGATCATACATAACCCTAATGTCATGACATTTGTATCCTAACTATTCCTAAGGTTCAACCGGGATTTTGAAGTATCGAACTCATCGAGTCATCATTAATTAAATCCATAAAGACAATTATACAATTTATGCAATAATAAAGCATTAAATATATAATAATGTAATGTTGCATTATTTACACACAAACTTACCTAGGTACCCAAAATATGGCTACTATTCGATTTAGTCCACAACCTTGTTCTTTTCTCGGTTTAGGTCCAGACTCCGTTTTTCTTGATAATCAAGCTTGAAAGTTGAAGAAAAACTCTAGCTATGGCTCTTCAAATTTTCGACACACATATGAAGAAGATGAACACAATTTTGACTTATTTTTCCCTTTTTCTTCTTTTATTAACCAAATGACAAAAATGCCCTTAAGGCCTTTCTTTCAAAATTTTCCTATTCATGCCCATATTTGTCAATAAAAATAGAAATTGGGAAAATTACTATTTAAGGACCTCTATCTAATAATTCCTGGCAATTTCATGCTTAAAGCATCTAGAACTCACATTTTGCAACTTTTGCAATTTAGTCCTAAATGTCAAATTGGACACTTTATCAATAGAATTTCTTCATGAAACTTTCACACAAGAATGTAATCATATCATCGACCTCATAAGAATCATAAAATAATTATTTCTATTTTAGATTTATGGTCTCGAAACCACTGTTCCAACTAGGCCCTAATTTGGGATGTTACAATTTGCAAAGCCATTACGCCACCCTATTTTCACATGTATACCCAAGCATAAATGGTAACATTTTTACAACTCATTAGGCAGTCATTCCATAACAATTCATACATATATAATACCAGTTCAACATAATATTCAAATACCTAATTAACATCATGCATTATCCATTCATATGCCAACTACATATCAAGACATTATTTACATATTTTCATTCCATCTATTTCCTTACCAAAACATACCATAATTGAACACTTATACACAATCAAAACATGATACCAAAATAAGCCAAATCACATGGCTTAACTTATACACAAAATGTATCAAAACCATAATATCAAGTAACCATATCTATCGCCGTAATAACTAGCCTATACATGCCATATTTACAAATATCCACAAGTTCAAAAGTACCGATCGACAATTGGATAGTGTGATGTGCAACTCTGACTTGTCTGAAACGAGCGAGCTAACAAACCTCTATAAAACATGAAAAAGAAACAAAGTAAGCTTTATAGCTTAGTAAGCCTGTATTAAATAATAAGGTAAACTTCATACAATTTCTAAATGCCTAACACAAGCATTCATCCATAGGTTAGTCATATTAATGCATGAAATTATCTATTATCACAATTCAGTACTCAATATATATTGTATTCAACATTTCATTCACAATCATATAATCAATAATTCATTCAGTAACAGAACTCATCCGTATAAACAGAATTTATGCCCGTTGAACTATTAGAACTTCAAAGGATACTCGGGTGATAAACATCAATATTCTGTCAATTAATTATCATTTCCACTCTTTTGAGCCATAATTGGTAAGCTCCTCCTGAGCTGATGGACAATAAGCTCTATTGAGCTGAAACAGTAAGCTTTGACGAGCTGAATCAGTAAGCTCATATGAGCTGAGAATAGTATGCTCTTACGAGCTGATATATTGGTAAGCTCATACGAGCTGTGGTGAGTCCACAACAAATGCAGGAGCTTGACCAAAATGGTAACCCTAGTGACATGTCACTCATATCCTACGAATTCTTACGGTTCAAACAGGGCTTGCCAACAAATAAACTATATCGATAAGGCATTTACAATCCAAATGTATCAATGACTCAATTATACACATTCATTTCAAATATTTACAAGTATTTAAAAGTTTGATTCTAATTATATGAACTTACCTCGAGTTGCTCGGATGAAAACTATCGACTATTCCTCTACTTTTCTTTTTCCCCGATCTAATTTCGATCTCGACTTATCTTGATCTATATAATATCAAATTCAGTACATTCCGTATTCAATTTATTCAATTTAGCCCATAATTCATATTTTGGCAAATTTACACATTTGCCCCTATACTTTTACATTATTTACAATTTAGTCCTTATCACATAAAATTGCAAATTCATGTAATTTAGTACCAACCCATATCTTTCATTATTTCACACTTTAAACCTCATAATTTTACATTTTTACAATTTAATCCATTTTTGACATTTTTGTCAAAAATCACTTTACAAAACTAGTTTAACTATCAATAAACCTTCATAATCTATCATCAACTTTCAAATTACTCAAGCATTCAACAATGGAAATATGTTAAATCTTTAACAATTTCAAAATCTAAGTACGAGCTAGCTAGAATACGAAGCAATGATCTCAAAAATGTAAAAATTATTAAAAATCGAGCAAAATCCGTACCTTAATCAAGAATCCACTGGCCAAACCTCAAAGGAACCAAAAATGGCTATTCTCTCTTCTAATTTTCAGCTAAAACCAAGAAGGTGACTCAATTATGGTTTTTATTTTATTTAACTAATCTTTTAATTATCAATTACCTAAACAACCATAATATTAAGCCATTAAATTCACATAATGGTTGTCCAAAATTGTCCACTCAACTTAATTTTGGTTTAATTACAGCATAAGGACTTCCACTTTAGTGATTCATATCTATTTAATACCTTTAACTAATAGAACATGCATTTTACACTTTACGCGATTTTGTCCTTTTTACCGAATTAAGCATTCAAACAATAAAATTTCTTTACGAAACTTTCACACAATAATTCTATCATGCTGTAAACTTTAATAAAATAATAAAATAAATATTTTAACCTTGGATTTATTGTCCGGAAACCACTATTCTGATTTGATTCAAAAACGGGCTATTACAACCTTAACATTCAAAACTCATTCGCCTCACCCAGATTTTCATGATGAGCTCTCAAAGGTAATGGACCTAATGCAACATATGCAGTGGCAGCAATAAGCTTACTGGAGATATTCAAAAATACTAGATGACTCAGTGAGAAGCGCTTTTATGTAAATATTCTATGACCCGTTTATTTTTGTGCTTGAGTTTCCCAATTTTATATTTGAACCCTGAAGTCCAATATTGAAAAGGGAAGGAAGCGATTCATGCAAAAACAAATACGATGGAGCAAAAGATGAGTCTAATTCTGAGAAATCTAAAAATAAATAAAAATGGGGGATCTTTACTTTATTTTATATTCTTTCTTAGGATATTTAATGTTTTTAGGATTAGGTTCTTTTAGGATTTTATTTCTTGCATAATAAAATAAGAGGTGGAAATCATCAATAAAATTGAACAAATTGTAAAACAAGAAGTGTGGCAATAGATATGTACATGTCTAGGATTGGATTTGCATTGGAAAAGCTTGGTATTAAAGTAGTCAAACTTGACTCACCTCCTTTTCCTAGGGTCCTACCTAGTGTACAGTGTCTATTCACTTCTATATTTTCATTCACTTTATTTTTTTTAACAATAGGGACATTGTTCATCTTAAGTAGGGGGACAAAAAATTGAATTTTTTTTTCAAGATACATTAATCTTATAATTTTGATTAAGTTATATTTGGTTCAAAAATTTGATTTTTTGTTAATTATGCCAACTTCTAAGTATAAATAAAGTTCTATTATCTCAATAATTGCTATGTTAGCTAAATTATGACATAATGTTAATCTTAACAAATTTTGCAAATCATAGCATAAAATTTTTAACTCTTTAGGAGAGCTAGACAAGCATGAAAGTTTAAGTTTCTAGAATTGACTTAGAAATTTCTTGAGGCGAAATCCTCTGAAGCATGGAATTTTGAAAATGACTTAGCCAAAATTTTGTAGACTGTTTGAGCCTTTCAAGCCAACCTTAATGGATATTTATCCCTTGAAATCCAACTTTGAGACTATATGGCCAAATTTTATTTGAACCTTTGCAATAATTAGCATCACTTCTCTCATAATTATCTTTAAATTGTCCCAAATAGTAGACTCAGTCTATCCAGAATATTCTTTAAAAATAAGTTTGGGGGAGTTGAAAAGAAGTATCAAATGATCAAAAAAATTGTAGTACAAATAGTAATATGCTCGAAAGAAGAGAGAGCATATGTACTTGAAAGAAATAGATGCACAAAACAGCATGTGAAAGTAAGATGAGTTGGTTTATTGAAGTTACTTGTTCTGAAGGTCTGATGCAAGCTGAGTCTAGGGTCTTTAGCTTAAATTTATCTATCTTTTACCTACCCCTAGCCTAGCCACGTTACAACCTATTTAAAAGACCGTTTGATTCAGATTTTTGTGCTGCCTACATTAGTGGAGAGAAATTTCTAAGTTCAACATATGAAGACAAAAGTTAAACTTAGTGATTGCAATTTAGTCTTAAATAAATGAATAAAAATTAAGTGGTAAGGATTAGTATGTCTTTATTAAGAAAACATTTAGTCTATTCTTGCTAGCATGATAAAAATTGAGAATAATTCGAACAATATGCATACTTGAGTTGCATAACTACAAATTCTTGTTCTTGAGCATAATTACACTAAACTCATAATTGTGGGGGAAATGTATTCAAATTACAAATTCTAATGACATTTTTCAATCATGATTTCAAGCACTTCCTCTTTAAAATCTGTGCATTACTCAGGACGAGCATTGAATTAAGTCTGGGGGTTTGGAAATACAAAAATATATAGACTTTTTCAGTACCTTTTGAGCTCTAAATCATGCAGTTTCGTAGTATATTTGTCGAAATTCACACTTTAATTATAAAATAATTAATTTTCACTTTAATTATTAACATATTGGATTTTAATTTTTTTATAATAAAATTTCAAAAATTTGGTTTATTTTTGATAGTTTTGAACAAAAGATGACAATTGGCTAGGCAGACACCTCGAGAGGCTTGAACCGTGGCAAATTTTTTCATCAAATGAACCAAGAACGAGACTGAATATTTTTCCAACCAAGGAAGGTCAAAATTATGATTATTTTATGTACTTTATATTTAATTTTATCCAAATTTAATTGGGTTAAAAATTAATATAAAGCCTAAAGGAGAAAGTAGCCCTGTGTGCTAAGCATTAAAGATTGATCCAACAAGCAAATTGGCAGCCCAAAATAGTCTAACAAGCTAACCCAATAATCTAAATTTTTTCTAATTTTTATGCTTGCAAACCAACCTTCAAATTTTCCTTAAACTCTATTCAAAGCCCTCTATTTTTTGTGCCTTTGAAGATTTACCCCAAGATTTACTCCATTCAAAGTTTGAAACAGTCAAACTTACTTGTTGTACAGTCGACCAAGGAAGAGTGTATGGCTGCTAATTGTTTGCTATTTTTAGCAATCATTCGCACCTATAAATACCCACCTTTGCTACCTCATTCAACACACCATTCATTTCCCACACATCTCTCTTTCTCACTTTCTTTACTCTCTTCCATTCCTTTCTTTATTTTGCCATTTCCCTTGCCTATTTCCCTCTTGAAAAAGAGCCTTCTTCCACCTTGGAATAGTTGTATTCAATTATTCATAGAGGCCTCGGTTCAACAGAATAAGCAGAGAAGAAAAGGAGTGCACTAGTCTAACTTCAAAGAAACACTGGATTTACTTCCTAGTTCCCTTCTCTTTGGTTTTCTTGTTTATGTTGTGATTATGAATATGAATGATTGTTGTGTTGTTGTTCTTGTTCTAATTAAAATGGTTTAAATTTAATTCATGTTAGATTGATTGCATTTTGTCCACTTCAATTATTAAAATCATGTTTGTGTTGTTATTGCCCTTAGTAAGTTATTCAATTAAATAAAACCATGCTTATGTTATACTTGCATTATAAAATGTAAGGTAATGAATGAATTAATTATTAAATGTATTGAAATTTAAGTAATTGAAAAAGTATTGAATTGGTGCATGTTTAATCTTCTAAGGTAGTTGAAGGTTAAATTAGCGACGGTATTAAACAATACATTCGCCTTGCATAACTTGCAAGATTATTGTGATTAAACTATTTAAATATAGAAATATATTGTTACCTCACTTAACCTTATATGGGCTTACGAAGATTGATTAATTGTTTGATTTGGCATTGAGAAATGTTCAAGAGATTGGTTAATTTAGTAAGTATGTATGTGCAATAGTTAGCAAATTACCAAGTTACCATGAACATATTCGTAACAACATGAACATGAGTTTAGTAATTCTAATTTAAGAAATGTAATTGATCTAACACAATTTTGTCATTTTGATTAAAACTAATCCTTTTGAAATCGTGCATTGGAATTTTTATTTTTTATTTTTATTACTTAGTTAATTTTTAGTTTTTATTTTTCTCATCACTAAAGTGTTTAATTTACATTTCATAAATATTTTTCTTTCATGATCCCTATAGGTATGATAGCTCGACATTTACTTGTCACATTATTACTTGTTAATGATTGTGTACACTTTAACATTTCCGTCATTCCAATGGCTGAAAACTAATGTATAATAGTCTTCGAATAGATTGACAGTACAAGATGGGAATATGCATTGGCAATGTTGATGCATACATCCATTCATGCATATTTTGCTTGAGGACAAGTAATAACTCAAGTTTGGGTGTATGATAACTCTCAAAAAGAGTTATATTTTATGCCTTTAAACCTAGCTAATTGCTTGTACTTGGGTACACTTAGTGACATTTTAGGACATTTTATTTTTATCATTTGCATTGGGAGCTTAGACTATGTTTAGATGCTAGATACTTTTAATTGCAAGTGGAAGAGTTATGTTTGATGGTTTGGCATGTGCAGTATATGAAGAAAGAAATAAAGGAGTGAAAGTTTTTCAGGGTAAAAGGTTGGAATGTTGCCATCTTGTATGACTTGGCAATTCAAGAAGATGATCGAGTCAACATTTAGCACATACCAATTTCAGCCCAACTCTATTTTACCAAAAAAATCTGCCTAAAAAAGAGGAGAAGATATCGTGGGCTATTGGAGCTATTCTAGGAAGAAAAATCCTATAAAACGCGCCGAAGGAGGAAGCCCTAAGTCCAAAGATCTGAGGGCTATAATTGAGGGTAGCAACTAAGTAGAGATGAAAAGGGGAGACCGAAGGCAGTCCCTCTTAGCCATCACAGGACACTAAGCTGCTGGATTGCGGATTGATTTGGTGACAGTCATCTTCCTAAGTTCTTCCATTATTTATTATTATGTTCTTTGTGAATTAATTTGATCAAAACAATGTTGTGTGTTATTTCAAACTTGACTTTTAATCGGTGACCCATGAGCTAAATCTCATAGGTTTAGGATTACACTCATATGTTAAGGATTACATGATGGAAACTTTTTTTTTCTTTAGTAGTTGAAGCATTTATTCAACTTAATTTATTTTTTCATTCAATTGTTTTATTTCCCAGGTGTATGTGTATATTCTCTAGACATAGATGAATGTGCAATATGTCCATAAAACTGAATTTAATTCTGAAAAGGTTTGATTAGTTTGACCATAATTGAATTATATGAGCAAGTACTTGACAGATACTTGTAGTAAACTCTAGAAATAGAGCAACGACCATATGGAATGAAGACAAAACAATGTAGGGTACCATGATAAGGCCTCACGCACACGGGCCGTAACTTGAGTGTAATGTACTGCTTTTTTTAGGGTTAATCGAGCGATGGTTTCTGGCCACCAAATCTGACAAGTAAGTTTGTAAATATTATATTTAATATTTATGAGTTAATTGTGAGTTTAAAAAGGTTTTTGATATTGTGATTTTTGTTTTATAAGCGATTTGCTAAGTTCAAGTGGTATGACCCTAAGGTCAAGTGGGTTTAGAAAATGAGGTATCGAGACCTCGTTTCTATAAGCCGAGTCATAAATATTTTCATAAATATTTACAGAGTGGAAATAATATGGTATTAAAGTTTCGTTAAAAAATTTTATCGTTTTGATAGTTAATTAAGCAAAAAGGACTAAATTGTGCAAAGCGTTAAAGTTGTGTTCTATAAGTTAAAGGTATTAAATAGCTATGAAATTAAATAGTGGAAGTCCTTAAGTGGTAATTATTCCATAATTGTTGATAGTGGAATTCCATGGCTTGGTATAATGGAAATTATTAATGTATATTAAGGTTAAATATGGTATTTGGTAATTATAATAAAATAAAATAAAACAAAACCCAAATTAGATGCTATCATCTTCATTAATAGCCAAATGTGAGAAAGAAAATAATATTCTCAAAGCTTGGAAGGTTCGGCCATGGTTGTTCATGCATATAAGTCCATTTCGTCTCGGTTTTTAATAATTTTTATGTTTTTGAGATCGTTGCTTTGTGTTCTAGCTAGCCCGTACCTCCGATTTCAGAATTGTTAAAGTATTTGGATGATGCCATTGTTGAATATTTGAGTATCTTGATCTTTAATGATAGAAAATAAATCATTGATGGTAGATTGTTGAGTTTTGTTAAGTGAATTTTAGCAAAAATGTCAATTTTGGACTAAATTGTGAAATATAATAAATTGTGTGGTAAAAGTGTTAATAAATGAAAAATATGGGCTGATATGAGCATGTATGAAATTCAGATAGCTTGGGCTATGATGAAATTGACTAAATTTGCATTTTACGAGCTTAGGGACTAATTTGTAAAAAGGTCAAAAGTGTAGGGGTAAAATAGTAATTTTACCAAAATATGAAATTGAGTTAAAATGAATAGAATATGAATTTAAATAGCTGAATTTGATTGATTATATCAAGTTAAGCCTCGTACGAGTCTATATCGAGGGAAAAATAGAGTTTTGGACTAGTCGATCCATTTTAACGTTTTGATGATCGAGGTAAGTTCGTATGTATTAAGCATTTTTAAATGTATGCTTTTAATGCTTGATATTGTATAAATTGTCTATACATGATTATTTTTATAATTAACAACTTATCAGCTAAAATGGCACTTAGTGTGCGATTCGAAATAGCTTCGTCTAAAAGTGGCACTTGGTGTGCGATTTGAGATAGCTATATATATATAAATGGCACTTAGTGTGCAAAGTATCAAGGATGGCACTTAGTGCGTGAAACACTCAGAATAGCTCTTAGCGTGCGAGGTATCGAGTATGGTACATAGTGTATGAGACATCAAAGATGCAATGACATTATGTATATGTATGAAATGGTAAGGATCGGTACAGGTATGTACAGAAACTCAACTTAATATGAAATCCATGAATGGTAAGTCGATGAGCATTGTGAAATGATGTTGTGTTAATTTGGTGAATAATGATATATGTTTATAAATGTATGGATTTCTAATTGAATGAAAGGAAGGTGTGGTAAATTTAGTTGTTATCATTTTCTTACTAAAATAGTTTTGGACACCAGCAGCAGTCCAACTTTGAAAATACACCAAAAATAGTAGAAAGTGAGTTAGAGATTGAATAAAATATGGAATTAAATCTTATTGAGTCTAGTTTCTTATAAAAGAAATGGTGTAAGAAAACAAATTTCATATTATGAGATATTTGAAGTTGTGTGAGATAGAGTCAGAACGATTTCAAAATCCCCTGCTTTGATTTGAGAAAATCATTAAAAATTGTACAAAAATATTGATGGGCTATAATTTATATTTCTATAATTCTTAATGATTATATTTTCAATAGAAATAGACAAGAACATCATCTGAGTCCTGTACTATGAGATAATTAATTTTTAGTAAAGAAAGGTTGAAGCTGTCGGGCAGCAAAATAGGGGTTATTTTAAAGAATAAACTGTACTTATTGGCTAAATAAAAAATTCTAAAAATTTTATGGTAAGAATATATGTGAGTCAAGTTTCAAATAAAATTATCTAAACTTAATTTGGAGTTCCGTACCTCCAGATATAAATAAATTAGTTACTATGACTCGAGAAAATAGCTTGACCTGAACATAAGTAAAAATGCAAATATGGTTGTATTACCTTAAGAAGCAAGTTAATAAATTGCTTATTATTTTCATATGAACTTACTAAGCTTTATAGCTTACTCCCCTTCTTTTCATCTCTTATAGGTTTATTTAGCTACCTCGGGTTGAAGATAGCCGGAGATTCAATCATACTATCAAGCTACCATTTTGGGTATAAGTATTCAAATACTTAAGTCTATGGCATGTATAGAGACTTTATCTTTTGTAATTATGTCATTACTCATGTGGCCAAAAGTGTTGGCCTATAATGGTTATAGTTCAATTTGTGTATAGCCATGAATGGTGGCTTATGTTGATTATATGATTATGCATGTGCCTATGTCATGGAGATGAGGCTTGTGATGGTGTGTATGTAATGAGTTATATCGTTGGTGTTGAATGCTTGATGGTCTAATTGAGATGAGATGATGTGTTGATAACTAAGGCTTAAATGTGTGATATGGGAGTAATCTTATAAACTTTGATGCATGAGAATTAGTAAATTTGAGCTTAACTAAGCATGATGTTTTAAGCATGTAAAATATTATATGAGGTTACCATGATCTTGTATTGTTTGTGGATGATTGAATGTTCAAATGTGCCATGTTAATGGTCAATAAAAGTAAGCATCTGAGTTTGTTATTGAGGGTGGAAATTGGCTTGGAAAATAGCCTAAAAATTATCCACACGGGTCGTGTGACCTCTGCATCATGTACTTTAGTTTTGAATTGGCCACACGGGCTGTGACATGGCCATGTGTCTCGGCTGTTTGAGGGACACGGCCTAGAGGCATGGGCGTGTGCCTTGGCCGTGTGCCCTTATGACGTCATAAATAGAGAGTTACATGGGCTGAGGACACAGACATGTCCCAAGCCACATGGGCATGTGATCCTGTTTCATAATGAAATTTTCTAAGTTTTCCAAAAGTTTCCAAAGTTCTCGGTCTAGTCCCGAACCACCCCCGATGTATGTTTTGGGCCTCGTAGGCCCGTATAAGGGATGTTATGCATGTGTATAAAAATTTTTAATTTGGATGAAATTTTATGGCCTAGTTTTGTATGAATGTTTTAATGTAAGTCCGGTAATACCTCGAACCCTATTCCGACGTTGGATACGGGTAAGGGGTGTTACATTGAGACCTTGCACTACAAAAGAAGTAGGTCACATTAGGTCTCTTCTGAGTAGTAGATTAAGTATGATTTTGTTGAGACATTACTGAAGTAAGGGCAGATTCTTAGTAATTCCAACCTTCCAATCCACATTGTAGACCTTCAATCCATTGTCACAACATCTTTGCCATAGCATTCTCCAGTTATTTATTTATATGCTCATAATTTATTAACGTAATTATTCTCATAATTGTCGTTGCATTTTTACTCTTACTTTGTCTTAGTGTAACACCCCAAACCCGTATCCATCGCCGGAGTAGGGTTACGAGGTATTACCGATCAATTCACAACATTTAACATACATGACTCATACATTTATGAATTCATACTCAAATACCATTTAACACAATCACATTGTCCCTTATAAGGGCCTACGAGGCCTTAAACATGCTTTAAAAGTGGTTTGGGACTAATCTGATAACATATGAAAATTTTGGAAACTTAGAAAAATTTCAACCATACAAGGGTCACACGCCCGTGTGAACAGGTCGTGTGCATCACACGGCTCCAGACACACCTGTATCTCAGGCCGTGTGGAAACAAGACATACATACTGAATTGTATCACACGGCCAAGGACACGCCCGTGTGCCAAGCCGTGTGAAAACTGGATGGTATACTAGCTTATGCAACATGACCAAATCACATGCCCGTGTGCTAGGCCGTGTGCCAATTAGGGGATATTCTAACTTGTACCACACGGCCAGACACACACCCGTGTGTGAGACCGTGTGGAGCATACTGACTTAAATTCAATTTCAACACCAGGGGACACACAATCGTGTAACATGGCCATGTGTCACACACGACTGAGATACACGCCCGTGTCCCTGCCCGTGTAGACAAAAATAGGCCACTCGCAAGGCCAATTTGCCACCCCAATTTCAAAGTACCTATACAAGGAAAAATGGCACCATTTCATTATACAATTAGGCAGCCAAAATCATCAAACAATTGCACAAATCATACCATTATAATTTCATCTATTCCAATTCTCAAATCACTACATTTACTTAACCAAATACATGCCAAAACAATATCAAACAATATGGTTAATTTATCATAATTCACATAACCATTTTAACTTCCATAATATCTTGGTTACAACCATGCCAAAACAAACCAAAATAAGCCATCGCTCATGGCTATATTTATACAAACCAAAAACATATACATTTAAAAGCCATTTCTAATAGCCAAACACACATCAATATTAACATCATTTACAAGCCAAATCTCATGACTATAATTAATAATCACAACCAAGATACCACATCTAGTCTATACATGCATTACACCATAAATGTATAATTCAAAAGTACCAACTTATATGTTCGATAGTGCGATGATGTTCCCGACGACTCCCAGATCTGAGCTAGCCTTGATTCACTATAAAACATAGAAAAATAACATGAAGTAAGCTTCATAGCTTAGTAAGCTCGTATGTGAATAACTTAATTCATCGAATAAATGCAAATCAACTAATTAGACATGACAAAACCATATACACATTAACTACAAACCTTTCTCATATCTCAAAACATGATCAATACCATTTCATCGAACTTTCACTATTTAATACTCGAATAGGTTCTGTACATACCTGTATTGCCTCGTACTAACCTCTTCCTCATCCACATCATTCGTTCACTCGTTGAACCATTTGGAATAAAAATCGGATACTCAGGAGTCTTATACGATAAGTACTTATAGCATGGCCCATAGCCAAATCAAGTTAACTTATTCGAAGAACTATTATCATGGCCCGAAGCCAAATCATCTTTATGCATGGCTCGAAGCCAAATCGGTAAAATACGCACCAGAACTGCTAATATCATGTCCCAAATCCAACTCAACGTATCACTTACTGACATGTCAATAGTATCCAAAACTATTCTTCAGGTTCACCCAGTGTAACACCCCAAACTCGGCCCAGAAGTTAGGCCCTAATCTGGCATGTCACACTGAAGTGTTTTTTGAAAACCATGTTTTCATTAAAACCCTTCTTATTTTAAAAAAAATCTTGAGTAAAATCCCAGTTATGTTGTTTATATTTAAAACGTGGTACATTGAAAAATTATTAATTTTATTCCCAAAATTCCTTTTTTTGGTTGCGAAAGCTAATTTTAAAAGTAATAGTTTTACGAAAATGTGATGTTTAAAATTTAAGTCGTTAAACCATTTCGAAAATGTTGTGGAAACGTAGTGTTTGAAAACAATTATTGTTTTGGAAAACCATGTCCTACTGCTAACAAATATTAAACATACTAAATAAATTTCCCAAATAAAAAGTTAAGAAAATAAAGAGGCCTTATTACAATCGAAATCAAAAATCAAAGTGCTTAACTAAATAAACGAAATAGAAAAACATGTGCAGTTGTGTGGTCGTCTCCGAGTCCCTCAGCGACACCGATCCACCTAACGCTGGGGATTACCTGTGTGACAGCCCTAATTTGACCCTAGTCGAGAAGTGGTTTTGGGACCACAAAATTGAGTCACGAAAATAATTAAATGTTATATTCTGTGATTATTACATGTGAAAGTGCATGTGTGAAAATTTCATGCTTTGATTTTGTCATTTGTGAGTAAAATTATGAAATAGGACTTATGTAAAAATTTCTGAAAATGCTATAGGCTAATTTGTAGTGGCCAAATAACTTATAGTACGAAATAGGTGGATTTCCATGTCAAATTTCCCACCTTAAGGTATAGTGGCCGGCAATGATGGGTATGATAAGCATTATGGGCATTTTTTCATTGATAAGTTATGGCATGAGTATGGCACAAATATTATATGTCATTTTGTGTCATAAAATGTTGGGTAATAAAATAACAAAAGGATGGAAGGGACAAAGTTTATCCATCTTTGTTCTTCATAGCCGGAAATGGAGAGAGCAAATAGGAGAGGAAACCCTTGAGTATTCGGTCACTAGGGGGAGGAAAATTGAAGGTAAGTTCACGGTGGTTTGCTTCTACCTTGATGTTCATGAGTTCTTCTTGATTCTACCTTAACCCACGAAGCATATTTTTGTTTTTTTTTTTTGGCTGTGTTGTGAGCATTCAGTCATGAATTGAAATGAAGGAAATGGTTTTTGTTTCATGTTCTTTTGATGAAAAACGGTAGATAGGTGAAGTTGAGTCAAACAAATGGGCATGCATGTGCATTAGATGCTAAGTGGGAAAATCTATTAACATGTTGTGTGTATTATGGCCGAATGTGAATTTGGATAATATTGAGTAATGTTTGTGCTTTAAAATGATGAAATGAAGTTTATGCTTAAGTGAAATTATAGTTATGTGATGATTGATTTGTGATATGCATGATTAAATAACATGCATGCAAGGTATGTGTGAAAGAGTGAATTGGTAATAAATCTGCTTGGGACAGCAGCAGTAATGTGACTTTGGAAAATCACCATAAATTATGGAAGATGAGTTAGAAGCTTAATAAATTATGTAATTAAATATTAATGAGTCTAGTTTCTTATAAAAGAAACCGTGTAAGCAAAAGAATTTCTGATAATGAGATATTTGAAGTGATGTGGGACAGGGTCAAAATGACTTCTAGGTCCCCTCTTTTGTATTTATAAAATCATTATAAATTATAAAAAAATGGTTATAAGATAAAGTTTATATGCTTAGACTCCTTAATGAGTCTAGTTTCAAATGAAATAAATGAGAACATATTTTGAATTCTGTACAATGAGATAAGAGTGATCAGAGTAGTCAAACAGTGAAACAAAGGAAACTTTAAGAAAAATCTAGTATTGATTGGCCAAACAAAAAATTCTAAAAATTTTATGGATAAAAGATATATGAGTTTATTTTCAGGTAAAATTAACAGTACTTGATTTGGAGTTTCCTAGCTCCAGTTATAAATGATTTAGTGACTGTTGCTCAGGAAGACAGCTTGCAGTGAAATTATGATTATGTGGTAAACATTGACAAAAATTTGTTAATGAGTTGCTTATTGATTTCTTATAAGCTTACTATGATCAGTAAGTGTGAAAGTCGAATATATATTATATTTTGAAAGTGATGCTTGAATAGTCGAATAATGACTAGTTTAAAATCTTTGAATTTAAGCTCCAGAGCATAGAGGGGCAAATTCGAATAAGGGAAAAGAGAGAGTAATCGAATAGTCATTGTAATCGTTCGGCAACATTTGAGGTAAGTTCTTAAGTGTTTAAGCTTGATTTCTTTTTATATGCCTAAGAGTTAAATTAATATGGCAAAGAGGGTGTAAATTTTATTTAGTTAATGCGCCGAATATGTAATGATTTAAGGCTATAAGCCGATTATGGCTATTATGCTTAAGTTGACTTGGATTTGGAAATTTGATGCACTAAATGAGTGTTACAATGAATAAACTATGCCGTATATGTGTTGGTAGAGATATCACGATTTGTGATTATTAAATATCTAAAGGAAACCATGATGTGTATAAAATTATTATTATTAGTCCTTTGTGGTAGCCGAATATGGCTTGGCACTAAAGTGATTAAATGTGAACTTCGATGAGGTAAACTATTAAAAGTGTGGTGCTATAAGACTATGGGCTAATACGATATGTGGATTCGTTCCGTAAAGTAAATTATTCAAGTACGAACAACCTAATTAAGTACATGTGCATTAAATGAATTTGATGATTGATGTGAATCGAACGTATAAGAAATGGTTTCATGTTTATGTTCAACTATGAAACCTTGTGTTAAATCGACAATCGATTTCGTTTAATACATTAAGTTGGTCAGGTATGCGATATGTACTTATGCATGTTAAATCGATTGGAATTGAATCATGAATGTGAATTGAGAAGAATAGGTAAAAATGCCTATGTTATATATGTGAGTAAGGGTAAATCCATAGTAAATTATCGATAAGGATGGGCTATGTGCGGAACCATCTTATAATTGCTAATTTGAAAGGTTGTGTGCGAATCAGTGAGTAATATGTATATATTAGATGGATTGTGACCTTTTGGTTCTACTTGAATCAAGTTGTACGATAAATAATTTATGTATATGACTTATAGTCGAATGGTCACTATGGGTTAAGTTTGAATGGTGAAATGGATATGTAATATTTATGTATGACTTTTGAACCGAAATGTAAATGATGGTGTTCATATGGAGTTTATATCTGAATGTAGCAAATGGCTACTAATGTGATATGGTGAATGAGATGTGTTAATATATGATTAAATATGCATAATAGTTGATGTATATCCGGGTTAAATCCGGTAGGCTTCGTGCTGGCATTATATCTGAGTTAAATCCTGCAGGCTTCGTGCTGGTAATATATCCGGGTTAAATCTCGCAGGCTTCGTGCTGGTCTTATATCCGGGTTGAATCCCGCAGGCCTAGTACTGGTATTATATTTGGGCCTTTGGGATTAGCAGGCTATTATGCCGGTGAGATACTAATCGGGCTTTCGAGCCTAGCAGGCTATAATGCCGGTGAAATGATATCGGGCCTCGAGCTTAGCAGGTGAAATGCCGGTAAATGAATAAAAGTTTAAGGTTAAGGCACCTCGTATTAGATTGACAAATGAATACATTCAATACGTTAAGTGGGCCAGGTACGCACTATGTACTCATATGTGAGTTTGATTTGAATGGAATCACAAGTGTATAATGTGATACATATGTGAATAAATGTTATAACTATATCTATGACCATGATACATTCGGTCAAGGTGTGAAAGTATGTGAAAGTATTTGATTTAATTATGTTATATGAATTCAGATTAAGTGTGATAAGAATGCTGAACGTACATTATGTGTTTGTGTATATTCAGCCAGATGGCAATATACCTAGAATATGGCCTCTTGAGAAATTGAATAATCGAAGTATAATTGTGTTTATTTGTTTGCATTGCTTAAAACTTACTAAGCTTATGAAAGCTTACTCCGTTGTTACATTCCTCTGTTTTATAAATTGTTGGCTCCAGTTACTTGCTCGGGTTGGAGTTCGCCGGAGATATTATCATACTGTCGAGCTCACGCTATTGGTGTAAGTAAATCCTAGTATTTCGAGTCTATGGCATGTATAGGGTTTTAATGTTGAGTATGTGATATTATAATTTAGCCAAAGGTGTTGGCTCGTATTGATAAAGTGTTTTGGCCATGTGAATTGGCCTATGTTGGCTAGTGATGTTTTGGGCCTCGTAAGCCCATATATGGAATAGATTGAATGTGAAAAGAAATGTTTTAAATTGATTGAAATTTTTTTGGCACAGTTTTTGTGTGATTGACTGAATTTAAGTCGGGTAACACCTCGAACCCTGTTCCGGGGAGGGTTACGGGCGAGGGGTGTTACAACCTGCACAGTTAATAAATAGGGTGAGTTTACGAAAACTCAGTGTGTAATCCTCGTACTAGAGTAACAGTCAGTAAACAAAAATAGAAACAGTCTGGGCCAGAGCCCTTTAACAGTAATAGTATAGTCCAGTTCAGAGTATAGGTAGGCCACAGCCCAATACATTAACATCCGAGTCCCAGCCCACATAGAATGTATGAATGCATGAATACATGCTAACCCATCCAACCCTGCACTTGCCTCCGTCCAACCTTACACTACCTGTGGGGAATAACTCACCTACGCCATCCCTACAGTTATAATATTAGCACCAGTTGCAGCACTAACCGAAATTGTAGCAAAGTTGCTATATATATATGACTTTAAGCCTTCAGTAGCAGTATTATAATTGGC
The DNA here is from genome assembly GCA_025698475.1 of Gossypium anomalum. NCBI lineage: Eukaryota > Viridiplantae > Streptophyta > Magnoliopsida > Malvales > Malvaceae > Gossypium > Gossypium anomalum. The sequence goes on from CM046956.1 coordinate 56,619,322, forward strand.
ACAAAGCCACCGGTAACTGTAATAAGTTTGGCACGTAGCCATCAGTGACGGTAATATAATCGGCACACAGCCATGGGTAAATATGATCGACACAGAGTCATCAATAAATATGATAGGCACATAGCCACATGTAAATACGATTGGTATAGAGCCATATTTAGGCTGGCACAGAGCCATAAACAGATTAATCGGCATTAAGCCGTCCGTCGGTCCACAGTCGTCTCATGTGACCCGTGCGGCCTTAACAGATCAATACTGGATCTATAGTCGTCTTGTGTGACCCGTGCGACTCTATTAGTACAATACTTCCTCCGTATCAATGTCCCAACCCCATGCAATATGTCGTGTATGTCATGCTCAATCATCACACGTGTATGCACAATGGCCATGCTCAGTAACAAACATTTAAACATATATTAAAAGCATGTCAGTCATACAACCACAGTCAAGTCAGTTAAAACACAGTCATACAATCACAATCAAATCAGTCAAATTCATAGTCCAAGTCAGTCATTTACCCACAAGGGCAAACTGGGGTCTTAATGACCCAACCAAAGGTCCATTATCGCCTTGAGCGACTTAAGTAACCTAAGCAGGCATAACGATGTAAATGGGCCTAAGGCCCATTCTCGACCCAAATGGGCCCACACACTCGTGTGGCCCATTTAGCCCCGAAACAGCCACAGCTATGCGAACATCACAGTCCAAACAACACTTACCGCATCACATACATTTTATCTGTGTGAGCCTACAAGCCCACTAGGCCCACACAGCCCATTTCGGCCCAACGAGGCCCAGAACAGCCCAAGACACGAGAGCGCTCGTGGTGGCCTTTACAGTCTAACGCCCATGTTTGTGGGCTCGATTCACCACACGTGCGATCGTAGGCTCGTGTGGCATCATACGCTATATTTTCGGTTTTTTGGCATTTTGCCGATCTACAGTCATAGTAATGTAAACAACACATACTTTCGGCTTTTAAATGATTATTGAAAACCACATACAAATACACACACTTTCTGCTTTTCAGTCGATCATCAAACATAGCATACGGTTACACACCTGCTCGTGAAACGAATTGCACCCCAAGTATCCTCGCACTTAGGTTAAAATATCATAACGATTACTTATCCAACTCTTGTTATCAAAAGAAACCAACAGAAAACTAAATCAACTACTGTGACCTTACCAACAATAGAAACACCTGTATAGGAATACAGTATTTGACTAACACTGAGAGGAAAGGAAACCAAACGAGGGAAAAATAGAGAAGATTCAGTCATGCAAGGAACCGATTGCAAAATGAGTAATAAGGAGGGGAACAATCGAAAACTCTGAAAGAAATAAAGAGGAGGCAAATGTAAAAAGGGTTTCGGTAAAATTTTAAGCAAGGAGCAAGAAAGAGAAAAGGGAAAGAAAATGGACAAATGAAAGAGCACTCAACGCTTGCCAAAAATAACAAAAAAGTTGCACGCGTGGCCAGTTTTCAACATGCTCTGCAATACAGAGAAATGAGAAAAAAAATAAAAGCAAGGAGAACCCAAAATGGCATATAAGAAGTTGGCACTATGGGAAAAAGGTCTTATGACTGAATATGCACAATGGGAAGTCCCATATTCGGCCAACTACTAACTTTCCCCCTAACCCCCCATAATCCACTCCTACAATCTCTCAACCCCCCGATTTGAATCACTTTCAAACTCCTCCAAGTCCATATCCGATAAATCTCTCCCCCAAGAGCAATTCCACAACCACTTGAGTAGAATTCTATTCCAACACAACCACTGGGTGGCACAGCTGCAAAATAAGTAATCCATAGCTCACTTCAAGTCTCGAACCTTTGACCTCCTTGCCATACTCCTAACGCCACCTTGCCACTAGACCACATGCTTCCTTGTGTCATAATTTAAACCAAAATATTAATAAGACCTTCCAGCCAACACCAAGTTCAATTTAGGGAAAAATAAGATTTTTGCTAAAGCCTAGATTTGAACTCAAGACCTCCTAAAACACTCCCAACCACTCCTAAAGCACATAGCCAGTAAAGCAAACACAAAATTAGTGAAAATTTCTTGCACAACTAGAATCCAATTGCTCCGATACTCGAAGCCCAATTCTTCTAGGCCCAAAATTTGGGGCGTTACACCCAGGCTTTCACACTTTTCGTTTCTATCATCGAATGCATTCGTAGAGTCATTTTCACAATTCATATTATCCATAATCCCGTTTTAACAATTATGCAATATTAAATCATTTTAACATACATTTATAATGTATTCATCACATACGAACTTACTTCGTATTCGGAATTGATGGATCAGGTCGACTACTCGATAACCTTGCTTTTTCCCGGATCTAAATCCAAATTCTTTCTTTCTTGATCTATAAGAATTCAAAATTAACTTATTTAATCAACCATTTATTCAATTTATTCCAAAACATACATTTAGGCCTATTTACATATTAGCCCCTAAACTTTCACACTTTTAACAATTTAATCATTATTTCACAAAACACATAATTCACATAATTTCAATAAACCCAAGCTTGGCCGAATTATTTATAGGTCCCTAGCAGCCCAAAACTTCCATTTATTTCACTTTCCAACCACTCAGTTTACACATTTCACAATTTAATCCCTATTATGCATTTTCATCAAAAATCACTTAACAAAACATGTAAAACTATCATCAAGCTTTCATATTTCAACATTAAAGATTAAAGAACACATAGATTCAACAATGGCAACTCTCAAAATCTTTAACAGTTTCAAAATTTAAGGTATGGGCTAGCTAGAATACAAAGCAACGATCTCAAAAACATAGAAATCACTAAAAACCGAACAAAAATGGACTTACAATTGAGCTAGGATATGATCGAATGATTTAAGACCTAAAATGGCTTTCTTCTTTGTTAAATTTGGCTAGGAAGAAGATGATAATGAAAGGAAATTGTGTTTTATTTAATTTATTAACCTTATTTACTTAATTACGTATTTAACCTTATTAGTAATTCAAAATTTCAATTATGCCATGCCATTATCATCCACTATCATAATAATGGTCTAATTACCACTTAACGACCTTAAATTTAAGGTTTTATAGCTATTAGATACTTTTAGCTAATAGAATTCCACTTTTACACTTTATGGGATTTAGTTCTTTTTCACAAATTGAACATTCAAACGATAAAATTTTTTTATGAAACTTCCACACAATAATTCTATCATGGTGTAAACTTTAATAAAATGATAAAATGATAAAAAATGGGCTGTTACAACTCTCTTCCCTTTTGGGATTTTCATCCCTGAAAATCTTACTAGTGAATAGGTTTGGGTACTGTTTTCTCATAACATCCTCGGGTTCCCATGTAGCTTCTTCAACACCGAGTCAATACCATAATACTTTCACTATTGCGATTCTCTTATTTCTCAGCTCTTTGATCTCACGAGCTAAAATTTGAATCGGTTCTTCACTGTATGATAAATCTAACTGTATCTCAACTTCAGTTGGAGAAATAATGTGCGAATGATCTGATCGATATCTTCATACCATCGATACGTGAAACACATTATGTATCTTTCTAACTCAGATGGTAAGGACATCCGATATGCCACTGGCCCAAGTCGCTCAGTAATCTCATACGATCTGATGAATCGCGGACTCAATTTCCCTTTCTGACCAAACTGCAATATCTTTTTCCATAGCGACACTTTCAAAAACACTTGATCCCCAATCTAGTACTCAATATCTTTCTGTTTCAAGTCTGCATGTGATTTCTGTCGATCTGAAGCTGCTTTCAAACTATCGCAACTTACTTTCACTTTTTCTTCAGACTCTCTGATAAAATCAACCCCGTGAATCTTATTTTCATTAAGCTCACTCCAGTATAATGGTGTTTGACATTTACAATCGTATAGAGCTTCGTACAGTGCCATCTTTATACTCTATTGGAAATTGTTATTCCAAGCAAATTCAATCAGCAGTAGATATTTCTGCCAGCTACCTTCAAATTCAAGAATGCAACAACACAACATATCCTCAAGTATCTGAATAACTTGTTCGGATTGACCATCTATTTGTGGGTGAAACGCAGAGCTAAAATGCAACTTTGAACCCAAAGCTTCTTGCAATTTCTTCCAAAATCACGAAGTAAATCTTGAATCTCTATCCGAAATAATAGATAAGGGAACACCATGTAATTTCACAATTTTAGAAATATACAACTCAGCTAATTTATCAAGTGAGAAATCTATACATACTGGAATAAAATGAGTTGACTTCATCAATCTGTCAATAGCAACCCAGATCGTATCTTTCTTTTTCGGAGATAAGGGCAAACCCGATACGAAATCCATTATTACTCTATCCCAGTTCCACTCGGAATCATAATAGGTTGTAATAAACCTGACGGCACTTGATGCTCAACTTTGACTTGCTAAAAAATCAAATTGTTATACATTTTCGTACTTCCCGGATGTACTGATAGACAACTACTGTGTGCTTCATTTAGAATCTTCTGAATGAGCTCAAAATTTCTTGGTACACATATTCTATCACGAAACATCAAATAGTCATCAGGCCCTATTTGAAACTCTGAATCAGAATTCGACTCACATTGAGCTCGTTTTGGTTGCAATTCATCATCAAATTTTTTAGCCTCACAAATCTGTTCTAGAAATAATGGTCTCGCTTTCAACTCGGCTACTGTCTAACTATCATCAGACAAAGCTAATTGTGTGTTCAAAGCACGAAAAGCAAATAAGGACTTTCGACTCAAAGAATCAGCAACTATGTTCGCTTTCCCCGAATGATAGTCAATCACTAATTCATAGTCTTTTAGCAATTCTAACCATCTCCGCTATTGTAAATTCAAATCTTTTTGGGTCATCAGATATTTCAAGCTTTTGTGGTCGGTATAAATATGGCATTTCTCACCAAACAAGTAATGACGCCAAATTTTTAATGCGAACACTATCGCGGCTAACTTCAGATCGTGCGTCGGATAATTCTTTTCGTGCGGCTTTAACTGTCTCGAGGCATAAGCTACAACTTTGCCTTCCTGCATCAAAACACAACCCAGGCCATTTAATGATACATCACTAAAAACTACGAATTCTTTACTTGACTCAGGCTGAACTAACACTGGTGCCTCTGTCAATAATGCTTTCAACTGTTCGAAGCTCTGCTGACACTTTTCTAACCACTCAAATTTAACATCTTTTTGAAGTAATCATGTCATCGGAGTTGCAATCATCGAGAATCCTTTCACAAATCATCTATAATAGCCGGGTAGTCCCAAAAAACTACAGACTTCAGATACATTTCTCGGAGGCTTCCAATCTATAATCGCAAAAAATTTGCTTGGGTCAACTTGAAAACCCGCGGCTGAAACTATATGTCCCAGAAAACCAACCTCTCGTAGCCAAAACTCACATTTGCTGAACTTTGCAAACAACTGTTTATCTCTCAAAATTTGTAACACGATTCTCAAATGCTCGGTATGCTTAGATTCATCACGAGAGTAAATCAAAATTTCATCAATAAACACAACTACGAATCAGTCTAAGTACGGCCTGAAAATTCAGTTCATCAAGTCCATAAAAATAGCCGGTGCATTTGTTAGTCCGAAAGGCATAACAAGAAATTCGTAGTGTCCGTACCTTGTTCTAAATGTGGTCTTTGGCACATTTGATTATTTAAATCATAACTGGTAATAACCCGATCTCAAATCAATTTTCGAAAACACTGTTGCTCCTTTTAACTGATCAAACAAATCATCTATTTATGGCAAAGGGTATTTAATCTTGATTGTCACTTTGTTGAGCTGTCAATAGTCTATACACATTCTCATCGTGCCATCTTTCTTTTTCACAAATAACACCGGTACACCCTAGGAAGAGAAACTCAGTCTAGAAAAACCTCTATCTGTCAATTCTTGCAACTGAGCTTTCAATTCTTTTAACTCTTTCAGAGCTATACTGTAGGGAGCTATCGATATCGGCATTGTTCCCGATACTATTTCAATACCAAAATCAACCTCTATGATAGGTGGTAAACTTGGTAACACTTTGAGAAATACATCTGGATACTCGCACACAACTGGTACTAATTCAATCTTTGTTTCTGTCACTTTCGTATCAAGTACATAAGCATGATAAGATTCACACCCCTTTCTTACAAATCTCTAAGCTAACATAGACGAAATCACAAATGGCAAACTATTTAGATCATTAGATTCAATTCTAATAGTCTCATTATTCTGACATTTCAATTCAGTTGTCTTTCATCTACAATTCACTATAGCATCATGCATCGTTAGCCAATCCATACTCAAAATCACATCAAATTCATCGAATGGCAACAACATCAGATTAGCCGAAAAACAGAAATCCCAATTCATTAATGGACTATTCTTGCAGACTTTATCAACCAAAACACATTTGCCTAAGGGGTTTGATACTCTAATCACAAACTTAGTAAACTCTACAGGCAAAGTCTTACTAGATACTAAATTCATACATATATAAGAATGAGTTGATTCTGGATCTATCAATGCAATTACATCAGTATCATAGAGAGTGAAAGTACTGGTGATAACATTTGGAGATGATGCTTCTTCACGAGCGTGAATAGCGTAAGCTCTAGTAGGTGCTCTGGCCTCGAATCTCATAGCTGAATCCTTTATCACCCCTCTACTACCACTTACATTTTTGGAAATTCTAGGTGTTCTACCTCTATTCGACATGTTACTTGGTCTCACATTCTAAACTTTATCTTTCTCATTCAGCTTAGGGAAATCTCGGATGAAGTGATCTAGCGAACCTGTAACATCCCGAAATAGGGCCTAAACGGAATAGTGGTTGCGAAACCACAAATCTGAGGTAGAAAAATTTATTTTATTATTATTTTGAGGTCTATGATATGTTTGCATGATTGTTGAAAAGTTCGTGAAGAAATTCTATGCATAAAGTACTTAATTTGAAATTAGGGACTAAATTGAATAAATTGCAAAACTTGTGTTCTAGAAGTATTTTGCATAAAATTGAATTAGAATATTAATTAGGAGGTCTTAAATAGCAATTTGACCAATTTTAAGTTCATGGACAAAATTAGGACATGGAAGGAATTTTTGAAAGTTTAGTAGTAAGGGCATTTTGGTCATTTAGGGGTAAAATGAATTAAAAACAAAATTAAAAGCCAATTTTTGTCCATCTTCTTCATTAGGACGAAATTTCAAGGGTTCTCCATAGCTAGGGTTTGTTTCAAGCTTTCAAGCTCCATGGTAAGTGATTCCAAGCCCCGCTTTTAATGTTCTTTACGCTTTCTGAGTCCCTAGAGCTCGATAAAGCTTATGCTAGCAATAATTTAAGTTAGGGTTCATATTTGGAAAAATACCCATAGGTGAAATTTGTGTATTTTGGTGTTTTATGATAGAATATGAGGTTTTAAATTATGTTAGACAACTTGTACTACTCGGTTTTAAGCAAAAACCAAGAAAAGGACTTAATCGGTAAAAATACCTAATAGTCATAAGTGCTTGTTAGAGTATGAATTTGATGCTGCCATAGAAGGGAAAAATGACCAGCATGTCATGAAACATAAGAAAATAGGCTGAAGTTTAATTTACGAGCTTTGGGGTAAAAGTGTAAATATGCAAAAGTTTAGGGGCAAAATTGTAATTTTGCCAAAATATGATTTTGGGTCAATTTCAATAATTTGAGTCCTAATTAGACTATATTTTAAATGATAGAGCAAGGAAAACTGAAATTCAAGCTAAAATGGAGAAAATACCAAGTTGTGGACGAAATGGTAAAAGTAGCTATTTTTGCATACGAGGTAAGTTTACTGATGAAATAAATGCAATATTCTTTTATTTTACATTATTATTGTAAATTTTCAGCATTTATATACTTATTTTATGAGAATATTTAAAGTCGAATTAAAGGCAAAGTGACAGAGAAAAAGCATTAGGAAGCCCTGTTTGAACCTTAGGAATGTTAGGATATTGGGGTTGACAGACGACAGACAGATGTAAATGAGCCATGTAAGTCCATATCAGATATATGGCTTTGGAGACAGGAATGAGCCATGTAAGCCCATATTAGATATATATATATGGCATTGGAGACAGGAATAATTCATGTAAGTCCATGTCGAAGACATGGCATTGGCGAGATATTGATAGACAGAACGCGACCCGGTATCCTTAGTGTTCCGAGTGGTTCAATGGGTCATTGTACACGTTAAATTACAGTGAATTATCAGCAAAAAGGGAAGGTAGATTATATTTATGAATAGTGAAAGGTCGTAAGAAAGAAGGTAAGTAAGTAAAGAAGAAGGTAGAAAATGAGAAGTAAAGAAAGTTTATGAGGCTAGGTGACATTATGTATAATTATTCATTATGTTGAATGTTGTAATTTATTTGCTTGTAAGCTTACTAAGCCTAGTGCTTACTCTCTTTATTTTCTTTTTCTTATAGTTTTTATCTAGCCACTCGGGGATCGAAGGAAACGTCGGAGACCCGATCACAATATCGAAGGAATCACATTGGTATAGTTAGACGTTTAGTTTTGTGTATGGCATATATAGGAACTTGGTTTCTTTTGATATGATATGATCAATGAATGATGTGTAAATACTTGCTAGTGATTAGCTAATAGAATGGCTGATGATATACATGTTTAATTGTATGTATGAATAAGTAGTAACTATCACATGAAAACTAAGAAAAATGTGAAAGTAACTTAAAAACAGATTCAAGTATCAGAAATAATGTGATTTTAAAAAATCACAAAAAATCTTAGAGACATGGTTTGATGCTGAATAATATATGAAATTAAAGCTTATTATGTCTATTTTCTTATGGAATAAGCAAAATAGGTAAAGGTATTATATTTTATGAGATATCTGAGTTTTAGTGAAATAGGGTCAGAGAAAATTCTAGATCCCCTATTTCAACTTTGGAAATTCACCATAAATTGTAAAAAAATAATTAGGTGGTTTAATTTATATGGTTAGGATACTTATTGAATCTAGTTTTAATAGAAACAAGCGGTATAGTTATATTAATTTTGTATAGGGAGAAAAGTGGTTCGTAGTAAGTAGAGGTCAGTGCAGTCGAATTCTGAAACAGGGGTAACTTTAACTAATAAACTGTACTAATTGGCTAAGTCAAAAATTATAGAAAACAATTAGTAGATATATATATGAGTCTAGTTTCAGGAAAAATTTACGGATCTTAATTTCGAGTATTGAAACTCGAGAAATGAATTTTTAAGCAGCTATGACGCAGAAAAACAGTTTATTCCGAAAATTAAAATAAGTGGTTTAGAGTTGTTTAAAAGGTAAGATAAGTTTAGTAACACCTCAAGCTTGACTCCGGTGATGCTTTCAAGCGTGGGGCGTTACATTTATTGGTACCAGAGCAGTTTAGTCGGTTCTCGAACAGTTAGTGTGAGTAAATGTCTAGCTATACATGCCATACACGTATTTTGATAGTGTGACGACTCTCGACGATTTTTAAATATTTTGTTTTATTGTAATGGATCCCGAGCGAGCTGGTGATGATGATGTAAAAAGTAATGCGCTGCTCCCGGAAGAAAGGGTAGCGCCATCCGAGAATAGGCCAAGAATGATTAATCGTGAGGAGTGACTCGAAGCTCTCTTCCAAGCTTTGAATAATTGGTTTGCCGAGTTCGTTCGCACGCGAATCCGGTAGTTAGACCTCCACCCCTCATGACTCTCAAAGCTACCCATGTAGCTCAAGCTTCCCAACACAGTACAATGATAAGAGAAAAGCCACCAGTTGATAGAATCGGGAAACAAGGGCGTAAGAGTTCCGAGCAACAAAACATGATGATGCAGAAAGAGCAAAATTTTGGTTAGAAAATACTATCAGAGTCTTTGATGAATTATCTTGTACACCCGAGGAATGTATGAAATGTGTAATATCACTTCTTAGAGACTCAGCCTACTACTGGTGGAAGACACTTGTATCAGTTGTACCAAAGGAGAGGATCACTTGGGATTTCTTTCAGGAGGAATTTCGTAAAAAGTACATCAGTCAGGGGTTTATTGACCAGAAGAGAAAGGAATTCCTGGAATTGAAACAAGGGAGCTACTGTGTTCTCCAAGATAGATTTGAGATCCGGATACTATCAGTTGCGAGTTAAAGAGTTAGATGTCCTGAAGACTGCTTTCCGGACTAGGTATGGTCATTATGAGTTCCTTGTGATGCCATTTGACTTGACTAATGCTCCTGCCATTTTCATGGACTTAATGAACCGAATTTTCGAGACAATTACTTGGATAAGTTTGTAGTTGTGTTCATTGATGATATCTTCGTTTATTCTCATGATGAGACTGAGCATGCAGAGCATTTGAGAACAGTTTTACAGATTCTGAGAGATAATCAGTTGTATGCCAAGTTTAGCAAAAGTGAGTTCTGGTTACGAGAAGTTGGTTTTCTTGGACATATTGTTTCAGGTGAAGGTATTAAGGTTGATCCGAGCAAGATTTCAGCCATTGTTGATTGGAAGCCTCCTAGAAATGTATCGGTTAGAAGTTTTCTTGGTCTTGCTGAATATTGTAGAGGATTTTCCATGATAGCTACCCCGTTGACAAGATTTCTGAAAAGATATCAAGTTTGAATGGATTGAGAAGTGTCAACGAGAGTTTTGACAAGTTAAAAGCATTATTGACTAAAGCTCCTGCTTTAGTACAACCGTAACTGTAAAGGAGTTTGTGATTTACAAATGATGCGTCCATGAATGGACTTGGTTGTGTACTTATGCAGAAGGGAAGGTAATTGCTTATGCCTCTAGATAGCTAAAGCCACATGAGAAGAAGTATCCGATACATGATTTAGAGCTAGTCGCCATTATTTTTGCGTTGAAGATTTGGAGACATCATTTGTATGCGGTGAGAAGTGCCACATATTCACCGATCACAAAGTTTGAAATTGAAGCAAAGAAGATGGCTAGAGTTGATTAAAGATTATGAGCTAGTGATCGATTATCACCCGAGGTATGTGTACCAAGAATGATGAGCTTATTCGAAAGATCTTACAGGGAAGCACATAGTAGTTTTTGTCTATTCATCCGGGTAGTACAAAGATGTATAATGATTTGAAGAAATGTACTTGGTGGGTAGGAATGAAAAGGGACATTTCGAGTTTGTTTCTAGATGCTTGATCTGTCAAATAGGATTGCCATTTACATCGAGAAAGAAAGATGCAGTATGGGTTGTGATTGATAAGTTAACGGTCGGCTCATTTTATCCCAGTTCGTATGGATTTTTCACTTGACAAGTTGGCCGAGTTGTATATTTTAGAGATAGTCAGACTACATGGGGTAGACGAGGCTACATGGGAACTCGAAGAGGCTATGTGAAAACAGTACCCAAATCTCTTCACAGGTAAGATTTTCTGGGACGAAAATCCTCAAGAAGGGAGAAAATGTAACATCCCGAAATAGGGCCTAAACGGAACAGTGGTTGCGAAACCACAAATCTGAGGTAGAAAAATTTATTTTATTATTATTTTGAGGTCTATGATATGTTTGCATGATTGTGTGAAAAGTTCGTGAAGAAATTCTATGCATAAAGTACTTAATTTGAAATTAGGGACTAAATTGAATAAATTGCAAAACTTGTGTTCTAGAAGTATTTTGCATAAAATTGAATTAGAATATTAATTAGGAGGTCTTAAATAGCAATTTGACCAATTTTAAGTTCATGGACAAAATTAGGACATGGAAGGAATTTTGAAAGTTTAGTAGTAAGGGCATTTTGGTCATTTAGGGGTAAAATGAATTAAAAACAAAATTAAAAGCCAATTTTTGTCCATCTTCTTCATTAGGACGAAATTTCAAGGGTTCTCCATAGCTAGGGTTTGTTTCAAGCTTTCAAACTCCATGGTAAGTGATTCCAAGCCCCGCTTTTAATGTTCTTTACGCTTTTGAGTCCCTGTAGCTCGATAAAGCTTATGCTAGCAATAATTTAAGTTAGGGTTCATATTTGGAAAAATACCCATAGGTGAAATTTGTGTATTTTGGTGTTTTATGATAGAATATGAGGTTTTAAATTATGTTAGACAACTTGTACTACTCGGTTTTAAGCAAAAACCAAAGAAAAGGACTTAATCGGTAAAAATACCTAATAGTCATAAGTGCTTGTTAGAGTATGAATTTGATGCTGCCATAGAAGGGAAAAATGACCAGCATGTCATGAAACATAAGAAAATAGGCTGAAGTTTAATTTACGAGCTTTGGGGCAAAAGTGTAAATACGCAAAAGTTTAGGGGCAAAATTGTAATTTTTCCAAAATATGATTTTGGGTCAATTTCAATAATTTGAGTCCTAATTAGACTATATTTTAAATGATAGAGCAAGGAAAACTGAAATTCAAGCTAAAATGGAGAAAATACCAAGTTGTGGACGAAATGGTAAAAGTAGCTATTTTTGCATACGAGGTAAGTTTACAGTAAATAAATGCAATATTCTTTTATTTTACATTATTATTGTAAATTTCCAGCATTTATATACTTATTTTATGAGAATATTTAAAGTCGAATTAAAGGCAAAGTGACAGAGAAAAAGCATTAGGAAGCCCCGTTTGAACCTTAGGAATGTTAGGATATTGGGGTTGACAGACAGACAGACAGAGAAATGAGCCATGTAAGTCCATATCAGATATATGGCTTTGGAGACAGGAATGAGCCATGTAAGCCCATATTAGATATATATATATGGCATTGGAGACAGGAATAATTCATGTAAGTCCATGTCGAAGACATGGCATTGGCAGGATATTGATAGACAGGAACGACCCCAGTATCCTTAGTATTCCGAGTGGTTCAATGGGTCATTGTACACGTTAAATTACAGTGAATTATCAGAAAAAAGGGAAGGTAGATTATATTTATGAATAGTGAAAGGTCGGTAAGAAAGAAGGTAAGTAAGTAAAGAAGAAGGTAGAAAATGAGAAGTAAAGAAAGTTTATGAGGCTAGGTGACATTATGTATAATTATTCATTATGTTGAATGTTGTAATTTATTTGCTTGTAAGCTTACTAAGCCTAGTGCTTACTCTCTTTATTTTCTTTTTCTTATAGTTTTTATCTAGCCACTCGGGATCGAAGGAAACGTCGGAGACCCGATCACGATCGAAGGAATCACATTGGTATAGTTAGACGTTTAGTTTTGTGTATGGCATATATAGGAACTTGGTTTCTTTTGATATGATATGATCAATGAATGATGTGTAAATACTTGCTAGTGATTAGCTAATAGAATGGCTGATGATATACATGTTTAATTGTATGTATGAATAAGTAGTAACTATCACATGAAAACTAAGAAAAATGTGAAAGTAACTTAAAAACAGATTCAAGTATCAGAAATAATGTGATTTTAAAAAATCACTAAAAATCGTAGAGACATGTTTTTAGGTGAATAATATATGAAATTAAAGCTTATTATGTCTATTTTCTTATGGAATAAGCAAAACAGGTAAAAGTATTATATTTTATGAGATATCTGAGTTTTAGTGAAACAGGGTCAGAGAAAATTCTAGATCCCCTGTTTCAACTTTGGAAATTCACCATAAATTGTAAAAAAATAATTAGGTGGTGTAATTTATATGGTTAGAATCCTTATTGAATCTAGTTTTAATAGAAATAAATGATATAGTTATATTAATTTTGTATAGGGAGAAAAGTGGTTCGTAGTAAGTAGAAGTCAGTGCAGTCGAATTCTGAAACAGGGGTAAATTTAACTAATAAACTGTACTAATTGGCTAAGTCAAAAATTCTAGAAAAAAATTAGTAGATAGATATATGAGTCTCGTTTCAGGAAAAATTTACGGATCTTAATTTTGAGTTTTGAAACTCGAGAAATGAATTTTTAAGCAGTTATGACGCAGAAAAACAGTTTATTCCGAAAATTAAAATAAGTGGTTTAGAGTTGTTTAAAAGGTAAGATAAGTTTAGTAACACCTCAAGCTTGACTCCAGTGACGGTTTCGGGCGTGGGGGCGTTACAGAACCACATTTGTAACAAGCTTTAATATTTTTATTCCAGCATTCTCCAAAATGTTGTCTCCCACACTACTGACACTCGGGTTTGTTGTCTCTCACACTGCCAACACTTGATACTGATGTAGCTTGAGCTTTAGAACCTGACGAATATTCGTTTGAAACATTTGGGCGAGCATACAAATCTCTGGATTTCTTTGATGAAGATTGATACGGCTTACTCATAGATCTTTTTCTCAAGTCTCTACCTTCTGAATCTATTTTTCTCTTTTCTTTGCTAAGATCCTCAGCTTTACAAGCCCTTTCAACCAAAACGAAAAATTGTTTCAACTCTAAAATTCCGACTAGTAGTTTTATATCTTCGTTCAACCCGTCAACAAACTGCTTACACATAATCTCTTCGGTAGAAAACATTCCCTGGCATACTTACTCAACCGCACAAATTCTCTCTCATATTCTATCACAGTCATTCGGCCTTATTTTAATTCTAGAAGCTCTTTGTACTTTTATCGAGAAATCTTTGACTAATGTCTTTCTTTTAGAACTCGAATTGAAAGAACCTCCAAGTAACCCATTCTTTCGGAACCACGATATCAACGCGTTCCACCATTGGTACGCGGTGTCTCTCAGTAAAGATACAGCACATTTAATACATTCATCAGGAGTATAAGACAATTCATCGAATACTCGAATCATATTTTTGAGATAGAACTCAGTTCTCTCAAGATTATCATCAAAATTATCAACCAATTGCACAATTCATACCATTATAATTTCATCTATTCCAATTCTCAAATCACTACATTTACTTAACCAAATACATGCCAAAAAAATATCAAACAATATGGTTAATTTATCATAATTCACATAACCATTTTAACTTCCATAATATCTTGGTTACAACCATGCCAAAACAAACCAAAATAAGCCATTACTCATGGCTATATTTATACAAACCAAAAACATATACATTTACAATCCGTTTCTAATAGCCAAACACACATCAATATTAACATCATTTACAAACCAAATCTCATGAATATAATTAATAATCACAACCAAGATACCACATCTAGCCTATGCATGCCATATACCATAAATTTATATTTCAAAAGTACTAATTTAGATGTTTGAGCGTTCGATGATGTTCCTGATGACTCCTGGATCTGAGCTAGCCTTGATTCATTATTAAACATAGAAAAATAACACGAAGTAAGCTTCATAGCTTAGTAAGCTTGTATGTGAATAACTTAATTCATCGAATAAATGCATATCAGCCAATTATACATGACAAAACCATATACATATTAACTATAAACCTTTCTCATGTCTCAAAACATGACCAATACTATCTCATCGAACTTTCACTATTTAATACTCGAATAGGTTTTGTCCATACCTTTATCGCCTTGTACTCACCTCTTCCTCAACCATATCATTCCTTCACCCATTGAACCATTTAGAATAGAAATCAAATACTCGAGAGTCTTATACAATAAGTACCTATACCATGGCTTGTAGCCAAAACAAGGTAACTTATCCGAAGAACTATTATCATGGCTCGAAGCCAAATCATTCGATATGCATGGCCCTAAGCCAAATCAGTAAAATATGCACCTGAAGTGTTATCATAGCCTGAAACCAACTCAATGTATCACTTACTGACATGTCAATAGTATCCAAAACTATTCTTAAGGTTCACCCGGGCTTTCATACTTTTCGTTTCTATCATCGAATGCATTCATGGAGTCTTTTTCACAATTCATACATTATCCATAATCCCGTTTTAACAATTTATGCAATATTAAAGCATTTTAACATACATTTATAATGTAATCATCAGATACGAACTTATCTCGTATTTGGAATTGATGGATCGAGTCGACTACTCGATAACCTTACTTTTTCCCTGATCTAAATCCAAGTTCTTTCTTTCTTTTAGCTAATAGAACTCTACTTTTACACTTTATGCGATTTAGTCCTTTTTCACAAATTGAACATTCAAACGGTAAAATTTCTTTACGAAACTTCCACACAATAATTTTATCATGCTATAAACTTTAATAAAATGATAAAATAAATATTTTGACTTTGGATTTGTGGTTCCAAAACCACTGTTTCGATTTGACTAAAAAACAAGTTGTTACACTTAGCATGTTCCAATATTAGTCAGTATATATTTCACACTTATCTTTATTCTTTTAATTTACCACTGTGTACTTAACTCGGTTTACCATAACATTAACCATTTCTATATCTAATTCGATCCCTGTGGAGACAATCTCACTTATCACTTTATTACTTGATTCAATGAGTATACTTGCACAATTCACATATCACATTTACACACGACACCGCTAAGGTAGATATCACATTTGATAAATAATTCTGATACTCCCTCATCATGATTATCTCGTTCCCATCTGAAGTCCTTAGGGTAACCCATTTTGTATCACATTCAAGACTAACCCAATGCTCACTCAGCCAATCCATGCCGAAAATGAGATCAAATTCTCTGAAGGGTAATTCCATTAGGTCTACATGAAATACCTTACATTGGACTTGCAACGGGCATCTCTTATAAATTTTGTTCACATGCACAAATTATCCTAAGGCACTAATGATAGTTGCATTATTTACAGTCTCCTCTACCTAAATTCCCAGTTTATTATTCATTTTAAAGGATACATACGAGTGGGTAGATCTAATATCAATTAATTCAAAATAAGGAATAGCATTAATGGTAAAAGTACCTGCTATCATGTCTGTTGCATCTCGATCCTCTCTGTGTCTAACCATATAAACAAGTTCTGGCACTCTCATATCTACCTAATTAACACCCTGACCTAGTCTTCACTGCCTCTGTCCAGCATTTCCACCTCTATTATGACCCCAATCTCTCTAGGGCTACTGCCCAGCTCTCTAACTTGGGGCTCCGTTCTATCCCGGTGCTTGCATCTGATCATTAAGCTGTGGACAGTCTCGGATCTTATGGTCCAGTAACCCACACTTCAAACATGCTCCCATGCTCTTCTAGCAGTCACCAGAATGCCTCTTGCCAATAGTGACACAATTCTGAATTCTACCTCTAGCTGCAATAACGTTCTAACAAGATCGATCATCTCTAGCCTACTTAACTGGTTGCAAAGCCTGTGCATCAGGGCCCGATTCTCTCTTTGTAGGAACTTTTGCTTGATCCTTCCTTTTGTGCTCTATGCATCTGGCTTCCTCATAGATTTTAATTTTCTCCACTAAAGCTTCAAAAACCCTCTCTTAAAGCGGAGCCACTTGCATCATCAATTTTGACCTTAGTCTAAACTCAAATCAAACGCACTTATTCTGTTCATTTGTGACAATACCCGAAGCATAACAACTAAGCCTTAGAAACTCAACCTCGTATTCTATTACAGACATGTCACCCTATCTAAGCTTAATGAATTCTAGTCTCCTGGCCTCTATGTACCTCGTGCATACATATTTCTCCTGGAAAGCCTCTAAAAAATATTCCCATGTCAATTGATCGGCTTGGGCACCTCCTACGATGTCCTACCACCACTGATAGGCCACATCACATAGCAATGAAACAATCCCCTTAAGCTTCTGTTCAAGGGTTCACTCTATATCATCTAAGATCCTTTTCGTAACCTCCTGCCAGTATCCAGCTATAGTGGGGGTTGTCTTAGCGACTCCCCTAAACAACTCATCCCTACTCGAATGGAGTGTCTCAGTAGTAGTGCTATGATTATTAAATCTATTTTGAGCACCCGCCACTTGCCCTAACACTCCTAGCATGGCCTGCAATATAGCCTCATTCACAAGCTCTTGTTGACTTTCCTCAATAGTGGGTGTGCATTCCACATTTTCTATTGCTAGCTCAGGGGTTCGCACTTGTGATACAGATTAGTTGACTTGGGTTCCCATACCCTACTCTTCGTGAGCTCTCATTCCTCGAGTTCTAACTTTGCGAGTACTTATTTTAAGTTTTATGAATGCCTGTCAATAAAGATAAGTTATCACTTGAATTTTTTTTAATTGAGGTTGTGTTCTTTTAGTTAACACTTATCTCATTATTTATTGTCTTCACAGTCTAGAGTTTTCAAAGTCTATAGTTTTCACAATCTATAGTCTATAGTTTTCACCGTCTATAGTTTCGAGTCTAAAACATAGTTATCTCGTATCGGTACTAGGAGTTATAGATTTTTTTGCAATAATTTCAACATGTGGCATGTTTTTTCCCCACGAAAACCTTTATATACTACATGAAGTTTTTTGAAAAACTTTACCTATAGTTTGAGTATTGAACTAGGATCTGATACCACTAAAAGTAACCCCCCAAATCGAGCATAGACATTACGGCCCAATCTAAGCGATTACATGGGTCATAAGTACGATGAAAACTTGAGTTGAAGTAAATTGGTTTATCCTTTGGAAAACACATGCTAGTAAATCTCTTAAATACAGGGTTTTTAATATAAATTTGAAAGAACTCTTGTTTAATATTTGTAAAACAAATTGATGATCCTCTAATTCAAATTCAATAAATTGACTTTGCAGAAAATAATTTTATTAGGAAAAATGTAAAATTATTTAATCCATAATACAAAAATCCATGCCAATTGTCCAATGTCCAAAATTTAAAATCCTATGCCACAGTTCAATAGTATATCGCAAAATAAAATCCCAAATAGAAGTTATACAGACCATAAAAGTCTAACAGATAATAAAAATCCATAATCATGAAAACCATTTTTCGAGAGCAACTCCGATGACCGATTCTGAGTCCTAACCACGAGGATTATCTGAAACACGCAAGTAATGTGGGTGAGCTTTAAAAGACTCAGTGTGAGATCAACACAAATATATTTGCATACATATCAAAATATATGAATCAAACATCATAATATTCATGATTTATAACACTGATATTTATGCATGAACATATCAATGCATATTTAAAAACGATGCACATTTTATAGAAAGTTCTTACCCATCTCCGCTACATACCGCATATTGAGTTCCCCATAACTCGTCTATTCGTAACACCATTTGTGGACAAGCCACCACTGATTTGCAAATATGCCACCGCTGATAACACTTTTGTGGACAAGCCACCACTGCTATGCAGATATACTGCCACTGATAAATTTTATGTACAAGTCACCACTAATTTATAGATATACTACCACTACTTCCACCTTTCACAAAATCCCACCCCATACATGTGACATGGCAATTTCACTTTTAAACACATGTGAATCACTTTTAAAACTTAGGCATGTAGACATGCTCACAGAATCACATTTCGTTAGTCATCACTTTAATATGTTTAGTCGTGCTTGTCATATTAGATCATAGATCTCAATATTCATATACTCACATATATATATATATCACATACTTGAATCAAAAAATATATCACATAAGCCACGCAACACATGTCATAAGAACGATATTTACACATACATCACTATTATAACAATAATCATATCATATCACATATCTCATGTGTTTCACAAAAATGTACTTCGGATAAAGTCACTTACTTTAGTCCTTTGTAATGAGTTTTTCAACTCTTCTTTGATTATTTAATGTGCTTACAATTTGTTATAATTAATTTGTTAATAGATCAAAAATAACTATATCACCAATAATAAGTAGAATCGATCCCACACCTTTTATCGTATATCTGATTTGCCACAATTCTTATTAATGGTTTCGCTTTAATCTAACTCAAAAGATGTATCTAACAAATGAGTAATGTTTATTGATTAGGATCATTTTAAAAATAATTTACCACTAATAGATCAAGTACTAAATATCCTCACCAACACTTACCCCACAATTTTGAACTCTCAAAAAGATGATTTCCAACGAGAACTCAAGGGTCTCCCCTATGATTAACGTTTGGTCCTTCATGATTGAAAGGAATATTATTAATATGATAATAAATAAATGATAAAATACAATTGTCTCTATGACCAATATACCAATTGTCCAAGGGATGAAATCACCAAGAGGGTGAGTTTACGATTAAAATAACCCATACTTACAACTTGATTAAATCAGGATAGACAATGAATCAAAAGAGGAACGAGATTTGAGAGTTGAGCGATCTAAAAGATTCGTTAGAGCAAAGAGAGACTGTAATTTTAATCAATATGAGGAATGGGAAAGAAAATAGACAAACAGCAAAATGAAAGAAATTCGGTCATCGGCAGCGGTGACGGTATGGCGACGGTCTGGAATGAGTGAAGGAAAGAAACTAGAAGAGTTCAGCGCAAAGGGAAGGAGTAAAAAAATAAAAATAGAGGAGGAGAGGAACCAGCGGTGGTGCACGATGGCGGTCATGCCGCAACCAGCAATGGTGATGGAAAAAGGAAGAGAGAAGGGGTAGTGTAACAATGGCTAACGACGTGGCGATATGTAGTGCTTGGGTTGGTTGTGGTGGAGAAAGAGAGAAAAAAAGAAAAAGAGAGAAGGTTGGGGGTAGAAAAAGGGAGAAAAAGAGATGAGTATGTAGAGAAAATGATAAAATGTGCAGGAGAGGGAGGTTGGGAGTGAGAGGAATTGTTTGGTCAACAATTACTAGGTTCAATGAACCTCTACTAAAGGCAAGGTATGATGTTTTGGCAAGGGAGAGAGACATGGAGTGAAAAAGGGATCATACACCCTCAACTTATGGTAAGTTTTAGGTTAATTTTCACCTTGATGACTTCTTGGAGTTGTTAGGCCCGGGGTTTGTTCACGTTCTTCCTTTCCCAAATAGTTGATCCATTGAGTAACCCTATTAAATAGTTAAATGAGTCATCCGTATTGTGACATAGCGACCAATATTCATTTAATATGCCTTCTAATGTCTCTTACACACTCACAATATGTGTTAGCTCACCCCTGGGCCTCATTCAACCTCAATGGTCAATAAAAGACTCAATTTGCACATTCTATTGAATGTAAATAAAACTAGGAAAACTTAACTAAAACATAATGAAAATGCTTGTATTCAAGCTCCTTAAATGTGAAAACTAGTTTAATCTGCTACACCGTATTACGACAAATCATCTAGCTTTATAAGTTTCCACCTTTCCATCTGTATTTCTTTTCTTCTCATAGATCCACTTACACCCTATGGGTTTTATCCTTTTCGATAAGTCTACAAGTTCTCACACTAAGTTGGAATACATATATTTCATCTAAGCTTTCATAGCTATTTTCCAAAGCCTGGAATCAACACTCTATACCATTTTGTCATATATGAGTGGGTATTCATCTTCCTATTCGAAAAACTTAGTACTAAAAACACTTCTACCATACTAGAAGAACTGAATCCTACGAAAGACCTTCCCACTCCGATGAAGCACCTTATGTTGTTGATCATTTGCATGTCTACTATTAGGAGTTGGTTCTGGAATTATTTCAGTAAAGTTTTGTATATTTCCCAAAATTTCCTCAAGTACCTCTTTATCCGAGGTTTAAAGTCATTCATGTAACTTTCTTCAAGGAAATTAGTTGACATTATAATGGTTTGCACTTTTAGGTTATAAAACAAACCACCATCTGCTCCTTTTGGATATCCTACAAACATGCATAATTTTGCCCGTAAGTCCAACTTCCTCGCATCTTTATCCAATACGTGGGTTGGGCATCCCCAAATCCTTAAATGTTTTAAACTTGGCTTCCTATTATGCCACAATTCGTATGGAGTTTTCAATGCTTCCTTCGTTGGCACATCATCTAGAATATAGCAACTCATTTGTACCACATATCCCCAATAAGACCTTGGCAACTTCGAATAACTTAACATCGAACGTACCGTGTCTAACAACATTCGATTTCTTCTCATTTTCACACCATTCTATTATGGAGAACCCAACACGTTTCACTGGGATAGAATCTTATTCTTTATGAGGTGCTCTAAGAACTCATTAGATAAATATTCCCCACCTCAGTCTGACCGAAGTATCTTTATTGGTAAACCTAGTTGTTTCTCTACTTCCGCAAAAAACTCTTTGAATTTATCAAAGGTTTCACTCTTATAGTGCATCAGCTATACATACCATATCTAGACTAGTCATTAATAAAGGTTACATAATATTCATAAACAGCTCTTGCACTAACGCTTATGGGGCCACATATATTAGTGTGTACAAGTTCTAGGGGTTTACCAACCCTTGTTCCTTTTGTATTACAAGATCTTTTAGTCATCTTACCTTCCGAGTAAGATTCACATTGTGGAAGATTAATTTCTTTAAGCAAACTTCAGATGTCATCTTTCACAAGTCTAGTGATTCTTTCTTGGTTAATATGACCAAGTGTCAAATGCCAAAGGTACTCCTTATTAGAGTGAGAAGTTTTAAGTCTTTTATTTGATATCCTACTCTCAAATATTGTGTGCATCTTTGGTTTGATCAAATAGAGCTTATTTCACATCCATCCATTACAAATAAGATAGCGATTTCCAAATATTGCACTTCCATTATTAAAAGTCACGGTCAAGCCATCATTATATAAGCATGCAACAGAAATTAAGTTTCTTTTGAAACTTGGTACATAGAAAACGTCTCTTAAAAAAATCTTCCTAAACTTATCAAAATAAAGATGTACACCTCCCACTACTTCAGCTGTCGCACTTATCTCGTTCTCAGTTCGCAACGATAAGCTCTTATCTCTAAGATCTTCCATCTCCTTGAACCCTTATAGAGAAACACAAGCATGATTAGTGGCTCTCGAATCAATGACTAAGTGGTCTATTGAATCCTCCACTAAACAAGCTTTTATCATCAAGATATTCTTAACTTTGCCTTTGGCCACCAAGTATTCCTTCCACTCTTTGTAGTTTACCTTAAAGTGCCCTTTCTTACTATAGAAGAAGCATTTATACTTAAATAAGTCTTTAGGATTTCTGGTTCTCTTCCTTTCCACTTGTGGTGGCCCAAAGACCTTAGTCTTACTTTTCTTAGTGTGCTTTCTCTTCCCTTTTGAGGAAGAAGCAACTATTGTGTTTGCTTCTACTCTTCAAACCGACTGACCACCCTTCAACATCAACTCATAGGATTGTAACTCCTTCATGAGTTATGTAAGCATCAGGTTCTTGTTCCCAAAGTTATATACGACTCGAAAGCCTACAAAGTCCTTAGAAAAGCTCTTGAACATCATCTCAATCTGAGTGTTTTGGTCCAAATTGGCCTCATAATCCACAACCTTGGCAAAGTAGCACATTAGAGTGATCATATAGTCTTTGACCAAAATGTCAAGTTTTTGTTGGGCATTCATCAAGCTAATTATAGTAGATTGTCAAGCCAAGGAAGCTTGGCCTCTGAACATGTCTTTTAGCATATCTAGAATCAATTTTCCAATCTTACAACTCTCTAGTTGCTTATATAGGGTGTTGGTCACGCTTTCCAGTATATAGCAACAAGCTATCTCATCAAACCTCTCCCAGCATTTTCTAGCCTCAGCTTGAGTGGCCGGTAGACACTTATTATCAAGAATTGTTTTAAGTTTATCAAAGCTTAGGACAATTATTAGGTTCCTTTTAAATTCCTTATAGTTATTTTCGTTCAGTTTGTTTTCAATGAATATGTTAAATAATGAAGTTGGTGTCATTTTCAAATTGAAAGTAAAACATTCATATACTAATATCTTTATATAAAGCAAATGTTTGAAAACATTTAGCAGCATTACGATATGTATTAAGTCAATGTATGTGTCTTACATTAAACCTTAAAAATATTTGTAAGCCATTGCAATGATAATTCCTACACCTATTGTATCAAGCCAACTTGGGGTGATCATGATCAAGTAGTAAGAACATGGATTTCCATCCAGTTAGTTCATGAACCAAATTCCTTAGGTATTCACACATACTAATAATCGTGTAACGTCTGGCCATCATTATAACTTAAGTATAGTTCCTTGGGGAGTGACTTAACTAGATGATCTTGATGTATAACTACCAACTCGACACCTATCGCATTATGCACCAAAAATGAGTCACGTTGAGACAATCTCACCTAGTCGTATGTTGTGACTAGTTGTCCTCTTTGAAAACATAATTTCTTAATGTATCGCACGACAATACCTACCACAAGGGCCGATCCAACTATTATATGCTCATAAGAAAATTTTGCTTACTTTCAGAAAGTCTCATCAGTGAAATCTGCATAGCAACGTCTACCTTGGGGGAGGTTCATTTTATGCCATCATAAGAAACCATTGATGGAGGCCGTAGCTCTTGTTTAGGGACCTTCTCCCACTCAATATTTCAAAAACATACAATTTTTTTATTTTTCAGTTTCAATCATGAATGATCAATAAATGCATGACAAGTACATGTGGCATTCTTCCCTAAACTATATGGCATGCTTATCTCATATATGCATGACAAGTCATGGCAATTTTATAATATTCATATTTATCAACAATTTCGATTCTCCATAATTTTTCTTTTAAGGGAAAAAACTGAAGAAGTAACGTGAACCTGCACCAGGTAGGGTCCCAAGAAAGGAAGGTGAGTCGTATTCGACCGCTTGAAAACCAAGTTTTTCCTTGCTAGATCCAATCATAGACATGCACCTTCCCATTACCACACTTCTTATCTTGAATTGGTCAATTGTGGATCATCTTATATATATATATATATATATATATATATATATTATAAAATAAAATTGTTAGTCATGATTTCCATGGTTTTATTTCTAAAAAATAAATGAAAAACAAGATTACACAGTTTTTCACCACAAGGCATTCCTTAGATCATTGACTGTCATTGCTCCATCTTCTCCTCATCATGGACTTCTTTTTAGAAAATTGCATTTATGTCCCATATTCGTTTTTGGTTCACAAAAATTCTAAAAAAATATAGTTCTATGTGGAAATTATAGCCCACGGTCTATTTTTTAAGAAACACAACCTTGGCAAAATAATAATTATATAACAAATATTGTAACAACCCTAAATTGACCCTAGTCGGAAAATGGTTTCGGGACAACAAAACCGAGACACAAAAATAATTAACCGTTACATTCTATGCTTATTATATGTGTAAAAGTATGTGTGAAAGTTTCATGCTATAATTTTGTCATTTTCATGTGAAATTTATTAAATAGGACTTATATGAGATATTTTGAAATATGGTAGGTCATTTTGTAGTGGCCAAATAATAGATAGTGTAAATAAATGGGTTGCATGTCTAATATCCCACTTTAGTGGTAGTGGCCGGCCATGTTAATGATGGCAAGCAAAATATGTATTGTTTAATAAAATTTTATGATAATGGTTTAATTTATGAAATAAAGAAATTTAGTAAAATAAGAAAGAGTAATAGAAAAGCAAAAGAAAAACAAAAATATTGGTCTTCATCTTCTCCCTTAGGAGCCGAATGTTAAAGAAGAAAGGGGGATATAGCATTCGGTCATCTTAAGCTCAAAAGAAGGTTAGTAATTCATGTTAAATTTTGAAATTTTAGCTTATTTTAAGTTAGTTACTAAGTTCTTTGTTTAGCCCATGTTGAAATTTTGGATTTGGATGGTGAATGAAGCATTCGGTCATAGTTGATAATGAAGAGATATGATCACTTTCTTTATGTTTAGATGAATAAATGTTGATGAGAGAAGTTTGAACTAGTAAGTCTTCGAGTATTGGAACTTAGTTTATGAGTTGATAAATCATGATCATATTTAAGCATAACAATTAGTCTATGACATAATGGTTCTACTTGATTTATGTAGTGAGATAAATAGCTTGTACTCATGATTTATAATTGAATAGTTATTGAAATTGTGTTGAATGGCAAATCGAAATCGTGCCCTTATATGTGTCTATTGAACCGAAAGTGGAATGGTTATTAAGCTTGTTGTGCTTGTGTTCTAGTAATGTGAATGAAATACCGATGTGTTATGATGATAAGACATATGCATGATAAATTGGGATTTTAACCGGGCTAAGACCCGCAGGCCTTGTGTGAGTGTTATATCTGGGTCAATCCCCGAAGGCATTTATGCTGGTCATTATTTCCGGGCTAAGTCCCGAAGGCATACGTGCTAGTTGTTATATCCGGGCTAAGTCCCGAAGGCATTCGTGCTAGTTGCTACATCTAGGCTAAGTCCCGAAGACATTCGTGCTGATTTAGAAATTGTGGTACGGCTGTAATAATTCCAAATAAGTGCGCTCGAAATTCTAAGATGATAAGGTATGTTTTATATATATATATATACATTGTAAAGGTTGATTTGGTTTTAAATGTATTCGTTAAATGGATTAGTGAACTCCGGGTTGGATCTTAGGGTTTTATGAAATATTTAGCTTATTCGAAGTACGGAATTGTTGACTTAAATGAAATTTAGTCAGATTTGACTCTGTGCGTATGAATATAATGATTGAAGTGTGAGGTAACATGATCATGGAGTTTTATGCTTATGTATTTATTTATCTTATGAATGTTATGTTTTAGTTGTAAATGATTTCATTACTTAAACTTACTAAGCATCGAAATGCTTACTCACGTTTAAATTCTCTGTTTTATAGATCTCGTTCGTTAGCTATCGATCTCGGGATTTCAAAGACAAAGTCATCCACACTATCTAAGCCCATTTGGTACCTTGTAGTTGAACTTTAAAAGTGGCATGTATAGGATTGACTTTTGATGTTAAATACGTATCTTTTTGGTGATGTGTATATATATAGCCATGCGAAAATGGCTTGTTAAGTTATTATATAAGTTCCATCTAGTTAGTATGTATGTGTAGTTGATATGTAATTAATGTTTTAAATATTTTGATCGAATGGAACTTATGAAGGAATCGAGATAATTATTAACTTACGATGACTCATTGTCTATTGGTATTCAAATGGAATTATCTACTTGTTTGGTAATACTTCTTAAATCCTTCCGGTGACGGATATGGGATTAGGAGTGTAACATTTTATTGGTATCAGAGCTACGGTTTAGTCGATTCTAGGACTACCGTAGCATGTGTGAGTCTAACTATACATGCCATTAAGTGTTAATACGATAGTGTGATGATTTCTGACAGTTTAAAATGTGTGTTTTTGTTAGTAATGGATCCCGATCCTAATCGAGAGGTAGCTGACGTTGTGGAGAGTGTAGCGCCTGCTCCCGCGCATGGGACGGCGCCGATGGACTCTCAACCTGTTGCGAGCAATCAAAATGATGAGGCTAGACAAGCCTTTTATAATGTGATGAATGATTGGTTTAACCAATACATTCGAACTAATGCGGCTGTTCCACAACCCCCACTCCCAACTAATACATCCCCGCACCGCGCAGACTCCTCCGTGAATCGACCAAATGAGGTTAAACAAGCCCCCAGCTTGATGTAATCCGAAAGCACGGGCTCATCGAATTTAAAGCTACTGATACATGATGATGCCGAGCAAGCTGAATTTTGGTTGGACAACACTATCCGGTACTTGATGAACTATCTTGCACACCCGAGGAATGCCTAAAGTGTACTATCTCTTTGCTACGTGATTCTACCTACTATTGGTGGAATACGTTGATTTCACATTGCCCAGAGAGCGGGTAACTTGGGAGTTTTTCCAAACCGAGTTTCAAAAAAGTATATCACCCGAGATTCATTGATCAAAACGAAAAGAATTTCTTGAACTTAAACAAGGTTCCATGACGATTCATCGATTATGAACGAAAGTTTGTGATGCTTAGCCGGTACGCTCGAGAATGCGTTTCTTCAGAAGCTGTAATGTGTAAACATTTTGAAGATGGTTTGAATGAAGATATAAAGTTGTATGTTGGCATTTTAGAGATCAAAGAGTTCGTAGTACTTGTCGAGCGAGCTTGCAAAGCCGAAGAGCTCGGTAAGGAGAAAAGAAAAGCTGAAATGGGAGCCAAAGAGTTTCGTAAGAGATCTTCGGGAAAGCCCTTTCAACAGTCATCGAAGAAATTTAGAGATGATTCTGGCCGATCCAAAGACACTTCGAGTTTTTCCAGACGAGATCGCGATCGACCCCCTGTGAGTACGCGAGTCCCTTCTGGTTGCGGTGTGTGGGAAATGATCGTGCGACGGACAGAGTGTCGATATTGTGGTAAATGGCATTCGGGAGTTTGTAGATTCCATGACCGCTCTGCTATAAGTGTGGATCACCACCACTTTATCAAGGATTGCCCGAGACCGTCCGAGCGAGATGTAAAGCGCAGTGGGAAACCGGTGCTACTCTCGCTCGAGGTAGACCATCTAGAAATGGGGGAATGTTAGCGCGCGGTCGAGAGGATCTAGAGATGCTACAACCAGATCCGAGGC
This sequence comes from Gossypium anomalum, assembly GCA_025698475.1. Classification (NCBI taxonomy): domain Eukaryota; kingdom Viridiplantae; phylum Streptophyta; class Magnoliopsida; order Malvales; family Malvaceae; genus Gossypium; species Gossypium anomalum. Next base: position 56,647,633 of record CM046956.1, read on the forward strand.
TCGTGCTCCACTAGAGCTTATGCTATCTGCGCACGCGAGGATGCTTCTTCGCGGATGTTATTACGGTACTTTTACTCTCTTTGATATCGATGTGATTGCTTTGATAGACCCCGGTTCTACTCATTCATATGTATGTGAGACCTTAGCATCCAATAAGACTCTACCTATCGAGTCTATTGAGTTCGTAATCTGAGTGTCAAATCCCTTGGGTCATTATGCATTTGTTAATAAGGTGTGTAGGAAATGTCCCCTAGAAATTCGAGGTTCCTATTTTTCGGCCGATTTGATGTTTTTACCATTTGATGAATTTGATGTTATCCTCGGTATGGATTGGTTGACCGTCCATGATGCAGCTGTGAATTGCAAAAGAAAGACTATTGATTTGAGATGCGCAAACAACGAGATAATCCGAGTTGAGTCTACTGATATGAGCGGGTTGCCAGCAGTTATATCTTCGATGCTGGCCCAAAAATTTGTTAAAAAGGGGTGTGAGGCATATCTTGCGTACGTACTTGATAGTAAGGAACTAGAAAAGAAGCTTGAATCGGTGCCAGTGGTTTGTGAGTATTCAGATGTTTTTCCTGAGGAGTTACCAGGATTACCACCCGTTCGAGAAGTTGAATTCGGCATTGAACTAGTACCTGGTACCACACCAATTTCAATGGATCCGTATCGTATGGCACCAACGAAATTGAAAGAATTGAAAACTCAGTTGAAAGAGTTGACGGATAGAGGTTTTGCTCGACCGAGTTTTTCACCTTGAGGTGCACCAGTTTTGTTTGTAAAGAAGAAGGACGGAACCTTGAGAATGTGCATCGACTATCGTCAATTGAATAAAGTGACCATAAAGAATAAATATCTGTTACCACGTATTGATGATTTGTTTGATCAGTTGAAGGGAGCCTCAGTGTTTTCAAAGATAGATTTGAGATCGGGTTATTATCAACTGCGAGTTCGAGACTCAGATATACCCAAAACTGCTTTCAGAATGAGATACGGTCACTACGAGTTCTTAGTGATGCCGTTTGGACTTACTAATGCCCCTGCGGTATTTATGGATCTGATGAATCGAATTTTCAGACAATATTTGGACCAGTTTGTGGTTGTGTTTATAGACGACATCTTGATTTATTCACGCGACGAAACCGAACATGCCGAGCACCTGAGATTAGTGTTGCAGATTTTACGGGATAAACAGTTGTATGCTAAGTTCAGTAAATGTGAGTTCTGGTTAAGAGAAGTTAGCTTTTTGGGACACGTGGTATCCGTGACGGTATTAGAGTTGATCCGAGCAAAATTTCAGCCATACTTGATTGGAAGCCCCCAAGGAATATTACTGAAGTCCGGAGCTTTTTGGGACTTGCCGGTTACTACAGACGCTTTGTAAAAGGTTTCTCGATGGTAGCCACACGAATGACGAGATTACTTCAGAAAGATGTTAAGTTCGATTGGTTAGAGAAATGTCAGAAAAGTTTTGATCAATTGAAAACTTATTTGACTGAAGCCCAGATATTAGTACAACTTTGTATCCTGTTAAAATTTGTCATTTACATGATGCATACTTGCTTGGGCTGGGTTGTGTATTGATGCAAGAAGGCCGGGTGGTAGCTTATGCCTCAAGACAATTGAAGCCGCATGAGAAAAACTATCCGACTCATGATCTCGAGCTAGCTGCCATTGTTTTTGCTTTAAAAATATGGTGTCATTACTTGTTTGGTGAGAAGTGCCATATATATTCGGATCACAAAAGTCTCAAATATTTGATGACTCAAAGAGATTTGAATCTGCGACAAAGATGTTGGCTTGAGTTGTTAAAAGATTATGAGCTTGTCATTGATTATCACCCGGGTAAGGCTAATGTGGTTGCGAATGCTTTAAGTCGTAAATCACTGTTTGCTTTACGAGCGATGAATGTACACCTGTCTGTTTTATCTGATAATGTGTTAGTAGCAGAATTAAGGGCCAAACCATTATTGATTTATCAAATTTGTGAAGCTCAGAAAGTCGATGATGAATTGGTGGCAAAACGGGCTGAGTGTGTTTCGAATATGGAATCTGAATTTCAAATAGATGATGACGATTGTTTGAGGTTCAGAAGTCGATTGTGCGTTTCAAGAAATTCAAAACTTATTTCGATGATTCTGAACGAAGCTCACTGTAGCCGAATGTCAATTCACCCGGGGAGTACGAAAATGTACAACGACCTGAAACGTCAGTTTTGGTGGCGTAGTATGAAAAGAGACATTTCTGAGTTTGTTTCGAAGTGCTTGATATGTCAACAAGTAAAAGCGGAACACCAAGTACCCTCAGGATTACTTCAACCAATCATGATACCAGAATGGAAGTGGGATCGAGTCACGATGGATTTTGTATCGGGGTTGCCATTGTCATCAAGCAAGAAAGATGCGATCTGGGTTGTTGTTGATAGACTGACGAAGTCAGCTCATTTTATTCCTGTACGTACGGATTACTCCCTTGACAAGCTAGCTGAAATGTATGTATCTCAGATTGTAAGGTTACATGGAGTACCTATTTCTATTGTATCAGATAGATATCCGAGATTCACATCGCTATTTTGGAAGAAATTACAAGAAGCCTTGGGTACCAAGCTGCATTTTAGCACCGCTTTTTATCCTCAGACTGATGGCCAATCTGAGCGGATAATTCAGATACTCGAAGATATGTTGAGATGTTGCATTCTTGAGTTTAGTGGTTCGTGGGAACGGTATTTACCTTTGATTGAATTTGCCTATAACAATAGTTTTCAATCTAGCATTAAGATGGCACCTTACGAAGCTTTGTATGGTCGTAAATGCCGTACACCGTTATTTTGGACTGAGCTCAGTGATAGTAAAATTTTCGGGGTTGATTTGATTAAAGATGCTGAACAGAAAGTAAAAGTAATCCGTGAAAGTCTGAAAGCAGCTTCAGATCGTCAGAAGTCGTATGCGGATTTAAAACGGAAGGACATCGAGTATCAGGTCGGAGACAAAGTTTTTCTTAAAGTTTCACCTTGGAAAAAAATGCTCAGATTTGGTCTTAAAGGCAAATTGAGTCCGACGTTCATCGGGTAGTATGAAAGTATCTGAACGAATTGGACCAATGTGATACGATTGATATTACCCCCTCGAATTTGAAAAGATTCACAACATTTTTCATGTCTCGATGCTTCGACGGTATAGATCCGATCCGTCGCACATAATAAATCCAACAGAGGTTGAAATTCAGTCTGATTTGAGTTATGAAGAAGAACCGATTCGTATCCTAGCTCATGAAGTAAAAGAGTTACTGAAACAAAAGGTTCCGTTAGTAAAGGTATTATGGCTCAAACACGGGATGGAAGAAGCTACTTGGGAACCCGAGAACTCTATGGAAGAGCGATATCCTAACTTATTCACTGGTAAGATTTTCGGGGACGAAAATTTTTTATGTGGGGGAGAGTTGTAACAACCCTAAATTGACCCTAGTCGAAAAGTGGTTTCGGGACCACAAAACCGAGACACAAAAATAATTAACCGTTACATTCTATGCTTATTATATGTGTAAAAGTATGTGTGAAAGTTTCATGCTATAATTTTGTCATTTTCATGTGAAATTTATTAAATAGGACTTATATGAGATATTTTGAAATATGGTAGGTCATTTTGTAATGGCCAAATAATAGATAGTGTAAATAAATGGGTTTGCATGTCTAATATCCTACTTTAGTGGTAGTGGCCGGCCATGTTAATGATGGCAAGCAAAATATGTATTGTTTAATAAAATTTTATGATAATGGTTTAATTTATGAAATAAAGAAATTTAGTAAAATAAGAAAGAGTAATAGAAAAGCAAAAGAAAAACAAAAATATTGGTCTTCATCTTCTCCTTAGGAGCCAATGTTAAAGAAGAAAGGGGATATAGCATTCGGTCACCTTAAGCTCAAAAGAAGGTTAGTAATTCATGTTAAATTTTGAAATTTTAGCTTATTTTAAGTTAGTTACTAAGTTCTTTGTTTAGCCCATGTTGAAATTTTGGATTTGGATGGTGAATGAAGCATTCGGTCATAGTTGATAATGAAGAGATATGATCACTTTCTTTATGTTTAGATGAATAAATGTTGATGCGAGAAGTTTGAACTAGTAAGTCTTTGAGTATTGGAACTTAGTTTATGAGTTGATAAATCATGATCATATTTAAGCATAACAATTAGTCTATGACATAATGGTTCTACTTGATTTATGTAGTGAGATAAATAGCTTGTACTCATGATTTATAATTGAATAGTTATTGAAATTGTGTTGAATGGCAAATCAAAATCGTGCCCTTATATGTGTCTATTGAACCGAAAGTGGAATGGTTATTAAGCTTGTTGTGTTTGTGTTCTAGTAATGTAAATGAAATACCGATGTGTTATGATGATAAAACATGTGCATGATAAATTGGGATTTTAACCGGGCTAAGACCCGCAGGCCTTGTGTGAGTGTTATATCCGGGTCAATCCCCGAAGGCATTTATGCTGGTCGTTATATCCGGGCTAAGTCCCGAAGGCATACGTGCTAGTTGTTATATCCAGGCTAAGTCCCGAAGGCATTCGTGCTAGTTGCTACATCCGGGCTAAGTCCCGAAGACATTCATGCTGATTTAGAAATTGCGGTACGGCTGTAATAATTCCACATAAGTGCGCTCGAAATTCTAAGATGATAAGGTATGTTTCATATACATATATATACATTGTAAAGGTTGATTTGGTTTTAAATGTATTCGTTAAATGGATTAGTGAACTCCGGGTTGGATCTTAGGGTTTTATGAAATATTTAGCTTATTCGAAGTACGAAATTGTTGACTTAAATGAAATTTAGTCAGATTTGACTCTGTGCGTATGAATATAATGATTGAAGTGTGAGGTAACATGATCATGGAGTTTTATGCTTATGTATTTATTTATCTTATGAATGTTATGTTTTAGTTGTAAATGATTTCATTACTTAAACTTACTAAGCATCGAAATGCTTACTCTATCGTTTAAATTCTCTGTTTTATAGATCTCGTTTGTTAGCTAACGATCTCGGGGATTTCAAAGACAAAGTCATCCACACTATCTAAGCCCATTTGGTACCTTGTAGTTGAACTTTAAAAGTGGCATGTATAGGATTGACTTTTGATGTTAAATACGTATCTTTTTGGTGATGTGTATATATATATAGCCATGCGAAAATGGCTTGTTAAGTTATTATATAAGTTCCATCTAGTTAGTATGTATGTGTAGTTGATATGTAATTAATGTTTTAAATATTTTGATCAAATGGAACTTATGAAGGAATCGAGATAATTATTAACTTACGATGACTCATTGTCTATTGGTATTCAAATGGAATTATCTACTTGTTTGGTAATACTTCTTAAATCCTTCCGGTGATGGATACGGGGTTAGGAGTGTTACAAATATATATATAATATGACATTCATTCACATACATTCCCCTAAACACGTGAATAATTACAAGAATGTCATATCTTATCACATATTAATCGAACAAGATGAAGAGAGAGATTCGATCTTGGTTTACACCATAAACATAGCACAACCCCCCTCTTATACCAATTGTTGGAAAAATCCGTACGAAAACGATTTTCTTGAAACAAGAAAAGTTAAAATTTTAAAAATCAACTCAATTTTTTATATTTATAGCAATAAACCTTAGACCAAAATCGTACCTGTGTTTTCAGATAATCAAATCCTTGATGTTTTCTGGCTTTCAATCAAACAATCTTCTCCACCATTCTTGTACCACAAACTGCTTAGAGTGCAGGCTCAAACAAATTGAATTGAAACACAGATATAGAAAAAGTTTTATTTTCCTTTTAGGGTGAAAATGAAAATTCTCTCTTTTTTAATACAAACCGTTAGAATTGTTATTTTGGAAAAATATATTTAATAGTTGAGAATAAATTCTTTCTATTTTTCGGTAGAGTAACAATCTCTCAAAGTTGTGTTAATGGCTCTACTAGTGTCATCTATTCATAAGGAGAGAAGGTAGAACGCTTGTTGAATTGTACAAGTTTATTTCAAATAGAAAAGCAACTTCCTAGTCCAACAAGGAGAAGAAGAAGAGCTAATAGGGTGTGCTTCCCCTCATATGTATTATGATGTGGATTTGGGTCTCTCATTGTATTGGGCCCAATTATAAGTGTTTTCTAAACTTTTAACCCAGCACTTTATAATTTAATCCAACCCAATACATATTTTTCTATTTTCCAAAATAAACATTAAATTTCCAATTAAATAATTTTCTTATCCTCATTTTACCCCTAATAAAATTACGACAATTTTTACCCCTAGTAAAATTTCAAGAAAATATGTCTAATAATTCACAACTCAACATGTTCACTATGACCGAATGGTTTACTTTCATTTGTGGTCTTCAAAACAGCTCAAAAACATAAACTCAATCTTTTGATCATTCTTAAGTAATCCATATAGAATTGTAAATGAATAATTCTCATTTCCATTTTTTGAAACCTTCATTCATTTCTACATGATTCTATTTTTCCATTTCAGAAAAAACCATATTCATTCCTAAATATTTTTTATTTCTTTTTTCCTATTCATTTTATTCATTTCTATTCAAACTCACAATTCATTTATGGTTTCAATGAACTACGGGGAATAAATTGGACATATGTAATTATGGCTCAAATTATTTATAATTAAGTTATGGCTTTTCGCCTATTAATTACAAAATCATTTAGTCATGAAGTCATTCCACTATAGTTTCATGACTGAGCTCTCCCTAACAACATAAAATTACGAAAGCAACTACTCAGTGCTCGTCCAATGACCTTGCCATAAGTGTATTACCCTCATAAGATGTCCTTGATCTTTTTAGGATAATATTCTCTCTCCCAATATGATCCTATTTTATCTCATGGTAACCATTACATCTTTCTTCGTGAAAAGTCAAACACTATTACATAATGATCAAGTTATCCATCACAAAGACGAACGACCCATGGCCATGTTTACTTTTCATCAACCGTGTAATGCTTATGAGAGGATATCATTTACCCATGTCTCAGGCTATGAATTCCACTGTTGTGAATGACGCTACATACTACAAAAGTCATACAATGAATGCATCGACTTTTGGTTCCTTATCTATCTTAACTCATACTTTTAATTACACCAAAGTGTATGAGTCACGCATACATAGTCTGCCATCCACTCAAGATTTAGGTATGCCATACTATGAACATCACAAGTGAATAAATCCATTAACGGATTTAGGATCTATTCTACATTATTTTAGTTTGATGTACTGTCAGTCCAGTCAATCACATCTATATCTTTATCTTTTGGTAGTTATTCACTCCAATACCCAAGACAGAGCATCTCCTCAATTGGACTTGATAGAAGACATTAGTCTTTCAATTGGTTTTATCATTTTCGGGTTCCTCTACTAGTATAAGTTGTCTTTAATATTACGATCTTACCACATAATATCGCTTAATATTAGTTAAACATTAGACAACCAGTGAACAACATTTGCTTCTATTACCATGTAACGATAGTATACAAAGTACTAATGTAATTTATGACTATTTCTATTAACCAATCTATTCGAAAAATTACAAGTGTACTTAGACAAAAATACTAGATTTGGTGCACTAGACCCAACACCTTAGTGAGCTTCCCTCATGATTTCTTGCCTCAAATCATCCTCGTCGGAAACATACAACCTTCCCATAAAACGTTGTTCTCTTTCATTTCATAGGCTGAAGCTTATTTCTTGCCAAACTTTATACGTTCCTTCTTCTCTTCACATTGCGCATCCTTGAGTTGGGATTCCAGTATTTGCCAAAAGAAAATAAGTCATGCCCTTAACTTGGCGAGAAATGTCCCATCATCTGCCATACATACTATTGTTGTTAGGGAAGTAAGAGTTGAAATAGTTTTCCTACTTAATGCATTAGCCACCACATTCATTTTTCCCAGATAGTACTCAATAGTTAAGTCAGAATCCTTTAACAACTCTATCCATTATCATCGGCGTAGGTTCAGCTTCATTTAAGTGGGCATATATTTTAAACTTTTGCGATCAAAAAAATGTACGACACTTCTCCCCATAGAGATAGTGTCTTCAAATCTTCAAAGCCAACACAATGATAGCAAGGTCCAGATCATAAGTTGGGTAGTTCTTTTTATGAGGCTTGAGCTGGTGTGACGCATAAGCAATCATCTTTCATTTCTGCATGAGTACATACCCTAATCCATTTAGAGAAGCATCTATGAACACCACGTATTCTGTTCCCGATTCTAGTTTACTCAATAGTATGGCTTCGATTAATGCCTTCTTTAGCTTATCGAAACTCTGTTGACACTTATTAGACCAGTAAAACTTCTCATTTTTTCTCAACAATCATGGAAAACCTCTTCATGAACCTTCTATAGTACTCCACCGAACCAAGGGAACTATGTACTTCTGTAACACTCTTTGGCAGATTCCATTCTAGTACAGTCAGGATCTTCTTAGGATCTACTTTAATTCCATTCGCAGAGATAACATGTCCCAAGAAGTGAACTTCCTTTAGCAAACCTCACACTTATTGAACTTGGTGTATAGTTTTTTTTCTTAGAGTACATTCAAAACTAGCTGTAAATGCACCTCATAATCCACCTCACTCTTAAAATAAACCAAAATATCGTTGATGAAGACAACCACACAACAATTGAGGTAGGGTTGGAATACTCTGTTCATCAAATCCATGAACACTACTACTACATTAGTCAAGCTAAAAGGCATTACTAGGAATTCATAATGCTCATAACGAGTGTAAAAAGTAGTATTAGGAACACCATCCCCCTTTATCTTGACTTGATAATACCCCGGCCATAGATTAATTTTTGAGAACACTCTAAATGAACTTAACTAATCAAACAAGGCTTCAATCTTGGGCAGCGAATACTTATTCTTAATAGTCACCTTATCCAACTGCTTATAATCAATACACAGTCGAAGAGTCTCATCCTTCTTCTTAACAAATAATATTGGCGCACCCTAAGGCAAAACACTTGGTCTGATAAACCCATTATCTAATAGTTTTTGCAGTTGAGTCTTTAAATCCTTCAATTCAACTGATGCCATTGTATACGACGCACTCAATATTGGAGTAAAATAAAGAAACAAAAGATGATAAATAAGTTTCCATCATCTTTCTCTTTCTCATCCATGGTTGTATGTTAAGGGAAAGCTTAGGGTTTTCATTTTCAACTTTGTTTCTTCATTTGGTAAGTCATTTTTAATCTGTTTCTTATATATATATATTTTTTTTAGAATCTCAAAAGCTTGCTTTAGCTAACCCAGGGTCTACTTTGTGAAACTATTAAAGTTTGTTAAGGTTTCTTTGTTGTTTTCTTAAAGCTTTTGTGGTTATTTGGTTAGTTTTGAAGCTTAGATATGTTAATGGACTAGTTTGTATAGTAAAAGTTGTTGGTTGTGAATTTAGGGACTAAAATTCAATAAGTTCAAAATGTGTGTGAATATTATGAATTTTTTTATTCTATTGGATTGTTGGAGGACTTAATTGAGACTGATTTTGAAATTGAAGCTCAAATATGAAGTTATATTAGTTTCAGATTTAGGGACTAAATTGTGATAATTATAAAATTTAGAGATTTTTTGTATAATAAAAATTTAACTATTATATGTTGTTATATATATTTGGATTGGTTAATTAAATCAAATTATACTTTAGATCAAGAATTTTAATAATTTGAGGACGTACAAGGAAAAGAAAAATTATCAACTAGTCCTCGTTAATTAAACTGTTACGGTTTCGGTAGGTAAGTTTATACAGTATAGTTTAAATTATTTATGCTCATGTATTATATTTTATTTATTAGTATTGATTGATGGTGAATCGGGAATTGTTATATAATTTGTGATAAATCCCGATGAAATTAGTAAAAATCTCATATATGAGGTTATGAGTTCTTGCCCAAGTTCCAAGCTCCTGCATGTGTTGCGGACTCAAGAATACAGTTTTAGGTTCTGACCTCTACAGATTTGAGAACACCGGAATATTAAGCCTTGGCCAGGCTATTCATTGTCTAGGTTTAACCCTAATAGGTAACTATGCACTATTATTTCCACCCACATACAGAGTTCTTTTACGAAGTTTCATCAGGTAGAATTGTGACTGAAGTTCTAGAGGTATGCCATTTGAAATTGGCTAAGTGACGAAGATGTTTTGGTGATCAGATCCAGGTTGGTTGATGGACATGAAAATGATTATGTTATTTCATGTGATTGAATTAAGTTTTATCAATTATTGATGTGATTTAAATTTTGATAGTTATATTTTTTTTTTTCATTTTGATTCTATATGTGTTAAGGAATTGACGTAAGTGAATTTTTCTATTGTATAAGCTTACTAGGTATTTTGTATACTTACTCATGTTAATACATTTTTGTAGATTTTGACATCCAGAACGTGTCAATCGGATCAACGAGAAGCTCACACTTATTGTCACTTAATCCAGTAAACTTTTGAAGTTTGAAAGTTGGTTACTTGTGGCATGTATATAGGATGTTTACTTTGCAAGTTAATGATCATGTTCTGTTACTTTGGTTGTGAATAAGATTATAAATAACGTTGATGTATTAAGTGCTCGGTACCTATTTGATACTTAGTAAGTTGATGATGTTTTCGAATATTTGAATGGCATTATGTGTATGTTTAGGTATTAGCATGACTTGATAATTAATTTTGGTAATTTTTAATGTTTGGAATGATTGGCTTGAATGGTATGAAATGTTTAAAGGCATGGTTGAATGAAATATGCTTAAATTGTGAAAATATGTACTCATGTTTTAGGTCACTTATTGAGCTTTGCTTATTGTAACAGCCTGATTTTGGGCCTACTCGAAACTGTGGTTTTGGAACCACACTTCCGAGGCCAAAGAAAATTATTTTAATGTTATTTTATGTGTTATAATATAATTTTATAAGTGCATGTAAATTTTGGTAAGTTAATTTTAGCGATTTCTAGTCCAATTTCGAAAAAGGACTAAATTGCGTAAAAGGTAAAAGTTGTTTTTTGATGCCTAAAGGTGTTAAATTGCTTTGTATCTTAAATTGGGGGTCTTTAAACTGAAATTAGGCCATTGAAAGTGTGATGGCCGGCCAAGGGAGACAAGATGGTCAAAAAAGCCAAAATTTGTGGCTTTTAGGTGACTAAAGTGACTAAAATAGAATAAAATAAAGAAAAGAAAGATATTATCTTTTCTCCATCCTCTTCTCTGAAAATGGCAGCAAGGAGAGGGTTTAGAAGCTGAAAACTTTCAGCAAAGAAACTCCCTTTATAGTAAGTGATTTTAATGCTTTTTCTTGAAGATTTTTACATTTTTGTAACCCCTAAAGCATAAGCTTTCTAATGAGGGGACTATTGTGCAAAATGATTAAGAGACTAGGGTTTTGCCATGAGAGAAAATGTGTTGTTTGCTGTGTTTTTATGGAAGATTATGAGTCTTGGTAGTGTTATAAACAACTTTTATGAAAGAAGTTTGCATCAAAACACCTAAAATGAGGTATTTTGCAAAGTTGTAAAATAAGTTGTACATGTGTGTAATAATGATTTTTGTGAGCTGCCATAGTTATGAAAATGGTTTATCTAGGCTTAAGGAGTTAAGAAATTGAATAAAAATCTTGTTTCGAGCCTAGCGGCAATTTGGTAATTTTGGCAAAATAGAGGGGCAAAATTGTAAATTTTGCCAAAGTGTGTCAATGGACTAATTTGATTAGTACATTATTTTAATTAGCTAAAAGTGATGTTTTAGATGTGGAAAAATGCGATTTGGGCCTAGAATGGGGAAAATCAATTTATGGACGATTATGTCCTTTTCACCTTTGTGGTATCGAGGTAAGTTCGTATGTAAACAATAACATGCTATACATGTATTTTAAATGTTATCATTACATGAATTGTACAAATATTAATGTGTATGTGATTAATAGAAATATGATAAGACAAAGCCTTGATAGGCGAGGAAGAATCCCGTTTGAACCTTAGGAATAAAATAGGATACAAGTAACATGTCACTAGGAATTATGAGTCTAGATGACTACCTCGAGAGTGAGCACTGAAATGTCATGAGATATGAGGTAGCTTTAGCTACAATTGAGGCACTTATGTGAAAAGGTTTTTCTGAGTATCCAATTAGTATTCATAGTGTTTAACGGGTAATCCGAATAAAGAGTTGATGATGGTCCGAATGAGGTAAGTCATTGGTGAGTATGCACTTGAGTTATGTTACGAGTTGTGCAGGTACGTACACTAAGCCTACGAGAATTTTTTGGTATGTGAAAGATCTATGATGCATACATATGTGTTCTTACTATGATGGATGAAATGATGTTGTATTAATTTTGTTAACAATGATCATGAATGAGTAACTTAGCCTTGACAGATTTGAGTTACTGCAGTAGTGTAACTTAAAAAATACACTAAAAATAGTACAAAATGATTTAAAAGCTGAATAAAATATGGAATTAAATCATAATGAGTCTAATTTCTTATAAAAGAAACCATGTAAGCCAAAGAATTTCCTATAATGAGATATTTGAAGTTGCGTTGGACAGAGTCAGAGTGACTTCGAGATCCCCTATTCTGATTTGAGAAAATCATTATAAATTGTAAAAAAATGGTTATGAGTTATGATTTATATGCTTATAATCCTCAGTGAGTCTAGTTTTAAGATAAATAGACGAGAACATTATTCAAGTCTTGTGGTATGAGATAATTGAATTTTAGTGTAGAAGGGTTGAAACTCTCAGATAGTGAATCAGGGGTAACTTTGAGGAATAAACTGTACTAATTGGCTAAGAAGAAAATTATGGAAATTTTATGGTAGAAATATACATGAGTCTAGTTTCATTTAAAATTAACGGAACTTAATTTGGAAATTCGTAGCTCCAAATATAAATAATTTAGTGACTGTTGCTTAGGAAGATAGCTTGTCATTAACTTGAGAATATGTTGTAAACATTGATAAAACATGTTAATGAGTTGCTTATTGTTTTCATATGAACTTACTAAGCGAAAGCTTACCCCCCTTCTTTCACATGTTTCCTAGGGTTGCTAGGTTAGCTCGGGTTGGAGGCCGTCAGAGATATTATCACACTGTCAAGTAGACGCTATCGGCGTAAGTAAATCCAAGTGATTCGAGTCTATGGCATGTATAGTGTTTTAATATTGAGTATGTGATATTATGATTTAGCTAGCTTGTATTGATAAAGTGTTGTAGCCATGTAAATTGGCCTATATCGGCTAATGACGTTATGGGCCTATATGATTAGTCTTATGCATGTATGTTATTATCTCTTGCGATGTGGCTTTCAGTATTCCTAGAGATTGAAACGAGATTCATTGATGAGTTAGTACCTTATGCATGATTAAGTGATTGGTAAATAATTAATAAAGCCTCATAAATGGTTTGTGGATATGATTATGCATGCTTAGTGATGGACATGAGGTTTGATGACATGTTGATAGCTATAGCATTAATGTGGTAAGGATGAAAGTAAAACCTATGGTAATGGTTGCATGTGAAATTACCACAGTCATGTCATGTTAGGAATGTTTAGGAATGTTTAAGTGCCTAATTTTGCCATGTTGTATGCTATTGTATAAGTATGCGTGCATGTGTTGTGAGGGTGACAAAATAGCTTGGAAAATAGCCTTGTATTTGTCCACACAGGTAGACACACTGGCATGTTGTCCAGCCGTGTGACCCCTGTACCTAAGTTTTTCTAGTCAGTATGCATGGTAGTAGTACACGGGCAAGAGACATGGCCATATGTCTCAGCCGTGTGAAGGACACGGTCATAGGACACGGGCGTGTGCCTTGGCCGTGTGGTTTTGACAGAATGTCTAGGTTTTTAGACACGGGTTTGGGACATGGGCGTGTCCCTAGCACACGGGTGTGTGCTCTATACGTGTGGAGCTTTGATGCAAGAGATTTTCTAAGTTTTTCATGAGTTCTCGGTTGGGTCCCGAACCACCTCAAATGTATGTTTTGGGCCTCGTAAGCCCGCATAAGGGACAGATTGCATGTGAAAAGAAAAGTTTTTAATTGTTTGAGATTTCATGGCCCTGTTTAGTATAGAAGTGTTAGTAAAAGTCAGGTAGCACCTCGAACCCTGTCCTAGCGTTGGATGCGGGCGAGGGGTGTTACATTTAGTGGTATCAAAGCATGGTTTAGTCGATTCTCGGACTAATCTAGCGTAAGAGAGTCTAGCTATACGTGCCATAGTATTACTCGTGATAGTGTGATATCTCCCGGCCCTAACAAAACTGTTGGTTAAGACAGGAATAAGTTCCAACCGAGCAAATCTTGGTAGAGATAAGAGTAAAGTTGAGATTATTAAATCATGCTTTCATGATTTTTACATGAACTAGTATTTATTTTGTGATACTCTTGAGTTAAAGAATGTGAAATAGTGGAGTAAAACAAAGTTAAGTTGGGAAAAGCTCTTTTATGCATGTTAGTATTCATACGATGTTAAATGTCCAACTTGATTGGCCAAGTGTTTATGAAAAGAAAGAAATTTGCTTGAAATGACAAAATGTATGTATGAATGCTTTTATTGCATGATTAGTAATCAATATATACATGAGGTTGACATTTATGTCTAGATTAATGAAGTCAAAATGCCGCAATGTTATGCTTTATAATCTCAGTTACAGAATTATAAATGTCACAATAACATGAAAGTTGTAATGAAAGATCAAATTGGGTGGAACGCAGGGAATGAGTACGATCGTTCACTAATGAATTGACGGAAAAGACCATGGTTGGACCATGGCAATACATGAGATTTGTATGCCAGTGTAAGACATGTCTGGGACATGCATCAGCCATATTATGATAGCCAATGTAAGACCATGTCTGGGACATGGCATCGGCATTGAGACAAGGGCTAGTGTAAGACATGTCTGGGACATGCATCAGCCCCACTATGAGAGCCAGTGTAAGACATGTCTGGGACATGCGTCGGCTACGAGATGTGCTAGTCTAAGACATGTCTGGGACATGCATCGGCATGGTTACATGTGTCAGTGTAAGACCTGTCTCGGACACGGTATCGATATAGATGGACGAGAGCTAGTACAAGACCATAGTTGGACTATGGCATCAAGTAAGCGATGTACTCAAAACTGTAAGACGTTCTCCAATTTGATAAATATTAGGAAGTGATTAAGACTAAATGTGGAAACTTAATAAGACATTAATAGTAATTTGAGTAAAAGAAATAAAAGTTTGAGTTGTGATAAATTCACTTATGTTTAGCTAATATTCACATGAAATAAAGTTGCATGTATTACTGAGATATGTGAGGATGTGTTCATAACAAGTTGGAAATTTGAAATGTTTGAATCAATGTGCATAATGCTATGTTGTTGTTGAATATGTATTTGCTTGAGAGTCAAAAGTTTAGAGGCTTTACAATCTTCGCCCCCTTACCAGAATAGAATTATACGATGAGATTCTCGAGAGATATGTTTGCATAAGCTTGCAAAAGTGATACTAAAGAGCACAATAATGGAATAGTATGGGATTAGTGAAGACAAAATTAGTTAGAGGAATAATGTTGGACTTGCACAGATGTCTGAGTATGACGGATTCACTTAAATAAAAGTTATGGCTATCTTTCTCTTCTGAGTATTCTATGTTTTCCTCTATTCTGGGGAATACGTATGGTTATCCCTTTCAAGTGAGAATTCTATCGTGTGAGGATGCTAGTGGTTGTGATATTAGATGAAAAGCTCTATTGGTCCAGTTAGTTATGATCGACATTTCTTTATCTCTTCAGATTTCTATTCTGATATATTCGAAATGAATTCGATAGTAAAAATCTATGTTAGATTATTCTGATGTTCTATTGATTATGGTTTATATATGCGGGAATTATATTATCTCTATTATGAAGAATTCTAGAGTGTACAGACAGTAGTTTCCTTCTGGTTTTCTCTGAGGGATTTTCAGGATTATCTTTATTATTTTCTTCTGGATTATATTCTTAGATTTCTGGTATAGTCTTATATCTTAGAATTACTTATATTGGTTCTTTTCTCGTTCTTGTTTCGAGAATTATCGAGCTTGGCTTGTCTTTACGAGTAATCTTTGACTTGCGATATTAGAATATGTTATGATTATGCTTCTGGTTCGATTATGGAAGTGTGGGAATTCTAGTATTTGGATTTCTCTAATCTTCATGTAAAGGATTATTATCAGCAAAGATATATTAGGTCATGTGCATTAAGTTTATTCTCTAGTTCGAAAATAATGTTGTGCAATTACGGGTAAGTAGACATACAGTCTGAAATGAAGAAATTTTATTCTTGAAAATATGATACAAAAACATATTAGTTGGATTTCTCTCATTCGAGAGATGTAGTATAAGTAAAGTTGTCCTAATTAATAAAGAGACCACATCTATGAAGTTGGAATCATTTGATTCATGTTAGTAAAGTTTCTAAGAAGTTGATGACTAGAGTATAGAAATGTGGCTATAAGTGGTAAATTAAACAAGTACAGCATGATTCGACTTTTAATTTGAAATTGCAGGGAGGATTTGATTTCTGGTTTCTGTTACTATTATTTCAGAGTAAGATTTGAGTACTAAGAAACTTCAGGTTATATAGAGAATTGAGTACAGAGCTTACAGCAGTCTTTTGTCTATTCTTCTAAAGGATGTTGAACTGTCTACAGAGTAAAGCCAAATATCATATGCATATGAGACTATTATTGTCGGTAATGATATTGAAAGAAAAATGAGAGAGTACTATTATGAAATTTCGTATCGGGATATCTTTCATCCCCGAGAAAAAGGAGGGATGCAAGTTGAATTGTGATAGATTGATGATAGTAGTCTGCATGACTATTTTGGTATATACAGAGGTATTGTTAAACAGATTTCGCCGAGCTATGTATCTGAGTTTATAGTTCTCAGAATGTCAGTTTTCAGTATTTTGAATTAAGCTGAGAATTTTATAGTAATTGTGGAAAGGTTACAGAAATCCTGAGTATGAGCTTGAGCTAAGTTTTTTTGTAAGTTTTGAGAAAAATATATAAGTGACTCGTGAAAGTTGAGAGCACCTTTTTCTGGCAAGATTTTCGGGGACGAAAATCCCTAAAGGGGAGAAAAAATGTAACAAACTGATTTTGGGCCTATCAAAAAAGTGGTTTCAGAACCACTATTCTGAGGTCGAAGAAAATTATTTTAATGTTATTTTATGTGTTATAATATAATTTTATAAGTGCATGTAAATTTTGGTAAGTTAATTTTAGCAATTTCTAGTCCAATTTCGAAAAAGGACTAAATCGCGTAAAAGGTAAAAGTTGTCTTTTGATGCCTAAAGGTGTTAAATTGCTTTGTATCTTAAATTGGGTATCTTTAAACTAAAATTCGGCCATTGAAAGTGTGATGGTTGGCCAAGGGAGACAAGATGGTCAAAAAAGCCAAAATTTGTGGCTTTTAGGTGACTAAAGTGACTAAAAATAGAATAAAATAAAGAAAAGAAAGATATCATCTTTTCTCCATATCCTCTCCACCGAAAATGGCAGCAAAGAGAGGGTTTAGAAGCTGAAAACTTTGAGCAAAGAAACTCCCTATAGTAAGTGATTTTAATGCTTTTTCTTGAAGATTTTTACATTTTTGTAACCCCTAAAGCATAAGCTTTCTAATGAGGGGACTATTGTGCAAAATGATTAAGAGTCTGGGGTTTTGCCATGAGAGAAAATGTGTTGTTTGCTTTGTTTTTATGGAAGATTCTGAGTCTTGGTAGTGTTATAAACAACTTTTATGAAAGAAGTTTGCATGAAAACACCTAAAATGAGGTATTTTGCAAAGTTGTAAAACAAGTTGTAAATGTGTGTAATAATGATTTTTGTGAGTTTCCATAGTTATGAAAATGGTTTATCTAGTCTTAAGGAGTAAATAAATTGAATAAAAATCTTGTTTCGAGCCTAGGGACAATTTGGTAATTTTGGCAAAATAGAGGGGCAAAATTGTAAATTTTGCCAAAGTGTGTCAATGGACTAATTTGATTAGTACATTATTTTAATTAGCTAAATGTGATGTTTTAGATGTTGAAAAATGCGATTTGGCCCTAGAACAGGGAAAATCAATTTATGGACGATTATGTCTTTTTCACCTTTGTGGTATCGAGGTAAGTTCGTATGTAAATAATAACATGCTATACATGTATTTTAAATGTTATCATTACATGAATTGTACAAATATTAATGTGTATGTGATTAATAGAAATATGATAAGACAAAGCCTTGATAGGCGAGGAAGAATATCGTTTGAACCTTAGGAATAAAATAGGATACGAGTAACATGTCACTTGGAATTATGAGTCTAGATGACTAGCTCGAGAGTGAGCATTGAAATGTCATGAGATATGAGGTATCTTTAGCTATAATTGAGGCACTTATGTGCAAAGGTTTTTTCGAGTATCCAATTAGTATTTAAAGTGTTCAACGGGGTAATCCGAATAAAAAGTTGATGATGGTCCGAATGAGGTAAGTCATTGGTGAGTATGCACTTGAGTTATGTTACGAGTTGTGCAAGTACGTACACTAAGCCTATGAGAGTGTCCTGGTATGTGAAAGATCTATGATGCATAAATATGTGTTCTTACTATGATGGATGAAATGATGTTGTATTAATTTTGTGAACAATGATCATGAATGAGTGACGTAGCCTTCTCAGATTTGAGTTACTGCAGTAGTGTAACTTCGAAAATACACTAAAAATAGTGGAAAATAAGTTAAAAGCTGAATAAAATATTGAATTAAATCTTAATGGGTCTAGTTTCTTATAAAAGAAACCTTGTAAGCCAAAGAATTTCTGAGATATTTGAAGTTATGTGGGACAGAGTCAGAGTGACTTCGAGATCCCCTATTCTGATTTGAGAAAATCATTATAAATTGTACAAAAATGGTTATGAGTTATTTTTTATATTAGTAGAATCCTCAATGAATCTAGTTTCAAAAGAAATAGATGATAACATTATTCAAGTCTTGTGCTATGAGATAATTGAACTTTAGTGTAAAAAGGTTGAAACTGTCAGACAGTGAATTAGGGGTAACTTTGAGGAATAAACTGTACTAATTGGCTATGCCAAAAATTCTGGAAATTTTATGGTAGAAATATAAATGAGTCTAGATTCAGGGAAAATTAACAGAACTTAATTTGGAGTTTTGTAGCTCTAGATATAAATAATTTAGTGACTATTGCTCAAGAAGACAGCTTGTCGTGAACTTGAGAATATGTTGTAAACATTGATAAAACATGTTAATGAGTTTCTTATTGTTTTCATATGAACTTACTAAGTGAAATCTTACCCCCCTTCTTTCACATGTTTCCTAGGGTTGCCAGGTTAGCTCGGGTTGGAGGCCGTCAGAGATATTATCACACTGTCGAGTAGACGCTATCGGCGTAAGTAAATCCAAGTGATTCTAGTTTATGGCATGTATAGGGTTTTAATGTTGAGTATGTGATATTATGATTTAGCTAGCTTGTATTGATAAAGTGTTATAGCCATGTAAATTGGCCTATATCGGCTAATGACGTTATGGGCCAATATGATTAGTCTTATGCATGTATGTTATTATCCCTTGCGATGTGGCTTACAGTATGCCTAGAGCTTGAAATGAGATTCATTGATGAGTTAGTACCTTATGCATGATTAAGTGATTGGTAAATAATTAATAAAGCCTCATAAATGGTTTGTGGATATGATTATGCATGCTTAGTGATGGACATGAGGTTTGATGACATGTTGATAGCTATAGCATTAATGTTGTAAAGATGAAAGTAAAACCTATGGTAATGGTTGCATGTGAAATTACCACAGTCATGTCATCTTAGAAATATTTAGGAATGTTTAAGTGCCTAATTTTGCCATGTTGTATGCAATTGTATAAGTATGCGTGCATGTGTTGTGAGGGTGACAAAATGGCTTGGAAAATAGCCTTGTATTTGTCCACACGGGTAGACACACGGGCATGTTGTCCAGCCGTGTGACCCCTGCACCTAAGTTTTTCTAGTCAGTATGCATGGTACACGAGCAATAGACACGGCCATGTGTCTCAGCCGTGTGAAGGACATGGTCATAGGACACAGGCGTGTGCCTTGGCCCTATGGTTTTGGCAGAATGTATAGGTTTTTAGACACGGGTTTGGGACATGGGCATGTCCCTAGTACACGGGCGTGTGCTCTATACCCACACGAGCGTGTGGAGCTTTGATGCAAGAAATTTTCTAAGTTTTTCACAAGTTCTCGGTTGGGTCCCAAACCACCCGGAATGTATGTTTTGGGCCTCGTAAGCCCGCATAAGGGACAGATTGCATGTGAAAAGAAAAGTTTTTAATTGTTTGAGATTTCATGGCCCTGTTTAGTATAGAAGTGTTAGTAAAAGTCAGGTAGCACCTCGAGCCCGTCCTGGCGTCGGATACGGGCGAGTGGTGTTACACTTATTGATATCTTAGTTAAGGAAATTATGATTGTATGAGTATGCTTAAACATGAAAAACTTGGCATGATTAGTAGTGAATAGTTGTTGTTTCATAAATGAATTGTGATGCCAATTGTAACATATTGGTCAGGCACTTAGGTTGAGTGAATTAAGTTGAATTTGGTATGTTTTGGTGTCATATATCATGTTGTTCAGGGGTCTAATGCATTGGCTTGTAGCTTAAAGGATCATTTGTAACGCCCCAAAAATCCTGAACTTTCTTTCTTTTTCGGTTTTAATAAAAGGTGTGCTTAATATTCCTAGTCAAGTGTTATTTATGTGATAATAGGCCTGGTTAAGTTTTGAGTTCGAACTTTGGGGTGAAGGAAATTATAGTTTAATAATTAAAAGAGCCTTGATGGCAAGTAGTTTGGGTTTTAAATAAATGAAGGAGGAATTGGACACAAGGAGCCTTGTGTTGGAGTGGCAAGTAGCATCACATGTGGGGCTTAGAGGTGGCGTCACATGCATGGCAAGGAGGTTTGGGGTTCGAATCCCTCCTTGCTGAAAAGAAGGATTTATTTTTGCTCAATAAATGGCTAGTAGTGGCATTGGATGTGAACTTTGAAGGGAGTGATCAGAGGAGAAATTTAAGGAAGGGATTAAGGAGTAATCAGGGAGAAAAGTTAGGAGATGAGGGGTGTAGAGAAGTGGAGCTGAATAGGGAATTTAGGGATAGGTAAATTCGACTATATGTATAGGGGTCGATTTTGAGGATTCTAGGTTATTGCTGAAATTGCTTCTCTTCTTTTAGCCGAATTCCTCATTTTTGTGTTGCCGAAACACTTTTCTCTCTAAGTGCTCAAAAGCCGAATTCCTTGTTCCTTTCCTGCCAATTTTCCATTCTTTCTCTTCTCAAATTCTCTTTTGATTCACCTTTGGTTTTAGCCGATTCCTTCTTCTCTTCTTCTTATTTGTGTCGAATAACCCTTTCACCATACAAATCTTAGAAGCTGAATACCTCTTTGGCTGAAGACCCTATGTGCTGCCGCTACTCCCTCTACTTTGGCCGATTCTTGTGGGATTAGTATCAAATCTCAGATTTCAGATCTGTGCTAAATTTCTCCTTAGGCATTTTGGGGATTTGGATTTAAGGAATACTCATAATTGGTGATCAAGGAAGGGCTGTTAAGGCTTGTCGTTCAAGGTAAGGAAAAGGTGAGATTTTCGGCTTTAGGTGATCATATTTGTGTGATTAATCATTGAGTGACATCGTTTGTAGGTTCGTGGCTGAGGAGATCGCAGCACATTTTAGTATCAGGTGTGTACATACACTGCACACACATAGTAGACTAGTAAATCCTGAAATACCGAAAAGCCGGAGGTTTGGCTACAATAGACTTGCGAGTGCGTGAACACTTGTAAGGGGAAATCGATAGGTTACCAGAGGCCCCATGAGCGATTCTGTAGACTTGGGCCGTGTATTGGCTAACTGGGCCAGAATAGGCTAAATGGGCCCAATGGGCTATAGGGCCCATAATAGGCAAAATTGGCAATTTGTTACTAAGTGATGAAAAATCGTATGATTGCATGACTATGAATGTGATTGGGCCTGACGGGCCATACGAATGTGATTTGGGCCTAATGGGCCATATGAATGAGATTGGGTCTAGTGGGCCATATACGTGTATGTAGACTCGTTTGGGCTTTGTAAGGGGTTTTGGGCCTAGTATCTGATAACTGCTTAAACAGACATAAAACTTAATTAATTAATTAATTGTGACCGTGGACAAGCCATAAGGTTATGGTGTGGCAATGGGTATATGCATGTCTAGGATTAGATCTAGGGAGAGCTTGGTACTTAAGCGGTCTTATTGACCCACTTCCTCTTCTCTGGATTCATACTTGGTGCATAGTATCTGTTCGCTTTAGCCAACGAGTATATTAATGGGCCAAGGTAAGTAATAACCCATAGTAAAGAGAAATTACCGAAAAACCCCTAAGGGTAAAAAAGACTAAAATACCCCTTATGTGTTGAATGTAAGATTTATGGATGTTACATGTATACCTGCTGCATTCATAAGATATTCTGTTTAGGTTGCATATGGGTTGGAAATTATGGAATGGAGGAAGTATATGAGGACCACACGGTTGCTTGACGATCGTGGATCCACCGATGGCTTTTTAAGCCCAATTTATGATTAGCAGCTTTGCTGCAATGTCAGGTAGTACCGCAACTGGGCTACCATCGGAATGTATCAGATGGGTGGGTCAATATTTATATCCCCACATGATATGTATCGGGGGATGGAGATGGTGTGTAGCGGTTAGATGGGTGGGATCCGTGCATAATTGATTGCCTTACATCTGTTCTGATATTGAATTAGGCTCAGGCCCAAAAAGACTTGCTATTGCATGCTTTTCTATTTGCCGAGGGTTGTACACACTGAGTTTTTGAAAACTCACCCACTCTTTTATTTTTTTCTCAGGTGATCCTCAGTAGGTGGTTCGACGATAGGAGGGACTCCGAGGTGGCCAGCTAGCAAGACGACTTGGACTTGTTTTCTTTAGCATGTAATTTTTAGTATTTTAAGTTATTTTAGTCCAGATTATAATAAGGCCTTTCCTCTGGTTATTATTTCAAATTAGGATTAATATTTTCTTTTATTGGAAGTAGAACATGGTTTTTCTAAACCCTAACTGTTTTTAAATACCATGTTTCCGTAACTCAATTTTTAAATGACAAGTTTTCGTAGATCATCTGTTTTAAATAAAGCTTTCGCAACTGAAGAGAGATGTTACAAAGTAATTATTATCATACAAGAAGGAATAGTTTTTATTTAAAGAAGGGAAGGAATAGTTTTTATTTAAAGAAGGGTTTTCAATGAAAACAAGGTTTTCGATAAAACACTTCAATGTGACACACTGGATCTAGCCATAACGTCCTAGCCGAGTTTGATGTGTTACATCATTGGTCAAATTTTGCTTATTGTTAAAGGTATTTTAGGCACACATGCCCTATGGCATACTTTGCCTCACGGTCGTCTACCATAAACGGGTGCAGGCTACAGTCTTGTCATATGTTTAATTTAGGTGCACGGCCATGTGGCCTTGCACCACACTGCCATTATCTATCATTTCAAATTGAGACCTGAGATTTATCTCTAGATTTTAAGGTAAGTTACATGAAGCCCTAGGCACAAAATTGAATTTCAGTACAACATTTCATCCTCATAGTGATGGGTAATCAAACCGGGTGATTTAGATACTTGAAGACATGTTGCGATGTTGTATTATTGAATTTGAAGATTGCTGGGAGCAATTTTTATCATTAGTTATGTTTTCATATAATAAAAACTATCAGTCAAGTATCAAAATGGCACCATATGATGCTCTATATGTTCATAAGTGCAAAACTATACTTCATTGGTTAGAGTTGAGTGATAGAGAATTGCCAAGGACAAATTTGATTTGTAAAATCGAAGAACAAGTCTGAGCTATATGAGATTGTTTGAAAACTATTTTAGATTGATAAAAATCTTATGCTGGTTTAAAAAGAAAATATATTGAATTTCATATCGATGATAAAGTATTTCTGACAGTTTCACCCTGGAAGAGAGTCCTGCTTTTTGACAGAAAAGGGAAACTGTAACACCCCAAACCTGGCCTAAACATTATGACCGAATCTAACGTGCCACATCGAAGCGTTAAAAATATTTCTATATTTTTTAATCAAAAACTTTCTTATTGTTTAAAGGATAACTTCATCATAGGTTAAAGTGAATGGAAGCTGTGCACTAGGTAGGATGCCCAGAAAAGAGGAGGTGAGTCCATCGATCGCTAAGTACCAAGCTCCCTTCGGATCCAATCCTGAACATGCACACCACCATTGCCACACCTTAACTTAGTGAATTTTCTTAGAAAACCACTTCGTTTAAGTCCATTTAAAAAGGTTATTAATTTTGGGAAACGTTTCCGTTGCGAAAGTTTTGCTTTGTTGTCGTGATATTTTGAAATCAAGTACTATTTTTGAAAACGCGCCTTTAAGCCATTCAATTTCAACGATTAAGATAATATCATATCTATTCTAGCAAACCATATTAAAACAATTAAAAATAATTAAAGCGGCCTTATTACAACTTAAAACCCAAACCATGAAAGTAAATGAAAAGATGTCCAATTCACCAGAAGAAAATCGAATTTGCAGAACGTGTGGCCACTTCGAATCCCTCACAGCTCCAAGCCCACTATGGTTGGGGATTACCAGCGTGGACGAAAATAAGGGGTGAGTTTGGAAACTCAGTGTGTAAAATAACCCAACCATAGTCTAATTCAACTCAACCCACAGAAACAGATCAAGTTGGGCCTTAACCCAAAACAGAGTTCAGAATGAAGCCCATAGGCCCAAAACAGAAACATAACAGATATTTCATATATATATATATATATATATATATATATATATGCAGAACCCAACCCATATCCAACCATATGCACCCCTGTACCAACCTTACGCCATGTGGGGAGACTACTCAACCCACCCAACCGCTACACGCCACAGAATTTGTAGCATGGCTGCTAGAAACAGATAATGTGACGAGTCACGAAAAGCAAAAAAATCGTGGCGAGCCACTGATCAGAATAATTGTGGCATAGCCACCGGGACGCTTCCCCCATAAATATAACCCATGTCCCCATGCAACAGATATACAAGTCATGGCTTACAACATACAGAATCAGATCATCATGCATTTCAGTCAAAAATTAACCCTAGGTGTATAATGGTCATTTCCATACTTAAGGGTATTCTAGTAATTTAACTATTTTAGGGTTTTCATGCATATTTCAGCCATTTACGTAATAACAGAAACACTTACCGAGTGTTCTTACTAAATTGGGCCCGTTGGCCCATTATCCCAATTTTGGCCCATTAAGCCCAAATATATCGAAGTGCACGAAATCGTGCGTACTGTAGTCTTATCACTTCCATTACCGTAATTGTTAATCAATCTATCTCACGAGCATTCGTACACTCACAAGTTCACAAAATACCAGTTATTCGGTATTTTAGCTTTTCGGCTTTTACCGATCTAGTCTATGAGAGGGTTTCAGTTACACACTTGTTCGTGACGAAACGCTGACGAGTTCCACACATGAGTTGCCTACAGTTAATTACTAATATGTTAACTATGAATCCAATAGCAACTTATATACAAAAACCCCTTACCAAAAATCAGCCATTAATACTTTAGGCACTGGCGATCCTACCTTTGCCGAAACTAGCGACTAGATTTAGATCTAGTTGTTCCGCTTGTCCAAGCCTTTGATCAGCAACCTCTAGATCACACTAACACCAAAACAAATCAATTGTTACAATCCTTTAGAGCCTTAAGCTCCAATCGACAGCCTCCCTATGCTTTTAGGGATTTTGACTTTTTTAAATCCCGAAATAAAGAATAGATCTGAGTACTTACCACCGATTCTTTTAGCCAACACGATTCCACTTCTGTTTCTATTCAGTTCTAATGCAGATCTAACCCTCAAACACTAGCAGAAATCGAATCTTAGAGATCTAAAGATTTAGCTATAAGCCCCTAAGACTATGGTGTTTTCGGCTTTTTGAAACTGTGAAGAAAAAGATGATTAGATATGGGGGTCTTGCAATAATATTTTTGACAGAAGTTGGGGTTTAGAGGATGAGAGAATCGGCCAAAAAGATGAATAAATATAAGAGGGCTTGGCTAGAAGAAATCGACACAAAAAAATAGGTTTTCGAAAATTCACCTTTTGTGGCAATTGGTTATGGAGGTTTAGAAAGATTGTGAATGGATAAGTAGATTGGTAGGGATGGTTCGGCTAGAGAGGAAAAAGAAGAAGAAGAGAAAATAGAAGAAGAGAGGAGAAGAGAAGAAGGAAAAGAATTGTCAGGAACTACACTACCCAAATGCTGAAATTCCCCCATTTCCTAGCCGAATTTTCTCTATACTAGAAACCCTTGGCCGGCCAACTCTTGCTCCTCAAGAGTCCACCATTCAGACGATACCACACTCCTTAATCAGCTCCTAAATCTTCTCCCTTATCCCCTCCTTACCCAATCTCTTGAAGAGTTCAAACTCTTCCTAGCAGAGTTCCACTTGAGTTCCATCACATCCCCTTTCTGTTCACAAAAATAATACTATAATTTGCTTACCTTGTGACTTGAACCTTAGCTCCCCCTAATTATCCACACGCCACTTTTTAAGCACCCTAGTGGTGTCACATGCCACTTTGCCATAGGCCTTCTTGTGGCTTATTTCACCAATGGAATTTTAAAAACCCAATATACCAGAATTCCTTTTCCCTTTAGAATTAAAATTAGTTAAAACTACTAGATTTTAACTTAGACTTGGGCCTTCTAGAGGCCACTAACATACTCAGACCTACACCAAGCAGTCAAAACACAGAAATTCTAAAATTCGCCAAAATTCACAGAAGTCCCAAAAATTAGGGTGTTACAGAAACTCGATTCAAGATTTATAGGGTCGTATGAAATTTTAGAAAAGGTTGGTCTAGTAGCCTATCAATTATCTTTGCCCCCAAAACTCGAAAGGTTTCGTAACGTCTTTCATGTGTATATACTACATCCTTATAGATCTTATCCTTCTCACGTAATATCTCCCAACAAAATAGAGTTACAACCTGATTTGATGTATAGTGAAGAACCAGTAAAAATTCTATCTTGGGAAGTAAAAGAATTACGAAAATATTAGTATATTTAGTAAAGGTATTATGGCATTGTCATGGTATGGAAAAGGCTACGTGGAAGCCGGGAGAAACCACGACATCATAGTACCCTAACATTTTCTTAGGTAAAAATTTCAATGACGAAATTTCTAAACTGGGAGAGTTGTAATAGCTCTTTTTTTAGTGGTGTCGAAAATGGTGGTTTCAAAATCCCACTTCCTATATTCAAGTCTATAAATATTAATATTTAATATTTACGCGAGGTTAGTATTAATGCTTATTAAATTTTGGTCCCTTATTTTTTTCAAATTGGTAGTTTATTAAGGTACAAGTGCTAAATTGTAAAAGTTTATCACTATAGATTATTACATAGTTAAAGGACAAAAAGAGCAATTAGACCCGTTTTAATGTGAAAAAAGTAGCGGATGACAATTAGCATCCACAAAATTTGTTAATTATGCTTAAATATTGATTAATTAAGATTTTATTAATTAATTAAAAATAATTAATTTAATTACAAGTATAAAAGAAAAAAATTAAAGAAAAAAAATCATTTTCATTAATCTTCTTCTCCATCACTGAAACAAGAAAGAAAAATAAGGTTTCAAGAAATTCAACTTTAAGTCCCTCAAATTGGTAAGATTTAAAGTTTGTTTCTTATAATTTTTATGTTTTTGAGGTCATGGAAGCTTGATTTAACTAGGCCCTATGCCAATTTACAAAATTGTTAAAGTTTCTAAAAGTTTTCATTGATTGTTTCTTGAATAAATTGGAGTTAAATTGTTAAATTTTAAGCTTAGAAGTGAAAAAGGACTAGATTGTAAAGCTTAATAGCTAGTTTTTGAACATATGGACTAAAGTGTATAGATTTTGAATTTGATGTGAATTTTTTGTACTTTTTTATATTAGAGGGTACTAAAAGGATGTAATTGAGATCATTTTCAAATTAAAGCAAAAATTTGAAAGTTATAGCAATTTCGATTTTATGGACTACATTGAATAAAATGCAAAACTTTAAGGGCATTCGAAAAGTGAAATTGAGCTAGTCCATTCAAATGATGGACTATTATAAGCTGTTTGGAATTGATAGATTAAATTGAATTATTTTATAAATCGAAAACTGAACGAAACCGAGGATAGTCGGGGAAAAGACAAAATTATCGACTAGTCCTTACAAATTCAACTTGTTTTTCTATTTGACCAGATGAGTTCATATGGTATAAATGTGTTTAAGTTCTTTTGTATATTATTTGTGATTATGTATGTGTTTGGTGGTGAATTGGTATAAAGGTGGGATTTGGACTAAATTGTAAATAAATGTATATATGTGATAAAAATGTAACAGTCCAGTTTAGACCCTAATCGAAATAGTGGTTTTGGGACCATAAATTTGAGTTTGAAAAATATTTTAATATTATTTTCTGTGTCTGTGATATATGATTTTATATCTGTGAAGTTTCTGTAATTTAATTTGTCTATTTCTGTGTTTAATTATGAAAAAGGACTTAATCGCGTAAAATGCAAAAGTAGACTTCTATTTGTTAAAGTACCTATTTGATTTGGCTTTCTAAAACAAGGGTCCTTATGTTGTTATTTGACCATTGGAAGGGCTAATGGACATTAATGACCCTCCATCAAATGCTTTTTATAAGTTTTAACAAAGGGCAAAATGGTAAACTAATTATAAAATGAATTTTAATTAAAATAAAGGCATGAAACAAGCCATTTTCATGCTCATCTTGCCGAAAATCACAAGAAAAAGAAAGAAGAAGACCACCTAGGGTTCGGTCATTGTTTTAGTTGATTAAGGTATGTACTTTGGTTCATTTTTTGATAATTTCTATGTTTCTGTTATCGTTGCTTCGTGTTCTTCAAAGCCCATGTCTAAATTTCTGTTTCTGTTAAAGATTTCATGAAATGCCATTGTTGATATCATGAGCTTTGTGATGTTTTTGGATTAATTATGAAGGCTTGGTAGATGATTTATAAGTTTTGTCTTTGAATTTTTATGAAATAGAGCTATTTGGGCTAATTTGAGAAAATGAGGTTTTGAAGGACTAAATTGTAAATTAAATATGTTATTTGGGCTTGTATGGAAGCTATGTATATTCGTCCAAGCTATAGTCTTGGTGAATTTTGCATATTTGTGATTTTATGAAAAATGGACTAAATTGTCAAAGTGTGAAAATGTAAGGGCTAAAATGCAAAGTGCCCTAAATATGTGTTCATGGATTATTTTGAATGAAATGAATGATTGAATGGTTGAATTTGCATTGTATTAGATCAAGAACAAAGAAAATCAGACTTAGATCTAGGGAAGTCCAAAATAATTGAATAGTTGACTCGTTTTCATCCAAAATCCGTACGAGGTAAGTCAAATTATAATTAAATGCTAAATTAGCTAAATTCTGTGTAGTATTGGATGGCCTTGAGAGCCTGATGAATAGATTTCGAGTAAACTCTAATAATATGCTAGTATTTGAAAAGCTCTGTATGTCTTTAAAAGAACGTTGGTATTGATCTGAGTTATCGTGTAAGACCGTGTCCGGGACACAGGCCTCGATTTGAGATTTACGTGTAAGACCATGTCTGGGACATTGGCATCGTATCTGATTTCGTATAAGACCCTGTCTGGGATAGAGGCATCGATACTGAATTACATGTAAGACCACGTCTAGGACGTCGGCATTGTACCCGGTTATGAGTATTTATATTGTTTTTGAATTCGTCTAATGATAAAGTACGAGATATGAAAATGAATATATGAAATGTATAATCTATACAGGTACGTTTGTATCGTACTCAATTTCTGAATATGAAAGACTCTGTTTCTACAAAATAGTGAATGCGAAAAAGGTTTGGAATTTTAGAAATGAATATGACATGTATATAAGCTTGGTTAAGTTTATGAACTATTCTAAGAAATGGCTATGAATTCTTATTGTTGCTTTGTATATATATGCTTTAGTAGTTAGATCAATTGTATTTGGCTTACTAAGCTCTTTGTAGCTTACTCTGTGTGATTTTTGTCTATTTTACAGTTATCGTAGCTGCTGAAGGCTCGGGATAGTCGAGGATTGTCACCACACTGTCAAACTCATTTTTGGTACTTTTGGAAGTGTACATATTTATAAGTATGGAATGTATAGGCTAGAATGTTTAAGAATGTAAGCTTGATATGTATATAAGTTATGCCATGTGAATTTGCTAGCAAATGATAAGTTTGTGTGGTGTATGTTTGTAATGTGATATGTTCTAATGTGAAATAGGTCATCTTTAAGCATGGAATTTGTTAAAAATTTTGGTATGAATGTTGTATATTATTGCTTGTAGGATTGGACCCAAACAGGGTGGCAAATTGGTTTAAACCAAGCCTGCATTGTGCCACACGTTCAGGAAACACGGGCGTGCCTTATGGCCGTGGGTTTAAGTCAGTAGCTGGCTAAGTATCACACGGTCATGGCACATGGCCGTGTGTATTGGCCGTGTGAAAAAGTTAGTATAGGAACTCTTTTTAGCACGGGTGGATCACATAGGCGTGTCTGGTGCCTGTGTGTGCCACACGGCCTAATCACACGGGCGTGTGACTTTAACAGTTTTGAAAATTTTGGATAAGTTCTAAAAATTTTGAATGTGTTCGGTTTAGGTCTGGCCTTTCCTAAATGCATGTTTTAGGTCATCTTAGACCACCTTAATGAATGAATTGATGATGATTATCAATGTATCAATGTTGTTTAATATCTGTGATTCTGTATTGTTCTGAAATGTTCTATCTGTCCGGTGATGCCTTTACCTATTCCAGTGACAGTTACGAGATAGGGTGTTACAAAAAATGCTCAGATAAACTTAATAAAGGTCTTGTGCACACTGAGATGGATTGATTTCTGAGATCCAACATTTGTTACAGACTTAAAGATACATGTGACACAAGTTTAGCTTGGATTGGTAACATGATGTCATTTTAAAGGTTTAGCCCAAATGGGTAACTTGACATGTATACTTATAGCTTGGTCAAACAATTTTGACAAAGAATGATACGACACGTGTGTGGAATAGGATCGTAGCTTTTCTAAGTTGCGAATTTAACCTAGATCTCTAAACGAATGTAAACTGAAACGAGAAAAAACGAAAACAGATTAGTTGTCACAAATGAGAGTCAAATGAAATTTAAAAAAAAGAAAGATGAACCGACTGGAAAAGAGTCCATTAGAGAATGAATTAGGGTTTCTTGGATGGAAAGAAACCGTCTTTGGACCTCAGGAAAACACCCCAACCAGATTTGAAAAAACAAACACAAAATAGATTTGTTAGAAGTGATTTTAAAGACAAAAGAAAATTGTTTTGTGCAAAAATGTTTGAAACAGCAAGAAAAGATTAAAACTCCTACTTTTGATGTGTTTTTTGAATGAACAAGATAGGGGAACATCTCCCTTGAAGTAATTTTAACCTAGAATGAAAATCAATAAAATTAGTAAGCTAAAATAGCAAAAACTAAATTAAAATAAACAAGAAACGATAAATTAAGGCTAGAAAAGAGAAGATGGAATCCTAAGAAGCCTTGGAAACATTAAGAATCCACAAATCCTTTCAATGGCTCTAATTCCCCCTCCAAGAAAGAGATCTTGGCAAGACAAAGCTTGAAGATGATTCCCACAACCTAAAAGATTGTTAAAATAGCTTCTAAAAGAAACTCAAAAGCAATTCTTGAAGAAAAACTCAAATATAATTATTATTAATTAAAAAAAACAAAAATCAATTTTTCATCTATAAGGGTGGACTTCCATGCTACTTATGGGCCCCCAAAATAAGTTTTCCTAACCCTAATGGAATAACTAACATGAAAACTAATCAAATAAAAAAATAAAATAATTCTAAGTGTGGACTTTTAATGGGAATTCGGCCAAAGGAATTAAATGGGCTCATTGGGCTGAATTCTTACATGATGATCTACCTATTAAAATAAAATTAGACCTATAGTTAAATATTTTACAATTTGGGCCACTTTGGTAATTTGACCTGATATTTAGTTAAATTACTTTCCAACTTCAGGATGGGCTTGTAGAGATCCTAACGAGCCATTTTTTCAAGAACTTAGTCTTGTGATCCATTTGCTCTCAAAATTGGCTCTTTCAAGCTCGTACATGAAATCTAATGCACCTTGGCTGCAAAATTCGGGTTTATGGAACAAGATTTGAAATCTTGATTTTCTTGATTCTTGAAATTGTCTGAAACATCAAAATTGGACAAAGATTCAGTTTCTTGATTTTCTTGAAAACAAGAAAGTGAATCTTTATTTTCCTTTTTAGTAGTGCACGTATCTAAGGCCTAGGTAACGAAGTCTTGGATGGTCCCGTTCGATCTTGCTCGAATATGCTTGGCCTTCGACCTCGTTTTTAGGCTTTGAGGAAATTTGAGCCCATCACGTTCATGAGCCTAATTTTGGGCCCTGTGACTTATATAAAATTTGATATGTTGTTGAAGGTTTAGCCTAGAAGGTAACCTAACACAAATATATTTAGCTCGAATGAGCAACTAGTGTGATTTAGTACTTGTGTATCCAAGTTCATTTATTAAGTTTCATCGGGGAAAATAGATTATATGAAATGAAAACTTAAAATGATATGGAATGAATCCGGTATTCAAATGATGAATTCGTGAATGTTGTGAACATAAAGTCTATAGTATATGTATATATGATTACATTACTCTTGATTGGAATAAGAGTTAAACTTGCTACCTATAGTGACATGAATGGCATGATAGATACATGTTTATACTTGGTTTCATGTTATTATAAAACTCACCTTATTCATTTTTGTGACATGTTATGTTTAGCCAAATTATGCCAGCATTTTGGTAACTTATCGTATTTTAATTTTGTTATGAATGTAAGTTTTTTATTTATTACCTATGAATTTACTAAGCGCTTGAAATGCTTACCTTATTGTCTTCCTTGTCTATATAGATTGCCAACTTGCGAAACGTGTCTATTGGACCGTCAAGAAGCTCACGCTATCCCATTATTGATTCGGTAGTCTTTCAATCATTTTAGACCTCGATTTTGTGGCATGTATATAGGTGTTAAGCACTTGTTGGATCTTGAATGATAGTTTAGTTTCAAACCTTTCCAATGCTTGATTTTAACAATGTAAATCTTTAGTTAAAAATTATATGATTTTGTAAATGGTGTAGTATGAGTATGAAACATTTGGAATGGCCTTTTTGAATGTAAATTGACATGTTTTGAGAAGCTTTGAGCTAATTAAATGTTTGATACTTGTCAAATGGATTGGTTTGAATGTCATGGTAATGGAATATTATGTTTAATGGTTGAATTGGTAGTATAGTTGATGTAAAGATGATTGTGGATGTTTATACATGTTTTGGTATGTGTTTGGAATGATTATTGTGTAAGTAAAGTCGTCCAAATATGTACCAAATGTGATGTTTGAAAGGTAGACATGAAATAGGTACCAAATGGCCTAAAATTTACCAAAAAACTGTATCCATGTCCCGACGAGCAATCTTCTCGCCGTAATGTTGGCTGATAGTATGTGATCTCGCAACGTTGAGTGTCTGACACTGTGACATGAAAAATTGTTTGGTGATATCATGAAATGGAGGAAGTGACGTCATGACGTCAACCCTGAAATTTTACCCTAAAATTTTAAAACTTTACAATTTGGTCCTATTTCATGCTCGAGTCAACAAAAAAGCATTCATAAGATCGATTAAGACTCAGATTTGACTGTGTATCATAATGTAAATGTGTTTAACATATAATTGTATGTTTGAATAATTATGTTATTGTATAATTTATTGTAGTTACTTTGAAAATTAATGTAGCATCCTGTAGCTCGGACCCAATGATCGGGTTGGAGGATGGATGTTACAAAAAGTAAGTATGATTTTATGAAACATAATTTGTAATATCTGGATGGATTGGATCATGTGTATGGTATGTTAATTATGGATTAATGATATTTTGAGACAAATTAATGTGATGCGATAAAATAATGTATATGGTACGAAAATGCAAATGTGATCAAACATATGGTATGACAAATGAATAAGAATTATTTTAGGTATGGTAATGCATATATGTATAAATGTTGCCCATGTGACCTTAGTAAAATACTAGGATACGATTGGCATGTAAATAGGGTCATATACGTGTTTGTACAGATTATAACAAGATTCTTGGGTTATTTAACTAGATCTAGCCTTGTTGTTGATTCTCAGGTAATATGTAACATAGGTTTAGCCTAGATAGGTAACCTGATGTAATTGTAGCTCAAAAGAGCAACTTAGTTCACCTGTGTATTCGAGTCTATTTTACTAGGGCTCCATCGGGAGATATATATTTTAATTGAAAATTGGAAACTTGAAAATGCATTGAAATGAATATTGTATAAATGGTGCAATCTATAGATTGATTATAGAATGAGGTATTGAAATGAGTTATGTGAAATTGGTATGATATTGTGACTTGGTAAATGAGATCAAAATGAAATAGTTAATGCTATGGAATCAATTATGCATATATATGTATGGATCAACTGAAAATAAGCCCTGGGACAGGAATGAATATGAATGAATCTATCGACTCGAGATAAGGGTTTGAATCGTAAGTTAAAAAGGTAAATTATGTTGATTTAATATAGAATTAGTAAGCTTGATGTTAAGGTATATCAATGTATGTTTGATTCATTATTAGTATTGAATATGAATGTAGTATAAGGATAGGAAATTAAAAGGTAAATGAAGTTTTTCATGTATGTTACAATGTTGAATAAGTTACCTTGGTATTGTTATAAGTATGCTTACATGTATTGAAAGATTATGGAAATATTTGGCATTTTATAACATGAATTGGTTGGACATTGACATATATGCATGTATTTGTCTTAAACATATTACTAATGTTTATGCTATATTATCTTGAGTCATGAAAGTACCATTGAGCCCTATCGCTCAGTGTACTGTTTGTTTATTCCATGTGCATGTACCTAAGGATACTTGGTCTATTCTTAGAAATGGTCAAAATGGTTGTATATAATTTGTGAATATCTGAAATTAGTTTTTTTAGTCATGTATGGAAATGATGCTAATGACTTGATAACTATGTTTTGACCATGTTTTTAATTCTGTGAAGTGGTTGATTAAGGCCTTTAGGCCAACTAATGTTGAATATGCTAGGTTGAATCAAAGTTAAAATGGAAACTTAGTGGACTATTTGGAAAGTCGCGACTTCACACCTTGAATGTCACAACATCAACCCTCCTCGTCGCAAAGTCCCTTGTTTAAGGTTGTGATGTCGGCTCTATTTTACTTTGAAAACCTTTCACTTTGGTCCACAAGTTGGGAAGTTTGGCACCTATCTTCAAATTTTTGACAGCAAGCCCTAGAAGTCGTGACATCCACTTGAGATGTTTTGAAAATTTTACAGTTTAGTCCTTATCTGGCCCCAAGATGGTATTGAGCTTTCATAAGCTTGTATTTGACTCAAAACTATTTATATAACATGTTTTATGCATGAAAGGCTTGTATTTGGATGTTTATTGTCAAATATTGAATATAATTGATTGTAGTTGCTTCAATAACGAATGTGACATCCTGTTGCTCAAACCTAATGATCAAGTCGGGTATGGGGTGTTACAGAATATAATGATAAAGGTAAATAAAATCAATCCTTAAAGAGTAGTGTTCAAAAGGGTATTGGAATGAAATTTTTAGATGGAAGGTGTTATTTAGGACTCTTACCTTGAAAAGAGACTAGCTTGTGAGAATTATAATCCTAATATTTACCCAATTCAGATAAGCTTAGGAATTTGTAAAGGGGTTGGGGGGAGGCTAAAAATGTGATGGCTAAGAGAATGATATTGAAAGAATAAAAGTAAGAGTATAGGTATTTTGTAGAATTACTTAATGAGAAGGGTAGTGAGAGAGTTGTAGATGGGAATTTGGGTTAGGATTATTGTGCCCTTATTTTAATAATTTCATTATATCTGATAAATTACTGAAATGATCAAACTAATTATTCATAGAAATAAACAAATGTCATTCATTATCTATATGTTAAACCATCCTCAATGGTTTTTCTAAATTAAAAGATCATCACTTTTATGAATTAACATTATTAGCATCATACATAACTTGCCTATGCAAACTATCATCTAAATCAAAATAACCTTACTATAACTATCTTTTCCCAACCTTGCAAGAACATGGGCTACTATATTTGTCGATCTATGGACAAACAAGAAATACATACATAATCAAAGTTATCTATCATTGATTTTATATCACCCAATGTGCTACCCAAGTAAGAGAAATTAGGCTCATCCCGTTGGAGCTTTGAAATTATTCCAATTGCATCTATCTATAACAGCCCGTTTTTAGTCAAATCAGAATAGTGGTTTTGGGACCACTAATCCACAGTCAAAATAATTATTTTATTATTATTTTAATGTCTACAGCATGATAGTATGATCGTGTGAAAATATCGTTAAGAAATTTTATTGTTTAAGTGTTTAATTTGATAAAAAGGACTAAATCGCGTAAAGTGTAAAAGTTATGTTCTAATAGTTAAAGGTGTCTAATAGTTAAAAATGTTGAAATATTAGGGGCAAAAGTGTAAAGTTGTCATAATATGCTTTTTGGGCTAAATTGAATAGAATGAAAATTAAATAAGCTAAATTTGATTACTTATAGATCAAGAAAAATGAAGTTCGGATCTAGATTGGGGGAAAAACAAAGTTTCAGACTAGTCGATCCGATTCATCATTTTAGCGATCGAGGTAAGTTCGTATGTTAATAAACATTAATATAATTGTGTTTTAAATGCTTTATTATTAAATTATTTTTGAATACGACATTGCAAATATGTTCGACGACGATTCGACAAATGTGAAATCCCAGTTGAACCTTAGAAATAGATTAGGCTACGAATGACATGTCATTAAGGGTTATGTGATTTGGGTGCTGGTTCGTACGTCCTACTCGTGGCTGAGTTATCTGGCATGTGTTGCGGATTCTCATCAGCTTGTGTAAGCAGCACCGTGTAGCAATGTTATGACCGTCAGCTTGTGTGAGCAGAACTGTTGATAGTTCGAGAGTGAGCATTATGTGAGATATGAGATTAAGATAGCTTCGGCTATGTATTGGCACTTAAGGTACGAGATTCCCGAGTATCCGATAGCATTCCAAATGGTTCAACAGGTATATCAAAGATATGGATCAGTATGAGGTTGATACGAGTTGGTACAGGTATGCACATGAACCGTACAAGCATGAAATTAAAAAAACTTGTGAATTTCATATCTAATCTTGTGAATGAACATGTGATAGGTTTGTGGAACTATATGAAATTATTTATGATATGTTTAATTACATTAATTGTACATGTATGGTAAGTTGAGTTTATTAACTATACGAGCTTACTAAGCTTTATAGCTTACTTTGTTTACTTTTTTGTGTTTTATAGTGTTTGTCGAAGCTAGCTCGGATTGGATATCATCGGAGATCTCATTACACTATCAAGCTTTCACTTTGGTACCTTTGAAACTTATGTATTTGGTTATATGGCATGCATAGGAATTATGGTAATTTTGGTTTATGGTTTGGTAATAAATTTAGCCATTTGAGTTGGCTTGTAAATGTTAAGTGTTTGGTTTTGTGTATAGCCATGAGAGTTGGCTTATTTTGGTATATTTGGTGATGTATATATATTTGTGCAAATAGCCTTTTGTTATGTTATCTAATATTGCCATTTATATGCTTGTTGTGAATTAATATTTGAAGTACCATATGGTTGAAATTTGAAGATTTAGTATGTATGTGATTAGAGGTAAAAAAGTGTATATATGAAGTTAACTAGTTAAATGAATTGAGAATGTGAATTTGGTATAAAATTGAACAGCATATTCTAGTACTTGTTTGCCATGTAGTTGATGGTATTGAAATGGCATGAATTATGCTTGGTTGAGATTGGTTTGAATGTCTATTGACGCTATGCTATATGTCAATTGATGTGATTAGGTGGTTGCAATTTGGGTGAGAAAAATGGCTTGGTAAATAGCCTATTTTTGTCCATCCAGGTAGAGACACGGGCGTGTGTCTCAGCCATGTGTGACACATGGTCAGGTGACACGGCCGTGTGTCCCCTAGTGTTTAATTAGAAATCAAGTCAATATACCCTACAGGTTTGGCACGGCCTAGCACATGGCTTGGCACATAGGCGTGTGAAGCCATTTGAAAGGGCACACGGGCTAGTCACATGGGCGTGTGATTGGCCGTGTGACCCAAGTCAGAGAGTTACACAGGGTCAGACTCGAGCTGAGACACGGCCATGTGATCCCATTTCGAATGTCCACACGGCCGGGCCACACGGGCTTGTGTCCCTTGTATTTTGAAAAATTTTCTAAGTTTTTTGAAAATTTCTTGAGATATTGGTTTAGTCCCGAACCACTTCTAAAGCATGTTTTGGGCCTCGTAGTCTCGCATTATGGACTTGATGAATGTTTTTGAATGACTTGTAATTGAAATTGATAATTGTATGATAAATGTATGTTCGATGGTGATATAAGTCTAGTAATGCTCCACAACTTTATTCTGACAACGAATACGGGTTAGAGGTGTTAATTTATTGGTATCAGAGCTATGGTTTAGTTGATTCTAGGACTAATGTAGTGTAGGTAAGAGTCTAGCTATACATGCCATATATAACCTGTGATAGTGTGATATCTCCTGACAGTTTAAAATCGTGTTTTTATATAGTAATGGATCTCAATCAATTTGTGGCTGATGATGGTGAGAGTAATGCGTCAGCATCCGTTCAAGGAGTAGCTCAATCTGAGTCGAGACCTCTATCAGGTAGTCAGGTGGGAGAGCCCAAGGAAGCCTTCTTCCAAATGATAAATGAGTGGTTCACTGAGTTTGTCCAAACTAATCCGGGTGCTCAACAACCTCTACCCCCACCTATTCTCCAACCGATTCCCATAGCTCCTCAAGATGTGGAACATTTACGATTGAATAAGCCATTTGTTGATAAAATCTAAAAATACGGGGCTAAAGAGTTTAGAGCTACAGTTGACGATGATCCTGAAAGAGCCGAGTTTTGGCTTGAGAATACGATTAGAGTATTTGTTGAATTATCTTGCACACCAGCTGAATGTGTTAAATGCGCTATATTGCTTCTGAAAGATATTGCATAACAGTGCTGGAAAACTTTGATATCTGTGGTGCCGAGAGAACGGGTCATGTGGGAATTCTTTCAAGTCTAGTTCAGAAAGAAATACATCAGTCAGCGATTTATTGACAAAAAACGCAAAGAATTTCTGGAGTTGAAACTGGGTCGAATGTCTGTGACAGAGTACGAGAGAGAGTTTGTAAGACTCAGTAAGTATGCTCGAAAATGTGTTTCCACTGAAGCAATTATGTGTAAACGATTCGAGAACGGGTTAAATGAAGACATCAGACTGTTAGTCGGGATTCTAGAATTGAAGGAATTTGTTGTGTTAGTTGACAAAGCTTGCAAAGTTGAGGAACTGGAAAAAAAATAGAAAAGCTGATTTCGAAGCTAGAGATTCGAGAAAGAGATTGATGAATAAACCCTATCAATCCTCGTCAAAGAAATCACAAGATTCATATAATCGTTCAGTAGCTTCAGCGGAGTATTCAAATAGAGATCGTAGAAAGTAATACACGAGTTCTAAAGCTCAAGCCACTTTGGTATCGAGCATTAGTAGTGTGAGAAACAATAAACCCGAGTGTCAACAGTGTGGAAGACAACATTTTGGAGACTGCTGGATGAATAATAAAGTTTGTTTTAAATTTGGATCACAAGATCACTTCATTTGGGATTGTCCTGAGTTACTCGAGAAAGATAGATATCAAAATGCAAGACCGAGTAACATAGCAGCTAGAGAGAGACCATCTAGAAATACAGGAAATGTGACTATTAGCAAAGGAGCGACAAAGGACTCTACTGTGAGATCCGAGGCTAGAGCACCAGTCAGAGCTTACGCTATTTGCGCTCGCGAAGATGCGCTGTCACCTAATGTTATCACCGGTACATTTTCTCTCCATGACACTAATGTAATTGCCTTGATTGATCCTGAATTGACTCATTCATATGTTTGTATGAATTTAGTGTCTAGTAAGAATTTGTCTATTGAGTCTACCGAATTTGTGATAAAAGTATTGAACCCCTTAAGCAAGTATGTTCTAGTTGATAAAGTTTGCAAGAATTGTCCTTTGATGATTCGGGGTTACTGCTTTTCGACTGATTTGATGCTTTTACTGTTTGATGAATTCGATGTGATTCTAGGTATGGATTGGTTGACTCTGCATGATGCTGCTGTGAATTGTAGATGAAAAACCATTGAATTGAAATGTCAGAATAATAAAACTCTTCGAATTGAATCTGATGAGTCAAGTGAGTTACCTATTGTGATATCATCGATGTTAGCTTAGAAATATGTGAGAAAAGGC
Organism: Gossypium anomalum; assembly: GCA_025698475.1. Classification (NCBI taxonomy): domain Eukaryota; kingdom Viridiplantae; phylum Streptophyta; class Magnoliopsida; order Malvales; family Malvaceae; genus Gossypium; species Gossypium anomalum. The sequence goes on from CM046956.1 coordinate 56,688,357, forward strand.
TGTGATGCTTAACTTGCGTATATATTGGATACAAAGTGTCTGAATCGAAGATTGAATCAGTACTAGTAGTTTGTGAATATCCAGATGTGTTTCCAAAAGAATTGCCTGGGTTGCACCTATCAGAGAAGTTGAATTTGCTAATGAATTAGTACCGGAAACATCACCGATGTAACAGCCCGATTTTGGGTCTAGTCGAAATAGTGATTTTGGGACCACAATTCTGACGTATAAATTTTTTTTATTATATTTTCATGGTCTACAAATTTATGGAATGATTTCGTGAAAATTTCATTAGAAAATTTTGACGTTTGGGCACTCAATTTAGTCAAAAGGACTAAATTGTAAAAAGTGTAAAAGTTGAGTTCTACATGCTAGAGGTGCCTAATTACTATGAAATTTTAAATTGGAGGTCCTTAAATGGTAATTAGACCATTGGTTAAGTTTTTGGAGAAAAATGGACATGGTTAGGTATGTTTCTAAAGTTTTTCATTAAAGGCATTTTAGTAATTTGGTAATTAAATGAATTAAAAAGTCAAATTAAAAGCCAATTTTTGCTCATCTTCTACCCCATGGCCGAATGTACCAAGAAGAAACCATGGCTAGGGTTTTTCAAGATTCCAAGCTCGATTGTAAGTCTATCTAGCCTCGTTTTTAATGATTTTTATGTTTTTGAAATCCTCTTAACATGATCTATCTATTTCTACCACTAATTAAGACATAATCAAATTCTAAAATTTTACCCATGATGGATATTTGTGTATGTTGATGTTTAGTGGTAGAAAATGCATGTTAGTTGTTTGATAAATGACTTTTCCTAAGTTATTTTCGATGAAAATGACTAAAAAGACCTATTTGTAAAAAAGGTTGTAAAATGGATGTTAAAATGTGAATAAAAGAAAAATGTGGGCTACTATAAGCATGTATAAGGTTTGGCTAGGCATGGGTATTGAAGAAATTGAGTACATTTCATTTTACGAGCCTAGGGACTAAATTGTAAAAATGTGAAACTTTAAGGGAAAAAATGTAATTTTTGTCATAATATGATTTTGGGCTGATTTGAATAGTATAATGATTAAATAAGTTATATGTGATATTATAGATCAAGAAAAACAAGGTTCGGAATTAGAACGGGGGAAAATAAGTATTTGACGGTTAGGCCCTTTTCGTCTTTTTTATGTCGAGGTAAGTTCGTATGTTTAATAAGCATTAAATTATATATGTATAAATGCTTAATTGATATAACTTTGGTAAATACTATATTGTTGAAATGAAATGTGAATGCTATTGAGTACGATACTACGAAAATGATCAACAGAGATTCAATACAGCGAAAGTCCCAGTTGAACATTAGGAATAGATATGATACAAATTTCATGACATTAGGGTTACTAAGATTACATGTAAGACCATGCCTGGGATATGGCATCGATATGAGACTTCGTGAAAGACCATAGCTGGGCTATTGGCATCGATATGAGATTACGTGTAAGACCATATCTGGAATATGGCATTAGTACGGTACTGTGTGTATGAGATTCCCGAGTATCCTTTAGTATTCCAAGTGGTTCAACAGGTAATTTAATGGGTATGTCAAAGAAGAGAAAGACCATGTAAGTATTACAAATTTGTACAGGTATGTACATAAAGTTTATAAGCATGGACTTCATAATATTGTGAGTTCATGGTTTCCATGAGAATGTTTTTGCCAAAGCCTTATGATTATTGATCTATACTTGTGATGTACGAAATATATGGTAAATTCGGTTGGCGATCGTGTTATTGGCTTTCGGGCCAAATTGAGTTATGATCTAGCATGTTTGATTCACACAAATTGTGATTTATCGGATATAAGAAAAAGGAAAGATTGACATAATTGCCTATTAAAATGATTATGAGAAGATATGGATTTTAAACAATTGAAAGATGTTAGAATATATGCTTGAAAAGTGAGCACTCATGATTAATGTGCATGTTTATTATAAGGATTGAAATGATTGGTTGATTATGGTAAATAGTTATAATAGAGAGATTTCAGTTATTAGGCTAATGTCAAGACGTGTTAAATTATGCTTGTAAATTGACAGAACAAACAATGTGATTGAATAAGTTATAATGTGAGTTTTAATGCAATTTATATTATCTTGTGTTTATATCATTGGATTTGGTAAATGATTGGTAAGAGTTGCTTATTATGTTCATACGGACTTACTAAGCTATATAGCTTACCCCCTTCATTTCCCATGTTTTATAGTGCCGTCAAGCTAGCTCGAGTTGGAGATCACCGGAGATCCTATCACACTATCCAGCTATCATTTTGGGTATTCATAAATTCAAGTATTTTGAGTTATGGCATGTATAGGGACTTAGTCATTTTGTTATATGCGTCATATGATTTTAGCCAATGTAATGGCTTGTAATCGTCAAAGGCATGTTTTGCTATTTGGCCATGTAAGTTGGCTTATATTGGTAACATGGTTGTAAGCCAAAGTATATTCATATATATGTCGATGTCTATGGTGATATGATCATGGTATGCTTGGTGAATGTGGAATATTTAGAAATGTGATTTATGGCATGATTGTGTAATGTCTGGAATTGTGACCTATTGATGAGATGAGAAATTTGAGTATAATTGGGTAACTAGATAGTAATTGAATAAAGCCTAATGAATGTGAGATTTGTATGTTTTATTTAGGCTTAATAAATGTAGTGATTATGTTAGATAAAGATATGAAGTTGATATGTTTTAACCATGAATGTGGATGTTTTGGTTGTCTAAGTATGTATTGTTTTGTGCCTTTGAATTGGGGTAAATGTATGTATGAATAAGGGTGGCAGATGGCTTGGTAAATAGCCTTATTATTGTCTACACGAGTAGACACACAAACGTGTATCTAGGCCGTGTGTGACACACGGTCAGCCCCATGGGCGTGTAACCCAGTCGTGTGTCCCCTACACCTAAATTGCTGCAAAACAGAATGCTTAGTATAGAGCACATGGGCATGAGACACAGCCACATGTCTCAGCCGTGTGAAGGACATGGCTCGGGACACAAACGTGTGTCTTAGCCATGTGATTTCAATTTGTTCTTGGGTGACAAACAGAGAGTTACATAGGGTTGGGACACGGGCGTGTGTGACCACACGGCCTCCCTACACGGGCGTGTCCCAAGCCACACGGGCGTGTGACCCCTGTTTTAGCAAAAAAATTTCTAAGTGTTGTAAAATTTTCTAAAGTTCTCGGTTTAGTCCCGAATCGATTACAAAGCATGTTTTGGGCCTCGTAGGCTCGTTTTAGGGACGATGTGATTGATTGTTAAAAAGTTTTAATTTGGTGCCAAATTTACAACTCAGAATGTATGTTTTCTTGTGTTTACGTCGGGTAATGTCTCGTACCTTGTTCCGGCATCGAATAGGGGTAAGGAGTGTTACAACCGATATCGATAGCTCTGTACAGAATGGCTCCTATAGTCATTGAAAGAGTTGAAGTCTCAGTTGCAAGAGTTAACAGATAGAGGTTTTGCACGACCTAGTTTTTCGCCTTAGGGTGCACCAATTCTGTTCGTAAAAAAGAAAGATGGATTGATGAGATTATGTATTAACTATCATCAGCTTAACAAGGTTACGGTTAAGAATAAGTACTCGTTGCTGAGAATTGATGATTTGTTTGATCAGTTGAAAGGAGCAACAGTATTTTCAAAGATTGATCTGCGGTCTGGTTATTATCAGTTACGAGTTAAAGATTTAGATGTGCTGAAGACTGCGTTCAGAATAATGTACTGGCATTATGAATTTCTTGTTATGCCTTTCGGATTAAGTAACGCTCCTGTAATTTTTAAGGATTTAATAAATCAGATCTTTAGACCGTATTTGGATAGATTTGTTGTTGTATTTATCAATGACATTATGATATATTCCCGAGATGAGTTTGAGCATGTTGAACATTTGAGAATTGTATTACAGAGATTGAGAGATAAGAAATTTTTTGCTAAATTCGGCAAATGTGAGTTTTGGCTCCGAGAAGTTGGGTTTTTGGGACATATTGTTTTAGCGAAGGTATCTAAGTTGATCCGAGTAAGATTTCAGTAGTTGTTGACTGGAAACCACCAAGAAGCGTATCCGAAGTTAGAAGTTTTCTGGGATTGGCTGGCTACTATCGACTTTTTGTGAAATAATTTTCGATGATTGCCACACCGATGATTTGTTTACTATAGAAATATGTGAAATTCGAATGGTCTGAGAAATGTCAATAGAGTTTTGAACAATTGAAAGCATTATTAACTGAAGCAACCAGTTCTAGTTCAACCTGAGTCGGGTAAAGAGTTTGTGATTTTTAGTGACGCACCATTAAACGGTTTGGGATGTGTTTTGATGCAAGAGGGTAAAGTGATAGCTTATGCTTCTAGACATTTAAAGACGCATGAAAAGAATTATCCGACGCACAACTTAGAATTGGTCGCTATTGTTTTCGCATTGAAAATTTGGCGACATCATTTATATAGTGAGAAGGGTCATATCTTTACCGACCACAAGAGTCTGAAGTATATAATGACTCAGAAAGATTTGAATTTACGACAACGAAAGTGGCTCGAGTTGTTGAAAGATTATGAGTTAGTGATTGATTACCATCCGAGGAAAGCGAATGTAGTCGCGGATGCTTTGAGTAGAAAATCTTTATTTGTTTTGCGAGTGATGAACACACATTTAACTTGGTTTGATGATGGTTCAATTTTACTGAGTTAAAAACTAAACCGTTATTTCTTCAGCAAATTTGTGAAGTTCAGAAGTGTGATAACGAATTGCAAGCTAAAAGAATGCAATGTAAGTCGACTATTGATTCAGAATATCAGATCGGATCCGATGATTACTTAATGTTTCGAAATAAAATTTGTGTACCAAATAATTTCGAGCTTATTCAGAAAATTCTACATGAAACACACAGTGGTTGTTTATCTGTTTATTCGGGGAGTACTAAAATGTACAATGATTTGAAACAGCTGTATTGGTGGTTGAGCATGAAATGTGACATTTTAGAGTTTGTGTCAAGATGCTTGGTTTGTTAACAAGTCAAAGCCGAACATCAAGTGCCTTCGGGATTATTACAGCATGTGATGATACCAGAGTGGAAATGGGATAGAGTAATGATGGGCGCGTGTCCCCTATATTTTGAAAAAAATTTTAGGTTTTCCGAACATTTCCTGAGATATCGGTTTAGTCCCAAATCACTTCTAAAGCATGTTTTGGGTCTTGTAGGCTCGTATTAAGGACTTGATGAATGTTTGTGAATGACTTGTAATTGAAATTGATAACTGTATGATAAATGTATGTTCGATGGTGATATAAGCCCGGTAATGCTCCGCAACCCTATTCCAGTGACGGATACAGGTTAGAGGTGTTACGTCATCTCTATAATAACAACCCTTACTCCTTTGTTGTGGGCCTACTCCAGGGTAGCCATAACTTAGTCCTCAATGATTTTTACAAGTAAAGAAAAATTTAGAAGAAAATATTGGCTTCTTAATTACCTAAAGTTTAACTAATCTTAAGTTACATTATATGGATAGATTATAATGCGAGAAGACAACTTACATTAGTAAGTAATCTAAATTGCCCATAGTTCGCAGATTTAGGTTGAGCAAATGACTCAATAGTGGACTATTATGTAGTTTATAAGTCCAATTTAGGAGATAGTTTGTCTTGGCTATTGGAGTTGGATTAACTCCCAGAAATAGAGACATATATGTAATTATTTGAGCTGACAATGCATTAGACAGGACTTAAGTTGAATTTATTGTAGATCTATTTATAGATTAATTCACTTGTGAAATTCATGGTGTGACTTACTGTAACGCCCCGTACCCGAGACCGTCGCCGGAGTCGAACACGAGGTGTTAACAGACTTAATTCATTACTTTAAATAGCTCAAACAATTTATTTTTAAAATTTTTAGTCAAGCTAGCAATCTGCGTCACATTCGCTTAAAAATTCATATCTCAAGTTTCGAAACTCAAAATCCAATTCTGTAAATTTTTCCTGAAACTAGACTCATATATCTATTTACTAATTTTTTTATAGAATTTTTAGTCAAGCAAATTAGTACAGTTTATTAGTTAAAGTCTCCCCTGTTTCAGGGTTCGACTGCTCTGACCTCTGTGTATTACAAATTAGATATCTCCCTATACAGAGTTTTAATGACTATGGCGTTTATTTCTAATAAAACTAGACTCAGTAAGGAATCTGTACATATAAATCATGACTTCTAATTATCTTTGAAAAATTTATGGTGAATTTCCAAGGTCAGAACAGGGGATCCAGAAATTGCTCTGGCCCTGTTTCACAAAAATTTAAACATCTCATAAAATATAACTCATATACATGTTTTGTTCCATCCATATGAAAATAGACTCATCAAGATTAAATTCCATAACTTATTCATTATTTAATTCCATTTCTACTATTTTTAGTGATTTTTCAAATTCACGTCACTACTGCTGTCTGAATCTATTTTATGGTAAATTTTACCCATTTCATGGTTCCCATGGATTAGCTAGCAATTTAGCATACATAACACCAAATATGATCATGATTAGCCATTCCAATGGCTAATCGTTACCAAGCATTTCCATACCACTCAATAACCATATCATAAGACCATATAAACAAATGATTATAATGCTATACATGCCATACTCAAAATATACAAGCCATTATGCCAAGATGGTATACGGATAGTGTGAGCGTGCCTCCGACCGTTTCCGATTTCTGAGCTAGCTTGTCAACACTACAAGGAATGAAAAGGAGGGAGTAAGCACAAATGCTTAGTAAGTTCACATGCAAATAGCAAGTAACACAACTATATAAGCAAACATAAACATCATTTGCATGATCATCACCGAGACATTCATATCACATTTTCATTTATCATCTTACCATATTGTTGTTATATCGAGTTTTCAATCCGAGGGTTAAGTATATACCTGTTCAAAGTATCCATTTCACAACACTTACCAATACATCCCTTTCATCTCGAGTATTCCTCCATTTGAGTAGAATTTTACCCGTTGAACACATCGGAGTATAATTCGGATACACGAAAAGTTTGCACATAAGTGCCACATATGCAGCCAAGCTACCATGTAACCCGCCCATAAGTGAACTCGGACTCAACTCAACGAGCTCGGGCGTTCGCATCCATAAGTGAACTCGGACTCAACTCAACGAGCTCGGATGCCTAGTTACATCTCTCGAACTCGGACTCAACTCAACGAGTTCGGACATTCGCATCCATAAGTGAACTCGGACTCAACTCAACGAGTTCGGATGCCCAAATATCCCAGTGACATGTCACTTGTATCCTAATCCATTCCTAAGGTTCAACGGGACCTTTTTCCCAATCATATGTCTCAATCATCTTCTACGGAATCCGATACCGATACTCGATAGTATTTCACATTTTCCAAGTATATCACATAATTTGACATATTATCAAACAATTATCACGAGTATAATATTTCATAATAATTATCATATCATTTAAATAACATAAAAACATTTAAAATAATAACTATGTTACCAACATTTACATATGAACTTACCTCGTATGTGAAAATGGCTACTTTTACCATTTCGTCCACAACTTGGTTTTTTTCCCCATTTTAGCCCGAATTTTAGTTTTCCTTGCTAATCGAGCTTGGAAGCTTGAAAAACCCTAGCCATGGTTTCTCCTTGCTATATTCGGCCATGGGGTTGAAGATGAGCAAAATTGGCTTTTAATTTTGTATTTTAATTCTTTTTACCCCTAAATGACCAAAATGCCCTTACTACTAAACTTTCCAAAAATTCCATCCATGTCTAATTTTTGTCCATAGACATAGAAATTGGTAAAATTTCTATTTTAGACCTCCTAATTAATATTTCAAAACAATTTCATACTAGAAACTTCTAGAATGCAAGTTTTGCAAATTATTCGATTTAGTCCCTAATTTCAATTTAAGCACTTTATGCATAAATTTCTTCACGAAATTTTCACACAATCATGAAATCATATCATAGACCTCAAAATAATCATAAAATAATTATTTCTATCTTGGATTTTGTGGTTACGAAACCACTATTTTAACTAGGCCCAAAATCAAGATATTACACTTACCTAAATATTGAGTAAGTGAATGACCATGTGCATGTAACTCATGTACTTTGAGATATTGAAAACTTGTGCTCCCATGATAGTGGACCAAAATTTGGTATGTTAGTTTTAACATGAGAACTTGTCTGGAATAGTAAACGATTGAGCAATGAGAAATAGTGCATGAGTTATTGTTCGTAAAAAAATGCATTTTCTTGACAGGACAAGAGATGATTGAGAAATTAATTTAATTTTTTTGAATTATTATTTATTTGTATGAAATTAAATAATTGAGTCAAATTGAGAATTAATAATTAGTCATTGTATTTATAATTAGGCAATTAAATTAAATTTAGACGTAGATTCTATTACGATAAGGTCATCATAATTTTAATAGAATTATATTTGGGTTTTGTAAATAATTCAATTGGATTGATTAATTAAATAACTAAAATAAAATAATTATTAATGGATAGAAAAAATTAATTATTGGGTTGGATAATCATTTGAGTTTATTTTTTATGTGTATCAAAATTTGATAATACTCTGGAATGACAAATTTTGTGTATTAATTACATATTTATTTTGAGTATGATCTTATTAATTTGAACTATTTATGGTTTTTTATCTTGTAGGGACTAAATTGAAGGCAAAAGAAAATTAATGGGCAAAAAGCGTGAATTTAAAGATAAAATGGGCCAGCATGCACAATAGGAAAGAAGTGGGGCCGAAAATATAAGGTATGGAAGACTTGGGGGCAAAAGTGCAAAGAAGAGATTTTATAAATACAAGACTCTATTTAAATTTTAATTATATTAGGATCATTGTTAAGATTATTATTAGGATTTAATTTTAGCTTTTATCTTTATTTATCTTTTAGAATTTAATTAGGAATAGACTAGGTTTTTTAAGTACTATAAATAGGAGATGGAGTGACACAAATTTCACTCTTCTTTTCTGAAAACACTTCCTCTCCCAAAAAGCTTAACCTTTATTCCTTTCATATTATTCAATAAAATTCCATTTTTATTAAGTTTATTTCTTTTTCCCTAAAAAGCATGAGCCACTAAATTTATCTAGCCAAAGGTTGTCGAGATCCCCCAAAAAGGCTTCATGAGGCTTAGAATCCGCGCTTAGCCTTCTCAACGAGTATTCATCGTTTCTTTGCATTACGGGGCTAACGCTTCCGTCCATGTCCCTTCAAAGGTGATCTTTTCAACTTGTGCAAAGAACGGCCGCTTTGTATGTTTTGGGAAGGTTGCACAATCGGTTCATTAGCCAACTGCGTCAGTGGTTGTCGAGCCCAAGAGACAAAATGGCGTGACATTCGCCATTGAGAAGTGATGATCTAGTGTAAGACGGTCCCATAAAAGTGACAATTGGCTAGAGTCAGGTTTCTCTAAATCGTAAGTTTAAAATCTAAGTGGAGCTGGTAGTTGTAGGTGTCCTCTTCCACTATAACTGGTTTATTATGTTCGAGAAGGATCATCTAAAAGCCTAGGATTGAACCCAAGGCGGATCAAGGCAACTGGAGGCTGGAATCTCTCCATAAAAAAACTCTCTTTCCTCAACTCTGTTTATCTTTACAATTTTAATTTTAATTTTCGCAATTTCAATTCAATCAAATTTTTAATTCAGCTTTTTATTTTTTCCCCAAGCACGCAGGTTTTCTTAGGCACGACTCTCTCCAGGATCTCGAGGAACAAAAACTTATGCAAATTTAGTCCTTGAGAATTTGACTCTACTTCCTTTATACTATTCTTTTCATTATTTTATAAGGATAGGATATTTTTTGTGCTCTCAATGACCCATCAAAATTAGAAAGTAAATTAATTAGACTCAATACAAAACTGCCCAGCTAGCCCACAAGAGGATTAATTGTTGGTACAAGTATTCCCCAATACTTGTTGTTGGCTTTAAGGTGCCATAGTTCGAGTAGGACTCACTTTTTATTGAGTAATTATTATGGTGGGTAAACTACACAGATAACCATTCAATTATCAAAAACTTGCACTTTAAGCACTCAAAAAAAAAAAAATTTAATTTAAGCACCCACGTTACATGGTTCAGTCATTTTGGTTACTCCTATTAAAATCACAAATGATAAGTTGACGTGACAGTTAAAAAATTGGTATAATAATAAATTTAGCCCTCAACTTTTATATATTATACCGATTAAGTCATAATTTTAAAAAATTAACCCTCAAAATTTACAAATGGTCTCAATTTTTTGTAGGGGTTAAGAACTTCCCATCCATTGTCCCATTACTAAGTAAAAAATTTAGCCCACCACAAGTATTTAATTAGAACTAAAATGACAAATTTTATAAATATTGAGCACTAAATTTGTTAAATTTTTTATATTTAGAATCAAATTGATAGAATGTGTAAACATTAGATGGCTAATTTTGTTATTAGACCAATAAAAAAAATGCCACATCAATCAGAGTGACTAAAACATTTAATTTCAAAAGTTTAGTGACTAAATTAAAAAAAAATTAATAGCTTGGTGACCAAAATAGAATGGAAAGCATAGTTGGGTGATCGTTTTATAATTTACCCATAAAAATAACTTTCAGCATTTTTCATGTCATAATTTTATAGAAAAATTAACAGAAGGACTAATTTACATATTTTGAAATGTATAAAAGTTAATTTACCTACTTTTTAATAGATCCGTCCCTAAATATAAGTACTTTCCTAATATATACAACACTTAAATTCCAAATAGCATAGTTTAATTATAGATTGAAGTAGTTCCATTTACAATTCAATCTCTACAACTCCAAAAATTCATTTCCTTCGGTCCAAGTTAAGCATGTAAATTTCTTATAAACAGAAGATTAACATCTTCGATATTTCAAAATCTAATAACACCCCCCCCCCCCCAAAAAAAAAAAAAATACTTCAGATATATTAATAAAAAGCCAATCTAATTAATAACTTAGTCAAGATTCTTACAAGCACATATCAATAATGAGAATTCACCTCTTTCTTGATGTTCTCCAAATTTGGCCTTTTTTTCTTCTAACCAAAGCCTGCTATCTAATCCACTCCTTGTCCTAAGCATGAAAACAGCACACTTTGATGTTCGGTTAAAGAGCCAATCATGTAAATCCCACATCATATCTATCAATAATCCATCCAAAAAGATCACTTGATTCCCTCTGAAATTCCACCTCAATCTCTTCACTTGAAACACCTTCTTTTTATCAATGGTGACACAAAATTCAGGGTTTCTCCAAACCTTTTGTTTTTCTTCATATTCTTCATTGCATTTGATTAAAATTTCATGAACCAATCCTTCCTCACAAAATTGAGCCTTGGTTGAATAAACACTAGTGGTGCCTATGAAAACTTCAGTCCTTGAAACCAAAGAAGAATTGGATGTTGCCTTTTCTTCATTGTTGGTATGAATTATATCCCCAAGAGATAAACAAAGTTGGGAGTCAACTAAAACAAAAAGTGAAAACCTGGTGCTTGGTTCGGGTCCATTCATATACTGAGCATTGGAAACATCCCAAAAGACTTCAATCTCTGAATTGCAAGCTTTGAAGGTTTTACTGCCTTTGTTCTTTGAAAGATGGTAGGAATTGGGATCGAATTTCGATGGGGTTTCGCCAACCGCGATCGTTAGGCCTCGGCCTAGGAGATTGTTGCACCATGTGAGGGCGATGAGGAGGTTTCTTTGAGAGGAGATTTTAGCTTTGTATATACATTTTACAGTGTTTGGAGTTGAAGGGGTAAGGTTGGGGGTGAGACAAGGTTGATTTGATGGCCTTGAACAATAAGAATCCGACACTTTGATAGCATGTTCATTGTAACAAGATGCTATGCTCCTCATTGTAAGAGAAAATCCCAGAAAGAAATTGGAAATTTTAGGCCTTTCCCCCCCTCTTCTATTGGAATAAATGCTGGTGAGACAGAGGCCTAAAGAAAGACGCCTTTCAACTCTTCCTTCCCTCAGCCACAAGAAAATTGACTCATTGTTTAGTTACTCTTCCTTGTCAATGGCTTTTAAAAGAAACATTTTGCAATAAAAGCAAGTAAACGGGACTTTAAAATTATTCTAATCAAACCTTTGAGCCTTTGGGTGTTTACTGCCAGTTTAGATCTGTCATGAAATATATGTTACATGGCATTGAAAATTTAGATTTAAAATGTTATAAAATATATAGCACTAAAAATTTTAGTTTTCTTAAATTGTAATCATACAATTTATTTTTGAATAAGTTAATTTTAAGTTTTTCATACAATATATACTCGCATGTTTAAACTTTGATCAAAATAACCTTATTGATATGATAATAATATCTTGAGAGCTATTTTAAATTTATATCCATTTCTAAATATTTAATACAATTAATCTTAAAAATATTAATTACTCTTAAAAGGATTGTTTATTTGAAAACTTTTTAACGGAATTTTCTTCTTAAAAGAATTGGAAGATGGAAGGTGGAAGAAATTGCTATTCTCTGTGTTATCCCATGTGGACCGTTTCCTTTTTTTAATTAAGTGCTAGTGGAAAATGGAATTAAAATGTAAAAAAAGAAAACAAAAAAACTGAAATCCATGTCCCTAGGTGAAGCCAGGAGTGTACATTAAATACGATTCTTCTTTAACCTTACAAATTTTGCATTCAATGAAAATTAAAGGCCAAACGTCATTTACTTTTTGTTCTTTAGCTTCATGTGCCTCTTGATTAGAAAAATTAAGAAACTAATTAAATTAACATCAATTAAAATTTTGAATCCCACCATAAAAATATATAACTTTAAATTCTTAATAAATAAACTGAATATAATATAGGATAAAAATGATGAGAATAATAATAACCAAGTTGAAGTTGAAGCCGTAAGGTAAAACAAAAGGAATGTGATGAACACATGGGATTGAGGGTTTACTGGCAATGCAATTGGGCCTCAATTGATGATAGTGATATTCTTTTGGTCCTACAAAATTAAAATCTGTCTTCAGATTCACCTACTAACAGCTAAAGAGTAAAGGCAACGATGGGTGAAGTTATCCCATTTACTCCCGCACCCATCAGTTACGGAATATATCTCTACAACTCTTATTAATTTGTTGTTAAATTGCAATAGAGCTCCCCATTTAATGATTACATATGCTAAACGTTTTTATCATGGTACTGAATTCTGTTTCGGTCCTGTTTGTACCGGTCAGAACAATTCATTTTGGTAGTAAACTGAAATACAATTCAAGTTTCGTTCCTGTGCAAATTCCGGTCTACACCGATGTTTATTGGTTGATTTTGCCTATACCGGTTGGTACCAAAAAAATGATTTTAAAATATATCTTAAATCTTAAATTTTTATTATTTATTATTTATTTTAGATTTTTTAAATTATGGATTGTTTGTATGCACAGTATGAAATGATCTTATTGTTTAATTTATTGAATAATTTTTTTCATGTTTATGTTGAGTTTGTTTGATGATGAATTGTATTTGTGGAGCTTATTAAAGAATATTTTATGTAATTTATGTGTATTTTATATTTGAAATTTATTTAATCTTATTTTTTTATATTTGAAAATATTTTTTGTATTCATATATCAAATATTTTTGAAAAATAATGATAAATTCAAAACAATACACCAAAATAAACTGATATCAATATTTATCAATTCTAAACAATACACCCAAATAAACCAATATCAATATTTATCAATTCTAATAATGTAATATTCATCGATACAATACTTACTCCTGAACAAAAAATCAATCGTCCAATCGGGAATCCATTTCACCAGCTAAGAACAGATTGTATTAAGATGATCTTCAGAGTTTGATTGATATTTTTAATTTATTAAATATTTTACTAATGATGGTAATTGTTGAAATTAACCTTCTCAAATAAAATATATTTTTTATTAATCTTAACATATCCTAATGATATTTATTATGAAAATTTTAGTTTATTATCAAATAATTCGTAATTTAATCTCTTTAATTTTCTAAATAATATTAATTTATTTTAAATAAAAATGAATACATTTATTTTAAAATTAATATATGATTAAATATAAAATAAGTTTTACACATCTAATGTATTTATTTAATAAAATCATTTAATGCATTTAAATTAGAGTATAAATAAAAAAACTTAATTCAATAATACTTACAATAAATTTAAACTTAAATAACTTTTATGATTTTATAACTAGAAATAAATATATTGTATAACAGTAATGAAATAAATGAGAAAGAAGATGGTCAATTTTGTTCCATCAGTATGCTTTAACTTTTTAACTATACGATAAAAATTACTTTTCCACCTTTATTGAAAATCACATTATCAGAGAGTAATTTTTTTAAAAAAATTACATTCCTAAAATATGAAAATCTCTCTCTCATCGAATAAAAAGGTGGTTTGTTTTTTACATGTTCAGGTTTGTTTTGCTCCTATCATCGACTAGGGTCTGTCCCTTTCCCAAATTGAAAAATTGTAATTTTAGTTTCTCTCTAAATCATTAATTTATAAAACAATATAAGGAAAATTATATTTTATTCTTCTCAAAAAATGAAAAATATTTTATTTAGCCCTTCAAAAATAATAAAATAATAAATTAGCACATGATAAAATTTATATTTGACATCTCAAAAAATTATAAGTCAATTTTGGACTCCTAATCATTTTTTTGGATTCATCCCTACCAACAATGTTGTCTCTAAAGTTTAAACTTTATTCTCTCCTTGGGAATGCAATGTACCTTACCCTACATCCAATGCTTTTTTGTAAAAAATCCCCTTATTATTATATAACCTTTTGGTAATAGACTTACAATTACAAGTAAAAATGGTAAATAAAGTATTTGTATATGTTGATGATATTTTCCGGAGTTGTCTCAATGCTGAAGAAGGAGAATACTTTTAATATAAGCGAATGAGAATGATTATCAAAATCCCAATAGTTGCAATAAGGAGGGAAAAGCATCCGAATCCGGATCATTTCAGATAGTAAGTAGCCTGGGAATACAGAATATAAGATGGAGTAAAAGGAATGACTTGGATAGGGACTTTTCTTAGACTCTTCAAACTTCAGTAGAGGGAAAAGAATGTGCACAGTTGTCATGAAGATAAACATGGGATTAGAACATTCTAAGAAAAGAAAGGTTCAGACAAATATGATGTAATGAAATTTTCCAATATCTAATAGATTGTATTTTGCATACCAATTCTTATCGTGTTATGTTATTATGACTTACTTCATTTAGAGCTCAAATTGCAAAGCAAAACATTTTCCACCCCACATTGTCTTCCCCCATAATTACCCATGAATTGTGCTCAACATGTTGGAGACAATATTTAGTTTCAAGCTTCTTCAACCTAGGAAGCTGCCGTGTCGTCCCAATTTTTTTTCATTATATATATATATATATATATATAAATGAGATATATCAATATACACACATATTTAATTATATAAATCCATGGAGGCCTGTATTGCAATAAGTTTAATTTTACTTCCCGGCAGTAAGTTCCAGGCTTTACTTATAAAGTAGTTAAATTATAGTTTTAGTCCCTAAACAATCCTTGAATTTTGTTTATATATTTTAATTTGACATCTTGCTATAATTAATATTATAGCTTAGCCCAAATTAGTATACCATAAAAAAAAATCCGTTAGTTGGATATGAGATTTTTTTTTTAATTATTCAAATAATTTGGTTGAGCTAGATTTTCTTTTTCTTTTCTTTTCTTTTTAAAATACAAAAAATATTTTGGCAATTATAATTTTACCTTTTAAAGAGAATTTTGGATTTCAAATTTTAAAAATTTCCACATCTGCCAACTAATGAAAATTTTTAACGACATTAATGATTTGAACTAAAGCATAAAATTAATAATAAGTCATATATATTAGTTTTTTTGCATAAAATTAATAATAAGTCATATATATTAGTTTTTGTTCTAATCATGTGTAATAGTTAAAATATATTATATTTCATATGTAAAATATGTATTGATTATTTCAATAATTAAGAAATAATTTAATAGTTCGAAATATAAATTTTACATTAAAATTTTGTTTTTTTAAAATCAAATTTTAAATATTTTAATGTAATAAAGCAATAATGATCATGACATTTACCTAAAAAGAAGAATATATTTTTAAGCAGAGCATTAATACCCTAAACTTTTAATCCAATTATTTGAAATTAACGTAAACATTATAAAAATATTTCATAAATTTATTTAAAAATAAAAAATATATAAAAGATTCAAATTTTATAAAAGTATATTAAATCATCTTGTTATTTAGTAATTATATTCTAAATACAAATTATAATTTTATTTTCTTTGTCTTTTTACTATATTTTAGGTTCAGT
The DNA here is from genome assembly GCA_025698475.1 of Gossypium anomalum. Taxonomy (NCBI): domain Eukaryota; kingdom Viridiplantae; phylum Streptophyta; class Magnoliopsida; order Malvales; family Malvaceae; genus Gossypium; species Gossypium anomalum. Next base: position 56,704,833 of record CM046956.1, read on the forward strand.
AGCTATTGCATTTTTTTTTTTTTTTGCAACCATATTTTAACGTCGAAATAATTATGCAACCATAATTAGTGAAATAAAAATATAGTTAAAGTCAGGAACTACATTTTGACATTATAATTTTATAGATAAATATTTTGTAGTTATTTCCAAAGTTAAAAAACACAACCATAATTAATAAAATGCATGAAAAGAGGTTCGCTTCATAACAATAAACTAAAATAGTGATGTGTAGCACAAATAACATCACTATTACAAAAAGAACTCATCTCTAACTATTGTTTCCTAAAATGCATTAAAGCATTACTTAAAATAATAAGTTAATTATTTGAAATACTAACATGAGGTTTTCAAGTCAACAAGAAAAGTTAGGAAGCTGCCACATTCTTTATTGATATTTAAAAATAAATAGAAAAAATGAAGGTTTTTTAATCCACTAGTAAATTAAAAACTCCACGTCAGAGAGTATTAAATAATAACCTATAGATATGAATTAATATTTCATACTATAAGCAAAGTTACAAAAATTTCATATATTTTATTTATTTACTTTTAAATTTTTTTTTAATATCTTAAGAATTAAAAACTAAATTATAAATATATAAAATTAATATTTAACCTCAAAAAAAGTTAAAAATATATATGTGATTGGTATTTATTCAGTTTTTACTTATTTAAATCCGAGAAGTCTGTTTTGCAGCAAGTTTTAGTTTACTTCCTGGCTTTAAGTTGCAGATTATACTGGAAAAAACAAAGAATGTTATAGATAAATTGGGGGCTCATTTATCTTTAAAGTTTAAGGTGACAGACACTAACCCAAAACTTAATATTTAAGATTTTACAAAACAGGTTAAACAGACAGATAGCGTGTCTGTTTTGATCAATGGTCCAGAGCATAATAAGAGTCTAAATTTTTGGACCACTTAATATTCCATTACCAAACTACCTAGAATTTAGTACACAAAACTTACATCCGCCAAGTACAACCTCTTAAAAGTTAAGAATTTAAAATAAAATTACTTAAATTTAAAATATTCCAACTCAAAATAATTTGAATCTGAAATAGCTTGAACTATATGTAAACTTAAAATAGTTTGGACCCAAATGACTGACCTAAAAACTTTAATGCTCAAAATGATTTGAATTTGCAATTTCTAAAATTTGAATTAAATTGATCTAATTCATTGCATATCATTTACTATAAAGTGCCGATAAAAAGCTAACTGACAAATTACTCTTTTCTTCCTATGGAACTCGTTCCATCTCTCAAGAAACATGGAATTCTTCCAATAGAAATTTCCATTCACATGTTCATGGCCGGATCCGGCCTGCTCTGAGCAAATGCTCCGGTTTCTAGAGGAGTCTAAGCATGACAAATTTTGTAACCTGTACATGTGTGTGTATAAATTTGTAAACTAATGAAAAGGAATTTCAGCCAGCTCATCATTCTCTATGATTTTGGAGTCTTGGGATTTATACTTCCAGCAACTTGACCTGAAATGGTTAATATATAAGTTGGTAGTTAAATAATGATTTGGTGTTTAAAAGAAATTGACTATAAGCATATATGATTGTAAGCATCGTTTCTATATTACTTGGCATGGTTGGTGTGTATCATTTCCATCTTAAATTAGTATAAAAAATTAGTATCAAGTAGTTATTGTTACCATAAAAAAACTTCAATATGTTTCAATCCATTTTGACTAATACTAGCCTATACCAATGCATACCACCCTCTATTTACATCTTTTAATTATTTTTTAACATTTTTCCTTAAGTAATTTTTAACAATTATATTTTAAAATTTATCAAAACCTAATTAAAAATTTTAAAATTAATATTTTACATTTTACATGATTCTTAGGTGAAATATTGCATTTTAGTTCAGATTACTTATTTTGAGTCTCAATTACATTCATTTATCTTTTTAATGTTTTCCCTTTATTTTATACTTTTTTTGATAATTTAATTTAATTTAGATGCTTTTGAACTTGATTTAGGTTCATGGAAGCTTAAGCCTCAGGTTTTGAGACCATCGGCGGATTAGATGAAGAATTGAGGCAAGGTATAGCAAAAAACAAGAAGCTTGAAGCTTTGGCATAGCATTTTGGCACCCTTGCACGCGAGCAGCGATGCATTAGCATGAGAAGTGGTCAAGCTTTGTTGGCGCCCCCGCGCCGCCCAGCACTCCAATGCCAAAAGCCACGCACCCCTATGCCAATATTGGCGCTCTAGTGTTGACTCCCTCCGTTTTGGCTCACAATTCCATCTTTTAATCGTGTCTCAATGACATTTTGGTCATTTACAATTTTTATGATCTAAATCAAGTTTCACTAACCTAATTTGAGTTGAACAGATATTATAAATATCCTATTTTGACAGGAAGTTAGGACTTTTGGTTGTTTAGAGATTGAATAGCTATTTTGTTTGCTTTGTGTTCTTTCAATTTTATTGCTTGCTAAACCCTCTGTTTTAGTCAAAGATTTTATCGAAGTTTGATTTAATGAATTTGTGAGACTTATTTATGCTTTAATTTGTATTTTTTCTTTAGTATTCATGCATATCCTTCTTTAATTATAATTACTCAGGTTTATTGAATGTCTAACCAGTATTCAATAGCTTAAAATGGTTGTTGTGTCAATTAAAATAATTAATCTGTAATTGTTTAATCTATTATATACTAGTGACAAACTGCATAACTCATTTATATGGTACGGGTATGTGATTTAGCTTAAATGAACCCCACTGTGGTGAGATTGTTGGTTAGTATTATGTCTCTCTCATTCTTAATGTTGTTGGTAAGTTAAATCTCTGGCGCTAAGTTGCAAGGTTATTTATCGGTTAGGGAAGTAATTTTAAATGAGCTGCCTCTTAGTTACCAAACAAGTAAGGAGAGATTGGTTGCCCAACACTAAGTTGGCAACTAGAACTAATTTATTAAAGACTTAGAAGTTATATTTGTATCAATAATCGAATTCATAAATCAAACTGAGATTTGCCCTTAGCTAAAGCTTTTTCTCAACCTTTTAATTATTGCTTTCCTCAATCTAAGTTTTCAATTTAAATTTGGTTTTAGTTTAATTATAGCTTTTGGTTTCATAAAATACCCCTTCTAATTTAATTTTATTGTTTTTGTTTGAAGAAATAAAGTTATTATTAATCTACACGACCCGACTTGCTATTTCTATTAATTAATCTTTTTCAAGTAGGTTTTTATTTTTGTAGGTCTCAACAGCCTATCATACATGTATATATAATACTAGTCTTAATTGCACATATTATAAATGTAATATTATAAAATTATAATATAATAAATTATTTTATACAATTTACAAAAATATAATTAAAATATTTTATTATATTACATTAATATCAAATTTAGGCTTGAGGATTAAAAATAGCACCTATACTTTTCATAAAAAATCAACTAAGTTACTTCATGAAAACGTGCACAATTAATCTCTCATTCGTTAAAAACGTACATTTAAACCTTTTGAATAACGAGTTTCGTCGTTGACTGTGCTGAAATGACTGTTAACAATTACATCACAACAGCTAAGTCAGAGGCCATTAACATCCACCTTTGCATGATAAAAGTCAACAAGAAAAACTGTTAGTCAAAGGGATTGCTCACTTAAGTGCCATACCTTTAAAAATGCTCATATAAAAGCTTAATATAACTCTTGAAAAGAGTTATATTTCATACCTTTAGACATGGCCAATTGTTTGTACTTAGGTACATTTAGTTGCATTTTAGGACATTTCGTTAGTATTTTTATCATTGCATTAGGAGCTTGGACTGTGTTTAAATATTAGGTACTTTTAATTGCTTGTGGTAGGGTTGTGTTTGGTGGTTTGGCAGGTGCAGGTTGAGAAATGAGAAATAAATGAGTGCAGGTTTGCCGAGGCAAAAGGTTAGACATTTTGTCAGCACCAATGCCGTGGCAATTTCAAGAAGACCGAGTTAACACTCAACACATACCAATTTCAGCCCAACTGTACTTGTACCACAAAAATCTTCCTAAAAAAGAGGAGAAGATAATCTTGGGTTGTTGAAAAAAGAATTTAAAAAGGAAGAGAAGATAATCTCGGGTTGTTGAAAAAATATTTTAAAAAGAGGAGAAGGTAAACATGGGTCATTGGTTTTACCTTAGGGAAAAAGATTTAAAAAAAGCCAAAAGAGGAAACCCTAAATAAAGAACAAGAGTGTGGAGAGCCTTAGGCAAAAATAAAGGGTAGTGGTTGATCAGAGACGGAAAAAGGAAGATGACGACAATCCTCTTAACCACCACATGACACTGTGTCGTTGGAGAGTGAACTGGACATGCGAAAGCTGTCTTCCCGAAGTTCTTTCGTATTTCTTATTTTGTTCCTCTGTGAATTGATTTGATAAGAATAATGTTGGATGATATTTTGGTTTTGAATTTTATTCACTAACCCATGAGCTAAATCTCATAGGGTTGGGATTATATGATGAAACTTTTATTTTCTTTAATGGTTGAAGCATAGATCCGAATCAATTTACTATTTCATTTAATTGTTTTATTTTTAATTGAATGCGTGCAATCCCTAGACATAGATGACTGTTCAACATGCCCATAAACTACATCTAATTTTGAAAAGGTTGGATTAGTTGGATCGAAATTGAATGATCGAAATTGAATGATATGATCAAGTACTAGATCGATACTTGCAGTAGACTTTAGACATAGAGCAGCGCTCAGAAGGAAAACAATGCAGGGTACCACATTAATGCTTATAGACACGGGCAAGGTAACTTGAGGTTTTTGCTCTCGAAAGAAGCAGACCATTTTAGAACTCTTTTGAGTAGTAAACTGAGTATGATTTTGCCAATGCATTATTTATAGTAAGGGTAGATTCTTAGAAATCCTAACCTTCTAAATCAACATCATCATTTATTCTTTGCTGTCGTATCTTTACCTTATCATTAGTTATTTACTTGACCGTTTGCATAATATTCCCATAGTAATTCTCATAATTGCCATTATATTTCTACTATTGTTTTGCCATAACATTTCTAAGTATTCATTAATTCCACATATTGCATACATCATTATTCCTTTTAATTGCCATTGCATACTTACCATAACATTAATCTCTAACTTGACCACTTTTGTGCCTTAATCTGATCCTCGTGGGAACGATACTCACTTATCACTTTATTACTTGATTCGACGTGTATACTTGCACAAATCAGAAATCATTTCACACGCGACACTTAACATTTACAAAACTATTCAAATGAAAGTCAAGTCTTTTTAAGTGTTCAAATAATGACCAAACATATTTTAAAGTGCTCAAATAAGCACTTCTCAAATGTTGTCTATCAAGTCTCAAATTATATTTATATTGTTTTTTATTATTTTCAAGTATATTTGATTCAACTATCATGTATTTTATTCTAAATACGTTATAATTCACCTAGTTTTTACTCAAATTAGACTAAAATCCATGAAAAGTCATTATTTGAACATTTTTATAAAGGTTAGGTCCTTATATGAGCATTTTGAAAGGTTTGAGCCTTATGTGAGCAACACCTAAAAGGTTGGGCCCTAATTTGAACATTTAGCTATATATTATTTTATTCATAATATTTTTTACTTATGTAGCATAAATTATTTATTACTATGTTATGAAATGTTTATCTCTATGCTATTAATTGGTTGCAAAATGTTATCAAATACGAGATGATTGAAATTCAAGATCGAGGTATGCAAGCAAAAACAAGTCTATCTAAAGTAAATTCACACGCAAAAGAGAGCAATACTTATCCCACACAAAAAAATGTACCAATTATCCAATAAATTGTTCAATCAATATTCAAGAACTAGTGAACAAGTACCTACAATAGATAGTTCAATTTTCAAGACACGAGATTTGAACTATTTCATTCATTTTCTCCCTAGGAATGACACCAAAAACTTTGATGAAGGTCAAACATGTTCCATGTTTTAAATTAACGCTAATCACAATCGAAAGTGCATGCTATCATCAAACTAGTAATACAACAAAACACCTAATTATAAAATATTCAAAGGATTGAATTCTTGGAATGTAGATAAGCCCTGTGGTGTAGCGAAAAAAATATTTTCGACAATCACAACCCATGAATCCATTAACGATGAATAAATTTGGGGTTAAAAATGGTTGAAATATATACCTAAAACAATTTAAGTAGAGCAACTCTAAAACGGGTATGAAGCCTTTATCAAAATGGCAAACCATAGCTGCCATAATTGTCTCAGCCTCTACGTGATCCACCCGAAAGAAGAATGATCAAAGAAAACTCTCAAAACTTTTCTAGAGAGAAAAACGATAAAACTATTTGCTGCCAGTCAAAGATTAATTTTGGGTAACTCCATCAAGGGGGCAAGACCTTCCTTTTATTCAAAAATCCCTATTTAGTAAAATCTATCATAAAGAAATTTTAGCAATTTCCATAAAAACATGATACCCTTTCGATAAAGGATATTACTTTTCATAATTCCCTAAAACATTTCTTTGACAAAAAAAATTAAATAATTATTTAATAATTTTGTTAAAAATATTCTTAGTTAAAATTTATATGAAACACAATTCATATTTATTTTAACTAGATCCTCTATGCGTTGTGTCGAATGTTTAAATTTGTCAAATTCAATTAATCATAAAAACATTACTATAATTAATTTTATCCATATGACAATTAAATATAATATCAATTTTCTTTTTCTTTTGATCGCTTCAACCATAGGGTGTGATCCTATAAGATCCTGCAACATTGGTAGTAACATTAAAACTGTAACACCCCTATCTTGTAACCATCGCCGGAATAGGTGAGGGGCATTACCGGACGGACAGAACATTACAGATCAATACAGAATCACAGATATCATATAACATTAATACATAAGCAATCATCAACAATTCATTCCTTAAGATAGTCTACGAGACCTAAAACATACATTTAGAAAAGGTCGAGACTAAACCGAACATATTCAAAATTTTCAGAACTTAGCAAAATCTTACAAAATTGTTGAAGTCACACACCCGTGTGACTAGGCCGTGTGCCACACACGGGCACCAGACAAACCCATGTAATCCAACCGTGACAAAATAAAGTTCCTATACTGACTTTTTCACACGGCCAACAGACACGGCCGTGTGCCATAGCTGTGTGATACTTAGCTGACTACTGACTGAAGCCTACGGACATAAGTGATGGAGCATGCCCCGCACAATAGCTAGCTTAAACAAGGACTCCATGGTGCTACCTCAAGGTCCTGTTACTCGAGCTCGAGCCAAGATGTTTAAAGAGTCTATCGCAGCTTTTGTGGCTCAACTTTGGGATGAAACATTATTAGAACGTTCCGAGAAAGCTTATCCCAGCTCTTTGAGTTTACTGTACAATTTCCTGCAAGTCCAGTTCAGCTCACCGAGCTCACCACCAGCTCAAGTCAGCTTATATTCTAGCTCACTACCAGCTCACGAGTACAAGCCCAGCTTGGTTTTAGCTCATGAGCTAAACTTTAGTTCATGAAGTCCAATTTTGACTTCATTTATTTTCTATTGACTTAAATTTAATAAGCCTATTAAGAGTTATTTAATATGTTATAAAATAAATAGTGTTCATATTAGTAGTTTAATTATGTCTTAAAATGCTTAAATGGTGTTAATTAAATTAAGTCACAGCCGAATTTAATCCTTGTACTTGTGTTCACATTAACCGAAATTATCACATGTCTTAGGTAGGGACACCAATGGACACATGAGGTTTGAAGAAACATCACTTATGGAGGGTGCATGGACGGCTAAGGTGCATGGACAATCAAGATGCATGAATCAGTCAAATGCATGAATGGCAAGGTGCATTGATTCCAAAGGTTCTTGAATGACCAAGAGCCATGAATGTTGTGCTACCATTTCATCTACACATATGACTATTCGGTCAAAGGGACATAATACATGCATGAGTTGGTTGGCCGTATGTCTTTCTCCATGAACCTCTACATTCCGTTCACATTGTGTTCACACAACAAGTCCTTTTGGTTCACCATGTTCACACTTATGGCCTCTTCAGGTTTCGACATTCACATCTATTTTGGCCCTTGGAGTTACATCATTTAATTCATCACTTTTGGCTAAAGGTTGTCACTTAATTGCTTCATTAAACAAGGGAGGCCGAACCTAGCAAGTGTACCTTGGAGCTTCATTCATTCACTTATTATTTCTTAAGCATGAAGCATTCATAATTCATGTTCCATAGCTGAATCTAGTCATGCACATTAAGGGTTAATTTTCTAGAATTTTCTTTTGCTTAATTTGTAAGTATGAAAGGCCATTCGGCTACCTAGGCTTTAGGCCTATAAATACTTATTATTTTTCCATGTAAAAGGACCTTTTGGACTCTTTGTTAATGTTATGCTGCCAAAATTGTGAGGCAACTTTTTCTCCATTTCGTTCAAAGATTCGATTGGCTTTCCTAGTGATCTAGTTGTGTCAACCGTTTCCTTTGTCGAACTTGAACTTATCACTATCCATAGTGTGGCGTTCGAACATACCGAGGTTCCTATCTTGTCAGATAGTGGGTCGAGGTTTCCTTTACCAATCCTAAACCGAACTTAAAGGGTTTAGAAGCAACGGGTCGATACCATTTCGGTATTGGTTCTTGTAAGCACCTTTATTAGTTAAAACCCGTTTCTTCTTTACCAAATCGAACCTAAACCGACCAATTCGTTCATACCCCTTCGTTCATACCATTTCATTCCTACCATTTCGTTCTTACCACTCTTTCTACTTCGACCATTCCTTCAACTCAACTAAACCTAACGTAACTTCTTGTCGATGATCGGGCAATCACTAATACGACTTGACTCACTCAAGGCGGATCGTATCATTTGGTATCAGAGCTAGTAAAATGAGAAGTTTGTGGGACGAAATCACCCCCGGGATAGTCCAAGTGTACTAGAGTAAGTAGAAAAAAAAGAGTAAAAAAAAAGAAAAAAATTTCCGTGAAATTCAAGTATTATATTGTATTTACCATTTTAGTAGTTTATAAACAAAAAAAATATATAAAAAAAAAATTACTTCGAGAAATTCAAGTATTACATTGTAATTATCAATTTAGTAGTTAAAAAAAGTATATAAAAAAAAGGTTTCGAAAAAAATATTCGAATAAAAAAAATCGAAAAAAACAAAAAAAAAAAAGAAAGAAAGTGTTTTATGCAATTCAATTGTTATTTGATCGTCAAGCTTTGATTTGATATAGTTCCCGGTCCATCTTCTATTCTACTCTCCCTAATACGCCACACTTTTAACCCAATTCCCCACTCTTTCAGCCTACCCTAAACCGAATACATCAATCTCTTGTTACCCCTTTTGAATCGACCACCTAGACCAAGGACTAAGCCTTAACGAATCTGCTTACGAAATCACAAGAAAAGGTTAAGAGTGGTAAAAGGCACGAGAGTTGTAAGTGCAATAGAGTGGAGATAAAAGCCTAGTCTCGAGTGTAAACACGAGTGTGAGAGAATCATCTTCCTTTTCCTTTTCGAGATATTATGAGGTTTTGTGGTGAGGTTTACTTTAACAAAGTTTTAATGTCACAAGAGTTAGATCACAACATAGAAGATCGTCCGGCAAGACAACCCGTTTACAATGTCCCCAACTTAAACGTGCAAGCCTTATTACGAGAAATAGAGCGACTCTTAGATCGAAGGCTCAATCCCATCGAAGATCGTTTGTTCCAAGTTGAAACGAATTGCCAATGTGAAAGAACACCCGAGGGGGTTAGACCAAGGCGGGAGAGGCCAAATCAAAATCGGGGAAGACGAAGGGTCGAAGACGATGAAGCAAACAACCTTAGTGATCTTGAGACGATTTATCCCTACGTACAACCACTGGGAGTTGCACCAAAAACTCCAAAATCTCACGCAAGGGTCCAAAAGCGTCAAGGACTACTACAAAGAGATGGAAATCGCGATGATTCGAGCGGATGTTCAAGAAGATCCCGAAGCAACGATGGCGCGATTCCTGGCCGGTCTAAATATAGATATAGCAAACGTAGTGGAATTATAGCACTACATTAAAGTGGTTGATATGGTCCATATGGCCATCAAGGTGGAAAGACAACTCAAGAGAAAAAGGCCCAAGTCGAGGGTTTCCCACTTCCAACCCTTCAAAGTGGAGCCAAGTACTGAGTAAAGGACCTTCCAATCCTCGAGGGAAGGAGACCACGGTACCTCCGAAAACCAACAAGCCCATCGCCGAAGTGAACAAAGGCAAGGCACCCGAATCATCATACAATCGAAATCGGGATATTAAGTGTTTTAAGTGTCTCGGAAGAGGCCACATAGCAAGCCAATGCCCAAATCGAAGGACCATGGTGTTGCGAGCCGATGGCGAGATCGAGACGGAGGATGAGGAGGAGAAAGAATCTGAATCAACTTCCGAAGTCGAGGAGGACGTAGAACAACCCATGGAAGGAGAACTACTTGTTGTAAAAAGAAGTCTAAGTCTCCAAGGCGTGGAGAATGATCTCCAACGAGAGAATATCTTCCACACTCGATGCCAAGTCGGAGGCAAAGTCTGTAGTGTCATCATTAACGGAGGCAGCTGTACCAATGTAGTAAGTACGATGATGGTTGAAAGACTTGGTCTGCCCACAACCAAGCATCCGAACCCATACAAACTCCAATGGCTTAATGATGGAGGAGAACTTAAGGTAACAAAGCAAGTACTTGTCTCATTCATCATTGGTAAGTACTCGGATGAAGTTTTTTGTGATGTCGTACCAATGCATGCGAGGCATCTACTACTTGATCGACCATGGCAGTTTGATAGGTGAGTTCAGCACGACGGATATACCAACCGGTATACTTTCAAATTTATGGGAAAGAACGTGACTTTGGCGCCGTTGACTCCCAAACAAGTGTATGAAGACCAACTCAAGCTAAAAGCTTCTGTCGAGCAAATGAGAGAAAAAGCAAAAGAAAACTGTAAAAAAATAAAAGAAGAGAAAAATAAGAAAAAGAAAACAAAAGAGAGTGAAAAGACAATCAATAAAGGATAAGAAGAAAAAGAAGAGAAAATTGAAAAAATGAGCGTATATGCAAAAACAAGTGAAGTGAGAAAAGCATTGATGATGAATCGAACTATTCTTATACTTTGGTACAAGGAAGCATTATTTTCTACTAACGAATTACCGATACCCTACCCTCTCCTATTTTGTCTTTGTTGCAGGAATTTAAAGACGTCTTTCCGGAAGAAATCCCGAGTGGACTTCCACCACTTCGTGGAATCGAGCATCAAATTGATTTTGTGCCGGGAGCAGTTATTCCAAATCGACCTGCTTACTGAGCCAATCCGGAGGAAACCAAAGAACTACAAAGATAAGTCAATGAATTGATGGAAAAAGGCTATATTCATGAGAGCTCAAGTCCCTGTCCTGTTCCCGCACTATTGGTGCCAAAGAAGGATGGAACATGGCTCATGTGCATGGATTGCCGAGCCGTTAACAAAATAACAATCAAATACCGTCATCCCATTCCTCGCTTAGATGACATGTTAGATGAACTTAGTGGAGCCAAAGTATTCTTAAAAATCGACTTGAAAAGTGGCTACCACCAAATCCGAATGCGAGAGGGAGATGAATGGAAAACGACGTTCAAGACCAAGCACGAGTTATACGAATGGTTGGTCATGCCTTTTGGCCTTACCTACGCTCCAAGTACGTTCATGAGACTAATGAACTATGTATTAAGGTCTTTCATCGGTAAGTTTTGTGTGGTGTATTTTGACGATATTCTGATCTATAACAAATCCGTGGAAGATCATGTAAGGCATCTTAAGTCTATTTTGGAAGTTTTACGAAAAGAGACATTATATGCTAATTTAAAGAAATGTTCTTTTTGTTCTAACAAAACTGTCTTTCTAGGTTTTGTAGTTAGTGCGGATGGTCTCGAGGTAGACTAAGAGAAGATTAAGGCCATACAAGATTGGCTAAGGCCTACGAGCATTTCGCAAGTCCGAAGTTTCCATGGCCTAGCAAGCTTTTACCGACGATTTGTTTCGAATTTCAGCACTATTGCTGCTCCACTTACGAGTGTTATTAAGAAAAATTCTTCTTTCATTTGGAACGATAAGCAAGAGAGTTCATTTATTAAAATTAAAAATTATCTTACTAACGCACCTTTGCTTGGCCTTCCAGATTTTTTAAAGACTTTTGAGATCGAGTGCGGTGCTTCCGGCGTTAGAATCGGGGCTGTTTTAACACAAGATGGTCGCTCTATGGCTTACTTTAGTGGGAAAATCAGCGGAGCCGTACTCAACTACCTGGTGTACGATAAAGAGATGTACGCACTTATACGGGCCCTTGAGACGTGGCAACATTACTTGTGGCCAAAAGAGTTTGTCATTCACTCCGATCATGAAGCCTTGAAACACATTAAAGGCCAGCACAAATTGAACCGCCGCCACGCAAAATGGGTTGAGTTTCTTGAATCGTTTCTATATGTCATTAAATACAAAAAAAGGTAAAGATAATGTAGTGGTTGATGCGCTCTCAAGAAGGTATACCTTATTAACGTATTTGGATTCCAAAATTCTTGGTTTTGCATTATTAAAAGATGCTTATGTTAACGATTCTGATTTTGGTGAGATATTTGTTGCGTGCGAGAAAGGTTCTTTTGAAAATTTTTATAGGTACGAGGGCTATCTATTTCGAGAAGGCAAACTTTGCATTCCCTGTGGATCTGTTCGAGACCCCTTAGTGCACGAAGCACATAGCGGTGGTCTCATGGGACACTTCGGAGTCAACAAGATGCTAGCCACTCTCCATGAACATTTCTATTAGCCACGGATGCGAAAGGACGTGGAGCAAGTTTGTGAAAGGTGTATAGCCTGTAAAAAGGCTAAGTCAAAAGTCCAACCTCATGGCTTATACACACCATTGCCAATTCCAGAAGCACCATGGGTTGACATTTCCATGGACTTTGTCCTTGGCCTTCGACGCACAAAAACGGGGAAGGACTCTATCTTTGTCGTTGTTGATAGATTCTTAAAAATGTCTCATTTTATTGCTTGTACTAAGACTGATGATGCTATTCATGTAGCAAATTTATTTTTTAGGGACATCGTCAGACTCCATGACATTCCCTGTACGATTGTGTCGGACCAAGATGCTAAATTTTTAAGTCACTTTTGGAGGTCTTTATGGGGAAAATTAGGGACTAAACTTCTATTTTCGACCACCTGCCACCCCCAAACCGATGGCCAAACAGAAGTTGTCAATAGAGTCCTATCTACTTTGCTCCGGGCCATCATTCAAAAGAATTTGAAGTCGTGGGAGGACTGTCTACCACATATTGAATTTGCGTATAACCGTTCTATCCATTCCGCGATGAAATTTTCACCTTTTGAAGTTGTCTGCGGTTTTAATCCCTTGACACCTTTAGATTTTTTGCCTTTGCTAACTGATTAGTTTGTCCATGCAGATGCTAAGCAAAAGGCGGACTTTGTCAAGGACTTACATAAGAAGGTGCGGGCAAATATTAAGGCTAGGACCGAGTCCTATGCCTGTAATGCGAACAAAGGCTGAAAACGAGTAGTTTTTGAACCCGGAGAATGGGTTTGGGTCCATATGCGCAAGGAGCGCTTTCCCGCCCAACGTAAATCTAAGCTACTGCCTCGTGGAGATGGCCCTTTTCAGATCCTAGAGCGAATAAATAAAAATTCGTATAAAATTGATTTACCCGGCGATTATAATGTCAGTGCTACTTTCAACATTTCAAATTTAACCTCTTTTCATGCAGAATCTGACTTGAGGACAAGTCATTTAAAAGAGGGGGGAATAATACGAGCATGCCCCGCACAATAGCTAGCTTAAACAAGGCCTCCATGGTGCTACCTCAAGGTCCTGTTACTCGAGCTCGAGCCAAGATGTTTAAAGAGTCTATCGTAGCTTTTGTGGCTCAACTTTGGGATGAAACATTATTAGGACGTTCCGAGAAAGCTTATCCCAGCTCTTTGAGTTTCTTCAGACAATTGCTCAAGCAAGTCCAGTTCAGCTCACTGAGCTCACCACCAGCTCAAGTCAGCTTATATTCTAGCTCACTACCAGCTCACGAGTACAAACCCAGCTCGGTTTTAGCTCATGAGCTAAACTTTAGTTCATGAAGTCCAATTTTAACTTCATTTATTTTCTGTTGACTTAAATTTAATAAGCCTATTAAAAGTTATTTAATATGTTATAAAATAAATAGTGTTCATATTAGTAGTTTAATTATGTCTTAAAATGCTTAAATGGTGTTAATTAAATTAAGTCACAGCCGAATTTAATCCTTGTACTTGTGTTCACATTAACTGAAATTATCACATGTCTTGTGTAGGGACACCAATGGACACATGAGGTTTGAAGAAACATCACTTATGGAGGGTGCATGGACGGCTAAGGTGCATGGACAATCAAGATGCATGAATCAGTCAAATGCATGAATGGCAAGGTGCATTGATTCCAAAGGTTCATAAATGACCAAGAGCCATGAATGTTGTGCTACCATTTCATCTACACATATGACTATTCGGTCAAAGGGACATAATACATGCATGAGTTGGTTGGCCGAATGTCTTCCTCTATGAACCTCTACATTCCGTTCACATTGTGTTCACACAACAAGTCCTTTTGATTCACCATGTTCACACCTATGGACTCTTCAAGTTTCGGCATTCACATCTATTTTGGCCCTTGGAGTTACATCATTTAATTCATCACTTTTGGCTAAAGGTTGTCACTTAATTGCTCCATTAAACAAGGGAGGCCGAACCTAGCAAGTGTCCCTTGGAGCTTCATTCATTCACTTATTATTTCTTAAGCATGAAGAATTCATAATTCATGTTCCATAGCTGAATCTAGTCATGCACATTAAGGGTTAATTTTTTAGAATTTTCTTTTACTTAATTTGTAAGTATGAAAGGCCATTTAGCTACCTAGTCTTTAGGCCAATAAATACTTGTTATTTTTCCATGTAAAAGGACCTTTTGGACTCTTTGTTAATGTTATGCTGCCAAAATTGTGGGGCAACTTTTTCTCCATTTCGTTCAAAGATTTGATTGGCTTTCCTAGTGATCTAGTTGTGTCAACCGTTTCCTTTGTCGAACTTGAATTTATCACTATCCTATTGTGGCGTTCGAACATACCAAGGTTCCTATCTTGTTAGATAGTGGGTCGAGGTTTCCTTTACCAATCCTAAACCGAACTTAAAGGGTTTAGAAGTAACGGGTCGATACCATTTCGGTATTGGTTCTTGTAAGAACCTTTATTAGTTCAAACCCGTTTCTTCTTTACAAAATCGAACCTAAACCGACCAATTCGTTCATACCCCTTCGTTCATACCATTTCATTTCCTACCATTTCGTTCTTAACACTCTTTCTACTTCAACTCAACTAAACCTAACGTAACTTCTTGTCGATGATCGAGCAATCACTAATACGACTCGACTCACCCGAGGTGGATCGTATCAATAAGGCACGCCCGTGTTCCCTGACCGTGTGGCACAATGCAGGCTTGGTTTAAGCCAATTTGCCACTCCTTTTTAGTCATTCCTACAAGCAATATTCGACAACATTCATGCCACAAGTTCAACCAATTCTATGTTTAAAATGACCAAATCATATTAGATCATAACACATTACAAGCATACACCATTTGGCATTACCAACCAAATACCAAAACTATGCATAATCATATCATTTGCTAGCCAACTCTCATGGCATAACATATATACATATCAAAGCTTAATTACAAAGACATTCTAGCCTATACATGCCATGCTTAGAAATATTTACACTTTCAAAAGTACCAAAATGAGATCGATAGTATGGTGAAAATCATCAACTATCCCCAAGCCTTCAATAGCCATGATAACTGAAAAATAGACAGAAATTACACAGAGTAAGCTACAAAGAGCTTAGTAAGCCATATATAACTAACTTAGATATTAAAGCACATAAAATGAAAGTCAATAACAAGAATTCACAACCATCTCGTAGAACATTTCATTTTTTCACAGAAACGGAGTCTTTCATATTCAGAAATCGAGTACGATACAAACATACCTGTATAGATTATACATTTCATAGAATCATTTCCATATCCTGTACTCTATCATCAGATAGTTCAGAAACGATATGGATATTCACAGACGGATACAATGCCGACGTCCCAGACGTGGTCTTAAATGTAATTAGGTATCGATGCCTCTGTCCCAGATAGAGTCTTACACAAAATCTCAAATCGAGGCCTGTGTCCCAGACACGGTCTTACACGATATCTCAGATCAATATCAACGTCCTTTCAGGTACGTACAGAGCTTTTCAGATATTAGCATATTATCAGAGTATTCAAATTTATTCATCAGGCTCTCAAGGCCGTCCAATACAGATTACACTTTATATACGTAGAATTTAATCAATTTAATATGTAATTATAATTTGACCTACTTCGAACGGATTTTGGACGGAATTGAATCAACTATTCAACTATTTTAGACTTCCCTCGATCTAAGTCCGATTTTCTTTATTCTTGATCTAATACAATTCAAATTCAACCATTCAATCATTCATTTCATTCAAAATAATCCATGAACACATATTTAGGGCACTTTGCATTTTAGCCCTTATATTTTCACACTTTAACAATTTAGTCCATTTTTCAAAAATTACAAATATGCAAAATTCACCAAGACTAAAGCTTGGCCAAATATACATAGCTTCTATACAAGCCCAAATAACATATTTAATTCACAATTTAGTCCTTCAAAACCTCATTTTCACAAATTAGCCCAAATAGCTCTATTTCATCAAAATTCAAAGACATAACTTATAAATCATCTACCAAGCCTTCATAATTCATCCAAAAACATCACAAAACTCATGATATCAACAATGGCATTTCATGAAATCTTTAACAGAAACAAAAATCCAAACATGGGCTTTGAAGAACATGAAGCAACGATCACAAAAACGTAGAAATTATCAAAAATGGACCAAAGTACATACCTTAATCAACCAAATCAATGATCGAACCCTAGGAAGCTTATTTCTTTCTTTTTCTTTTGTGAATTTCGGCAACGGTAATGAATATATCACCTAATTCATTTTTTTTCTTTTATTAATAATACTTTAATAACAATTTTCCCATTTTGCCCTTTCACAAACCATTATATAACCATTTAATGGATGGTTATTTAAGTCCATTCACATTTTCAATGGATAAATAACAACATAAGGACCCTTGCTTTAGAAATCCAAATCAAATAGGTACTTCAACAAATAGAAGCTACTTTTACATTTTACGCGATTAGGTCCTTGTTCATAATTAAGCACAGAAACAGACAAATTAAATCACAGAAATTTCGCAGATATAAATTCACATATCATAGACACAGAAAATAATATTAAAATAGTTTTCAGACTCGAATT
Source organism: Gossypium anomalum (assembly GCA_025698475.1). NCBI lineage: Eukaryota > Viridiplantae > Streptophyta > Magnoliopsida > Malvales > Malvaceae > Gossypium > Gossypium anomalum. Next base: position 56,722,309 of record CM046956.1, read on the forward strand.
TGTGGTCTCGAAACCACTATTTTGACTAGGGTCTAAACTGGACTGTTACAATTCTCCCCCTTAGGATTTTCGTCCTCGAAAATCTTACCGTTAAACAGATTCGGTTATTGTTGTCTCATTGTATCCTCGGGCTCCCACATAGCCTCTTCTACTGCGTGTCGATGCCACAGCACTTTGACTAACGGAATTCTCTTATTACATAATTATTTAATCTCTCGAGACAGGATACGGATGGCTCTTTTTCATAAGTCATATCAGAATGGATTTCAATATTAGACGGAGAAATTACATGCGAAGGATCAGATCTGTATCGTCAAATCATCGATACGTGAAATACATTATGAATCTTTTCTAACTCAGATGGTAGCCTCAATCTATAAGCAATAGGCCCAACTCGCTCAATGATTTCATACGGTCCGATGAGCCTCAGACTCAACGCCCTTTTTTTCCAAATCGAAACAGTTTCTTCCACGGAGATACTTTCAGAAACACTTTATCACCGATCTCAAATTCGATATCTTTTTGTTTTAAATCCGCATAAGATTTCTGATGATTAGAGGCAGCTTTCAAACTATCTCAGATTACTTTCACTTTCTGTTCTATTTCTTTTATCAGATCAATACAAGAAATCTTATTTTCACTAAGCTTAGACCAGTATAACTGAGTTCTACACTTTCTGCCGTATAAGGCTTCGTACGGTGCCATTTTAATGCTCGATTGAAAACTATTATTATAAGCGAATTCAATGAAAGGAAGATATTGTTCCCACGTACCTTCAAACTCAAGAATGCAATATTTCAACATATCCTCGAGTATTTGAATAACCCGCTCAGATTGACTATCTGTTTGCGGATGAAAAGCAGTGCTAAAATGTAATTTAGTACCCAAAGCATCTTGCAATTTCCTCCAGAACCGCGATGTAAATCTCGGGTTTCTATTTGATACTATCGAGAGTGGCATACCATGCAATCTCACAATATAAAAAATGTACAACTCAACTAGTTTGTCGAGTGGGTAATCAAATCGAATCGAAATAAAATACGCTGATTTCGTCAACCGATCAACCCAAATTGCATCTTTCTTTCTCGAAGATAAGGGCAAACCCGAGATAAAATCCATGGTTACTCGATCCCATTTCCACTCCGGAATCATAATCGGTTGTAACAAACCAGATGACACCTGATGCTCGGCTTTAACTTGCTGACAGATTAGACATTTAGAAATAAAATCAGAGATATCTCTTTTCATTCTGGACCACCAATAATGCTGCTTCAGATCATTATACATTTTCGTACTACCCAAATGTATAGATAAACGACTACTGTGAGCTTCATTCAAAATCATCTGAATTAACTCTGCATTTCTCGGAACACAAATTCTATTTCTGAATCTCAAACAATCATCAACATCAACTCAGAATTTAGAATCACACTGAGCTTGTTTTGTTATCAATTCATTATCAAACTTCTGAGCTTCGACAATCTGCTGTAAGAACAAAGGTCTTGCTTTTAATTAAGCTAAAACTGAACAATTATCAAACAGATCCAAATGAGCATTCATTGCACGCAAAGTAAACAACAATTTCTGACTTAAGGCATCAACAACAACATTTTCTTTTCCTGGATGGTAATTAATCACAAGTTCATAATCTTTTAGCAATTCTAACCATCTTCTCTATCGTAGATTCAAATCTTTTTGCGTCATTAAATACTTTAGACTTTTATGATCAGAAAACACATGACATTTTTCACCAAATAAATAGTGACGCTAGATCTTCAAAGCAAACACAATAGCAGCTAACTTGAGGTCGTGAGTCAGATAGTTCTTTTCATGCAGCTTTAACTGTCTCGAAGCATAAGCAATGACTTTTCGTTCTTGCATTAGAACACATCCCAGACCAATCAATGAAGCATCACTGTAAATTACAAATTCTTTACCCGATTCAGGTTGTACTAATACCGGAGCTTTAGTCAACAAAGCTTTCAACTGATCAAAACTATTCTGACACTTTTCAGACCACTCAAACTTCACATCTTTTTGGAGCAATTTTATCAATAGAGTCACAATCATCGAGAAACCTTTTACGAATCTTCTATAGTAACCAGTAAGTCCCAAAAAACTACATATTTTAGATACATTTCTTGGAGTTTTCCAATCCATAATAGCTGAAATTTTGCTCGGATCAACTCGGATACCAGAGGCTGATACAATATGACCCAGAAAACCAACTTCTCGTAACCAGAATCCACACTTACTGAACTTCGCATACAACTATTTATCTCGCAGTGTCTGTAGCACTATTCTCAAATGCTCGGCATGTTCAGATTTGTCACGTGAATAAATCAATATGTCATCATTGAATACCATAAAAAATTGATCTAAATACAGTCTGAAAATTCTATTCATTAAGTCCATAAAGATAGCAGGTGCATTCGTTAGTCCAAAAGGCATAACTAAAAATTCATAATGCCTGTACCTCGTTCTAAAAGCAGTTTTCGGAATGTTAGAGTCCTTTACTCGCAACTGGTAGTAACTCGATCTCAGATCTATCTTTGAAAACACAGTAGCACCTTTCAACTGATCGAATAAGTCATTAATTCTAGGCAGAGGATATTTGTTCTTTATAGTCACTTTGTTAAGCTAACGATAATCAATAGACATTCTCATTGTGCCATCTTTCTTTTTCACAAATAGAACAAGAGCACCCCAAGGTGAAAAGCTCGGTCTAGCAAATCCTCGATCGATCAATTCTTACATTTGAGATTTCAATTCCTTTAACTCGGTCAGAGCCATTCTATACGGATTTATCGAAAACAAAGCAGTACCAGGTACTAATTCAATGTCAAACTCGACTTCTCGAATCGGAGGCAAACCAGGTAGTTCCTCAGGAAACACATCAGAGAATTCACAGACAACAGGCACAGATTCGACTTTCTTATCATTCATTTTTGAATCTAACACATAAGCTAAATAGTCTTCATAGCCTTTCTTCACATATTTTCGTGCTTTCATTGTAGATATAACAGTTGATAGTCCATTCAGATCACTAGACTCAATTCAAATTATCTCATCATTCTTACACCTTAAATCAATGACTTTTTGTTTGCAATTCACAATAGTATCGTGCAAAGTTAACCAGTCCATTCCTAGAATTATACCAAATTTGTCGAAAGGCAAAAGCATTAGATTAGCAGGAAAACATATATCTCAAATCAATAACAGGCAATTCTTGCAAACTTTATCAACCATGACACTTTTACCTAAGGGGTTCGATACTCTAATTACGAATTCAGTAGACTCTATAGGCAAAGTCTTACTATGTACTAAATTTATACAGATATAAGAATGCGTTGATCCAGGTCTATCAATGCAATCACAGAAGTATCATAAAGAGTAAAAGTCCCAGTAATCACGTCTAGAGATGAGGCTTCTTCACGAGCTCGGATAGCATAGGCTCTAGCAGGTGCTCTGGCCTCAGATCTAACAGCAGTATCCTTAATAGCTCTTTGACCACCACTTGCATTTCTCATATTTCTGGAAGGTCTACCTCTAGTTGAGGTGTTAACTCGATCTTGAATTCTGTACGTTCTCTTGCTCAGCAGGTTCAGAACAATCTCTTACAAAATGGTCCAGAGATCCACATCAAAAACAAGCTCGGTCATTCAATCTATAATTTCTCGGATGTCTTTTACCACAGTGTTTACATTTAGGTTTCTCAGATCGGACATTCCCAACACTTGCAACAGAAGTAGCAGGAGCTCTGAAATTCGAATGCGATCTAGCTCGATCTCAATTCGAATGTCTTACATCAGCCTTCGAACGGCTACGATCATCTCAGAATTTCTTTGACTCAAATTGAAACGATCTACCCGAAGATCTCTTTCTAACATCCCTAGCTTCAGAATCAGCTTTTCTTTTCTCTTTACTAATTCTTCAGCTTTACAAGCTCGCTCAACGAGCACTACCATTTCTTTAATCTCTAAAATCCCAACTAATAGACGAATATCTTCGTTTAGTCTATCTTTAAATCTTTTGCACATTATTGCTTCATTTGATACACATTCCTGAGCATACTGGCTCAATCTCACAAATTCACGTTCGTTTTCAATAATAGACATACGACCTTGCTTAAGCTTGAGAAAGTCTTTACTTTTCTGATAAATGAATCTCTGACTAATGTATTTCTTCCAAAATTCAGCTTGAAAGAAATCCCAAGTAACCCATTCACTCGAAACCACAGATATTAAAGTTTTCCACCAATAGTACGCTGTATCTCTTAGAAGTAAAACGGCACATTTTACACATTCCTCAAGGTTCAGAGACATTTCATAAAACACCCGTATTGTATTCTCTAACCAGAATTTGGCTCTTATCAACTGGTGGTCTACTAGACTGAACCGAATTCATAGAGGGCATAACAGGAATTTGAGAAGGATTAACCGAGGGTGGAGATTGTTGTACAACCGGATTGGTTCTAATATATTGAATGAACCACTCATTCATCATTTGATAGAAGGCTTACTTAGCCTCACCATCACGGCTACTCATAACTTGCACCGTCCCTTGCGTGTGAGCAGGCGCATTACTTTCAACATCATCAGCTACAGCTTTATTGGGATCCATTGCTATAAAAAACACATTTCAATGTCAGGATTCATCACACTATCGCAGTTTCAGATATATGGCATGTATAGCTAGACTCACATATGCTATGGTAGTCCTAGAACCAACTAAACCGTAGCTCTGATACCAATAAAATGTAATACCCCTATCCCGTAACCATTGCCGGAATATGTGTGGGGCATTACCGGATGGACAGAACATTACAGATTAATACAAAATCACAGATATCATACAACATTAATACATAAGCAATCATCAACAATTCATTCCTTAAGATGGTCTACGAGACCTAAAACATACATTTAGAAAAGGTCGAGACTAAACCGAACACATTCAAAATTTTTAGAACTTAGCAAAATCTTACAAAACTATTAAAGTCACACGCCCGTGTGACTAGGCCGTGTGGCACACACGGGCACCAGACACACCCATGTGATCCAACCGTGCCACATTAGAGGTCCTATATTGACTTTTTCACATGGCCGTGTGCCATAGCCGTGTGATACTTAGCTGACTACTAAATTAAGCCCACGGCCATAAGCCACACCCATTTTCCTGACCGTGTGGCACAATGCAGGCTTGGTTTAAGCCAATTTGCTACTCCTTTTTGGTCATTCCTACAAGCAGTATTCAACAATATTCATGCCACAAGTTCAACCAATTCTATGCTTAAAATGACCAAATCATATTAGATCATAACACATTACAAACATACACCATTTGGCATTACCAACCAAATACCAAAACTATGCATAATCATATCATTTGCTAGCCAACTCTCATGGCATAACATATATACATATCAAAGCTTAATTACAAAGACATTCTAGCCTATACATGCCATACTTAGAAATATTTACACTTTCAAAAGTACCAAAATGAGATCGATAGTATGGTGAAAATCATCGATTATCCCCGAGCCTTTACTAGCCACGATAATTGAAAAATAGACAGAAATTACACAGAGTAAGCTACAAAGAGCTTAGTAAGGCAAATACAACTAACTTAGATATTAAAGCACATAAAATGAAAGTCAATAACAAGAATTCACACACATCTCGTAGAATATTTCATTATTTCACAAAAACGAAGTCTTTCATATTCAGAAATCTAGTACGATACAAACATGCCTATATAGATTATACATTTTATATAATCATTTCTATATCCTGTACTCTATCATCAAACAGTTCAGAAACGATATAGATATTCACAGACGGATACAATGCCGACGTCCCAGACGTGGTCTTACATGTAATTAGGTATCGATGCCTCTGTCCCAGATAGGGTCTTACACGAAATCTCAAATCGAGGCCTGTGTCCCAGACACGGTCTTACACGATATCTCAGATCAATGTTAATGTCCTTTCAGGTACGTACAAAGCTTTTCAGATATTAGCACATTATCAGAGTATTCAAATTTATTCATCTGGCTCTCAAGGCCGTCCAATACAGACTACAGTTTATATATGTAGAATTTAATCAATTTAATACGTAATTGTAATTTGACCTACCTCGAACGAATTTCGGACGGAATCGAATCGACTATTCAACTATTTTGGACTTCCCTTGATCTAAGTCCGATTTTCTTTGTTCTTGATCTAATACAATTCAAATTCAACCATTCAATCATTCATTTCATTCAAAATAATCCCTGAACACATATTTAGGGCACTTTGCATTTTAGCCCTTATATTTTCACACTTTAACAATTTAGTCTATTTTTCACAAAATCACAAATATGCAAAATTCACCAAGACTAAAGCTTGGCCAAGTATACATAGCCTTCATACAAGCCCAAATAACATATTTAATTCACAATTTAGTCCTTCAAAACCTCATTTTCACAAATTAGCCCAAATAGCTCTATTTCATCAAAATTCAAAGACAGAGCTTATAAATCATCTGCCAAGCCTTCATAATTCATCCAAAAACATCACAAAACTCATGATATCAACAAGGGCATTTCATGAAATCTTTAACCGAAACATAAATTCAGACATGGGCTTTGAAGAACACGAAGCAACGATCACAGAAACATAGAAATTATCAAAAACGGACCAAAGTACATACCTTAATCAACCAAATCAATGACCGAACCCTAGGAAGCTTATTTATTTCTTTTTCTTTTGTGAATTTCAGCAATAGTGATGAATATATCACCTAATTCATGTTTTTTTCTTTTATTAATAATACTTTAATAATAATTATCCCATTTTTCCCTTTCACAAACCATTATACAACCATTTAATGGATGGTTATTTAAGTCCATTAACATTTTCAATGGACAAATAACAACATAAGAACCCTTTCTTTAGAAAGCCAAATGAAATAGGTACTTCAACAAATAGAAGCTACTTTTGCATTTTACGTGATTAGGTCCTTTTTCATAATTAAGCACAGAAATAGACAAATTAAATCACAGAAATTTTGCAGATATAAATTCACATATCATAGACACAGAAAATAATATTAAAATATTTTTTAACTCAAATTTGTGGTTTCGAAAGCACTATTTTGACTAGGGTCTAAACTGGACTGTTACAAAAACAACTCCAATGTATCAAACAGTGTGTAACGACTCAATTTCCAGTGGTTTTGGAAAATATAGTTTTGAGACCCCATTTTCATAAATTGGATATGCAAATATTAAATAGGGATTTTTAAGATGTTATTATATTGATATATTAAAATTTGGTTAAGTAATTTAGCTAAAAATATGATTAATTAAGGCACGGGGATTAAATTGTAAAAGTTTAATTGATATAAATTTTTAATTAGGAAAAGGCTTGGGGACTTGATAGAAATTATCCAAGGGACTAAAATGTCTAATAGACCAATCCAAAATAGAAGTTAGTGGATGATGATGATGGATGTCAATAATTTAACTTAAGTATGATTAATATAATTAAACTTGATTAATTAAGCTAATTAAGGTTAATTAGCAAATTACTCATAGTATAAAAGCTAAAAATTAGTATAGAAGTTGTCATCTTCTCTATTCCAACACCAACCACTATAGCCAAGAAAACTAAGAAGCTTTTGAAACCCTTATACATTTGGCCATCAGATTACAAGAAATTCGTTAGCCATTTTTATTTGATTTTTATAGATTTTTTTTATCATGGGAGTTTGATGAAGCTAACTCATGTAGCAATTTGTTCAATTGTTTAAATGTTTATAAGTTTCCATTAATGAGAATTGGATGAATTAGGTGTGACATTGATAGAAATTAAGCTTAGATTATGAAAAGAACTAAATTGTAAAGCTTAACAAGGTTGATTGTTAACTTTATTACATTAGGGAGCAAATTGAATAAAATGAAAACTTGTTATGAAATTGTGGTCGGAATAGAAAGTATAAGGTCCCTAATGAATTAATGTGAAATTGGATCTTAATCCAAAACTTTCGACCGAAAGTTTACGGACTAAATTGAATAAGTTTAAAAATATGAATGATTTGATATTTGATTCTGAATTTGATGAAAATTGATAGTATTATTGTTTTGTGACTGTACATAGCTAACGTCAATGATGAGCCTTCATGTAACACCCCTTACCCGTGTCCGATGCCGGGATAGGGTTCAAGGCATTACCGGACTTAAACATAAACATTCATACAAAACTGGGCCATAAAATTTTATACAATTTAAAACCATTCATGCACATGCATATCGTCTTTTATACGGGCCTACGAGGCCCAAAACATAGATTAGGAGTGGTTCGGGACTAAATCGAGAACTTTGGAAAACATTGGAAAATTTCTTGAAAATAGAGGCGTACGCCCGTGTCCAAGGCCGTGTCCTTCACACAACCATTCACATGCCACATTTTCCATACTTAGTCATTACACACTCATTCAACCAACTCATGCCTCTCACAAAATACATCATCATAACATATAACTTAACTAATATTAGCCAACATCAATGGCCTTATACAAAATGAGTTATCAAATATTAAAAGCCAACTGTAACAGCCCGGTGTTGACCCTAGTATGAATAGTAGTTTTGAGACCACAAATCTGAGTCAGAAAAATATTTTAATATTGTTTTTCATGCTTATTATATGTGAATTAGTATGCGTGAAAATTCTTTATGAAAATTTGATCGTTTGTGTGCTTAATTTGATAAAAGGGCTTAATCGCATAAAATGTAAAAGTTGTATGCTATATGTTAAGTGTGCTTAATTACTATGTCTCTTTAATTGAGAGGTCCTTATGTGGTTAATAAACCATTGAATTATGGAGTGGACATAAATGGCCTTAATGAATATGAATTATTTGTTTATGTATAAAGGTTAAATTAGTAATTATTATAATTATGGTTATTATAATAAAACAAAATGAATTTTATTTATCATTTTAACATCACCTAGCCGAATTCATCAAAGAAAAAGAAAAGAAAATTTGAGCTAGGGTTCGGCCATGCTAAGGTTTGATTAAAGGTTCGTTTTTGATCCGTTTTCAATAATTTCTACATTTTTGTGATTGTTGCTTAGTGTTTTATCAAGCCCATGTCTCAATTTTTGATTTTTTGATGATTTTGAGTTATGCCATTGATGAAATTATGAGTTTTATGAAGTTTGATGATAGTATATGAAAACTTGATGTTGGGTTAATATGATTTGTCTTGAATTTTTGATGAATTTGAGTAATTTGGGCTAAATTGTGAAAATGAGAAATTGAGGGACTAAAATGCAAAATAAATGAAATATGTGGGCTTATATGAACACTATGAAAATTCGGTTAAGCATGGGTATATGGAAATTTTATATATTTTGTGATTTTTGTGATTAGGGACTAAAGTGTTAAAATGTGAAAATGTGAGGGCTAATTTGTAAAATGCCCTAAATGTGTGTTTATGGATTGAATTGAATGATTTCTTGAATAAAATATTAAATTTGAATTTATTTAGATCAAGAACAAAAGAAAATAGAATTAGATTGGGGGAAATCGAAAGTCGTCGAGTAGTCGATTCTGTTCGTTCGAATCCGTACGAGGTAAGTCAATATACAAATAAATGTGTTTTGAATTGAATTATTATTGTTTATATCCTTTTGAGCAATGGTGAATGATTATTTGAGTTGAGTGTGAGATATCCGAGGAAGTATCGACAAAGTTTCAACGTCCGAAAAGTGCCGTACGAACCATAGGAATAGTTAGGATACATATGTCCTGACATAGGATCCGATATGTGTTTTTGTGTAAGACCACGTCTGGGACGTTGGCATTGAGTTATGATTTACATGTAAGACCATATCTGGGACATCGGCATCGTATTTGATTTTGTGTAAGACCTTATCTGGGACAGTGGCATCGATATTTGATTACATGTAAGACCACGTTTGGGATGTTGGCATTGTACGAGCTTTTCGAGCTATCTGCGCATCCTATTTGATTTCGAGCGGTTCAACAGGCATTCTGAGAAATTGGATGACTATGTGAATGTGTATCCGATTCAAGTACGTTTGAATTGTTACTATGTTTTAAAATGAAAGGTAAGTACATGTACCTTGGTAAACATATGAGATAAGTATGAGTTGCTATGACAATGAGATATGATATATTTTATATGTGATTCATAATCAAATGAACTATAAGGGACATTTGGCTATGTGAATGTATTTTGCCTTGAGTTATATGAGTAAATTGATCTAGATTGATATTATGTGATAAGTTTATTTGTATATGGCTTACTAAGCTTTTGAAAGCTTACTTTGTGTGTGTTTGCATTGGTTTTTTTAGATATCAAAGCTATTGGGAGCTCAGGGATCGTCAAGGATCATCACCACAATATCGAACTCTATTTTGGTACCTTTTGAAAATGTATATATTGAAGTATGGCATGGATAGGCTAGAAGGTTGTGAATATGTTTTGTAATGTGTATATCTAGCCATGTGATATGGCTTGGTTATGGATGTGATTATGAATGAATTTTGGTATATGTTTTGTGTTCAAAAAGGGTATGTTTCGTTGCACTCTTTAATGACCAAATGAAATGGTCAATTTTGGTAAGTTTTGGTACGTGCTTCTTTAAGGAATTGGTAAGTTTATGGCATGAGATTGAATGAATTGAAATAAGGTTATGAAACATAAGTTTTGGTATGACTTGAATTATGATTTGGCATGATTTTGGTATGGAATTTGGTTGTTTATGATATGGCATGATTGGTGTATGTTTTAGTTGGGAATTAGTTGAAAATTTGGTATGAAATGATTTGGTTTTGGTGATTGTAGGGAGGACCTTAAATGGGTGGCATGTTGGCCTTGTAAATGGCCTATTTTTTCCCACTCGGGCAGGGACATGGGCATATGTCACTGCCGTGTTGCTCGAGAGCCATTTCAAAATGAACCTGGGCAGACCACACGGTCGTACACACGGGTGTGTGCCAAGCCGTGTGGCCAAGTTAGTTTCAAGTACGGGCTAAACGCATGGGCATGTCTTGTGGCCGTGTGGACAAGTCAATATGTATGCCCTATTTTGCCACGGCCTAGACACATGGGCGTGTCTAATACTGTGTGAGGCACACGGCCTGTTCACATGGGCATGTGACCTCTGTAACATTGAAAAATGTTTAAGTTTCAAAAAATTTTGTATGTTTTCAGTTTAGTCCCGACCCCTTTCTAGAGCATGTTTAAGGTTTCGTTGACCTATGTAAGGGACTCTGTATTCACGTGTGACTTGATGCTATGTTGATTATGAAATGATTTCGGATTGTTCCGATTAGTTCGGTAATGCCTCTTAACTCTAGTTCGGCATCGGATATGGGTTAGGGGTGTTACACCAACATTTTAGGCCAAATCAATTATGACATATAACAAAATAACCAAGTCCTCCATACATGCCATAATTCAAAATATAAATTTCAAAATACCAAAAGAATGATGATAGTGTGGATGGATCTCCGACGATCTCCGTACCCCGAGCTAGCTTGATGACACTATAAAATAAAGGAAAAGAGAGGTGAGTAAGCATATAGCTTAGTAAGTAGGTATGTAAATAATAAACAAATTATTAACATGCTTTTATAAATCCTTAAAATATGTTTTCAAAATAATACAATCATAACTACACATAGATCCACTATTTACTCAAGTTCAAAACAATTTGTCTATTTGAGTTATAGTCACTAAATTATTTATACCTGGAGCTATGGAACTCCAAATTAAGATCTGCTAATTTTTCCAAAAACTAAAATCACATATATTATTACCATAAAATTTTCAGAATTTTTGGTTTAGCCAATAAGTACAGTTTATTCTTTAAAGTCACCCCTGTTTTGTTGTTTGACAGTTTCGACTCCTCTTCACTAAAAATTAATTAGCTCCTCATACGGGATTCAGATGATGTTCTTGTTTGTTTCTTTTGAAAATATACTCATTAAGTATTTTAAGAATATAAACTATAAACCATAATTATTTTTGTACAATTTTTAATGATTTTTCCAAATCAGAACAGGGGATTCCAAAATCATTCTGACTTTGTCTCACAAAAATTCAAATATCTCATAATATGAAATTATTTTGCTTACAGCGTTTCTTTATATGAAAATAGACTCAATAAGCTTTAATTTCATATCTTATTAAACCTATAATTTGATTTTCAACATTTTTGGTGATTTTTCAAAGTCACACAACTGTTGCTGTCCAAAATTGTTTTATTACTAAATTTCACTCTTTCATGTTTTCTTTGTAGTAACTTTCATTGTAACACTTACTCCATATCAATCTTATCAAAGTTCGATCACATATCGAGCACATTGCTCATAAGTTTACACATATGTACCTACACTTATTCATCACATAGTCATATTCAATTACACCTAGTCATTTCCTATTGAACACATCGAAATATTAACGGATACCTGGTGGCCTGCACATAGTACCACCCTTGTAGTCAAAGCTACCTTCTTCACAAAATGGCCTTTACATAGTACCACACTTGTGACCAAAGCTATCTTTCTTCACAAAGTAGCTTTCATATAGTACCACACTTGTGACCAAGCTATCTATTCTCAAGGTGGCCTTCACATAGTACCACACTTGAGTCACTAGTGACATGTCACTTGTATCCTATACTATTCCTAATGTTCAACCAAGAAATTTCTCACTTTTCGATACTTGTCAATTTCATTCAATATTCAGCCACATTTCATAAAACATAATAAAATGTGATAAAGTAAGTAAAAATGATGCATTATTTACATACAAACTTACATCGGAAGCAAAATCTGTGAAAAAGGACTTATTCGTCAATTACTTGTTTTTCCCCGATTAGGTCCGAACCTCGTTTTCTTGATCTATAACATCACATTTAACTTGTTTTATCAATATAATATTCAAATCAGTCCAAAAATCATATTTGGAGAAAATTACATTTTTGCCCTTAAACTTTGTCATATTTACACTTTTGCCCCTAGGCTCGTAAAATGACTTTCATTCAATTTCTTTGTAATTTAAGCCTAGCTGAACCATTTTCATAACTATAACAGCCCACAATTTCCATTAAAACACACTTTTATGACATATTTTATAACTTTTACAAATTAGTCCTTTTAGACATTTTCACCGAAAATCACTTAGTAAAAGTCGTTTCTTTAACCATAAACATGTATTTTCTATCATTAAACATCAAAATACACACATATTCATCATGGTTCAAAACTCTAGACTTTAACCATATCTCAAATTAGTGGTAGAAATAGATAGACCTTGTTACGAGGATTTCAAAAATGTAAAAATCATTAAAAACGGGGCTAGAATGGACTTACAATCGAGCTTGGAAGCTTGAAAAACTCTAGCCATGGTTTTTCCATGCAAGTTTCAGCCAAGGGGTTGAAGATGGACAAAAATTGGCTTTTAATTTTGTTTTTAATTCTTTTTAATTACTAAATGACCAAAATGCCCCTAACTTAAAAATATTCTATTTCACCTATTTCAGCTCCATTTTTGTCCAAAAAATTATCCAATGGTCTAATTTCCATATAAGGACCTCCAATTTAAAATTTCATAACAATTGGACACCTCTAGCATGTAGAACTCAACTTTTGCACTTTTTACAATTTAGTCCTTTTAACTAAATTGAGTGCCCACACGTCAAAATTTTCGAATGAAATTTTCACAAAATTATTTCATGAAATTGTAGACCATAAAAATATAATAAAAATAAATTTTCTTACGTCAAATTTGTGGTCTCGAAACCACTGTTCCAACTAGGCTCAAAATCAAGTTGTTACACTTCAAGAGGGAAATGGAAAAGAAAAAGTTGTCCATGAGTGATGCGAGACTACGGTTTGTACTTTTATGATTCAAGATAGAAATATTTGCTTACATATGCATGTTTATTGAGTGATTGATCACTAAAGTGAATATATGGTGATTGTATGAATTGTTTTGATTGAGTTTCATATGGGATATCAATATAAATGACTAAAATGAATAACAAGGAGAAAATACATTACTTATTGGAATTGTGATATGTGGAATGAAAATTGGATAGAAATATGTTGTATGATATGAAGTATATGTGTATAGATGATAATTTGAATCATGATATAAATATGATTGAAAAATGGTATATGTACTGAATTGTAAATGAAATTGAACATCGGTACCCTGTTAACTAGTTGGGCCAAGTTGAATATAGTTGGCATGCCATAAGATTGGATTGTGTACGGGATTATGTGCTTATGCGCCAGGATGCACTTCATATTCCAAGATGTGCTTCGTGCACCGGAATGTGTTTCATGCACCAGGATGCACCAGGATGCACTTTGTGCGCCAATATGCACTATATGTGCCAATTTCCCTTACTTCTATTTATCCAATGATGCACTTGGTGCTAGTTACTGTGTTGGTTGGGTGATTCATGTATTTGTTCAAGTCTGAGTCATGTTAATATTAGTTATAAATAGTAAACTTGTTAAAAGATAGTGAAATGAAATGGTATAATGATATGGAATCACTTGTATTCATATGTGAATCAAAATATAGAAAGTATGTGAATGGTTATATAGATTAGTTGAAAACGAGCCCTAGTGGCTGAAGTGATTGTAAATGAGTCAATAGACTCCAAAAATGAGTTTAAATGGTAAGACAAAAAGGTAAATGATATGAGTTACCATGGAACAAGAATGACGTAATGTTAATGGCATATAAAGATATGTGATTGTATGATTAATATTGATAGCTAATAAGGTATAAGAAATGAAAATTGTCAAATGGTATGCATAGATCTTGGAAATATTGAAGAATGATTTTGTTATTTGACATATTTATGTACTCACTTGTATCTAGATGTGAAATTTTTTGGTTTGATAGGTTATCATTTGAATGGGTTATGTAATTGTGATGTATATGATCATTTGTAAATGTTTACGTTATCTTGAATCATGAAAGTACCATTGAGCTTTATCACTCATTGTACGATTTTTTTCTGTGTGTAGGTTTAAGTAATTGAAGTCAGTATTCAGACCACTTTTTTCGACTCAAATAAGTTTATGTAACTCATTTCATTTTGGTCGTGTGGCATGTACCTAGGATTACCTTGTAAAATGTTGGAAATAGTCAAGTTTGTATAAATTAGGGGTGAATACATGAAAATGGTTTATAGTTATGCATGGAAAAAGTGTTGTTGGTTTACTAATTGTGTATTGAACTATCTTAGGTGTGAGAATGGTAATTTTGGGGCCTTATAGCCAACTTTGATAGTTTTATGCTAGCTTGGGAATTCATGAAATTAGAAGTTAGGGGTCTGTTGAGGATGTCATGACTTCAGACCCAAATGTCGCGACATTAGCCTTTCACGTCATGACGTCCCCTATTTGATTTACGATGTTTGGTTTGTTTTATTTCGAAAAATTTACAATTTGGTTATCATGTTGAGAAGCTTGTATATTGTATTTGATGTCACAACACCAAGCCCTAGAAGTTGCGACACCAGCCTAGGATGTAATACCCCGCCCGACATAGTCTTGTTGATAATTTTTTTGGGCTAAATTTTAAGTTATGATTTAAGTCAAGGTAAGACTGATTTATGTTCTATCTTCCAGTGCGATATTTGTATTGTTTGTACATCATGAGTGGCAGACTGTTTGATTTATAAGTAAGTCTATTATGATTCACTTTTTGGGAGAAGTTGTAGTCTTTATGTTTGGAGTGGTTGTTATGAGGAACCCCCCAATAAGAGTTTCTTTTGGTGTATTTCGCATGTTAAGCCCTTCTGTTTATGTACGTCAATAATGATTTGTGGGATTGTGGATCTAATTGTTTTCTGTGTGTGTACATGTACCTACTATTCATTTTTAGTTAAGTCTTTGTTAAGATCCAATTAGGAATTAATGGAATTTTAATGATTATTTTTAAGATACTATTTGTTTAAAATTTTTAGGCCACATTAAGTAGCATGCTAACTGATATGACTTCTTTAGGGGGTATGAACTTAGTATCCAGATTTGATAAGCCATTGGGAGGGCAAGTTAATTGCAAACCAAAATGGCAAATGTGTGTGACAACTGGTAGGTCATGCTAGTTGCTAACCAGGTGGGATATATGATGGGCCACTAGTAGGACATGATAGTTGTTAACTAGTTTATTGGCCATTGGTAGGGTATGTAAGTTACTAACAAATTGGTGTGAGTGTTAGGCTTGGTAAGGCATGTTAGTTGCTTACCAGCCTAACGTTATGGGTGCTGCCTACGACAGGACATGTTAGTTGTTAACCATAACAAAGAGCCCTGAACTCATAGGAACACGTAGGTGTTCAAAATGATATGATACATAAGATATGTTCTGATATGTAAGATCTGAGGTTCAACCTAATGAAGGTTATGAAAATAGTAAGTTAATATGATTACGTAAGTAATATGCTTTAAGATATGAAAAGAGTAGCAAATATGACACTCTATGTGTTATGTACTATGTATCGAAAAGAGCAAGCATATATGACTCTACATGTGTTGATGATATGAACAAATTATGATAGAAAGAAAAGTTGAATGCTATGGAACAAACTTTATCCTTGTTTGCTATGTAGAAAATTTAATGTATTTGTTAACTCCTGGGAACTGACATATAATATCCATCCGAGTGACAGTGAATTCTGAAGGCATTTTTGAACTAATCTGAGAAGATGTCTATGAATCAATGTAAGTGTTAGAAAAGATTAGGTTAAGTGAGGAATGTCAGCTCTATTAAGGTGTAACACCCCTAACCCGTATCCGTCGTCAAAATAGGGTTTCAGAGCATTACCGAAACATTCAGAACACTTTACAATTTATTTACATAAATTACTATTCAATTACTGAGATCATTCAAAACGTCCCTTAATTAGACCCTCAAGGCCCAATACGAGCATTAGAATTAAGTCTGGACTTAATCGAAACTCATAAAATTTTTTGCAACATTTAAAAATTTTCCAAGTTTGTAGGGTCACACGCCCGTGTGTTCTAGGGGCATGCCCGTGTGGTCAGGCTGTGTACTACACACGCCCCTACCCCTAACTCGTGTAACTCTCTGACTTTAAAGGCATGAAGAAATTGAAGTCACACTTCTAAGTCAAATGTCCATGTGCTAGGCCGTGTGGTCAATTTTATCTTCAAATTTTAGGTGCAGTTTTCACACGGCCGTGTAACACGCTCGTGTTCAAGGCCGTGTCAACCACATGGCTGGGACACATGCTTGTGTCTCAGCCCGTGTGCCCAATTCTGAGCATTTTGTTTCTCATTTTTAAATGTAGGGGACACATAGCCGGACCACATGCCCATGGGGCAAGCTGTGTGTCACATACGGCCAAGACACGCATTCATGTGTCTACCCGTGTAGACAAAATAAAGTCATTTCCTAGCTTCATTTCTCAAGCAAAACTTACCATTTTCCTGTACCAAAACTCACAAGTATATATCCACCAATTCAACATCATTTTCACATAAAATTTGCCATCAATCATGTGCCATTATCTCATGCATCAAAGGATGTAAACTTACTCTTAACATAAACTTATATGCTAACATAATTCTAAAAAACTAATACACAATAAACACTTATGTGATTACCAAAATATTACTTCAGAATAGCCAAACTTAGGCCACCACTAGCCACTCCAATGGCTAGATTACAAAAACAACAATTACCAAAATGAGTTTATACATGCCATTATACCAAAATAAGATTTCTATTTATACCAAAATGAGATAGTGGATAGTGTGATGACTGCTCCGATCGACTTCCAACCTTCACGAGCTTTGACTACTATAAAACATGGAAAACTAAATGGAGTAAGCATTTTATACCTAGTAAGTTCGTATAACAGAAAGTAAAGTTACCGGTCATATTTATTAATACAAGCATACATAAATTTACATTCTATCGATTTTTGGTAAGTTACCTAAACACATACACTTAATCAACAAGTTAGTTACATGATCTCATATGAATATCAAGTAACATAGATGAGCTCATCACCATTAATTTCACCTTTCCACACTTCAAGGGTCTTTTCTATCGAACTATTGAAATCTCGATGGATGTTCGGGTAATATACACATGTGCAAAAGTACCCATTAGGGTACATAATAGAAAGGCACACTCTTGAGCCGTACATTTTATAGTAGGATTACCAGTCTAGGCTAAATCGTATTCGTAGCATATGCTCTAGAGAGCTTAATAGGGATTACCCATCCGGGCTAAATCCAATTTATAGCCTAAGCTCAAGAGGGCTTACATTAGAATTACCTGTCCGAGCTAAATTCTATCTGCAACATATGTACTATTATTCTTAACCCATCGAAATTCAATATTCAACCGGGATATGACAATTTGTCCATTTTTCACAACTTATGACTATTTCATTATGTGTATCATCTCATACATATCAACACAATCATACAATTTAATACAAGTATATTAACATACATATTTTAGTTACACGAACTTACCTTGAAATGATTCGTATTTGAATGTCAACTAATCCGAAACTTTTTGCTTTCCTCGATCTAGTTCCGTAGTTGGCCTTTTCGGATCTATATGGATAAATTTAGCTATTAATCTATCACATCTCATTTACATTTGCATTTTATTACATCCCAGGCAAAATTATCATTTTGTCCCTATCCTTTTCAAAAATTCTAATTTCGTCCCTAGGCCCGAAAAATGAAATTTATGCAATTTACTCCCTATTCCAAGCCTAACTAAAATTTCAACTTAAAATTTACAACACTTATTTTATATGATTTTCAAAAATTTTCATGGGTTTTTACCACTTTTTCATTTTAGTCCCTAAATCAAGTTTTCATCAAAAATTGCTTTGTAAAAGTTGTTATCTATGAATAACTTTTCATTTTCTACCATAAATTTTTAATTTTCAGTATATTCATCCATGACCCAGATTTCATAACTTGATAACTTTTCAAATAAATCCCCTAAATAGAAAGACTAGGCTATCCCAATTTCAAAAATATAGAAATTACTAAAAACGGGACTTGACTTCATACCTTATTAAGCTTGAAAAGTTTTCTCCCTCTTTCCTAGGGTTTCCATAGAAAATTGGGGAAGATGATATGAAATTAGATGATTTTTCTTTTTAATTAATTATCATCGTAACAGCCTATTTTCAGTGAGATTGGAACAGTGGTTTCGGGACCACAAATCTGAGCCAAAATTAAAATTTTATTTTATTTTATTTTATGGTTGGCATCATGATAGGAAGGTCACATGAAAATTTTGGTATGAAAATTTTACCGATTGTGTGTTCAATTAGGGGAAGGACTAAATTACATAAAATGCAAAAGTTGGGTTCTAGTAGCTATAGGTATCAAATAGCTATGAAATTAAAAACTTAAGGTCCTTATATGGTAATTAGACGATTGAAGAGTATTTAGTAGATATTTTAATGACTCGTCCAAGGAAAAATTAGAAAAGGGTAGGGACTAAATTGGAAATCAATAAAATTAATAGATGATAATTAATTAAAAAGAAAAATCATCTACTTTCATATCATCTCCCCAATTTTTCTATGGAAACCCTAGGAGAGAGGAAGAAAACTTTTCAAGCTTAATAAGGTATGAAATCAAGTCCAGTTTTTAGTAATTTCTGTATTTTTGGAATCAGGATAGCCTAATCTTTCTATTTAGGGGATTTATTTGAAAAGTTATCAAGGTATGAAATTTGGGACATGGATGAATATGCTAAAAATTAGAAACTTATGGTAGAAAATGAAAAGTTATACATGGATAAACAACTTTTACAAAGCAATTTTTGATGAAAACTTGATTTAGGGACTTAAATGAAAAAGTGGTAAAAACCCATGAAAAATTCTAAAAATCATATAAAATAAGTGTTGTAAATTTTAATTTGAAATTTTGGTTAGGCTTGGAATAGGGAGTAAATTGCATAAATTTCATTTTTCGGGCCTAGGGACGAAATTAGAATTTTTGAAAAGGATAGGGACAAAATGGTAATTTTGCCTGGGATGTAATAAAATGCAAATGTAAATGAGATGTGATAGATTAATAGTTAAATTTATCCATATACATCCTAAAAGACCAACTACGGAGCTAGATCGAGGAAAGCAAAAGGTTTCGGATTACTTGACATTCAAATACGAATCAGGTAAATTCGTGTAACTTAAATCTGTATGTTAATATACTTGTATTAAATTGTATGGTTGTGTTGATATGTATGAGATGATACACATAATGAAATAGTCATAAGTTGTGAAAAATGGACAAATTGTCATATTCCGGTTGAATGTTGAATTTTGGTGGGTTAAGAATAATAGTGCATTTGTTGCAGATAGAGTTTAGCCCGGACGGGTAATTCTAATGTAAGCCCTCTTGAGCTTAGGATATAAATTGGATTTAGATTGGATGGATAATCCATATTAAGCTCTCTAGAGCATATGCTACGGATAGGATTTAGCCTGGACTGGTAATCCTACTGTAAAATGTACGACTCAAAGAGTGTGCCTTTCTATTATGTACCCTAATGGGACTTTTGCACATGTGTATATTACCTGAACATCCATTGAGATTTCAATAGTTCGACGGAAAAGACCCTTGAAGTGTGGAAAGGTGAAATTAATGGTGATAAGCTCATCTATATTACTTGATATTCATATGAGATAATGTGACTAACTTGTTGATTAAGTGTATGTGTTCAGGTAACTTACCAAAAATCGATGGAATGTAAATTTATGTATGCTTGTATTAATAAATATGACTGGTAAGTTCACTTTCCATTATACGAACTTACTAAGCATAAAATGTTTAGTTCGTTTAATTTTCCCTGTTTTACAGTGCTCAAAGCTCGCGAAGGTTGGAAGTCAGTTGGAGCAGTCATCACACTATCCACTATCTCATTTTGATATAAATAGAAATCTCATTTTGGTATAATGGCATGTATAAGCTCATTTTGGTAATTGTTGTTTTGTAATCTAGCTATTGGAGTGGCTAGTGGTGGCCAATGTTTGGCTATTTTGAAGTAATATTTTGGTAATCACATAAGTGTTTATTGTGTGTTAGATTGTTGGAATTATGTTAGCATATAAGTTTATGTTAAGAGTAAGTTTACATCTTTTGATTCATGAGATAATGCCACATGATTGATGGCAAAATTTATGTGAAAATGATGTTGAATTGGTGGTTATATACTTGTGAGTTTTGGTGTAGGAAAATGGTAAGCTTTGGGTGATAAATGAAGCTAGGAAATGACTTTATTTTGTTCACATGGGCAGACACACAGGTGTGTGTCTTGGCCATATGTGACACATGGCTTGCCCCATGGGCATGTGGTCCAGCCATGTGTCCCTTGCATTTTAAAAATGAGAAAAAGAATGCTCAGAATTGTGCACACGGGCTGAGACACAGGCATGTGTCTTAGCCATGTGGTTAACACGTCCTTGAACACGAGCGTATTACACGGCCGTGTAAAAACTGCACCTAAAATTCAAAAATAAAATTTGCCACACAAAGTAGCACACGGGCGTGTGACTTGGCTGTGTGGCTTTAGTTTCTTCATGCCTTAAAAGTTAGAGAGTTACACAAGCTAGGGACACAGGCGTGTGTAGTACACGGCCTGATCACACGGGCATGTGACCTTGCAACATTGGAAAATTTTTAAAATGTCGTGAAAAATTTTATGAGTTTTCGATTAAGTTCTGACTTGATTCCCAAAGTCTTCCATATTTCCTACTTTTTTGTTCTATAAATTGAATGGTGAAAATGGTGTTAGATGTTAGTTTGGTTTTCAATTTTATGTGCCAACCCATGAGCTGAATCTCATCGGGTTGGGATTACATGATGAAACTTTTATTTTCTTTAATGGTTGAAGCATAGATCTGAATCAATTTACTATTTCATTCAATTATTTTATCTCTAAGTTGTATGCGTTCAATCCCTAGACATAGATGATTGTTTAGCATGCCCATAAACTAAGTCTAATTCTAAAAAGGTTGTATTAGTTGGATCGATATTGAATGATATGAGCAAGTACTCGATCGATACTTGCAGTAGAATTTAGACATAGAGCAGCGTTCATACAAAAAGAAAACAACGTAGGATACCATATTAAGACCTATAGACACGGACAAGGTAACTTGAGGGTTTTGCTCTCGAAAGAAGCAGACCATTTTAGAACTCTTCTAAGCAGTAAACTGAGTATGATTTTGTCGAGGCACTGTTGACAATAAGGGTAGATTTTTAGTAATCTTGACCTTCCAAATCACACATCCTTTATTCTTTATTGTCGTATATTTACCATATCATTCTTAGTTATTTACTTGATTATTTACATAATATTCCCATAGTAATTCTCATAATTGCTATTACATTTCTACTCTTGTTTGGCCATAGCATTTCCAAGTATTCTTTAATTCAACATATTGCATACATCATTATTCCTTTAATTGCCACTGCATACTTATCGTTGTTTTAGCCATAGCATTAATAACACTATATTAAAATAACTTGACAAATTTTGTGCCTCAATCTGATCCTCATGGTAGCAATACTCACTCACCATTTTATTATTTGATTCGACGTGAACACTTGCATAAAACGTATATCATTTGACACGCAACAAGTTTTGGCGTCGTTACCGGGGACCGACAATTTGGTGAAATTTGGTTTGGTTATTTTACTTAGTAGTTTTATTTAACTTAGTGTATTTACTTTTTACAGGTTTGTCGTTAGTGTATGAGAAGAGGCATTCCTGATAACAAAGAATATCCTTTTCACGCAGAGATCGAAAGAACTTTGTGAAGAAGGAGAAAAGAACTAAGAAATATGGCAAGGGAAGGGAATGATCCTGGCCTGAATGATCATGGTGTTAATGATAATCCAAATGATTAGGATGTTAATCCTATCATTGGACATGTGATAGATGATCAAGACAAACCAATTCAAGAGCATATTGTTCCAATGTTAGATGATTTGAATCCAGGGATAGTCGAACCAACCATACAGGCAATGTTTCAAATGTTGCAGACAGTAGGACAGTTTAGTGGATTACCTACTGAAGATCTGAGACTACATTTAAGACTTTTTCTAGAAGTTTGTGACTCATTTAGACAACAGGGTGTTCATGAAGACGGTCATAGGCTTAATCTATTCCCATATTCTTTAAAAGATCGTGCGAGAGTATGGCTGAATGCTTTACTGTCGAGAACAATGGCATCATGGGCTAATCTTTTCCAAAGATTTTTGCTACGATATAATCCATCAACTATGAGTGCCAGGCTGAGAAATGACATCATGGCTTTTTAGAAATTGGAGGATGAAATGTTGTATGAAGCATAAGAACGATTTAAAGATTTAATTCAGAAGTGCCTAATGCATGGATTTCAACATTAGACTCAGATGGAGATTTTCTATAATGGGTTGAATGCACAACGAGAATGGTAGTTGATGCCTCCACCAATGGTACATTGTTGGATAAATCTTATAATAAAGCATATGAGATTTTGGAAAATATTGCCAACAATGACTATCAATACCCTATCACAAAAGTTAGGACCTGCAAGAGAGCTGCTGGTACCATGAAGCTCGACGCAGTCACTTTGTTAACAGCCCATGTATCATCTTTAACTAATACGATCAAAATAATGAAGAGACCAACTATAGTTGAGGAATCATGTGTTTATCGTGGTGCAGGCCATGTGTTTGATCAATGCCCATCAAATCCAGCATTTGTTTGCTATATTGGTAATTTCAATTGGAATAATAATCCCTATTACAACACCTCTATAATCCAGGGTGAAAAAAAATCCAAACTTTGGTTGGAATAATCACGATATGGGTAATTTTAACAATGATGCAAGATAGAATGCCATCTGTGCACCACCTGGTTATAATCAACCTATGCCATGGGAAAATGTCTAACAAGGTCAGTTATCATCGTCATCACCATCTATTGAAGACTTGTTGAAATAATTTATGGCCAAGAATGATGTCATAATTGAGAGTCAAGCTGTGTCCTTACGAGCTCTTAAGAATCAAGTGGGGCAAATAGCGAACGCTCTAAATTCAGGGCCACAAGGAGCATTACCAAGTGATACTGAGAATTTGAAATCACAAGAAAAAGATCATTGCGAAACAATCACCTTAGAAGTGGGACTTAGTTGGATGAAGTTATTCAAGATGCCACAGCAAAAGAGGACAATTCTAGATTTGACCAGGAAAAGAATTTAGAATCGTCTAAAAAGAACACTACAACTGAAAAGGTAAAATAACAGCCTGTCGTAGAAAAATCAAATCATTTTACTGGTGGAAATGTCACAACAAAACAATATCAGCAACCTAAAGGACAACAACCTCTACCATTTCTTCAGCGATTACACAACTGTAAACAAGAGACCCAGTTCAAAAGATTTTTGGATGTTTTGAAACAACTCCACATTAACATACCACTAGTGGAAGCTTTGGATAAAATAACCAATTATGTGAAATTTATGAAAGACATACTATCAAAGAAGCACAGATTGAGAGAATATGAGACTGTTGTTGTCATTGAAGGTTGCACGACAATGTTTGTGAATACATTACCTCCAAAGTTGAAGGACCTAGGGAGTTTCACTATCCCGTGTTCCATTGGAAATCATTATGTTGGTAAGGTGTTATGTGATTTAGGAGCAAGTATAAATCTAATGCCTATGTCTATTTTCAAGAAGCTAGGAATTGGGAAAGCAAGACCTACTATGGTTACGTTGCAACTGGCGGATCAATCCTGCGCCCATCCGGAAGGTAAAATTGAAGACTTGCTATTAAGAGTAGATAAGTTTATTTTTCCTATAGATTTCCTTATTTTAGAATTTGAAGCTGATCAAAATGTGTCAATTATTCTTGGAAGACCTTTTCTTGCTACTGGTAGGACTTTAATTGATGTGCAAAAAGGTGAGTTGATCATGAGGATGAATGATCATAGATCACATTCAATGTATTTAATGCCCTAAAATGTGCTGATGAGAATGAAAAATCCCGAGCCATTGACTTGATAGAAACAACACTGGATGAAGAGCTCACAAGATTTTTCCATAGCAATTCTGATAGTGATGACGATTCATTTGAGCGGAGACCCTTGTGCATTTTGCTGGAGCAAAATAAACCTTTCAATTTTGATGAACAATGCTTGGTAGCTCATGTATATCTACATGGAGCTGTTGATGTCAAAGACATGAAAATAAGGGACACATTTAACGTTAATGGGAAACACTTGCAGCACTATTGGAGTGCTCATGTAGAGCGAGACAAATAGTCCATTGATCTTCAAGATGTTTAACTTCAAACTCTTGAAAATTATTTTTATTTTTATTTCATTTTGTCGAGTTAAATCTCTTAGTTATTTCATTTCCTTTGTTTAATAAACTGTAAGAGGGGAAGGGGTCGATGACGTAAAGCCTATTGAGACAAACTCTGCCAATGAAGATAATGCACCTAAAGCACCAGAAGAAGAACCAGAGAAAACAAAGTCTGTCAGCATTGAGACTGACCATGAGGATGAAGAGGAAGTAAATCCCTCAGTTGCACCACTAGTGGATAGCACTTCGGCTATTCCACCTCCTACTGAGCCAATGACTAAACAGAATCGGGAGATCATTCAGATTATTGAGGAACTCACCAAATTTGATAATGAAAAGGAGGATGTATCACTCAGTCTACTTAAAAGGTTGATACATTATAAGATGAATGCACGAAAGACCACTCACCGCAATTAAAGTACCACCATTCAATTCCAAGCTCGAGAAGTTTTTCTCCCTTTATTACATCATCCCTTGGGGTTGGAGATGTTTTGTGCATCTAGACTGCATTAGATATTTAGTTGAGCATGTTTTAACTTTTTGTTCATTTTTCATTCAGTTTCACATGGCACGCATGCCTGCCATGAATTGTTTAGACTGTGATTAGTGTCCTTTTGTCCGTGATGTTCAATGAGGAGCTTAATTCTTCAATAAACTTAGAAAGTTGTGACAGTGGATTAGATGACGTTAGCTTAAGATAGTTTGCTTGCAAAATGACCCCTAAAATTAGTATGTCCTAATTTTGATTACAGTTGATCCATAGTAAGTTTCTTTTGATAAACTTAGAGACTCTTGAAGCTATATGCAGTAACATCGTAATACTCAATAATGAATAAAGTGGAAATGTCTATGAAATTATTTTTAAAAAATGCCATCAAGTACTCCAATGCTTAGAATTACCGAGTAAGTTAGCTTCACTTTATTTGCTCCATCATGCTATTGACTAGAAAGGTGAGTTTAAGTAAGAGTGTGTTATAAAGAAAATTAGGGGCACCCATTGTAGTAAAGGGCTAAGTAGCTAAGGAGGTAGTTGTTTTCTCCATCCATCCTTTTAGTCAAAAGTCTTAGCTTCATGAGTGAGTATTCAAATCATGACATGATTGAGTATTTGACAATTTAGTCACTACAGGAAAACAGACTTTTAGCGGCGTTTTTAAGCGCCGCTAATACTTTTAGCGGCACTCGTAAAAAACGTAGCTATATGCAACGCCGCAAAAGTTCACGGCGTTTTTTTGGAAAAAATGCCGCTAAAGAATAGGACTTTTAGTGGCGCTTTTTTTAAAAAACGCCGCTAAAGACCAGGACTTTTAATGGCGCTTTTATAAAAAACACTGCTAAAGACCAGGACTTTTAGCGACGCTTTTATAAAAAACGCCGCTAAAGACCTGGACTTTTAGTGGCACTTTTATAAAAAACGCCGCTAATTTGCCCAGTTTTGCCATATGTATTTTTGCACCTATATCCAACCCTCTTGCAAGAAATTAAACCAAAAACAGCAAATATACCATGAAATCCAACCAAAACACGTAAATTTAAATAATACAAAATAATACGAAAAATATATTATATAAATTGTTTATTGGTCAAAAGAATATTGGTCTAAGGTCATATCCCAATATGTTTTACATATATATATATATATATAACCTTAGCTAATCCAGTAAATATTTGCCAATATGTTTTACACTTTCTCCGGAGAAAGTGTTTATTGGTCTGTGCCAAAGGTAAGCCGTGCCCACAAACACTTTCTCTAGAGTTTACTAGATAACCTCATTGCTCTTATCGCTTTCGATACAACCACCAAGCAACTCTTGATAGGTTTCTTTACCTGTTTACTATGGAGATTGAAGAAGATATTGGGGATAGGAACTGAGAAAAGATTAAAGGTAGCCTCCGAATCATTGAAAATCGCATGAAAGAGGCCATTGAAGCACGAAAAGAAGCTCCATTGGATGATCTATCGTCCTGTTTCATGAAGAAAAGAGATGCTAGGGGCAACCTTTTCACAAGCACTGTTCTTCAACGTATCGCTCAGAACTTCATCCTCGCTGGCCGTGACACCTCTTCAGTAGCCCAAGTCATCAAAATCCACTGATTTCTTCTCATTTGATGCTTTGTCCAAAATACACCATAGATGATTCTTGATAGTCCTATTAACCCAATGACCCATGGCTTGCCTAAGTGTCCTAGTCGTGAACCCAAGTGCTGTTGTTTTCCTCTGTATCAGCCACGACTCTCCATCACTAGTTAAGATCCCTTGCCCCAAAAGATCATGAAATGCAGCCTGCCAATGAGGCCCTCTGGGGTAATTATCGAACCGGTTCCAGAGAATGTGCTCAATGTTTTTGGGGTGACAAGTGATAGTGTAGAATCTATGCTTGCGAGCCAAAAATGGAACAGCAATATATTAGAACATTGCTTTACACTAAAACTAGCAGATTATATTAGAACATTGTTTACCTTAAAAATATTTATAAATTAAAATCAACTAAGGCTAAAATACCTGATGAAGTGCTTTGACACAGCTGCAATAAGTATAAAGCATGCACTGATGCCATCTCCTTCCCATCCTGGATAAGTGTGTTCTACCATGCCATCAAATACAAGATTAGAGACTAAAACAAAACACTAAAAAGTTTATCAAAATTTTGCAATTAACTTTTGACTCTAACTAGCTTGGGCAAAAAATAAGTATTTATGCATATAAGCAAAAAGGAGAAAAAATAAAATAAATTGACATACAAGTTGATTGAGAGCTTTTGTGTCCTCTGTAAGAGCAGAAACGATAAGCAGAAGTAATCATGATGTGGTTCATATTTCTGTCCAACTTCATAGTGGAGAACTTCAAGAACTTCTCCATGCTCTGTAGATTATGAAATTATCCAACTCATCAGAAAGAAAAGAAAAACAATCAGCCAAAAGAAAGAAGCAATAATTGGAAAAACAAGGACAATCCATTTAATTGCAAAAGAAAGAATGCTGACAAGTAAACCAGGAAGTTTATCTTACAATGCAACTGAACATTAGCATTTTGAATTCAAGCAACATATATCAACATTTTCAGTTTCATTTATGAATTTAAACAATGTTGAAAAACATTCAACTTTTGTGATAATTGATGGATAAAATGAAGATTCTGAGGTCTAGTGCTCTACCTTCCAATAGAGTGATGACTTGACATAAACAAACACAGAATTGGTAGGCCAATTTGCACAAATTTATAATAAGCAGTACTGTAAAATATCACACTTGGCAAGTGAACGATGACGGGGCAAAAGCAATGTTTCCTATTTCTTTTTCAAATTCTGTTTGAGATTATACAAGGTATAGGGTTTATGGCTTAGGTGCATCATATCTACTCTTCTCTTATCTTCCCAACCAGAGGTTTAACAGGTCTTTTACCAACTTAATCTTAACATAAACATTGTATTAGTTAAACTTAAGTATGTTATTCAAGTAATAACAAATAAAAAAACAAGGCAATTAAAAAATGTAGTAGTTAAACTCAAGTATGTTATTTAAGTAATAACAAAAGATTCAGGTTTAATTTATATATATAACCTTAGCTAATCCAGTAAATAACAAGTCATATCCCAATATGTTTTACATATATATATAACCTTAGCTAATCCAGTAAATATCTGCCACTTCCTATGTTACAATGAAATAAAGTTCCATCCATCATGATTCCAATCTGAATTTCCCAACATATCTAATGCTTATGAAAAATTAGCAATTAGTATGGCCAGAATAAAAATGAATAAAAGCCATTTCTTTAAAACTAATGAAAAGCTCAAAATTGCAAACCCAATATAAATAATCAGAGTCATAAAATCTCAAACCAAAAACCATACTAAATCCAAGTCTCTTTCACAACAAAATCTAAACACCAATAAATTAAAACCATAAAAAATAAAAGTAAGATCAAAGCTTTTTCAATACCCATGTTCCATTTTTCAATGGTATAAACAATCAATATTATTGCTTAACCCAATAAATGGTTTAAAAAAACTTACCACTATTACCAATCAAAAGAAGCTTAATGAGGTAATCATAATCACTCCGAGCTCTTGCTTGGTGGTGCAAAATGCATGGATCCTCTCAAAACCACACACAAAAAAAAATCCCAATTTAAAATAGAAAAATCTGATCTTTTCTCTTACTTATCTCGCATTATAAAACCAAAAAAAAAAAAAAATTCATTTCCAAATTAAAATCAAAGAAAATAATTTCATTAATTTTGTTCAATATAAAATTTGGGGTAACACCAATATCAATAACAAAGCTTAGAAAAGAGTCCAAACAAGATCAAAATCGATCTGATTCAAGACAAAAACACTAGAAGCTTGATTCGAAGCTCAAGCATAATTCAAGATTCAGGAAACATATATAATTAACCAAAAAAGATAGCACTCATCAAATCAATTTGACCCTAAATCTAAAATATTAACAAATGAATAAGAAATTAAATGAAAACGAATATTCACCTTCTGCATCATCTTCATCCTTGTCATCGCCATCATCGCCGTCATAATCGTTGTCGCCGTCATCTTCAACTACTGATTGTTCAAGTTGCTCGGATCGTGAATTGAAAATAATAAAAATAAATAAATAATAATCAGTAAAAAGAAAAATAAAATTTATTTTGGGAAAATGAAAAGGGAAAGAAATTACATGGATTTTCTCGTTGATCGAGATGAGCGGCGAGGATCTCTTCGACCTCTTTGTCTGTTTGAGCATCATTTTTTTAGTTGAGAGAAATAAGTCAAGCAAAACGAAAAAAAAGAAGGAAATATAAACATCCAAAAAAAACCCTAAAAGCCCCCGGAAGCTATACGAGACCTCATAAATAAAACAGAACAAATGCTTCCTTAAAGGTTAAAATATGCTATTAGCCCTTATACTTTTACAAATTTTAAGATTTAATCTCTATTTAAAAACTTAAAAATTAAGTCCTCTTGCTTTTTTATATTTAAAAAGCTTAGTCTTGACATTAAAAATTAAATATTTTTTTTGTCAAAATTTGTCAATTTAGAATTTCGATTAGAGGAAACTTGGGTTAAAAAATATGCATTGAATTTAACGAATTAATATTGAATAAAAAAAAGAATTTTAAAAACCCAAAATAAGAAATTTTATTTTTAATTTAATAAATTAAACTAAAAGTAATTGGACATTTGAAATACAAAAAGAAAATATCATATATTCAATCACATGTTGATCATTCATTGATTATTTTTATTATCTCATAGAAAATAACATTGTTAATATACTGGAGTTATTGGTATAACATTCGACAACTTTCGATACCAAATCGGACAAAAAAGAGAATAGATACCAAATTAAGAATTTAGTCATTATATTTCTGTTCTTAAGAATTTAATTCCTCTATGTTTCAAATTTCTAAATTTAAGTTTAATTGTTAAAATTATTTTATTATTATTATTAAATTCGTTAGGGATTTAGGATGTCGAATTTGGGAATGGGTGATAATACTTTAGAGATTTAGGATGAGGAAGAAGGGGGAAATAGAACTGGGGAAAAACGGAGAAAATGTTAACTGTATCAGGTGTGGGTAAAAAATAAGACAACTAAATGACTAAGTTTTGAACAAAATAATTTAACATTAGCAGCGTTTATAACCTAGCGCCACTAAAAATGCACCAATTGTGGCATTTAGGGTTTTAGGGGTTATAGTTTAGTGTTTAGGGCTTGTTAAGGTTTAAAGGTTTACTATTTTAGGGGTTATAGATTAATGTTTTATGTTTTTTTTTTGGTTTAGGATTTTGGGAGTTATATGACTTTTAGTGGCGTTTTACCAAAAGCGCCGCTAATGCTCTGGTCTTTAGCGGCGTTTTGCCAAAACCGCCGCTAATGCTCTGGTCTTTAGCGGCTTTTTACCAAAAGCGCCGCTAATGCTCTGGTCTTTAGTGGCGTTTTACCAAAAGCGCCGCTAATGCTCTGTTTTTAGCGGCGTTTTAACAAAAAAAAGCCGCTATTGCTCAGTTTTTAGCGGCGCTATTGCTCTGTGTTTTATCAAAAAACGCCGCTAAAGCCCTATTTTCCTGTAGTGAGTGTATGCTCCATTGTAGTTGTCAAGTCAAAGAATCGTGTGACCAGCTGAATCCCTTAGTAAAAAAAAGGTATAATAAATGGATATGTATGTATTTTTTTATAGTGAAGAAATAGGCCAGAAAAAAAGAAGGAAAATTGAGTAAATTATGAGGTACTTGCTATAGTGAAAATTGCATGAATACTTAGGAATTATCTTTCTTTTAGGGCAATATTTTTTGCACTGCCTTTGCTAAATAAGCTTATGAAACTTGATTAAATTTTTACAACATAGAAGATTGATAAGAACTGAAGTACAAAATGCTCTCTTGAGGGTCTCACAATGCAAAGGTGATTATGTTGCTATGGTAATTCTTATGTTCATTCATTCATACATATCTTGCTTGAGGACAAGCAATAACTCAGGTTTGGGGGTGTGATAACTCTTGAAAAGAGTTATAATTCATGTCTCTAGACTGGGTCAATTGTTTGTACTTAAGTGAACTTTGTTGCATTTTAGGATATTATTTTAGCATTTTTAGAACAATGCATAAGAAGCTTGGATGGTGCTTAAACATTATTATTTGTTACTTTTAATTGAATGTGGAAAGGCTGTGTTTGTATGTTTGGTAGGTGCAGGTTGAGGAACAAGAAATAAAGAAGTGAATGTTTTTCGGGGCAAAGGTTGGACATTTTGTCAATACAAATGCCATGGCAATTCCAGGAAGATAGATTCAACACTCAACGCATGCCAGTTTTATCCCAACTATACTTGTACTAGAAAAACCTGCCTAAAAATGAAGAGAAGATAATCTTGGTTTGTTGGTTTTTATCCTAGAAAAAAAAGAATTTAAAAAGAAGATAATCTTGGGTTGTTGACTAAAGAATTTTAAAAAAAAGGAGAAGATAAACTTGGGTTGTTGGATTTACCCTAGGTAAAAGCCTATAAAAAGCCAAAAGGAGGAAACCAAAAAGAGTGAACAAAAAGGAGAGATCCTTAGGCAAAAATAGATGGTAGCGGCTAAGTAAAGATGGAAAAAGGAAGACAAAAGCAGTCCCTCTCAGCCATCACAGGACACTGTGCTGCTGGAGTGTGAATTGGACACATGAAAGATGTCTTCCCGAAGTCTTTTATATTTGATACTTTTTTTCTTCTGTGAATTGAATGATAAAAATCGTGTTGGATGTTAGTTCGGTTTTGAATTTTATGTGCCAACCCATGAGCTAAATCTCATCAGGTTGGGATTACATGATGAAACTTTTATTTTTTTTAATGGATGAAGTATAGATCTGAATCTATTTACTGTTTCATTCAATTGTTTTATCTCTAAGTTGTATGCGTGCAATCCCTAGACATAGATGACTGTTCAACATGCCCATAAACTAAGTACTCGACCGATACTTATAGTAGACTCTAAACATAAAACAGTGTTCATATAGAAGGAAAACAATGTAGGATACCATATTAAGGCCTATAGACTCGGGCAAGGTAACTGAGGGTTTTGCTCTCGAAAGAAGCAGACCATTTTAGAACTCTTCTGAGTAGTAAACTGAGTATGATTTTTGTTGAGGCATTATTGATGGTAAGGGTAGAGTCTTAGTAATCCCGACCTTCCAAATCAACATGACATATCCTTTATTCTTTTTTGTCGTATATTTACCATATCATTCTTAGTTATTTACTTTATCGTTTAGATAATATTCCCATAGTAATTCTCAAATTTTCCATTACATTTCTACTCTTGCATTGCCATAACATTTCCAAGTATTCATAAATTCCACATATTGCATACATCACTATTCCTTTAATTGCCACTGCATACTTATCGTTGTTTTTGTCATAGCATTAATAACACTCTATTAAAATAACTTAACCACTGTTGTGCCTCAATCTGATCCTCATGGGAACGATAATCACTCATCAACTCATTACTCGATTCGATGTGTATACTTGCACAAATTGCATATCATTTCATGTGCAATAGTAACATTTTAGTTGAACTATGGGGATTGAGGTGTTACATGGGAGGTTTTGAAAATGTTACAGTTAGTTCTCATTCGACCTCGAGATGGTATTGAGCTTTCATAAGCTCGTGTATGACCTAAAAATAATTATCTATCATATTGTATGAATGTAATACCTATAACATAATAATTAATGATGGAAATTGTATATAACCGATCATATTTTCTCTGAAAATGAATGTGACATCCCATAGCCCGAACTCGACGACTCATTCGAGTGTAGGGTATTACACAGTGAGTGGCATTTAACGATGCATCACTGTTAACCAAGTTGCAAGAAGTTGTGGTTTGACTTAACCTTCAATGATAATATTGTCTTGTATTATATTCCTTTGTCCTTAATATTTAGATTAAACTCAAGTCATGTAACAATCACACTTGTATAGTCTAATCTCTTATTTCATGATTCTCGAGTAGACTAAGATAAACAAATTAGTATGATATCTCATAAAAACTATTTTGAGAATGATCATGCATATCTAATCTCACTCGACCAAGAAGCCTAAGATATTACTTCCATTATATAGAAGGGACAAATCCTATCTTGATTATTCATGTCCCACTACACTGATTATGGCATACCAAACATCAAACTACGTTTTTTTTACATAAGAATTACAGACTTAGGGAGTGAGTACTCAAACTCTAAATTGGTAAGAAAAGTGCTTAGGTCACTTCTTAAAAGGTTCAGCATCAAAGTAATTGCCATTGAGGAAGCTAAGAAAATCAAAACCATGAGGATAGATGAGTTGATTGGATCTCTTTAAACCTTTGAGATAAACTTGGAAGAGGCCAAGACAAGAAAGTTAGAGTTTGAGAAGAATATTAGCTTTTCAGTGGCTAAAACTGTGCCTACTGAACAAAGCACTATTATTAAGGAGATGCAAGAACAATTAACTTTGCTTACTCAAAGGTTAAATAAGATAACAAAGAATCTATTTGGGAAGAAGAAAATGCCAAAGTCATCTAAGACCATATAGAAGGGAAATTTCAAAGGTAGAGCCAAGTCAAGTAACCTATTAAGGGGAAGAAACATGGAATGCAATGCATTAGTTTCATGGTTTTATGCATTTTCAAGCAAAATGTGCAAATACCCTTAAGAAGAAGAGGGGTAAGTTTCTATGCGTAACTTGGAGTGTTGAGGAAACAAGCTCAAAATTAGAATCTAATGAGGAAAGGTGAGTAATTTTGTTACTTTTAGAACAAAGGTGGATGAATTAGATGTTTCTAATTATGAATAATGGGGTGTAATGAGGAAGAGGCACATGAGGAATTGTTGAAAGTTTGCAATCTCATGTTGGAAAAATGAAATCTTATTAATGGAGTTACCTCAAATTTATTAAATGAGGATGATTTTCTGAAGAGGGACGTATCCATGCTTGAAGGATAAGTAGATGCGAAGTTAATAGAGCTCGATGAACAATCAAAAGGGTCTAAGTAGATGCAAACTCTTTGAGAAATTCAATTGTAGCATTGGCAAATTGAATGTAATGATAGCAACTGGGAAAAGGAATGAAATGAGAGGAGGTATGCGATTCATAAACAAAGGGAAAGTTTTTGTGTAAAGCCCTAGAGTGTTTATCAAAGTAGGGAGTATCAACTAACTAGGAGAATGCTTTAAATGTACCACCAAGGGTACACCAAAAATAGGCAATTCCAGCTGCTCTGATGAGCAAAGAAATTCTCATGCAACTCCTCACACATGCTGAGCATCACACACGATGCTACAAGGACCTAGGGAAAGTGATGAGTCAATTTGTTGAGAAATTCAACATTGAAGATTTTTGATGGCCACCACTACCACCATATTAGACCACCCCTACTAGGGCTGACCCTTCAATTTCACCACTACAACTCGACACCACTCAACACACATAAGTAGGGTCCATCCACATCGAGAGGGGATGCAACGAGGGTTGTCTTAAACAAGCATAATAATGGCTTGGATGAGTTCAACGATGACCTCTTCGTCCATTTATAACGGATTTTCTCATTTATTTTTTTAAATTTCTTAAAAAAATTGTGTTTATTCTGTGTAAGATCCCTAAAAATTAGGTGGCACTACAATTCAGAGCTAAATCAGCATGAGGAGGACAACCCGACTACACTTGAGAAACTTCAACGCTTAAACTAAGTAGTCTCTTTCTCTTATCTTTAGGTTCCATATTAGGGACAATGTGCCAAATAATATATGGGAGGGTGATATAGAATTTTTCATTTTTTTTTCAAAACATTTTTTCTATTACTTTTTTTTAATTATTTTAGTATTTAATTTTTATGTGCTTGTTTGTGCTCACGCTTGTAGAAGTACAAGTGATTGGTTAGGAGCATGTAATTATGATTTTGTGTTTAAACTTTAAATTTAGTTCAATAGTAATTGATTTTAGGTTGTTTAATGTTAGACTAATTAGTTCACTTTGATACACTGTAAATAAATAAAAGCATGTTAAGTATACCAAATGACAAATAAATACATAAAAGTATATATGTTTGTTTGAATTATAAGTTGTTAGATTGATAAAATTTAGTTAATTAATTCAATAAATTGAGACACTTAGGGATGACCTAAGGCATTGCTTGGTCACCACCAAAGCCAAAAAGTTGACCTTATATGTAAATTCTCTGATACCTAATTTTTTAGCTTAATTTTACTTTTTGATGAACCTTAAATGAAACCATGAGCCTAATACATAAATTCTTTATCCATATTTTTGGTCCCAATACGAATTTAGATGTCAGACCACTAATATTAAGGGTTAGATAGATACATCATAGAGGTCTCAGAAGAAAGAAAAAATTAAGAGTGAACCTAAGGAATTGTATGGTATAGTGAGCATAAGATTCTTGCAAAGTTGTGAATGAATGAAGAAAAATAAAGTGTAGAAAAAAATTTTGTAAAGGCCAAAGCCAAGCGAGAAAATCTCAGATGAATAAAAGCAAAGTAAGTAAAAAAAAAGCTTAGTTTTGCACATAAGACTTGCTAAGATGATTGTACTCACGAACACTATAATGTACCTTAGGAAATGGAGAGAAAAGGAAGACGTGAAGTGGAGATAACGTGGTGAGCTAAAGGATATAATTAGGGTAGTATTGGAATCAGTATAATGTGTCAAACTATTTTCATGCTTAAATCATTTTGTAGAGTCAGTTCTTTAAATCTGAACCAACCTCAACTACAAAACGTTACAAGACAAAAAGTCGTATATGACATAAGTGATATGACTCATGAATGAAAATCTAACTAAATATTGACATTTCTAACCACTTGTCTTCTTCATACATGATGTAAATGTTTTGTACTTGTTTTGATGGAACATTATGCTTAACATTCTTGAATTTGTTTATTTTGTAACTTAGTGAACTAGCGTGTTTAATATTGAAAATTGAAAGTTAATTATATATCATGCTAGAATTATGTGTTTAATCACATTGTCTTGTTTATATTATTTCGAGTCAGTCTCGTGTATGAACCATGTCCAACCACAGTTAGTTATTTTTTTCTTAGTTCTGTGTGTTTTTGTTTTGTTGCTTGAGGACAAGCAACGACTTACATGTGGGGGTATTTGACCTGCTACTAATTGTAGTGGTAGTTTAGGTGCATTTCAACACTTAAAAGAGCTTGATTTCTCGTGATTTTATAATATTTATATGCACTTTCAATTTTCTTAGTTTAGATTTAATTATTTGAAAAATAAGCTTTTATATGCATTTTCTAAGTATCTCGATTACCAGTGAGGCCATCTTGGGCATAAAGAACGACTAATGGGCTATTTGAGTGTGTAGGGTGACAACTCAACCCAAGAATACTAGGGACAATGGTTGTGCAATAGCACAAGGGAGCTCGTGTTGTAATATAGAACAATGAAGCTGACAAGGTTGAAAGTCATTCCACATCGTGATGAGGAGTGTCCCCTTGACCTGTCATCACAAGTAGTATTTAATTTGGGTTAATTTCGCATTTCAGGAATTTGTTTTCAAAGAAATTTAGGATTTTAATTTATGTTTTCAGTAATTATGCCTTAGCATAAAAAAATAATAAAATAAGTGTTTTTTTAGGTGTTCTGACCCAATAGGCCGACACAGGCTTTAGGTTGTTCTAATTGGTTCAATTGAGTGTGTAGGATAGAGATATAAAGGCCCAATTGACGTTGAAGCAAAGGTTGAATGATGCACAAGCTTCCCGGGACATTAAAGCACCAATAGAAGTATGACAATAGGCTAAAGTTGCATGTCATGTTGAGCCATACAAGGGGTGTTATGCAACACAAGGCCGACATGTTGCACAAGCTTATTGGGGTTATTTTCGTTCGCGCAATAAAACTTATTCAAAGGCCTAGGATGTGCTAAAGATTTAATTTGGGCTACCAAAACCTCTATAAATAAGATATTAGGGTTTGAATTTAATCAATTCGTCTTAGACGCCTTCAAAAACCCTTGTAGTTTAGATGTTATTGTAGTTTATTTTCTTTTCGGTTTTTCATAACCTTCTTCTTTTTCTTCTTGAATCTATTTTGATTCAAGAACATGCTCATTTAATTAAAGTATTCAATCTTTATTTTCCTTTTCTTTCAGTTTATTTATTTATTCTAATGAAGAGATTTACTACTCTGTTCCCCATTCAATATTCAATCCATGATTATTCAAATCTATTTTCTTCTCTAAATCAATTGTGTTCTTTACATGATTCGTTCTATCAGAGTTGAGGTTATGAATAACATGAGTGGATAGGAATGTGATTAATGGAGGATTTAGGTTTTCTCGAGAGGGATTAGTTGGTATAAATTATGTGTTCTTAAACTGTTAGGCCTGACAAACCTAATAAGCTATCATAGGCTATACAAGGTCGAAAAATAAGTCGAATCGAGTAAATCATAACTTACCCTAGTTGAGAAAGTGAGACCGAGAGATAAGAGAGTATCAACCAACCGAGTAGTTAATTAGACATTGTGATGTAATAATTAGTTAATCGATTACTAATCCACTCTAAAAACTTAATCCAAAGTTAGTTACAAACCCTGAAGCGAGTTAATCTTCTTATTTGGTTTATTGATTTAGTTCGTTTTTTTTATTTCTCGTCATTTATTTATTTATATTCCTCTTAATCTATTTTACGGTTAATTGTAATATAGGAAATAATTACTACTACTTAGACTTTTTTTTGTAGAAAGCATTTTCATTATTTATTCCATCCTCTTTCGGTGTAACACCCCTTACCCGTATCTGATGTCGGAATAGGGTACAAGGCATTACCGGACTTGAACTCAAAGAAACATTCAAAATCGAGACATGAATTTCCACTCCAATTTAAAAATTTTCATAAACAATCATTTTGTAACACCCCAAATTTTTGATTTTCGACTTTTGTGATTATTGGGCTTGGAAGTGCCTGAATTTGTGCTTCGTGTTATTTTGGCTTAAAAATATGTGGGTTTAAGTGGTTATGTGCTCTGGGGTGTGTTTGGGAGGTCCCAAGGTTAAGTGTTAACTTGGGCTAAATTTTGGTTTTTATTTGAATAAAGCCTGACTTTAGGTCAGTGGGCTTTTAAGGAATTGTTGGTAAAACCTTAACAGAATGGGTCTGCTGGTCTAGTGGTTAAGTGGAGTGTCATTTTGATCAAGGTCCTGAGTTCGAATCTCTGCAGTGGCTATGGGATTATTTTTGTTGCAAGTTTCAGTTAAATGTTGGGCTTTATTAAAATTTTGAGTTAAGGGTTTAAGAAAATTAGGGTTTAGTGAAAGTTCTTATTTTCCCCCTTTTTGACAAAAGTTTGTCTCTGCCATTTTCCAAATTCCCTTGCGGCAGAAATTCTATTCTTTTTCCCTCTCTTTTTCGTTTTTCTTCTTTTTTGATAAGCTTAGGCGTATTGCTAGCGGTTCCGTCGATTCGGTAAGTGATGCTTTAATAAAGTTACGTGATTTTGTTTGGAGATTTTTTTAAAAGGATTTTGATTGCTGTTTAGGGGATTATCAAGGCTCTGTAGATCAGTAATCGAGTTCTAAACAACAAGGAAACATCGATCTTCGTTGAAGGTAAGTAGATCTCTCGTTTTAGGATTTGTCTATTCTTAACAATCTGACTTAAGAGACTAATTTTGGGCGTGGTATTATCAATATTAGGTTTTGGAGTGCTCGTGGTTGGATTAGCAGTGAAAACGAACCAGGTGTGTACTCCGATTATACAGAAAACGAGTTTTAGCGAAAGTCAAAAAGTGGCTTTTCGGTGAAAGTCGAAAAGTGGTTTGTCGACGCCACACGGGCGTGTGGACTACCCATGTAGTTGCTTGGGTCGCGAGACACGGGCGTGTCACTACGAGCTAGGCCGTGCGCGCACCACACGAGTGCGACAGAGATGGGCGTGTGAGGCTAGCTAGGCCATGTGCGAGGCACGGGCTCGACCAGTTGGGCCGTGTAGGCCACCCGGGAGTATGGGTTACACGGGTGAACCACACGGGCGTGTGGGGTTTTGGGCCAGGCCGTGTGATCCACAAGGGCAAAGCTATTTTGGCCATGTGGGCCACACGGGCGTGTGGGCCGACACGGGCGTGTGAGCCAAACTGTTTGAAATACTCTGTAAGGTTGCACGGGTCGCCTAAGTCGACTGTGACCTGACCGTAGGGGCGGTAAGCGTTACTTAGACCCCATACTCTGTTGATTACTGAAATGTACAAAAAAGTATGATATTATAAGCATGTGTACTTGTATGACTCTGTATATCTATTCTGACATGATGTTGATATGATCTGATATCTGCATTTAAGCATGCCATGATGTTTATGTTGCATTGCATCGGGTTGGGTTTGTTGAGAAGAGAAGGAAGTTTGAGAGGTGATTAGCTCATTATCCGCAACCATGTCACGTAAATTTATCGTGTAATTTGCTTTTACTGGCACTGCTTGGTGTGTAGGGTTGGATCGGTTGATTATATTCCCATACTTGATGTGTAGGGCTTTATCCCCACATAATGTGTTGGGTTGGACGGAGATGGTGTGCAGGGTTGGTGGGCATAATATTTCTGTTATCTGATCTGTTACGCATGCGATATCTATATGGCTAAAGCCGAATATCTGCATTTTGTTATCTGTATGTATGCATGCTGTTTGTGGGGATGTACACACTGAGTTTGCAAAAACTCACCCCTTTGTTTATTTTTTCTGTCAGGTAATCCCCAGCAGTAGATGGATCGGTGTGACGGAGGGCTCGATGGTGACCACTGGTAGACATTTACGAATTTTTGAGTAACACTTTATTGTGTCTGCTTATTTAAAAATTTATTTTTGGGATTAATATGTATTTGAACTCGAACTATTCTTGGGTTTTCAAATTGTTAAATTATTGACTTATGAATTAATGATGTTTTAGCTTCCGCGTTAATGATTTTTTTCACGTAATAATTGGAATA
The DNA here is from genome assembly GCA_025698475.1 of Gossypium anomalum. NCBI lineage: Eukaryota > Viridiplantae > Streptophyta > Magnoliopsida > Malvales > Malvaceae > Gossypium > Gossypium anomalum. The sequence continues at coordinate 56,763,196 of CM046956.1, forward strand.
GAGATTTCACAATTAAGTAAGATAACGAACTGAACAATTTTTAACTTTCTAAGCTTTTCTAAAAGCACTCTCATGTGACGCCGCCAAATTCAGCCAAAACGTCTAGGCCAGGTTTGGGGTGTTACACATTGCGTGCCTAAAACGAGCCTACGAGGCTCAAAACATACATTGGAAGTGGTTCAGGCCTAAACCGAGAACTTTAGAAATTTTACAACACTTAAATTTTTTTTCACCAAAACAGAGGTCACACGCCCGTGTGGCTTGGGACATGCCCGTGCGGCCAGGCCGTGTGGTCACACACGCCTGTGTCCCTAACCAGTGTAACTCTCTATTTATTACATCATCAGCAAATTGAAGTCACATGGCCAAGGCACAAGCCCGTGTGCTTAGGCCGTGTGGTTGAATAAATTTTCATAATTTTTCATAAAATAGGTGTACACTTCACACGGCCAGGGCACACGCCCATGTTTAAGGCCGTGTCGTCCACATGGCTGAGACACATGCTTGTGTCCTTCCCTGTGTGCTCGATACTGAGCATTCTGTTTTGCAACAATTAAGGTACAGGGGACACACGTCTGAAACACACGTCCATGGGGCAAGCTGTGTGTAACACACAGCCTAGACACACACCCGTGTGTCTACCCGTGTGGACAAAAATAAGGCTATTTACCAAGCCTTTTTGCCGCCCTTCCATGCACAACCTACACAACAACATGTAATACCATTCCAAGTGTAAACATACAACCAATGCAGCCACAACCAAGGGCCACACATCATTTACGTACTTATTAACTCATACCATGCAATTTCCACATCCATGAAAGACGTCTTCACATGCATACAAACTTAAACCAATGTTAGCCAATTTCAATGGACATTTATAAAATGTATCATCAACCGTACTTGACACTTAAGAATTTGGACATACATTAACATCATACATGCACCACTTGAACATCCTTTGCCATTCCAATGGCTGAGTCACAAAATATTACTTACAAGCCTTCATCTATGCCAAGTAGCCTATACATGCCATTATACCAAAATGAATCATTTATCTATACCAAAAGGAGATTAGAGGATAGTGTGATCTTGCTCTGACCGAATACTCCAACCTTCACGAGCTTTACGAGAACTATAAAACAAGGAAAAGCAAAACGGGGTAAGCATTTTCACGCTTAGTAAGTTCGCATAATAGAAAAAAAACTTATCGGTCATAACCATTCAAATAAGCATACATACGCAGTCATTCCATCAATAAATTTGACAAGTTTCCTAAATACAATCACTCATTAAACAAGTTAGTCATACACATCATGAAGTATTCAAACCAACATAGGTGAGCTCACCATAATATAAAATTTCATATTATTTCACAATTTCCATTTTTCAAGATTTCTTTTCGTTGAACTATTGTAAATCTCAATGGAGACTCAGGTAGTATACTCGAGGTATACATGTTAGTCGTCTGTTAATTTACATCCAGAATGCTCCTTAAGCACATATTTGTAAAGCACACTCTCAAGCCACATTTATATAATAGGATTACCAGTCCAAGCTAAATCCCGTCTTTAGCATTCGCTCTCAAGAGCTTATTCAGGACCACCAGTCTAGGCTAAATCCCTTCGATAATGTTCGCTCTAGTGAGCCTACTATGGATTAACCGTCTAGGCTAAACCCATTTCATAGCATTTGCTCAAGAGAGTGTACCTCAGGATTTCTCGTCCAGGCTAAATCCTTTCTATATTATTTTCGTTCGATTTTAGGAAATTATTATAATCCATCAAAATACAATGCTCAACTGGGACAATGACATTTTATTCATGTCTTCCATCTTATGAATATTTCATCGTATATATATTGTTATGTATATATATTATCTCAACCACACAATTCAATTAAAACATACTGACATACCAAACTAAATTACACGAACTTACCTTGAGAATGGTTCATATTCGAACTCAACTATTTCGAGACTTTTTGTTTCCCTCAATCTAGTTCTGTAATCGGTTGTTCCAGGTCTATATGAGCAAATTCGACTATCAATTCATCGTTTTACACATACATTTACATTAATTTGCATCCTAAACAAAATTTCCATTTTGTCCCTAACTTTTTAACATTTTACATTTCAGTTCCTAGGCTCGTAAAATGAAATGTGTTTAATTTTTTGGTAACCCACACCTAGCCGAACCATATACATACTCATATCAGCCCACATTTTCAATTAAATTAGATTTTTACTACCCATTTTACAACTTTTTTTACAAATAGGTCCTTTTATGCATTTCCATAAAAAATCATCTAGTAAAAGTTGTTTATCATACCTTAAACATACCATATCTTCCATTAAACATCAAAATACATGCATGTCACAGATGGGTAAATTTTTAAACATGAACCCTACTTCAAAAATGGTGGTAGAAATGGAAAGATCGGGTGAATACGACTTCAAAAATGTAAAGAGCATTAAAAACGGGGCTAGGGTGCACTTACAAGCAAGCTTGAAAGTTGAAGAAAACCCTAGCTATGGAGTCTTGAGAAATTCAGCCAAGGAGAGAAGATGGACACTAAATTTTGACTTGATTTTCCCTTTTTATTCTTTTATTTACCAAATAACCAAAATGCCCTTGAAGCCTTTCTTTAAATTTTTTCCTAAACATGTCCATTTTTGTCCACTAACTTAAAAAATGGTCTAATTATCATATAAGGACCTCTAATTTAAAATCTCATAGCAATTGGACACCATTAATTTAACAGCCCATTTTTGGGTCAAATTAGAACTGTGGCTTCGGGACCACAAATTTGAAGTCAAAATATTTATTTTATTATTTTAATAATGTCTACAACATGATATATTAATTACGTGAAATTTTTGTACAGAAATTTTACTGTTTAAATGCTTAATTCGGTAAAAAGGACTAAATCACGTAAAGCGTAAAACTTGAGTTCTAATAGCTAAAGGTGTCTAATAGCTATATAACCTTAAATTTAAGGTCCTTATATTGTAAATAGACTATTTCAATTGTGGGTGAACATTTACGGGCTTACATTGGATGTTTATTATGATTTAATGATAAGTTTATTATTGTAATTTAGTAATAAAGGTCAATAAAACAAAAGAAACAAAGATATCATCTTTTTTATTAAGAACCACCACCGATTATTAAAGGAAGAAAACATCCATGTAATTTCTTCAAGTTTCGGAAATTTCATGATTAATTAGTAAGTGATTTTTGACCAGGTTTTTAATAATTCCTACGTTTTTTAGATCGTTGCAACTTAATCTAACTAGCCCGTATCTCTGATTTCAAAACTGTTAAAGTATTTGAATGTTGCCATTGTTGAATGCATGATTATTTTGTTAGTTGATGATGGAAAATAAATCATTGTTGTTAGATGCACAAGTTTTGTAAAGTGATTTTTAGAGAAAATGTCAAAAAAGGGGTTAAATTGAGAAAATGTGAAATGTGGTGGTTAAAAGTGTGAATAAATGGAAAATATGGGCTGATATGGGAACGGGTAATATTCAACTAGCATGAATTTTATTAAATTGAATGAATTGTGATTTTATGCGATAAGGATTAAATTGCAAAAATGTGAAATAATAGGGGCAAAAATGTAATTTTGCCAAAATGTGTAAATTGTGCTAAATTGAATGAAATGATGATTAAATAAGTAAATTTTGATATTATATAGATTGAGATAAACGAAATTTGGATCTAGAACGGGGGAAAACAAAGTATCGGATTAGTCAACCTAATTCGTCGTTACAGCAAACAAGGTAAGTTCTTATAATTAGAATCAAACTTTTAAATACTTGTAATTATTTGAAATAAATGTATATAATTGAGTAATTGATCTACTTGAAATATGAATACCTTATTGATATATTCTGATAATTACCGAGTCCCGTTTGAACTGTAGAAAGTCGTAGGATACGAGTGACATGTCACTAGGGTTACCATTTTGGTCGAGATCCTGCATGTGTTGCGGACTCACCACACTCGTATGAGCTTACCGATATATCAGCTTGTAAGACCTTAATATTATTATCTCAAAAGAGCTTACATTTTCAACTCGTCAGAGCTTACCGTTTCAACTCAATAGAGCTTACTGTCAATCAACTCAGGAGGAGCTTACTGGTCATAGCTCGAAAGAGCAGAAATGATAATGAATTGACAGATTACTGATTTATATACGTAATGTATATCACCTGAGTAGCCCTTAATATTCTAATAGGTTCAACAGGCATAAATTCTATTATTGGTTATGTGAAAAAGTTCCCGAGTATCCCTTGATATTCTAATAGGTTCAACGGGCATAAATTCTATTATTGGTTATGTGAAAAAGTTATGTGTTATATAGATGAATTATAGTTATACGGATGAAGTACTATTTAAACGGATGAATTACTACTTATATGATTAAAAGTGAAATGTTACAAATGATGTACATGATATATGTGAATTTGATATGATACACAATGTATTGAGTATTAAATTGAGATAATGGATGATTACATGTACTTACGTGACTAACTTGTTGATGAATGCTTGTGTATAGGCATTTGGCAAATGAATTTGATATACTTTGTTTAATTGTTGGTTATGTATAAATGGTAAGTTAAATTCTGAATTATACGGGCTTACTAAGCTATAAAGCTTACTCTGTTTCTTTTCAATATTTTATAGAGGTTCGATAACTTGCTCAATTCGGACAAAGTCGAAGATACGTATCACACTATCCAGATGCTGATTGGTACCTTTGAATTTATGAATATATGCAAATATGGCATGTATAGGCTAGTTATAAAGATGATAGTTAAAGTTACTTGAGTTAGTGATTTTGGTACATGATGTGGTACAAGATAAAGTCATGTGGTTTGGCTTAACTTGGTATAATGCTTTGGTTGTGTATATGTATTCAAATATGGTATGTTTTGGCAAGTAGTAGATGGAATGGAAATATGCAAATGTTGTCTTGATATATGATAGGCCTCGTAAGCTATTATAAGGGACAAATTGATTGAGATTGCATGATGATTGTATAAATTGATTGAATGCTTGAGAAAAGTACAATTATATGTGTTATAAGCCTGATAATGCTCTGTAACCCTATTCCGGCATTGAATACGGGTGAGGGGTGTTAAATTTAACATCTAGAATTCAAGTTTTTCACTTTTATAATTTAGTCCTTAAAACTAAATTGAGTGCCCAAACGTCGAAATTTTCGAACAAGATTTTCACAGAATAATTCCATAAAACTGTAAATCATAAAAATATAATAAAAATATATTTTACTGGGTTAGATTTGTGGTCCCGAAACCACTTTTTCGACTAGACCTAAAATTGGGATGTTACAACTCTCCCCCCTTAGGGATTTTCGTCCCCGAAAATCTTACCGAAATAGAGGTTTGGGTATTGTTTTCTCATAGCCTCCTCAAGTTCCCACGTTGCTTCCTTGACTCCATGTCTTTGCCATAAGACTTTCATTAGGGCTATACTTTTATTTCTCAACTGTTTCACTTCCCGAGCTAAAATTTTGATCGGTTCCTCACCATACGTCATATCCCGTCGAATCTCAACCTCTGTTGAGGAAATCACATGTGAAGGGTCAGATCGATACCGCCGCAACATAGACACATGAAACACATCATGAATCTTTTCCAACTCCATCGGTAAAGCCAACTAATATGCTACTGGCCCGATTCTTTCAATCACCTCATACGGCCCAATAAAGCATGGACTCAACTTGCCTTTTCGGCTAAATCTGAGAACTTTCATCCATGGAGATACTTTTAAGAACACTTTATTCCTAATTTGAAACTCAATTTCTTTTCTTTTCAAATTCGCGTATGACTTTTGTCTATCCGAAGCTGCTTTCAAAGAATCACGAATTACTTTCACCTTTTTCTTGATTTCTCTAACTAAGTCAACCCTGTGAATTTGTTTTTCGCTGAGCTCTGTCCAATACAGAGGAGTTTATCACTTACGGCCATATAACGCTTTATACGGTGCCATTTTTATGCTTTATTGAAGACTATTGTTGTAGGAAAATTCAACTAACAGTAGATATTTCTCCCAACTACCATGAAACTCTAGAACACAACATCGGAGCATGTCCTTGAGAATCTGAATTACTCTTTCAGATTGACCGCAAGTTTGTGGATGGAAAGCGATACTAAAATTTAACTTCGTACCTAAGGCTTCTTGTAATTTCTTCCAAAACTATAAAGTAAATCTCAGATCTTTATCCGAAATAATCGATATAGGCACCCCATGTAATCTCACAATCTCAGCAATGTACAATTCAACTAACTTATCAAGCGAGTAGTCAGTACGTACCAGTATAAAATGATCCAACTTTGTCAATCTATCAACAACAACCCATATGACATCTTTCTTTTCCGGGGTCAAAGGCAAACCCATTACAAAGTCCATTGTAATTCTATCCCATTTCCATTCGGGAACCATCACTGGCTGAAGCAGACCTAAAGGTACTTGGTGTTCGGCTTTCACTTGTTGTCAAACCAAGCATTTTGAAACAAACTTGGAGATATCTCTTTTCATACCTAACCACCAATACATTTTCTTCAAGTCATACATTTTCGTACTACCTAGATGAACAGATAAACAACCACTGTGTGCCTCTTAAAGAATTTTCTAAATAAGTTCGTCACCTTTCGGTGCACAAATCCTATCTCAGAACACCAAACAGCCATTGAAATTGATACGAAAATCTGAGCCATTACCTGACTCACACAGAGCTATCTTGGCTTATAATTCACTATCGCACTTCTAAGCTTCGTAAATCTGTTGAAAAAAAATTGGTCTAGCTCTCAACTCGGCTAGAATTGAACCATCATCCGATAAGGTCATCCTCGTGTTCATGGTTCTCAAGGCAAACAAGGATATCCTACTCAGGGCATCTGTGACTAGATTCGCCTTACCCGGGTGATAATAAATCACCAACTCATAGTCCTTCAGTAACTCAAGCCATTGTCGTTTTCACAAATTTAAGTCTTTCTGAGTCATCAAATATTTCAAACTCTTGTGATCAGTGAACACATAACATTTCTCACTGTACAAATGATGTCTCCAAATTTTCAAGGAAAAAACTATAGCAGCCAGTTCCAAATCATGTGTCGGGTAATTCTTCTCATATGGCTTCAACTGTCTCGAGGCATAAGCTACCACTTTGCCCTCTTACATTAACACACATCCAAGACCAATCAATGACGCATCACTATAAATCACGAATTCCTTTCCCGGCTCGGGCTGCACTAAAACTGGCACCTCAGTCAATAAGGCTTTCAATTTCTCAAAAATTTGCTGACATTTTTCGGACCACTCAAACTTGACATCTTTTTGCAAAATCTCGTCATATGAGTAGCAATTAACAAAAACCCTTTGACAAATCAACAGTAGTAACCGGCTAAACCCAAAAAAATTCTAACCTCGAATACATTCTTTGGTGGTTTCCACTCAACTATTGCCGAAATCTTACTGGGATCAACCTGAATACCATCGCCTGAAATGACATGTCCCAAAAATCCAACTTCTCTGATCCAAAACTCACTTTTACTGAACTTAGCATATAACTGTTTTTCTTTCAAAATCTGTAGAACAGTTCCCAAATGCTCAGCGTGCTCGGATTCATCTCAAGAATAAATCAGGATATCATCAATAAACATAACCACAAACTTATCTAGGTATGGTCTGAAAATCTGGTTCATCAAGTCCATGAAAACTACAAGAGCATTCGTCAGTCCGAAATGCATAACAAGGAATTCATAATACCTATGCCTTGTTCTGAAAGTGGTCTTTAGTACATCCTACTCCTTAACTCTCAACTGATAATAGCCTGATCTCAAATCTATCTTTAAAAACAATGTTACCCCTTTCAACTAATCAAATACGTCATCAATTCTTGGTAATGGATACTTGTTCTTTATGGTCACTTTGTTGAGCTGTCGGTAATCGATGCACAGTCTCATAGAGCCGTCTTTCTTCTTTACAAATAATACCGGTGCAGCACAGGGAGAATAACTCAGTCTAGCAAAACCTTTATCTATCAATTCTTTCTTTCAATTCATTTAGGGCCATCCTATATGGAGCAATTGATATCGGCGAGGTATCAGGGACTAATTCAATACCAAACTCAATTTCTCTAATCGGAGGTAACCCTAGCAATTCCTCTGGAAATACATCTGAATATTCGCATACTACTGGCACTGATTCAATTTTCAATTCAAGCCTCTTAGTGTTCAACACATAATCAAGATAGGCTTTACACCCTTTTCTCATCCATTTCTAAGCCAACATAGAAGAAATCACAACAGGTAGTGTATCTGCCTCATCCGATTCAACCCGAAGAATTTCACCACTTTCACATTTCAATTCGATAGTTTTTCGTCTACAATTTACTATTGCATCATGTAGTGTCAACCAATCCATACCCAATATAACAACAAACTCATCAAATGGCAACAACATTAAGTTAGCTGGAAAATAGTGACCTCGAATTATCAAAGGACAATCCTTGCAAACTCTATCAACTAGAACATATTTGCCTAAAGGGTTCAACACTTTAATCACATATTCAATAGACTCAAGAGTTAAATCCTTACTAGATACTAACTTCATGCAAATATAAGAATGGGTTGGTCCAGGATCAATTAATGCGACTACATTAGTATCATAGAGAGAAAAAGTACCGGTGATAACATCAGGTGCAGAGGCCTCTTCCCTTGCACGTATGGCATATGTCCTTACTGGAGCTCATGCCTCAAGTCTGGTTGCTGGATCCTTTGCAGTACCACGACTACTGCTGACATTCTCGAGGTGTTGTAGAGGTCTACCCCTCAAGGTGAGGTTACTAGATATTGGAGTCTATTCAGTATCATTCTCAGCTCTTTCCGGGCATTCCTTAAGAAAGTGATCAAGTGAACCACACCTGAAACATGCCCCACTTTTTATCTGGCATTCACCATAATGCAATTTATTACATACATTACACTGTAGTTTTAGGTTTCCAACACTCCCTACACTAGTTACTGAGGGAGACAAAGTCTTTGATTTAGAACGTTTGGAACTTCTTTCCTTTCCTGTATGTCCCACTGATGACGCAAAACGCTTATGATAACTTCTTTATTTCTTGGAAGCAGAGGGCTGTGACTTACTCATGAATTTTTTACTCGGAACCCGGGTTTCCCTTTCGACTTGCTTCTTTTCTATACTTAAACCTTCAACCTTCTTAAGCCGATCGCTAGCACGGAAAACTCTCTTATTTCGAGAATCCCAATCAGTAGTTTAAGGTCTTTATTTAGTCCTTCCTCAAAGCGTTTGCACATCTCAACTTCAGTTTGAACCCATTCTCTGGCATACTGGCTCAACCGAACAAACTCTCGTTCATATTCTGACACGGTCTTGTCTCCCTATTTGAGCTCTATAAATTCTTTTCTTTTCTGATCTAAGAACCTTTGGCTGATATACTTCTTTCGGAACTCATCTTGAAGGAATTCCCATGTGACATTTTCCCTCGTTACAATTGAGGATATAGTTTTCCACCAATAGTATGATGTGTCTTTCAGTAAAGATATCAAACATTCTGTGGGAGTACATGATAATTCCTCAAAAACCCGAATGGTATTCTCTAACCCAAACTCAGCTTCTTCTGAATCATCATCGGTAGTAGCTCTGAACTCTTCTGCTCCATATTTTCTTATTTTATCAACAGGAGATTTTCTAATCCTTTCGGGCTCAACACCCGTGGCATCTCATAATCAGGTTGCGAGACAGATAGGGGAGGACGTGGGACAGCGGGGTTTGTTCTCATGTATTCACTAAACCATTCATCCATTATTTCGAAGAAGGCTACTTTCGCCTCTTTGTGACCCTTTGACACGGGTCTCCTACTACTACTAGTTGCGGTTCGTTGTACAGAAGCTTCAACAGTGCCCTTAGCTTCTTCAAACTCATCTCAAGCTTGGTTGGAAGATATTTACTATATGAAAATACATTCAAAAGTGGTCAGGAGTTATCACACTATCATAATTTATATAATGGCATGTATAGCTAAACCAGCACTGGCTATGTTAGTCTGAGAATTGACTAAATCGTAACTCTGATACCACTAAATGTAACACCTCTTACCCGTATCTGATGTCGAAACAGGGTACGAGGCATTACCGGACTTGAACTCAAACAAACATTCAAAATCGAGACATGAATTTCTACTCAAGTTAAAAACTTTTCATAAACAATCATTTCGTCCCTAAAACAAGCTTACAAGGCTCAAAACATACATTGAAAGTGGTTCAAGACTAAACTGAGAACTTTAAAAAATTTTACAACATTTAGAAAATTTTTCACCAAAACAGGGGTCACACGCCCATGTGGCTTGGGACATGCCCGTGTAGGCAGGCCGTGTGGTCACACACGCCCGTGTCCCTAACCCGTGTAACTCTCTGTTTATAATGTCATCAGTAAATTGAATCACACGCTCGTGTTTAAGGCCATGCCGTCTACACGGCTGAGACACAAGCCCGTGTCCCTTCCCGTGTGCTCGATACTGAGCATTCTGTTTTGCAACAATTAAGGTACAGAGGACACACGACCAGAACACATGCCCATGGGGCAAGCCGTGTGTCACACACAGCCTAGACACATGCTCGTGTGTCTACTCATGTGTACAAAAATAAGGCTATTTGCCAAGCCTTTTTGCCACCCTTCCATGCACAACCTACACAACAACATGTAATACCATTCCAAGTGTAAACATACAACCAATGTAGCCACAACCAAGGGATCTACACATCATTTACATACTTATTAACCCATACCATGCAATGTCCACATCCATGAAAGGCATCTTCAGATGCATACAAACTTAAACCAATGTTAACCAATTTCAATGGCCATTTACAAAATGTATCATCAACCATAATTGACACTTAAGAATTTGGACTTACATTAACATCATACATGCACCACTTGAACATCCTTATCCATTCTAATGGCTAAGTCACAAAATATTACTTATAAGCCTTTATCTATGCCAAGTAGCTTATACATGCCATTATACCAAAATGAATCATTTAGCTATACCAAATAGGGTAAGCATTTTCATGCTTAGTAAGTTCGTATAATTGAAAGAAAACTTGTCGGTCATAACCATTCAAATAAGCATACATACGCATTCATTCCATCAATAAATTTGACAAGTTTCCTAAATACAATCACTCATTAAACAAGTTAGTCATACACATCATGAAGTATTCAAACCAACATAGGTGAGCTCACCATAATATAAACTTTTAAATTATTTCACAATTTCCATTTTTCAAGATTTCTTTTCGTTGAACTATTATAAATCTTGATGGAGACTCGGGTAGTATACTTGTGACAACCATAATTAGACCCTAGTCGGAATATGGTTTCGGGACCACAAAATCGAGTCAACAATTATTTTAAAAATTTATTTGCATATCTTTATGTGTGAAAGTGCATGTGTGAAAAATTTGAGGTTGTTAATTTAGTCTTATGAATGTGAATTTCCTTTAATTTACTTAGTTGAGAACTTGTGAAAATTTGGTGGGTGAATTTGTAAGGACCAAGTAGTATTAAAATTGGAAAACTTGGGTTTGCATGTCAAAATGCCAAGTTTTAGTTAGTGGCCGGCCAAACAATGATATCTTCCACTAAACTATATTATTTATAATTTAATAATAATAAGTGAATTAAAAATATATGCTAAATAAAGATAAATAAAAGAGAAAAAGAAAAGGGGTGTTCATCTTCTTCTCCATTTTTTTTGCCAAAACCGAAACAAGAAAAAAAAAAGAAAGAAGAAGGAATTGTTTAGGGCATTCGGCTATCTTGGAAGCTAAACAAGGTAGAGTTCATACTATTTCTATTAATTTTTATGAAGATTAGTTATTAGCCAAGCCCTTATAGTAATTCATATATTGATTTTTCTCTAGTCTTGGAGTTATATGGTGTATACGGTTTTGTTGGATAAATGCTAAAAGGATAGGGTATTGATGTCTTGGGTAGAAATAATAGAGAGGTGAAAATATGAGCTACATAAATAGATGTATGTGAATTTAAAAGATGGCATGAACAAATGTGTAGTTTTGCTAGTTTAGCACTATTCGGCCAAGTGTTTAAGTGGTAGAAACTAAGTGTTAAATGAAATGAAATTGACATTATATGGGAGTATGTATATTCGGCCACATGAGTAAATATATAGATGAGATTAAATTTGATTATGTGTAAATGGCCATATAGGGTACATGTTGTGATATTAACTTAAACTCTCTATAATTGATCAAGTGAGTGATGTTGGTTTATTGGATTAAATTTGAATTATGAGCATGAACCTTGAAATGAAATATATCCTAGACTATGTTACTTTGGAAGTAAGAATGCATATTCGGCCATCAAAGTAAGAGCATAGGTGATAATGAGTCTAAGTTTTGCACATTCGGCTATATATATATATATATATATATATATCTATATAAATGTATACCCCTTTCGTGATATTACTTTTGGATTATATATATATAATCGACAAAAAAAATGAGTAGTTAGCAAGAGTGGTTGCCGAATGTCCAATTACATATATATATGCATGTGTGATCGGATTATTGATAGTAGGGTGATAGCATATGGTTATTAGTCGAATAGCTCAAAAACATATGGTAGGAAGATAAGAATTAGTCATGTATCTCCTATGAGATGAAATCATTAATATTTTGTTATAAATATTTAGCAAGACGATTAAACTAGTTAATTTATTGATTAAGCTCAAGAAGTTAAAGGAGGAGAATCAAGCAAAGGCAAAGGAAAGAACATCGAGTAGCCGAGTTGGAACCATTTTACCCAACACAAGGTAAGTTATTAAGCATATATTTTGTATTGATTTAAATAATCACAATACCTATGTAATTATGCCGAATGGAATGATATACAAATGCATGTAGTGACAAAATTATCGAGTGTAAAAAGAAGTGAGATGTATTGAGTTGTTGATTTCGGCACTAAGTGTGCGGGTATAAACATTTACGAGTTAAATTGTATAGCACTAAGTGTGCGAGTTAAATTGTATAGCACTAAGTGTGCGAGTTAAATTGTATAGCACTAAGTGTGCGAGTTTGTTTATTAAGCACTAAGTGTGCGAGTTTGATTATTAAGCACTAAGTGTGCGGACTTACTATATATTTTTGAATAATTATTAACGTTAAGTGTGTGACCTTATCGAGTAGATCATGGACAGTGGAATGAGTGGATACTTTGAGTTCATGAGGAATAGATGTTATGTTTATATTTGGAACTGAGCTTGGTAAGTCTCGAACCTATGTGGTGATTATATTTGAAGTTAGAAACATAAGATCATTGTGGAATAGATGAAATGTTATGATTAGTATAATCTAAACGAAAATAAAATGAAGTGTGGAAATGCATCAAATATCATATAGAATATCGTACGAGATGTCAATGAAGGCTTGACTAGTTGAGAGCATGTAATGATAAATGTATGTGAATTTATAGCATAGTTGGTATGAATGGAGTACCAAATCTTGCATTATTTGTTTTCTTTTATGATACTTTATAAATGGACGGCAGTGTAATGCTTATGACTTACTGAGTTATATACTTATTTGGTGTGTTTATTTGTCACTTATTTAGGTTCCTTCGATCCCTTTTTGTGTGCTCGGGACCATCGCTGAAGTCATCACACCAACGTGCAATGTTTTGGTATCATTTTTTTTTTGTTGAACTTAAGTGAACATTACGGCATGTATAGGTTAATATGTATTTTGTTTAAACCTATATGTGTAAATTTCGGCCATGCGAATATGGTTTAACTACCAAATTTAAATTTGGTCATGTTTAGTTATAATTTAAATCATTTTGGTTATAAGGTTATCTTCTACTAATGAATGTTGCATATAATTTGTTATGAACGATCACCATACTTAGTTGTTTTAATTAAATTGTGAGTTAACGTTTTATATTTTATTTGTATGTTATACAAACCTACTTCATCAAAAGACTTAGTAATATGGGTGTTACAATACTCGAGGTATACATGTCAATCGTCTGTTAATTTACATCTAGAATGCTCCTTAAGCACATATTCATAGAGCACACTCTCAAGCCACATTTATATAACAAGATTACCAGTCCAGGCTAAATCCCGTCTTTAGCATTCACTCTCAAGAGCTTATTCAGGATTACAAGTCCAGGCTAAATCCCTTCGTTAATGTTAGCTCTAGTGAGCCTACTATGGATTACCGGTCCAGGCTCAACCCATTTCATAGCATTTGTTCAAGAGAGTGTAGCTCAGGATTACCTGTCTGGGCTAAATGCTTTCTACATTTTTTTGTTCGATTCCAGGAAATTATTATAATCCATCGAAATACAATGCTCAACCAAGACAATGACATTTTATTCATGTCTTCCATCTTATGGATATTTCATGTATATATATCGTTACGTATATATATTATCTCAATCACACAATTTAATTAAAACATGCTAACATACCAAATTAAATTACACGAACTTACCTAGAGAATGGTTCGTATTGGAACTCAACTATTTTGAGACCTTTCGTTTCCCTCGATCTAGTTCCGTAATAGGTTGTTCTAGGTCTAAATGAGCAAATTCAACTATCAATTCATCGTTTTACACATACATTTACATTAATTTGCATCCTAGACAAAATTACCATTTGTCCCTAACTTTTTAACATTTTACATTTTAGTCCCTAGGCTCGTAAAATGAAATGTGCTCAATTTCTTGGTAACCCAAGCCTAGATAAACCTTATACATGCTCATATCAGCCCATTTTTTCAACTAAATCAAATTTTTACTACCTATTTTACAAATTTTTACAAATAGGTCCTTTTATGCATTTCCATAAAAAATCACCTAGTAAAAGTTGTTTATCATACCTTAAACATACCATATATTCCATCAAATATCAAAATACATGCATGCCACACATGGATAAATTTTTAAACATGAACCCTACTTCAAAAATGGTGGTAGAAATGGAAATATCGGGTGAATACGACTTCAAAAACGTAAAGAGCATTAAAAACGGGGCTAGGGTGCACTTACAAGAGTGGGAGGTACTCCAAGAGGTGAGAATCAAGCTCAAACTCAATCGAGCCCTCTGTACCAACATCTACCATTGCAAAAATGATCCGTGGGAAATGATCATGCTACATGTGGTCAAAGATTCAACCGACTAGAGGGGGAGATGCAAACAATGAAAACAGACATTCAACAAGGCCAATCTACTTGTGGACGACTCAATTCCCGAATGGACAACCTCCATGACCAAATAAGTCAACTCATGATAATGTCTCAAAAATAAAGTGGTCAAAATATCCCTAGTAATATGAATAACAACCCTCAGAGAGATGGAATAGAGCACACAAAGGCAATCATGTTGCGATTGGGCAAGCCACTAAAGATGCCAATCACGTCCATCCATGAAGAGGAGGTTCCCGAAGAGGTCAAGAAATCCAAGGAAGAGGCGTAAGTCGAGCTCCATAAGCTGATCAAGGAGGTAGCCCAATCGGTGCTTGATCCAGTAATGTCATACCCGAGCAAAACAAAGATAACATTTTCAATGAGATTAGAGGAGAAGCAAAAGAGGAACGAGGTAGATTTTATAAATTTTCTTAATTTAATTAAATTCCTCATTGTCAATTTTCCATAATTAGAGCTTATATAAAAAATCTAAAATATGCCAACTATTTAAAGGAAATTATGAAATGGTATAGGAAAATTAAAATGTACGAAGAAAATTGACATTGATGCATCGTGCAATGCCTTAATCGCTAAGAAGCTACCCTCGAAGTTAAAAGATCTGGGAAGCTTTATGATTCCAATTAAGATAGGGGATCGACACTTTAGCAAGGCTCTTTGTAACTTAAGGGCTAGCAAAAATTTGATGCCCTTGTCGATCTATCGAAAACTCAAGGATCTTAAAAATACCTCGATAACACTATAATTAGATGATAGACCCTTGCTACTCCCAAAAGGTGTACTCGAGGATGTATTGGTCAAGGTACGAAGATTCATAATCCCCATCTACTTTGTAGTCCTCAACTTCGAGGAAGATTGAGAAGTACCCATTCTATTGGGTAGGCTATTTCTAGCTACTTTTAAATCGATTATCAATCTCGAGAGAAACGAGCTAATCATAAAGATCAATAATGAAATAGAAGTGTTCAAATGTGACTGTGCTTCCTAAAGTGAGGGATTAGCTAGGGAGGAATGTTATGTAATATTCAATTTAACCCCAACAGTATTGTCTGGATGTATCACTTTAGTTGTGTTAGTGTAGGAAACTAAATTACGAAGGAACGAGAAAAATGGCGATACTTTGATGGAAAAGTGATGAAATAGAAAAGCCGAGATGAGAGTGACAAAAATGTAAAGTCGATGATAAAATTTAAGATTTTTTGAACAAGTCTGGCAGCATAAAATAGATTTTAATCATCAAATTTAATTAAATTGTAAATATTGTATATCTGTTTGTTTTTTATTTGTTAGAATTAGGAATTTGATTTTGCATTTTTTGTTATAATGAGTAGGAAACAGGTTTCCAATGGTAAGGGAAGAGCTAGATGTCAATAGGGTGCATGTACGGGCAACCGAGGAACTTTTACAAGTTTTGAAAAGGCCAAATCGAAGTCTGTCATCACACAACAATCTTATGGTGTGACACAACCCTCTTAAACAAAGAAATGAATAAATTCATAGACATGTCATGCCACACCATTTAATTCAGTACATATAAGGGAGAAATCAATGTCGTGTTGTGCCACATACAAGCATTCTATGTGGCGCAACACACAAGCCATTTTTGGCAAGTTTCTGTTCTTGATTCAATGCGATCTTTTGAGATTTTCACCAAGATTGGACAGCAAATGAAGCCCTAGATGGCTTCTATATATTACCCTTAGCAGCCAATAAACCCTTCAAGTCCTCATAGCCATCCAAAGCAATGTTTGCAAACCTTTTCTTCAAGATTCCGCGAATTCCCTTATTTTTCCTCTGTTCCCAAACCCCAGACCATGTACAATAACCTATCCAATAGTGAATCTGTAGTGGATAGCCATGCCTACCTTTGAAAAAGGGAACTTAAAAGAAACCTTCTTACAGCTCAACACAAAATTCTATTGCAAGAATGAGGTTTCAACTATATAGACGCATTGAAGAGTGAAATGCATGAGTTAATCTAATACCATTGATGGGGAAAGTTCTGCATAACCCTAACCAAGTCGGTGTACCTTCTGGTAGTATAAGAAATCTATGTCGCATTGAAAGAGGCAGATGCAAGTAGACTAATGGAGGTACCATGGATGTGATTCTTCGTCCAAAGGAAGGAGATGACTTTCACCACCTAAGATAGTGAGGTACTATGGCATTCCACTATATATCTGTGATTTCATTCAATGAGCTGACCTCATGTATTTCCTGAGAGAAAATATGAATGGCATAATCAAACTCCTAACAGACAGGAAGGGTGAGTGAAAACACCACTTAGGCATGGACTATCCCATATAATTCATTCAAGCGAACTTAACTCCGATGGCCTGTATGTGGTTGAAATTCATTAGTACTCGATTTTGCCTAGTGACAGACATGTCCAATATCGATACATTCCAAGAAACCTTGTTGTATGCAATTCTAACAAAGGGATTTGTGTCGGGACATGGATATATCAGAGTCTGCTCTAATGTGTGTGAAAAAATGAGGTAGAATTATTGTTCCCACACTTAGTAACATCCATATGTCAAAAAAAAAGGTGCCAATGGGATGACCCGGTCATGTCCGTTAACCAAGCAAGTTTTTGATATCAATCCGAGTGTGGAATATCCCATAGGGAATCAAAAACAAAAGAGGGCGATAAAAATCAAAACATATCAAGCCAATAATGCATTACTTGATTTGGAATAGATCGTGGATAGATACAAGAAGCCAGACAATCTTTGAAGACTATGCAAGGAAAAGTGGGTTGAAGTTACCATTATTCCCAGCAGCGAAGTACAACGTAGCGGTTGGATTGAGAAAAGTGAAGAAAGAGAGGGAATTGGAGGAAGAGTCAGAAGGCAAACAATCCAAAGTAGATGAAACATTGAATCCTGCCTTTGACTAATTCTAAACAATTTCATTCAAGTTTTAGTTTCTATTTGAATTTGGATTTAATATTTTTATTTGGAATGTTTTAAATTTAGTATTTTAGACTTTAATATTATATACATATATAATGCGTTTAGTTTTTCCTAGTAGGAACCCCAAATTTTGACGGCACAATAATATAAAGCCAAAACCGAGAGGGGGAGTAGTCTAACCAATTGCGATGCACTTATCATGCCAATTTGGTAACCTCTTTCCTTTATCTTTATAATTGCATATTTGGGAAAATATGTCAAATAAAGTGGGGGTGACTTAGGAAAATTTCAAAAAAAAATCTTTTCAGTTATTTTAATTTCTTTGTTTTTAGTTTTAAATTTTTAGTTTTTCTTTTTAATTTCATGCTTGTATTTGAGCTTGTAGAAATACAAGTGATTGGTTACGAGCACATACCTAGGTTGTTTGTTTAAATTATTAATTTAGCTTGAAATTAAATAATTTTGATTGTTTATATTTAGGCTAATTAGTTTAATTCATTAGAATATGAATAGGTAAAAAAGATTAAATATACCAAGCAATAAATTCAAATTAAATAGGAAATAAAAACCCATGGTTATTGAAACTGTGTAGTATGACTAGTATAGTGCCCGAGAAAAATCTTTGAGTATATTGGCACAAATAAATAAATAAAATCATAAGGGTTCTCAGAGAAATATTACTGGATTAGAGTTCAAACTATATTCTACAAACAAAAGTACTATAATCAAACTAGCTATATTCTACAAAAATAAGTACTACATTTTGATGGAGATCTATATTTAAGTTTCTTTGACTTGTTTACTTTGTAACTTATTGAACTAATCTGTTTAGGTGTAAATAACCTTGAATTATTTAAATTTCTAGCTAGAATTATATATTTAGGCAAATCATCCTAGTGTCGGTGCTCTGACACAATCTCGTGTATCAGGTTGGTTCAACTACTTTTTTTCCCTTTGCATGTTTATTTCTTATTTTTAGTTTTATTTTCGTTTTTATTAGGGTAGTTTGCTTGAGGACAAGAAAAGATTTAAGTGTGGGAGTATTGGATCTGCTGTCAAATTTAGTAGTTAAATTGTGTCAATTCCATACTTAAGGAGTTTATTTTCTATTTAGGATTTTAATTTACGTTTTTAGTAATTAGGCCTTAGCATAGAAATTTAATAATAAGTGTTTTATAACACATTTTGTAGGTGTTCTGACCCAATAGGCCGACACGGGTCTTAGGTTGCTCTAATTAGTTCAATTGAGTGTGTAGGATAGAGATATAAAGGCCCAATTGATGTGGAAGCAAAGGTCAAGTGATGCGCAAGCTTTCTGGGACGTTAAAGCACCAATAGAAGTGCGACACTAGGCTAAATTTGCATGTCATGTCAAGCGATGCAAGGGGTGTTGCGCAACATAAGGCCGATGTGCTGCACAAGCTTATTGGGGTTATTTTTTGCCACAGAATCAAACTTAAACTAAGACCTAGGACATGGCAAAGACCTAATTTGGGCTGTAAACACCTCTTTAAATAAGACATTAGAAGTTGAATGTAACCAAGTTGCCCTAGACACCTTCAAAAACCCTTTTAGTTTAGAAGTAGTTATAGTTTATTTTCTTTTCAGCTTTTCATAACTTTCTTGTTTTTCTTCTTAAATAAGTTTTGATTCAAGAACTTGTTTATTTAATTAAAGTATTTAGTCTCTATTTTCCTTTTCTTTCATTTTATTTCTTTATACCGATCAAGGTATTTACTACTCTGTACCCCATTCAATATCCAATCCACAATTATTCACAACTCTTTTCTTCTCCAAATCAATTATGTTCTTTACATGATTTGTTCAATTGACGTTGAGATTATTGATTGTGATTTTCTGTGAAAATTTTTATAAATTTATAATTAATCGTTCTTGAAACTAACTATTATCACGATGTAGGCAAGTGTACCTATCGAACAGTAGTATAGCTTTAGCAAGATCGGATTGTCGAACCCAAAGGAACTAAAAGTACTAGTAATGACTGTCTTTTTATTATCTAGCCTAAGAATAAAAGGGTTTGTTTTAATTAACAATTAACTAAACTAAGAAATTGCAGAAAATAGAATGGGGAAATTACTTTTGGAAAAATGATTGATTTAGGACAATACCTAAGGAAAAATCCACCTAGACTTCACTTGTTATTTTGGCTCCGAATCGGACGATTTATTCATTTAACTTGTTCCGTAGAAATCCCTAAGTTATGTTATTATCCCTATTTAAGGCTAATAACGTCTAATCTCTAGATTGAATAATTGAGACTTTTCTCTAATTAATACCCTAGGGTTGCATTAACTCAATATATGGATCCCCTTATTAGGTTTCACCCTAATCCCGCAAAATCTTGTCACCCTATCTCTAGACACGCAATCAACTCCGCTTAATTATGACAAAGTCACCTTAGATAGGGACTATTCATCCTCCAACTAAGAGAATTAACTTGAATCGGTATCCTGAAATATCAAAACAAGAATTAAAAACACATATTTAAGAACAAGTCAAATATTTATCATACAATTCAAAAAATAATAACAATATTCGTCTTAGGTTTCATCCCCCTTAGGTATTTAGGGGTTTTAGTTCATAACTAAATAGGAAAACATCTCAGAAGAATAAAGAATACAAAACATAAAGAAAACTCAAAACTCCTGAAGGGAAATTGAGGACAGATCTTCAATCTTAATGATGAATCCAGCTTTTGAGATGGATCAATCGGCTTTCTTGGAGTAATTCCTTGCTCCCTACTCTCCGTCTCTCTTTTAGTCTTCCTCTAGGGTGTTTAAATAGTCTTTAGAATGCCTAAAAGCCCTCAAACTTGCCCTTTTCCGAATGGAACTTAGCTAGGGTTCGGCAGGGACACACTCGTGTGTGATTACTTTAGGCCGTGGTCGAGGCTAAGATATCAACACTCCCGTGGTTGGATTGTTTTAGGCTGTGGTCGAGCCTGTTAGAATGGCACGGGCATGTGTTCTGCCCGTGTGTGGAAGTCCAGGCTGTGTTGTTTTCCCACGTCGGCCCATTTTCTCCGTTTTTGGCCCGTTTCTCGTACTTTTCGCTCTCCTATGCTCACCTAAGTATAAAACATGAAATTAAAGGATTAGGAGCATCAAATTCACCAAATCTAAGGAGAAATCATTCAGAAACGTGTTAAGTGAGGGGAAAAAATATGTATAAATTACGGTTTATCAATTATAAATAACATGAGTGGCTAAATCCCTTAGGGGAGATTAACGAGTTGATATGGATGTGATTAACGGAGGATTTGGGATTTCCTAAGAGTAATCGGTTGCTATAAATTATGTGTTCTTAAATTGTTAGGCTTAACAACCCTAATAAGTTATCATAAACTAGACGAGGTCGGAAGATAAGTTAAACCTAGTAAATCGTAATTTATCCTGGTTAAAAAAATGAGGTCGGAAGATAAACGGGTATCAACCAATCGATTAGTTAGTTAGAGGTCGGGAGGTAATAATTAGTTAATTAATTACTATCCACTCTATCAAAATTAGTTACAAACCCTAAAGTGAGTTAACCTTCCTGATTGGTTTATCAATTTAGTTCATTTATTTATTTCTTGCTATTTATTTATTTTTATTTTTCTTAATCTATTTTATGGTTAATCATAATATAAGAAATAATTACTAATACTTATAATTATTATTGTAGAAAGTATTCTCATTCTTTATTCCATCCTCCTTTGGGTTCGATCCTCGAAATGCTTCTAAGTATTTTATTGTACAAACTATCTTACAATTTCACTCATGCACTTGCAGACACTACCGTTCTCAATTCTTATATTTTTGGTGTTATATTTATTCTATAAACGATAGTGCATTTATAGATAGACTCTCCTCATCACGATGACACAAAGAAATAGAAAGGAAATCATTCCACATCGTGACACGAAGTTTCCCCACGTCACGATGACATGTTGATAATATGAATCATTTTCTCTTGTTTATTCAATAGAAAATTTTGCATGGCTATTTATGTAACACCCCTATCCTGTAACCGACGTCGGTATAGGTAAGGGGAGTCACCGGATAGACAAAGCATTATAGAACAACACAGATTCACTGATATCATATAACATTAATACATTTGCATTCATCCACAATTCATCCATTAAGATAGTCTACGAGACCTAAAACATACATTTAAGGAAGGTCAGAACTAAACCGAACCCATTCAAGATTTTCAGAACTCAAACAAACTTTTTAAAACTGACAAAGTCTCACGCCCGTGTAACTAGGCCGTGTGACTCACATGAACAAAAGACACGCCCATGTGGTCCAACCGTGCCAAAAATAGGTCCTATATTGACTTTTTAACACGGCTAATAGACACGGTCGTGTGCCATGACCGTGCAAAATTTAGCTAGCTACTGAATTTTTCACACGGCCACAAGGCACGCCCGTGTTCCCTGACTGTGTGGCACAGTGCAGGGTTGGTTTAAGCCAATTTTCCACCCATTAGGGGTCCAATCTCACAAGCATTATTAAGCAACAATTACACCAACATTTCTACCCGATTCCATGCTTAAAGATGACCAAAACACCTTAGAATATAACACATTTCAAAACATATATCAAAACTATGCACAAACATAGCATTTGTTAGCCAAATTCAAATGGCATAACTTTTACATACATATCAACTAACCCATTCTAGCCTATACATGCCATACTTAAGAATATGTACATTTCCAAAAGTACCAAAAAGAGTTCGATGGTGTGATGGAAATCCTCGACTATCCCGAGCCTTCAGTAGCAACAATAACTGTAAAACAGACAGAAATCATACAGAGTAAGCTACAAAGAGCTTAGTAAGCCAAATATAATTGGTCTAATTACTAAAGCATATATAGTACAAAATAACCATAAGAATTCATAGTTATTTCTCATAGTAGTTCATAAACTTAACCATGCTCTTTTGCTTATATGCATATCATATTCATTTCCATAATTCCGAACTTACTTCGCATTCACTATTTCGCAGAAACAGAGTCTTTCATATTCAGAAATTAAGTACAATACAAACGTACCTGTATAGATTATATATTTCACATAGTCATTTTCATATCTCATACTTTGTCATCAGACGGTTCAGAAATGATACAGATATTCATAAATGAGTATAATGCCAACGTCCCAGACGTGGTCTTACATGTAATTCAATATCGATGCCTCTGTCCCAGATAGAGTCTTATACGAAATCAGATACGATGCCAAAGTCCCAGACACGGGCTTACACGTAAATTTCAAGTCAAGGCCTGTGTCCCAGACACGGTCTTACATGATAATTCAGGTCAACACCAACATTCTTTTATCAGGCTCTCAAGATCGTCCAATTTAGATAACAGTTTATTAACACAGAATATAATCAACTCAACACATAAGTATAGTTTGACTTACCTCGGACGGATTTCGGATAAAACGAGTCGACTATTCAACTATTTTGGACTTCCCTTGATCTAAGTCCGATTTTATTTGTTCTTGATCTAATACAATACAAATTCAACCATCCAATCATTCATTTCATTCAATTTAATCCATATACACATATTTTGGGCACTTTACACTTTAGCCCTTAAATTTTCACACTTTGACAATTTAATCCATTTTTCACAAAATCATCAATATGTAAAATTTCTTTGCAACAAAGGCTAGCTGAATTTTCATGGCTTCTAAATAAGCCCATACAACATGTTTAATTCATAATTTAGTCCTTCAAAACCTCATTTTGACAAATTAGCCCAAATGGCTCATTTCATCAAATATTCAAGAACAAAACATAATAATCTAACATATATTTTTCTTAATCCATATAAGAGCACTACAAAGCTCATATAATCATCAATGGCACAATTTATAATCTTCGACAAAAATAGAAATTTAAACACGGGTTTTAAAGAACACGGAGCAACGATCACAGAAACGTAGAAATTATCAAAAAACGACGAAAAATCATACCTTAATCAAGGATCAAAGTGTCGAAACCCTAAGATGGCTTTCTTCTTTTCTTTTTCTTATGTTTTTCGGCAAGAACCACCAAATAAGAACCAATTTGATGTTTTATTTTAATTATGTCAACATAAATTACTTAATTACCGAACCACCCTTTAAAAATTTATTTATTTGCCAAAATGCCAAGCCATGTCTCCCACTATCACATAATGGTCTTATTAACATGCAAGGACTTCAACTTTAACAAACCATAGCAATTAAGCACTTTAGCAACCAGTAGGCAACTTTTACAACTTACTCGATTTGGTCCTTTTTCGTAATTAAACACAAAAACAAACAAATTAAATCACAGAAATTTCACAGATGTAAATTCATGTATCACAGACACAGAAAATAATATTAAAATATTTTTCACACTCGGATTTGTGGCCCCGAAACCACTATTTCGACTACGGTCAAAATAATTCTCCCTCTTAAGAATTTTCGGGACCGTTAAACAGATTCGGATATTGTTGTTTCATTGCATTCTCAGGCTCCCACGTAGCCTCTTCTACTCCGTGTCTATGCCACAGTACTTTAACTAACGGAATTCTCTTATTACGTAATTCTTTAATCTCACGAGACAAAATTCGAATCGGCTTTTCTTCATAAGTCATATCTGAATGAATTTCAATATCAGAAGGAGAAATTACACGCGAAGGATCAGAACTGCATCGTCGAAGCATCGATACATGAAATACATTGTGAATCTTTTCTAACTCATATGGTAGTCTCAATCTATAAGCGGCTGGCCCAACTCGTTCAATGATTTCATACGGTCCGATGAATCTTGGGCTCAACTTACCCTTTTTACCAAATCGGAACAATTTCTTCCACGGAGATACCTTCAAAAATACTTTATCACCGATCTCATATTCAATATCCTTTCATTTTAAATCCGCATAAGATTTCTGACGATTAGAAGCAGCTTTCAAACTATCTCAGATTATTCTCACTTTCTGTTCTGTTTCTTTTATCAGATCAACACCGTAAATCTTATTCTCACTGAGCTAAGACCAGTATAACGGAGTTCTACACTTTCTACCGTATAAGGCTTCATACGGTGCCATTTTAATGTTGGATTGAAAGCTATTATTATAAGCAAATTCAATCAAAGGTAGATATTGTTCCCACGTACCTTCGAACTCAAGAATTCAACATCTCAACATATCCTCGAGTATTTGAATAATCCACTCAGATTGACCATCTGTTTGCGGATGAAAAGCAGTACTGAAATGCCATTTAGTACCTAAAGCATCTTGCAAACTTTTCCAGAATTGCGATGTAAATCTCAGATCTATGTTTGACACAATCACCAATGGTACACCATGTAGTCTAACAATATCAGAAATATAAAGCTCAGCTAACTTATCAAGTGAGAAATCAGATTGTACCGGAATAAAGTGAGCTGATTTTGTTAATCTGTCAACTACAACCCAAATCGAATCTTTCTTTCTCGGAGATAGGGGCAAACCCGAAACAAAATCCATAGTCACGCGATCCCATTTCCACTCCGGAATCATAATCGGTTGCAACAGACCTGATGGTACTTGATGTTCAGCTTTAATTTGCTGACAGACCAAACATTTAGAAACAAAATCAAAAATATCTCTTTTCATTCCCAGCCACCAGTATAGTTGTTTCAAGTCATTATACATTTTCGTGCTCCCTAAATGTACTAAAAATTTACCACTGTGAGCCTCACTCAAAATTATCTGAATTAACTTTGGATTCCTCGGGACACAAAGCCTATTCCTGAATCTCAAACAATCATTATTATCAACCCAGAATTCAGAATCATATAGAGCTCGTTTTGCTATCAATTCATTGTCAGATTTCTAAGCCTCACAGATCTATTTTATAAACAAGGGTTTTGCTTTCAGTTCGGCACAAACCAGCATATTATCAAACAACGCTAAATGAGCATTCATCGCACGTAACGCAGACAAAGATTTCTGACTCAAAGCATCCGCTACTATATTTGCTTTTCCCGGATGAAAATCAATAACTAGCTCATAGTCTTTTAACAATTCTAACCATCTTTTCTACCTCAGATTCAAATCTTTTTGCGTCATTAAAAATTTCAGACTTTTATGATCAGAAAACACATGACATTTCTCACCAAATAGGTAGTGACGCCAGATTTTAAAGGCAAACACAATGGCAGCCAACTCAAGATCGTGTGTCGGATAGTTCTTTTCATGTGGCTTCAGCTGTCTCGAAGCATAAGCAATGACTTTACTTTACTTTCTTGCATCGTAACACATCCTGCACCAATCAACGAAGCATCGCTGTAAATTACAAATTCTTTTCCTGATTCAGGTTGTACTAATACCAGAGCTTCGGTCAACAAAGCTTTCAACTGATCGAAACTGTTCTGACACTTTTCTGACCACTCAAACTTCACATCTTTCTGAAGTAACTTTGTCAAAGGGTCGCAATCATCGAGAAACCTTTTACAAACCTTCTATAGTAACCAGCAAGTCTCAAAAAAATACGGACTTTAGATACATTTCTCAGAGGTTTCCAATCCATAATAGCTAAAATTTTGCTCGGATTATCTCGGATTCCAGAGGCTGACACAATATGGCCCAGAAAACTAACTTCTCGCAACCAGAATTCACACTTCCTGAACTTGGCATACAACTGTTTATCTCGTAATGTCTGTAACACTATTCTCAAATGCTCAGCATGTTCAAATTCATCTCGTGAATAAATCAATATGTCATCAATAAATACAACAACAAATTAATCTAAATACGGTCTAAAAAATTTATTCATTAAATCTATAAAAATAGCAGGTGTATTCGTTAATCCAAAAGGCATAACTAAAAATTCATAATGCCCGTACCTTGTTCTAAAGGCAGTTTTTGGAATGTCAGAGTCCTTTACTCGCAACTGATAGTATCTCGATCTCAAATCTATCTTTGAAAACACAGTAGCACCTTTCAACTGATCGAATAAGTCATCGATCCTGCGCAGAGGGTATTTGTTCTTTACGGTTACTTTATTAAGCTGGCGGTAATCAATACACATTCTCATTATGCCATCTTTCTTTTTCACAAATAGAACAGGAGCACCCCATGGTGAAAAACTCGTTCTAGAAAATCCCCTATCTGTCAATTCTTGCAATTGAGATTTCAATTCTTTTAATTCAGTCGAAGCCATTCTGTACGGAGCTATCGATATCGGAGTAGTACCAGGTACCAATTCAATACCAAACTCGACTTCTCAAATCGGAGGCAAACCAGGTAGTTCTTCAAGAAACACATCAGAAAATTTACAGGCAACAGGCACTAATTCAATTTTCTTATCACCCACTTTTGAGTCTAACACATAAGCTAAATAGGCTTCACAACCTTTCATTACATAGTTCCGTGCTTTCATTACAGATATTACAGCCGGTAGTCCATTCAGATCACTAGACTCAATTCAAATTACATTACAGATATCACAGCCAATAGTCCATTCAAATCACTAGACTCAATTCAAATTATCTCATCATTCTTACACCTTAAGTCAATGACTTTTCACTTGCGATTCACAAAGATCGCAAAAGTAACGATCCATTCCTGAATTATATCAAATTTGTCGAAAGACAATAGCATCAGATCAGTAGGAAAACAGATATCTCGAATCAATAACGGGCAGTTCTTGCAGACTTTATCAACTAAAACAGTTTTGCCTAAAAGGTTCAATACTTTAACTACAAATTCAGTAGACTCTACAGGCAAATTCTTACTGTGCACTAAATTCATACAGATATAAGAATGTGTTGATCCAGGGTCTATCAATGCAATCACCGAAGTATCATAAAGAGTAAAAATACCAGTAATCACGTCTGAAGACGAAGCTTCCTCACGAGCTCGGATAGCGTAGGCTCTGCCAGGTGCTCTGGCCTCAGATCCAACAGTAGTGTCTCTAGTTGAAGTGTTACTTGGCCTCGGATTCTGCACATTCTCTTGTTCAGTAGGTTCAGAAAAATCTCTTATAAAATAATCCAGGGATTCACATCGGAAACAGGCTCGATCATTCAATCTACAATTTCCTGGATGTCTTTTACCACAGTGTTTACATTCAGGTCTCTTAGATCGGACATTTCCAACACTTGCAACAGAAGTAACAGGAGCTCTGGTGTTCGAATACGATCTAGCTCGATCTCAGTTCGAATGTCCCACATTAGTATTTGAACGGTTCTGATCATCTCAGAATTTCTTTGACCCAGACTGAAATGATTTACTCAAAGATATCTTTCTGGCATCTCGCGATTCAAAATCAGCTTTTCTTTTCTCTTTACTTAATTCTTCAACCTTACAAGCTCGCTCAACGAGCACCACCATTTCTTTAATCTCTAAAATCCCGACTAGCAGACGAATATATTTATTTAGTCCATCCTCAAACCTTTTGCACATTATTGCTTCATTAGATACACATTCCCGAGTATACTGACTCAATCACACAAATTCTCATTCATATTCAGTAACAGACATACGACCTTGTTTAAGCTCGAGAAACTCTTTACGTTTCTGATTAATGAATCTTTGACTAATGTATTTCTTTCGAAATCCAGCTTGGAAGAAATCCCAAGTAACCCGTTCACTCAGAACCACAGATATTAATGTTTTCCACCAATGGTACGACGTATCTCTCAGAAGTGAAACGACGCATTTAACACATTCTTTTAGATTCAGAGACATTTCATCAAATACCCGTATCTTATTTTCTAACCAGAATTCGGCTCTTTCAGTATCATCATTCGTTGTAGCTCGGAACTCTTCAGCCCCATACTTTCTAATCTTATCAACTAGTGGTCTACTTAATTGAACTGGATTCACAGAAGTCATGACAGGAATTTGAGAAGGATTAACCGGGGGTTAAGGTTGTTGAACAGCCAGATTGGTTCTAATATATTGGGTGAACCAATCATTCATTATCTAATAGAAGGCTTACTTAGCCTCGCTATCACGGCTACTCGTAGCAGGTCGAGAATCATCTTGCACCGTCCCTTGCGCGGGAGCAGGCGTATTACTCTCAACATCGTCAGCTACGGCTTTATTGGGATCCATTGCTATTTAAAAGCACATTTCAAATGTCAGGATTCATCACACTATCACAGTTTCAAACATATTGCATGTATAGCTAGACTCACACACGCTATGGTAGTCTTAGAACTGACTAAACCATAGCTCTGATACCAATTTAAATGTAACACCCCTATCCCGTAACCGACGTTGGAATAGGTAAGGGGAGTCACCGGACAAACAAAACATTACAGAACAACATAGATTCACTGATATCACATAACATTAATACATTTGCATTCATCCACATTTCATCCATTAAGATAGTCTACGAGACCTAAAATATACATTTAGGGAAGGTCAGAACTAAACCGAACCCATTCAAGATTTTCAGAACTCAAATAAACTTTTTAAAACTGATAAAGGCACACGCCTGTGTGACTAGGCCGTGTGACTCACACGAGCAAAAGACACGCCCATATGGTCCAACTGTGCCAAAAATAGGTCCTATATTGACTTTTTAACACGGCCAACAGACACGGTCGTGTGCCATGACCGTGCAAAATTTAGCTAGCTACTGACTTTTTCATATGGCCACAAGGCACGCCCGTGTTCCCTGACCATGTGGCACAATACAGGCTTGGTTTAAGCCAATTTGCCACCCATTAAGGGTCCAATCCCACAAGCATTATTAAGCAAAAATTACACCAACATTTCTACCCAATTCCATGCTCAAAGATGACCAAAACACCATAGAATATAACACATTTCAAAACATACATCAAAACTATGCACAAACATAACAGTTGTTGGCCAAATTCAAATGGCATAACTTTTACATACATATCAACTAACCCATTCTAGCCTATACATGCCATACTTAAGAATATGTACATTTCTAAAAGTACCAAAAAGAGTTCGATGGTGTGATGACAATCCTCGACTATCCCGAGCCTTCAGTAGCAACGATAACTGTAAAACAAAAACAGAGTCTTTCATATTTAGAAATTAAGTACGATACAAACGTACCTGTATAGATTATATATTTCACATAGTCATTTTTATATCTCATACTTTGTCATCAGACGGTTCAGAAACGATATAGATATTCATAAACGAGTATAATGCCAACGTCTCAGACGTTGTCTTACATGTAATTCAATATCGATGCCTCTGTCCCAGATAGAGTCTTATACGAAATCAGATACGATGCCAATGTCCCAGACACGGTCTTACATGTAAATTTCAAGTCGAGGCTTGTACAGTCTTACACGATAATTCAGGTCAATACCAACATTCTTTTATCAGGCTCTCAAGACCATCCAATTTAGATAACAATTTATAAACACAGAATATAATCAACTCAACACATAAGTATAGTTTGACTTACCTCGGACGGATTTCGGATAAAACGAGTCGACTATTCAACTATTTTGGACTTCCCCTGATCTAAGTCTGATTTTCGTTGTTCTTGATCTAATACAATACAAATTCAACCATTCAATCATTCATTTCATTCAATTTAATCCATGTACACATATTTTGGGCACTTTACACTTTAGCCCTTACTTTTTCACACTTTGACAATTTAATCCATTTTTCACAAAATCATCAATTTGTAAAATTTATTTGCAACAAGGGCTAGCCGAATTTTCATGGCTTCTAAATAAGCCCATACAACATGTTTAATTCATAATTTAGTCCTTTAAAACCTCATTTTCACAAATTAGCCCAAATGGCTCATTTCAGCAAATATTCAAGAACAAAACATAATAATCTATCATATATCTTTCTTAATCCATATAAGAGCACTACAAAGCTCATATAATCATCAATGGCACAATTTATAATCTTCAACAAAAATAGAAATTCAAACACAGGTTTTGAAGAACACGAAGCAACGATCACAGAAACGTAGAAATTATCAAGAAACGACGAAAAATCATACCTTAATTAAGGATCAAAGTGTCGAAACCCTAAGATGGCTTTCTTCTTTTCTTTTTCTTATGTTTTTCGACAAGAACCACCAAATAAGAACCAATTTGATGTTTTATTTTAATTATATTAAAAAAAATTACCTAATTACCTAACCATCCTTTAAAATTTTATTTATTTGCCAAAATGCCAAGCCATGTCTCCCACTATCACATAATGGTCTTACTGACATGTAAGAACTTCAACTTTAACAAACCATAGCAATTAAGCACTTTAGCAACCAGTAGGCAACTTTTACAACTTACTCGGTTTGGTCTTTTTTCGTAATTAAACACAGAAACAGACAAATTAAATCACAGAAATTTCACAGATGTAAATTTACATATCACAGACATAGAAAATAATATTAAAATATTTTGCACACTCGAATTTGTGGTCCCAAAACCACTATTTCGACTAGGGTCAAAACCAGACTAATACAATTTATACTAAAAAAGTAGGCATAACTAAGGAAACGTAATCAATACATTTAATCAATAATCTAATTTTAACCTAATCTAGTCCCTGAAAATCAGTAATGAGATTAGCTAAGATAAGCTTTCAACACTCCCTCCCAAGTTGGTGCATAGATGTCATACATGCCCAATTTGCAAACCAAATTATGATAGCTTATGTTGTTAAGTCCTTTAGTACACATATCAGCTAATTGTTTGTCAGAGGCTACATGACTTAAAATCAAGATGTCGGCAATCAACTTATTTTTTATAAAGTGTCGATCAATTTCTATGTGCTTTGTTCGATCATGTTTTACTCGATTTTTGGCTATATTGATGGCAACCTTGTTGTTAGAATATAAGGATAGCTTTCTTTTATTTGAAACCTTTAATAACCATATTAGCTCACAAACACCTTGAGCCATAGATTTGTATTCTGCCTCAGCACTTGACCAAGCAACTACACTTTGCTTCTTACTTCTCCAAGTGACTAAGTTTCCTCCCACAAGTGTGCAATATTCAGATGTAGACCTCCAAATACCCAGAAATCCAACCCAATTTGCATCTATAAAATCTTCTATCTAGAGATGACCATGTTTAGAAAAGAGGAAACCTTTTATTGGGGTAGACTTTAGGTAGCGTAGAATGCGAAAGACAGCATGCATATGAGACTCTCGAGGATCATGCATAAATTAACTTACCAAACTAACTACATATGTTATGTCAAGTCTAGTGTATGAGAGATAAATTAGTCTACCAACTAATCTTTGATATCTTTCTTTATCTACAGACTCTCTTATTCCAACTTTTAACTTATGATTGCTTTCTATAGGTGATTCTGTGGGTTTGCATCCCATCATACTTGTCTCGGTCAAGAGGATTAGGACGTATTTTCTTTGAGATATAAAGATTCCTTCCTTGGATCTGGAAACTTCAATTCCCAAGAAATATTGTTACTTCCTTAGATCTTTTATTTCAAATTCTTAAGCCAAACATTGTTCCAGTCGAGCCATTTCTTCCTCATTGTCTCATGTCATCACTATGTAAGAAGAGTGATCTTACCCTTGTGATGTTTCATAAAAATGGTATGATCAACATTACTTTGTTGATAACCAAAACTGATCATAACTTTTCGGAATCTATCAAACCATGCTTTGGGAGATTATTTTAATCCATACAAGGCTTTCTTCAATCTGCATACTTTTCCCTTGTGTTTTTACAGTATCAAATCCAGGATGAATCCCCATATATACTTCCTCTTCTAAGTCTCCATGTTGGAATTTATTCTTCATATCATTGTTGTAGGTTCCAATCAAAGTTCGCTGCACAAGATAACAATGTTCTGATGGTGTTCATTTTGGCAACAGGGGCAAACGTCTCTTGATAGTCTACTCCATAAGTTTGAGTAAAGCCTTTAGCAACCAATCTGGTTTCTACCTTTCAATCGAACCATCAGACTTGTGTTTCACAGCAAACACCCATTTACATCCCACAAAATTCTTTTCTACTAGAAGAGTTACTAGCTCTCAAGTCTCATTCTTTGCTAGTGCCTTCATTTCCTCAACCATGGCTTCTTTCCACTTGTGATCTTCAAATGCTTTGTGCCAAACTATGAAATAGACACTGAGAACAAAGACAAGGCAAAGGTTTTATAGGGAAGGGACAATGAGTCATAAGAGATAAAGTTAGATATAGGGTGTCTAGTATAGGATCTAACACATTTTCTTTGGGAAATTTGGTTTATCTAAATCATTAGGGGGTAACTCACTAGAAGAGGAAGATTCTTGGTACATAGTAGGTTGAATGATGGCTTCTTTTGTTCTAAGTCTTCTTGAATACTTCTTTAAATCTGGTTTGTCTAAATGTCCATTAGTCTCATTTGAACAATAGTCTCCCTCTGAGCAATAACAGTAGTCTCCCCCTAAAAAGTAGTTTCCTCTAGAACTATAGTGTTTTTTGAAATAAGGTTTGCAATAGTTACTGAGTCAAGTATCACTTCTTCTCTCTCATTGTTCTCCCCCTAAAGAGGTGATTGAGTTGTACCATAATAGGGCTCAGTTTCTCTGAATGTCGCATCCATACTAACGAAAGTTTTTCGTGAAGGAGGATGATAACACTTGTAACCTTTCTATCTTGGAAAATACCGAATGAACACGCATTTAAGGGCTTGTGCTTCTAATTTTCCTGCTTTTCGATCATGGAAGTAACAACACATCCAAATATCCTGGGATGAATAATATAATTATTTTTGGCTTGTAAAATTTCTAAGGGATTTTTGAAATTAAGGGTTTTGAGTGGCATTATATTAATAAGGTAGGCGGCTACAAAAATTGTGTCCCTCCAGAATGGTTTTGGAAGGTTCATGGAAAACATAAGAGATTTAGCCACTTCTAACAATGCCTATTTTACCTTTCAACAACCCCATTCTGTGAACTAGTACTGGGACAAGTTGTTTGATGAATTATCCCATGAGACTCTAAATAAGTATCAAAATTGTACTTTGCACCATTGTCAGTTCTAAAAAACTGTATCTTGGCATCAAATTGAGTACACACCATTTTATGAAAAGATTGGAAGCATGTAAACACATCAATTTTTTTTATTTTAGCAAATACACCCAAGTCATCCTAGTGTAGCAATCAATAAAAGTAACTAACCACCGATTACAAGATAATGACATATGTCGAGTTGGTCCCCAAACATCAGAATAAATAGTCATAAAAAGAGTATTACTTCCATTATTTCTCAAAGGATAAGAATTTTTAATGTGTTTAGCAAACTCACAAGCTTCACAAAACAATGAATTAAACTGAGTCTTTGAAAATAATTAGGGATATAACCTTTCCATAGAAAAAAATGATGGGTGTCCTAATCGCTTATGCCACTTCATTATTTCTTGGTTGATAACCTTATTACTTCCAAAAAAGGCTTGAACAGATTCACTACAACTCTCTAACATATGTAAGCCATCATGCAATCTACCATTGCGTTTGAAGGTCCTAGAATACACAATGATCAAGAAAAAACTCAATTTTATAGTATAAGGTATTTGTGATGGCACTAACAAATAAAAGGTTAACTAAAAAACAAGGAACATGTAGTACAGAGGATAGTTGAATATTGGGTGTACAACTGACAAAACCTGATCCAGTTACAGGAGTAAAAGACCCATCACCTATCCTGACACTTTCTTTTGTTTGACTTGGGAAGTAGTTTAAAAAACTTTTAGAGGAACCTGCCATGAACCTATTCGCACTAGAATCAATAATCCATGAGTCGGTGTTAATATGAGTATTAAAGGCATTACCTTACTTTACAAAAATGGATGTTGGATTCTTTTTTAATTTTGCCATTTTTTTCTCTAAAAAAATGCACCACTAGAGCCAATAACAGCAAGGAAGGCTGGAGAAACACCAACAAAGCCAACAGTGGTGGTCAGAGAATCAAACTCGGTGGATGTGAGCAAGTAAGTCGAAGCTATTGGTGGCACGTAAGAGCCACACATAGGGATTTTGGTTACTGGATTTTGAGGTTTTGTCTAAAATGAGATTGACTCTGTTGAAGGGGGTGTTGAGAAAAAAAATATGCCAAAAAATAAATAGTACCAAATTGGATTTTCCAGGGTTTGGAAACTTCAAAAAAATACAGCTCGATTTTGGGCCTAGTCGAAATAGAGGATTCGAGACCACTAATCCGATGTAATAAAATTTATTTTTATTATATTTTTATGGTTTACGATTTCACAAAATGATTTCGTGAAAATTTCATTTGAAAATTTTGACATTTGAGCACTCAATTTAGTCAAAAGGATTAAATCGTAAAAAGTGCAAAACTTGAGTTCTAGAAGCTAGAGGTGTCTATTAGCTATGAAATTTTAAATTAGAGGTCCTTATGTGGTAATTAGACCATTAGTTGAGGTGTGGACAAAAATGGACATGGTTATGTATGTTTTAAATTATTTTTCATTAAGGGTATTTTAGTAATTTGGCTAATAAAGCCAAAATAACATGAAAAAAGATGTCATCTTCTTTATTTTTCATGCCATGGCCAAATTTCTCAAGGGGAGACCATAGCTAGGGCTTTCCAAGCTTTCCAAGCTCCATAGTAAGTTCGTTCTAGCCCCGTTTTTCATGATTTTTACATTTTTGAAGTCGTTATCACTCGATCTATCTATTTCTACCAATATTTTGAGATATGGTTGAAGTCTAAGGTTTTTAACCATGGTAAATATGTGTGTATTTTTATGTATAATGGTAGATTATGCAAGTTTATGGTTAGATAAACGACTTTTACCAAGTGATTTTCGGTGAAAACGCTAAAAATGACTAATTTGTAAACGTTATAAAATTTGTCATAAAAGTCTGATTTAGTGGAAATTATGGGCTGCTATAGTTATGAAAATGGTTTGGCTAGGCTTAAAGTACAAAGAAATTGAATGAAAATAATTTTACGAGCCTAAGGGAAAAAGTGTAAATATGTAAAAGTTTAGGGGCAAAAACATAATTTTTTCATAATATGGTTTTTGGGTCACAATGAATAGTGACTAATAAGTGAGCTAAATGTGATATTATAGATAAAATAAAACGAGATTCGGGCCTAGAATGAGGAAAAATAAGAAATTGACAGTTAGGTCCCTTTTTGCCATTTTGGTGTCGAGGAAAGTTCATGAGTAAATAATGCAATGTTGTATCATGTTTTAATGCTTTATTAATGTACGAATTTCCATGTCTAATTATTGTAAAGAGTGTATGAATAATATCATGGTCAATGAGAATGACTTTGTGAACGAGTTCGACGAAGATGTATTATCGAAGAATCCCGTTTGAACCTTAGGAATAGTTTAGGATACAAGTGACATGTCACTAGGAATTTGGTGATCTGAACTCATTGAGTTGTGGTCTAACTTCATAATATATGTGACATCTGAACTCATTGAGTTGTGGTCTGAGTTCGTGATATATATGACACATGTTTTAGCGTCTGGGTTCTAGTCTCATATATTCTACCGTTGGTGGGGTAGTCTGGCATGTGTTGCGGATACCTGACAGCATATATGAGTAGATCCATGAGTAGCTCGAAAATGACCAACATGTGATGTGAGGTAGCATAGGCTACATATGAGCCACTTAGGTGCTAGATTTCGATGTATCCGATAGTATTCTGAGTGTTCAACGGGTAGTTCTAAGAGAAATTCAATGAGTAATCTTGATGAATACGTCAAAGACGAGAAAGTATGTGACTATATTACAAGTGGCACAGGTGTGTGCACCGAACTCATGTGAAGTGAATTCGATATATGATGAATTCTTGGTAAGAATGTACACGAACGAGTTATGCTTGTCGAACATTGATAGCCTTGTGACTAATGATCTACATTTATGATGAATAGATGTATGATAAGATGTGAAAATAACCATGTGTTGGACTTATGAGCCTAATTGAGTTGTGATATAGTATGATATATATATTTAAGCTGTGATTCAATAGATATGCGAAAGATTGTTAAGCTATATGATGTGCATGTTGTTAAGTGAGTTAAAATAACTTATTAATAATGTGATATGCTATAATGGGGAGATTATGGTTGCTAGTCTAATGCCAGGATAGGCAATTAGCGTTGTAAGATAAGAGAGTAAGCATTATGAACGAGTAAGTAGAAATCATGAGATTAATGCAAATTGTAATATTAGTACCCTTATGGATGGATACAGTAAATAAATGTTAAATGTTGTCTATTATTTGCATATGGACTTACTAAGCTTTGAAGCTAACTCCCTTTCCTTTCCTATCTCTTATATGTTAATTTAGCTAGCTTTAAATTTATGGCATGTATAGGGACTTTTTCTACTGGTTAATTATGTCATTATTAATTTGGCCAAGTGTGTTGGCTTATAATGATTTAGTGATTCATTTTGTATATGGCTATGAGATGTGGCTCCTATTGTTTATTGGGTTGTAAACCTATTCATATATGCATGCATGTGCCTATGCAATTGTGATGTGGTTGGTTGTTGTGTGTATGTGACGAAATGTGTTGTGGCTATGGATGTTTGATGATAGAATTGTGAATGAATGGTATGATGGCATCTAAGACATGAGTATGTTAAATAGAAGTAAATTACAACTCTTAATGCATGCAAATTTATAAGTTTGGCTTGACAAAGTATGAAGTCTTATGCATATATTAGTAAAGATGAAATGATCATGATCATGTTTTGTTTGTGTATGTTTAAGTTCTCTATTATGCCATGTCAATTTCCTTTGAAGTCATGTATGTGTTTGAGTGCTTAAGGGTGGCAATTGGTTTGGAAAATAGCCTAGAAATTGTCCACATGGTTAGACACACAGGTGTGTGCCTAGGCCGTCTATGACACACGGTCTGCCCCATGGGCGTGTGATCCGGCCGTGCATCCCCTGCACCCTAATAAATACAAAACAGAACGCTTAGTAGTAAACACACGGGCAGAGACATGGTCGTGCATCTCAGTCGTGTGGAAGACAAAGCCTAAGTACACGAGCATGTGACTTGATCGTGTGACACTATTTCGATTGATGACGTCATAAATAGAAAGTTACACGGGCTGAGGACACGGGCGTGTCCCAAGCCACACGGGCATGTGACTCCTGTTTTGATGAAAAATTTTCTAAGTGATATGGAAGTTCCAAAAGTTCTCGGTTTAGTCCCGAACCACACCTGATGTATGTTTTTGGCTTTGTAGGCCCATATAAGGGACAATTTGTATATTTATGAATGAAATTGATTGAAACAAAATTTTATGGTCCGATTTTGCATGTTTGCTTGTGTTTAAGTTCGGTAATGCCTCGTATCCTGTCCCGACATCAGACACAAGTAAGGGGTGTTACAAAATAGGCTCAACAGATCTGGATTCTCAAGCTCTTGATACTATGTTGACAATATGAACCCTTTTCTCTTGTATATTTCACAAAAAAATTTACATTGCTATTTATACTAAAAGAGTAGGCCTAACTAAGGAAACATAATCAATACATTAAATCAATAATACTAATTTTAAGCTAATCTAATCCCAAAAAATCAGTATTGCGATTAGCTGAGATAAATTGTCAACACAACGCGATAAAGGCAAGGCAAAATGTGGTTGATTTCTTGGATAGCAATTTTAGGATATTTCCTTAATTAGACCCTAAGTATTTAATAGTATATTGTATTAATTAGTATCTAGGGTTGCATGAGCACCAAGTAATGTGTAGCCTATATAAGTCACATTAAAGCCATCAAGATTGGTGTTCGGTATGGAGTTAGACTTAGACAATTTTATTCAGTTTTTAATTGTATTTAATTTTTATATTCGCTTAGTAGGACCTTTTCTATTCCGATGTGAAGATAATTACGAGCAGAGATTGTTTTGGAACTATGCTACCATTATTTATCAATGAGCTATTTTCTTATCTCTTTCTTTTATTATTTTATTTATATTTTGTTAGCTTGCTCAACTAATGTTTGTATGAATATTAGAATAAATTCTTTTGCTTTATTTATATCTTCCATGATTCATGTATTGAACTAATTAATTAAGCAACTCAATTAATTACCGGAAGAATAAGGGTTTCTTAATAGGAATTAGTTGGTATAAATTATGTGTACCTAAAGCCTAAGATTGACGACACTAGGAAGTAATCTAGGTTAAATGAGGTCAAGAGATAAGTTTGTCGAGTAAATCATAATTTATCTTGGTAAAGAAAGTGAGGTTGGGAGATAAGTGAGTATTTTTCGATTAGTTAATTAGTAGAGGCCGGGAGGTAATACTGATTAATTAATAGCTAATTCACTAAAAAACCTGAAGTTCTGAAATTAGTTAATCATCTGCATGTTAATTAGGGATTTAATCAATGATAGGCTAGAAGCTCGCATTATTGACACTAGGAATAGGAAATTTCATTAGGTTTATTTAGGTTTAATAATTTAATTAGTTTAATCACTACTTTAATTTGGACTTACACTACTAACTTGTAAGTCAATTAGATTAGTAATTATTTTCT
The DNA here is from genome assembly GCA_025698475.1 of Gossypium anomalum. Lineage (NCBI taxonomy): Eukaryota > Viridiplantae > Streptophyta > Magnoliopsida > Malvales > Malvaceae > Gossypium > Gossypium anomalum. Next base: position 56,802,899 of record CM046956.1, read on the forward strand.
ATAATTAATTTAATAGTAAATTTCGCCAATTTGAAATCCCTTGGGAACGATCCTCGGAATACTTCTGTGTGTTCCGTTGTAAAACTTACTATATTACAATTTGACCAGTATACTTATGGACATCGTTGTCTTATTTTCATATATTTTGTTGCAATATTTTCTGTTCAAACGTTTGCACATTTGACGAAGGTCAAATTTAAAACCTAAATTTTATGTTACAATAATCATTTGTAAATATATAGAATATTTTATCTTATTAATAATTTATGTAAAATTTGATATTTTAATAATAAAATTTATAACCGTTATCTTACTTATATATTTATCCATTAGTTTGTGCACTATATTGTATAAAGTGATTACGAAAGCTATTGTAATCTAGCTTTGGCAAGTGATGAAAACTATGGTTAAGAAAAATTAGTCAAGTCTCATGCCTTCATAGAATATCTCATATAATATTATAATTGCTTAGGAAGCAATTCACATTATGAAGCACACAAAGCAAAAACATGAATGGATGGAAATTAAGGTTGATTTAGAGATGGCTTATGACCGGGTTTGGTGGGATTTGCTATAAAACACTTTGGTAGTGGTGGGATTGTCGACACTACTTATTCATACAATAATGGGTTGTGTTACATCATCATTCATGCAGCAACTTTGCAATGGGGTGCTCTCGGAAAACTTCATCCCACTAGAAAGGTAAGACAAGGGGATCCACTATCCCCATATCCCTTTGTTTTTGGCATGGAGCATCTGAAGTTGCCACTGAAAAGAGTTGTTTGGATTCTTTATTTATCTCTCAACGAGGACCCCTGTATCTCATTTATATTTTACCGATGACCTTGTGCTGTTTTGCAGAGCTGATAGGAAAAATGTGGATTGCCTTTAGAGGACCCTCAATTCTTTCTGTCATTTTTCTAGACATCGCATTAATCGATAAAAAACCTAGGTTTTTCTCTCAAATAATGTTTCAAACGATGCAGTAGCTAATCTTTGTGACAGGCTTGGTTTTAGTAGGGTGAATGATCTAGGGAAATATCTAGGGGTCCTTTTTTTCACAATCGTGTTGGTGTTGGAACTTTTCAGTTTGTGTTGGATAAGGTTTGTAATAAGCTTAATGGAAGAGAAGCAAGGAAATTATCAATTGTGGGTCATCTTACATTGATCAAGTCGATGTTGCATGCTATTCTGAACTATTTCATGACCACAACCAAACTTCCTATTTCAGTCTGCAATGAAAAGAGAAGGTGGCACGTGGATTCCTATGGGGATCATCTCAAGCCGGTAGGAAACCGTTTCTTATGTATTAGGAGCAATGTTGCAAGCCTCAAAAAATGGGGGATTGGGGATTTTAAGATTGTAGGATCAGAATAAACTTTTCCTTATGAAGTTGGGTTTTAAATTGATTGCTAACATAGAAGAGTTATGGGTTTAGAAATAAATAAAGAATCCATGGAGTATTGTCGAATGTAATTTAATAAAGCAATTGCTCATATATCTGGCACTCTATAGCTAACATTTGAGAGGATGTCAAAAAGGGGTCTATTGGTCAATGGGTGATGGAAGGATTGTTAACTTTTTTGGAATGATGACTGGATATGGGACATGGGAAGGTTACTATAATATTAAAATGGCATTGTGCCCCTTCAAGATTCTCTCCATGTCTATGATGCGGTGGTAGATGGAATGTGGAGTATTCAATGGTTAGTATCAGTTCTTCCGCAAGTGATTGTGGAGTGCATATTGGTAATCATCCCTCCTTTAAAGGAAGCAAGATTGGATCACCTAGTATGGAGATGGCTCGCTAGGGGTAAATTCTCTCTATCTGAATCATATAAACATTTGTTTATCATGTTTGAAAATGATAGTTTGGAAGTAATGAACACATTTGGAAGACAACGATTCCATAGAAAGTTTGAATTTTTCTCTGGTTGTTGATTCGAGGTAGACTCTTGACAAACAAAGAGCAGACTCGATGAGCTATGTCTTCATTTAATTTATGTGATCAATGTGGTTTGGATGTTGAACCTATATTACATGTGGTTAGGGAATTTGGATTTTTTACTCTATTTTAGAAGTCGGGGGTTCCTAGAAGAGTGTGGAGTATTTTCTTTAGTTTACCACTTACTAGAAGGGTTAATTGGAGCATTAGCAATGAGGGTAAGCTAGAATCTCACTATGGAGAATGGTCAGCTTTCTTTACTATTGTTAGTTGGTTTCTTTGGAAGATTAGAATTGAGTTCATATTCAATCAGAAGAATATTAGTAGCCATGATCTCTTAGCTTCTGCTTGAGCTTGGACTACGTCTTTTTTCAAGGGAAGGTCTAGAAAGTAGGTATGTAGTTCTATGAAAAAAGGTTGGTGGAAAATTCTTATTCATGGGTGGGTTAAGGTAAATATTGATGACTCGACATCAATATCTAGACCAAAAAGGCCATAGGTGGGGTCATGAGAGGACCAAATGGCGAGTTGATAGGGGTTTTTGAAATGGTTGTGAGTTTGTCAGATATTTTCCAGATTGAAGCATGGGCCTTACTTGAAGGAATTAAGTTTGCTTGGTCACAAGGTTACTATAAAGTGGAGTTTGAGAGTGATAATTCTCGGTTGATAGTTGTTATTCAAAATTGAGTAGCCGCAAGTAATACTTACAGCGAAGTTTGACTTATTCAAGACTGGTGTCTTAACGATTCGAAAATAAAATTTTGTACAATACTGAAAGAAAGTAACAGGGTAGCAGATTTTATTGCAAAAGAGGCAAAGGCACTTTTTGGAAATATTGGTGATCTACAATGACCCACCGAATTCTATTAAACATTTGTTGGAGGATGATATTCTTCAAGCTAGGCATGTTCCTTTTGATAGCAATTAGCAATGATGTAATGTTAGCTTAAGGCTATTTTCTATCTACCAAAAAAAAAAAAATCACATGTTCATATATTAATTATTTATTAAATACTTTTTAAATTTAAAGCTTTTAGTTAAGAATTATTTAATACCTATACTAAATTGTGAATTAACATGTAAATTGAAATAATTTTAAAACTTAAAAGTATAATTACAATATCATGCACCAAAAATTTTGATATTTGCAACTTAAAAGTTATTTATTTAATAGCTTATGCATTTTGTACAATTCTGAAATTGACTATTATATTATCAATCATTTAATATTTGCTATGCATTATTTTTATGGATAAATTACATCAACAGTCACTCAACTTTGATGTAGCTAACAAAGCAGTCACTCTGGTTTCAATTCAGTCACTCATCTTTCAAAAAATAACAAAACAGTTACTAAAGTTATCAAAAAGTGACAAATTAGTCGTCCATTAACATTTTCTGTTATAGACCTAATGAGACAAGTGATGTAGCCAGTTAACTTGCCACATTGGACAAGGAAAAGTTGAGTGATTTTTTAGTCCTTTCTTGTCCCTTTTTTTAATAAATGGCCGAATATTTCTTTACTTTTTGCGTAAATGGCCCAATATGTTTCTTCTCCACCCCAAGAATCTTTCCATCGACATCTCCGCCACAACCATGTTTGGCGTCACCATGGTTGACCTCTAAACCACCACCACCATATCCTTTTTTCTTTTCTTTTTCAACCCCTCAATAGAAGAGCCACCACAACTTGGATTCGACTATATTTTTCTATTGCCTAAAGTCATTAACTCTGAAAAAACATATTGAAATTGGATTGGAGACAATTTGGGTCAAACTATCAGTACCCATTATCAAACTAGTGAGAGGAAAATCCTCCAAAGCAACATTATCAAGTCTGGGATATGATATGATATAAATAAAAGGGGAACATCCAGACAAAATCAGAAGGAAAACAAAAACGAAAGAAGAAAAAAAAAAGAGAAGAGAAACTCCATTACCAAAATTACCAAGTTGCATAAAAAAAATCAGAAGCAAAACAAAGGGAACATCCAAACAAACCAAACAACCGATTAAACCCATGATTTTAAGGAACAAAGGAAGTAGTTCCTCCAAAGGGACAACCAAATGTCGACAAGTGAAATTTTGATCCCAAAGTCGAAATCAGACTAGGTATTGTAGAAAAAGGAGGATGGGAGATGGATCAGAAGAAGAGTAGTAGAGATGGTTAGTGACGAGGTCGGCTTTTCCATTTATTCTCCTCCTCTTCTTCTTCTTTTTATCTTCTTCTTATCCGCCTCTTCTTCTTCTTCTTCTTTTTCTCTTCTTCTTCTACTGCCTAAACCCTAAACTAGTGTTAAACGGGGTTGTTTAAATTGGTGCTAATTGTCCAGCTAGCCGGTTAGTGACAACAAGGACTCCATTAAATGCCTTATCACTTTTCTATTACGTCTATAACAGAAAATGGTTAAAAGGATTATTTTGTTATTTTTCAAAAGTTGAGTGACTGAATTGAAACTCGAGTGACTATTTTGTCAGGTGCATCAAAGTTGAGTGATTGTTGGTGTAATTTACCATATTTCTATTAATAAGGATTTTAATCTAAAAAACACGTAATGTAAACTTAATTGTGAGTTATCCTGCTAAGTTATCATAATTTCAAATTTAAATAATAGCAATTTTATTCTAAAAATAATTATAGATTTTTTTGAACAATCTCATTATAGATTCTAATAATATCTGTTCTTTTTGACACAATGCCTAAAACTACCCATAGCTCCTCCCCAATCCATAAATAAGAGTATAAAATGCTTCAGCGCACTCGAACCCACATCCTACTACATTAGCAACAACACCATGCCAATCGAGTTAAGACTCAAGCAGCAAAAATAATTATGTTATTAAAAATGTATCTTATCATTTATATTAATAGATTATGCAAAATTTTAAATTTATATATACTTTTTGCTATAATATAATAATCTGTTATAATCTTATCCCTAAAGTATTATATATTCTAAACTCAATCGTTAAACATTTTATGAATTTAATGACTTAAATGTAAGTTAACCTACTATAGGTTAATTAAATTAAAGGAATTTTTATATGTTTAGTTTATTTAAATTTAATTAAATTAATAAAAAGACATATTTCAATAGAAAAACAACAATTTTAAATTTAATTAAATTAATAGAAATTTCATATTTAAATTTTATTAATTTTAAAATAGACTAGTATCACGTTAACTCTATTTTCAAATTTTTATTACTTTAATTTAAATAAAATAATAAAATCAAATGTTTAAATAGGATTACTTTATCATTTTTAAAATTTTAAAGAATACTTTCATTTTTCACTTTTATTTTTCTAAGTTCCTACTTATAAACATACACAAACAGATAGATAGATTCTATTTAGAAATTAGAAACTAAACTATAAATATATATTAAAAGTATGGATAAACATAAAATGATACTCGAAAATACATTAATATTGGTACGTATCACTATCAAAACAAAAATAAAATGTTTAACAAAAAGGTATAGACAACGTTGATCAAATATTTGAACTTTTATTATATCTTCAATTGATCCAATTGTTTAAGTTTTCATACAAAATATCATCATGACATCGGTCATGATCCGTTGATCAGTAAGGTACTAGCATTTTCTCGGGCTACATCGAATCGTCGTCATGAGCATAATATCAAATATTATTCTCTCTGGATCAAATTGTATCGGGGTTGCGACCAAATGTTAAGTTTAAATATGGAGAAATCCACCTTCGAGAACCTTGATGGGTCAGTGGATGGCCAAAACAGACTATGAATATTCCGTTCATAATACTAAACATGATTCAAGGAAATGATAGCCATCGTGATACATAATTGATCTATCAAATCACCCTAACATTCATAAATAAAGTCATGGAAGAATGATTGATTTGTTGAATTTCTTCGTTGAATTTAAGATTGAGTGGGTCATTTTTTCAAGCAATAGGGTTGCTGATAGTCTTTATAAACTTGCAATTGATAAACGCTGTACCTTCTCTTTTAACATGAAGTATCCGAGGCGATATTCATAGACTTATAGTTTTTAATGCTTTTGAGATTGTGGACTTTGAATTTTTTTGTTGTTCAAAAAAAAAATCACGGAAACATTTTATGTAACATCGTTAAACTATTCGGCTAATTTGTTTTACCGGGATAAAATGACCAAAACTTTGTTAAATTTAGCAAAAGTTATAAAGAGAATGAAAGCAACTTTCAACCTCTCTTACAATATGAGAGTTTGGTACCCAACTTATCTAATTAATAGACTCCTTTAATATCTCCATCTCAACTACTTTGAATCTATTTATTTCATAACATCATTTCTAAATTTGTACTTTTAGAAATTGGTAAAAAATGTGGATATTCAACATTAATTTTTGCTGGACTCAAGAACCCGAAAGCACAAGGGAAAGGAATACATATGTTAACATTCGAATTCCCTTAAATATTAGATTTCAAAAGGGATGATATAAACTAATTGAATTAAAACTCAAAATTTTTTAGACATCAAACCATTTATGCATATCAACAAAAGGACAACCTGAAATTTATATCAAACACTTAAACTGCCAACTTTAACGTCTTAAAAGAAGAAAAAGAAGTTTAAACGTCAAATTATGGTTTTCATCCCTGTATTACACTCAACTTGAGGATTTAACATTATAAATCAGCTAATGTGAAATGTTTCTAAAAAGCTAAAACTTGAAATTTCCTGTGTTATTTAAATGGCAAAATTATGGTTATGAAAATTGTTATTTTTCACTAATTTGTTATGTTAAAAATCATTTCAACCTCATGATTTGGATTATTTTAGAAGAAAAAGACCACATCAACCAACGAATGGAATTTTTTAATGGTATTAGTGATTTGGACTAAAATATAACATTAATAATAATGAAAAGACCAAATTATGTTAAATTAAAGTACATTGATTAAATATATAAATTTATTTTAATAAAGGGACTAAATCATAATTCGACCAATAACTTGCTTTCAAGCTGACATGCTATCATTAAAAAGAAAAAAGAAAAAAAAAAACGGGTAAATGATCACATACCAAGAACAGAAAATATTCATATTTGATAGTCATTTCATCATTCTTAGAGCAATTCTTCCATGTGAGGTCAGCAGTCACTGTATTTAAGCAAAACTAGCAGTTTGGCACTGATAGGAGAATTGGAATTTCTTGAAGAAAACATCAACGAAAAACAGCCTTCAGCTAAAAGTAATTCATACCGCCAACTTTTTACTGTAATCACCAATGCCATTACCACTCTATATGTTCCCTTTTATCTTCTTAGGAAATTGTTGCTGGAACCCTTTTTTTTTCTCTGATTGGCAGAAAATTATGAAAACAGTTCCTTAAAACATTGGAGAAAACGGTCAATTGCATACAACATAATCTAGTCTCGCGTGTCTTGTTAGTAAAGTAATACACTGTCGAGCTCAGGGACATAATCCGGTTAAGAGCTGCCAATTTTGGCTTTAACACTATTAAACCCGATCCACCCCGTTGGATTATAAAATTAATTATATGAACTTTAAATTATTTGAATGAGAAATAATCTGAATAAGTAACCAAAATTTGATCTAGATCAAATACAATAATTAAAATCGAATGATAAAGTCCAAATTAAACCAATTCAAAAAACTAGATTGACAAACTTAAATTACTTAAATCTAAAATTTTGAAATTAATTTAAACTTAAAGTTAACTAAACTTTAAAAAACTTTAAATTTTAAAACTCGAATTGAGGTAACTATAATCAACCCAACTCACCCATCTAATCCGTTTAATTCATTCATCAGCTGACTACTGTTTCGGATTGGAATATTAAAAAAATTAATTTACGAAAATTGAAGAATATTAACAAAAAGAATCATTCCCTCCCTATTTACTTTTCCAAATTCTATATTATCATGGCATAATTAAGTTGCTAATAGGTTGTCAATCTTTGCATCATAATTCACTCTACAATTGATGCTTTCCTTTTGATGGACAATCTTTTTTATCAATAATCTTCACGCTTTCGAAGCCATGATTGAAAACGAGACAAAGGGCCAAATTTTGACAACTTTGATTCAAGGAAAAGCAAAAGGAAATCCAAAAATGGTTAAAAAAAAAAAAAAAGAGAAGAGGATAACGAAAGAAGAACATGTATGTTTCCAGGTAAATAACTGGAAGAGGAATAATTAACGAAGGGAGAGAATGATGACAAAAATATAATGTTCAATTATGATCCATTCATCAATAGTGCTTTCAATTTAGATCGTACTAATCAAAATATAATATTAAGAATGAATTACATTGGTAGCTATTCTGTTGTGCAGATTCTTTGTTCGAACGAGACAGTTAAATTAAGATAGTTAAGATGCAGTGAGTTTTTTAGACATTTTTTAGTTTGATTATTTCAGTTGACTTTCTACCAGCAAATAGTCTATGATTTTTGCTTGACTTGGTTTTCAAACGGGAGAAGTTGATTAAATGCAAACTTTATCAATGTCTTAAAAGGCTTTTGACTTATTCTTACTTGGTGTTTAATCTAATTCAATTTTGCTTGGATATGAAGACCTTGATTTCAAAATTCAAAAGGGAAAATTTTATGGATTATTTCATCAATGTAAAATGCTGAATTATCTCCTCGAATTACTTGGAGAAGTTGTCTATCTCATCATATAACCAGGCATCCTTGACGCTCATTGGAGGAACCTTAAGAGTGCTTTGTTTTTTTAGCTATATTTATTGTTTTCATCTTGTATTAGTTGTGCATTATTGCACTCTAGTTTTTAGGTATACTTTGGAGAGGAAACATTGCTTATAAGTGGAGCGTTTGTGGGTGAGTGATTGTAACATTGAGGTTTTTTGTTGGGATTGCAATTATTCCACAATAGAAGGGTAGATTAGGATTTAGTCAATAAATAATTAGATCTACTGTTGAATAAATCGTTTATTGAGCAAGACACCACAAAGTAAGATTGCTATTCGAACTGCATTAACAAATCTAATGTGCAACTTTGTCGTTTTGCTTTACTCTCTTGCGATTTTTGTGTTAATTTGTTAAGTTCTAGTTTGTGTTGGAACATCAAATTGGGGCATTAGTTTGAACATGAGGCAAAAAAAAGCTTTCTAGTTGATATCAGTGCCGACTTCAAACATACATGAAGAAGATCATGTGTATGATTTGCAACCATGGAGTCTATTAACGTAGACAACTCCATTTCTTGAGTCGCATTGCTTGTTGTCTCCTCGAATTATGTGCATTGGAAAGCTTGTATGAAGGCTTTTATCATGTCTATTGATAAAGCTACATAGGAAGTTTTTAAAGATGGATGGACTCGACCAATAGTTATTGATGCTTATAGGAACACTTATTTCAAAAAGAAAAACAATTATACTCCTAATGAAAACAAGTGCATGTCATCGAAGCTCAAAAGCTTTGTATGTTATTTTCAGTGGTGTTGACATGGAATAATTCAAAGTCATCTCCATGTATGAGTCAGCTAAGTAGGCCTATATCATTATTCAAAATCAGCATGAAGGGAACGCAATAATGTGAATGTCTAAACTGCTAACTTAACTACCAAGTTTGAAAAAAATGGGAAAATATTTTTGAATTCTATGCTAGGCTATATGGGATTGCTAATGAAATTTGTAACACCCTATAGCAGACCCAATCATCGAGTCTGGGTACCAAGTGTCACAAATAACTTAAATATCTTAACAAAATTTCTAACCTAATTCACATGCAAACTTGGATAATACTAAATGATACATATATTACTACTATTCAACATTTACTCAACACCATGGATAACAACAAATTTTAAAATTTAAATTTGATTAATATTCTACAACAAACGGTACTAATTTCTTATAGTCATTCTCCCTCATTAACCATGAACAATTATTTACAGATTGTAACTCAAGACTTTACTGTAATTACACTAGTTAATCCTCGAGTCATGGCCTCTAAGGGAGCCCTTCTATATGCATGAAACAGCTACCATGCCCTTAGCGTGAACTTGACGGTGTTTGGCTTGACCCTTCATGTGACACTTGAATCAATCCTTGTCCCTACATACAAGGCAATACAATCGTAAGTTCAGATGAACTTAGTGAGATTTTGTACAGCAAAATCAAGGATTCTCAATTTTTGGGTAAATAAGATTAAGAGTGCAGGATTAAAACTCCCTGACAAAACTTAGGAGATTTAGTTGTATAACTAGCATAGTTGACGTTCATGCGTCAATTGGAGCAATTGTTGTTGGATATTTCAGTCGATCTGATCAAAGACACACTTTTTCAATTAACCCCATTCGAGGGCTCAACCTTGTCTAACTCTTCCATCTTCGACCCCCATATTACCTTTCTGGCTCATCTCATCAAAATACCATACACGTGAATATGCGATTTGATGACTACTTTTGGTGAACTATTAGATATCTCGCCTCTAGTGTGGGTTCTTGCCCTAATCCCTTCGTTCCATTCCAAACTTAAATACAGACTTTTCTTTTATAATACCCTGGAAATTTCCTTCCTATAACTTAGCTTTTCTTTTATAATACCCTGGAAATTTCCTTCCTATAACTTAGCCTTTGCTTGAACCCTTCTTTTAAAGAAGACTTTTGTTGTCTTGAACTTGAGATTTAGCTGGTACATAAACACTTCGTTCTTTGTAGTCTTGAACTCGTAAAATAATCTTGTAGGACTTTCCCACTTTAGATTATTCTATTGAAATACTCCCAGTAACAGATAGTTCTTGGAAAACTACCTTTTTCTTAGGTTTCTTTTGGTGGCTTCCGCATTTGATAGTCCTAAGTTGACTTCCCCACGATATATAGTCCTGATGGACTTCTGATTCTTTCATTATTTCCTGGCCGACTTCCTTTTTAAAAGGGTCTTAGGTGGACTTCCACTTTTCTGGTGACCTCCTTTTCAACGTCACTTAGGATTTTAAATTTGGTAAACCATTCCATAGGCACTTAGCCAATGATGGTTCTACACCAACTATAGTGGATTGATAACTCTTGAAAAGAGTTATATTTCATGCCTTTAAACTTGGTTAATTGTTTGTACGTGAGTAAATTTAGTTTCATTTTAGGAAGTTATATTAGTATTTTTATAACATTGCATCATGAAGCTTAGATTGTGCTTTCAATGTCATTCCATGTTACTTTTACTTGTGGGAGGAAAAAAATTGTATGTTGTTTATAACATGAGTGGAAAGGAGGAAAAGAAGTGAAGGAGTGAAGTTTTGTCGTGAAAAAAGGTTGGATAGATTACCACTACAAATGCCATGCCAATTCCAGGAAGATGTTGACTCGGCAGTTAATACATGTCACTCTCAGCCAGCTCTACTTGCACCAAAAATATCCACATGAAAAAAAGAGAGAAAAGAGTGTGCGCTGAGAGAGGGACCTGTCCTATAAAAAGAAGAAAGAGAAAGAGAAAAGAAAGTGGTTTTTCCTCACACAATTTCTCGTAGGAGATCCAAAGACCCAAAGGAAGAGGGTAGCAGCTAAGGAACAGAGTAGCAACACAAGGAAGAAGGAGAAGCATTCAACCTTGGGCTTCACAAGTACTGCAGCACTAGAGTTGAGGGCTGGATTGAAGAAAGCTTCCTGAAGTTCTTCCTTCATTATCTTAATTGATTCTGTGAATTTTAACTGTGGAAATATGTTGTTGAATGATACTTTCATTTTGGATTTTAATTTCTAACTCATGATCGAATCCCATCAAGTTGGGATTACTAGATGAATCTTTAGTTCCTTTAATGACCAAAGCATTATTCTGATTTGATTTACAGTTTCATTCAATTTGCGCTATTATAGAACATATGCATGCAATTTCTAGACATAGATGAATGTATGTTATGTTCATAAACTTGATTTAATTCTGAAAAGGTTAGATGAGTTGGATTGTGATCGAATGATACAAGCGAGTATTTGACAGAATACTCATAGCACTCTAGATATAGAACTACGCTTTGTATAGAGAAAGGCAGAAACAGTGTTAGGTATCCTTCTTAAGGTTTGTAGACATGCAAAGCCTTAGGTAGGGTAGCTTGAAGTCTGACTCCCGAAAGAAGCAAACTACCTTACATTTAACCTGAATAGTAAATTGGTTAAGATTTTTCCATGGCATTATTGTGTTACGAAGAATGAATCTTAGTAATCTCAACCTTCCCATTCAACAGTGTAGATCCTCCCAATTTTGTCTCTGTATCTTTGCCACAACATTTTAAGATAATTATTTTATTTGAATAGGGCATACATGATTCTTACTCTACAAATTGTTATTTTGTTTTACCGAAGCCTGGTTCATATAGTTTATAGTAATAGCTTAGCTGAATTAATCCTATTCGATCCTTGAAGAGACGATCTTACTTACTACTTTATTACTTGATTCAACGTGTATACTTGCACATTTGCATATTATATTCACACGCAACACGGACTCCTGATGGTGGATACTTATTAGAAATACCTGGAAGGAAGTACCCATTCCTTTCACATGTTCCGCGTTTAAACGCTTCCATCGGTTCCTCCTATCTTTGCATGTTGTCGTATCCTCTATTTAGCACACTTACTCGTGTTTTCAAACGCACCCTATTCATTTTTTCAAACCACTTGTTGCGTGAGACATACAACATCCTCCCTTTTTATGCCCTGATAGGCTTTTCTATTCACTATCCTGGCAGACTCCATCCTTGTCATACTGTATACCTATTCACTACTAGATCATGCCATGGTTAACCATGGAATTTTGATTCTAAAGAATTAATAAACCCCTTTCGAGTTGTTGCCTTGAAAGACCTATATACCATTTACATGGTGTCACCCTGAAGGATCAATAGGATACCTTTGTCACAGTGTCACCCCCGAAAGACCAATTGTTATTTGTTCCACTATGCCACTAAACTCCCTTGAATCCTATAACAATCTACCCATTCTTCCATTATCCAAATTTTCCTATCTTTTCTATCCCGTCAAGTAACTCCCTCCATACTTTGGATATAACCCACCTTCATTTCACTCAAATCATCATACTTTTTTACCATAACATACAATATTTCATTTATCAATACATCAACATACAACCACAATTGGCATCCATAATACACACTTGCAAACAGCCAGATATTTACCCAACTTTATGCATACAAAGCATACTCATTCACCAATCACACGCAACCATGGTATTCAGATTGAACTCATAGCAAACTCATTAATAGAACACTCATCAACAACATTCACCCAAATGGAGTATAGAAACTCACCTTAAATCCTTCGTCCTCGCTAGCTTAGCTTATCCAAATGCCATAGCCTCCTTTGTTCTGGCAGTAAAGCATGACAACCATGTATGCCTATTAAACCAATGGTATTCAAGCCTTAAAACCCTAGAATCTATTATAATACAGAAACTTTTCAGGAATCCTTACTTCTTTCTTCCCCTAATTCACGAATGTATAGACTTAGGAGCTTACCAGCTTATTAGATTCTTTACTTTCCCATCTTGAGTCTCACATTCACTGTCCCATGCAGTGCTTTCTTTAACTTTCTCTTCTTTAAGGAAACCGAAGAAAATGATGCAAATAAGAAGAAAATCATAGACAAAATTAAAAAGAATTGCTTTTGTAGAAATAACCCCTCTCACACATGTATATATATACCCATTTGCATAGTCTTCATAGTCCAAAACAACCACCTGTCACTAATAATTCTATATCCTATTAAGGAACCAGTCGGTTCCAACCTGATTGAACTAGAATTACATCTCAATTAATTACCGATCAGCCATAAAATTTTTCAAAGTTTCAAAGTGAAGCCTACCAACTTACCATTTTATTCAATTAACTCTAAAAATTTGTCCATAATCTTCCTCCCATAACCGTAAATTAGAAAGGGAAGTCATAGCTAGGGTTTGCCCACTTCCAAGCTCGATTATCAAGAAAAACAAGGTTCGAACCTAGACCAGGGGAAAAACAAAGTGTTTGACGATTAGGTCAAATTCCAGTATTTTTGTACCGAGGTAAGTTCGTATGTAAATAATGCATTGTTATATTTATGTTTTAAATGTTTTAATATTGTATGAATTGTGATTTACTCTTTGAACATATTCGACAAACTTTCGACAAGTGAGAATTCTTGGTTGAGCCTTTGTAACACCCCCTAACCCGTATTCCGTCGCAGGAATGGGGTTACGAGGCATTGCTAAACAAGTGTACAGTTCTGAATATTTCATCGCAATTCAAGTCATAAGCACATATACATTACTGTATAAATCAAACGTTCAAAACCATTCGAGATTTCATATCTAATAATCTCCAAATATCAAATGGATTTATATGACTAAGCACGTGTACATAACATACATAATATAAGCTCATGTATAAGCCCATATATAACATGCAAAAATTTAACTATCATATTAACCAAAGTATATGTACCTTATACGCAAGTAAGCTATAAATAAAATTCAATTAAAACAATGTGGACGAACTTTACATGTACACACGTTCTAGCATAAGTTTTGATAGTCATCCATTTACTGCAACATAAGTCAGAATTTTTACATGACAAGCTCATGATAACTCTAGCATGAATAATATCAATTATATACAAACGGCCGAGCCACAGATAACTTACAAGCTATATAAATACTTAAAAACACTTCCAAAATATTACAAGGATTTTAAACTACCATATCATAGGGCATATTTATCAAAAGATTCAAGCAATAATTCAACTCACAACCGAATTCAAACCTAAATAATATAGTCATCTCCATTTCACAAATTACTTACCTCCACACAAATCATCATCAAACATAATCACATATATCAAACCAAGAAATAAAAAAAAACACATCATAACAAAACACACATAAAACCGAATCTAAATATATATATATATATATATATATATATATAACAAGCCATTTTCGCATGGCTTTTAATACATAACCCAAAAATCAACACTTCAAAACATATGTTCCAGCCTATACATGCCATAATGTTCCCTTAAGATCAACTAAGAAAAAGGTACCAAAACGTTGCAGGCTAGTGTGATGACTTCGACGATGGTCCCGAACACAAGAAATGGATCAAAGAAATCTAAATAAGAGACAAGTAAACACACCAAATGAGTATTCAACTCAATAAGTAATAAGCAATATAATAGAGACCATTAACACGTGATAATATGAAAAATAATGAAAGAGTAACTAATTCATCCATACCGATCTACGCCACAATTATTTAAATTATCGATTGAATCCCCAAGCCAAATCTAGATATCCAATTAAATACCTAAAACAACCAAACAGTTTAAATCCTTTCCTCGGAGTATAAAACAATGATAAACTAGATGGTTCCATACATATATGTTTCATATCTCAAATTCGATTGTTCCGTTAATAGTCCTTGCACTCTATTCCTTCCCGGCATGCTCTATATCCTCAACCGTTTTCGCACACATAATACTAATCAAATGCGCACACATAGTGCTATAATAAACCGCACACATAGTGCTTTGTAAATTCACTCATGTATTGATATTCTAGCCAGCACACATAGTGCCACTCGACTTCACACACATAGTGCCATTCAAATCTGCACACTTAGTGCCAATGTCGAATCATATAATAAGGCAATTTACTTCATTCAAATAGCATATACAACCACATCTATAAATACGTGTACCACTCCAAAAGAACACCAACCTAGAAATCCTTTCATGATACATTAGTATTATTTAGTTATAAGTTAATCAACCTATAAATGCTTATGAACTTACCTTATGTCGGATGAAATGATTCCCAATCGACTACTCAATATTCTTTGCTTTGCCTTTGCTTGATTCCCCTCCTTTGGATTTTTGAGCTCCTACTAGAAAGAAGAAAGTGCCGAATTGCCTTAGTGAGAATTTTCCTTTTTCTTTTCTTTTGTTTCGGTTTTTGGAGGATGAAGAAGATGAACACACTTTTTCTCCTTGAATTTCTTCTTTATTCATCTATTTTTCTTATTAAGTCATTTTATTTTGAATATTTTAATCATTTTCTAACCAAATATTATAATTAATTAAACTTAGTGGAGGGGCATCATTACTTGGCCGACCACTTATTGAATTTTTGGGTATTTTGACATGCAAACCCAAGCTTTCACACTTTGTAGTTATTTGGTCCTTACAATTTACCTATCATGTTTTCTAAGTTTCTCAACTAAGTCCTTTCAAGAAAAATTCACATTCATAAGTCTAAATTAAAACATCAAATTTTCACACATGCACTAATACACATAGAGGATATGCAACTAAATTTTAAATAAATTTTATGACTCGATTTTGTGGTCCCGAAACTACATTCCGACTAGGGTCAAATTAGGGCTGTCACAACTCTCCCCCACTTAAAAATTTTCGTCCCCGAAAATCTTACCAGCGAATAAATTTGGATAACGTTCTTTCATAGAATCTTCGAGCTCCCAAGTAGCCTCTTCGACCCCATGTTTAAGCCACAGTACTTTCACTAATGAGATTTTCTTATTTCATAGTTCTTTTATCTCACGGGCCAAAATACGAACTGGTTCTTCTTCGTAACTCAAATCAGATTGAATTTCAACCTCTGATGGATTAATTATATGCGATGGATCGGATCTATAACGTTGAAGCATCGAAACATGAAAAACGTTGTGAATCTTTTCAAGTTCAGGGGGTAAAATCAATCGGTATGCAACTGGCCCAATTCGTTCAGATATTTTATACGGCCTGATGAATCTCGGACTCAATTTGCCCTTAGGCCAAATCTGAGCACTTTTTTCCAAGGTGAGACTTTAAGAAACACTTTATCTCCAACCTGGTATTTGATGTCTTTTCTTTTTAAATCCGTATACGACTTCTGACGATCTGAAGCTGCTTTCAAATTTTCACGGATCACCTTTACTTTCTGCTCAGCATCTTTAATCAAATCAACCTCGAATATTTTACTTTCACTAAGTTCGGTCCAAAATAATGGTGTACGACATTTACGACCGTATAAAGCCTCGTAAGGTGCCATCTTAATACTTGATTGAAAACTATTGTTGTAAGCGAATTCAATCAAAGGCAAATACCTTTCCCACGAACCACAAAACTCTAGAATACAACATCTTAACATATCCTCGAGTATCTGAATTATCCGCTCGGATTGACCATCAGTCTGGGATGAAAAGTGGTGCTAAAATGTAACTTGGTACCCAATGCTTCTTGCAATTTCTTCCAAAATCGTGATGTGAATCTCGGGTCTCTATCCGACACAATAGAAATAAGTACTCCGTGTAACCTTACAACCTGAGAAACATACATTTCAGCTAGCTTGTCAAGGGAATAATCCATACGTACAGGAATAAAATGAGCCGACTTTGTCAGTCTATCAACAACAACCCAGATCGCATCTTTCTTGCTTGACGATAATGGCAACCCAGATACAAAATCCATCGTGACTCGATCCCATTTCCATTCGGGTATCATGATCGGCTGAAGTAATCCCGAAGGCACTTGATGTTTCGCTTTCACTTGTTGACATATCAAACACTTCGAAACAAAGTCAGATATATCTCGTTTCATACCAGGCCACCAAAATTGACGTTTCAGATCGTTGTACATTTTCGTACTACCCGGGTGAACTGACATTCGACTACTATGAGCTTCGCTCAAAATAATCGAAATAAGTTCCAAATTTCTTGGAACACATAATCGATTCTTGAACGTCAAGCAATCATTGTCGTCAATTTGAAACTCTGATTCTATATTTGAAACACACTCAGCTCGTTTAGCGGCCAATTCATCATCGACTTTCTGGGATTCAACTATTTGATGAATCAAAAATGGTTTGGCCTTTAATTCTGCTACTAAAACATTATCGGATGAAACGGACAAGTGAACATTCATCGCTTTCAAAGCAAACAGTGATTTACGACTTAAAGCATCGGCAACTACGTTAGCCTTTCTCGGGTGATGATCAATGACGAGCTCATAATCTTTCAATAACTCAAGCCAACGTCTTTGTCGCAGATTCAAATCTCTTTGAGTCATCAGATATTTGAGGCTTTTATGGTCCGAATAAACATGACACCTCTCTCCAAATAAGTAGTGTCTCCATATTTTCAAAGCAAAAACAATAGCCGCTAATTCAAGATCATGGGTCGGATAGTTTTTCTCATGCGGCTTTAATTGCCTCGACGCGTAAGCCACAACTCGACCTTCTTGCATCAACACACAACCCAGCCCAAGTAAGGATGCATCATCAGAAATAACAAATTCTTTACCGATTCTCGTCAGCATTACTAGCACCGAGCTTGATTAAACAGTTTTCAATCGGTTAAACTTTTCTCGACATCTTTCTCGACCATTCAAACTTAACATCTTTTTGAAGTAGTTTTATCATCGGTGCGGCTATCGTCGAGAAACCCTTTACAAACCGTCTGTAGTAACCGGCAAGTCCCAAAAAGCTCCTAACTTTCGTAATATTCTCGGAGGCTTCCAATCAATTATAGCTGAAATTTTGCTCAGATCAACTCGAATACCCGACGCGGATACCACATGTCCCAAAAGGCTAACTTCTTTCAATTAGAACTCACATTTACTGAATTTCGCATATAACTGCTTATCTCGTAAAATCTGTAATACCAATTTCAGGTGCTCAGCATGTTCAGATTCTTCGTGCGAATAAATCAAGATGTCATCATAAACACCACTACAAACCGATCCAAATACTGTCTAAAGATTCGATTCATCAAGTCCATAAATACCGTAGGGACATTAGTGAGCCCAAACGGCATCACTAAGAACTCGTAGTGACCATATCTCGTTCTGAAGGCAGTTTTAGGTATGTCTGATTCTCGAACACGCAACTGATAATAACCCGATCTCAAATCTATCTTTGAAAATACTGAGGCTCCCTTTAGCTGATCAAACAAATCATCAATACGTGGTAACGGATATTTATTCTTTACTGTCACTTGTTCAATTGACGATAGTCGATACACATTCTCATGGTTCCATCTTTCTTTTTCACAAACAACACTGGTGCACCCCAAGGTGAGAAACTCGATCGAGCGAAACCTCTATTCGTCAACTCTTGCAACTGAGTTTTCAATTCCTTCAATTCCGTTGGTGCCATACGATATGGAGCTATCAAAATTGGTGTGGTACCAGGTACAAGCTCGATGCCGAATTCTACTTCTTGAACGGGTGGTAATCCAAGTAACTCATCAAGAAAAACATCTGAATACTCACAAACCACTGGTACTGATTCAATTTTCTTTTCTGACTCCTTGCTATCAAGTACGTACACAAGATATGCTTCACACCCCTTTCTCACATATTTCTGAGGGATCATCGAGGATATTATTGCTGTTATTCTGTTCATGTCAGTAGACTCAACTCGGACTATCTCATTAGTTGCGCACCTCAAATCAATGGTCTTTCTTTTGCAATTCACAACTGCATCATGTACGGTTAACCAATCCATACCGAGGATAATATCAAATTCGTCAAAAGGTAAAAGCATCAAATCGGCCGAAAAATAGGAATCTCGAATTATCAGGGGGCATTTCTTACACACTTTGTCGATAAGTACAAATCGACCCAGGGGATTCGACACCCGAATTACGAACTCAGTAGACTCAACTGGTAAAGTCTTACTGGATGCTAAAGTCTCACATACATAAGAATGAGTAGAGCTGTGGTCAATCAATGCAATCACATCGTGATAAAAAGAGTGAAAGTACCGATAATAACATCGTGGAGGATGCCTCCTCTCGCGCGGATGGCATAAGCTCGAGAGAGCACGAGTCTCGAATCGAACAGTGCGTATCGTAAGTCCCTCTCTGACTACCACCCCTACCTCCTGTGTTTCTCAGTGGTCAACCTCTAGTCGCTGTACCACTCGATCTCGCACCTTGTATCTTATTTTTCTGGTCAGGTTCCGTGTAATCTCGAATGAATGATCCCTCGAACTACATCTATAACAGGCTCTGTTGATAGACTTACCCCAGCATTCACCTACATGTCATCTTCCACATTGTGAACATTCAGGTTTTTCTGGTCGATTGTTACCAACACTGGCAACCGAAGTAGCTCGAGAGTCCGTTGATGGTCGCTCCCTAATAGAAATTCCTACAGTCGTTTTCAATTTATTAGTATCGTCTCTGAATTTCTTTCCAGCCGAGAAAGAAGTTTTACCCGCCGATCTTTTACGAAAGTCTCTGGCTTCAGATTCAGCTTTCTTTTTCTCCCTTCCAAGCTCTTCAGCCTTGCAAGGCCGTTCAACTAGCGTTACAAATTCTTTTATTTCTAAAATACCCACCAGTAGTTTTAAATCTTCATTCAATCCCTCTTCGAATCTTTTACACATAGCGACTTCATCAACTACACACTCCCGAGCATATCGACTAAGTCTTACAAACTCACGTTCGTATTCAGATACCGTCAAACGACCTTGTTTGAGCTCCAAAAATTTCTTTACGCTTTTGATCAATGAATCGTTGACTAATATACTTCTTACAAAACTCCGCCTGAAAGGAATCCCAAGTAACCCGTTCCTTCGGAACAATAGAAATCAGAGTTCTCCACAAATAGTAGGCCGAGTCCCGTAATAAGGATATGGCACACTTTAGACACTCATCAAATGTGCAAGACAGCTCTTCAAAAACACGGATGGTGTTATCAAGCCAAAACTCAGCCCATCAGCATCATTAGTAGCTGTGGCTCAGAATTCCTCGGCCCCGCGCTTCCTAATCAAATCCACAGGAGGTTTATTCGGCCTCAAAGGATCCATAGTTGCTGGTATTATAGGAACCTGAGGCGGATTATTTAAATTTGGAAATGGTTGAGCAGCCGGGTTAGTTCGAGCATATTGTGCAACCCACTCGTTCATCATAGAAAACAAGGCTTGTTTTGCCCCATCATCTTGATTATTCGTAGATGATTGAGGTTCAATAGGCGGTGTCCCTTACGCAGGAGCAGCCGCTACACTCTCAACGTCATCTGCTAAGGCTCTCTCTAAATTGGTTTCCATTTACTAATCAAAACAATAATTTCAACCGTCAGAAGTCATCACACTATCATATACTAACATTAAGGCATGTATAGCTAAACTCATACGTGCTACGGTAGTCCTAGAACTGACTAAACCGTAGCTCTGATACCAATAAAATGTAACACCCCCTAACCCGTATTCCGTCGCAGGAGTGAGGTTACGAGGCATTGCTAAACAAGTGTACAGTTCTGAATATTTCATCGCAATTCAAGTCATAAGCACATATACATTACTGTATAAATCAAACGTTCAAAACCATTCGAGATTTCATATCTAATAATCTCCAAATATCAAATGGATTTATATGACTAAGCACGTGTACATAACATACATAATATAAGCTCATGTATAAGCCCATATATAACATGCAAAAATTTAACTACCATATTAACCAAAGTATACGTACCTTATACGCAAGTAAGCTATAAATAAAATTCAATTAAAACAATGTGGACGAACATCACATGTACACACGTTCTAGCATAAGTTTGATAGTCATCCATTTACTGCAACATAAGTCATAATTTTTACATGACAAGCTCATGGTAACTCTAGCATGAATAATATAAATTATATACAAACGGCCGAGCCACAGATACCTTACAAGCTATATAAATACTTAAAAACACTTCCAAAATATTACAAGGATTTTAAACTACCATATCATAGGGCATATTTATCAAAAGATTCAAGCAATAATTCAACTCACAACCGAATTCAGACCTAAATAATATAGTCATCTCCATTACACAAATTACTTACCTCCACACAAATCATCATCAAACATAAACACATATATCAAACCAAGAAATAAAAAAAAATCATAACAAAACACACATAAAACCAAATCTAAATATATATATATATATATAACAAGCCATTTTCACATGGCTTTTAATACATAACCCAAACATCAACACTTCAAAACATATGTTCCAGCCTATACATGCCATAATGTTCCCTTAAGATAAACTAAGAAAAAGGTACCAAAACGTTGCAGGCTAGTGTGATGACTTCGACGATGGTCCCGAACACAAGAAATGGATCAAAGAAATCTAAATAAGAGACAAGCAAACACACCAAATGAGTATTCAACTCAATAAGTAATAAGTAATATAATTGAGACCATTAACACGTGATAATATGAAAATAATGAAAGAGTAACTAATTCATCCATACCGATCTATGCCACAATTATTTAAATTATCGATTGAATCCCCAAGCCAAATCTAGATATCCAATTAAATACCTAAAACAACCAAACAGTTTAAATCCTTTCCTCGGAGTATAAAACAATGATAAATTAGATGGTTCCATACATATATGTTTCATATCTCAAATTCGATTGTTCCGTTAATAGTCCTTGCACTCTATTCCTTCTCGGCATGCTCTATATCCTCAACCGTTTTCGCACACATAATACTAATCAAATGCACACACATAGTGCTATAATAAATCGCACACATAGTGCTTTGAAAATTCACTCATGTATTGATATTCTAGCCAGCACACATAGTGCCACTCGACTTCGCACACATAGCGCCATTCAAATGCGCACACTTAGTGCCAATGTCGAATCATATAATAAGGCAATTTACTTAAATCAAATAACATATACAACCACATCTACAAATACGTGTACCACTCCAAAAGAATACCAACCTAGAAATCCTTTCATGATACATTAGTATTATTTAGTTATAAGTTAATCAACCTATAAATGCTTATGAACTTACCTTATGTCGGATGAAATGATTCCCAATCGACTACTCAATATTCTTTGCTTTGCCTTTGCTTGAGTCCCCTCCTTTGGATTCTTGAGCTCCTACTAGCAGGAAGAAAGTGCCAAATTGCCCTAGTGAGAATTTTCCCTTTTCTTTTCTTTTGTTTCGATTTTTGGAGGATGAAGAAGATGAACACACTTTCTCTCCTTGAATTTCTTCTTTATTCATCTATTTTTCTTATTAAGTCATTTTATTTTGAATATTTTAATCATTTTCTAACCAAATATTATAATTAATTAAACTTAGTGGAGGGGCATCATTACTTGGCCGGCCACTTATTGAATTTTTGGGTATTTTGACATGCAAACCCAAGCTTTCACACTTTGTAGTTATTTGGTCCTTACAATTTACCTATCATGTTTTCTAAGTTTCTCAACTAAGTCCTTTCAAGAGAAATTCACATTCATAAGTCTAAATTAAAACATCAAATTTTCACACATGAACTAATACACATAGAGGATACGCAACTAAATTTTAAACAAATTTTATGACTCGGTTTGGTGGTCCCAAAACCACATTCTGACTAGGGTCAAATTAGGGCTGTCACAGCCTTAGGAATAGAATAGGATACGAGTGACATCTCAGTAGGAACCCCTGTGTTTATGTGATCCGAGTGCTGGTCTCATACGTCTTACCAATGGTTGGGTAGTCCGGCATATGTTGCGGATACCTAACAGCTTGTGTGAGCAGCACTGAGTAGCTACATATTGACTGGTAACTTGTGTGAGTAGGGTCGTGAATAGATAAAAAATGAGCCTATATGTATTATGAGACGTGAGGTAGCTTTGGCTACATATATGGCACTTTTGTGCAAGATTTTCGAGTATCCGTTAATATTTTGAGTGTTCAATGGGAATGTTAAAGTTGTGAAAGACTATGGTATGTTACAAGTTGGTACAGGTATGTACGTAAAACTCATATATAATAAGCTCAATATGTGATGAAACCTTGGTAAGGTTGTGATTAAGTAAGTATAACTATAAGATTTTATAACATGCATGCCAATTCTCGTTATGCTAATAGTATGTTAAATGTATGGTTATGATGCTTATTATATGCATAGGAACTTACTAAGCTTTAAAGCTTACTCCCCTTTCCTTTCCCTTGTCTTATAGTGTCACCAAGCTAGCTCGGGGATCAAAGACCGTCGAAGATCCATTCACATTATCAACAATTGTTTTGGTACCAATGATTATGGCATGTATAGGGGACTTAGTCATTTTGTTATGTGTCATAATTGATTTGGCCAAATGTGTTGGCTTATAGTGGTAGAGATTTCATTTTGTATAAGGCTATTTGAAATTGGCTACTATTGGAATAAGCAATTTATATGATGATGCCTTTCATGGATGTGGTATTTTACATGATTTGAGTTAATGAGTATATGATGTTTGTGTATGATAAATGGTAGCATGTGAATAATGTGTTGATGTCTTGGTTATGGTTGATTTGGTTGGATGTAAATGTTTGGATTGGTGCTATGTTGAGTTGTGTAGGTGTGTGCAACAAAGGGTGGCAAAATGCCTTGGTAAATAGCCTTATTTTTGCCCACACGAGTAGACACACGGGCGTGTGTCTAGGCCATGTGCGACACACAGTTTGCCCCACGGGCATGTGTTAGGCTGTGTGTCCCCTGCACCCTAAATTTGCAAAATAGAATGCTCAGAATTACGCCCACTGGCAGAGACACGGGCGTGTGTCTCAGCCGTGTGGATGACACGGCCTCAGGCACTAGCGTGTGTCCTAGGCGTGTGAAGTCTGCACCAATTTTATGAAAAATCATAAATTTTAATTTGACCACACGGTCTCGCACACGAGCGTGTGACTTGGCTACGTGTCTTCAATTTGTTCTTGGGTGACAAATAGAGAGTTACATGGGTTCGAGACACGGGCGTGTGTGACCACACGGCCTGCTCACATGGGCATGTTCCCTATCCACACGGGCGTATGACCCCTGTTTAGTGAAAAATTTTCTAAGTGTTGTAAAATTTTCTAAAGTTCTCGGTTTAGTCCTGGACCACCTCTAAAGTATGTTTTAGGCCTCGTAAGCTCATATTAGGGACTTTATGAGTATCTGTAAAATGTTTTAATTTGGACGCAAATTGATGACTCGAAATTGTATGAAAATTCGTGTGTTAAGTCTGGTAATGCCCTGTACCCTGTTCCGGTGTCAAATACGGGTGAGGGGTGTATTTATCGCTGGAATAAGGTTACAGAGCATTACCGGACTTACAACACATTTAAACATACACAACATTTAATTTTTTAGTTCATATACATTTCATTCGCAACCAATCATTTTGTCCTTAGTACGAGCCTACGAGGCCCAAAACATGCATTTAGGGTGGTTCGGAACTAAACCAATAACTCAGGGAATTTTTCCACACTTAGAAAATTTTTGCACAAAACATGGGACACACGCTCGTGTGGCCAGCCCGTGTGTCTCAGACGGCCAACAGACATGTCTATGTCACAAGTCGTATGGACATTTGAAATGGGAACAGATGGCCATGTCCCAGCCTGTGTCCAACCCCATGTAACTCTCTGACTTGGGTCATACGGCCAACACACACACCCGTGTGGCTAGCCCGTGTGCCCTAAAAATGGTCATACACGCCCATGTGCTAGGCCATGCCAAACCAGTAGGGTATACTGACTTATGCCACACGACCAAGTCACACGGTCGTGTGTGAGGCTGTGTAGAGCATATTGACTTGAATTCAATTTCAACACTAGGGGACACACGACCGTGTAACATAACCGTGTGTCACACACGGCTGAGACACGCGCCCGTGTCTCTGCCCGTGTGGAAAAAAATAGGCTATTTACTAAGCCAA
Source organism: Gossypium anomalum (assembly GCA_025698475.1). Taxonomy (NCBI): domain Eukaryota; kingdom Viridiplantae; phylum Streptophyta; class Magnoliopsida; order Malvales; family Malvaceae; genus Gossypium; species Gossypium anomalum. The sequence goes on from CM046956.1 coordinate 56,828,532, forward strand.
TTTGCCACCCAAATTTGCACACACCTACACAATTCAATTGGTACTCATTCATAGCATAAGTGGACATCCAATTCAACCATAATCAAATCTAAAACATACCATTTCAATACCAACAACTAACATACTTATTATCTCATGTTTTGCTCATTCAAAACATACTAACTTCACATTTAAATCAACTAATTTAGCCTTTCCAAACATGCATCATCATGCACCAAATCACAAACACATAGCTTCCCAATTATCAACCATTTAACATTCAATTTACCTCTTATCAATAAGCACCATGAATCCAACCTCAATCACACAACATAGTTCAATTACCAAACTCGAAACATAAGCCATTTGCACAGTTATTTACATCATCAAAATCACCAATATAAGCCAACTCACATGGCTATATATACAATCCCAAAACATAAACATTTACACACCAATTCAAATGGCTCAACTTACAAACAAAACATATGTCATAATACCAAAGCCCCTATATATGCCATATGACCCAAAACTTAATTTCAAAGGTACCAAATGATAGTTGGATAGTGTGAAGCAATCTCCGACAGTCCTCGAACCCGAGCTAGCTTTGGAATCACTATAAAACACAAAGAAATACACAAAGTAAGCTTTATAGCTTAGTAAGTTCGTATAGCATTTAAAATCAATTTATCAAATGTACACAACTTGAACAAATAAAACATAATATACAAATCACATATGAAATCATCATCCTATCATAATTTCTTTCACAAGATTAGTTATCACTTTCATAGTCACCTTATTTCAATACTTGAACGGTTCACGTACATACCTGTACCAATCCGTGTCAACTTATACTTATCCACATTTATGACGTACTCGTTGAACCATTCGGAACATTATTGGATATTCGAGAAACTCGCACACTTAGTGCCAAATAAATAGCTGTAGTTATATTACTTTCGCACACTAAGTGCCAATGTATACATATATAGTCGAAGCTATCTCAATCTCGCACACAGAGTGCAATATATAACTGAAGTTATTTCAATTACGCACACTAAGTGCTCATAATTAGCCGAATCGTCCTCAAACATAACTGTAACCTCAAATACACAATTTATGCAATATCAAAGCATTTAAAGCATAATTATAACAATGCTTATTACATACGAACTTACCTCGGATGTAAAAACAGCAGATTAATATGATTATTTTATAACTTTATTTTTCCCCCGATCTAACTCTGAGTTTCGCTTTTCTTGATCTATATGATATCAAATTTAGCTTATTTAATAATCCCTCTATTCAATTTAGTCCAAAACACACTTTAAAGTACTTTTACATATTTGCCCCTATTGTTTCACCAATTTTATAATTTAGTCCTTACTTCATAAAAACACAATTTCAAGCAATTCAATCACAACCCATACTAGAAAAGTTTCAATTAGGTCCCTAGTAGCCCATATTTTTAATTTATTTCACATTTTAACCATAAAGTTTCCACATTTCACAATTTAATCCCTAATTTGCATTTTCACTAAAAATCACTTTATAAAACTTGTATAATTCACAACCAACATTTATAATCTATCATCAAACATCAAAACACACATGTATTCATCAATGGCATCATTCAAAATATTTAACAATTTTGCAAAATAGTCCCTGGGCTAGCTAGACGTAGTTGCAACGATCTCAAAAACGTAGAAATCATTAAAAACGGGACGAAAATCACATACCTATTGACAATTTAGGGCTGGCTAAAACAGGCTTCTTCCATGGCCATATTAACCTTCCATTTTTGGTTGAAGAAGAATTAATGAAGAAAGCTTTTAATTTGGTTTTATTTATTTCATGTTTAACTACCAATTTCCAAAATTAACCTTTAAAAACATTTGTAATTACACCAAATACAACTCCACTATCATCCATTATCTCATAAATGGGTTAATTACCACATAAGGACTTTAACTTTAAATTTCTATCGCTATTTGACACCTTTAGCTTATAGAACATAAGCTTTACACTTTACGCGATTTAATCCTTTTTTATCAAATTAACCATTTAAATGATAAAAGTCTTTAACGAAAATTTCACGCAATAATATTATCATGCCACTGACATTAAAATAATAATAAAATAATAATTTTGACTTCAAATTTGTGATCCCGAAACCACTATTCTGGTTGAATCAAAACGGGCTGTTACAACAATTCTCCTCTCTTAAATAAATTTCATCATCAAAATTTCACTTAATTTGTCCAAAAGCTTTAACAAAAATAAAAATAAAAAATATTTTAAAAAATTAATGATTTGATTAATAGTATCTATAAAAGATTTGGAAGATCAAAATGTCTTGGAAAGCTTTAAAAAAATACTAAATTCTAAAATTGTCGCTCGCCATATTCACAATCAGAATAAGAAGACATCTCTAATCCATTCAGAAGGAAAAGTAGCATCAGAATCTCTCGTAGTTTCAAAAATTTTAGTTCAAGGTTTCCAATTGGCATGTATACTAGACTCTCTATCTATTCACACTCAGTTTAGACCTAAAATTGGCTAAACCTGTAACTTTGATACCAAAAATATGACATCCCAAACCCTGTCCAAAAGTCCAATCGAATCTAGAGCGTTAAAATGGTCGTCAAAGTGACCCACTCGGTCAATCATTCATTTCATACACAATAAAAATATAAATTTACACATATGAATAATGTAACACCCCAAACCCGGCGTGAAAGTTTGGCTCAAATCTGGCGTGTCACATTGAAATGTTTTTCGAAAACCATGTTTCCATAAAAAACCCTTCTTAATAATTAAAAACTTATACCCTTTTTAAACCTTGTTAGAAAACCTCAGTTGAATAACATTCTTAATAACTTTGTAAAAATTCTTGGCAGTTGCGGAAGTTTAATTTAAAACAATTACGGATACGTGATGTTTTGAAAACAGTAGTTGCTTTGGAAAACCGTGTTCTAATACTAGCAATTATAAATAAAATTCCAAATTAGAAATCCAGAAAATTACAACAGCTTTACTACAACTCACATAAAAACATTTTTAAAGCAATAATCAAAAGTGTAACTTAAACAGTATGTGTAGCTCCCTCCGAGCCCCTCGCAGCTCCGATCCGTCTAAGGCTGGAAATTACCTGAAAGGTTAATAAACGGGGTGAGTTTATGAAAACTCAGTGTGTAATCCCCTACTATATAAAAGAAACAGTCAGTCATATAAAAGAATTAAAAGTATGGCCCCACCCTACTTACGCTTTTGATATCATCAATTGGGCCTTAGCCCATTATAACAGAGAGTACCAGATGGGCCTTAGCCCTATACAAAAATCACAGTTAACTGGGCCTTAGCCCATATCAATATCAATCTGGGTCGTAGCCCTATAACAAGTCGAGGTATATTGGGCCTTGCCCATATCAACACAGTTGGCCCATAACAAAACAGTCTCATATGATTAATGCATGATAACCCCATCCAACCCTGCACTTGCCTCCGTCCATCCCTACACTTCCTGTGGGGAATAAATCACCCACGCCATCCCTACACTTACAGTGTTAGCACCAGTTGCGACACTAACTATAATCCGCAGTAAAGCTACTTATATCAGAATATGTGGCACAGCCACCAAAACGGGTTCTTCCTCCATAACAAAACCCAACCCCATGTAGTATGACATGTATGCAGAATATATATAATTAACAAGGCATGCTTCAGAAAGGCAGTCAGATTATAGCGTAAGAGCAGTTATTTACCCTCGAGGGCGTAATCGTAACTTACCCCTTCAGTCAAAATATCATGCCCATATTTGAATCAAACAACCACAGTCAAGTCATTCATATCACCAACATATATTCACAATCAAATCCGTCAACCGCACAGTCCAAGTGGCAAAACAGTCATTTAACACCCTAGGGGCAAAATGGTAATTTTACCCCATAAGGGTATCTCGATAATTCTACCCTACAGGGGTATTTTGGTAATTCTACCCTACAGGGGTATTTCGATAATTCTACCTTACAGGGGTATTTTAGTAATTTTACAAACCAAGGGTATTTTGGTAATTTTACAAACCAGGGGTATTTTGGTAATTTTACAAACTAGGGGTATTTTGGTAATTTTACAAATTGAGGGTATTTCGATAATTTGGTAAACTAAAGTATTCTAAATAGGGATAACAATACGAATGGGCCTAAAGCCCTTTCGCGGCCCAAATGGGCCCATACGCTCGTGTGGCCCTTTTAGCCCAAATCTAGCCACAGATATGAAATTCACCTAGCTTAGTCCAATATTTACTACACAATCAAACAACTTATCCAATTGGGCCCGTAGGCCCATTGGCCCACATGGCCTCTTTCGGCCCATCGCGGCCGGCAGTAGCCATCCTACAGCTAGAGTAGTGAGAAATACACACCTGATAGAAGACTGGAGTTAATCCACACTCCGAGCACTCTTAGCCGACGCCCAACCCAAACGAGCACGCCATAAAGTGAAAGGGATCAGCCAAGAAAGGTACCTTTACTCTCCTCATAGTTCTCTCTATTTAAGGCCAGCTTCGCATCCACTCCTATGCTAGCTTCCCGATGTGGGATCCCTCCATCATCAGAGTTTAAATTCAACACCAACTCTTGCCGCCCCCTATTAGCAAAATAAATGCTCTTTGCTTGCCATGAGTTTCGAACCCTGGACCTTCTTGCCAACTCTATGACGCCACCTTCCTGGCTCTTCTGTGGCGCTACTTTGCCACTAGACCACAAGGCTTTTTGTGTCACAACTTCTCCAACAATATTCTTAAGGCCTACCTACTACACTCAGGGTTTGATTCACCTTAAACCAAAATTTTTGCTAGAGTCCAGGTTTGAACCTAGGACTTCTCCAACACTTCTCAGCACACTCAACCACTAAAACTAGCCTTCATTAACGAAATTTACATGTACAACAAAATATTATAAGCTGCCTTCAACAGCTCCCATGCTCAAGGCCCAAAACTTCTAGGCCCAAATTCAAGGTGTTACCAATAATAAATTATTTATTAATGAAAATACTCTATCAAAAGCACAACAATGATAATATTCTATCAAATTTTAGTAAAATTTCTTTCTAACTTTGAGAGAGTTTGTCTTTGGTTTATTTCCTATAGACAGATATTGAACTTCCCCACTAGAATATCGATAAAAGTTTTCATTATGTTTATCTATTCGTGATCTAAGACCCACATTCTAAGCAAGCTAAGAATTCAAGAATAACAGAGAAGATTATGTTGATAGAAAGCCGAGAAATGAAAATTTTTGCCTAGTCCAAAACACATACAAATTTGGTAAAGGGTTTATTATTATAAATGACACAATCACTCAATTTTGTAAAAAAAAAATTATTTTCTTGTTGTGCAACTAATCACCAGCATATGCAACACCCCATACTCGGCCTGAACACTAGGCCGAATATCGAGATGCCACACCACCGTCTCACATTGATTTCATTATAATTATCAGAGTTGAAATACATGCAGTTTCATTTTTCTTTAATTATTCTAGCATTTATGAGAATACCAAGTCATGCAAGCTTAGTTTGATGTTTAATCATAATAAAATACAACAAACAAACATAGAATGTACATATCTTAAGCGTTGGGAGCACTTAGCCAATTTTCCCAAAAAGGTTACGTAAGTATCAATACCACCTCTATGGTATCGATATTTCCTTTAAGTGGTATCGATACTACCTGGAAATCTGATACCAAATGAGCATTCTGTTTCTTGCCAAATTTTAAAACATCAAAAAATATATGTACTTTTTGCAAGGTGTCGATAATTACACCACGAGTATCGATACTTGGGCCAAGGAATCTATACCAAATTGATATTTTGGCTCCCTAAACTTTTGAAAATATAGAGGTATCGTTCTAAAAGCCTTAATATTGATACCTCTACTTTAGGTTACAAAAATTTGGCATAAAAGAGCATTTAAATCATTCAAACTTTGTCCCTAAACATCATGCTTCATGCAAATAGTCACATATGCATCAAAATGTCTAAACAAGAAACCAAACACCATGTCCAAGCTCACAAACTTCCCAAACAGAGGCAATATACAAATAATCCCCAATACATCTTAATAAACCAATATAAATGTCTACCATATTGCCGTTTTATTTCCTAGAACTAGAATAAGCAAAACACCTACTTAAATGAGTAAAGAATGGGTTGGATCAATCCCTCGACGGCCACACCTCTCACATCGGGAGCACAATTACTCTGCAAAGGATAAAATGGAGTAGGTGAGCTTAACAAGCTTAGTGAATGCCCAGAACAACCACTACACAAACAAGTCATCACGCATCAACCAAACTACATACAACATATTCCTAAAACATCATTTACTAAGTGTCATGATTCATATATTTAGTCATATTCCATGCATTCTTTTTCACCTTATTTATGTGAACATTTAGGTATACATATATCAACTTTTCAATGCACATTAATCACATATAAGCACATATAATTACTTTTAGTCACATTAGTCACAGTGTATGATAATTTGGCTCTTGAGTTTATGAAACATAAAGTGGACTCTGTCACCATACATCGGATACATGGATCTCCAACACAACACACATATACTCATCAACACAAACATATCCCATAAGCGAAGCATATAGCTAACGTTCTCCAATACACCACGCATACATATCCCAATGAATGGAGCTTGGCTCACACTCTCTTATCTCTCTGAAACTGTCCCTGGGCCTCAACGCCCTATATATCACAATCAAAAGAAGTGAGAACTCACAATCCTATTACTTGCCAACTATATCTAATGGTTTTATTGATTCACAAGGCTAAAATATCCATAATGTCATCAAATATTACTTGCTGATTATCCGCGCGTAGTCACCGCATAATCATATCATTAGCACATTATGCACACTATCACATGGCATGAATAACACACCCTCACATTTACTATCACAATAATCATCCCAATATGTTCACATTTCATCACATCCTAATTCTTTTTATCATAATTCACAAACATATTTATCACATATTTAGCATAGGTAAAGAACACTTACACTCATAATTTAGAGAAGGGGTTTAGGCTACTTCTAAATTCCCAAATACACAACGAATCACTTATAAGCAGCTATTCCAAAACACTCGTTGAAATATTCACTTTTGGCAAAAAACTGAAAACTTAGACAAGTTTCCCTTTACCGTTATCTCTATTCATTGAAGGTCCTATCAACTCTGACACTTCAACAAGACAAACCACACATATTCAGTTAATAACTCACCTCAAACAACCACAAACACAAGCCTAAGGTACATTCTTATCTAACCAAAACCTTTAGCACAACAAACTTAAATTTTGAATAACTCAGTCTACGCTTAATATTTTCATATGAAATGAATTCCATTCATCTACATATTCATCTATGACTAATTTTCAACCTTTAAAATTCACAAAACTACGTGTTTTTAGGTATCAAAATTTTTCGACAAGTTTTGACCATTACAATGAAAATTCAATAAAACCTGAGAAATCCTTAAAGAAACTTCAAAGTTACTTTAAAAAGCTTCTAATTCGGTTAAAACTAATTGAAAAACACTTTAAAACCAAGTTTTTATCCACAAACTTGAAATTCACCATTACAGACATGATTTTCGACTTTTATCTAAAACATGCATTTTAATGTCTAAAAATCCAGTTTAAAGAACTAGATAACATTTAAAACTAATGGGAAAACAACTGATTACCTTTGAGAAAAGAAAATTGGAGTTTTCGACACAAATTCAAGAAACCCACACTCAAGGAAGATGATGAAATTGGTGAGATTTTTAGGTGTTTTCCTGGAATATTTTGAAGATAAATGGTTTGAGAATTGAAAGAAATTAATAGGGAGAAGATTTAGCAACCAAAATCAATGAAGAGAGCTTGAGAGAGCAAAAACGGGACAAGCAAGAATAGAGTAAAGCTTTTTACGTGAAACAAGCTGGGAAGGGGGGTTTAGGTTGGTTTTGAAAAATTAGTTTAATTGCTTCATAAAGACTCATAGCTTTGACCCTTTTACAAATCAGTCCTTTTTCTAAAATTAAAAACATTTAATACTCATTTCCAAAAATTGACTTAACTCTATGAAAACCATTGTCAAAAATATTATCGAGAACCAATCTTACGAAATTTTAAGCTCATATAGGCCAAAATTCCTTAAAATACCCCTAAAACTCCTAGGCCCTATTTTTGGGTGTGGCAGCATACGAGCGCTGAAATAAACAAAATATAAATAAAGAATCGGTGGCTTATATTGTAAGTGTACAAGTCAAATTATAATAAATTTGAGTTACAATAAAACATTAAAAGTATTCTGAGGATCGAACCTCAAGGAGATTGTGTAATTTAAAGAAATAAATGAAAACTACAAGCAATAGGAAGTATATCGAGCTACTAAAGTGAACAATTATTACAAAAATTGAAATCAAATGCTTTATTAAAAACTACAATAAAATAAGTAAACATAAAAACCTTCAATCGATAGAAAATAATATTGGCAACAATAATGATTAGTCAATTTTCATGTAAGCTATCAAATTACACCTAAATAACTCAATTTACAATTTCCTCATTTGACTAAGTTTACCTCTCAGTTTCAATTAATCAAATAAAGAACATAATCAAATTCTCCTCTTAGTAACTTAATCAAATTCTCCTCTTAGTCTCATTCAATTAAACCAAAATTAATCAATTTTCACTCGATAGATTATCCTGCCAGTCTCACCTATCTAAATTTTCACTTAGAGTTGCCAATTGCAAGTTTTACATTTTATTCAATTTATTCTAAATTGTACAATTGAATTAGTAGACATAAAATCACATGCTTACAATTAAACTAACCAATCACCCTAAAAACTTAGTTCATACCTATAGCAAAATTAAACACAATAAGTAGTTTCATACAATTTAATTAAATAAAAAGGATGAAATTGAATAAATTTAGAAATGCTCAAAAATATGATTAATCTCTTGAATCCAAAGATGAAAGTGTTGTTTTTCTGCAAAAATTTTTGAAAGCCTGATACTTAATTCTTTAACTGAGAAAAAACTAAATAGAGAAATAGGGAATTTCAGTAGGGAAAACTCTAACCTAAAAAGTACTAATAAGTCCTTGTACTGTTAACCTAAAAATTCCAGGAACTAATTCTAATAATTCTAACTTAAAACTATTTTAACTCTAATTCACCACCACCAAATACTTGATAATAAGGTGGTATTTATAATTAAATCTATAATAAACATTCAATTACAATAATATCCTTAATATTAATTTTAACTAAGGCATGTTTGAGTAAGGTTTCCACAAATTGCCCTTCAATATCTCAATAGATTTAGCTGTTATGGACTTAATGTCACGATGTTTGCTACTCAAGGGGCTCTGAGTCATGACACCACAAGTTTGATGTTGTAACATGGCTTGGTCTTCTCAGCAAGCTTCAAGGCTCCATATCGTGACATCCAAGGTATGATATCGTAACCTGGCAACTCAAGGGCCTCAATGTCGTGACACCATAGGTCTGGTGTCACAACAATGGGGCTTCTTATTGGCATCCTCTTAACATGGTGGAAGGGTGGATGTTACAACATTTTTAGGTGATGTCGCGACCTAGTAAGTCAGAAACCTCAATGTTGCGACATTAACATCCCCAAGTTGTAATGTCAAAGCTCTACACTTGCTTCCTTCAATTGCCTTCTCCATTTGAGCCCCTACAAATGCCTTAGCCACATGTTTAGCTCAAATAAATAAATAATTGATGTTTTTATTCAAAATAACATAAAATTAATTAAAAAGTGCATTTAGCATAAATTCTAGCTTCAATATGAAAAAGCAATAAAAAGACTCGAACATCACTTCAAAACAAGCTATTTGAGTGTGAAAAGAGCTTCAATTTTCATTTTGAAATACAACATATCAAAAACAAAAATCAATTTCTAAACTGAATTTTTTCACCATATTTTAGGTTCACCTTAATGATGATAATAGACAGAATATTGGTCTTTTTGTTCCGAATGATGAGACATAGCCTTTTGTTTGTTTCCCACAACCTAGACCAATTGTTATAACAATTAAGTTAGATAAAGTGTTAAAGTAGCCTATGGTGATGGCTCACACAATGTATGGTGTGAAGAGCCACTAAAGGATAGGGGCTTGTGATTTATAAGGATGTTAGGAGAAAGTTGTTGTAAGGTTTTGTATTACAAATGGCTAGGTTATTCTCTATGTCTTTTTTTTGTGTTGGAGGGATAGAGAGATTGGTCTATCATGGGACCTAATCATGAAGCATTCTATTCCATAAATATAGATAGTAGAGTAATGGGTTGTCAATTAGGAACATTGTTGGAGTCGATGTAAAGTGGCTAGGAGGAACCACATGCCTAAGAAGGTGGTGGATTGATGAGTGCTAGTAGGTGCTCGTTTTTATATATGTTTTGAAGAATTCATAGACCCACCTTATTTGACATGGCGTTTGACAAGGTTAAGACAAGCTCTATGAAAAGCCGAGCTTCACCAAATTTTATATTCATCGTTGGTTGGTATGACGAGGGTGGTACAACGAGAGGCTAACTTACATGGATACTTTTATAATTTTTGGATTATAATTTAAAAATAAAGTAATATTTTAGAATTAGAACCAAATTGACACAATGTGTATATGTTGAAGGCTAATTTTTTTATTATGGTAATTTTAAAATTTTTTCATCATCATTAATCATTTAATGATTAATAACCTAAAAGGAAAACTTAAAAACATTAGTGATCATTTTGTAAACAATTTTTGACGATGTCAAAATATAAAATTTCGGAACCTCATTTCTATAAACCAAGTTTGTAAAGATGAAATATAAAGATTAATGAAGTTAATATAAAAATATATTGAAGAGCGGTTAAGTAATTTAACCAAGAAAATTGTTAATTAAAGCTCAGGGACTAAATTGCAAAAGTTTAATCGCTATTGAGTTTTAATTTTGAAAACGTTTGAAGACCTAGTTAGCAATTATCCAAGGGACCAAAATGATTATTTAACCAATTTTTTCATGTTGTTAGTTGGACATGATGATGATGATGATGATGGTAGCCATTAAATGATTAAGATTTTAATGAATAAAAAATGTTAATTAATTTAATAAAAATGATTAATTAAAATTTGATTAAGGTATATATGTTAGTTAGTGGAATGAAAGATGGAAACATTCTCATCTTCTTCATTCTTCCATCCACCATTGAAGAAAAAAAAATGGAAAACCTTAGTTTCAAACAACACTCGACCAGTTAAACATATAAGGTACTTAAGCTATTTCTCCTTTATTTTTATAGAATTTGAACTATGGGAGCTTGATTTAGCTAGCCCATGTGTTAATTTGTTCAACTAGTTTATATTTAGCAAGTTTCCATTATAGTGAAATGGATGGTTTTGAGTTTAAATTGAATAAATTGATAGTTAATAAGCTTAGATTGTGATAAAGACTAAATTAGAAACTAAGTTAAACTTGTTAGATAACTTTGTGACATTAAGAACTAAATTGAATAATTTTAAAATTATCATAAAATTGTATAAGGTCCCTAATGAATGGTTGTGAAATTGGATTTTGTTCGACGTTAGATATTGAAAAATACTAGTATATTTGATATAGGGGCAAAATTGAATAAAATGCAAAATATGTTGGCGTTGTATTTTAATATGATTTGGATGTAAAATGATATTTCTCTTATTATGGAATTATTGAACGAAGCTAAAAATGATGTTGAGCCATCTCGAGAGAAGGGAAAGGCGAGAGTCGTAGATGAGTGACGAAAATTGCAGTTTGTACTCTTACGATTCGAGCTCATTATGTAACAACCCATTTTCAGTGAGATCGGAACAGTGGTTTCAGGACCACAAATTCGAGCCAAAAATAAATTTTTATTTTATTTTATTTTATAGTTAGCATCATGATAGGAAGGTCATATGAAAATTTTGATACGAAAATTTTACCGATTGTGTGTTTAATTAGGGAAAGGACTAAATTGCATAAAATGCAAAAGTTGGGTTCTAGTAGCTATAGGTATTCAAATAGCTATGGAATTCAGAACTTAAGGTCCTTATATGGTAATTAGACCATTGAAGAGTAGTTAGTAGATATTTTACTGACTCATCCATAGAAAAATTAGAAAAGGGCAGGGACTAAATTGGAAATCAATAAAATTAATAGATGATAATTAATTAAAAAGAAAAAAAATCATCTATTTTCATATCAACTTCCCCAATTTTTCTATGGAAACCTTAGGAGAGAGGAAGAAAACTTTTCAACCTTAAAAAGGTATGAAATCAAGTCCTATTTTTAGCAATTTCTAAATTTTTGGAATCGGGATAGTCTAGTCTTTCTTTTTAGGGGATTTATTTGAAAAGTTATCAAGGTATGAAATTTGGGTCATGGATGAATATTTTTAAATTTAAAAATTTATGGTAGAAAATGAAGAGTTATTAATAGATAAACAACTTCTACAAAGTAATTTTTGATGAAAACTTGATTTAGGAACTAAAATGAAAAGGTGATAAAAACCCATGGAAATTTTTGAAATTTGTGAAATGTATGTGCTGTAAATGTAATATATAAATTTTGTTAGGCTTGGAAAGAGGGTTACATTCAAGAATTTCATTTTCTGGGCCTAGGGACGAAATCAAAATTTTTGAAAATGATATGGGCAAAATGGTAATTTTGCCTAGGATGTAATAGAATGCAAATGTAAATGAAATGTGATAGATTAATAGTTAAATTTATCCATAAATATCCGAAAAGACCAACTACGGAACTAGATCGAGGAAAGCAAAAGGTTTTGAATTACTTGACATTCAAATACGGACCATTTTCAAGGTAAGTTCGTGTAACTTAAATATGTGTGTTAATATGCTTCAATTGAGTTGTATGACTGTGTTGATGTGTGTGAGATGATATATACATAAAAATGGACAAATTATCATGTTCCGATTGAATGTTGAATTTCGATGGATTAAGCATAATATTACATATGTTGCTGAAAGAATTTAGCCCGGATAGGTAATTCTAATGTAAGCCCGCTTGAGCTTAGGTTATAAATTGGATTTAGCTCAGACGAGTAATCCAAATTAAGCTCTCTAGAGCATATGCTACGGATAGGATTTAGCCTGGACTAGTAATCCTGCTGTAAAATGTACGGCTCAAGAGTGTGCCTTCTTATTATGTACCCTAATGGGTACTTTTGCACATGTGTATATTACCCAAACATCCATCGAAATTTCAATTGTTTGACGGAAAATAATCTTAAAGTATGGAAAGGTGAAATAAATGGAAGCTTGTAATGAGATGATCTCATCTATGTTTACTTGATATTTATATGTGGTTATGCGATTAACTTGTTTGATTAAGTGTTTGTGTTTAGGTAAACTCACCAAAAATTTATGGAAAGTATGACTATGTATGCTTGTATTGATAAATATCGTTGGTAAGTTTATTTTCCATTATACAAATTTACTAAGCATAAAATGGTTACTCCATTTAATTTTCCCTATTTTTTTTAGTGTTCAAAGCTCGCGAAGGTTGGAAGTCGGTTGGAGCAATCATCACACTATCCACTATCTCATTTTGGTACAAACAGAAATCTCATTTTGATATAATGTCATGTATAAGCTTATTTGGCCAATGATGGCTTGTAATTGTTGTTTTGTAATCTATCCATTGGAGTGGCTAGTGATGGTTTAAGTTTGGCTATTTTGAAGTAATATTTCGCTAATCACATAAGTACTTATTATGTGTTAGTTTGTTGGAATTAAGTTAGCATATAAGTTTATGATAAGTGTAAGTTTATATCCTTTGATGCATGAGATAATACCTCATGATTCATGGCAAATCTTAAGTGAATATGATGTTGGATTGGTGGATATATGCTTGAGAGTTTTGGTGTAGGAAAATGGTAAGTTTTGGGTGACAAATGAGGCTAGGAAATGGTTTTATTTTGTCCACATGGGTAGACACACGGGCATGTGTTTTAGCCGTGTCTAACATACGGCTTGTCCCATGGGCATATGGTCCGGCCGTGTGTCCCCTACATCTTAAAAATTAGAAACAAAATGCTTAGAACTGGGCACACGGGCAGAGACACGGGCGTGTGTCTCAACCGTGTGGTTGACACAGCCTTGAACACGGGCGTGTTACATGGCTGTGTGAAAACTGCACCTAAATTAATTGTAAAATGTTTTGAATGTTTCAATAATACTCTGAAATATTGTTTTGACAACAGATACGGGTTAGTTGTGTTACATTTAGTGGTATCAGAGCCACGGTTTAGCTGATTCTCGGACTAACTTAGTACGAGTCTAGCTATACATGTCATTATATAAATTATGATAGTTTGATATCTCCTAACCACTTTTAAATACATTTTCGTATAGTAACATCTTCCAACCAAGCTAGAATCGAGACTGAGGAAGCTGAGACCGCTACTCAAACATCCGTGCAACGAGATGCATCTAGTGGTAGTAGAAGGCCCGTAACTGAGGGCCAAAGTGAGGCGTCAAAAATAGCCTTCTTTGAATTGATGGATGAATGGTTTAGTGAATATATGAGAACAAACCCTACTGTTCAACGACCTCCCCCACCTGCTTCACAGTATGATGAAATGCCGCAAGATGCTAGACCTATTAGAATTGGTAAGGCTCCAGTAGATAAAATCAGAAAACATGGGGCTGAAAAATTTAGGGCTACGGTCAATGACGATCTAGAGAAGGCTGAATTCTGGCTAGAAAATGCTATCCAGGTTCTAGATGAGTTATCATGTACACCAGCTGAATGTTTGAAATGTCCGGTATCTTTGCTGAAAGACACAGCCTACCATTGGTGGAAAACCATATCTTCTGTGGTACTAAGGGAAAATATTACATGGGAATTTTTCCAAACAGAGTTTAAAAAGAAGTATATTAGTCAGAGATTCCTGGACTAGAAAAAGAAGGAATTTCTAGAGCTCAAATAGGGAAATATGACAGTGTCTGAGTATGAACAAGAATTTGTTAGATTGAGCAAGTATGCTAGTGAATGGGTTTAGACTGAGGTTGAAAAATGCAAATAATTTGAAGAAGGGCTAAACGAAGATATCAAGCTCTTAATTAGAATTCTAGAATTAAGAGAATTCGTGGTGTTGGCAGAACGAGCACACAAGGTCGAGGAATTAAACAAAGAAAATAGGCAAGTGGAAAGGGAAGCTCGAGTTACGAGCAAAACATTCATGAACAAGGCGTAATCATCTGCTTCAAAGAAATCAAAGAATTATCATAAGCGTTTTGCTACATCAAGGGAGGATTCGGGAAAGGAACAAAGTTCTAAACGCACTAACCCAAGGTCTTCGTCTCCCTTAACAACCAATGTTGGGGGTGTTGGAAACCCCAAACCACGATGCAATGTCTATAATAAATTACATTTCAGAGAGTACTGGATGAGAAGTAGGGCTTCTTTTAAGTGTGGTGCTCTCGACCATTTTCTTAAAGATTTCTAGGAAAGGGTTGAGAAAGACATTAAACAGACCCCGAAGTCTAAAAATCTTGTCTCGAGGGGTAGACCACCACGGTATTTTAGAAACGTCGGTGGTAGTCGTAGTGCTGCAAAGAGTTCAACAGCTAAATCTGATGCTCGGGCTCTAGCAAGAACATATGCAATACGTACAAGAGAAGATGCCTCGGAACCCGATGTTATCACCGGTACATTCTCTCTACTTGATACTGATATTATTACTTTGATTGATCTTGGTTCCACGCATTCATATATATGCACAAAATTTGTGTCTGTTAAAAATATAATCATTGAATTTACCGAATTTGTGATTAAAGTTTCAAACCCCTTGGGTCAGCATGTTATGGTAGATAAAATTTGTAAAAATTACCCATTGATGATAGAGGGTTACTGTTTTCTGGCTAATTTGATGTTGTTACCCTTCGATGAATTTGGTATAATATTGGGAATGGATTGGTTAACACAACATGATGCAGTGGTAAATTGTAAGCATAAATACATTGTATTGAAGTGTTAGAATAGTGAGTTACTCTGGGTTGAATCTGAGAAATTGGATGTGTTGTCTAATGTGATTTCAGCAATATCAGCGCAGAGATATATTAAAAAGGTGTATGAGGCTTATCTTGCTATTGTATTGGATACCAAAGTATCAGAGTTGAAAATCTAGTCGGTGTCGGTTGTTTGTGAGTTTCCTGAGGTATTTCCACAAGAACTACCTGGTTTACCTCCAGCTAGAGAGGTGGAATTTTCCATAGACCTTGTGCACGGGACGACGCCGATATCTATAGCACCATATAGAATAGCTCCTGCTGAATTGAAAGAGCTGATGGTACAGTTGTAAGAGTTAATTGATAGAAGATTTGCCCGACCCAGTTTTTCAGTATAGGGTACACCGATATTGTTTGTAAAGAAAAAAGATGAATCATTGAGATTATGCATCGATTACAGACAGTTTAATAAAGTCACTGATAAGCCATAAGAGTAACAACATTTTTAATCCAATTCTTGATGTGTTTTTGGATGATTTATTATGTAAATTAGTGAATTTGATGCTCTTAATCCTTTAAATTCATGTTTCTATACTTAGGTGAGCATAGGGGAGCGAAGGGAGCGAAAGGAGTGAAAACAAGCCAAAATCAAGCAAAATGAGCTGTTTCTAGGATCCACACAGCTTGAACATTTCCACACGAGCTGGCCACACGACTATGCGCCAGCCCGTGTTGATTTCAAACCCTACTTCTCTTTTATACGAAAAAACCCAATTTTTAAGGTTTCTGAGCATTCTAAAGTTTATAAATACATATTAAAAGAGGACTAAAGCAGGCACACAGAGAAGAACAAAGAAATTACTCGAAGAACGTCGTCAGAATCAACTCAGAAGCAGGATCTCCTTCAAGATTGAAGACTTCCAATCAACTTCTCTAGAAGTTTTTGGGTTTCTTTATGTTTTGTTGTTTTCCTAATTTTGAGATGTTTTCCTTCCAAAGTATGAACTAAATTCCCTAGATACCTAGGGAAGATGAAACCTATGACGGATCTTGTTATTTAATTTTCTGAATTACATGATAAATACTTGATTTCTTGATCTCAATTATGTGTACTTTTTCCATGTTGTCAGGATATTAATTCGTGATTGATGTGCTTATTTCAATGGAGTAAAAGTCCCTATTTAAGAGTATATCTGCCATAATTAAGTGGAGTTACATGCAATCCTAGAAATAGGACGACATAAATCTACCAGATTATAGTCAAATCTAATAGGGGAGTCCATAGATCGAGGTAATGCGACAATAAGGTTTTAATTAGAAAGAAGTTTCAATTAATCAACCTAGAGTCAGTTATTTTTACTCTCGAAAGAGATATTAATATAATTTAGGAATTTCTATAGATCAAGGCAAGTGAATAAATCGTTTAATTCATATTTAGAATAACAAATGAAGTCTAGGTGGATTCTTTCCTGGGTATTGTCTCTCATATTGGTTTATTCGATTATTCTCTTACTTTATTCTCTGTCGAGCTCTTAATAATTAGCTTAGATAATTTTAGATTTAAAATAAACTTCTTCAATTTACTGGCTAGATAATAGAAAGATAGTAAGTACTAGTACTTTTAGTCCTCGTGGATACGATATTCCTGACTCACCAGCTATATTATTATTCGATAGGTGCGCTTGCCTTTGTCGTGATTTTAGTTAGTTAAGTGAATCACACCATCAAGTTTTTGACGCCACTGCCGGGGACTAAAATATTAACACTAGATTTTTATTACTTTAGCCATTTTTATTTTATTGCATTTTATTTTTGCTTTTAGTTTAATTTTTGTTTTTTTTTATTTTTCTTTTGTTTGCTTCTGGCAGGTTCCTTTAGTTTTTGACTAGAAGAAACTCGTCAAGACCTTTAGTATTTGACAACGAAATTGAAAGCATAGCTCTCAGAAACCGTAGAGAAGCGAGGCTGAGTTGATAAAGTATAATGGAAGAGCAAGAGGACATCATTAATATTACTGAGGAGATGGATAAAAATCAGAATAATCAGCTACCTCTTGTAGTTTCCGCAAATCTTTCCCCTCGTACTATGTACGACTATGCCAAGCCTAATTTAATTGAGGCTGGATCGAGTATTATGAGACCTGCTATTGCTGCAAATGACTTCGAATTGAAGCCGAACATCATTCAAATGATCCAACAATTTGTTCAGTTTGATGGTTTGCAAGATGAAGATCCAAATACTCATTTGGCCAACTTTTTTGAATTGTGTGACACTTTCAAGATAAATGGCATTTCTGACAGTGCCATTCAACTACGGTTGTTTCCATTCTTATTGAGGAATAAGGCTAAATAGTGGTTGAACTCACTACCGCGAGGGTCTATCACTACATGGGAGCAAATAACCGAAAAAAATTTATTGAAGTATCTTCCACCGGCTAAGATAGCCAAGATGAGGAATGATATCTCTTCCTTCATGCAAATGGATTTAAAGACTCTATATGATGCATGGGAGAGGTATAAGGATTTATTGAGAAGGTGCCCTCACCATGGGTTACCTCTATGGCTACAGGTTCAAACTTTTTACAACAGTTTGAACCCCTTAACTAGGCAATTGATCGATGCATCCACCGGTGGGACTCTTAATAACAAAACACTTGAAGAGGCTTACGAGTTTATAAAAGAAATATCACTAAATAATTATCAGTGACAAGTCATGAAGACAAAGCCGATGAAAGCAGCTGGTGTTTTTAACGTTGATGCGGTCACCATGTTGTCAAATCAGGTAGAACTTTTGAATAAAAAGATTAATAGTTTATATGGTTCTACGCAGGTACATTTGGTGATGCAGTGTGATACAAATGGAGGGATGACAATCCAGAATGCCTTTCCTACAACCCTAGCACAGAGAATGAACAAGTCAACTATATGGGTAACAATTCTAGACCTCAGAATAATCCCTATAGTAACACTTATAATGCAGGTTGGAAGAACCATCCCAACTTCTCTTGGGATGGTCAAGGAAATCAGAGACCACAACCCCCTCCAGGCTTCCAACAACAACCATACCAACAAGAGAAAAAGTTAAACCTTGAGAAAATGCTGACGAAGTTTATTTCAATGTTAGAAACCCGCTTCCAAAACACCGAAACCGTACTTAAAAATCAACAAGTATCGATTCAATGACTCGAGAACCAGATAGGATAACTTGCTAAGATGATTTCAGAAAAACCACAAGGTAGTTCGCCTAGCAACACCAAAACTAACCCAAGAGAGCAACTTCATGCAATTACGATTAGAGATGCAGAAGGGTTAGTTGAACCTGAACCAGAACTAAGGCAAGAAAGTGTGGTAAGTCAATGTAAGGTTGAGGTGAGCCACAGTGAGCAAAAATCGGTAAGTAAGGAATATAAACCTCGAGTTCCATATCCCACTACGATAAATATAGACCACACAAGCGAACAATCTGGTAAATTTCTTAAACTTCTTAAAAAGTTACATATCAACTCATCGTTTATTGAAGCCCTTTCGCAGATGCCTAATTCAGCAAAATTTTTAAAGGAGCTTTTGGCAAACAAATAGAAGTTGGATGATTTGTCGCATGTGGAGCTAAACGTAGTTTGCTCAGCTATCTTGCAAAATAAACTGCCCAACAAATTGAAAAATTCAGGGAGTTTTACTATTCCTTGTTTAATTGGTAGTTTAATTGTTAATAATGCTTTAACTGATTTAGGGGCGAGTATTAATGTCATGCCCTATAAAATGCTTAAACAATTAGGTCTTGGGAAACCCAAACAAACTAGGATGAGTATTCAATTGGTAGATAGAACTATTAGATTTCCTAAAGGCATTGTTGAAGACGTTCTTGTTAAAATTGATAAATTCATATTCCCAGTTGATTTTGTTATTTTAGATATGGATGAGGATAGTGATGTGCATTTAATTTTAGGATGACCCTTTTTAGCAACTGCCAAAACTATCATTGATGTTGGTACAGGTGAACTCATACTTCGCGTAGGTGATGACACGATTAAACTCCAAGCTCGTGATTCTGCTAAGATATCTAATGATCGAATTGATTATAAGAATTCTGTTAATATGAATAACCTTGTGGCTCAACATTCTTTGCAGAAAACTCTTCGAAAAAGAGAGATGGAGCCACATTCTAGCTCATGCGACAAAAATAGAACAACTCATGAAGAACGAAGGCTACAAATTGATGAACTAGATGAATGGCGGACATATGTCAAGGAGAAACCGAGACTACACGATGCAAAATTGAAGTGACTCCATGACGAGCTCAAGGATGGAATGAACCAATTTAATGTTGGAGACCAGGTACTATTGGACAAAATAGACCCTCGAATCGTTGATGTAGAGTTTAATGCAAACGAAGCAACTCCTTTCACGATACTCAATGTCTTCCCATACGGTACAGTCAAGATAACTCATTCTAATTTAGGCACTTTCAAGGTAAATAGTACTCGACTCAAACCCTGTTTTGATAATAGTATTGATAGTGAGAAAGAGGAGTTTCAACTCTGCAAACCACCGTGACCGTGCGAATATAAGGTAAGTCGAGCTTAGACTTTAAAAAAGTGCTTCTCGGGAGGCAACCTGAGTGTTAACACTGCTAATTTTCTTAACATTATTTCATGATATTTTTTAAAAAATTAATTAATTTTTAAAATCATAAAAAAAGTGTTTTTTTGACCCACACGGCCTGGACACACGGGTGTGTGGAGCACACGGCCTGGACACATGGGCGTGTCGCAAGCCGTGTGTGAAATAAGGTAATCGACAATGAGTTACAGGCCTAGCAACATGGCCATGTGACCCACACAGCCTGGCCACATGGGCGTGTAGGATCTCACATGGGCGTGGGAGAAGCGAAGGAAAACAAACACGGCCTAGCGACATGGCCATGTGACCCACACGGCCTGAACACACGGACGTGTCCTAAGCCGTATGAAACCTGGAGCTAATTTTTTTTCAAAGTCAGAGAGTTACACAGGCAAGGCACACGGCCGTGTGAAAGACACGATTGAGCCACACAAGCATGTGGGATCTCACATAGGCGTGGGAGAAGCAAAGGAAAACACACATGGTCTGGCACATGGCCGTGTGACCCACACGGCCTGGACACACGGGTGTGTCCACGGCCAAGTGAAAATTAGGTTAATCACCCTATTTTTATTTTATTTATTATTATTTGTTATATTATTTATTTTTTATTTTACTAATTTTTTATATTATTTATTATTCTTATACTTATATTTTAAATTAATTTTAATTTTTTTTGCTATTTCTATATTTTTAGTATTTTTTTTACTATTATTATTACAATTGGTATCATTGAGTCTATTATTATCATTTTTGTTTTATTTTTTTATCTTTCTTTTTAATTTTGTTTTAGTTGCTTTATTTTTTTATTATTTTCTTCGACTTTTTTTCATTATTATCTTTTGAAATATATATATGGTTGTTTCTAATCGAGTTATAACCCCTTAATCTTTTTTATTGTTTGTGTTTATTTTCTTATTAGTTTGCTCGGAATCATGAGTTACATTTAGATTTGGGTACAATTCCGCTTTTCACTATTCTGGAAATTTCATCCAATATTTAGGGCAGTTTCAATTCTCTCCCTCTCTTATGATATTATATTTTTACTGTGATTATTTTGGTTTGTACATTGAGGACAATGTACATCTTAAGTGTGGGCAGGTTATTTATATGATTATCAGAAAATCCCTGAATTATGTCTTGTGTTCAAGTAATTTTCTCATATTACTATTAAATGAATTATTATTGATTTGTGATTATCATTGATATTTTTTAGATTAAATTCATAGATTTTTGTGCATTGATTGTTTAAACTTTAAGACATGAGAGAATCAAGCATGATAAGTCTATTTTCAGAATTAAAAATTTTTTAGTTGTTTCCCTAAATTACGATATTATCTTAAAGGTTGAGATTTGCAAGACTGACATCAAAAACCATAATTTTTTTTGTGAGATTTTGAGCTTTTAGGGCATACACTTTTCTTGCTCATTTTATTACTGGTTATGAGTGTGTCAATATTGAATTGTTAATCTAGAACTTGTTTCAATTATGCATGTCGAGACCACATCTTTGATTCGATCTGCTGAGATGATAAAGGCACTTAAGTTTTAACCCACTTATCCCATAAAAAGCCTACCAACATAATTAACCCTTAGTGAACCCCTTTGAGCCTAAATCACCGTTTCTTGATCTTCCCATTAATGTTAACCCATAACTAATTTTTTTCATTGAGAATTGTTCCTGTTTTATTGACGCCCTTTTTGTCGACATTTGACTTGGTTAGTTGCCTAAATATGTCCTTTTGTTTCAATTGTTAAATTATTTCTTATTATCCATTGTTCTCAAAAAAAAAGAAAAAGAAAAATATTTATATATATACATATATGTTCTTTGTTAATTGAGCTTGAATAGTTAAATTCATACTTTGAGAAGAAGCTCGTGTTATTCTTGATAGTGTTCAATTGATGTAATTATTCAATATTAGTTTATTTTTCTATTTTGCAATTTATCAATTCGATCTCGATTCTAACCCTCTTTTTCGGCCTTTCTCCACACCTTTAACCTAACCCCCACTACAACCTCTTAAAAACCTTTTGATTGGTGTATCATCTCATTTTATAGTTGTGGAGATTTGATTTTAATGCAAGCCTATGGTAATAACTTTTCATGTTTAACTATTGAATGCATATTCTTGAACCTTAAACACTTTGAGTGATTTGAGTGAATCTTTAGTGAGGATGTCGATTCTTGTTGATTTTGAATTAAAGGTAATTACTTAGATAAGGGGAAATATCTATGTTTTCATGCTTTAAAAATGATCGACTTAGATTGTTTGAATCTTTAGTCGTCTTTTAGTTGAATTATCAATGTATGATTATTTGTGAAATATGACAAAATATTATTGAAGAGACTTACAAGTTGAGAAAAATTAATTTTAATTGTAAGTTGAGGATTTTGCTTGAGGACAAGCAAAACACTTAAGCATGGGGATATTTGATAAGCCATAAGAGTAACATGTTTTTAATCCATTTCTTGATGTGCTTTTGGATGATTTATTATGTGAATTAGTGAATTTGATGCTCCTAATCCTTTAAATTCATATTTCTATACTTAGGTGAGCATAGGGGAGCGAAAGGAGCGAAAAATAAGCTAAAATCAGGCAAAAAGAGCTGTTTCTAGGATCCACACAGCCTGGACATTTCCACAAGGGCTGGCCACACGCCCATGTGCCAACCCGTGTCGATTTCGAACCCTACTTCGCTTTACCCAATTTTTAGGGTTTTTGAGCATTCTAAAGTTTATAAATACATATTAAAAGAGGACTAAAGCAGGCACGCAGAGAAGAACGAAGAAATTACTCGAAAAATGCCATCGGAATCAACTCAGAAGCAGGATCTCCTTCAAGATTGAAGATCTCCAGTCAACTTCTCTAGAAGTTTTTAGGTTTCTTTATTTTTGTTGTCTTACTAATTTTGAGATGTTTTCCTCCAAAGTATGAACTAAATTCCCTAGATACCTAGGGAAGATGAAACCTATGACGGATCTTGTTATTTAATTTTCTGAGTTACATGATAAATACTTGATTTCTTGATCTCAATTATGTGTACTTTTTCCATGTTTTAATGTTCTCAGGATATTAATTCATTATTGATGTGATTAATTCAGTGGAGCAGAAGTCCCTATTTAAGAGTAGATCTGCCATAATTGAGTAGAGTTGCATGCAATCCTAGAAATAGGACGACATAAATCTATCGGATTAGAGTCAAAGCTAATAGAGGAATCCATAGATCGAGTTAATGCGACAATAGGGGTTTTAATTAGAAAGAAATTTCAATTAATCAACCTAGAGTCAGTTATTTTTACTCTCGAAAGATATATTAATATAATTTAGGGATTTCTACGGATCAAGGCAAGTGAATAAATCATTTAATTCAGATTTAGAATAACATGTGAAGTCTAGGTGGATTCTTTCATGGGTATTATCTCTCATATTAGTTTATTTGATTATTTTCTTACTTTATTCTCTGTCGAGTTCTTAATAATTACTTTAGATAATTTTAGATATAAAACAAACTTCTTCAATTTACTGGCTAGATAATAGAAAGATAGTAAGTACTAGTACTTTTAGTCCTTGTGGATACGATATTCCCGACTCACCAGCTATACTATTATTCGATAGGTGTGCTTGTCTTTGTCGTGATTTTAGTTAGTTAAGTGAATCACATCATCAGTCACAATAAAGAATAAGTACCCGTTGCCTCGTATAGATGACTTGTTTGATCAATTAAGAGGTGCCACTATATTTTCAAAAATTGACCTACAATCTGGTTACTATCAGCTACGAGTAAAAGATTCAAATGTGCTAAAGGCAGCTTTCAGAACCAGATATGGGCATTATGAGTTTTTGGTGATGCAATTCGGATTAACAAATGCCCTAGTGGTATTTATGGATTTAATGAACAAAATTTTCAGACCATACCTGGACAGGTTCGTGGTTGTTTTTATTGATGATATTTTGATTTACTCTCGAGATGAGAATGAGCATGCTGAGCATCTGAGAATTGTATTGGAAACTCTACGTGAGAAACAACTATATGCTAAATTTAGTAAATGTGAATTCTGGCTACGGAAAGTTTGTAACACCCCTATCCCGTAACCGCCACCGGAATAGGTAAGGGCATTACCAGACAGACAAAACATTACAGATCAATACAGAATCACAGATATCACACGATATTAATGCATAAGCAAATCAATGATTCATTCCTTATGGAGGTCTCAAAGACCTAAAACATAGTTTTAGAAAAGGTCGAAACTAAACCAAACACGTTCAAAATTTTCAAAACTTAAAAAAAAAAATTCAATACTATTGAGGTCACACGCCTGTGTGACCAGGCCGTGTGGTACACACGGGCACCATACAAACCCATGTGATCCAGCCGTGCCAAAACAGAGTACATATACTGCCTTTTACCCATGGCCAACAGACACGGACGTGTGCCATGGCCGTGTGATACATAGCTGGCTACTGACCTAAGCCAACGGCCATATGACATGTCTATGTGTCTTAACCATGTGATCTTAAGAGGTTACTGCTAAATATACATGGCGACAAGGCACGCCCATGGTCCCTGACCGTGTGGCACAATGCAGGCTTGGTTTAAGCCAATTTGCCACCCCTTTTTGGGGTCATTCCTACAAGCAATATTAAACAACATTCATGCCAAAATTTTTAGCCAATACAATGCTCAAAACATGCTTCATTATAACTAAATCATTATCATTCAATAACCTACTCAAATCCATACCAAAACACATTAAAAATCTTATTTCAACAACATACCAAAATACTCATTTCATTGCTCACTTATGTCACCTTCTAACTCATACTTAAACTTACCATTTCTTAAACTTGGCATATTTCAAAAATGACCACTACATACTAGGCCATATAACCATTCCAAGCATACACGATTTGGCATCACAAACCATTTACCAAAACTAAGCACAAATATACCCTTTGTTAGCCAACTCTCATGGCATAACATATATACATATCAAAGCTTAAACATAAACATTCTAGCCTATGCATGCCATTCTTAAAAATATTTACACTTTTAAAAGTACCAAAATGAGTTTGATAGTATGGTGACAATCCTCGACTATCCCCGAGCCTTCAGTAGCTACGATAACTGTAAAATAGACAAAAATCACACAGAGTAAGCAACAAAGAGCTTAGTAAGCAAAATACAACTATCTTAGCTATTTAAGTATATGAAGTAAAAATCCATAGCAAGAATTTTCACCGAAACAAAGTCTTTCATAGTTAGGAATCTAATACGAAACGTACCTGTATAGATTATATATTTCATATATTCATTTCCATATGCCGTACTCTATCATCAGATGGTTCAGAAACAATACAGATATTCATAGACGGGTACAATGCCGACGTCCTAGACATGGTCTTACATGTAATTCGGTATCTATCCCTCTGTCCTAGACAGGGTCTTACACGAAATCTCAAATCGAGGCCTGTGTCCCAAACACGGTCTTACACGATGTCTCAGATCAATGTCAACGTTCTTTTATAAACATACAGAGCTTTTCAGATACTAACATATTATCGGAGTTTACTTGGAATTCATTCATCAAGCTCTCAAAGTCGTCCAATACAGACTTCAGTTTATATACGCAGAATTTTCTTAATTAACCATGTAATGGTAATTTGACTTACCTCGTACGGATTTTAGGCAAAAACGAGTCGACTATTCAACTATTTTGGACTTCCCTCGATCTAGGTCTGATTTTCTTTGTTCTTGATCTAATACAAGTCAAATTCAACCATTCAATCATTCATTTCATTCAAAATAATCCATCAACACTTATTTAGGGCATTTTACATTTTAGCCCTTACATTTTCACACTTTGACAATTTAATCCATTTTCCACAAAATCACAAATATGCAAAATTCACCAAGACTATAGCTTAGCCAAATATACATAGCTTCCATACAAGCCCAAATAACATATTTAATTCACAATTTAGTCCCTCAAAACCTCATTTTCATAAATTAGTCCAATAGCTTTATTCCATCAAAAATTCAAGAACAAAACATGATAATCCCACATATATCTTTCATAATCCATGTAAAAACATTACAAAGCTCATAAAATCATTAATTACACATTTCATAATCTTCAACAGAAATAGAAATTCAGGCATGGGTTTTGAAGAACACGAAGCAACGATCACAGAATCGTAGAAATTATCAAAAACGGGCCAAGGTACATACCTTAATCAACCAAATAAATGACCGAACCCTAGGATGGTTTTCTTCTTTCTCTTTTCTTTGATTTTCATCAAAAACAATGTGTTTATGGCCATTGTCATGTTTTGTTTTATGTAATATAACTTAATAGCTCATTTACCAATTTACCCATGCATTATAAACCTTTAAAACATTAATATCAAAGCCATTAATGTCCACTCATATACTCAATAGTCAAATAACAACATAAGGACCTCTCCTTTAATAAGCCAAGTCAAATTCATACATTAAACATGTAGCATGCTAATTTCACCTTTTATGCGATTTAGTCCATTTTGTAAAATCGAGCATAGAAGCAGACAAATTAAATCACTGAAACTTCACAAATATAAATTCACATATCAAACACACAGAAAATAATATTAAAATATTTTTTGAACTCAAATTTGTGGTCCCAAAACCATAATTCCGACTAGGGTCTAAACCAGACTGTTTCAAAGCTTGTTTCCTTGGACATGTTGCATCTACAGAGGGTATTCGGGTGGATCCAAACAAAATTTCAGCTATTGTAAGTTGGAAGCCACTGAAGAATGTTTCAAAAGTCAGAAGTTTTCTTGGACTAGCAGGATATTATCAAAGATTTGTTAAAGGGTTTTCAATGAGAGCTTCTCCGATGACTCTATTGTTACAAAAAGAAGTGAAATTCGAATGGACTGATAAGTGCGAGCAGAGTTTTGATATATTGAAAACTTTATTGACAGAAGCGCCCGTATTAGTCCAACCTGAATTGGGTAAGGAATTTATAGTCTACAGCGATGTCTCATTGAATGGTTTGGGATGTGTATTGATGCAATATGGTAAAGTAGTGGCTTATCCATCTAGGCAGCTAAAACCGCATGAGAGAAATTACCCGGTACATGATCTTGAATTAAAAGTCACATCTTTACGAATCACAAAAGTCTGAAGTATTTAATAACACAGAAAGATCTAAATTTGAGACAACATAGGTGGTTGGAATTATTGAAAGATTATAATCTCGTTATCGATTACCATCCGGGGAAAGCTAATGTAGTGGCGGATGCCTTGAGCCTAAAATCCTTATTTGCCTTACAGGCATTGAACACCCAGTTGTCTTTATCTAATGATGGTTTAATCATAGCTGAGTTAAAAGTTAGACTGACGTTTTTGTAACAGATCTCTGAAGCTCAAAAAAATGATAGTAAGTTGCAAGCAAAATCAATACAAAGTGAATCGACTCCTGATTCATAATTCCAGGTTGGAATCGATCGTTGTTTATTATTCAGAGGCAGAGTATGTATATCGAAAAGTTCAAGACTATTACAGAAGATTTTGAATGAAGCTTATAATGGTAACATGTGCATACATCCTGGTAGTAATAAGATGTATAGTGATTTGAAAAAGATTTACTGGTTGCCAGGAATGAAACGAGATATTTCTGAATTTGTATCGAAGTGTTTGATATGTCAACAAGTGAAGGCTATACACCAAGTACCTTAGGGATTATTTCAGCCAATTATAATACCAGAATGGAAATGGGAAAGAGTTACCATGGACTTTGTAACGGGATTAGCTTTATCGCTGAAAAAAGAGATGCCGTCTTGGTAATTGTCAATCGTTTAACGAAGTTTGCACACTTTATTCCAGTACATATGGATTTTTCAATTGGATAGATTGGTTTAATTATATGTTTCTGAAACTGTAAGGCTACACAGAGTGCCAATCTCCATTATTTCAAATAGAGATCCCCGGTTTACATCCCGATTTTGGAGTAAGTTGCAAGAAGCTCTGGGCACTCATTTACACTTTAGTACTGCATTCCATCCTCAGACAACTGGACAATCTGAACATATGATACAGATTTTAAAAGACATGCTTCGTTGTTGTATACTTGAATTTAGAGGTAACTGGGAAAAATATTTGCCTTTGATTGAATTTGCTTACAAGAACAGTTATCAGTCCAGTATTAGAATGGCGCCGTATAAGACTCTATATGGTCGTAAATGTAGAAATCCATTGTATTGGACAGAGTTAAGTGAGAAAAATATACACGGAGTTGACTTGATCCGGGAAACCAAAGAAAAGGTGAAGATAATTCGAGACAATTTAAAAGAGGCCTCAGACCGTCAAAAGTCTTATGCCAATTTAAAGCGGAAAGAGATAGAATTTTAGGTTGCTGATAAAGTATTCGTGAAAGTGTCACCTTGGAAGAAAGTTCTCTAATTTGACCGTAAAGGAAAACTGAGTCCACGGTTCATCGAGCCGTATGAGATCATTGAAAGAATCGAGCCTGTTGCATATCAGTTAGGATTACCACCGAAGCTTGATAAAATTCATAATCTGTTTCATGTGTCCATGCTACGACAATATCGATCGGATCCTTCACCCGTTATTACTCCAGCAGAAGTTGAGATTTAGCCTTATATGACCTACAATGAAGAACCGATTAAAATACTGGCATATGAGATGAAAGAGCTAATAAATAAAAAGATGTCATTGGTAAAAGTTCTCTAGCAACGGCATGGAATAAATGAAGCTACCTGGGAGCCAGAGGATACTATGAGGAAATAATACCCTAACCTCTTTTCTGGCAAGAATCTTCGAGGACGAAAATTTCTAAGGGGAGAGAGTTGTAACAACCCATTTCCGGTGAGATCGGAACAGTGGTTTCGGGACCACAAATTTGAGCCAAAAATAATATTTTATTTTATTTTATTTTATGGTTGGCATCATGATAAGAAGGTCACTTGAAAATTTTGATACGAAAATTTTATCGATTGTGTGTTTAATTAGGGAAAGGACTAAATTGCATAAAATGTAAAAGTTGGGTTCTAGTAGCTATAGGTATCAACTTAAGGTCCTTATATGGTAATTATACCATTGAAGAGTAGTTAGTAGATATTTTAATGACTTATCCATGGAAATATTAGAAAAGGGTAGGAACTAAATTTGAAATCAATAAAATTAATAGATGATAATTAATTAAAAAGAAAAAAATCATCTATTTTCATATCATCTTCCCCAATTTTTCTACGGAAACCCTAGGAGAGAGGAAGAAAACTTTTCAAGCGTAAAAAGGTATGAAATCAAGCTCCGTTTTTAGTAATTTCTATATTTTTGGAATCGAGAAAATGTACTCTTTCTATTTAGGGGATTTATTTGAAAATTTATCAAGGTATGAAATTTTGGTCATGGATGAATATGCTTAAATTTAAAATTTTATGATAGAAAATAAGAGTTATTCATAGATAAATAACTTTTACAAAGTAATTTTTTATGAAAACTTGATTTAGGGACTAAAATGAAAAGGTGATAAAACCCATGGAAAATTTTGAAATTTGTGAAATGTATGTGCTGTAAATGTAATATATAAATTTCGGTTAGGCTTTGAAAGAGGGTTAAATTTCATGAATTTCATTTTCCGAGCGTAGGGACGAAATCAAAATTTTTGAAAAGGATAGGGGCAAAATGGTAATTTTGCCTAGGATGTAATAGAATGCAAATGTAAATGAAATGTGATAGATTAATAGTTAAATTTACCCATATAGATTTAGAAAGATCAACTACAGAACTAGATCGAGGAAAGCAAAAGGTTTCAGATTATTTGACATTCAAATACGAACCATTTTCAAGGTAAGTTCATGTAACCTAAATATGTGTGTTAATATGCTTGAATTGAATTGTATGGTTGTGTTGATATGTGTGAGATGATATATACATAATGAAATAGTCATAAGTTGTGAAAAATAGACAAATTATCATGTTCCGGTTGAATGTTGAATTTCAATGGATTAAGAATAATATTGCATATGTTGCCGAAAGAATTTAGCTCAAACGGGTAATTCTAATGTAAGCCCTCTTGAGCTTAGGTTATAAATTGGATTTAGCTCGGACGGGTAATCCAAATTAAGCTCTTTATAGCATATGCTACGAGTAGGATTTAGCCTGGACTGGTAATCCTGCTGTAAAATGTACAGCTCAAGAGTGTGCCTTCTTATGATGTACCCTAATGGGTACTTTTGCATATGTGTATATTACTCGAACATCCATCGAAATTTCAATAGTTCGACAGAAAAGACTCTTGACGTATGGAAAGGTGAAATTAATGGAAGCTTGTAATGAGATGATCTCATCTATATTTACTTGATATTTATAAGTGGTTATGCGATTAACTTGTTTGATTAAGTGTTTGTGTTTAGGTAAACTCACCCAAAATTTATGGAAAGTATAACTATGTATGCTTGTATTGATAAATATGATTGGTAAGTTTATTTTCTGTTATACAAACTTACTAAGCATAAAATGGTTTCTCCATTTAATTTTCCCTATTTTTTTAGTGCTCAAAGCTTGCAAAGGTTAGGAGTCGGTCCGAGCAATCATTACACTGTCCACTACCTCATTTTGGTTCAAATAGAAATCTTATTTTGGTATAATTGCACGTATAAGCTTATTTTCCCAATGATGGCTCGTAATTGTTGTTTTGTAATCTAGCTATTGGAGTGGCTAGTGATGGTCTAAATTTGGCAATTTTTGAAGTAATATTTTGGTAATCACATAAGTACTTATTACGTGTTAGTTTGTTGGAATTAAGTTAGCATATCAGTTTATGATAACTGTAAGTTTATATCATTTGATGCATGAGATAGTACCGCATGATTGATGGCAAATCTTATGTGAATATGATGTTGGAGTGGTGGATATATGCTTAAGAGTTTTAGCGCTGGAAAATGGTAACTTTTGGGTAACAAATGAGGCTAGGAAATGGCTTGATTTTGTCCATACGAGCAGACACATTGGCATGTGTCTTGGCTGTGTGTGACACACGGTTTGTCCCATGGGCATGTGGTCCAACGATGTGTCCCCTGCATCTTAAAAAAGAGAAAAAGAATGCTCAGAACTGGGAACACTAGCAGATACACGAGCATTTGTCTCAGCCATGAGGTTGACACGGCCTTGAACACGAGCATGTTACACAGCCGTGTGAAAACTGCACCTAAATTTCTAAAATAAAATTCGCCATACGGCCTAGCACATGGGCGTGTGACTTGGCCGTGTGACTTCAATTTCTTCATGTCTTATAAGTCAGAAAGTTACACGGGTTAGGGACACGGGCGTGTGTAGAACACGGCCCGACCACACAGGCGTGTCCCTAGACCACATGGGCGTGTGAGCCCTGCAACCATAGAAAATTTTTGAAATATCGCGAAAAATTTTATGAGTTTCCGATTAAGTCCCGACTTGATTCTAATGCTCGTATTGGACCTCGAGGGTCCAATTAAGGGACATTTTGAATTATCTCTGTAAATAAATAGTAATTTATGTAAATAAATTGTAAAATATTCTGAATGTTTCGGTAATACTCCAAAACTCTATTCCAATGACGGATACGGGTTAGGGGTGTTACACATTATGTATACATGTTTGTTGCATGTTAGATATTAAGGTAAACTTATACTTGTCATATGAATTAATTTGTATTTGATGATAATATGTCGAGAATTGAATCGAGAGGTGCATAATATGAACTTGCTAAATGATTTATGATAGGAAATGATGATGAGAATGATATGAACTATGATATGTGATATTGAACATATAAGAATTGATCTTTTGATTACCCTATTAATTGTCTCGGGCAGAGTCGAATATGATTGGCATGTCATAAGATTAGATTGTGTACGGGTTATACTTCAGTTATATACCAATGGGCATTGAGTGCATATTACTGCGGACGTTTTGACGAGTGTTGGGCACACATTTTACTTCAGTTACACTGATGAGTGTTGGGCACAAATTATACTTCATACATTCTGATAAGGCATTGGGTGCCAAATTGGTGTGATGGTCGGATGATCTGTGTATCCATCCTGAGTCTATGTCTATGTCCAGTTAATAGAAATTATAAAACATGAACTTGATAAATGAAATTTGAATGGAAATGATTATATGAATTGGTATTACATGTGCATATATGTGAAAGGTGACTAAAGACAACGTGTGAAAGACCCTGTGAATTAGTGTATACTAGCCCAAAGAGTTGATATGGAAGCAAAATGACTCAATAGATTTGATACGGGAAAGGGATAATGAAATAACTAAATGTTATGAGTTGAAATGGAAATGAATGTATCTTTGTTGGCAGGAAGTAAGGCATGATATATTATATTGATTTTCCAATTGTGATAGTGTACGAATTGGTACATATGACATGAATAGGTGAAATTGAAATGGTTGAAACTTGAACATGCATTGATTTCATTTTTATCATGTTAATGTTTTCATTTATATGACTTGAATCATGAAAGTACCACTAAGCTTTATCGCTCAGTGCACGATTTGTTTATTCTGTGTACAGGTATTAGTGGATCTTAAAGTCTCGAGAGGTGAAGCAGCATCCAAATCGCAAATTCTCAACTCAGCAATGTTTATATAGTTCTTTACATTTTGATAAAAGGCATGTACCTAGGATCGAACTAGTTTTAAGTTGTAAATTTTCAACTTGGAATTTTTGAGTAATATATGTTAGATAATGAAATGGTTCATGAATTGTTAAGCTTTACATAGGTTGAGATATGCACATTGTAACAGCCCATTTTTTAGTGAAATCAGAATAATGGCTTTGAAACCACAAATTTGAAGTAAAAATATTTATTTTATTATTTCTTTAAGGTCTACTGTATGATAGAATAATTGTGTGAAAAGTTCGTTCAGAAATTTTATCGATTGAGTGTCCGATTTGTCCAGAAGGACTAAATTGCAGTAGGTGCAAAACTTGAATTCCATAAGTTAAAAGTGTCTAATTGCTATGAAATTCTAAATTGGAGGTCCTTAAATGGTAATTAGACCATTATACCTTAAGATGGACAAAAATAGGCATGGCTCGGTAAAAATTTCAAAGTTTAAGTGAAGGGTAAATACGTAATTTGGTAAATAAAAGCAAAATAACTAAAATAAAAGATGTCATCTGCTTCAAATTAGTCCCGATAGCCGAAATTCACAAGGGAGACATAGCTAGGGTTTGTCCAAGCTTTCAAGCTAGATTATAAATCCGTACTTGTCCCGTTTTTAATGATTTTTATATTTTTGATATCGTTGTAACTTGATTTAGCTATTTCAAGGACTAATTTGAAAGAAAGACAAAGTCTAAAATTTTACACATGATGAATAAGTTTGTATCTTGATGATTAATGGTGGAAAATGAAAGATTATTGATATATAAACAACTTTTACAATGTGATTTTTTATGAAAACTTGATTAGGGACTAAAATGAAAAGTTGTAAAATTTGAAGAAAAATTATAAAATTTTAGGTATACATGTGCTTAAAAATTTGTAATTGGGCTTTGGTTAGACTTGGAAAAGGGTGTAATTTGCACAAGTTTCATTTTCCGAGCCTAGGGACGAAAATGGAATATTTGGAAAAGTTAGGGGCAAAATGGTAATTTTGCCTAGGACGTAAATTGAGTCCGTTTATGAAATGTATAAAATTTATGATTAAATTCATTTATATATCTCTGAAAAACACAAACTCGAGGCTAGTTCGAGAAAAGAAAAGATTTCGGATTAATAGACTTTTACGTGAACAAGTGTCAAGGTAAGTTCGTGTAACTTAATCGAATATACAATTATGTTAATTGAATGTTATATTGTATGTAATGTGATTTATATAATGTTCCTTATATGTATGTTAAGATGGAAAATTTATACATGCTTGAAATGATGACAAATCCCGATTGAATGTTGAATTCCGATGATTATATACGCTTTCCCGAAATGGATAAGGTCCTGCATTTGTTGCAGACAGGATTTATCTCGGACGAGTAATGCCATTGACCTTGTTATAAAAGGATTTAGTCTGGATGGGTAATCTCGATATAATACATCTCGAGCATACGCTATGATTAGGGTTTAGCCTAGATTTGTAATCCTAATTGAGCTCCCCTGAGTATATGTTATATAAAGGATTTAGCCTGGACTGGTAATCCTATTACACGATATATGGCTCGAGGGAGTGTTTCTTGGTTAAGTGCCCTGATGGGTACCCTTGAATAGGAAATTGACGAATTGTTGAATCGTACATTTTGAGTGTACTACTTGAGCATTCATTGGAATTCAATGATTCAAAGGACATATAACTCTTGACTTGGCATGAAAACTGTGAGATGGAATAGTAATGACTAGATAGAATATTGCTTGATGAGCTCATCTATGTTACTTGATTTATATGAAGATTTTGATGACTAACATGTTTGATTGATTGTATGTGCTTAGGCATATTTAGTCAAGTGGATGGAAACATGATATAGTATGTTTAGATTTAATAATCAAGATTGGTAAGTTTAATTTCTGTCATACGAACTTACTAAGCATGTAATGCTTACTCCCTTTTATTTTTCCCCTGTCTTATAGTGCTCAAAAACTCGTGAAGGTTAGGAGATCATTGGAGCATCGTCACACTATCAGCTAGCTATCTTGGGTATATATAGTAGAATCATTTTGGTATAATGGCATGTATAGGACAACTTGGCCAATGGTGGCTTGAAATGTTATTTTGTAACCTAGCCATTGGAATGGCTAGTGATGGTTCATTTTAGGTATGATTTAGTAAGCTATTATGATATATATTTATACACACATGTGTTATGCTAAGTTTATGTGATCAAAAGTTGTTAATGCCTAAGTCTAGCTAAGGTGGGTTTGTAACCATGTATGAATGAAATGGTAATTCCTTGATGAATGATGGAATTGCCAAATTTGAATGCTTGAAATGGTTGGAATTGGTTGAGTGTTTCATGTGCAGGTTTTTGGGTGATTTTGGGTGAGAAATGAAGCTAGGAAATGGTTTTATTTTGTCCACATGGGCAGACACACGGGCATGTTTCTAGACCGTGTGTGACACACGGTCTGGTAACACGGGCATGTGGTTAGGCCGTGTGTCCCCTGCACCTTAATTTTTAGAAACAGAATGCTCAGAATTGGGCACACTGGCAGAGACATAGGTGTGTGTCTCAGCCGTATGTGTCACACGACCTAGAACACGGGCGTGTGGCTTAGCCGTGTGAAATCTGCACCTAATTTGAATTAAATTAATTAACCACACGGCCTAGCACACGGGCGTGTGACTTGGCCGTGTGATCTCAATTTGTTCATGAGTTACAAGTCAGAGAGTTACACAGGGTCGAGACACGGGCGTGTGTGACCAAACGGCCTGCCCACACAGGCATGCCCCATATTCACACGGGCGTGTGACCCCTGTATAGTGGAAAATTTTCTAAGTTTTATAAAACATTCTAAAGTTCTCGGGTTAGTCTCGAACCACTTCTAAAGCATGTTTTGGGCCTCGTAGGCTCGTATCAGGGACTTTATGATTAATTACAAATGGTTTTAATTTGGACGCAAATTTATGGTTTGGAATTGTATGATTGTTGGTTATGTGAGTCTGGTGATGTCACAACATGATAGCTTCATGGTCACAATGCCAACTCAGTAATTTTCAAGGAGGACAGATGAAGAGTGAGGTTACAGGAAGAAGCTAGTAGTAAAGGAAAGATTTACAAAAGAGAGAAAGGACTTAAAGCTTTGAGAAGTTGAGAAGTAACTTGGATCAAACTTGAATGCCAAACTTGAATGCCTTCTTTGGATTCCTACCTCTCCTTTTAGAGGAAAAGTTCATAGCTCGATTTAATTTCTATTGCAATTTCGCACAGTTTCTTAATAAGGATGACATCTTTGTCTTGTTGTGGTTGCTTCCACATTTCTTCCTTTTTTGTCACTTCTTCGTAGTGATTTTTTCCATGTAACTTCCTTTATCTTTTATGTTATCCTTCTTGGATATTGTCCAGATTATGTCTTCAATTTCATCTAAATTCAATGAATCAATTGACAATCTTGATGGTCTTTAATTATATGGGAATGAAAATCATCAATCTCCATTTCAGCTATCTTTTTTAATAGTTGAACAGATTCTTCATTTACATCATCTTGATCTAGCACCATATGCCAATATTCTTTGACCATCAGTCCAAAAGTTATAAGAATCTTGTTGAAGTAGAAATTGGGCTTTGGTTATTTGATTTATTCCTGCTTGGATTTTACAATAACCAAGATTATTATAACACTTGTCAACATATTTTGTCGAGTGTTCTTTCTTTTCTGTAGCTTTGGATAGATTTCTTCCTCCGAGCATTTTTTAGATAGTCCAAATTTGATATGGTTGATAAAAATTTTCTCTGTCAACTATACCAATAAGGCTACTGATTTCAAGATGAAAGTAGTAAAAGAAATCATCTTCATATACCATTCCTAATAACATAGATTTAATAAATGCTGAAAAATCTTTTAATAAATGAAAAGAAAAAGTTTTGAACTATTATTTTTTTAATAAAACCCCATTCAATATAGCTTATATCAAATGGTTCATGATCAAGTCTAAATTTTATAGTAGGAAATTTTCATCTAAATGATTTGTAAGAACATAAACTTGTAAAAAAAAATTCAGAAAAGGCTTTTTGAAACTGAGCTTACTGGTTGCAAATAGCTCCATTAATTTTAGTAAATATTTCTATAGGTAAGATAATTCTAGCTTTATTATATAAGCATAATCTAAATATTTTATTTATAACTGGATTATTTGTTCCCTTTTTAATAAAATATTGGGATATATCAAGAAGATTATTTATCTTCTTAATATTTAAGAAACTAATTTCTAGTTCTTCCCAATCATGATATAAAATAAAATTTAACTATAAGTCATGAATTTCTTTTTCTTTAGTTGTTTTTTCAACTAAAAATTGTGAAAGCTTAGTAAGAGCTCTTTTAAAGTTTGCTCTTTGCTTAGTAATATGGGTTTTCCATATTTCATTTATAATATTATATAATTCTAATGGTAAGCCTGGATTATAAAAATCTTTTATTTCCTAAATTTGTTGTGGTTTCAATAAATTTTCTGTCTCACAAAATTTTGCTGCTCCTCGAATAATTTCAACATAACTAGCTTGGTACGCTGAATTTGGATCTTGTGACCAAGGTACTTGACTTACCGATTGTGGTTTAAATGATAATTGAGTTGAAATTCCAAATGGTTGTCTTGCCAATTGATATGAAACATAATATCCTTGATTAGGATAAAATGATACTTAAGAAGGTATTGTCACAAATCCTTGATTGGGATTTTTTTTTTTTGAATGTGTTCCCTTTTTTGGGCTTTTTATTGACGGTAGTCCATTCACCAACTTTTTCTAAAGGTTGTTTACCTCTATCCATAAGACCTGCTAAGATAATCAGCAATAATATTGTCAGTACCTTTGACATATAAAACTTCAAACTTAAAAGTACATAATTCATTATACCATCTAATTCTTCTTAGTACAGTTTCCAAACTTTTATTAGTAAGGAAATGTTTAACTACCTGATTATCAATTTTTATGATAAATTTTTCAGGTGCTAAATATATAAAAAAATTATTCCTTTCTTTATAGCTAATAATTACTTTTCAAATATGACATAATTAATTTCATTTGGTTTAAGTTTTCTTAATCTATATCCACATATTAATTCTTCATTATTTATTGTTCTTGCTTTTAAAATACATCCTCAATGATTTTGTAAGGCATCTGTTTCCAAAATTAATTTATCTCCTTGTGTAGGTAAATAAACTTTTGGAATCTGATCGCTTTTAGATTTTATTTTTTCTTTATAATTTTTTAGTCTGTTTTAGACCATACAAAGGGTTGTCCTTTTTTATTTTTTCATATTACATACCTATTTTTTCTGATAAATTTGGAAAGAAATTTCTTCCATAATTTATAATTCCTAGAAATTGTTGAAGTTGCTTTTTATCTTCAATCTTTTCAGGAAATTCTTTTATTTTTACTATAATATGATCTTACAGTTTAAGACCATGTAGATAATTTTATCCTAAAAATTCTATTTCTGTTTTTTCTAGCTCTATTTTCTTAGGGCTTAATACGATTCCATATTTTATGAATTCTTGAGAAGTAAAATTTAAATGTTTTCTACGTAATTCTAGAGTATCTGAAAATATCAAAATATCATTTATATGAACTACACAGAATTTCTTATATTTGTTAAAAATAGAATCATTCCATCTTTGGAATATTTGTGGTGCATTACATAATCCAAACGGCATTACTTTCCATTGATAATGTCCATTGGGTGCACTAAAAGTTGTTAAAGGTTTGGATTCTTCTGTTAGCATGATTTGTCAAAATCCCGATTTACAATCAAATTTACTAAAATATTTTACTTTTTTAGCCTGATTAATTAAAACATATTTTCTTGGAATAAATTAACTATCAAAAATAATATTTTGATTTAATTTTTTTTATAATTAATGACCATCCTAGCTTTTCCTCTTTTTATTTCTTCATAGAAAAAGGATTAATAGATACATATAATCATAGATATCCTTATGTGGTCTCTTATATAGTCACAACCATGTCATACTATAACTTTCAAGATCTTGACATCGCCTTTTTAACTAGTTTTCTACGGATCTTCTAGTACCAGCACTACACATACAGGAGTCAGCATAGAAACTTACCTGACAACCACAGATAGTAGCTCGAACTCTAAATCCAACCAGAAACTACAACCACTACTTATTAAATAGGATAACACCATTAAAACTCATTCGTAACCTTTACCATCATCTCAAACCCAGATAAGCCCCATATAAAGCTTTAATTCTTCATTTTACTATTCATGCACTTATTCATACTCAATCATTCATAACTTTAACATACAGTGTCACAAGACTTACCTTGACATGGAGTAGTCACTAACAAAGATCCAGATTTACAACCCCAGCTTAAAAGAGAAGGAAATACTTTTTTCGTTCCTCCAACTATAGATAATAATACTTTAGAATAAAGGAAAAAAAACTCTCCCTTAATATTAACCTAATTCCTTATTGGAACTTGACACGGTCACAACTTTCAAACTACCTTTATAAATGGTTTACATCTGTAGAGAGAACCTAATTAAAAATACAATAAATTATATACTTGGTTCTTTGGTTCTATCCATTTTTAAGCAAATCATTTTTAACATAACTAGCATAGTAACTCAATGAACTTGGCGCACAATACCTTCGGCGATAACTCCAACTTACAAAATTTCAATACTCTACCAAACTCTCATTCCTTATAGTTCAAGACATTCAAAGTATGATCCCTACATAATATTCTAACGTTTGATATGTGTTCGATCTTATACGCCAAAAACAACTATTCAACGGATAAAGTCGCCTCCCAAGGATTATTCTCAACCTACTCGCCAGAACTTAGGACCCGCCAAAATTGGGTGTTATAACTCTCCTCCATTTAACAAAATTTCGTCCCCGAAATTTCTAATTTGGAAAATCGTAACATATACCTATTAACTGACTATCACGCCAGACCAATATCATAAGTTAGGCACCTTCATAATTCAATAACTTCCGTGAAAATTTAAACGTTATGAACTTACCCCCTTTTTACAGATGTCAAAATTACATTGGAGAAACTGAACAGTTTCTTTGAAATAAACTTTTTATGCATGTTTGTTTCTATAAATCAAGAACTCAATTACTTTTTCAATTACTTTTTCAAAATCAATCGAAACTCTAACCTTCCTCTACTACACTTTTCTATATTCTTCATCTTTTGTTTTCGATTTTCTCAAAGGTAGCTCTTCTCTTATTTCTTTTTTCAAATTTCAAATTTTTGTTCCTAACATAAGAAGAACTAGTATCAAAGGGAGGGGTCGTGACCAAGCTATCTGAACCGTAACTCGTGAAACTCCATCGCGCGTAGAGACTGAGATGTACGACTGTAATACCGCCTGAGAAGAAATGAATTGATACTTAGAAGCCTAGGGTCTCTAAAATCCAAATTTTCCTATGATTTTCAGCTTCCCCATCATTGTCATCCCAGTGATAGTTCTATAGGCTTCATCTTACCACTCATTTTGTTGGAGTCTAGATTCCACCTACCACTCAACCCTTTCTTTTATGTCATACTTAATAGTTATGAAATTGCACTAGGATAGTTTTCAGCCCTATCCTGGTGGGCATTGGTGGCGTTTTACATTGATTTTTTTATACACAGGAGCATCCACTATTGGGTATTTTCTAGAAATTTTATCAACTTAAGATACAAAGAACTGGAACTTCTGCTGAGAGTGCTTATTTTAGTTTACAATAAGGATATGAACCCCTCATTCAGAATAAGATCTCCAATCTTGATCTAAGAAAGGATAAATAGATAAAGGTTATTAGTAAACTCAATTCTAGTTTTGGTTTCCTGTCTCAATGATCACTTCCTCTGGAAAACGTCTGCACCAAACGCAAGTTAGAAGATGCTCACATTGTTGAAAGGCAATACCAAATATTGAAAAGGGGTTGCATACTTGATTTGGTGGAGTTGGTTTTATTCAGAAACATATATCAACATTGTTTGAAAAATTTAAGTCCAAATGGTTACTATCCAATTTTTTCCACTGCTTAGAAAATTGATCCCTCTGTGTTGTCTACCTTTGAGGCTTGGTCGTATAACTCAGACAGTGAGCTGGTGCACATTTTATTGGAATGCAACAGAAAGCCTCCATTTTACTTTTACTATATTTGCATTCTTCGTCCAAGAAATTTGAAAATTATGACTAATCCTGTTACAAATTCTATCCTTATTTCAAATCGGGCTAATTCTCTTGTTGATGGTGCAAAATCTTTCTTGCATTCCCATCCTCAAGACATGAACATTTCTTCGATTCTTTAGGGAGCTCGTGGCAAAAAGAAGACTATTGTTGCTCCACCAAGTAAGGCAGCAGCAAGGAAAGCAAATAAAAGGGACATATTAGCTAAGAGCACTCAATAATCAAGTAAGGAGCCTGTTGCTGCAATCACCCATTCATCTTCGATTCCTGCTCTCCTCGAGATTCCTTTAGTACCTGAAGAGTCTGCCCCTCAAATAGGCTTTCCCATACACATTTTTAATCCCTTATTGTCAAAGAATCCCATAGAGACAATTCCTCCAATTCAATTAATTGTCCCTCCTCAAATGCAAAATATTTCCCCTAATGAAGCAGGAAAAAGTTTTCCTTGGTGCAACCTTTTGAAGTTAGTGTCATCCTCCATATCTCTCAACTCCATATTTTAGTAACAACTGAGCCTGCTACCTCTATAGTTAAGAGAATCTCTCTTCTCCTCTAAGGGTCCCCTATCATTTATGGCTTGAATCTCAAAGATCATGTCTATCGAACATGGTCTTTGGAGTGCGAGTTTCAAGGAAGTTGGTGAGCGTTACATCAAAATGATAGCATATTTGGAAAAACCTGTGAAATCTGGTGAATACGCTTTGGCTAAGCGCCGCCAAAAATATCAAGATTCAAGCAATTTTATTTCAAGGTTGTATACACATATCACAACTCTAAAGAGTAAGCACGGGGATGCTCAAACAGAAAATAATTAGTTGAAGAAAGAGATCAATCACTTGAAGGATGAGAAATTTGTCTTAGAAGAGAAGCTTAAGGCTTAAGAGGAAAGTCACAAAGCAGAGTTGGAGAGGCCACGCCAATCTTATAAGGAAACTTTCATAAAGTTTCAAGAGTATACTCTAAAGAATCTCATTAAGGCTCTGCTACAATGGAGATCAAACTTTACTCTGCACACCCAAAGTGGTCATAGGTCCTCTTGATAGAAGAGTAGAGTTCGACTGATTGAAAGACATTTCTACCAAGTCACTTGACCTTGACGTTTATCATCTAGAGGGCGGAGAATAGGAAACATTTTGAAGGGAATGGAAATAATCAAATGAATTTATCATTTCTCATACGCCCATTGCTGAAGAACATGATGTGGGTTCGACATTTAAGGGTCAGAATCCTAAAGATCCTCTTTCAGCTGAAGAGGTCCCAACTGCACCTACTAATAAGACTAATGAGGGTGGGGATTGAAATATTCTTTGTATAATTATGTTCTTTTTCTTTTCTTTTTTTTTTGTTAATGTATTTTATCTTTAGTAATGAAAACATCATCTACTTTACTTTTTTCACATTTTCTTCATCATTATTTCTCTTCATTAAACTCTTGTTAATACATTATTCACATAATGAATAATTTCAACATACTTGTGAAACTCTATAAAGTTTGGCATATTTTGCATACAACGCTCCTTCACTTCTTCTCGGTCCAAGAACTGGCTAAATCGTGATCGAATACCAACTTGTAACACCTTCAACCGAATTTGATTTTTCGAATCCAGATCTTGGGCATTACCAAGGAATACTGACAAAACTTAATCTACTTATACCTACTACAATCGCTTGAAAACTTACTCAATTACAAAATTTCAACTAATATACATGAATACATATACAATAGGTAATCGCAACTACATCACATGGTAATTAAATTATAGCAATATCTAAATTGAAATCACAATCCATTATAGATACCTCAAGGTAGGGTCTTCTGAGTGACAATTTAGACATTGAACATGTCAACAAACTCGCTCTATATGCATAATAACCTAATACGCCACTTCTTAACTAGTCCTGGCATCGTCCCTCTTGTCACAAACCCACATCAACTCACTTCTAACATAACACACAAATAAGTTCATAGGAACATAGTGAGGAGAACATCATTTACCTGAGTCATAATTGCACATTACAACCAGTAATTTGTATAAACGATCTTATCATTCTTGACCTTCAACTTTGTTTTTGGTGGATACTTCCTCAAGTTTTATTCCTTAATACTTGTCTGATACTATACCTCAAAATTATTTCCTTTTTCTTAACAAATGCCTTTGATGTATCACTTACATCATTCATTCGCTAAGTAATCACCTCACCACGGTTCAAGAAGAAACACATATGTAGATCATAGATACTTCCTTTGATCAAACAAATTCATTCCCTTAATGAGGATACATTTTCAATGCTAACACATTACATCTCTTTGTCTCTTCAATTCATTATTTTTGACTGAGTCTTAGCCTTATATAATACCTTACCATGTAGTTCATAGATACACCTTGCCCTTAAGGACTCAATTGGTTACGCTTAACAACCATTAATTTGTATATCAAATTCTTCTATATCTTGTTTAGTATAGATCATAGGTTTTACTCTAATAATTTTATTGGGATTTTCCAATTTAATACTACAATATCTAGGGCTATTTTTTCATAATTTTAATGTTTCTTCACTAAAATTATTATCTAATATTTTAAACAACCAATGACTTGTTTCTAGTTGTTTAATTTGTTCTTTTCTTCGTGGTGAAAATATTTTGTCACATACAAATTTATGATTTTCTACTAATGATATTTCTATAGAAGTTTTTTTCTACAAATAACATAATTAAATTTTTATCAATAGAAATGACAAATGTTGATATATAAAATTATTTCCTAATAATATATCTCCATGCATTTCTGGAAAACATAATAATTTAGGTATCACAAATCTTACATTATTTATGTAGATTGGTACATTTCTAGCTTTATATTGAATAATGGTTTCGTTACCATCTATTCCTCATCTATTCCTATGGCTCTTACTGGATGCTTCATAGGTTCCCAGTTTTCTAAAGGAATAGTATTTTTTCTGCAACTACTAGTTGTAGCTCCAGTATCTAGTAAAGCATGTAAAGAATATGTTTTATATTCTCTAAATTGAAATGTAATTTCAATATATGTGTAATATTTCCTAGATTGGAAATTTGAGAATGTAATAACATCACTTGTTCTAAGTTTCATTTGTTGGAGTATTATTGAAGTTTGCATTTCTTCTATTCTAGTGTTTCTAGAATATATAGAATTT
This sequence comes from Gossypium anomalum, assembly GCA_025698475.1. Lineage (NCBI taxonomy): Eukaryota > Viridiplantae > Streptophyta > Magnoliopsida > Malvales > Malvaceae > Gossypium > Gossypium anomalum. The sequence continues at coordinate 56,873,259 of CM046956.1, forward strand.
CTACTTGGTTCTATAGGAAAAATAGGAATTTGAACTGTTTTCATTCCTATTGGTGTTGAAGATATTGGATTTTCCTTATCTTCATCTATTTGAGTATTTGAGGGCAAAACTAGATTATCATTTGTATTTGTTATTGCTGTATTTTTAAAATATAATTTATCATCAGATGACACATATTCTATTATACTAACTGGTTTAGATGTACTTGAACTATTAATTCTTTCTATCATCCTATCTCTTGGAATTGATAGATCTCTTAGATGTAATCATTTTGGTTGTATTTTATTAGTGATTTTATTAGGTTCAAAGAGTTCAATAATTTTTTTATTAATTTCTTTAATTTCTAATTCTGATGTATTAATATATTCATTAATAGAAGTCCAACTGATTGCTAGATCTTCAGCTAAATCATTAATTTCAAAATTTTTTGTCTGAATTCTAAGATATAAACATTATTCTATCAAAGGATCTGTAATAGATATAAAGTAATTTGGTTTAACTTTAATCATATTACTCCTAAATGCAAATTTGATTGAATTCCTCCAAGAAGTGATTTTATTGGATTTTCAAATCTTTTATCTAATAATACTGCAATTATTGGCATATCATGTCCTCTTCTAAATAATTCTCTTATAGTTATCAATATAATTCCTAAATGTATATGTCTAATCTGGGGATATTTCTTTTTTATCTTGTTAATTTTGTCTATAGTAAATAGTGAGATTTTTGTTAATCTTCCTCTAGTATCTTTGGCAACTGTATTACCACTTATTTTTTCTATATGTCTTTGACATCAGATTTTATATTTAGATATTTTATATATTTCCTCTTTAGAAATATGATTTTTATTAATCTTTTCTATCATTTCATCAAAAAATTCTTTTTCTTCTTCAATTATATTTCCTAATTTTAGATCTTGTTGTTCATTATTAGTGTAACAGCATGTTTCCAATGAAATCAGAACAGTGGTTGTGGGACCACAAATCTGATGAATAAATTATTAATTTATTATTTTAATGTCTACAGGATATTATTAAGGTCATAGTAAAATTTCATTAAGAAATTTGATGTTTACATGAGTAATTAAGTAAAAAGGACTAAATTGTAAAAAGAGTAAAAGTAGAGTTCTATTAGTTAAAAGGTTTAAATGGCTATAGAACATTAAAGTGAAAAGAATTAGATGGTAATTAGACCATTTTTGTGGTTAGCGGACATTCATTGCAAGGTTTATTTGAAATTTTGATAGTTTTTAAAGGGTAAAATGATAATTTGGTAGTTAAAGTTAAAATTAAATTAAGAAAAGATGTCATCTTCTTTTTTTTTTTTTCTTGTTTCAACCAAATTTTCCATAGGAGAGGAAGCTTTGAATTCGCTGGTATGATTTTGAGTTCCGTTTTTAATAATTTTTATGTTTTTAATAATTTGTAAAACTGTTAAAAATTGAGGGTTATGCCATGATTGTTCTTGAATGATTTTTTATGTTTAATTCTAGGTTATGAATCTTTGTTGTGGAATAAACAAGTTTTGTAAAGTGAATTTTGATGAAATTTGTATTTAGGGATTTATTTGTAAAAATGGTAAAATATATGTTAAATTTATGAAATAAAGGCTTATTTGGGCGGATATAAGTCCTTAATAAACTTAGTTAGTTTGAATGGGGGATTGGAATGTTTAGATTTTAATTAATGAGATTAAGGACTAAATTGTGAAAAGTTAAAATACTAGTGGCAAAATAATAATTTCGCATAAAATGAATTATGGATTAAATTGATATTTAAAAGCACTCAATTGAATGAAACTATTGTTTTAGATCACGAGCGGGTTGACGATTGCAAAAAAGGAAAGATTTCAGAGTAATTATTGTATTTCGCAATTTCTACGATCTAGTCCCGTAAGTTCGTTATATGCTTATTTTGAATTGAATTGAATTGAATACCTTAATTGTGATTAATCTTTGAATTTTATTGAGAACTATGTTTTAATATAGAAGTGTGTTGTTATTCAAGCTTTGTGCCTAGCAGGCTTTATGCCGGTGTTATTCAGGCTTTGTACCTAGCAGGCTTTGTGCCGGTGTTATTCAGGCTTTGTGTCTAGCAGGCTATGTGTCAGTGTATTAAAAGTTAATATCCATTTGGAAATTAGTTGTGATAGCAAATGAGTCTATTATCGAACTTACTAAGCTCTCTTGTGCTTATTAGTTTGATTTGATTTTGTAGGACTCTTGGAATCATTGCTTTGATTGGATCGACTCGAAAGCTCACACACGATCATCATCATCTCGGTAGTCATTTTGGTTCTTGCTGTAGTTGGTTAAAGTGGCATGTATTAGGAAAGGTTCTTAGTAATACAATATTTTGGTGAATATGTAAATATTAAAAGTTGATATGCTTATGTTTGTTGGTATCGAATGGTATTTGAACTTGTGTTGTATAACTAGATAATCCTTTTTTATCACTTATATGTAGTAGATGTATAATTTTTTTTTTGATGCAAAGTGTTGGGAGTATGAATGCTTTAATTGTATTGTGTGTAGTAGCTTGTAACTAATGAGATATGATGCTTGATTTGTGATAGTTTTTGACTTGTTTGGATAAGATATGGTTGAATGCCTTTAAGGTGCCGTGTTGGCATATTGGTTGAATGGATTCATTGTCTATTGAATTGGTTGTTTCATGCATGAATTGGTATGTTTTTTATGCCTTAAAATTGGGTACAAAATGCTTGTAGGTACATGTTTGGTTTGGTGATGGAAATGGCTTGAATTTGGCTACTTTCATGTCCACACGGCCTAAGGCACGGGCGTATGTCTTAGCCGTGCGTGACACACGGCCATGCGACACGATTGTATGTCCCCTGTAGGTTTTAAGGGTTGCAAGTCAGGCAATTACACGGCCTGGCACATGGGCGTGTGAAGCCATCCAGAATATTACACGGCTTGGCACACGGGCGTGTGGCTTGGCTGTGTGACCCAACTCAAAGAGTTACATGGGCACGGACACGAGCTAGGACACAACCGTCAGTCCCTATTTCAATTGTTACACAGCCTGAGACACGGGCGTGTGCCTCAGCCATGTGAGTCACACGGCCTGGCCACATAACCATTTGACCCTTGCAGTTCAATTTTTCCTATTTTTTCTTAAATGTTCCAAATGTTTTTGATTTAGTCCTGAATCGTTTCTAAAGTGTTTCTAAGGCCTTGAGGGCTCGATTAATGGACATTATGCATGTATATGAATGATGGTTAATATGTTTATGTTGAGGATTGAAAGCATGTTTTAAAGTTACATTTTTACAGTAATGCTCCGTAACCCTATTCTAATGACGGATACGGGTTAGGAGTATTATAATTAATGGTATCAAAGTTACGATTTAGTCAGTTCTCAGACCGAACATAGCATGTATAGAGTTTAAAAATACATGCCACTTTACTAACTGATGATAGTACGATAGCTTTTGATAATTTTGAAATGTTTGTATATAGATAAAAAGATGTCATCGGGATCCAATCAAGTAGGTTCTGATGAGATAGAAAGTTTTACTCCACCTACTGATGAGGAAAGTATACGGAATAAACCTGGACCGCAAGGATCTAGAGAGGTAGCACCTAATGCATTTCTTCGTATGATGTACGACATGTATAATGCGTACTTAAAGGTAAACTCCATAGTTCCACAATCTCAATCTTCCCACCCTTAAGGTTTTGAGTAAGCAACGTGTTCATAGAGTGACTATAGCTAAAGTTAGAAAGTGTGGAGCCATTGAATTTTGTGGTAACGTAAATGACAACCCAACCAAGGCTGAGTATTGGTTACATACTCAAAGGGTGCTTGACAAAATGTTTTGTTCCCCAAAAGATTGTCTACGGTGTATGGTATCATTGTTAAAAGAGGAGGCATCTCAATGGTGGTCCACATTAACGACAGTCATACAGAAAAAAAGAATCAACTTGGACTTCTTTTAGTCTGAATTTCAAAAGAAGTATATTAGCAAGCGCTATTTGGAACAGGAGAAGAAAGAATTTCTTGAATTGAAGCAAAAAAGTAGAACAGTGGCAGAATATGAGAAACAATTCATTCAGCTTAGCAAATATGCTCGAGAGATAATGCCTACCAAGGAAGACGTGTGTATGTTTTGAGGATGGACTGAAAGACGAGATTAAAATGTTAGTAAGAGCTTTGAAGATCCGTGAATTTGTGGAGTTGTCTGATCAAGCCCAAAACATGGAAGAGATCTGTGAAAGTAAAAAAAAAAAAAGACAAGAATTCGACACAGGATGGGTCAAAAGCTTTCTCGAATTCTCCACAAAAGAAGATGAAGGAATCTAGTAATAAGTTCACTATTCTGTCAGGGTTTTCTGGAAGGGGTCAATCAAAACAAAGTAGCAAGAAAGCTCCAACTCCTTCAATAGCTAGTGTACAAGCAATGTGGACGATTTCACCTTGGTGTTTGCTAGGTTAATGAAGGAACGTGCTTTATATGTGAATCTCCAGACCATTTTTAAAAAGTGTCACAAATCGAAAAGAACCTATTAAAGAGCATAATGAGAAATTGATTACCACTCCTACCCGAGGTAGAAGACCTCGAAATAGCACTTCAACTAGAGTCAACAATCAAACCTGAAGCTAGAATTCCTGCTAGAACGTATGTCATTCATGCACGATAGGAAGCCTTGACTCCTAACGTTGTTATTGCGCGAGTACACCGATAATCTAACTGTTGAACTACTAAAATATCAATCATAAATAAAAAAGACGAGTGTAAAACCATATAAATTTTACACTGATATAAGATTTTTTTTTTCACCGAAGGATATATATCCAGTAAAAGCCATAATGGACAATCCAATCTGTTAGATATGGTCATATAATGGCCATTTTAGCCCTTTCAAGAGACCAGTTGACTATAGCGGACTCAGTTTTGTAACCTAAACACCCATCTTTGACCCCCTTTATTTCACTATTTTTGGTACCATTTACTACTTTTTACTTGGCTCCATCTTAATAATAATAATAATAATAATAATAATAATAATAATAATAGAATGATGAATTCTTAATTCTAGTCGCAAGGGATCAAACCTTGATAACCTAAATTATAAAATAAAAAATAAAAAAAAAAGTCATGAAAATGCCGATGAGTTGCTTCTCATTTAACTGAGCTCAGTCACAACCATTACATACAAAACTACTAGAAAAGAAAAATAAATATGATACAACTTCCATAATTGCATGTGAAATTTTACTTTATGAAGAAAAAAACAACTTCCCGGCAAGTCCCATGTTAAGAATCAGCAAGTCCCATTCAGCTATGGGGAGAGACATGTACAACTACTTCTGCAAACAATCAAATAAAGTATTATTTTTTCGAAGTCCTTGCAGTTAAAACAATAATTCTCGTAAACAATGAAAGGGAATATGCATATGCATTGGCAAAAGCGTGCGTGTTTTCTGCATATATGCACAGATCAATGAGCATGTAAACATGACAAGGAGGAGAGAAATTAAGTTCCTAGTAACATTATACACCCTTAAACCTCGAGCATTTGCTGATTGTGAAATCTACTCTAAAGCTAACAATGACCTCACTATCGAAAAGAATCCTAAAGTAGACAGTATGCCTAGGATGCAGAAGCATGTTAAAGGATTGTACCTTAGACTATTTAACAGCATGTATCCTTCCACCGCATATAATGTCAAAAAGAATGCTGTATTATGTGCAAGAAGACGAAATCGCAGGAGTTCTGACCATTCAGGTATGCACTGGAATGTCAGCACGCCCTGGTTGAGGGGTCGAAGGTTTATTAATCAACGATTTCAACCGTTCCATGATATTGGAAAATGACGGACGTTTCCAGGGCTCACTGCAATAAAATCAACAATGACACTGGGGAAAGAGGAAAATTTGGATAGCAAACTCCATATCACAAAAGCTTTTCTACTTACTTGGTCCAGCAATCCTCAATTATGGCAGCCACATGAGGGTTCAAATCACAAGGAATATCAAGCCTTTTGCCCTTAAAACCAACAGCTGCTACAACCTACAATACCGTTTACATTGGGCTATGTTTGTCAGAATTAAGCTCCAGAAGTTTATCATTGCCCGACAATTATGTAAATTTAAAAATAGTAAAAACCCGAATCTCAAACCCAATTATGTAAATTAGACAAGAAGTACAGATATATCAATAGTTAATGTTCATTGAGGGGTATGTTGGTCCACAAAGTGCAAACTTAGCTACTTCATTGCAAGCTGCAAAAATTTAAAGAACTCCTGCCTTTTTGTAATGAGCTTCCCTTCACACCTTTTTCAGAGGCACATTTACAAACATCAAGTTAAATAGACAAACTTGAACTTTATCTGAACATGGGATGCCTATATTCAGGATGTAGATACCCATGGGATTCTTCTTTCAAATGGCATTCAAGCATGCAATATTCAAGGAAGCTTACAAAACTGGTTTGCTCCTCTTCAAGAAAAAATTTATTTGCCATCAGATTATTATCTCCTTTAAGTGAAGATTTAATATGCTCCTTGTTAAGCTCATAAAAGCTAAAATCATTAGCAAATGAGATATTTGAGGGGACAATCTATAATTTATTAACAAACCTGTGCTGGATTTAAGTTGCCCCATGGTTGTTGCAATGTTGCAAGCTCCCACAATATTACACCAAAACTGTATACATCGGACTTCTCATTCGAAGGTTCATCACGAAGAACTTCTGGAGCCATCCACTCAGGCTAATATAAAAATAGATGTATTCGTTAATACTTTACAGCATAAACAGTGACTTATGGTAAATCAAATAGAAATAGCAAAAATATTATTAAAAACTAGTTTAGCATACAGTTCCAGCTGCTGATTTGGATGAAAGAAATGTGTTTGCCTTCAAACGAGAAAGACCAAAATCGCAAACCTGAATGTACAGACCAGGCAATGTGAGGAAGAATTCTGTGAAATTTTGAGAGAAATTGCATTAAGAGAGCAATGGATATAATTACAAACAAAGCAGCAAAGAAAAGTAAATGCAGCTGGCTCCAACTATACACAATGCTGGATATTAGAAAAAGTAGTTGAGAAGCATTTTCAATAGTAAAAACCTGTGGCTATTTTTAACAAGTGCAGTGACATTATACGCTAGAGAACTATTTCGATTCCATTATCAGTACAAGGACAAAGAAGTCAATCACTTAGCATTTACTTCATAAAAATACATAAATTGAAACAGCAAAATTTTTATGCTTCATATGACAGAATCATTAGGAGAGAACACTATGCTCTTTGAGGCACAGCAGCAGCATTCTGGGACTTACCTTCACTGTGTATTTTTTGTCAACCAAAAGATTTGGAGATTTTAAATCTCTGTGAACAATAGGGGGATTGCGTCTATGAAGATAATTCATTCCCTTTGCCTGTGTGTGAAAAAAAGATGGTGATTTAGACCATAACATTAACAAATATAAAGACGACATATTACAAATTGGAAAATAAAGAACAAAAGAAAGTAAACCCTTAGCAACCCACCACATCATAAGCCATACTCAAGCGACGCCTCTCATCCAACACCTCTCTTACACCAGGCTTACGCAAAAGCCTATACAAGCTACCTCTGCAAATTAGAGTCAAGTTTTTAGTCGGCTTAACAGTTCAAAACTCTAAAAGGCAGACATTACTAAACAAAATTCTTTTCTCATCTTCTTTATTCAACTGGAGGAATGCAAACAAAGGGGCATTTCCCTTGCCAACCCCCTCTCCTGCCAAGAAAATAAATAAGAGGAAACAGGAAGCAACAAACCTTGATAAGTATTCTGTAACTATGGACAAGTTGGGGGGATGAGTAACAGCTCCCATAAAAAGAACAATATTTGGATGCCGTAGTCGTTTCATTATTGCAACCTAACAAACGATTGAGGTGAAAGCACACATCATATCAAGAACATGAATGAGAAACTGATGTTTCCTTAATCTCAGCAACAAAGTTGTTCAGAATGTCACGCAACACATACCTCACTCAAGAATTCTTTATAGCGCTCACCATGCAAGTCCTGTTCCATGAGAATTTTCACAGCTACATCCTGTAATTAAAACAAAAGAAAAAAGAAAAAAAAAAGTGATTTGGATAGAAAGGAATTATCAACAGCACAGATAAAATTTAACACATACTATAAAATCTAAAAGTTCAATATATTGTTAAATACCCAATCTCCTAGAATCAAAAGACAACAAATTCTGCAATTTCACAGATATAGTACATGTCACCAAGGAATCTATCTACTTCCATTTGTCAAATATATATCAATGATTGTTGTCATTTTCTCATTCCCAAGGAAGAGCACAAACAAAATAGGCCCCAGAATCTCCATAAGACAACTAGGGTTCTGATATACAAGTAGATGTTGACAATAAACAATATGCAGCACAAAAGATATAAAGAGTAGAACTTCCATAACATTTGACATTATCCTTGTAACAATAATAAATAAACAAAAGGATTCTTACCGAGCCATTCCATTCAGCACGATGGACAGTTCCAAAAGAACCTGAAAAGAACCAAGTCCAAACCAAAACATGAATTATGACCAAGGAATATAGTCTGAGTAGGCTATCCTGTTAAAAATATACATGTTACTTAAAAAAGACAAGAAAATACCAGAACCAATTCTCTCTCTTAAAACAAGATCACCCCATGGAATGTCCAAATCATCAACCTCGAGGACAAGTTCTCTACCTTTTTTGCTGGGAACAAGTTGATTTCCCTTAGCAAACCTTGAATCCTTGGTAGAATCCTCAATTGGGTCAGACAAGATTAGATCTGGGACATCTCTATGCCCTAGAGGGATGCGCTTTAAAGGATCTTTAAAAATGTTCTTTGAACTTATTATAGACTGCAAATGTTGTGAATCTCTATCATGAGCAGGTGGCTTAGCAATATTATGTAGGGGCAACTGTGAGACATCACTTATATTACTCGACATCTGCACAAGGTTATTTCTGTCTGTGCCAATGTTACCAAGTTTCTTTTCTTCATCCACAAAAGTGCCTGAAATGACAAGCAACTATAGCTTACTTGCATACAAGATGAATAAAGAAGAACAAGCTTAACCATGTAAAGTTAAAATATTACTGAATCCCTATAAAAGGCATCAATTTTAAGTCGCAAACATCTGATGCGTTATGGATACAGAAATAGCAGCCTCAACAGTGATATAAAAGAAGCAATTAACAATATCAAAACCAGTTTATCTGTTAATGTTTGTTCACATAAATAATTGCCAGGATCACTTCAGGTTTTCCCTTGTAGCTCAAAGCAATATGACAACACCTTCATTTGGATCTAGGATGAACATTTTTGGACAAAATTGAAAAGCCAGTGCAAAAAATTTCAGTATCAAGATTCATAAGAAGCGGTTAAGTTAGAGATGTAATCATCTATCAGTGAAGATGCAAAAAAAATTTATAATGACTGGGAACACTGCACTTCATCTTTGACTAACAGCATATGCAATGAAGGCACTTCAATAAATATGAAAAGCTTTCCAGCATTCCAAAGCAGATGAGCAAAAGAAACTGCAGACTTCGAGCCAAATGAAAGACTAAAGCCTAAAATCTCAAAGCAGGTAAGGCACATCCAATGAAGCTCTTTATATAGATAGTAGCTGAAAATTTACCTGATGCAGCATCATCAAATACAAGATTAAGTGATTCACAGTCCGAAAAATAATGTTTGGCCAATGACCTGAAATCAATGGCAGGTATAGCTGGTTTGAGATGTGGAAAGCGCAATGGGGAAGAAATTGAGATGGAAGATGGACCATTGAGCAATGAATCGGGCTCGCATAAGTAACCTGGGTTCCCAATTAGATCAACTAGATACTCCCTGAAATCACCAAGACCATGAAGTAAGAAAAGTTATCCAGAATAATAATATATCCAATCATTCTCAATATCGAAGTCGTTCAATAATCAAAATCCAATCTCCAAACAACATGAAACCTAGATATATATATATATATATATATATACACGATGGTTTTAAGCTCATGAGAAAATAAAGTCCATCTCCACTAGTGAATGAAACCCTTCTAAATTTATGTCTAGGTTAGACATCCTGCTAGAACTTGGATGGTTGTTCCCCATCAGACTGGCTTCATGAGACTACACTTGTATATAGAAAACTTTAACCAAGATAAGTTAGGCAGTTTTCACAAACTGTTGCCCACAATAGGAAGAAAGAACCACAAGATGCAAACGCAGCACTACCAAGCAAGAGGAATAGCAGGTAGAATTAAGCAATTATTGTTTGAAACTGTTCAGTTTCTACATGAAAAACAACATCAATAGAAAATGCAGGGTTCTTTTGTCAGCAAAATATTGTCATCTTTGAACAATCCTACTAAAAGAATGACAACTTAAGAATATAAAGGAAACAGGTTGCAAATCAGAAACAAAATGAAGATAATTAACAACCAAATACCATTGTGCAGATATAAAATACCTGCCATGCCCAAAGCGAACAAGGCAGGAGGAAGCATCATCTCTTTTACAATATTTGCATCCCTTTGCAATTCGACATGGCAGATCAATTGTGTCAGCTAGCACCTGGATAAGTCATATTTGAATGTGAATAAATCCTCTCCCCTTCAAAGGGCAACACATTTAACAGGAAACTTGCTTCACCAAGGAGTGGTGAAGGCAAAAAAAAATAACTAACTAAAGTAAAAAGTACTTCCAAAAACCTTTGCTGAAATGAGAACACCATAAAAAATTAGGACCTTACTTTGAATAATAAAGCTCGATGTCTGCAAAGGCCAGCAGACAGGCTACCTATAGGAACCACAACTGAACCTAAGCAATCTTTTAAATCATCACTGCAATCTCTCCAATACAAAAGTAAATCATCCTCTCCAGTTGCAGATGAACCCCTTCGGTTTGAAATAAAACAATTCATCACCAAGGTGCATAGAAATTGCATGAATGTTGAAATTTTGTGCATTAATGATGTAGAGAACTCACCCCATGCGACTGCAGACAAGCTTTGCTAACTCATCAACAACTTCTTTTGTGGTTATGCAGCTACAAGAAATGTTATGGACTCTATTTTGGAGTTCCTTTAAGCCAAGATCACTTCTTCGGTCAACTAATATCGCTTCTATTGGTGAACCAACAACATGATCAACAGATCTTAGAGAGTCGATCGTTGGAATTCGACCATGTTCATGCAAATCAGTGCACATGGTCCAGACATATGGGTTAACTCCATGAATTAAATAAAACCCATCAGGAACTTTCTCAAAGTATGATAAGCAGCCATTCACCTGATGCACAAAAACATTGAAACAGCAGGATATTTAAAGTTCCAATTTTTTATCACCCAAATCCTGAAACAGTAAATCCTAGTTTCCAAACGTGTAATTCAGGTGCTTTGCAGCTATATTCTCCCATTGTACCCACATTTAAAATACATAAGCTTGCCAATATCAGAATAAAAGAACTCACCATTCACAAAATTAACAATAATAATAATCATCATCATCCCCACTCCAAATGTTCAGACTAGCAGAAGTAACTCATTTTTTGATAGGCAAGTAATTGATGGGATTACAATTGGAGTAAGCATTACAAATGTTTTTGTGGGAGAAAGTATAAAATATCTAGGGGCAAGTCGATCTCGTTTTATCTATTATTGTATTTATCTTATGTATTAATTTTTTTAGTAATTTACTACTTTAAGCAACTGCATTGATCTGGTAGCTACGCCACCTACAGAATTTAAAGACCCTAGTGGAGCATTTGTCATACAACCTCCTACCAAGATAACTAGAAGTTCGAACTAATAAAAACCCTATTTAACCAAAAAAGGATAAAGGCCCAGTAGAAATTGCTTGCTTTTTGAGATCCCACTATAAATTTTATCCATATAGATTCTGATTGCCAACTCATACATACTAGATCCAAATGTAAAAATAATATTGCCATATATCGACAAGATTGTTCTAAACCCGAACCAATTGAAAACTACTCTAAACCTGAACCAAAAGAAAGCTACTCTAAACCCGAACCAATAAAAAACTACTCTTGACCAACCAACTTGTCACATCCTATCCTATGAATCATTCAGAGTTCACAACAAAATGTATGAGTTCACTCACAACATCCAGTTCATCTCGTAACAGATATTTGGAATCATCTAAAAAGTAAATCCATTCACTATCACGACCGTTATATTTGCCTATGCATATTCCTTCAATCTCCTAGCCTTACTGTTCATTTAAGTTAATTTAAACAAGCAAATAGTGAAATGAACAAAGAAATCCACTAGAAATATACCCAGAACCGGTGGGAAACTATCTCAGCTGAGGCGGAGCTAGAGCTAGTTCCCCGAACAGCAGAATCATCCGAATCCGGACCCAGAAAATTCGGGTCATCAGCACAGGTAGCTTCCGAAGAAAGCCTCAAAGCCAACGCCAACTGCAATTGATAACTCTCCTCCGTTTGCTGCGCCCAGCTTTTTCCAGAGGACGAACCCCCAATTTTCGTTCTTAAATCCACACGCTCACAGCTCCCGTCGTGACCATAAACGAACCCATCAATCTCGTTTGCGGCCGTCGTAGAAAAGGTCGGCACATAATAATCTCCCGATAAAGAGCTCTCACCAAAGCTACTTCCACTCGATTGCCGTTGAAGACTGATCGACGAAGCAAAAGTATTCCCTCCCCCGCCGCCGCCACAGATTCGATTTGCTTGTAGCTGGTTCTGGTTTTGGTTCTGACTGAGACTCTGATCCCAATCAGTTAAACCTCTCTCTGATTTCACTTTGTTCTTATTACTGGTAGCTTCGCTTGAAAGTGAATCGTAATAGGGAGGCGGAGCTCCTGATATGGACACGGTGTACTGGTCGTCGGGATACTGGCTAAGGAGAGAGTAATTAGATCTTCGTCCGGGCATTTCCATTGATACTCTAAAGGAATTGATCACAAAACCCTAGAAACCCTAGGAACCGCCATTGTTGAATATTTCAAGCCTTTCTAGTTTTTTTTTCCTGAACTCTTTTTACTAATTTCTTGTTTTTCCTCTTTCTAGAATTCGATTGTCGGAGAGAGAAAGAAAAAAAAGGGAAAAGATACCATTTTTATTCGGTGGCCTAATCGTTTGTTTTTTACTCTCCGATAAACTATATAATTAATCACTAAAATTTAGATCATAAAAAAATTTAAATAATATTATTAAATTGTTTTCTTGCTTTAATCGCTTGTTGTTAATTTAATTAACATTTTAATCATTCATTTTTTTAAATAATGATTATTTTTATCATCTCATTATAAATTTTAACTATATCTATTCTTTTTAACACAATACTTAAAATTATTTATATTCTATTTTCAACCCATAAATAAGAAAATAATAACCTTTAGCACATTTAAACAACTCACGTCCTCTTGTATTGGTAACAATTTCTATATCAACTAAATATCAATCGACATTTTCTTATTTTTTTAAATTTCTTTTGTTATTTTAAAAAATTACTAAAAATTACGTTATTTAACTATAAATAAGAAATCTAAGTTTTATTTTAAAACTCTAGTCTTTTTCTTAAAAAAACTCAAATAATTTCTTATAAAAAATTCCATAATTCTTTGATTTAGTTTTTGAAAATATAAATAAAAAATAAAATTTTAATTTTAATAATGAAATCGTAAAGATATGTTTGATGTTAATTTTTCTATTATAAAAATATGATAAATAAAATAAAGGGCAAACTGTTAAAATAGTCATTTTTGTTTACCTTAAGTTACATTTCAGTTACTTATATTTGATATATTATGTTGTAGTCACTTACGTTAACATGTTGTAACATTTTAGTCACTAAACCGTTAATTGCAGTTAACGGTATGACGGTAAGCTGATGTGGTACATTAAATCATCATTTCAAACAAAAAATTCATGTTAAATTATACAATTGGTCCTCATATTTTTTCATTTTGAGTAATTTTTTCTTTTAGGTTCTTTTAACTTCTTCTTTTTTTTTTCTTTTTTTTCATTCTCTCTCTGTTTTCCTCTCTTCTATATATCTTTTAACGTAGTTTTTCTATATTTTTTATTTATTAAAATTTTTTTATGTTTATGAAAAAAGAAAAGGCTAAAGTTGAAACCAAAATAAAACTTGTTTCGCATATTCTCACCCCACAATTACAAACCCTCATCGTCCATCATCGCTTTAATGAACCAGTTTGGATCTCTCAATAACCTAGTCTACAAGCTCGCCTCACTCAAAGACCTCGTCAATTGTGACTTATGGCAATCCATGCTCAACAAAGTTTCCTAAGCCTAGTGTTGGAGGCAAAAAAAAAATTGGGGGGCTGAAATTAAATTGTGTATTTTTATGATAGTAAAAATGTAATTTCACCATTTTAATAGTCTATATCTTTATAATTTTTAAAGGATTAAATCAAATTTTTATTATTTTTGAGGGTTAAAGTGCAATTCTATAAAGTATAAATGGCTTAAATAGAATTTTTTTCATTTTAAGGGGATCGAGTACCAGCCAGGCCCCCCTTGGCTAGGCCACTGCCCGAGCCTGTTCCATTAACATCCTAACCAACCTCAAGATCACCTTATCTATCTTATCTACAACATTATTGCCCTCTCGAAATTATGTTGTTTCACGAATTCCTCAAACGAATTCTACACTCTTAATGACTAAAACGACCACCATACGAAACTTACCCTCAACTTTACCCCCAACCAGTTTGGTTCCATGCTTCATTTCTCTCTTTGGTTTATCCATGCTCGACTTCCAAAAAAGCTTACTTGGGAATATCCAAGAAAATTTAGATTAATTTTATCGTTTGCTTAATTTTATTCGTCAAAAAATAAGAGAAAATTAAAAGAATAATATACACGATTCTGTAAAAGTTTAGAAACGGAAAAAATTTGCTTTGAATATAATTAATTCAATTTATGTTTAGATTTGATTAAGATATAATTTTTTATGTTGATTAGTTAGATCGAATTTTAGTTTCAAAATTAGGTTATATTCAAATCAAGATTTGATTAAAAATAATTGATTCTCAGTTGTGAGTGAAAGTCAATTTAGGATTCATATAAAAGAAATAAGGACTTAGTTTATTTAGTGGGCAAAGTTTATTTAGTCGGCAAAGATTATGTTTCTACAGTGAAGAATATGAGAAGAAAGAAAAATAAAGGGGAAGAAAAGGAAAATAAAGAAATAAAAAATTAAATTGTTTAAAAAAATAAAAGTATAAGAACTTGTTTTAACAAATAAAAAATATAAAAAAAACAACGTTAAAAGAAATGAAGAAAAAAAGAAAACAAGGAGAGAAGAAGAAGAGAATAAAAAATAAATGAAAAAAATAAAAAAAAAGTTCAAAGAACATAAAAGAAAAAAATTAAATTACTTAAAACAAAAAAAATATAGAGATGAATTGTATAATTTAACATAAAATTTTTGTTCGGAATGATAATTTAATGTGTCACATCAGCATATCGTTACACTATTAATGATAATTAATGCTCAGTAACTAAAATGTTATAACACGATAACGTAAGTGACTAAAACGTAACATATCAATCATAAATGACTTAAATATAACTTGAGACAAACAAAAGTAAATATTTTGATAATTTATTCTAAAATAAATGGATTAAAAATAAGGGATTAAATTTAAATTTTAAAAAATATTTTAAAATATTTTTAATATTTTCTAATTTTAGATATTTTCATTTCCAAAAGAAAAAATTCAATGTAGTACCAAAAAGGTACCTGGCGTTATAGTATGACATGACATTTTTGCAAAAAAAAAAAAACAATTAGCCAAGTCAGTGGAAGGACTTCGAAGCAATTAAAAATAAAAAATGTTAATAAATTTTATAACATTAAAAAGTGATAACCCTAAACTATTAATTTTGTTTATTTTCCTCCCCTTAGCAAATAAAACTTGTTTTCTTTTTCGGAAAATCTGAATCTTGTTTTATTTTCTTTTCATTGCGAAACACTCATAAACAATAAACAAGGACAAACCTAATTAAGAAAGTGGTAGTAATCGAAAATCAAGGAACAAATAATCTACATCCAAATCATCCTAGCATTGGTAAGGTCAAAATTTGGATTATATGCCATGAATTTTTTGAGCATGTTTTGGTAAATCTCCTGGTTGGTGGGAAGACCCAACTGCTCCTGCCTCTCATCTGCTCCACAATGGACCTCGTTTCTCAGTTTCAACAACAAACCCACATTTCATCGTCTGCAATAACATATCCAAAAATTATCCCCAAAATTTTCAAAAAAAATAAAAATTTGAAAAGAAATCAAGTAAAGTCATCAAGACCCAGTTTCAAAAAATAAAGAAAGAAAATATCAAAAAACAAACAATGAAACCCATTATTGCATGAGCTCCGGTCATCATCAAACAGAGAAATCCATACTTGCATAAGGTCCGATCACCGTCAAGCACCACGACGAAGCCTCAATTCGTCGCCAAACTTCATTAGCCAACGGTTTTCAAGCTGTTGGATTGGATTTGGGCTTCTATTTTTTTTTTTTAAATTACTCTCAAAATCATCAAATCTGATTTTAGTAGCCAAATGCCATACCTTCACCTTTCGAATTTCAAGACTAAGAAATCAACACATGTAGAAAGCAAGAGAAAGGAAGGAACTTCAAGCAGATGTGAAAATTCGACCGATCGAAGGTTGGACAGAGCAGCCGTGGCTAAGGTTTTCATGGGAGGAGAAGAGAGAAAGAGGAGAAGGAAAGAAGCCAAAAAAAAAAGGAACAGAAGAAAAGAAAAATAGAATGAAAAAGTTTTTTTTAGTATAAAAACATTAAGTTTATGTTTTTTAACTTAATTTAGATAAAAAAGGACAGGTCCCCTAAGTTTGAATTGGCTAAATTTTTTGTGCAAAAAAGCCACGTGGCAGTACAGTTGTGGTCTATTGTACTGTCCCATCAGTTAGACTCAGGTATTTTCTTTTTAACAAGAAAAGATTAATGCTCTAGCAAGAAATAATTGGAATCGAGGTCACATGCATTGCTATCCGTTAAGAAATAAGAAATTAAAAAAAATAAAATGAACGCCTAAAATGATAAATTTAAAATAAAAAAAAGTGACCAAACATACAACGTTAAGATGAGTAGTAAAATGAAAAAAACTAATTAAGAAAGATATTATACTTGAGATGAAAATGAAAAGTTAGCAAGTTTGATGACTAATTATTAAGTAATTTACTTTTTTAAGCGAATCCTTTTAATAATTAAGCGCGTATATGAAGAATCTATTTTCCTTAAGTTCATTGGGGGAAAACCCAAATGAAATTCTTTCGCTTAATTCATTTTTCTACGAAATTAATTTAAAATTAAAAAAGAAGATTTGTAGTCAAACATATTGATTTAGGAATAACCTTTCTCTCATTCCTAGATATAAATATGAAAAGACTTACCTCTATATTTATATGTTTAAAAAGTCCTTTTGCAATTATATAACATTAAAATGTTTTTACTTTTTATTAATTGCAATTGCTCTATCTATGAAAGTTGAACCGGAGCACGGAAGTTTGCTCTTACCAATAAATTTCCAAACAAACAAAAGCTGGATTCCAATCTTTTTTTATTAATAATCAAAGACAAATAAAATCTGGAACAGTTGTCATCAATTTAAAATTCAACTCCAATCTGATTTTATAAAAAAATAATTAATAATTTCACCTGCTCAATCCATACCTAAATATAAAATGAGACAATTACGTTACTCAAATTTGAATACTTTAACTTAATTCAACTTGACTTACCAAAAGTAATCCAAAATTACTCAAATTCTCAAATCACAGAGTCAAAGCCCAATTGCAAATCCAAAAGAGCCAAATTTTCTAACTCTAAAATTATTCAAATAAAAAATAATTCAAAAATTTTAAAATCAAAACTTTAAAACCAACCTCATCTGTACCATTGTATATTACAAGGTTTTCATGATCGAATTGGTAATTAAATTAATCAAACCACCAATTTCTTGTTAAGTAAATTTATCCGATCCAATTGAATAAGTTATTTTAAAAAATCATGAAATTAAAAAAAAACAGTTCAAAAGCGAGTTTAATTAATTTTTAACTCATTTAATTGATTCGTAAGTCAACCGATTAAATATATTATTCCAAATCTATACCTAATCAATTTTCAATTTAACTAATTCAGTCCAATTCTAGTATATATAGTTCAAGAATAAACATATGCTAGCTTAAAAAGGGAGGGTATTAACCTGATTGTACTTAGCTAGACGCTCAGACCTGCAGGGATTGGTGACCAAGAGATCGTCTCCCACTATCTCAACTTTTTCTCCGATCTCATTGGTTAGTTTGGAGTAGTGCTCCCAATCATCTTGGTCAAATGGATCCTCAATTGACACAATAGGGTACTCAGAAACGAATGACTGTATAAATCTTTGAGATCGTCTCCTAAGATTTTTTTGTGAACCATTATTGTTCTGCAAATGCCAAACAACAGATAAATGAAGGAGCAAATGACTTGAAAATGCAATTTATCATAAAACGATACAGTCGCGATATATAAACGGATCTCATAAAGGCACAGTGCTTGAATATCTTGCTTGTTGCGACTGTGTTCACCTCTTACTTGAAGTTCAAGTCATGGGTTTTATCCGGTCCATAAAATTCAGACGCCGCAACATCCATTCCGATAACAACCTAGAATAACGGGAGAACATTGAATCAGCCATCTCCTAACATCAAAACAGTAGAGAATTCATAAGGGGTAGATAAGAAGGGCATTAACCTTGCCTGTGTAACGGGCTTTAGCAATGGCAATCTTTAACAATTCAAGCCCGCCCTTGTTCTCCTGACTTGCACAAAAAATAGTGCCAATTAACCGGAGGAGGTTAAACTAACAGGTACAACTGTTGAAAACAATGAATCGACATGTACGTTGAATAGGATGTGTTAGTTTTGGCTTTGGTCGATATTAACCAATCCATTTGGACTAAAACTTTGCCATCATTTTAGGTTTTAGTCATTTAACGTTCAATTTATTTTACGCTTAGATGATTTTAAGTTTAAGTTGTTCGAATTTACAAACGGGATTTTTTGGGGTCGAATTGGGTTCTAGTCATTTAGGATATTTTTTGTTTACCAATGGCACTCAAGTTCAAGCTATTTTGGATTACTTGTTTGGTTCATTTTGGATTCAAGCCATGCCAACTTTGGATCATTTTGAGCTTAAATCATTTTCAAATCCAACTAAGGCAGGTTCAAGTTGGATAGATTTAGGTTATTTGTCTTTTTATAATCAAATAAAATTGTGTTGATATAAATTCAAGCTAATCAAATCAGGCTTTTAGGTTCAGAGTTTGATCATGAAAAACTAAGAGCCACCTTCATCACCAACATTGTTGCATCTTGATCATACTCTTTTTTTATGACAACATTAAGTGGTAGTATACTTCCATGCCTATCTAATGGAAAAAAATGGACATCACATATATAATAATGGTAATTACATGTTATTATTTACTATACTTATATATATCCAATAGATCCAAACAAGATATACAAATTTCTAATAGATCAGATAAAATCGCAAAGCAAAGAATCCCAAGATTCAATTATTCATTAACTACCTATATATCTTAATATTAAGAATTAAATATTTTTTATTCATTTTTTTTTGCGAGGAGCTGGATGAGAAGAAACTCTCATGTCTAGTTCGTAGTAGGGATGGAATTTATAAACAACAACCATCAACTATAACCCCAAAAGAACCTGATTTCATAAACAACGTAAAGGAAGAATGAAGGGGATATCTTATCGAGGTAATCGGATTTGTTTCAGTAGATATGCTCTTCAAGCACTTGAACCCGCTTGGATTACATCTAGACAAATAGAACTGGGGCGGCGCGCAATGACATGAAATGTACGCCGTGGTGGAAAAATATGGGTACGTATATTTCCAGACAAACCCATTACGGTAAGACCTACAAAAACACGTATAGGTTCAAGGAAAGGATCTCCTGAGTATTGGATAGCTGTCGTTAAACTGGACAGAATACTTTATGAAATGAGCGAAGTAGCCGAAAATATAGCTAGAAAGGCTATTTCAATAGCGGCGTAAAAAATGCCTATAAAAACTCAATTCATTATTTCAGGATAGGAATATAGAACCAAATGAAAGAAGTCATGTCTTGAGAATAAAAAAAATTGCAAGTTTCCTTTTTTTTTTTTTTTTACAAACAATATTTCTTTTTTTTCTTCATCCTTTGTTGCATTGAAAAAAGAGATTTAAAAAATGATTCAACCTCAGACCCATTTGAATGTAGCAGATAACAGCAGGACTCGAGAATTGATGTGATCTAATTTGGTTAAAGTTTTATTGAGCTTTAATTATTAAATAAAGTATGGGTCAAATATGTGTAGATACTTTTTAATGATGGGCTAATTAGGAATTAGGGCTAATGTGCCAAAGTTATATATATTAAGGTTATGGTCCCCAAATTACACAACAAGCTAACTTTTCTAATATCACATCTTTAGAAAAGAGAGAGTTACGTTCTCTAAATTACTTTTGTGCTAAATTGAAAGATCAAAACCCCAAGATTTGTAGATTTTAAGAAATTGATGAATTCAGGTACGCTTCCACATCTAGCTCTATTATTCATTTATTCTTGATGATTTGACTTGATAGATCTTGATTTATTAAGTTTTATTTCAGATTTATTTTACAATTCTAACAAGTGGCATCTGAGCTTCGTCATGTTGAATAATTGGGAATGAATTGATTCTTTATTATTTTTGGATTGATTCGTTTTTCTTTTTTTATTTTATGGATTTGATATTTTAATTATATATTGTGTTGAATATTGGAGATTCTTGATAAATTTTTGGGTTTTGATTCTTTAAATAAAGTTTTAGGGTTTTATAAATATAATCTAGTTTAATATTTGCATATGTTATTCAAAAGATGAAGGTTATTTATTTATTTATTTATAATCAATTGATAAAAATTGATTTGTGATTCGCACAATTATTTTATAAATTTTGGCTAAATCCATTATTATATTAAAGTTATATACTTATAACTTTTTGCAATTGAAGAATTTCGATTGAGTTGTATAATTGGTTTTGAATGTTAATTCACTTGATAATCAAATAAATGAATGCGGTTAAGATTTTCATTTTTACACTATTTGTTTTAAATTTTCTGTTTGTAGTTGAATGTATATGGAATTATCATCTTTTGTCTTTATTCATGATGAATTATATTCACTATTGAATTCAATTCATTTATATGAATGATTACTTTTGGTTTCTGCTATAATTATTTCATATAAGTTTTAGTCCTTATGGAACCCGACTAAAATTAAAATATTTGAGATTTTTTTAAATATGGTGGCTATGAATTTTCATAAGTAGTTGTGCATATGAAGGCTTTTATACAATTTGAGATTCTTTTTATATTTGGTGGTTATGGATTTTTTTTAAGTATTTATGCGTATAAAGAAGTTTTATGATAATATCTTTAGTCATGCGTATAAATTTGAGGATTAATGCATGATTATAGTTTGTGTGAATAGGTGTTTATAACCATTATTCAATAAGATATCTTTTATAGTTTAATTGGTGAAATTAAGTTTTGATGGATATCGTTGAAGTTGTAAATTTTTTTTTTATTTTGTTATGGTTATATATTCAATTTTATGGGTGCTTTGGTGCAAATTCGTGTCAACTATATACATGTTTAAAGAATTTGGTTTTAGATTTGGTTCTATTATATAGGTTTTGGCATGTTATGGCTCCAAATATTTAGTTAACTTATGTTGATCTGGTCTACAATATTAACTATGGGATATATCAACTATTATGATTTTACTTTTTTTGTTTTAGATTTATTAGCTTGAATGTATTTTTCAAGTATTCATGCAAATATCTATTTAATCATTAATACAATTTTGGATTTACATGGTATATGCAGGGTAAATTTTTCTATTTGATTTTGAATACACGTATATGCGTGAATTGCTTTGGTGTTTTTGTCTATGCCAAAATTATGAATATATATGATTATTAATTATTTGACCTTGAATCACTGCATTATTTCTATTTGGTTTTGACATATATGTTTTTTTAAAATAAAAAAAATGAGTTAAAGATCAAGGTTTTCATTTTTTTTATTGCGCTATTTAGACAACTTTATTTTGGGTTATTTCAGAAATTGTAGTGCAATAAGAAATTTTAGTTTTGACCTTTGACTATTGGGTAAATTTTAAATTTGAATATTGGTATAATTATATATATTTTATGTGAAAAAAAATAAAATAAAATAAAAAATAAAGAACACAAAATTTTACGTGGAAACCCTTTCGGGAAAAAACCACGGGCAGAGGAGAAGAAAATTTACTATGTCGAAAATTTGAATCAATACAAAAGGAATAGACTATGTCTATTTATAGGCTTGTAAAGCCATATTCTAGTAGGATTGAAACACCTTATCCTAGTAAATATAAAATAGATGGAGTTTAATAAGGTTTAAAAACCTTATTCTAAAATAAAATAAAAGAAGTCTAGTTCTATATGGATTTTACTTTTATTTTATTTTCCATCGATTTTATTTAAATAAGAATTAGGGTCACTTAATTCTAACAATCTCCACCTTGACACAAATTCTCAATGAACAAGTTCTTTATCGCGAACAAGTTCTTCACCTCTTCCATAAAACCCCTTAAGGGTTTAACTTCAACAATGAACACCAACCAAGTCTAAGCAATGCTCAAACTTGGTTATAGGAAGTGACTTGGTCATCATATCTGCGAGGATTTTCATGAGTGCCGATTTTGCTCACAACAATATCACCACGAGCAATAATATCACGAACAAAATGATACCGAACATCAATGTGTTTTGTTCTCTCATGAAACATTTGATCTTTTGTAAGAAAGATGGCACTCATCGTCACAAAATATCAGTGTTGATTTGAAGGTCTTCATTTAGTTCACTAAAGAGTCCCTTCAACCAAATAGCTTCTTTACAAGCCTCGATGAATCGCCATGTACTCGGGTTCAGGTGGTAGACAAAGCGATCGTAGTTTGCAAAGTGGCTTTCCAACTTATTGCACAACCTCCGATTGTAAAGACATAACTCGTGAGAGATCTTCTTCTATCAAGGTCTCCAAAGAAAATCAGCATCAACATACCTAATAACTCCATCTTCGCTTTCCAAACTGTAAGCAAACATCGATAGTACCTCGTAAGTATCTTAAAATCCATCAATCGCTTTCCAGTGTTCTTTACCGGATTCGCCATATATCTCGCTTAATCGCACTGATCGCATATGATAAATGGGGCGTGAACAAACCATAGCATACATGAGAGATCCCATCGCACTAGAGTATGGAACATGTGACATGTACTCAATCTCATCATCCGATTGTGGAGACAAAGTCGATGAAAGTCTAAAATGGGTCACTAAAGGAGTACTAACAGTGCTTAGCACTCGCATATTGAACTCCGCAAAGAAGTTTCTCAATGTACCCTTCCGACTTAGGTACAATTTACTTGTTTTTCTATCTCTAAGAATCTCCATACCAAGTATCTTCTTTGTTTGGTCCCAAATCTTTCATCTCAAATTCTTCACTTAGTTGGGCTTTGACCTTTCTTATCTCTCCTTTGTCTTTTCTCTGCTATCAACATGTCATCAACGTAAAGAAGTAGATACACAAAAGAACCATCATTGTTTTTCTTAAAGTAAACACAATCACAAAACTACTTCTTTTGAAATCGTGAGAAGTCATAAAGGAATCAAACCTCTTGTACCACTTTGCTTGGTTGGTATTTGTTTCAAACCGTAAAGGGACTTTTTCAAAGAAGCAAACATAATCCTCTTTTTCAAAATCAGTAAAACCCTCTGGTTGTTGCATGTAAATATCTTCCTCAAGTTCTCCATGCAAAAATGCGCTTTTACATCTAATCGCTCAAGCTCTAAATCATGCATGGCCACAATACCAAGCAAAGCTCGAATCGAACTATGCTTCACAACCGGGAGAACACATCTGAAGTCCACTCCTGGAACTTGACTATAACCCTTTGCAACAAGCCTTGCTTTATATTTAGGTTCTTCAACTCCTGAGTCCCTTCTTTCTTTTTAAACACCCATTTACAACTAAATGAGCAGTCTTCTTACCTTTAGGAAGTTTCACAAGATCCCATGTTTTGTTTTTGTGGAGTGATTCCATCTCCTCTTGCATAGCAAACATCCATTTTTCTCGAGTCTTCACACATGCTAATCGCCTCGAGAATAATTTGATGGCTCTTGATTCGCATCTATATCTTCACCACATTTAAAGCATAAGCAACTAGATCACCTCAAATACTTCTTTGGAGGTTTAATTTCTCTTTTAGTTCTGTTTTTGGTGATAGAGTATTGAGGCGAAGAAGCAACTCTATTCTCAATTTTTGTACTTGATTTGAGGAGTCGACTCTGTGTGTCTGATGCTCCACCGCTTTTGATTTTCTTTATTGGAACAGTCTTTAAGAGATAAGTTAGGAAGCATAACAGTTTCATCAAAAACAACATCTCTCGCTAATCACAACTTTCCTATTTTCAGGACACCATAACTTATACCCTTTTACACCACTTTTTTATAACCAAGAAAAACACATTTAATGGATCTCGGTTCCAATTTTCCATTATTAACATGAGCATACGCAGAGACACCCAAAGATCTTTAAATCGAATAATTAGCGGGATTACGGACCATACCTCTTGTGGAGTCTTTTTCTCAATGGCAACGGATGGAGATCGGTTGATCAAAAACATGCAAGATGAGGTCGTACGCCCCAAAACGACTTCGTAAGTTGGCATTTGACAACATACATCGAACCTTCTCCATGATCGTTACGTTCATTCGTTCGCAACGCCGCTTTGCCGTGGAGTATGACGAATCGTCAAGTGTCTCACGATCCTTCGACTTGCACAATCTATTAAACTCATCGAATGGTAACTCTAAGCCATTGTGCATGCGGAGGTATTTTATCTGCTTTTCCGTCTGCTTTTTCAATCATAATTTTCCAAGACTTAAATGCGAAAAACACATCGCTTTTTCGCGCTTCGTGAAGAACGCCCAAACTTTTCTCGGAAAAATCATCAATAAAGGTTAGCATATAATTAGCTCCACCTCTCGAAGGCACTCTGGATGGTCCCCATAGATCGAATGAATATACTCCAACGTTTCCTTCGTGTTATGGATTCCTCTAGTGAATTGAACTCTCTTTTGCTTCCCAAAAACACAAAGCTCCACAGAAATTCGGTTTGCAAATTCCTTGCCCATCAAGAAGTCCTCTTTTGCTCAATTCTACCATGCCATTCTCACTCATATGCCCTAGGCGCATATGCCAAAGTTTAGTAATATCATCATCGACAAGGAAGAGGAAGCGACAATTGCATCACCATAATGATGAGAACCACTGCAAAACATATAACTTGGCGGTTTTTCTTTGCCCTTTCATCACAACAAGGGACCCTTTGGAAATCTTTAAAACCCCACTTTCACTGTGTATATCTGCACTTTTGAATCAAGAGTACTCAACGAAATTAAATTTCTTTTCAATTCTGGAACATACAATGCGTCACTAAGTGTTCGACAACTCCATCAAACATCTTAACTTTAATTGTTCCAACACTGCGATCTTACACGAAGCATTATTTCCCATTAAAACAACACCTTGGACAATTGTTTAAGTAAGTTGTAAACCAATCCCGATTGGGACTCATATGGAAGGTGCAACTGAATCAAGTATCCACTCCTCACTTACTTTAGAATCATTGTGAGCGACTACAAGTTCACCATCGCCGTAGTCTTCTACAACATCGCCTTCACCGAATTTTCTCGTTGTTTTCCTTTTGATTTGCACCTCCTTTTAATCTTATTTTGTAGCTTATAGCACTCAGATTTAATGTGCCCTTTCTTCTTACTGAAGTTACAAGTTTTACCTCTATTTGAAGACTTGATCTACCCTTAGATTTACCACGATGATTTCTTTCCTGTGTCCTACCACGATCATCATCAGATTTAGATCTTGTCTCCCACGAACAATGAGACCCTCTCCTTGAGAGTCGTGTTTAACCACAAGATGTTTCATCTTATCATACGAGGTTAAAGAATCATAAACCTCATCAACCGTGAGAGACTCACTATATATAAAATCGTGTCTCTAAAGGTCGAATAAGACGGAGGCAACGAACAAAGTAGAATCAACCCTAGATCTTCCTTATCATCATACCGAACCTCCATGGCCTCCAAGTTTGAGAGAATTTCTTTAAACACTTGTTAAGTGTTCGTGTCTGACGCACCTTCCTCCTCCAAACGATGAGCATAAAGACGCCGCTTCATATGCAACTTGCTTGTTAGAGTTTTCGACATACATATTTGTTCTAGCCTCTTCCATAATGCAATGGCGATCTTCTCTTTCATCACATCCTGCAAAATTTCATTGGACAAATGCGGATGCAATTGTGTTAATGCCTTTTCGATCCTTACGCTTCTTCTCTTCATCCGTTAATGTCGAAGGCATCTTATCTATCCCTAGCAGGGCATCCTCCGCATCCATCTGCAAAGAACCGCTTGCATCTTAATCGCCACAACGCAAATCGGTGTTGCGATCCAACAACGAATTTCATATTTCAAAGACGCCATTACCGTGATCGAGATGAACAACCCTAAGCTCGGATACCAATTGTGAAAAAAATAAAATAAAATAAAAAATAAAGAACACAAAATTTTACGTGGAAACCCTTTCGGAAAAAACCACTGGCAGAGGAGAAAGAAAATTTACTATGTCGAAAATTTGAATCAATACAAAAGGAATAGACTATGTCTATTTATAGGCTTGTAAAGCCATATTCTAGTAGGATTGAAACACCTTATCCTAGTAAATATAAAATAGATGGAGTTTAATAAGGTTTAAAAAACCTTATTCTAAAATAAAATAAAAGAAGTCTAGTTCTATATGGATTTTACTTTTATTTTATTTTCCATCGTATTTTATTTAAATAAGAATTAGGGTCACTTAATTCTAACATTTTAAAATAACTTAATTGAAGCAATAAGTCGCCAAAGTGATCTTTTTGCATAAATTATTTTGTTTTTAAAATATAAAAAGTTGTGTGCATATAACTTATGTTAATATTGATCGGCCCAAATGAAGGTTAATAATATTATATGTGCAACTATGATAATAAACATGTGACAGTTATTCGGTTTAACATGTGAGCAATAAATTGGCCCAAAGGAAGATTTATGATTTGACATGTTCTTATTGTCAATGTTTGATTATTACACCAAGATATCACTTACAAGTTAATATTTTGTCCAAATATGAAATATTAATAGAGTGTCTGATATTTAAGATGAGGTTTACCTTTATTCAAATTATTTTGGTTTAAATTTGAATTTTTATGTGAGGTTGTTTATGATTTATTTAACTATTTTTATATTTGCCAACATCATTATATGTTGTTTTGGGATAAATATATATACATGTATATACTATTATATTTTAATTTGATTGAAAGATCAAATTAAGAGAAATATTTTGAAACAAATAAATTCAGATTTTGGCTTTGGGATTTAATTAAGGATGTCTAATATTTTAAATAGATTAGTTGAAACAAAATGCCACCAAAGTGACCTCTTTTGTGTAGATTAGTTTATTTAAAATATCAAGATGTTTATATATTTTTGAGATTCATGCGTTTATTAATTGACCCAAAGGTAAGTTAATATTTGGAAGAATTTCAACAACATTTGTGGTGATAAATGTGTGACAATTATAAGGTAATTTATGTGAGCAATAAGTTAGTCCCAAGATTAATTCATTGTTTGACATAATTTATTGTCAATATTTGATTGCTACAACAAGAGTACCGTTTACTGTTAATATTATTGTTCAATGACTTGATATTAATGTTTTGTTTGGTATCTTGAGATGGAATTAACCATTATCATGAATTTATTGTTTACTTATGATTATTGATGTGAGCTTGTTTTTATTTATTTTTTATTCTATATTCAACTAGTTCATCTTCTATTGCCACAATTTCTACTAATATAAATTCTATACCCATGTTTAATGAGACTAATTTTAAGGAATTGAAAAGACATTTATAATGCTTGGCTATATGGACATAGACCTGACACTAAGGGAAGAATAACCCGCACCTCTCACTACGGAAAACACCTGTAATGCCCCCGTACTCGAGACCGTCGCCGGAGTCGAGCACGAGGTGTTAACGGACTTAATACATTAATTAAGCAGCTCAAACAATTTATTTTAGAAATTCCAGACAAGCTGGTTAACTGCATCATAGTCGCTAAAAAATCTATATCTAGAGTTACAAAACTCGAAATCCAATTCCGTAAATTTTCCCTAAAACTAGACTCATATATCTACTTACTAATGCTTTTATAGAATTTTTGGTCTAGCCAATTAGTACAGTTTATTAGTTAAAGTCTCCCCTATTTTAGGGTTTGGCTACTCTGACCCCTGTGTATTACGAATCAGATATCTTCCTATACAGAGTTTCAATGACTATTCCGTTTATTTCTCATAAAACTAGACTCAATAAGGATTTTATACATATAAGGTAAAACTCCTAATTGTTTTTTTTACAATTTATGGTGAATTTTTAAATTCAAAATAGGGGATTTAGAGATCGCTCTGACCCTGTTCCACAAAAACTTAAATATCTCATAAAATATAACTCATTTACCTATTTCGTTTCTTCCATATGAAAATAGACTCATCAAGCTTAGATTCCATAACTTGTTCGTCATTTAATTCCATTTCTAATATTTTTAGTGATTTTTCAAATTCACATCACTGCTACTGTCTAATTCTATTTTGTGGCCAATTTTACCTTTTCAATGATTTTCATGGTTTAGTTAAGACATAAAGCATACATGTTATCATATATAAACTTGATTAGCCATTCCAATAGCTAATCATTCTCAAACATTTCCATTCCATCCATGGGCCATATCGTAAGATTATACACACAAAATGATTGGAATGCTATACATGCCATATTTCCAAAAATTACAAGTCGTTATACAGCGATTATCCAGTGATAGTGTGAGCGTATCTCCGACCGCCCCGATCTCCAAATTGACTTGTCAAAACTACAAAGAATGAAAAGGAGGGAGTAAGCATAGGTGCTTAGTAAGTCCACATGCAAATAACAAATATCTTAACAAGGCAATTATAACAACCAACATTAGCATAATATCACCAAAACATATATCACATTTCTATTCATCATTCATCATCTTACCATATTATTGTTGTCGTATCAAGTCTCAACCCGAGGGTTAAGTACATACCTGTCCAAAGTGCCCATTCCACAACACTTACCAATACGTCACTTGCATCTTGAGTATTCTTCTATTTCACTAAAATTTCACCCGTTGAACACATCAGAATATAACTCGGATACATGGAAAGTTTGCACATAAGTGCCATACCCGCAGCTAGACAAACTCGATAGTCTGTGGAATTTATGTAGCCAAGCTACCATGTAACCCGCCCATAAGCGAACTCGGACTCAACTCAACGAGCTCGGGCGTTCGCATCCGTAAGTGAACTTGGACTCAACTCAACGAGTTCAGAACTCAACTATCCTAGTGACATGTCACTTGTATCCTAATCTATTCCCAATGTTCAAACGAGATTTTCCTCGATCACACATCTTTTCCGTCTTCCACGGAATGTCAGAACCGATACTTGGTAGCATTTCATATTTATCAAGTAGTTCACATAATTTGCATATTACTCAATAATAACCACAAAGCATAATATTTCATGATAATAATCATCATAACATATAAATAACATTAAATTACTTAAAATGACAATTATGTTACCACATTTACACATGAACTTACCTCGATACAAAATGAGAATAGTCGAGCCTATTCCTTATAAACTTTATTTTTTCCCCCGATCTCGACTCGAATCTCTTTTCTCTTGATCTATAATACCAAATTAATTCATTTAATACACACATTCATCAAAACAGCCCCTAATACGAACTTTGGCAAAATTACTATTTTGCCCCTAAACTTTCACATATTTACACTTTTGCCCCAAGGCTCGTAAATTAAACCTCATCCTATTTTCTTATGTTTTATGACATGCTGATCATTTTTCCCTTCTATAGCAACATCAAATTCACACTATAACATGTACTTATGAATATTATGTATTTTTACCGATTATGTCATTTTACTCGTTTTTACGAAAAATCACTTAGCAAAAGTTGTTTAACACAATCTCAAACTTCATATTATACCATAAAACATCAAAATTCATACATATCATCCATGGTTAAATTTTTAAATATAAACCCTAGCTCAAAATATTGGTAGAAATAGGTAAACCGAGCTACGAGGATTTTAAAAATATAAAGAACATTAAAAACGGGCATAGAAATCACTTACAATCAAGGCTTAAAAGTGTTGAAACCCTAGCTATGGTGGAGAGCAAAATTCAGCAGCAACTTATGGAGAAGATGATCATTTTTGTGTTATTTTTCCCATTTTATTTCATTTAATATCCAAATGACCAAAAATGCCCTTTCTTACTAAACTTTCAAAAATTCCATCCATGTCCAATTTTTGTCCATAAACTTTAAAATTGGTCAAATTGCTATTTAAGACCTCCTAATTAATATTTCAAAGCAATTTCATACTAGAAACTTCTAGAATGCAAGTTTTGTAACTTATTCAATTTAGTCTCTAACTTCAAATTAAGCACTTTATGCATAGAATTTCTTCACGAAATTTTCACACAATCATGCATCATATCATAGACCTCAAAATAATCATAAAATAATTATTTCTATCTCGGATTTGTGGTCCCAAGACTACTATTCCGATTAGGCCCTAATTCGGGTTATCACAACACTCTTTATGTTAAAAGGGATTTTAAGATGTGGGATCGTTCAAATTGCATGAGTCTAATTATCACGAAGCACAACATTCCAAAAACATTTAGGGGCACAGGATCTGAAGAGAATACTCAGGCCAAGGTTTCCTTGATGAAATTAAGAAACGTTTTGTTAAAAATAATAAGTTTGAGATGACATCACCTTTGACTTCTTTGATGTCTATAAAGTATAAAGGGTCAAGGAAATTCTGAGTAATCTAGGGGCTATGAGTTTTATGATCCCACAATTAGGAATATTTTTGAGACTATAATTGCAACATTTTGAGGATGTTGAGTTTGGAGGGAGAAATAAGGTTAGAGACATTACTTTTAAGGAGGAATTGAATTCTAACTCAGTTCCTACTATTACTTTTGATGATGTTTAGGTTCTTATACCTATCATTGATTAAGAAGAGAATCCAGAACCTCAATAAGACAATGTTGAACAACTCCCTATTCAAGATGAGGTAATTGTTCCAAAAGAACAAACTCAAAAACCTCAAGAACGAATGTCATTAAAAAGGTCCACTAGAGAAAGGGTTATAATGGCTTTAGTGGAATATTTTAACCTTAAGTTGCATCAGATGAATATTAAGTTAATGGTTTCTTAATGGTAACATTGATCATACATTTATATGGTGCAACTAGAAAAATTTGTGTCTCATGATGCAAAGTTAATGATTTGCAAATTAAAAAAAACTTCATCTATGGGTTTAAGCATACTTCTAGTCAATAGTATTATAAATTTTACCAAATGATTATCTCATTCGGTTTAGAGATGAATTTTATCGATAATTGTATATACCATAAGTTTAGTGGGAGTAAGGTTCTATATTTGGTTTTATATGTTAATGACATATTGCTTGTCAATAATAAGTATAGTCTCAATCAATGCCCTAAGAATGATTTAAGATTACAAAAATGCTTAAGATTTTTTACATTTTAGCAGTGGGAAGTCTAATGTATGTTCAGGTTTGTATACATTAGAATATTGTGTACACTGTTGGATGTTAGGCAGATATTTTAAACAACTCTGGTTTGGACCATTGGATAGCATCCAAGAAGGTTATAAGGTATTTTTAGAGAACAAAATATTACATGCTCATATATCAAAGGTCTAATTAGTTAGAGATCATCAGGTATACAGACTCCGATTTTGATAGAATATGGATACAATATTTTGTTGCTAAGGTGCAAATTGTGAAAACAAATTGCAGTCTTTTATTCCAATAGCAACAGGAGCACATCAAAGTCAAAACACATTGACTTTAAGTTTCTGGTTGTTAAAGTAAAAGTTCAGACTGGTTAAGAGCCTATAAAGCATATTAGAACAAACTCCATGATTGCGGATCCACTTACTAATGGACTACACCTAATGTTTTATAAGAGTACACTGCTCATATGGGTATAATGTCATTTAAGGATATTTAGTTTTAGTGGGAGTTTGTACTTTTAAATGCTTTTATGCTATAGACACATTTTCAGTTATTTTAGTTTATGGATATTAAGTTTATTTTCTGCAGAAATAAAGTTTATTTGGTTTATTCACACTATGGTTTTGGTAAGGTTTGATCTCACTAAGATTTAAGGAGGACTAGTTGGAAATAGATATGTTTAGATCATGTTACATGTAATTTCCATGCTACACATCCATACTCGATCTATGTCATTTGTTTGTGTTAATATACATGATCAGGGATGGATTTAGTTACGATATATGTAATGAAAGTCGCCTTGGTTCTATGTTAACATAATTAATGGATGAGATTGTTCGGAATACTTTTTGGATATGATAGTAAAATTTTGAGCTCATAAGGTTATATAATGGCATGTAATTATAGAATAATTAGTGTATATATATTTAGTCTAAGTGGGAGATTGTTGAAAAATATTGACATCACATATATAATAAGGGTAATTACATATTATTTACTATTATGATAGGTTAGCCCAAATTAAAAGTGATCTAATTTGGTTAAAATTTTATTAGGCTTTAATTATTAAAAAAAGTATGGGTTAAATATGTGTAGATACTTTAGTAATTAACTTCTAATTAATTTCTAATTAACGATGGGCTAATTATGAATTAGGACTATTGTGCCAAAGTTATATATATTAGAGTTATGGTCCCTAAATTACACAACAAGCTAACTTTTCTAATATCTCATCTTTAAAAAAGAGAGAGCCACGTCCTCTAGATTACTTGTGTGCTAATTTGGAATATCAAAACCCCAAGATTTGTAGATTTCAAGAAATTGATGAATTCATGTACGCTTTCGCATCTAGTTTTATTATTGATTTATTCTTGATGATTTGACATGATCCTAGTTTATTACGTTTTATTTCAAATTTATTTTACAATTCTAACACCATATTCACAGCCTTCTTAAATGATGATGCTCCTACAGGGAGAATCATGAACTCTTGCAAACACAAATGTCCGAGAACTTAATATCAAGAAATGACTAACAAAATCAAATGAAATATTGAGATACATACCTACATAGCATGTTTATTTCCTACATGTGAACCACCGTTGATGACATTAAAAGCAGGGACTGGCAGAACCAACTTCTTGTTACCAGCATGGTTAGCAATGTGCTACGACGAATAGGTAAGTTTATTAGATTCAAATGATATGAACATGAATAACTTCTCATAAAATAATTTTAGATACAAAATTCAGTGTATTAGATATTGGATATAATAAATATGAATCTCCAACTAAATGTAGCAACTTAGAAATAAAATAGAAATTTATCACTCACAACTAAGTCAGAGTAATATAGTTGGAGACCATGTTGGAAGTTTTCATATATTTCAAAGAATTACACATTTTCCACATTCTTTAGATACACCTATTAAATGATGTTTATATAATGTTGGTTTATTATACGTGTGCATGAGGCTTGAGCTTGATAGCTCAATTTAATTCAAATGAGTTGATTTCCCTCTCCCTTACATGTGATACAAGACTTGATTTGATTTTGCCTTTTATATTTTTATTTTATTTTTATTGTTTTAATAAAAAAAAGTTACTTGATTTCTTAAGTCAAGATTTTGTTAATAGAATCAATTTTTTTCAAACGTATCAAATATTTTCTCAATTGTTATGTTTTCTATTTTTTGGCATGAATGGTAGCCTTCTAAGTTACTCATTAGCTTTCACATTCTCTTCCAAATTTTCTCTGTATTGTTTTTAGAAAAGATTTCCTCCTACAATTTCAATTGAGTGTTTAATTACTTCACTCTTTCTTGTTTCTTGTTTTTCTATTGGTTAACATAAGTGCTTGTTGCAACCTGAAGGATACGCATATCCACGAAATATCTTTAAGGACTTTAATGACCCAAAAGTCAGTAGTGTCAGAAAGTGTGGTTTCATAACCTCGATTCCTTATATCGAACTCGTAAATATTTTTATTAAATATTTATGGAGTTAAGTTAGAAGTTAATTAAATTTCAAGCAGGTAATTGTATCGAATTAGGGTTATTTAGCGCACAGGGACTAAATCGCATAAGTGATAAAAGTGTGAATTATTATTAATTTACAATGTAGAATTAAGCTAAGGGACTTATAAGGTAATTAAACCACTTGTTTAATAAGTGGTGGATGGTCATGAGACAATTATACATATAAGTTATAAAGGCTAAATAATAATATAATATGTTATACGATCATAATATAATAAAACTAAAGTAATGAAAATAAAACAAAACATATTTTCTCATTTCATTTCCCAAAATTTCAAAACAAAGAAGAAGGGAGATGATGAAACGGCCAAGGGTTTTTTAAGTTTCAAGCTTTAATTGGTTAGTCAATTTAGTTTTTTTTTTTTTTGTAATTTTTATGTTTTCGGAATCCTCGTAGTTCAATGTAGCTGGCCTATGTTGTCTTTTTCATTATTTTTAAAATTTTAAGATGTTACTTAAGTTGAATAGTTAAATTTTTAGGGACCAATATGATAGATTTTTAGGTTGGAGTGAAAAAGGACTACATTGTAATGTCAATGGTTTATTTGTGCAATAGGGACCAAATTCTAAAAATTTTAAAATTTTGGGGTAGAAATGAGAAATAAGGAGTTAAATTTATCTTAGAGTGAAATTGGTATAAAAATTTGAGGTTAATATGTTAGTCGACTAAATTGAATAAAATGAAAAAGTCGATTTTTTTAGCAATTGAATGTGAAATTGTTTGTGTATTGATGAAATATGTTGTTTGTTTTAATTCATAGCTAACATTGACCCATATTCTTCAAAAAAGAAAGGAAAAGGCAAGGTCGATGACAAATAACTTGGAGTTTACTGTTTCTGTTTCTATAATACAAACTAATTATAATTTGCTACATATTGATTTGCTCATTCATAGAAAGAATATGAGGTGAGAATTCTTGTTCACTTGGGATGATTTGAACCGTATAATGATTATGAGGATTGAAATTAATATGTTTAATAAATGTGTGCATTTTTATTAATTATGAAAATTGAGTATGAATTGGGATAATTATGGCTACTATATATGTTGAATAAATGTTTACTTAATAGACATAATTGTGAAATTAAGACATTAGTTGGTACTGGATTATGAAATGAAAAACCTATTAATTGTTCGGGTAGAGTTGGATATAGTTGGCATGCCATAGGATAGGAAGAGTTAAAAGATTTCTTTGACTATGAGTCGATAATACACTAGGTGACAATTTGCTTCGGTTAAATCGATGAGACACTGAGTGTCAATATATTTGATAGCGCTAGGTGCAATTATTTGTTTCAGATTTATTTGGTGAGGCACTGGGTGCCAAACGGGTCTGTTGGTTGGATTTGTGAATTAGTTTCAGTCTGAGTCGTGTTAATAAGGATATAAAGAACGAAATGGTTTATATGAGTTTGATATGGCAAAAAGAACATGAAATGAAATTGGAAATGGAAAATAAAATGTGAATTGTGGATTGAATTGGGAACATTAATATGTTATGTTCTAATGTATATGATATGTTTTGACATAATTTGATGTATTTTGAATTGGGTAATTATAGGTGCAAATGGTATGGCTTAGTAACCAAGCAAAATGGCTTGATTTTGAAGTTATTTTAGGTGTACATGACCTAGGACACAGTCTACCACACGATCGTGTTTCCCACACGGTTATCTCACATGGCCATGTGGCCTATGTAATTTTGGTGCAGCTTTGTCCACACGGTCTGGCGACACGGTCGTGTGACCCTATATTCAAATAGTACATGGTTTGGCCACACATCCATGTTCTTGAGCCACACGGGTTGAGCTCTATCACACGGCCTGGCGAAATGGCCGTGTGACCTCAATTTCACATGGCATCAAGTTGTTACATGGTTTACTCACACGGTCGTATGGCCCATCCACACGGCCTCAACCCGTCCACATAACCATGTGTCCCCTGTTTTCATATTTTTTCTCATCTTTTTAAATTTGTTTCAAATTTATCCTAAATGATTGCTTGCTTTGTTTTAACCTTTGGTAAACACAATATTAACCCGTTACTGATTGAAACATATGCTAATTTATTTAATTATGATTTGTTTGATATTTAATTAAGATTTTAAAATTATAATTTGTTTGTTAATGCCTGGTATTTAGTTGTAGATTCCTATTTCCCGGGTCCTGCAACCGGACCAGGTGAGGGCTATTACATTTATTAATATTAGAGCTATAGGTTTAGCCAAATATCGGATTAAAGGTTCATGCCAAGGTTGAGTCGATTCTGAGTCGGGATTGATGTTGATTATAATTTTTTCTTTTTTATAGTTAAAAGATGTCATGTAAATCAAATAATGAAATTGATAAGATTCATCTTAGCGATCATTCCACTAAAAATTTAAATAGAGCTGAGCCGATGGCACTAAGCGTTCATTCAGTTGGTGCAGAATAACCTAACGTTGATAGAGGTAATAACGAGGGTCAAGCTGATTTGAATTTACTTTGAGTTAAATCTAAAACTCTTCAGAGAGTGGCGAGTGTCATTCCTACTGTTGTAGCTATGCATGTTGTTCGATGGGCTCTGATTAAATAATTATGGAGATATGGTGCAACTGAGTTTTTGGGTTTGAAAGGGGTTGATCCCTTAGCTACTGAAGTCTGGTTGGAATTGACCAAACGTATTTTGCAACAACTTGAGTGCACCCCGCGTGAATGTGTGATTTGTGCCAATTTTCTACTACAAGGAGAAGCGTATACGTGGTGGCAGATGGTAACACACCACATACCTACTGAGTGAGTCGATTGGAAGTTCTTTCAAATGGAATTTTAGAAGAAATATGTCAGAGAGTTGTATCTCGAAGAAAGGAAACATGGATTTTTGTTGTTGAAATAGATGGAAATGTCAATAGCTGATTACAAATGTGAGTTTTTACGACTTAGTAAATATGCTACAGAATTTGTGCCATATGAACCTGAAAGTTGCAAACGGTTCCTGTGTGGTTTATGCGACGAACTCAAAGTATAGCTTTTATCGCATTGAATTTTAGAGTTTGCTGGTTTAGTAAAATGAGCGAAAATGGTGAAGCAAGCTTTGGGTGTTGATAAAAAGATTGAATCTACACGAGCTACTAGAAAATGAATAGGAACTGTTAGTTTGCATCCGTAACCAAAGCGAACTAGGGATTCTCGTGGTAATTGGAGATTGACTTTTAAATCTGATAAATCTGAAAAATTTAGATCGATAACCGACTGTGTCTATGGCTAGTGTTCGAGGTCTGTCTCGATATGTTGAGATACCTAATTGTGAGCATTACGGGAATAAGCATCGAGGTGAGTGCCAGAAATTAGCATGAGCCTATTTTTATTGTGGATCATTGGATTATTTTGCTCGAGAGTGCTTCAGAGGTGATAATGTTACTCTTATCTCTACTTAGAAGTTTGCACATACGGGTAGGACTCGTGGAAGTAGTTGTAGTGGTTCTATTTCTAGAGGAGGTGTAAGATAGGGGATGATCTGAATCAAATAATGATTATGAGAATTGAAATGAATATGTTTGATAAATGTGTGTATTTTTAGTAATTATGAAAATTGAGTATGAATTGGGATAATTATGGCTACTATATATGTTAAATAAATGTTTACTTAATTTAAATAATTGTGAAATTAAGACATTGGTTGGTACTGGATTATGAAATGAAAACTCTATTAACTGTTCGGTTAGAGTCAGATATAATTGGCATACCATAGGACAAGAAGAGTTTAAGGATTTCTTTGACTACAAGTTAATGAAGCACTAGGTGCCAATTTGCTTCGATTTAACTGATGAGACACTGGGTGTCAATGTATTTGATAGCGTTGGTCGTAATTATTTGCTTCAGATTTATTCGATAAGGCAATGGGTGCCAAACTGGTGTGTTGGTTAGATCTATGTATCCGTCTGACTCCGAGTCATGTTAATAGAGATATAAAGAACGAAATGGTTTATGATTTTGATATGGCAAAAAGAACTTGAAATGAAATTGGAAATGAAAAATGAAATGTAAATTGTGGATTGAATTGGGAACATTAATATGTTATGTTCCATGAAATCATGAAATTGGATTTTGAGATGAAATGTATCTTATATGAGTTGTATGATTATTCACTTGAAAATTGTGATAGACTTATGATGATATAAGAGAAATGAGATGGTTTTGAGTACTTGATTATGTGAAATAGCATATTTGGCTTGAAGATTTGTATGCTATTTTCATTCTAAATTTATGCTCCTTTATGTTTAATATTATACTTTTTATTCAAATTATAAAATACCACTGAGTTATACACAACATATGTTTTCGATTGTTCGTGCACAGGTTAGGTACAATTCAGTTCATACGTTAATTCAACATCCAACGACAATCCTGAACTTAAGTGTTGGTTATGCTCTTATTTTGGTTTTGGCATATACCTAGGAAGATTTTTGGCTATAAAATTCATTTTGTATCTTGATGATCTTGCTTGTTATGTTATAAGAGTATATATATAAGTATATATATGAGAAGGTAGTGGTATTTGGTTGATGACTTGTTAGATTGCTTGAATTGTATACTTAATATCCTTACGATTGAGAGAAGTGTCTTATTATGCTATATGTTCTTGGTTGATGTTTAAATGTAGAAGGATGTTTGATATGTTTGGATATGTTTGATGTTAAAACATGAAGATGATTAAAGGTTAATTGTGTTTAAATAAGTGATTAAGAAAGTACCATATAATGTTTGTGAATTGGTATGTTTGAACATATTCATTTTGGTTGTTTTGAATTGTAAATTGAGGTGCCTTTGTGGGCATATCGGTTAGGCATTTGGGCTTAATGATATATGACATATTTTGACATAATTTGGTGTGTTTTGAATTGGGTAATAATAGGTGTAAATGGTATGGCTTGGTAACCAAGAAATGGTAGATGGAATGGCTTGATTTTGAAGTTATTTTAGGTGCACACAACCTAGGACACGGTTTACCACACGACCATGTTTCTCACACGGTCACCCCACTAGGCAATGTGGCCTATTTAATTTTGGTGTAGGTTTGTCCACACGATCTCAGTGAGTTACATGGTTTGGCGACACAGCTGTGTGACCCTATATTCGAATTGTACACGATTTGGCCACACGACCATGTTATTGAGCCATACGGGCTAAGCTCTGTCACATGGCCTGGCGACATGGCCATGTGACCCCAATTTTACATGGCATCAAGTTGTTACACAGTTTACTCACAAGACTATGTGGCCAATACACACGACCTCAACCCTTCCATACGGCCTCGGGACACGACTGTATATCCCTTGTTTTCATATTTTTCTCATCTTTTTAAATGTGCTTCAAATTGATGCCAAAGATTGCCTGCTTTATTTTAACCTTCAGTAAGCACGATATTAACCCGTAACTGATTGAAACATATGTTAATTTATTTAATTATGATTTTTTGGATATTTAATTGAGATTTTAAAATTATAACTTGTTTGTAAATGCTTGGTATTTAGTTGTAGCTTCCATTTGCCCGAGTTCAGTGATCGGGCCGATTGAAGGATGTTACAAAGATAGTGATATTCACGCCTCAAGCAATGACTCTAATTTTTAAACATCAATTTTTTAACAATCTTAAGGATTTTTGAATGTTGTCCACATTGTCGATACTCATGTTCGTCGTTGTCGTTATTGTCGTGATGTTGCTTGTGTCATGTTTCCATGAAGGTAACATTTGTCTACTTGTATTGTCGTCTTACAACATGTATCCCAATGATTTCAATATTCATATTGTTCGAGATTCCTATGCATCAATAATAGATATTAAAAGGGATAAAATGTAAATATTTTTGAAAGATTAGAATTGGTTTAATTTTGGAAGAATAAAATATAGATCACATATAAAGTGTGTTATTTTTATGTTTAGATGAAGCATGAATTCATGATTTTATGTTGCATGAATTTGTTTACTATAATTAACAAAAATTAGTGACCTTAAATTGAATTTTAATAAAATTCTTAATGTAGTAATAATGTGAATTTGCATAGGGCTTGATTAATATTAGTTCTACCTTTAATTTGGGTTGGACCAAACCTTGAGTTTTTTTATATCTAAAAAAACTAAGGTTTTAATAATAAGATATTCATTTGTTACTATGATAAGAATTTCTACTTTACCATATTATCGTATTTGATTGAATATGCAAATCTAATTCATTTACTTTGAATTGCATGTTTATATACAATTGAATATATATATATATATTTGAGTTGAATTTATTTTTACACATGATCTATGAAGTATATATGGTTACAAGCCCAAAATAAATTTTGAGAAAACAAAAGGGAAATTATTTTATGTGGCAAATCTATAGTTGGTTGCTGGAAATAATTGTGATAGTGTGAAAGTGCATGTCTAGGAATAGTTCTGGTTAGGAAAGACTCTTAAAAGTGTTAAGATCTCTATTTCCTAAGAACATACTTGATGTTTAATTCATCAACTATACTCACTATTCTAGTATTCAATTGCGGTCACAATCTGGGCTACTATATAACTATGTGTAAAAATCAATAATGGATGAATAATAATCCTGTTAAGCCAAATGTCATTGGTCGAAGTAGATTATA
Source organism: Gossypium anomalum (assembly GCA_025698475.1). NCBI lineage: Eukaryota > Viridiplantae > Streptophyta > Magnoliopsida > Malvales > Malvaceae > Gossypium > Gossypium anomalum. The sequence goes on from CM046956.1 coordinate 56,914,347, forward strand.
TAATTGTGTGGTCATTTCTCAAGTTAATATTTTGACTAATGTGAAAGAGTAGGGGATAGTTAGTGGTGCCACTCGGTACATTAGTGGTAATTAAAATATCTTTGTGTCTCACTCCCAAGTGGAAAAAGGAGAATAGTCTATCTGTCTTAGAAACTCTTGAAATTGCACATGTTTGGAAAAAGCAAGGTTTTGTTCAAACCTACATTTAGAAAGGCTTATCCTAAGGGAGGTGTTTCATATTCCTAATGTTCAAACCAAATTAGTTTTCGCTAGATTATTAGGAAGAGTAGACGAGAAAGTTTCCTTCAATTGTGACATAGACATGATGACTAAAAATTAGTTTTGTGAGAAAAAGGCTTTTGTAATCATATTTTATTTATTGTTTGATTTTAGAAATTATTAATGATAATGCTAATCTATCTACTTGCCTGATTGAAATATCATAATCTATGTGGCACGTTAATAATGAAATTTGTGATTATATATTGTCGTGTAACTGAAACCAAATTAGGGCATTAAAATACTTACTAAAATGTGTGATTGTGAATGTTAGAATTAAGTAACCCGAATCCTTATTTAAATTAAATACAGTGGTAAAATAAAATAAAAGAAGAATCCATATAGAATTACACTTCTTTTATTTTATTTTAGAATAAAGTTTTTTAAACCTTATTAAATTCCATCTATTTGATAGTGATTAGAATAAGGTTTTCAGTCTTACTAGAATATGGCTTTACAAGCCAATAAATAGACATAGTCTATTCCTCTTATAATAATTTGAATTCGACATAGTGAATTTTCTTCTCCTTTGCCTGTGGTTTTTTCTCGAAAGGGTTTCCACGTAAAAATCTGTGTGTTCTTTATTTTTTATTTTATTTTATTTTTTCACAAATTGGTATCAGAGCTTTCGGGTTGTTTATCTCGATCACGATAATGGCATCTTTGAAGTATGAAATTCCGCTGTTGGATCGCAACACCAGATTTACGTTGTGGCAGATTAAGATGCAAGCAGTTCTTGCGCAGATGGATCTGTAGGATGCCCTGCTAGGGATAGATAAGATGCCTTCAACTTTAACAGATGAAGAGAAGAAGCGTAAGGATCGAAACTGTTAACACAATTACATCTGCATTTGTCCAACGAAATTTTGCAGGATGTGATGAAAGAGAAGACCGCCACTGCATTATGGAAGAGGCTAGAACAAATATGTATGTCGAAAACTCTAACAAGCAAGTTGCATATGAAGCAGCGTCTTTATGCTCATCGTTTGGAGAAAGGTGCATCTATACACGAAGACTTAACAATGTTTAAAGAAATTCTCTCAAACTTGGAGGCCATGGAGGTTCAGTATGATAAGAAAGATCTAGGGTTAGATTCTACTTTGTTCGTTGCACCCGTCTTATTTAACCTTTAGAGACATGATTTTATATAGCCGTGAGTCTCTCACAGTTGATGACGTTTATGACTCTTTGACCTCGTATGATAAGACGAAGCATCTTGTGGTTAAACCCGACTCTCAGGGAGAGAGTCTCATTACTCGTGGGAGACAAGATCGGAATGCTGATAATGATCGTGGAAGGACACAGGAACAGAATCATCGCAGTAAATCCAAAGGTAGATTGAAGTCTTCAAATAGAGGTAAAACTTGTAACTTCTGCAAGAAGAAAGGGCACATTAAATCTAAGTGCTATAAGCTACAGAACAAGATCAAAAGGGAGGCTGCGAATCAAAAAGGAAAACAACTAGAAAATTTCAGTGAAGCTATTCTAAAGTAAGCGAATAGTGGATACTTGATTCAGGTTGCACCTTCCACATGAGTCCCAATCAGGATTGGTTTACAACTTACGAAACAATGTCTGAAAGTGTTGTTTTGGTGGGAAATAATGCTTCGTGTAAAATCGCAGATGTTGGAACAATTAAAGTTAAGATGTTTGATGGAGTTGTCAGAACACTTAGTGACGTGTGACATGTTCAAGAATTGAAGAGAAATTTAATTTCGTTGAGTACTCTTGATTCAAAAGGGTACAGATACACAGCTGAAAGTGGGGTTTTAAAGATTTCCAAAGGTTCCCTTGTTGTGATGAAAGGGTAAAGAAAGGCTGCCAAGTTATATGTTTTGTAGGGTTCTACTATTATTGGTGATGCAGCTGTCACTTCCTCTTCCTTGTCATGATGATATTATTAAACTTTGGCATATGCGCCTAGGGCATATGAGTGAGAATGGCATGGTAGAATTGAGCAAAAGAGGACTTCTTGATGGGCAAGGAATTTGCAAACTAAATTTCTATGAGCACTATGTTTTTGAGAAGCAAAAGAGAGTTCGATTCACCAAAGGAATCCATAACACGAAGGGAATGTTGGAGTATATACATTCTGATCTGTGGGGGCCATCCAGAGTACCTTCGAGAGGTGGAGCTAATTATATGCTAACCTTTATTGATGATTTTTCCAGAAAAGTTTAGGCATTCTTCCTAAAGCAGAAAAGTGATGTGTTTTCCGCATTTAAGTCTTAAAAAATTATGATTGAAAAACAGATAGGAAAATAAATAAAATACCTCCGCACAGACAATGGCTTAGAGTTCTGTTCTGATGAGTTTAATAGATTGTGCAAGTCAAAAGGGATCGTGAGACACTTGACAGTTCGTTATACTCCACAGTAAAACGGCGAATGAACAGAACGATCATGGTTCAATGTATGTTGTCAAATGCCAACTTACCAAAGTCGTTTTGGGCAGAAGCAGCCTCTACTGCATGTTTTTTGATCAACCGATCTCCATCCGTTGCCATTGAGAAAAAGACTCCACAAGTGGTATGGTTTGGTAATCCTGCTAATTATTCTGATTTAAAGATTTTTGGGTGTCCTGCGTATGCTCATGTTGATAATGGAAAATTAGAACCGAGATCCATTAAATATGTTTTTCTTGGTTATAAAGCTTGTGTAAAAGGGTATAAGTTATAGTGTCCTAAAAATAGAAAAGTTATGATTAACAGAGATGTTGTTTTTGATGAAACTGTTATGCTACCTAACTTATCTCTTAAAAACTTTTCCAATAAAGAAAATCAAAAGTAGGTGGAGTATCATATTAATACAAAGTCGACTCCTTAAGCCAGTACAAAAATTAAGAATATAGTTGCTTCTTCACCACAATACTCTATCGCCAAAAATAGAACTAGAAGAGAAATTAAACTCCAAAGAAGATGCCGAGGCTGATCTAGTTGCTTATGCTTTAAATGTGGCTGAAGATATAGATACAAACCGAGAGCCATCTAATTATTCTGAGGCAATTAGCTGTGAAGACTCAGAAAAGTGGATGTTTGCTATGCAAAAGGAGATAAAATCACTTCACAAAAACAGAACATGGGATCTTGTGAAACTTCCTAAAGGTAAAAAATTTGTTTGTTGTACATGGGTATTTAAGAAGAAAGAAGGGACTCCAGGAGTTGAAGAACCCAGATATAAAGCAATGCTTGTTGCAAAGGGTTACATTCAAATTCCAGGAGTAGACTTCACAGATGTGTTCTCCCCAGTTGTGAAGCATAGTTCGATTCGAGCTTTGCTTGGTATTGTGGCCATGCATGATTTAGAGCTTGAGAAGTTAAATGCAAAAACTACATTTTTGCATGGAGAACTTGAGGGGGACATTTACATGCAACAACCAGAGGGTTTTACAGTCTTAGAAAAAGAGGACTAAGTTTGCTTGCTAAAAAAGTCCCTTTACGGTTTGAAACAGTCACCAAGACAGTGGTACAAAAGGTTTGATTCCTTTATGACTTTTTATGATTTCAAAAAAAGTAGTTTTGATAGCTGTGTTTACTTTAAGAAAAACAGTGATGGTTCTTTTGTGTATCTACTTCTTTATGTTGATGACATGTTGATAGCAGCAAAAGAAAAAAGAGAGATAAGAAAGGTCAAAGCCCAACTAAGTGAAGAATTTGAGATGAAAGATTTAGGACTAGCAAAGAAGATATTTGGTATAGAGATTCTCAGAGATAGAAAAACAAGTAAATTATACCTAAGTCAAAAGGGGTACATTGAGAAAGTTCTTTGCAGGTTCAATATGCAGAGTGCTAAGCCTGTTAGTACTCCTTTAGCAACCCATTTCAAACTTTCATTGGCTTTGTCTCCACAATCAGATGATGAGATTGAGTACATGTCACATGTTCCATACTCTAATGTAGTGGGATCTCTCATGTATGCTATGGTTTGTTCACGTCCAGAATTCGTGTCAAGGTGGAGATTGTTAGAATTAAGTGACCCGAATCCTTATTTAAATAAAATATAGTGGTAAAATAAAATAAAAGAAGAATCCATATAGAATTACACTTCTTTTATTTTATTTTAGAATAAGGTTTTTTAAACTTTATTAAATTCCATCTATTTGATATTGATTAGAATAAGGTAATTCAGTCTTACTAGAATATGGCTTTACAAGCCAATAAATAGACATAGTCTATTCCTCTTGTAATAATTCGAATTTGACATAGTAAATTTTCTTCTCCTCTGCTCGTGATTTTTTCCTGAAAGGGTTTCCACGTAAAAATCTGTGTGTTCTTTATTTTTTATTTTATTTTATTTTTCACAGTGAATATACTTGAAATTATTTGTGTGTGTTAGATTCCTTATATGATAATGATAAGACACATTATGTTTTGAAGATTATTTTTCCTAACTTAAAATGTATGAAAATGTGGGGTGTCTAAAGATTATGTTTTTTTTTTTATCTTATGAAAAGCATTATGAATTCTAATTGCATGTTCATTAACTACATTGAAATTAGTTTTGCATATATATATATATATATATATATATATACACATATTTCTTTTTATAAATAGTGATGTGTATGATCATAATGTTATACTTGAGATAAAAAATGTTGAACTTTTTAGCATATTTGTACACCACACACTCGACCCAATTGTTGGATTCGAGTGTGTGACATCACATTATGTTGTCGAAACAACACAAACTAATTCAACATAATTACACCAAATTTAATTCACATTTATCAATAACATAATTAAAATATTATTATTTGGTTATATTTTGTTCTACTGAGACTCTTGTTATTTTCTTTATAAATAGAGACCAAAGTTAGGTAAAATAACACACTTTTCTATATTGATATTCCGTCAAAATATAGTTAAATTATTTCCCAAATAAATTTTATCTTTTGACAGAGCTCATCTTTCGATTTTTAACTTTTGAAGTTTCACTAAATTTTTCATTGATTTGGGAATAGAGTTCGCACTCTAGCAAACCGAGATCGAGATTTGCGGAGAATATCAAGTGGTTGAAAGCCGAGAACAATAGAGTCCGTCTAATCCATAAACACTAGTATAATTAGGGTAAAAGGGCTTTATTGTTATAAATATCACAACCTGTCAGTTTTTAAAGAAAATTTTTTAAACTTATAATGACAAAATTTATATTCAAACCAATTTTTCCAACAAAAATGGTAGGCCCAAGGGGGTAAGTACCAAATGTTTTAATCTTATGTCACGTTTGGTTGACGTGAATAAGGATTCAGTTCAATGCTTATTCAATTTTAAACAGTGTTTTCTTTGTTTGGTCCATTTTTTTACTACTGAATCATTATTCCATGTAGGCCTTTATTACGGGTGAGCACTGAATAACCATTCTGTAGATAGGGTTCTGAATTGACTATTCTTTATCGTCCGTAATAGCCTTTTACTTTTGAAGACAAAAATCTCTTTTTATCTACCTTCTTCATTTTCTCTATATGCTCCTGTTACAGTGAGTAACAAAGTTAGAGGCAAAATCTACTTCCATTATCAGGTTATTTATTGTTCATTTTCTTTGTATTTTTTATTTTTTGTTTGAATCTTAGACCACCTTGCTTCTGTCGCCGATGCTTGTTTCCATCCTTCTATACCCATTTTATTCATTGAGTAAATCCCCAAATTCTCTTCTTTAATTTCTTCTTTTTTATTCATCAACATAAAAAACAAATGGGGACTATTCTTTTCTTTTAAGATTCTTGTCAACCAACCTATATCCCATGTTGGTTTAAGCTTTTGTTTTTTTTACCCTTTTTCTCTTATATTCTTCAAATTTTCTCATCTCATTCTTGGGTTTCTTTTCCTTTTTTTGGGTACCATTTTTTAAATGTAATTTTCACTTCAAGAATCAAGATCTATTGGTATAAAACTGTAAAGGATTTCATTAGTTTCCCATTCATTTTATAGTTAGATTTGATATGTAAAAATAGTGAACTGTGTTTTTTTTTTTTTTTGTAGTGAATGATCAGTTAACCTCCGATTGTCGAATTAACAAGGTATGTATGTCTTAATAGGTTTTTGTTTTCTGATTTCGATTTTGATTTTCTAGGTTTCATGTTCATCGATTGAAGAAATGTTGATTGACTTTGATTCTTTAATTGAAATTTCTTTGATTCTTGCTCGGTTAATCTATCATTCTTTTAACTTTTTAATTGGATCACACAGCTTGATTGACTTTAGGAATTTGGTTACTAATGTTGCCAATATGTTTAATTTTTGTTGAACAAAAAAAATGATATGTTTGATTCTTGTTGGGGTTTTCATATTTCTTTTGTTTTTTGAAGTGTTATGCTGAATTTGATTAATTTGGGTTCTTTGGTATGATTTCCATTACAATTGAAAATCAGTTTGCTTTTGTGATCTTTAAGCAAATATTTTAGTAAGCAAATATTTTAGTTTGCAATACAATAGCCTGCCTTGAATGGTTATCATTGGCACAATTACAACACCAATTGATGATTCATGTCTTTTTATAGGTCTTTTCCGTGGACTATGCTATTGTTCCAATTGCTTTTGATAGTTCATTAAAAGTGGATATAAAAGCTGCAAATAAAATGGACTCTCTAAAATAAGTATTGGCTTATAAGGAAATAACAGATTAAAAGTGATGAACTTATTTATCAATAATGGCTCCAAAAAATCTGTAAAAATCAATGTTAAAAGTGATGGACTTATTTATCAACAATATATACATATTGTGGTTTCTAACAGTTGCAAGAGAATATAGAATGAAAAAGGACTTTCTTTAGTTAATTGAATTCTCTACTTTTTTGTATTTTTTATATTCTAATGTAGAATTTTTTTCATGAAATTCACACCTCATAGGCTCAATTGGAAGGAGAAAAATATGATTTCAAAATTACTGCATTGGTGCACTTCTTGCCACATATGTTGTTCTTGTTGTAGTTTGTATATTGATGTAATTTCTATAGGATCTATATTGCTTTGGTCGTGATACTCATAACTTTAATTTGGATACCTGAGATATACTTTAATAATTGCCTACAATATTGTCCTAGTTACTCTACAAGGTCTATACTGATGTTTTATTAAAAATAATGGTATATTTATGTCTTCTCTTATTTTTTATTATTCTTTTAAATTATCATTAAAAATACCTTTTTATCATGTCCTATTGTCCTTTTTCAGACATGTTTTTTTAAGTTGTCCTGCATGATCGGTTATTTTTATAACTTGGATTAAAAAGATTTTAATCATCAAATCCAAGTGAATACTAAATGGAATTCTTGAGTGTGTACCGTGTAGCATTGATTTTATTAGACCGTAAGTTGCAATAGTATTTGCTGAAATTAGAGTAATTTGAATTTTTCATGGAACTTTGTTTTGTTGCCTATAGATTTAGTGCTTTCCAACAAGTTGGTTTGGTAAATCAAACCATTGGATGGATTGAGTACAATTGTGAGTATCGTGTTACTTTTCCTTTCATGATTACTTTATAAATTTTGTACTAATTGGTATAAATATCAATGTATAATTATTGTTCCTTTTGTTTTATAAGAGGTGTTATCTCTCTATAATTGCCTTTGTTAGAAAATTTATTTTATGAACAAAGTTGATCCTCGAAGCTTCCCCAAAGTTGATCTTAGTAACACTATTTGTTGATTCTTGTTGCTTTATATAGTATGATGTCTTTGTAAATTTTTGCGTTTCATATCTCAAATCATTAGCATTATAAAATATTCAGTACCTTGAACTTAGTGAACTGGAAACTGTCATTTTATAAAGTGCTGGATGAGTTTATGAAGTCTTGTTAGAACTGTTAGGTTGTAATGTTTCATTTTATTCATTTTTAGTGCATAAGTGATTTCCCTTTAGATTTTTCTTTTGATTTGGGCTTTCCCTTTTTTGGTAAGTTTAATTTTTTTTTCTTTTTGTTGATCGTGAAATCATTACAAACATGCATGTAGGGTTACACATTGCTCAATGCTAGTTAGATTGTTATAGTTTTTAGTTTAACTTTTTTAACTTGGTGTACATAAGTTCATGAGCATCACAACTAATCATACAACTCTTATCTACTCTCTTTCAACTATTGTCAAACTAAGACCGGAAAATAGCAACTTGATTTGTTTTGTTGAAGCATAGTTTAGTTTAGTTTAGTTTTGTAACTAAACATTGATGTATTCGAAGCATATATGCAAGCTTCATATATATTTTTTGTGTAAATTTGACATGTATTTGGTAGGTTGTGGTGGTAGTTGGTATGGTTGAGCAAAATCCGATTCGATTTGAAAAACTCGACAAAAAAATCAAATTTTGAATTAAATAATTCGAGTTATTTGAGTTAATCAAGTTATTAGGATAAACTCGAATAAAAAATTAAGTTTTTTGATTTAACTCGAATATGAATTACATAATTCGAGTTATCCAAAAATTCAAATAAGAAAAGGCAAAACTACGTCGTTTTGATAAATGTTTACCCATTAAGTTAAAAGGTAAAACCATTATACTGTTTATGTAGTTAAATAATCTTGTACTTCATCTACTAGTTAAATAATTGGTCCATGTAAATGCACCACTGAGTATAAATAATAGGATTCGTTAACTTGACTCGACTTGACTCGAAATTTTTTTATTTGATTTGATTTGATTCGAAAAAAATTCAAATTGAGTTTGGTTGCTAAAATAGGATTCGTCAACTCGACTAACTTGAAATTTTCCACTTGATTCGACTCAACTTGATCGAATACTCACCCTTAATAGCTGGTGAGCCTTAGAGCATGGTTGACTGATATGTGCCAAGAAAGATATGAAGTTAGGGAAAAGAAGAGTTCTAAGAAGGTAACATATGATTTGGTTTCTTTTCTTTTACATTTCCTACAATGCAATAATTTTTTTAGTTATTATCCATATTTCTGATGTAAGGTTTTGGCATGATGCAGAGACTAAGGGGATTGAAGGCCATGTGGAGTATGGAAAGTGATTCAGATTGAAGATGTAACAGCCCGTTTTTCAGTGGTGTCAAAAATAGTGGTTTCGGGACCACCAAATCCGACGAGTAAGTTCATAAATATTATTATTTAATATTTAGGAGTCAAATGTGATTTTTTAAAAAAAAATTGATTTGATAATTTATGTTATATAAATGATTTATTAAGTTCAAGTGGTTTTAGAAAATAAGGTATCGGGACCTTGTTTTTATAAACTGAGCTGTAAATATTTTTATAAATATTTACAGAGTGTCATTAAGGTGGTATTAAAGTTTTGTTAAGAAATTTTAATGTTTCGATGGTTAATTAATTAAAAAGGATCAAATTAAAAAAGTGCATTCCCGAGACTCCGTTCCTGTAAATCAGACTCGTAAATATTTTTAATAAATATTTGCCAAGTTAGTTTTGTAGTTAATTATGTTTTGATTAAGTGAATTTTCTTGAATTAAAAGTAATTAGGTATAAGGACTAAATTGTATATAGGGTGAAAGTTGAATTATAGATTAAAGAAAAAGTAAAAGGACTAAAGAATCAATTATGCCATTACTCATAAATGAAGCGACATAAGTGTTATTATTAAAAAAATTAAAAAAATATATTATAATATTATAATATTATATCTTAATGTTTAAGTATATATATTATATATATTATATTATATAATAATAAAATAAAGAAATAAAAAGAAAAAAGAAATAGAGAAAGAAACAGATAAGCAAAAACGAAGCAAGAGAAAAAGAAAGAAAGGAGAAAATTAGGGTTTCAAAGTTTCAAACTCAATTGGTTAGTCAATTTAGTCCTTTTTTCTTTTGATTTTTATGTTTTTGGAATTTCGATATTAAATACTACTCGACCTATGTCAAAATTTTAGGAATTATTGAATTTTTAAGTGTTGTCTATGTTGAATAATTTGAGTATTGAGGATTAAATTGATAGATTTTCAAGTTAGAAATGAAAAAGGATTGAATTGTAGAATAAATTGTAAATTTTGAGTAATAGGGACTAAATTGTGAAAAATTCAAAATTTAGGGATTTAAGTGAAATTAGAGAGTTAAATCTAGTTTAAAGTGGAAATTGAATGAAAATATATAATTGATTGTGAAGAAATAAAATTAGTCTCGGTTTAGGGACTAAGTTAGAATTTGGACAAATGTTGAGTAAAAATTGAAATATGCAATATGAAATTGAATTGTATTGTATTGATGAATTTTTAATTATTTTAATTCCGTAGCTAATGTTGTACCGGAATCCTCGACTAAAGAGGGGAAAGATAAAGTCGACATCAAATAGCTTGGAATTCCTGGTTTGTATTTCTATAATCCGAACCTAGTTGTTAATTGTTATAATTCAATTTTATATATATGGTAAGTGTTGAGGTGAGAATTATTGTGTTTTGCAATTGAAATGGATTGATTCGTTATGTGATGAATTTATTGAATTTATATTGATTGAATTGAATTGGTATATATATATTGAATATATTGGTTATTTGAATTGAAATGAATATTGGTTGTATTGGAAAAGTGAATCGGAACCCTATTAACTGTATCGGGCTGAGTCGGATATAAATGGCATGCCATAAGATTGGAAGAGTTTAGCGATTTTTTCAACTTCGAGTCGATGAGACATTGGGTGTCAATTTACTACTTCGAATTAATTCAATGAGGCACTGGGTGCCAATTTACTTTGGTTTAGCCGATGAGACACAGGGTGTCAAATTATTACTTTGAGTTATCCGATGAGACACTGGATGTCAAACTGGTGTGTTTTGGTTGGATCTGTATATCCGTCCGAGCCCGAGTCATGTTAATAGGGGTAATTAAATGAAATGACACTATGATCAATGTTGGATGATATTATATGTGAAATGAAAATGGGACTGTGAATTGAAATATGGATTGAGACACATGAATTGTGTATTCATGAATTGGACATGGAATGAACATTATTGTTGTTTAAGTGAAATGTGTATCATATTGTGAGAAGCTATTTTATGGAAAATAATGAGAATTAAGTATGGTATGAATAATATAATTATGAATTGAATATTGAATGGTTAATGCTATTGTATAAATAAATGTGAATTTTAAATATTCAATTGTGCCTATTATATTATTTTGTTTTTAAGTATTTGGATTACAAAAATACCACTGAGTTTTACTCAGCGTACAGTTTTGTTTTCTGTGCACAGGTTAGGTACTTAATGTAATATCCTGATTTTGGGCCTAGTCGAAATAGTGGTTTCGTGACCACAAAATCCAAGATAGAAATAATTATTTTATGATTATTTTGAGGTCTATGATATGATTTCATGATTGTGTGAAAATTTCGTGAAGAAATTTTATGCATAAAGTACTTAAATTGAAATTAGGGACTAAATCGAATAATTTGTAAAACTTGTATTCTAGAAGTTTCTAGTATGAAATTGTTTTGAAATATTAATTAGGAGGTCTAAAATAGAAATTTTACCAATTTCTAAGTCTATGGACAAAAATTGGACATAGATGGAATTTTTGGAAAGTTTAGTAGTAAGGGCATTTTGGTCATTTAGGGGTAAAATGAATTAAAATACAAAATTAAAAGCCAATTTTGCTCATCTTCAACCCCATGGCCGAATATAGCAAGGAGAAACCATGGCTAGGATTTTTCAAGCTTCCAAGCTCGATTGTAAGTCCGTTCTAGCCCCGTTTTTCAAGTTCTTTACTTTTTTGGAATCCCGGTAACTTGATTAAGCTTATTCTAGCAATAATTTAAGCTAGGGTTCATATTTGGAAAAATACCCATAGGTGAAATGTTTTTATTTTGATGTTTTATGGTAGAATATGAAGGCTGAAATTATGTTAAACAACTTTTGCCAAGCGATTTTAAGCAAAAATGAGTAAAACGGCTTAATCGATAAAAATTATTATTGTTCATAACTATGTGTTAGAGTGAGAATTTGATGTTGTCATAGAAGGGAAAAATGTTCAGCATGTCATAAAACATAAGAAAATATGCTGAAGTTTAATTTACGAGCTTTGGGGCAAAAGTGTAAATATGCAAAAGTTTAGGGGCAAAACTGTAATTTTGCCAAAATATGATTTTGGGTTAATTTGAATAATGTGAGCCCTAATTAGACTATATTTTAAATGATAGAGCAAGGAAAACTAAAGTTCATATGTAAATGTTGGTAACATAGTTATTATTTTAAATGTTTTTATGTTATTTAAATGATATGATAATTATTATGAAATATTATACTCGTGATAATTGTTTGATAATATGTCAAATTATGTGATATACTTGGAAAATGTGAAATACTATCGAGTATCGGTATCGGCATTCCGTAGAAGATGGTTGAGACACATGATTGGGAAAAAGGTCCCGTTGAACCTTAGGAATGGATTAGGATACAAGTGACATGTCACTGGGATATTTGGGCATCCGAACTCGTTGAGTTGAGTCCGAGTTCACTTATGGATGCGAATGTCCGAACTCGTTGAGTTGAGTCCGAGTTCGAGAGATGTAACTAGGCATCCGAGCGCGTTGAGTTGAGTCTGAGTTCACTTATGGATGCGAACGCCTGAGCTCGTTGAGTTGAGTCCGAGTTCACTTATGGGCGGGTTACATGGTAGCTTGGCTACATATGTGGCACTTATGTGCAAACTTTTCGTGTATCCGAATTATATTCCGATGAGTTCAATGGGTAAAATTCTACTCAAATGGAGGAATACTCGAGATGACATGGATGTATTGGTAAGTGTTGTGAAATGGATACTTTGAACAGGTATGTACTTAACCCTCGGGTTGAAAACTTGATATAACAACAATATGGTAAGATGATAAATGAAAATGTGATATGAATGTCTCGGTGATGATCATGCAAATGATGTTTATGTTTGCTTATATAGTTGTGTTACTTGCTATTTGCATGTGAACTTACTAAGCATTTGTGCTTACTCCCTCCTTTTCATTCCTTGTAGTGTTGACAAGCCAGCTCGAAAATCGGAAACGGTCGGAGGTACGCTCACACTATCCGTAATACCATCTTGGCATAATGGCTTGTATATTTTGAGTATGGCATGTAATTATAATCATTTTGTATATATGGTCTTATGATATGGTTATTGAGTGGTATGGAAATGCTTGGTAATGATTAGCCATTGGAATGGCTAATCATGATCATATTTGGTGTTATGTATGCTAAATTGCTAGCTAATCCATGGGAACCATGAAATGGGTAAAATTTACCATAAAATAGATTCAGACAGCAGTAGTGACGTGAATTTGAAAAATTACTAAAAATAGTAGAAATGGAATTAAATAATGAATAAGTTATGGAATTGAAGCTTGATGAGTCTATTTTCATATGGATGGAACAAAACAGGTATATGAGTTATATTTTATGAGATGTTTAAATTTTTGTGAAACAGGGCCAGAGCAATTTCTGGATCCCCTGTTCTGACTTTGGAAATTTACCATAAATTTTTAAAAGATAATTAGAAGTCATGATTTATATGTACAGATTCCTTATTGAGTCTAGTTTTATTAGAAATAAACGGCATAGTCATTGAAACTCTGTATAGGGAGATATCTGATTCGTAATACACAGAGGTCAGAGCAGTTGAACCCTAAAACAGGGGAGACTTTAACTAATAAACTGTACTAATTTGCTTGACCAAAAATTATATAAAAAAAATTAGTAAATATATATATGAGTCTAGTTTCAGGGAAAATTTACGGAATTGGATTTCGAGTTTCGGAACTCGAGATATGAATTTTTAAGCGACTATGACGCAGATTGCTAGCTTGACTGAAAATTTTAAAAATAAATTGTTTGAGCTGTTTAAAGTAATGAATTAAGTCTGTTAACACCTCGTGTTCGACTCCGGCGACGGTCTCGGGTACGGGGCGTTACACTTAACTTTTGATCACCGATTCAGCATCCAACAATGATCCCTAACTCAAATGTGGTGATGTTTATCCTTTGTGTCAGCATGTACCTTGGGTGTCTAAATAATAGTTATTTTGTGGTTTGATTGTAAATGAGGTTATAAGTTTAATTTTGGTTGGTTTTATACATATAAATATGTGTTTATATTTGAAGCCATACTATGGAATGGTAAATTGAACTAAATCTAAATAGGTGCATGTGAATTTAATTCTATGTTTAAGTGCTCATGAACTAGGCAAATTGATTTAGATTTGGTATGTTTATAATTTGGATTAAAATGATGCTTTGATGACTTGTTTTGATGATTGAAATGTTTGAAATTTCTGTCTGTTTGATCTCTAAACTCCGGTAATGCTTCATAACCCGGTTCCGGCGAAGGATATAGGTTGGGGGTGTTATAGAAGATACATTAATGGCAGCAGTAGAGCCCTTTTTCTTTTATGATATTTTTGGGGGAATATTTTTGGAGTTGATGTTAATGTGTTGGGGAAAAAATATAGAGAAGTTAAAACAAGGTCTGCTTGCTGGGTTTGTTTGGTGTATAAATATTTGATATTTTATATATATATATGAGAATAATTATTGTTTTTGGATCAATATTTGTAATTTTGGTAACTATGATCCTATGAGATTATGTTTTGTCCTTCATATTAGGCACGTAGTGAGATGAGGGTAAAAGGAATTGTGTCAAATTTAATGGTTGGAATCACCCATATGACAAAAGTTAAGTGTGTGTGGGATGAGAGGGTAGCATTTGTAAGGGACTGATCTGCATAGATTCCCCTTACAAAATCTCAAAAGTACATCCTTCCTTATAGATTGTAGAAATCAGAGTATTTTTATATTTTATTGAACATAAATCAGAGTTTTTTATATATAACCTATGACACTACTTTAGGAAACTCTAAGTTAGGAAAGATACTAAATAGGAGATATGATCCCTTAAAATAAGGGATTTAATATCTACAAAATATTCCTAAAATATTTACGAGAATATTCCTACACTCCCCCTCAAGTGGAGAATATACATTGTATAATCCCAAAATTGAATAGGAATTTATTGAACACGTGTTTTGGCAAAGCCTTGGTAAGAATGTCCGCAATCTGTCCTTCAAGGAATGTAAGAAAGAGTGGTCGTCTTTTTGTTGACTTGATCAAAGAATAAAATGCCTATCAATTTCAACATGCTTTGTTCGGTCATGTTGAACTGGGTTCTTGGCAATCTGAATGGCAGATTGATCATCACACAAAACTTCAAAGTGATCCTCCTGATTTGTGCCAAGTTCTTTTAGTAATTTAAGTAGCCAAATTCCTTCGCATATCCCCAAAGCTAGTGCTCTAAATTCAGCTTCAGCACTACTTCTTGAAACAATAGATTGTTTCTTACTTCTCCAAGTTGTAAGGTTAACCCAAACAAAAGTGCAGTACCCACTAGTGGATCTTCTTTCAGTGAGATCTCCAGCCCAACTAGAGTCTATAAAAATCTTAACAGTTCTGTCTTGTGTCTTCTTAAACATTAAGCCGTGTCCTGGAGTTTTCTTCAAGTACTTGAGAATTCTATTTGCTGCTGCCATATGCTCTTCAGTAGGATTAGTCATGTGTTGACTTATCAAATTTACTGGAAAAAGCTATATCCGCCTTGTCAAGGATAAGTAGATTAGTTTCCCAACTAACCTTTGAAATTTCTCTCTGTCTACTAAGGACCCATCTTCTTTATTGAATCTCAAGTTTGCCTCCATTGGTGTATCAGCCGGCTTATAGCCAAGAAAACCAGTTTCTTTGAGTAAATCAAATACATACTTTCTCTGGTTGATCACAAGTCCTTCTTTGATCTTGCCCTCCATTCCTAGGAAATACCTTAGCTTTCCCAAGTCCTTGGTTTCAATTCCTGCTTAACAACTTCTTCAAATTGCTAATCTCTTCCTCATCATTTCCAAAGAAGAATGATGTCATCCACATACACAATTAGGATAGCTTTCTTATTTGTAGAAGTTACCTTGATGAAAAGCGTATGATCGGCAAGGGAAGGGACCGCTTGTAGCCATTTTGAAGAATTACTTTAGTGAACCTCTCAACCAAGCTCTGAGTGATTATTTTAACCCGTATAGAGACTTGTTGAGCTTGCAAACCTTGTTGCTACCTTCAATAGACTTTGAGCCAGGTGGCAATTGCATATAGACTTCTTCCTCAAGCTTGCCATTAAGAAATGCGTTTTTACATCAAGTTGGTGTAATTTCCAATCGCAATTTACAAACAAACTTAGGAGTACTCGAATAGTGTTAAGCTTTGCCACAGTGCAAAAGTTTCGTGAAGTCTATCCCATATGTTTGCGTGAAACCTCTCAAGGCTACTAGTCTAGCTTTGTATCGTTGGATACTGCCATTGGAGTTATACTTTACAACAAAGATCCATTTACAAATGACACCTTTTTTCCTTGAGGAAGGTCTGTAATGGTCCAAGTAGGATTTTTCTCTAGTGCACAAATTTCCTCTTCAACAGCCCTTCTCCATTTTGGATCCTTTAGAGCTTCAAATATGCTTGTGGGAACTCGTTTTTTATCCAAAGTTGTTGTAAATACTTGAAAAGACTTTATCAATGAATTATAACCATGAAATTTTTCAATAGGATGCTTGGTGCAATGTCTAACTCCTCCTTTCTAATAGCAATAGGAAAGTCATCTAGAGTAGTGGACTTACTCGATTTCTTCTTCCATTTCGTAAATTGGACCCAAATCCAATTTTAAGCAAGAATCAGATTGCAAAACAGATCTCTCGTGGATATGTTTTCTTTTTCTGTGTGTAGACACGGTCGTTTGGGTGGTGGTGTTTTTGAAGACCACAATTGGAGTAGGTGTATTTTCGTGAAGAATGTTTAAAGTGGGTGTAGGTGAATTAGTCACAGTACTCTACAGAGAATCAATGGGAGCATTCACAGTGACAGATCTCTGCAGTAATGGTGAACAAGATGGCAATCTGAAGGTTGAGAATGAAGATTAGGAGGAGATACCTGTTGTGTGGCTGAAAATCACTCCATATTTCCCTCTGAATTTCAGCCTGAGTGAAATAGGAATCCTGCTCATAAAATGTTATATCCATAGTGGTGAAAAATCGTTTAGAAGGAGGATGATAGCATTTATAACCCTTCTTAAGTGAAGAATACCCAACCAATACACATTTTAAAGACTTAGGATCTAACTTGGACTTATTAGGAGCAATATTTTGGATAAAAACAGTGCAGCCAAAAATTTTAAGTGGCAGAATGGAGGAGATAGGCTTAAAATGAGGAAAGTGCTGCAAAAATATAGATTGAGGCGTTTGAAATTTTAAAACCTTACTAGGCATCCGGTTGATTAAATATGTGGCAGTTAATAAGGCTTCCCCCCACAAATATTTAGGAACATTAGTGGTAAATAGAAGAGAACGAGTAACTTCAAGAAGGTGCCTATTTTTTCTTTCGGCAACTGTTTCTTGTACAGATTGTGTATTAATCTACTATAACTATAGGATACCCCCACTCCGCGAATTACTGCATTTATTCGAGTGATCCACAAACGACGAAAATCCCTTTTTTTAATGCCGTTTTGCTGTGGGGTTCCAACACAAAAACTAATCTGAACTATGCCCTTTTCCTTAAAAAAATCACCTAAAGACCTAGCAAAAAATTCACTGCCATTATCGGATTTAAAGAGCTGGATTTTAGACCCAAATTGAGTGAGAACCATGTTATAAAATTGCACAAAAACACTAGCATTTCAGATTTATCTTTCAGCAAATAAGTCCAAGTTATCCTACTGTGATCATCAATAAAAGTGATAAACCACTTACAATTATCAGCATTCTTCACCCGAGAAAGGCCCCAAATATCACTATGGATCAAAGCAAAAGGGTAAGAAGGCTTGTATGTAGAAGTAAAATAAGATGATTTAGTATGTTTGGCAAGAGAGCAAACTTTGCAAGAAAAAGAATTAGGCCTTTTATTAATGAATAGAGCAGGAAACAATTTTGCAAGGTATTGGAAACTAGGATGGCCTAAACGAAAGTGCCATAACATAACAGTATCAACTTTTCCTAAAGCGGTAAATGACTTGGAGATCTCGATTTTAGGAGAGGTAGGGAGGATGTAGAGACCATTATGCAAGCTGGCCTTACCAATCATCTTCTTCGAGTTCAGTGCCTGCAAAGTACAATCACGATCATTAAAAATTACAGAGCAGTGCAAGTCTGTGGACAATTTACTAACAGAGATGAGATTGCACGCCAGATTTGGTACAAAGAGAACATTTTTAAGTGCAACTGCTTCATTGAGAATAATAAAGCCATGTCCCTCTATTTTGCACAAGGTACCATCACCGCTTTTGACACTTTACCAAAGGTATGGAAAAATTGTGAAACAATGCCTTGTTACTACCATATGATCCGTAGCACCGTAATCGAGGATCCAATTAGGAGTCAACCGGGAGGAGAAAAATGCAGAGAAGAAAGGTTACCTTCGGATCTTTTATGACCAGATTCCTCACAAGACCCTTGAAACTTTCCAAATAGTTTTGAAGTTCAAAGAATTTGTTCTTTAGTAAAACTAGTGACAGAGGTGGCAACGACAAAGGCTTGATTTATTATCTCGAGAGTGCTTGGACTTCCAAATTCGAGGCTTACCATGAAGCTTCCAACACTTCTCCTTAGAGGCGGGCTTTTTGCAATGATCACACCAAGGTCCCCATTTGGAAGAGAGAGAGATGATTGATGGGTCGATGAAGCGAGATCTTTCGTAAGTGGAATATGGTTCATCGAGACAAAGATCACACACCTTCGGCTTTCTTCCTTCTTGACCATAGAGAAAGCCTCTCGAAGGGAGGGAAGAGGAGAAATAGCCAGACCACGCGCGAATCTCATCCAGTCCTTATTTAAGCCTTGGAGAAATTGAAAAAGTCTTCGTTGAGTAACAATTTGTTGATAAAGAGCAAAGATCTCTTGGATCTACCCAATCATAATGTGCATACAAATCTAATTGCTGCCAAAGAGCAAGTAAGGGTATTGTAGTAGAGAGTAATGAGCATGGTTCCTTATTTAAGGGTGGTCGCTTGATCTTCAACATGATATAATTCAAAGAATGTTATCCGTGCTAGAGTAGGTTTCATGATCGCACTCCAAATTTCAGCGGTACGTGGTGTAAAGAAGAAAGTTTCACGATACTCGGGGTCATGGAATTAAGGAGCCAAGTCATAACTCGACCATTGTCACGCATCCACTTAGCAAAACCAAAGATCACCACAAAGCAGCTTCTTGATTTCACCAAGAACGTAGTCCCATCTTTCTCTCGCCAAGAGAAAATCTTAACCGATTGGGACCATTCAAGAAAATTGTTGCCATTCAATCGATGGTAGGTGATAGTCGAGACTGCATTTAACTGATGGAGCATCGAACTAAAAAATTTTCTCGGATTTGAAGTAATCTCCAAGTAGGAGAAGGAGTTTCTGACATGGTCTAGGTTGAAAAGAAATCTTAACCTAAGTTGGTAAAACCATGTAGAAATCAGAGTATTTTTATATTTAATAGAACATAAATCAGAGTTTTTTATATACAACCTATGACACTACTTTAGGAAACTCTAAGTTAGGAAAGATACTAAATAGGAGATATGATCCCTTAAAATAAGGGATTTAATATCTACAAAATATTCCTAAAATATTTACAGAATATTCCTACATAGATGAACCAAATATGAACCAAATTATATTAATAATGTTATTAAATTATATATTATTATTATTATTAAATTGTATTTAATAATAATTATATTAAAATATGATTAAATTATTTATTTTTATTTTTATTAAATTATATTTAATAATGTTATTAAAATTTAATAACAATAACAACAATCATCTACTTAAAAAAATTTCTACTAAGGGTATTTTAGTAATTTAAGCCATTTTCTTATGCTATTACAATATCTAATCCATTCAACCAAACACAAGAAATTAAATTGAAATAGTTCTATTTCATTCTATTCAACCAAACAACTAAAAAACTGATTACAGCTCTATTCCATTACAACCTTATTTCATTCCCCCAACCAAATGTAGTGTTAGAATTTTGGGAAAATTTTCTCTCAAATTTGGAAATTTAGCTTTTATACTATGTTAAAATAAAAAAAAATTCAATAGGGTATGAAAAATTTTGTCTCTTTATTGATAATTGTTGGAAAAACCATAAATAGATATTTATATACAAAATAGGAAAATAAAATGGAAATTAAATCCTTAAATAGTAGCTAATTAAATCAAATTAAATAAATCGAATCCCTAAATATCAGTTATGCACACAAAACATAAGTTGTTAATTAGTATTTTTTTTTAAAAATATCACTTTAATTACCTAATTCAAATGAACAAATTAAATTGATTTTGTATTAAAGCATTTCGACTTGGGGTGAATCAAGTTTAATAGGATGAGGTTTTGGATTGGATCATTTCAAACTTTGATGTATAGATTCTACACTTAGGTTTAATTATTTCAATTTTGGATTATTTTAAGGTGGTTTAATTCTAGTTCAAGTTTGAATCATTCTTTTTATTTAGGTAATTCATAGTGCAAATTATTTTTGGGTATATGATTGACAAATTTGGATTAAATTAGCTTCGAATTTGAATTTATCGTGTTAGATATTTTTTTATTTCGATTTAAAATTTACTGTTCTCACTTTTTATCATTTCCATTTTATAATACTTCATTATGTTAGAACAAAAAGGTTTTATTTATAAATTGGTGCTTGAACTGTATCTCAATTCTCATATTGGTCTATAATTTTTTTTTGTCAAAAGTGGTGCTTAAATTATCAAATTTGTTCCATTTTACCTAAATAGTGTATGACATCCTATAAGAATATGCGACATGTCAAGTCTTATTGGATGGTATTTTGGGGGTAAATAGTACAAAATTGATAATTTAAGTACAAGTTCTAACAAAAAAGGTTTAAAGACCAATCTGAAATTTGCGATATAGTTCAAGGGCCAATTTAAAATAAAGCCAAAAAAAACCTTTACTAGAATGCAAAGCTAGACCACCTTCACGCATTTTGCAAATATATCATAACAAGTAAACAACAATAAAAACATGTTAACGACACAAAATAAGAGTTCATAAATCTGTCTAAATTTAGTGAAGTTCCTATCGGACCTCATAAAATTTTGCATCTAAATGCTACATCTGTTTCAATACAAATGATAATCTAAATAAAATTAGTTTAAATTTATCATGTCAGTATTCTGCAAGACACTAAAAAGTTAACCTCAAATGAAAATTTTTTCAAGGGGTTACCTTGGATGATACCCTATTCACTAGGCACAGACACGTTAATATCCGGCGATGGCCGATGGATAGAGGCCGGTTCCGAGCCATTGTTCCAACCAGAAACAATGGAGGCTGCTGCAATATTTGCTATGTTTTTATGATCAGTTATGTTATTACTTGCTTCCCCAAGGCTCCCCACTTGGAATGGAGATGTTGGTTTCACGTTGTTTTCACAATCTAGTTTTGCTTGTGAGATGATTGGCCTTCCTTCTTCTGTCATCGCCATGGCCGAAGGAGCGGTGGTGACTGCAGAAGCTGCCACTGTGTGCTGCTCACGGTAATGCTTCCTTTTATGCACTTTGTAGCAATTTAGCATGAAGCTTCCCACCACAATCTACATCAAAAGAAATGGAAGTATATTTATATATACCACTCCATGTATAAGTATAGGATACAAATATCTATTGGTTCAACATGTTTTCTTTTCATAGATTTGGATGAGGTTAAAGTATTAACCTATATTAAGAGTAAGATTGTATTTTATTCCCTCTACTTAAAAAATAGGTAAATTAGTCCCTATACATTAAATTAAAGAGCTTCTATTAAAATTTTCATCAATTTGTACTATTAAAAACTAACTTAACTAACGGAATAACCTGACAGTGAGACTTGGTGTGCCATGTATACCTTATTCTAACGTATAAGGTCCAATTTTTAAAAGTAAAAATGGATGGAATTTTTAACAAAATGATTAGTCTTCTCTTTGACCTAATGTACAAGGACTACTTTACCCATTTTTGAGTAGAATGGGTAAAATGCAATCCGATTCCTAATACAAAAGCCTTCATGGTATTGTTACCAACCATAATTTGATTAGAATATATCATCATCCAAATGGTAAAAATACCATGGAGGTTTTTGTACTAGAAGTCAAATTGCATTTTGCCCTTTCTAGTTAAAATATGGGCAAATTAGTTCCTATACATTAAGGTCAAAGAGCAAACTAGTTATTTTGTTAAAATTTTTATCTATTTCCACTATTTAAAATTGATCCCTATACGTCAGCATTAAGTACATGTGGCACACCATGTGTCATTATTTAATTATTTTGTCAACCACACCAATTTTTAACGGTATAAATTGATAAAATTTTTTAATAGAAATGACTAATTTATTCTTTAATCTAACTAATAGAAACTAATTTATCTAATTTTTTTAATAGAGATAAAATGTAATATAACTAATACTGAAACCTTCTTAATATTTTAGATAATCTACTCAATTTTAAGATTCATTCTTTATCCTTTAATTTGACATTATATATATATTTTTATTTTTTTAATTTTTTTTCTTACCCGGAATCACTAACATTATTAAAAAATTTCATTAGTTGTAAAAAAACCCAAAAAGGCAACAGCTTCTATTCCATGTAAATAGTTATTTTACACTGATTTACCGTTTACAAAGAAATTATTTCAATTTGTACTGTTTTTCTCTTTTATGAGAAAAATTTTCAAAAGAATTGATTAACGGATTTTTTTTTGGTGGTGCTAATAATAATAATAGGATGATGAAATTATGTCTGATATAAAACCTGAATAAGTACAAGAACGAAAACTATAATTTAATAATGATATCCCATACCTATGTCTAAAAAGAAAGCAAAGGACTTACTTGTATAGGGCTAGCGGCCAACAGTACACCGGCAAGCCCACCGCCTATTACACGACCATCCGATCCAGCCAATGAAACACTCAAACCACCGGTTCTGCTTTTTACACCCCCATTGTCACTGAATGTAAATGAACCGGTTAGAGACAATATCTCAAAACGCCCCTGCAAAGTAAATTAATCCCAATTTTCAACTTCAATATGCTAAAAAATCATCTTTCAAAAAAAAAAAAAAAAATGCAAACAAATAAATTGTTAGAAACTGTTACAACATAAAACATACAATCAATGCAACATATAAACCATGGCATCTATTGTAAGCATCATATGTTACTTAAAAAAGAAATAAAAAGAGTCATTGTAATAATAACATATATCTATTTTTAATGGGAGAATTCAAATATGAAATTTAAGATGACGTTGTTGGGTTTTAGAAGATGTAATCTTAAAATAGATATGGAAGTTATTTTGTGCAAGTACCGAATACATTTGAGAGTATTTAGATGAATATATATGTCTAATGTAGTAGAGTATATATTTTAAAAGTTTTTACATATTTGGATGTCATATTATAATATAATTTTTAAATGTGGAAACATTTAAAATTTTAATCTCAAAACTTATTTTTAAGTACAAAAATGGATGTTTTTGGCATTATTTTTTGAATTTTGAATGTTAAAAACCTTAAACCAAAATAATTGTATTCGAAAACAAAAATGAAAAATGAAAGAGTAAAGGAAAGGAAAAGGTAGAAAATCATGCCTCAAATGTTAAAATCCCACCAGAGGAACCAGGTTGTCGAAGGGTAACATTAGAAACAGCTCCATTTGCTGATAGAATACAAATCCCACGAGGACCCTTTTGTGATAATGACACAACTTTTCCTGCTACATCCTGCTTTTTCAATCAAAACCCAGATCTCAATTCATATCAAAATTTACCCTCAATTCTCCCTCTCTCTTTTTTTCCCATATTAAACTTTTCTTCTTATTAAAATGGAATTTTCAAAACACAATAGTTAAATGTGTAAATATATTTTTGAAAACTTATACTTAAAAGATGTCTAAAAGATATTTGGGATTAAGAGAATAATTAACTGTGTTAATAATTTTGATTAACTAATAAAATCATAAAAATAACCAAATAATATTAAATTAAAGAATAAAAATAATATAAATTTTCAAATTTTAAAAAAAATGAGATATTTAAAATATCATATTTATCTTTCATCCAAAACTATATAAAATAATATAAAATATTATATTAATGAAATTTAAATTAAAAATAAATAATATTTTTAAAATCGATATTTATTTTTACCAAATAATATAATTATATTCACTACTTATATTTATTAATTTACCAAATAATTTTTTAATATAAACCCAACACTTAATAAAAAAATTGAATTTTCTTTTCTTCTGATCTTGAAAATTACCTCCCCGGTATTAACTTTGACCACATGTGCCGTGAAGTCTCCGCCGGCCGTGTGAGCAAACAACTCACCTGTCCAAATATATGTCAACTTTGTAATTAATTTAGAAAAGAAATTAATAAAAGAATTATTCACTAAAATAAAAGTAAAAAAAAAAAAAAGTGAACCCAAAATTCACCAACATAGATATCTATTTTCCGTAACTTGAAAAACAAAAAAGATAGATATCTTTTTGAAGTTTATATATATATATATATATATATATATATATATCAGATTATTTTTAAATATTTTTAAACTTAAATGTATATCCTTTTTTAGAGAGAGTTAAAAGTAATTAATTTCTATCAAACCAGAAGGAAAATGCCAATTCTCATAGTTGAAATTAATGTGAAAACCTATCATTTATTATTAACCGTTTATATTTGATTTAATGAACAATGTTTCTAACTTTCTATCTATGCACCAAACTTGATATCACATTACTTATAAATACAATAATCTTTTGCTTAATATCAGTTTGGTTTATTAAATTCATGCATCAAATAATTTAATTTTGAATGATGTATTCTTATTTAATTAATATTAAATACATTTTTTTATTATTTATCAAGAAGTTTATATGTTAACAAAAATTACAAAATAATTATTTAATATATGACTTATCCAGAAATAGTCTAACTTCAATTCTCAGTATTTGATGACATAAATACTACTAGCTAAACTTTTTAAAAGTTACTTCAATTTTTTAATGAATATATAAATATATTAATTAAAAGTATAAAACCTTAATTAAATCTTTCACTTCCCAAAGAAAGCATGAATCAACTACCCTAACGTGTTGGGTGAGAAATAGAGAAACCAAAAATACTAAAAAAGAGGTTAGTCTTTTAAGGCTATATATATCTATGTCCCATTAGAGATTACATTTTTGTTTTGTTTTGCTTTTTTATCTTTTTATTTTTTAATTATTCTTGGTAAGTAAGCTAAGAATTATTTACCCCATTAAACAAAGACAGGAGTGAACATGCAATGCAAGCAATCACAAGCCCATTTTTTTTTCTCTCTTTCTTTCTTTTTTTTTTTTTTTTTAATTTCAGCACTTTCTGGGGAACCAAACAGAGTTTTCTATGAAACTTAACAAAATAAAAGAACTCTTTAACCTATTAACCAAAAAGAAAAATAAAAGGCAACTCTTTAACTTTCTTCAACTTCACCTAGAGAAAGCAAGAAACTGAGAACTATTTCTGCAGTACTTTCTCGGCAACCAAACAGAGTTTTATATGAAAAAAAAACAAAAACTCTTAAACTTTCTTGAACTTTACCTAGAGAAGCAAGAAGCTGCCAGTTCCCTGGGGACCTTCCTTTACCTCTCTTGTGTGATGAGAACTCAGTAGGAGATGAAGGAGATAAAGTGAAACCAGGAGGTGAATTCGTCGTCGTCGTCACTATCTGATATGGTACCCTAAGGTTCCCATCTGCATCATATTTTCTCGGCCTCCCTCTCTTTTTCTTCCCTAAAGAATCACTTAGTGTTCTTCCACCTGGTCCTGGAATCACTGTTGAAGTCATTGTCGTCGCTGTTGCCGAGCTCATGTTGTTGATGTTCATCACCTGAGGCAACACTTGAAGGTTACTCACTGGTGCAGGTGGTGAGTCAGTGTCCGAGTTGCCTAGTGACCCAGATATGGTGCTCTCCTTTTCTTCCATTCTCGGAAATGGCAAACCAAAAATTGAGAAAAAAAAAAAACTGGGTTTCCTTCAAAATAGAGAAAGATAATATAGAAATTTTATAAACTTCCCTCCATTAATGGAGGAGGGAAAAGAGATTGTGGGAAACTAAGGTCTTTTTTTTTTGTATTGTATGCACTCTCGACAGGCTAAAAAACAGGGTCAATTACTAGAATGCTTTTATTCATATTTTATTCCCAAATTGCCCCTTACTATATAGAAAATGACTCATGTTTTTTTTTCTATAAATCTATTTTGGTAGGCATTCTACCTATACGGTAAAAGAACTATGAAGATCCTTACATTAAAAGTCGGAATGTATTTTGTTCCTACTATTTAAAAAAATAGATATATTAATCTTTATACATTAGATCAAAGAGGAAATGAGTCCTTTTAAAACTTATATTCATTTTTACTATTAAAAATTAGTCCCTATATGCTAGAATAAAGTACACGTGGCACGCCACCCGTAACTATCTAGTTATTTTGTCAGTTGTGCCCACGGATTAATTTACTATTTTTTAAGTAAAAAAAAGCAAAATATAATTTAAATTAAAAAAAATGAACATATAAGTGTAAAATAATAGAAATAGAAATGTGGGTGTTTAGGGTTTTGCTTATACTAAAAAATGGGGAAAAAGAAAGTGGGCTCAATGTTCTTGTTTCCTTGTTTGACAATTTACGCAAAGTATATTAAAGTATAATGAGATAAAAAAAAAAAGTCATTGAATTAATAATGGTAGTAATAGGTTTGGTTTAATTAAAGTAAGAAGGCATCCTCATTATTTTTATTTAGATTTTAATTAACAAATCTGGAGTTATTCTTTTAGAAAAGAAAATCAATTTAAATAGAAATTACGCATAATGAAATTTAGAATAATTGGGCAAAGAATCCACAAACAATATTTGTATAAAATGATTATAAAGTTAAAACACAATTAGCAATTAGCAATTTTGCTTTAATTTCATTTATTTATTAAATCACCTGTTGAAAAAGTAAGGGGGGTAGTTCAGTAATTAAGATGCCAGTTCCTTTTCTGGCCTGCCTAAAGAGGTTTTTATTTTTTTTTTAAAGGAAAGGGGTAATTTAGAAGATAGATTTAAAAAGTTCTAAAACCTTGGAAAGACTAGATTAAAAATTCAGTCAAACCGTCCTTAAAGCAATAAATCGTGACACAAAATAATGTTTTTTTTTCTAAAAAAAATTACAAAACCTTGGAATCTGAATTTTCAATTTGTTCTCATTTCTAAGGAGTTTTGTGATTTGGGCACCTCAAATTGATATTTTAAACCACAATAATGGTAATAATGGCAATTAAGCTCCCACTTCTTTTTTCATTTTTTCTTGTATCCTTTGTTTTTAACTTCTTTTGCAAAAAAGAAAGTTTGGCATAAATCTATGAATTTTGCTTAAACACACATTAAGATATATGAACTTTAATTTAGTGTAATTATATACATGATTTTGATTCAATTGAACTCATAAAATTTTAATTTTATTCAATCAAAATTAAAAAAAATAAATCTAATTATTTCCATATTAATAAATATAAATATTTATATACACAAAAGTGAAATTAAATTAAAGTAAAAATTTCATGTATATCGTTGCAAAAAATCAAAGTTAATATATCATATTATACATTTTTATCAAAGTTTATGTATAGTTTTGATATTTATCCCAAAACATTTTCACCTATTTTTCACATTTTCTCTCCTTTCAAATCTATTAGTATGTATCATTCTTATTGTAAGGGTGTGCTGCATAGTAATTGCAAGAAAATGTAATTACCATAATAGTAATTATAACTTCTTGTAATTGTAGGGAATTTTAATTCACTAAATATGTTTGGTTACTAATGTGTAATCTTAATTTCATATCCATGTTTCGTAAACATTTGTTTTTTTATTATTATTTTTGAAATTCATCAAATTAATTACCCGCATGATTCCTCTAATTCTAGCCTCTTCTTTAGGAATTGGGGAGTGCAATTGGAGTGCTCCAATTACAAATACTCAAAAACATGTTCTATATATGCTTTATGTTATAAAAAATATTTTTTTAAAAGATAAATACTAAGTTTATTTTAAAGTGTTTTATAATTTTGAAGCAATTTGGTGGTTAAGTATCGATACTAGAGATTTAGGTATTATAAGTCAATAGCCACAAAATAAACTAGAGAGGCTTGGTATCAATACTTTTTCTTGAGGTATTGGTACTTGCTCTAGAGGTATAGATACATGCCTTAGTTGCCACAGGCAAAGCCAGAAAATTACTTTAGGGGGGCTAAAGATGAATCATAATTTTTTTCAGGGGGTAAATTGCAGTTTGACCATTATACTAATTTATAATTTTCTAAATTTTAACTAGTCTAAATGAAAATTTACCACAAGGGAGGCAAGACCATTGCCTGTTCTCCCTTGTCTTCTCTCCTATTAGTGGTATCAACGCATGACTTTTATAACATTTAGTTATTAGCCAAGGTATCAATATCCTTTTTGTAGGTATCGATACCTAAGTTCCAGGGGCATTGTTTTAACTCGATCTTTTACATTGCAACTGTTGGATCTGGTGCCCTGAGTGTAGTATATTCGTTTGTAAACTTATAATTTTTTTGAACAGATTGGTTAATAAAACAAATTCATTGGTTACACTAATATACATTGTATAATTGTCCTCACATAGTTTTTGCACGCAAAACAAAATGGAAGCAAATGTTACTCATTGGTTGTCTAAATATTTAACTAATACTAAGCAGTATTACATGGTCGGATCGTGGTACGGAACGACAACTTGTATTAGTATATAAAGCTAAATATGTCCTTAGTCTAATTGGATATGAGCAAATCGATTAAAAGACTAATATGCCGTCTATTAAGTCCAATTGGGAAGATGCCTTGTCTTGGGCATCGGAGCAGATGACTCCCAAAAGATAGAGATATAGATGTGACTGGTTGGACTGATAGTACATCAGACATGACCCAAGCATAATAGATCTTGAATCTGTTTATGGATTTATTTACTTGTGATGTTCATAGTGGGGCATACCTAAATCCTGAGTGGATGGTGAACTATGCATGTGTGACTCGTACACTTTGATGTAAGTAAAAGCTTAAGTTCAAATAGATAAGGAACCAAAAGCTAGTGCATTGGGTGTACAACTTCTATAGTATGTAGCGTCATTCACAACAGTGAAATTCATAGCCCAGAACATGGGTAAATGATATCTTTCATTGGCATTACATGGTTAATGAAAGTAAACATGACCACGGGTCAACCATCTTTATGATGGATGACTTGATCATTATTTGATAGTGATTAGCTTTTCATGAAGGAATATGTAATAGTTACCATGGGATAAAATAGAATCATATTAGGAGAATGGATATTATCCCAAAGAGATCAAAGATATCCTATGAGGGCAACACACTTATGACAAGGTCATTGGAGGAGCACTGAGTAGTTGTTCTTGTAATGGTATGTCGTTGGGAAAAGCTCAGTCACGATACTATAGTGGAATAACTTTGTGACTAAATGAGTTTATAATAAATATACAAAAAGCCAAAATTTAATTATAAATTATTTGAGCCTCAACTACATATGTCCAATCAATCTCTGCTAGCTTGTTGAAACCAGAAATGAATTGCGTGTTTGAATAGAAATGAACGAAATGAATAGAAAAAGAGAAATGAGAAATATTCAGGAATGATTATGGTTTTTTTTTGAAATAGAGAAATGAAATCATTTGGAAATGAAAATGAAAATGGAAACGAAAATAAAAATGAAAATGATCCATTTGCTATTATATATGGATTACTTAAAAAATGATTGAAAGAATGAATTTATGTTTTTGGATTGTTTTGAAGCTCGAAAATGAAAATAATCCATTCGGTCATACTGAACATGTTGAGTTGTGAAATATTAAACGTATTTTCTCGAAATTTTACCAGGGGCAAAATCGTCAAAATTTTCCTAGAGTAAAATAGGGATGAGAAAAAATATTTTGTATACAAATATTAAAGTTTATTTTGGGAAATAGAAAAACTGAATCGGGTTGGATCACATTATAGAGTACTTGGTCAAAAAGGCCTAGGAAGTACTTGTAATTGGACCCGATGTGAGAGAGGCCCAAAAACCTCTCATGGACATGAATGGGGCGACAATCCTAGTAGGAATAAAAGGGTGTGCCGTCCACCCTTTTCCTATTCTAAGTAGGATGTTTTTCTATTTGAAATAAACCACTACAACTCAACAAGGGTTCTAAATTCTTTTCTTATAAATAGATGGCATCAATAGAGCTATTAAGAAAACTTTGAGAGATTGTTATTCTACCTAAAAATAAAGAGAATTTATTCTCAACTATTACAGATATTTTTTTTGAAATAACAATTCTACTGGTTTCTATTAAAAAGAGAGAATTTTCGTTTTCACCCCAAAAAGAGACTTTTTTCTAGTTCTATGTTTCGATTCAATTGGTTCGAACCCACACTCGAAATATTTTGTGGTATGATAATAGAAGAGAAGATCGTTTGCTTGAAAGTTAGGATCAACGAATGTCTGTTAAGCCAAAAACACAAGTACAAATTCGGTTAAGGTTTATTGCTATAAATATCACAAATCGGATTGATTTTTAAAATTTTAATTTTTCGCTGTGCAAGAAAACCGTTTTCTAACCGAAATTTTTTCAACAACAACAACTATAATTCATCACCAATTGCTTCAAATGGTTAGAAAATAATTCATTGATATAAATACTCTTCAACAAATATGCAAAACACAAAAGAGAGATATTCAAGCATTAAATCAAGAGAATCAACTTCACTTTTTCATTTTATTCATTCTATTGTACATAGTCTCTTGAGCTTATTGTTAAATCCTATAAGTCTTTTTTTTTTTATCTTATAGTGAGTCAAATTGTAAACATCTATCTTCTTAGATTGTTTACTCAATCTTTATACCAATTATAACTTGGAGGGTTACTAGTTTAGCCACAAAAACTTGGGAAGATTCTAATTGAGCCTTAAAAAGCTAGAGAGATTCTAGTTTAGCCTTGGAAGACTAGGGGAAATGTTCTATCTAAGCCTTGAGAAAAAAAATAGAGATTGTAAGGTTATACATTTTTCGTGAAAGATAACAATTTTTTTAGTGAATCGAGGAAATCCTTAGTTGAGGTATACTAAGATAGTAGAGATTGACAATTAAGGTTGAATCACTATAAATCAAATTTGCAAGCTTTTCTTCTGTTGTCTTTTATTTTACAAATTTTTTTCAAAATCCCATTTCACCGCCTCATGATATTTTTGGGCCTAAGAATTATCAAATTACTATTTGTAATAAAATAGTATTGCAAACATGTGATGTTAATAAAATTTAGCAAGCTATTTATTTTATAATATGTCATATTCTAGTTGTTTATACGATAGGTACATTATTGTTTACAATTTGGTTCATATATTTTAAGTATGCTCCACATTAGATTTAAGTGGGTATTTAATGCCAAACTAGTGATTAAGTTAATGGAAAGACATTAATTTCATTAGAATATTTTAAAATTTAAGGAATAATTTAAAATTTGGATATGATGAGGTTTGATTCAATTTAGAGATTGTGTTTTTGCTACTGGGGTGTGAAAATATGTTGTACCAAAAAGGGCATGGGATATTTTTTTCAAATTGCTAAGAGAGAGGTGGATACTATGCAATATCAAGAATGAGAGTAATTTGTTGTCTTCTGAAGGTGACTGGCCTACTCTCTTTTCCATTATCTATTGATTTATTTGGAAGAACAAGATTAGTTTTATTTTCAATCATTCTGGCAGGAGTATTTTTGAACTAATCAATTTCGCAAAGACATGGGCAAAATCTATGGGGGTTAAAGAATTCATAGAACAATGGGCCTTCACTTTTATGACAATAAGTTGTCAATTACTTGAGGTAGGATGGGTTAAAGTTAATGTTGATGGTACGGTGGCAAGGCAAATCCCAAAGGTAGCTATTGGAGAGGTGATGAGAGGTCCTAGTGGTGGCTGGTTGGTAGGTTTCAAAATGACAGTTGGTTTGACTGAGATCTTGTAAGTAGAAGCCAAAGTTGTTCTAGTAGGTCTGAAACTGGCTTGGGACTGGGGTCTCAGGCAAGTTGAATTAGAATGTGATAATGCAATGTTAATTGAATTCATTCGAAATGGTTGGGCATCAGTGAGTAATGTTGGTGAAATTAGATGCATTCATGAATGGTGTTTGAAACTTTGGAAATTTAAGTCCAGACTTATTTAGAGGGATGCCAACAAAGTTGCGGACTGCATTGTTAAGGTAAATGGTAGCGTGATGGACCAATTGATTATTTTTGAGGACCCCTCAAGATATGTACGAGACCTTTTGGAGGAGGATATTCGACAATCTTTATTGATCACTGATAGATTACACTAGCTTTTGATGTTTTCTTAGATTTGTTTCTAAGCTTTCAATTTACCAAATATATATATAATGCATTAAAATTCGTCTTTAGTAAAACCCTTTAAAAGTTCACCACATTGTTCTTTTATATATTGCGTTTTACTAACATAAATTAAATAAAGTGATAGAAAATATTTAAGGATTGAAACTTAAAATAAAATAAAGTTTAACTTTACTAGAGATCCCAAAATTATGATTAAATTTTAAAATAATTTTTAGACTTTAAAATATTTAAATTAAATCCTCAAATTAAAGTATCATTTTAATTAGATCCTTTGGTCAATCTATTTGTCAATTTTGTAGTTAAAAGTTAGCTAGGGTTAACAAATATTTTTTTAAGCATGAAAGACCCAAGATAACATTTAATGTCAAAGCTGGTTACTAGACTGATAGAAAGATCTTTACTGTGAAGATTCAATTAAAATGTTTTAATATTTAAGGAATAATTTAAAATTTAACTCATAGTGTGGATGTCTTAAGGAAATAATCCATAGGCAAAATAAAAACAATATATACATTTTTTTTTTTTCTAAAAAAGTGTGTGCTCCTATCATGTCGCTCGTTCGTCTTAATCTGTAAAATGAACAAATAAACAAAAAATTAATAAATAAAGCAGAAAAATCCAATTCCAACACTGCAAAAAGCGAACAGTGCTATAACAGCTGTCGGTAAGACCGTTGACGGCCCGGACCAAACTCGCCATTCTTTGCACCGTTATTAAACTACCAAATACTAAGTAATAAAATTTATATTAATATTATTATTATTATTTTGTGCAGCAAAAGTCATTAGTAAAACTCATAATTTTATTAAATTCTACTCAAATCTTTTAGAAGTAAAAATATGTGTAGTTTTTTTTTTTAAATTTTGATATTAAGTAAATTAATTTATTTAATAATTTAATTTTTATTAGGAGTAACTAATGATAATTATCACAATGTTAATGTTTTTCATCACTTTTATATTTTTTATTGGATAATAATAAATTTAGTTTTCAAAGTTTTCACATTCTGTCAGCTTGTTCTTGATTTAACAAAGTTAGTCTGAAATATTTGCACATTCAAACAATTTGATCTTAAAACATTTACGCAAAATATATAAAAATTAAGAGCTAAATTTATTATTATTCCAATCAAACTCATGTACAATTGAAAGAAAACATTAATGATGTCATTAATTATCCTTAATTGCTCATTCTAAAAAATTATAGAGATTAAATAGCTCAAAATCTTTTAAAAGCATTCACTTTACTCAATATCGAATTTGACAATGACCAAAGAAGTGTTTTTACCTTTTTTTTTTACTAGATGCACATCTTATAATATTTTATTTAGGCTTCACCCATGATTTACTCTTAAATTATACCAATTTTATTACTTTGGTACATATACTTTTTTTGTCCCACTTTGAAATTAAAACTATTATTTTTACCATAAAATAAAATAAGTTATCAATAAGAAAGTGGAATGTAGCACATTCTTATTGGAAACCAATAATTTTGGGGTAAAATGAGATGAAAACTACAATTCAAGTACCAAAATAAGATAGAAAAAGTTTAAGTACCGAAGTGGAGAAAAATGATATAGCTCACGGACTAAATCGTGACTTGAGCCTTAATTTAACTCATAAATCAATATATTTCTTTAATGAGTTAATTGCACCAAACATCCCTATGATACTCATTCTAAATTGGTCCTTAAATTGTAAAACCTTCTAATTACATGCTCAATCTATCAATGCTATATCAATAAGGTTCTTCCATTACTAAAATCATTAATTTAACCGTTAAATGGGATGTCAGATATTATGTGAAATAATTTAAAACGAAAAATTTAAAGAAAAATGGACGTTCTAAAAAAATAGATGTTGTAAAAATCTTGGTTTGAGGTTTTTAAAGCTTTACAAAAACTATCGTCCACTCTCTTTGTTTTTAGTTTTAATTCTAGAAGTTATGCATCAATATTTTAGTTTTCTTTAAAATTTTCGTTTTAAATCATGTCACATAAGATTTTATATGTCATTTAATGATCAAATTAACAATTTCAATAATGGAAGGACCTAACTGATATAGCATTGATAGTTTGGGGACTAATTTAGATAAGAGTCACAGTTTAAGGATGTTTGATACAATTAACTCTTCTTTTTATAAACAAATTCCGTATCTCATTTTTTAAATAAATATATTGAAAATGAGAGCAATAATAAGTGACTAAGGCTTATCTTTTAAATAAAAATAGTTGACATGTTACGTAAGAATATATCAAATGATTGACTAATTTGATTCATAGTTTGTATTGTTCTTCACTTTTGATTTAAGCAAAATGAATCAAGGTCATTACATATGAGAGTAAAATTGCTAAAAAATTTACATTGCTAAGGAATGTTAAATTACTAGGAAGAGGTAGTATTGAAATTACCACCTACATTACCAAATCTTGACATTAAGTTATATCATTTCTTACCTTAAGGTAACCTTCTTCATACAAATATGAGAATGTGATTCCAAAATTTAGATTACTCTTGGGGGTGATTGGTCCAAGTCATGTTACATTGTTGGGAGTAACCTTGCATTTCGACATAACATTCTCATATTTGGTTCACAAAGATTACCTTAAGCCGATAATCTTACATTCCCAATTGTGACAACATTTTGTAATATAGGGAGTGATGAGAAACCCAGGACTCAAGAAAACCTCAAATCTCCAAGTTTAGAAAATTGGCAAGAGAACATGTTTTCGATGAAAAGATAAAAATATAATTTATTCTTTGCCACCTCTAATAAACTTGTGATTAGCAACAATGATAGTTGAATTGTAACAGCCCGATTTTGGGCCTAGTCTGAACAGTGGTTTTGAAACCACTATTTCGAGGCCAAAAAAATTATTTTTAATACTATTTTTAAAACTTGGTGAATTAATTTTAGCGTTTGTGAGCCCAATTACGAAAAAGGACTAAATCCGATAAAGGGCAAAAGTTTTATTTCATTAGCTAAGGGTGTCAAATAGCTAGAGAATCAAAATTTAAGGTCTTTAAAGAGCAATTAGACCCCTAATATAGCATGACTGGCCATAGGGGACAAGAATGGTCAAAATGTCAAGATTAGGTGGAAATTTGGTAACCTATTTGACTAAAATAAAACAAAAAGAAAAAGGCTATCATATTCTTTTCTTCACCACCAAAATTTTCAGCAATAAAAAGGGTTTTAGAAGCTTGAAACTTCCAGCCATTAAGCTCTCTCATAAGTAAGTGATTTTGATTATTTTTCTTATTAATTTTTGTACTTTTGGGACCGTTGTAGCATGAGCTTTCTAATAAAGGGACTATTTTGCAAAATGGTTGAGAGTTTAGGGTTTTACCATGAAAGTATTTATGATGTTAGCTGAAATTTTATGGTAGAGAATGAATCGTATTTGTTAAATAAACAACTCTTGTGAAGTGATTTTCATGGAAAACACCTAAAGGGACCATTTTGTGAAGTTGTTAAAATAGGTTGTAATTGCGTGAAATATTTGAAATTGTGAGATGCTATAGTTATAAAATGAATTCAGCTAGACTTGGTTAATGAGGAAATCCGATGAAAATTGAGGTACGAGCCTAGGGGAAAAATCATAATTTTTGTAAAGTTTAAGGGCAAAACAGTCATTTTACCAAATCATGAGTCTTGAGTTGAATTGAATAATGTGAGTATTGAATAAGCTAAATTTCAACATTATAGATCAAGAGAAACGTGATTCGGGTCTTGATCGGGGGAAGAACAAAGTTTACGAGGATTAAGCTCATTCCCATCATTTTGTACCGAGGTAAGCACATATGTAAATAATGTGTCATTATAGCTTACTTTTAAATTTTGTGATAATATATATATTTAAATGTTTTATTGTTATCATGTATCATAATCTTACTTGTTACCACGAAAGCATAAAAAATGTGATATAAGAGTAACCTATATTGTGAGCAAGTGCGATGACATCATGTTAGATAAAAAATCCTGTTGAACCTCAGGAATAGTATAGGATACAAAAGGTATATCATGAGAAGCTATGTGGTCTGAACTCATGAGTTGTGCCTGAGTTCATGAGATAAATGTTATATGTAATGTGGGTCTGGGTACTGACTTCATGACTAAACCCGTGAGTAACTTGCTGAGCGAGCATTTCATGTTAACGCTTTATGGGTTCGGGTGCTGACTTTGTGTATAGAATTGTGAGTAACTCAATGAGCGGACGTTACATGATAGTGTTATGGGGTCTGGGCACTGACTTGGTGAAAAGGCTCGTGATTAACTCAAAATGCGAGCATTACATAGTATGAGGTAGCTCTGGCTACTTATATGGGACTAAGGTGTAAACTTCCCGTGTATCCATTAGTATTCCGAGTTTTCAACGGGTAACCCGAAGAATGAGTTGGGGAAAATTTCCAATGAGGTATGTCATTAGAGAGAATGAACTTGATTTATTTGATAGGTAATTACAGGTATGTATACTAAACTTATGAATAAGGCCTTGGCATGTAACGAGATGTAGCAAGTATGCACGAATGAAGTGAAGAGTAAGATAGAGAGGTCTAAATGATATACATTATTTAAGTATAATAAGTTATCATTTGATGAGTGTGCTTCTAATTTCACATTATTTGCATATATATACTTACTAAGCTTTTCACATTATTTGCATATTTATACTTACTAAGCTTTATGCTTACTCCCTTCCTTTCTATTTTCTTATAATGCCGTCAAGCTAGTATCGACGATCAAGGGATGTCAGAGGCATTGATCACACTATCATCCGAAGCTTCTGGTATAGTTAGTTAAATGTTTTGATTTTGGCATGTATAGAGACTCGAATCTTTAGTTTAGTGTCTTGTTAGTTTAGCCACAAGTGTTGGCTCATATGATGGATGTGATGTTCATTTTGTATAGGCCATTAATGTTGGCTAATATTAATTATTATTAAATGCATTTGATGCAAATTTCCAATGGTTGTGGCTGATTTGGTTATATATATGTCATACTTGTATTGGTTTGGTTGATCTTGTGTAGGTTGGTGCAAGTAAGGGTGGCAAAGAGGCTTGGTAAATAGCTTTATTTTTGTTCACATGGGAACACACGCGGGCATGTGTCTAGGCCATGTGTGACACACAGTCAGCCTCATGGGTGTGTTGTACGGCCGTGTGTCCCCTACACATTAAATTTACAAGTCAGTATGCATGGTAGTAAACACACGAGTAGAGACACGACTGTATGTCTCAGCCGTTTGAAGGGCACGGCCTAGCACACGGGCGTGTGCCTTGGCCGTGTGACCCTTAAGGGATGCTGACGTCAGAAGAAGAATGTCTAGGTTTTTGAACACTGGCCATGGACACGGGCGTGTGCTAGGCCATGTGAAAACCCCTGTAGGTTTGAATTGAAAAATAAATCCACACGAGTAAGGGGCACAGATGTGTCCCTGTATACTTAGGCCGTGTGATTTGCACGGGCCTTCAACACGACCATGTCAAGTTGACCACACGGGCGTGTCGCCCCTCTCACACGGGTGTGTGCCCCTGTTTCAGGTGTCATTTCTCAGAATTCTCCTAACGGACTCGAGTTGGTCTTGAATGGTTTTCAATAGGTGTTTTGAGCCGTGTAGGTCCATTCTAAGGCATTTAGATAAAGTTTGAAAAGTTTTAAAATTTGATCAAGACTTAGTGGCTCAAAAATGTCTGTACGCTTGTGTTTATGCTTAGTAACGCCTTGTAATTCCTTGTAATTCCATCCCGGCATAGGGCACGGGTGTGGGGTGTTACATGAATAATTTTGTTAGGCCCAAAAAATACCAAGAGTGGAGTGAATTGATATTTTAAAGTTCTTTGTAAACTTTTCTAACGGATGACTAAATGAATGAAAAGTTTAGGCAACATGATGTACAGTGATTCAACCCCACTGCCTACCTCTACTATCTTGGTATACCTCAAACAAGGAGTTTCCAATTCACTATACTTGAACTAATACCTTTCAAGGAGAAGGTATAACCTTTACAATCTCTATTTTTTTCACAAGGCTAAGACATAACCTTCCCCTTAGTTTTTATGGTTTAACTAGAACTCTAGTTTTTACAAGGCTTAACTATACCCTCTAGTTTTTACAAGGCACAACTATAACCCTTCACAAATTACTTAAGGTTTTATACCTCAAAAACCTTAAGTAGCTCTTCAATACAAAGAAAAGATGTAAACAATAAAAACCTCCCAAAGGTGTGTGTTTACAAGTGTTAAGCTCTCTCTCAAAGAATTGGAATGAGAATGATTAAGAGATCTAACAATAAGAAACTAAGAGATATGCACAAGAGAAAATGAGAAAATGAAGAATTTGAGGCTTTTCTCCTGATGTTTATACTTGGATGTTCATCTCTAGTGTCTTAAAGTGTTCTTGACTTGAATATATATATCCTCTAATTGATTTTTTTGACGTTTGGAGCTATTGAAGGGTGTTTCTAATTGTTGGAAGAATTTATTTCATGCATTTAATGCAACTTTCAACAATATGTCTTGAGACATGAAGAACAAATATGACCATTGGAGCCTGAGGTCTAGAGACACGATAGGCATATCTCCATACAATTGACCATATGTCTTGAGACAATTTCTGAATTGTCTCGAGAGAAGGCTCCCCTGCAGCATACCTTAGCTTTGATGTTGGTTGGTCTTGAGACAAGGTTCCTTTGAAGCATTTTTAGTTTCGGTGTTGGTCTGTCTCAAGATAGACATGCTTGTAGGTCGAGACAAGATTAGGAACCTTAAAAAATGTGGCTTAGAAACATTTTGAAGGATGTTGGGGGTTCTTAAAAACTTTGTAGAAAGTTTGAGTCATTTAGAAACTTTGCTTTTTGAGTTTGTAATACTTGAAAAGTTATTTGAATAAGATAGAAATAATTTATGCAAGTTTGATTAAAAGATTAATTAAGATTAATTAAGTTTGTTATATAAAAACAATTGAAAATCAAAGTTAACAATCTTCTCCTTTTGATATAACAAAACTTTTTGAAAAAATTGATTTGCAAAACTTCCCTTAAATTAGATGTTATTTTCAAGTTAAACTCCCCCTTTTAAAGTACTTTTTGAAGACATTATTTTGACAAAAATTCATTTATAAAAAGGTTTTGAAAATAAACATTAAAAAATTAATACTTTTTAGCAATGTGCTTTTTGAGCTAACAATCTATAGGCAATTTATTAAAGACTTCTGTAACACCCCTAACCCGTATCTGTCGCTGGATTAGGGTTACAGAGCATTACCGAAGTTTACATTTCGAAACTATCAAAATTTAAAACATTTAATTCACAACATTAATTAATGCAAAATAAAATAATGACATACATATTGTCCCTTTTACGAGCCCTCGAGGCCCTAAAAACACATTAGAAACAAGTCGAGACTAAATCAGAATAATATAGAATTTTTGAGGAAAAGGTGAAACTTTTCAAAACTGCAGGGTTCACCGGGCCGTGTGGCCAGGCTGACTCACACGGATGAGAGACACACCCGTGTCTTAGGCTGTGTGGACATTTGAAGTAGGGACATATGACCGTGTCCCAACCCGTGTCCGTGCTCGTGTAACTCTCTGACTTAGGTCACACGACCAAGCCACACGCCTGTGTGCTAGGTCGTTTGTCACAAATAACTGAGACGCATGCCTGTGTCTCTAATCATGTGGACGAAAAATAGGTCATTTCCATGACATGTTTCTCACCCATTCATGCACACACCTATAATCAATTTACTACATGTCATCAAGCATCCCAAAGTACACCAAACCGTACAGCAACAGGCTATTCAAATAGGCACATATTCATAAAACCAATATGCCCAAAAGACACCTCAATCACAACAATTAAACATGTATAACTAAATGCTTAGTTTAGCCAAAACTTACCATTTTGTACACACATCAAATCCACACTCATATGTACCTAATTTACCATTTAACATTTAGCATCATAAGCCATAAATACCAACTACAGTTTTAATACCAAAATGACCATGTTCAACTTCCATCATCTAAGCATCATAAAGACTATACAATCATCCATCAAAAGGCCATATACATATATCCACATATCAACCATTTCAATCATTCAAAATACCAAATTTACAAGCCAAAACATAATGGCTAAAACATAAACCAAAAACACCTATACATGTGTATATTTATCCAATTATCAATTAACTTGTTTCCATGCCAAAACATAACATAATTGCCACATAATCACCACACCATATTTGATTCATGCCATATCTAGTTCAAAACCTTTCCAAAGCATACCATATCTTGACCATGTTGAGGTCAATTCATTATATATCACTTTAGCCATTCAAATATGCTTTAACACATTATCAAATTAACACATATCAACAAGGCACCAAATGTACCAAGGCTACATCGCCCAAAATGACATATACATGTCAAACACATCAACTATAAGTTTACTTATACATGCCATTATAACCTTAACCAAGACATCAAAATCTATCGATATAATTGCTGGATCGTGTGATAGATCTCTGACGAGCTTCTAACTCAATCGAGCTTCTGATAATCTGAAAAGTAAAGGATAAACAACTACATAAGTAATGAATGCTTAGTAAGCTTGTATAAAATTTAGTCATATTAATCCATTTCAAATATGAAATTTATACATATCAAGAATAATCTTATACCAATACTGCAAAATTCATTAAACCATATTCAACAACACACAAAGTGAATAAATCCATAGCATTACATATACATATCATCCCTAGCATAGTAGGATTTTATAAAACTTTAAACCCTTTCAAATTTTCTTATTTTCTTTTGCATTTCATTACTTTCTATTGCATTTACTTTCTTTAACTTAAATAACAACATCAATTCAACTCATCATTCCCTTTTTCATCATTTTACACTTTAAGTATAAACTTACTATTTCATTACCTTTCCACACCTGTTTCATATGCATAACACACAAGACATACGCATATCATCAACCATAGCCACAAGCTAGTGCATTTAAACATAGCTCTTTTGAGAATTAACCACATGATAAACCATTTCATATTACCACTCTTTCATGAACACAAGCATATTTCCATTTGAGCACTTACCATTTCAATGCATAACTTATAATTTTAACATGGCATAATCCAACCACAACTTGGTCAAAGCCTAAGCATTTACACCAAACATGTTAGCATACAAGATATAATTCATAAGCACATTAACATAAATAGCCATTTAGCCACAAATGTATCTCATGATTTTATAACTCATTTCAACCTATATAATTTTCATGTATCATCATATCAAGGATGTTCACACATGTACATGTTATAATTCATATCAT
Source organism: Gossypium anomalum (assembly GCA_025698475.1). Taxonomy (NCBI): domain Eukaryota; kingdom Viridiplantae; phylum Streptophyta; class Magnoliopsida; order Malvales; family Malvaceae; genus Gossypium; species Gossypium anomalum. Next base: position 56,956,471 of record CM046956.1, read on the forward strand.
TCTCTTACCGTTTTGAATCTGAATAGTGCCTGTTGAACCATTTAGAATATTTTTGGATACCTTGGATAGCTCACACATAGTGTGCTAACTCATATAACTATAATCCATCAATTCCTGTACATGTATGCTTACACGAGCTGTGAAAATGGGCCCATTCACACGAGCTGTGGGTCGAAACGTAGCTACACGATGCTGTTCACATGAGCTGTGGAGAATTTGCAACACATGCCGGACCTCAGCCATCAATAGGACGTTTAGGACTAGCACCCGAATCATGTAAACCCTAATGACATGCCATTTGTATCCTATGAATTCCTAAGGTTCAAACGGGGCTTGGTAATCGTCGTACGTCATTGGATTTACGTCGTTTCATAACACGATAAATTGCATACTAACATATATATATTGATTTAATCACAATATAATCACATATTAACATTCAATTCAATAAAAATTAAACAAAATACAGTTCATACGAACTTACCTGGCTAAATTACAGAAAGACCAAAGTTTAGGGGCATTTTGATAATTTTTCATTTTCCTTGATTTTCCACCCGATCTTGATCTAAATTAATAATTTCATTAAATATATTAATTTAGAAAATAAAAAAATTCATTTTATGCAATTTAGTCATTTTTGACATTTTTACAAAATTACCCCTAAAGTTGTACTTTTATTCAATTTAGTCCCTAAGCCCAAAACAAGAAAATTAACCATTTTTACCCAAAAATTAGCTTAGCTGAATGTTCATGGTATCCAAAATATCCCATTTATGCAACAATTTCACATTAAATCCTTGTACTTTTATTAATTTAACAATTTAGTCCTTAATCGATAAATTCATCAAAAAATCACTTAGTAAAATACTTTTAATTATCAATAAACATTCCAAATTCATAATTTAACATAAATAATGACAAGATTCATCAATGGAAATATTCAAAATCTTTAACAGTTTCAAAATCAAAGGTATGGGTTAGCTGGGCCTAGTTACAACGATCTCAAAAATATAAAAAATTACAAGAAACGGGGCTAAAATGGACTTACATGCATCCTATGAAGTTTGACCGAAGCTTGAAGGTTTATCAATGGCTTTCTTCCTTCTCAAATTCGGCTAAACAATAAAAGGTAAAAGATGATATCTTTAACTTATTTTATTACCTTTTAATTTGTTTTAATTAATTAATAAAACATACATATTTTCATAATAAAACAAGCCAACCACCCACTCATATATAATATGATATATTTACCATATTAGTCCATATACTTTCATTCATGAAGCCATTTAATCACTCAAATCAAATAGCAGTCAAATTTTTCATCTTTTACAATTTAGTCTTTTTTAATTTATTAACCATCAAAATGTTAAAATTTTTCAACAAAACTTTAATACCACCTTAATGACACTCCGTAAATATTTATAAAAATATTTGTGGCTCAGTTTATAGAAACGAGGTCCCGATACCTCATTTTCTAAAACCACTTGACCTTAAGGTCATTCCATTTGAACTTACTAAATGACTTATATAACATAATTTATCAAATAAAAAACATTTTTAAAACCATATTTGACTCGTAAATATTAAATAATAATATTTACGAACTTAGTTGTCAGATTTGGTGGCCCCTAAACCACTATTTTTGACACCACTAAAAAACGGGCTGTTACAACTTCGCTCACATCTTAAATCCGTTAAATCAACTTCTGCAAAAGGAAACACCGTTCATATTTAATCAAGACTGCATCCAAGCTTTTAAGGTAATAAAGAAAAAAACTTTTCTTCGCACCTATTATTATTATTAATATTGATTGGTAAGAACATCTTGTTATTATGTGTGATGCTAGTGATTATGCTGTAGGAGCGGTGATGGGGTAGAAAATGAACAGAACATTTTGTGCTATTCACCATGCAAGTAAAACATCAAATTCAACATAGTGCAGCTATACTACTACTGAAAAAGAAATGCTTGCCATTGTGTTCACATATGAAAAATTTCACCCCTATTTAATGGCAAATACTTTGCTTTGAAATATGTTATGAAAAAGAAAGAAACAAAAGCTCGATTAATAAGGTGGATTTATTACTTCAAGAATTTAACCTAAGAATAAGAGATCGAAAAGGAATAGAAAATAAAATTGCGGATCATCTAGAATAGAGAATGAAACATAAATGAAAAATTCTGAAGAGATGAAAGAAACTTTCATTGATGAGCAATTATTTAAGGTAGAGATGTATTAGAAAGGGTAAAGGACAATAAAATGCCATGGTACTCTAACTATGTCAATTACATCGCTAGAGAGTTCTTTCCAATAAATTCTTCTTGGCAACAAAAGAAGAGAATTATACGCGAATAAAAAAAATATATTTGGGAAGAACCATACGTTTTCAGGCGGTATGCATATCAATTAGTCGAAGATGTATAGCTGAGGAGGAGATAAATGATATTCTACAAGGGTGCCATACTTCACCATGTGGTAGACAATCGGAGGAAAGAGGATTGCCTTAAAAATACTACAATCAGGATTCTATTGGCCTACCATGAACAAAGATGCTTATTGTAACAGTCCGATTTTGGGCCTAGTCGGAACAGTGATTTCAGGACCACAAATTCAGAGTCAGAGAAATTATTTTATTATTATTTTGGTGTTATGGCATGACTATATGAGTGCATGAAAATTTTGGTGAATTAATTTTAGCGATTGTGAGCCCAATTACAAAAAAAAAGACTAAATCGCATAAAGGGCAAAAGTTTTATTTCATTAGCTAAGGGTGTCAAATAGCTAGAGAATTAAAATTTAAGGTCTTTAAAGAGCAATTAGACCCCTAATATAGCATGACCGGCCATAGGGGACAAGAATGGTCAAAATGTCAAGATTAGGTGGAAATTTGGTAACCTATTTGACTAAAATAAAACAAAAAGAAAAAGGCTATCATCTTCTTCTCTTTACCACATAAATTTTTAGTAAGAAAAGGGGTTTTTGAAGCTTGAAACTTTTAGCCATTAAGCTTTCTCATAAGTAAGTGATTTTAATGACTTTTCTTGTTAATTTTTGTACTTTTAGGACCCTTGTAGCATGAGCTTTCTAATAAGGGGACTATGTTGCAAAATGGTTGAGAGTTTAGGGTTTTTCCATAAAATTATTTATGATGTTAGCTGAAATTTTATGGTAGAAAATGAATCATAGTTGTTAAATAAACAACTTTTGTGAAGTGATTTTCATGGAAAACACCTAAAGGGACCATTTTGTGAAGTTGTTAAAATAGGTTGTAATTGCGTGAAATATTTGAAATTGTGAGATGCTATAGTTATAAAATGAATTCGGCTAGGCTTGGTTGATGAGGAAATCCGATAAAAAAATTGATGTACGAGCTTAGGGGTAAAATCGTAATTTTTGCAAAGTTTAAGGGTAAAACGGTCATTTTACCAAAGCATGAGTTTTGAGTTGAATTGAATAATTTAGGTATTAAATAAGCTAACTTTCAACATTATAGATCAAGAGAAACGTGATTCGGGTCTTGATCGGGGAAAGAATAAAATTTATGAGGATTAAGCTCGTTTCCATCATTTTGTACCGAGGTAAGTACATATGTAAATAATGTGTCATTGTAGCTTCCTTTTGAATGTTTTGATAACATATATGTTTAAATGTTTTATTGTTATCATGTATCATAATCTTACTTGTTACCATGAAAGTATAAATAATGTGATATAAGAGTAACCTACATTATGAGCAAGTGCGACGACATCGGGTTAGATATGAAATCCCCGTTGAACCTCAGGAATAGTATTGGATACAAAAGGTATATCATGAGAAATTATGTTGTCTGAACTCATGAGTTGTGTCTGAGTTCATGAGATAAATGTTATATGTAATGTAGGTTCAGGGACTGACTTTGTGACCAAACTCATGAGTAACTCGTTGGGTGAGCATTTCATGTCAACGCTATATGGGTCCAAGCGCTGACTTTGTGTACAGACCTGTGAGTAGCTCAATAAGCGGGCGTTACATGCTAGTGCTATGGGGTCTGGGTACTAACTGATGAATATGCCCGTTAATGGCTCAAAATGTGAGCATTACATAGTATGAGGTAGCTCTGGCTACTTACATGGCACTTAGGTGCAAACTTTCTTTGTATCCATTAGTATTCCAAGTGTTCAATGGGTAAATCGAAGAATGAGTTGGCGAAAATTTCCAAAGAGGTATGTCATTAGAGAGAATGAACTTGAGTTATTTTATAGGAAATTACAGGTATGTTTACTAAACTTATGAATAAGGTCTTGGTATGTAACGAAATGTAGCAAATATGCACAGATGAAGTGAAGAGTAAGAATAGAGGTCTAAATGATATACATTATTTAAGTATAATAAGTTATCATTTGACGAATGTGCTTCTAATTACACATTATTTGCATATATATACTTACTAAGCTTTACGCTTACTCCCTTCCTTTTCATTTTCTTATAGTGCCGTCAAGCTAGTATCGGGGATCAAGGGACGTCGGAGGCATTGTTCACACTATCACCTGAATTTTTTGGTATTGTTAGTTTAAATGTTTTGATTTTGGCATGTATAGAGACTCAAATCTTTAGTTTAGTGTCTGGTTAGTTTAGCCACAAGTGTTGGCTCATATGACAGATGTGATATACATTTTATGTAGGCCATTAATGTTGGCTAACGGTAATTATTATTAAATGCATTTGATGCAAATTTCCAATGGTTATGTATGTGTTATGCTTGTATTGGTTTGGTTGATCTTGTGTAGGTTGGTGCAAGTAAGGGTGGCAAAAAGGCTTGGTAAATAGCCTTATTTTTGTCCACACGGGCAGACACATGGGCATGTGTCTAAGCCGTGTGTAATACACAGTTTATCCCATGGGCGTGGAGTCTAACCGTGTGTCCCCTGCATGTTAAATTTACACATCAGTATGCATGGTAGTAAACACACGGACAGAGACATGGCCATGTGTCTCTGCCGTGTGAAGGGCACGGCCTAGCACACGGGCGTATGCCTTGGCCGTGTGACCTTTAAGGGTTGCTGACGTCAAAAACAGGATGTCCAAGTTTTTGAACACAGGCTGAGACACGGGCATGTCAAGGCCGTGTGAGTGACACGGGCCATGGACACGGGCGCGTGCCAGGCCGTGTGAAAACCCCTGTAGATTCGAATTGAAAAATAAATCTACACGAGTAAGGGGCATTGGCTTGTCCCTATATACTTAAGCCGTGTGAGTCGCACGGGCCTTCAATACGACCATGTCAAGATGACCACACGGACGTGTCGCCCTTCTCACATGGGTGTGTGCCCTTATTTCAGGTTTCATTTCTCAGAATTTCCTAACGGACCCGAGTTGGTCCTGAATGGTTTTCAATAGGTGTTTTGAGCCGTGTAGGTCCGTACTAAGGAGTTTAGACAAAGTTTGAAAAATTTTAAAATTTGATCAAGACTTAGTGGCTTGGAAATGTCTGTACGCTTGTGTTTAAGCTTGGTAATGCCTCGTATTCCGTCTTGACGTAGGGCACGAGTGTGTGGTGTTACACTTATGAATTTGTTCAAAGGTGCAGTAGATGTCAATGAACCGAAAATATATTATAAAGGGATGAAATGCAGCAAATAAGGATCCTCGAGGTGGAAGTATTTGATGTATGAGAATTGATTTCATGCGACCTTTCCCAATTTCATTCGGAATCAATACATTCTGTTAGACGTAGATTACGTCTCCAAATTGATTGAGGCAACAACCTTGCTCACAAACGATACAAGGTTAGTAGTCAAAATTTTGAGAAAAAATATATTCTCAAGATTTGGAACTCTCCAAGCTCTGGTGAGCGATGAATGATCTCACTTTTGTAGTAAACAGTTTGAAGTAGCCTTGGCCAAATATAGTGTAAGGCATCGAAGAACTATAGCATACCATCCTCAAGCTAGTGGAAAAATAGAGGTGTCTAATCGAGAAGTCAAATAGATATTAGAGAAAATAATCAATCCAAATAGAAAATATTGGGCACTCAGATTAGGTGACATATTATTGGTATACAGGACAACATGCAAAACCCCCTTAGGTATGTCCCCTTACAAGCTTGTGTATGGAAAAAAAATGCCATCTGCCAATTGAATTAGAAAAGAAAGCATACTAGGCAATAAAAGAATTGAACTTAAACCTTGAGTTAGCCAAGTAAGAAAGATTATTTCTACTACAAGAACTAGAAGAATTTCAGTTTATGGCCTATGAAAATGCGAAACTATACAAAGAGAGGAGTAAAATCAGGTATGTGTAAAGATAAAGAAAAGAGATTTCTTACCAGGACAGGATGTACTCTTGTTCAACTTAAGATTAAAATTATTTCTTGGAAAACAAAATCAAGATGGATAGGGTCGTACATCATAAATCAGGTTTCACCCCATGGTGCGATAGAGCTCATTGGAAATGGGGGACAACTTTTTCTTGTCAACGACCATAGGCTAAAACATTATTTTTGAGGAATAACTAAAAAGGTCATCGAAACAAAAGCTTTGCAATGCAAAGTCATCTAGAACCAGAATGAAGAAAGGAAAACCATAGAAGAAAATAAGGTGGTGAATAAATTTTTATCAAAGGACAATGATTCTATTCCCTACTAGGAAAGAACTAAATTAAGGAATAAACACTCTACCGAAGGACTAGGAAAAACCAAAACAACCAAAAATTTCTTAGAATGCCTCAACATCAATTCACTATGTCATGAAACTAACAAAAATTTGATATATGCAAACTGCTCTCAACGTCGCGACACCGACTGGGGATGTCGCGACACCCCACTATAATATGTTAATTCGGTTGCACTACTTTAGGACGTAACTGTAGAGGTATTTTAGTAGGATTCAAATAGGTAACATTGTATATTTTCATTATAAAAAAAGATCTTAACCTATTATTAACTTTTAACTCTTATTATTACTTATTTCAGAAATTCTTGAACTGTGAGAACCCTATATCAAATTCATGAAATTTGCAGGTATTGAAATTAAAGTTTGTTATGCATCTTTCAGAATAAAACCACAAGTGAACTAACAATAGAAAATGGAATATTCACATAAATTAGGTTCAATTTCTTTAATCTCAACTCTATTTGATATCATGAATACCACTGTTGAATTCAAGAGAGAAGATATAGACAAATATCTACTCCGTCTACAACCCAAAACATTTGTACAAGAACATGTTTTGATCCCTTAATGAAAACATGCAATGGAGGTTGGGAAATAGTAACAGAATGCGAATGAACTACCTTCTTCTTAACACCAGAGGAATCAACAATAATACCAGTTGTGTAGGAATTTTATTTAGTGCTAAAAGAAAGAGAGGCAAAAAGACCATATAATGAGATGCTAGCACATGTTACGGTTAGAGGGGTAGATGTTTTAGTAACTCTGGGGCATATTTTTCCAATATTATGACACACCATACTACTTTTGTGATTTTCTGTTCAAAAGTAATTTACATCAGTTCAAAAATATAGATATGGAGGAGGTAAAAATATACCTAACCGAAGGTAGAGAAGAATGGACATATCAAATGTGCACTAATCTTCCAATGACGTTTAATCACCCCTATACCGAAAATCTGGATGCAATTATTTGCTCAAGAATATTACCTACATCAGACATCTCCAATATCAATCCTTTGCAAGCTACTTTGGTATATGCGATACTACAAAAGAAACAAATATGCATTGGCACTTGGATTTATCACAATATACTTGTATGTGTGTGGGATAAAAGAAAGGAACATTCTTCCCAAATTTAATAATAGAGCTATGTACAAAAATATACTTCCTTATATAAATAAGGGAAAGACGGATGAAACCTCCTAAAAAATTAATAGGGGATAGGACATACAAGCAATTTTTCATACTCCACAAAAAAACAAATTGAAGAGAGAAGGAAACGATGATTACGAGAGGGGGATGTAAGAGTTGAAACCTAACCCCTTCTTAAAGAATAATTTTAGGACCTTAACATGAAGAAAACACTATATTTATGAGCTTGAACTAAAGAAGGAAGGAGGAACCCACCATAAGGTATTAGCAATGTCACGATAAATTAGGTAACTTCGTTTCATATATATTTGAGGGTTTCACATTAGGGACAATGTGTTATCTTAAGTGTAGGGGGTAATATAGGAAAATTATGTTTTATTTTTAGGATTTTTCTTGGAAAAAGTGTGCTTGAGCTTGTAGAAATACGAGTGATTGGTTAGGAACATGTATATAGGTTGATTGTATTTACTGTAAATTTGATATGATAGTGAATGATTTTAAATTTTCAATCATTAGATTACCAAGTTCTATATCTTACACTACAAATAGGCATTAAGTAATTAAATATACCAAATGACAGAGAGAATATAGGGAAACGAGCATGCTAGTATGAATAATAAATGGTTATAATTTTCATTGCTTGATTAAATAATTTTGTGAATATTGAGATACCTAGGGATGACTTAAGGCATTGTACCCAGAGCCAAAAAACCAACCTTATTCATCAATCTTTAGTACCTATATTTGAGCCAAAAAACCCTTATTGATGAACCTTCATACAAAACTGGAAACCTAAATGTGAATTTGTACATACCCTTTTTCTTTGGTCCTTGAATTGCTTGAACTTAGATGTCGGGCCATACATATTGAGGGATCGGTAGAGACATAATGGTAACTTTGTAAAATCAAAGTGAAATAGGAAGAAGCAGTGTGATATATTGATTATGAGTCTAGCTAAAATTTGTAAAAGAAAACAAAAATTTAGAAAAAGTTAAAATGAGTAGAAAAAGTACTTGAATAATGAAAAAAACATTGTGAGTGAGACATATTGAAAAAGTCAAAAATTATTCAAAAATAAATTAAAAATTTAGAAAACTCAATCATTAATGTAACACCCCAAACCCGACCTAGAAGTCTAGACTGAATTCGGGATCTACATTGATCACTGAAGTGATCGTGTGAAAATGTTAGAAATCAAGTCGTTTAAAATTTTATTTCTGAAAACATTTATCCCAAAGCAAATCTAAAACATTTAATCATTTACATTCCACCAGTAAGTTTAACAGTATAAAACGTACAAATGAAAACTTAAAGAAAAAGTTACACCACAATATTATGAAACTTTACAGTTCAAACTCAACGAATAACAATTAAAACCTGATAATAAAAGCTAAAAACTTAATTTCACCAAGATCGTTTCGAGACCTCCGTAGTGCTTGAGTCCAAAGATCCGAATACAAAATCTGCACTGAAAGGAAAAAGCGAGAAGGGGGTGAGCTACTCGAGCTCAGTGTGAGAACAAACCATCTATCTACCAAAAAAGATACAGAAAGCCAGAAAGAAGTTTAGAAGTGGAACATACTTATAGCGCTATACAGAACAGTTGGTACATTCGAAACAGACGTACCGGTAGACAACAGAATTCAAAGCATAATAAAACACACTCAGTCTCACAGTCGTAAGTGCCATTTAGTCACAGTATCAGTAACTCTCATTCAGTTACAAGTTTCAATTCAGTCAGTTAGATACAAACAGAGGTTAACAATTTCACAGCGTCATACATGCTTTTCAGTCAAATCATACAACAGACAGTCAATAAAATGCAAATGAATGCAGATGAGTTAAAGAAAACCCACCCATCCAGCCAACACACCTCTCCATCCCCCAACACTTCTCAATAGAGCTATTAAGCTCATCTAACCAATCACTCCATATAGGAACGTAAAAAGCCCATCCAACCCTACACTTCATATGATGTTATCCTGGGTTGCCCGATGATAATGGACATCAGCATTGTCCTTGACCCTTAGGGAATTGGGACTACCCACAACCCTCTGGGTATTAGGGGCTATCGATGGTATGCGAGTGCCATGCGCGGAAACCGCGATGATCTGACCATGCGATGTAAACTACGATTCGATTCGGTAACAATACACACGTACGCGACATATATATATGCGCAGATGAATGCAATGCGATGAAATCGTCATTGTACCAATAAATTGCGATTAAACGCGGCTCGGATAATGGTACGTAGTGTAGCTAACGTACTTGCGGTACAGTGTAATGTGGTAATCCGCTATACCAATAGGTTGTAGTAAAACTACGATTCGATGAATGATACACAATGATCGATGTATGTATGCATGCGATGCGATCTTTGTAGTCTGCAGTATAGTGAAATTGTCCACGACCCTCAGGGTATTGGGACCGCCCATGACCCTCTAGGTATTAAGGACTAATAACCAACAGATCAGCGGCCAGTTCAGTTCAGTCAATCTTTCTTCTCTTCAAAATCCTGCCCAAAATAGTTATGCATATGTACATATGTATGCAGTCAGATGTACACAATTAGAATACCAGACTCAGGTAATTAGTCAGAAGTAGGCATTCACATCCAATCAATCAGTTACAGAATCATGCATGTGTACACTCATAACTTGAATTCAGTACCAATTACAAAATAACCATGCATATTAGTGACACGTAGTCAGACAGTTAGATAGAACTAGTTGTACACACACTCACCTAACTAACTGGGTTCAGAATCAACATGTCACACAACCAATCACAAATAACACATTATCCAAACTCAGATCAGAGTCGTAACGACCCTCACTAAAGGTTAGCTAAGGGTTGAAACACGCAAAGTCACGATTGCACTTACATTTAACCTAAAATCATTAATTGGCGATACAGGGCCACACACTCATGTGCTCCGACTGTGTGGAGCAATCCAGGCCGTGTGGGGGTCCAAACGCCCGTGTGACAAAGGCACATGCCTGTGTGAAGTAGGGACATGGCCGTGTAACTCACTATCCAATTTCGCTAAAATAAGGTACAGGGTAGACACGACTGTGTGAGGGTTTTACATGCCCGTGTGCTCACAAGACACGGCCGTGTGTTCCGAAACACACGCCCGTGTGGGATCCCTAAATCCCCAAATCGATCACACAGCCATGTAGCCAGGCTATTTGACTCCAAATCCCTAAAACCCTAATTCCAAAATCCACATGCCTGTGTGCCCAAGGGACATGGCCGTGTGAATTTTGACAAAATCCCCAAATTGGCCACACGGCCGTGCGGCCAGGCCATGTGGCGCCCAATTTAGCCCAAAACCCTAATTTTCAAATCCATACGGCCATGTGCCTCGGTACACGCTTGTGTGGTCGTCAAGGAGGTCACGAAACCACCCCCAAAATAGCCCGAAACCATCGTCTAAGCCACCAGAACCATCCCTAATCTTTGCCCTATCAATATATGTTAGAAAGTGACAATTTATTTTATTACTTCCATCGACTAAATACCCAAACTAATGTGTTAGCATACAGTCAAAAGAAAATCGAATAGAAAATTTGCAGAAAACACATAAGGCAATGTAGTTACAGTTCGAATCCCACACCTGATTCGTGAATGAAGACATCCCGATGCCGACTCGATGACCTGAAAATTAAAATTCCTCGAGCACCACCACCACCATTTCAAAAAGACAGGAAAAGCCAAACAAAATTCAGAGAAGAAGAAAAAGATGGAACGTGCCAAATAAAATAAAAATAAAAATAAAATAAAAATAATAATAACAAATAAAAATAAACAAACAAATAAACTAAGTAATTTAACAACAATATTTAACACATTTAACAAAACAAAATCAAAACTTAAAAAAAACATTTATGCTTAAGCAGGGATTCGAACTCCAGACCTCTAACAGACTAACACACATTTTAACCACCAGACCAGTAGGCCATTTTGTCACTAACGTGCGCCACTAAACACATAAGTGCAATATCTTCACTGACCCTAACCACAAAACCCTAAAACTTCAAACCCCAAAATTTGGGGCATTACCTATTAATGCACAAAAACTCGTGAGCTGATTGTAGTTACTTTATCATGTTGTGATTTCCTACATGGAGAAGTAAGAAAGGTGAGAGAAGGAAAAATAAGGTGGTGAGGAGGAAAGGGTTATTAAAAGGGGTGAAAAGGGGACAATACGATGTGCCAAACTAGTTTTGTGTTTGAAATTGTTTTGATGCTCCTTATTCTGAATTTCATACCAACCTTAAGCCTCAAAACGTTACAAGCCAAAAAGTCCTATGTGACCAAGGTAAATCTATTCGTGAATGGACATTGTATTGAGTAATTATAATAATAACTGTTTGTATTTTGCTAAGATAATAGAATTATCTATATGATTTATCAATGGATTAATATATTTGATGACCTTGTTGCTTATACACTTTGTAATATACTGAAATTTGATGTTTAAAGTTAAGAATGGTAAGTCATTTACATATCATGCCAAAATTACGTGTATTTATGATTATTCCTAGTTACGATTTTCCAAAACTCATCTTTGTATCAAACTTGCTAAAGGGTCGTCTTTTATATTTTTCGTTTTTATGTTTTCTTAGTTGAGGACAAGCAATGACTTAAGTGCGGGGGAGTTTGATCTGCCACAATTCATTGTAGTAGATTAAATAATTTTTTGTATTTAAGGAGCTCGTATAAAAGCAATTTTTGGTTATGTTTTTACTTAGTGTTCACTTTTAGTTCGTGAATAATAAGAAGTGTAATTTGAGCTATTTATATGACCTTAAGGGCCAAAATAGGCCTAAAGGAAGGATAATGTATTCGGTGAGTGCGCAGGACATCATTCAAAGGCATAAGAACATGAAACTGGCTGCCATGTTGCAACACGAAATGTCGATGTTACAACATAGTGAGCAGAGCACTCAAAAGGAGCAAACTATCTTCAATGTCGCTACACAGGCCAGAGTATGTTGCAATATCGCTTTAATGAGGGAATTAATGAGCCAAAGGCATTTTGGTCCATACAACAAACTTCAATGCAAAAACGTTAGCTGAATTAGGCCAATGGACGTCAACTAACCCTAAACCTATAAATAGATAGCTCTAAAAACTTTATAAGGAGTTATTTTTTCAAGTTTTAGGTTATGGTTTTCAATTAACTTTGTATTTAGTTTCTCTTTAGCTATTTTGTACTTAGGTTTATTTTCATTTGTAATTCTATTATAGTTTTTATTTTCATTCATCATGGAACCCAATTTATGGATTCATCAACTCTTAGTGGATTATTTTTTTAACACAATTATTAATATATATCAAGATTCTTCTTAAAGTATATTCTTGATCTATTATTTATACTTATTTCTTTAATCATGTTTATGATGTTTATTCAATCAATAAGGAACTAATCTTTTTATGGGGGATTAGTGGAAGCAGAAATAATTAACTCTTATATAGGGTTTCTTAGGGGATCAGTTGGTTGGGATAGGAAGAACTTAAAACCTTAGGCCTGACAATCCTAGAAAGTCATCTAGGTGGGAATGAATCCAAAATTTGTATTGTATATTTATGAACACCTTACCTCAACCCCAATTTGGACTGTAAGGTCGAGAGATAAGTAGTTCTTGTCAACTCATTAGTTTAGTGGAAAATCAAGAGATCCTACTAGGTTAATGACTAATTGATTGAATAAAACCTAAAATAGGAGTTACTTATGACCACTGAAACAAGTTAGTCTTCCGTTTTTAGAATCGATAAATTTTACAAATTGTTTTCTCCTCTTTGTTCTCATGCATTTTAATTATTTTTATAAAATATGATTTTTCTCCACCATAGGATTCATCATAATATAATTTAATTAAATTACTAATTAGATCTATTAACGTAAGAGTTAAAATTAGTTTAGTTTCGCCTCCCTTGGGTACAATCCTTGAAGTACTCCGATACTTCGTTATATAAATCTATATTACAACTTGATCCGTATAATTGCAGAAACTGCTTAACGATTATATTTGGTTGCAGGATTTACACTTTAGACATTAGTACGTCCGGAGACGGTCAGCTATGAACTTTAATGCTGAGTTCAACCTTTTTTTAGGTGTGGGGGAAAATATTTTAAGGAATAAACTAAGGAAGAATGATGCTTTTGCAAAAAAAAAAAAAAAGTTTAAGGAAAAGAGAAACAATTTGTGTTGATTTCATTGCTAGTCATTGTGGTTTCGACTATGAGAATGACTTATTTCATCTTATCACTATAACTTAGGGAACCATCATGAGCTAAGGCTTTATAGGAAATCCAATCAATAAAAATCTTGGAATGAAGTTGGAGGGCTCAAACCCTTTAGAACTCATGTTTTCTACAACTCAATCTTAGATCATAAGAGTGGCTCCTCATGATCTCTAGCTAAGCCCTATAGTTTGTTGGTATTTTTTTTTCTATTTCTTTTTGTAAGCTTGTGGTCATGGTGGTTAAGGTTTGTTCTTGGTGATCTTAGGGCCTTAATGGAAATGAAAGTATTGCACGACTTTGGTTATGGCTACTGCACCCTTTATGGATTTAGTTCCTTCCCAATATGACTTGTTATTTTAGCATTGCTAACTGAAACACCACATGTTTTATTATTATGTTCTTTGAACATTTTTTCATATTTGTTTTTGTCAACAATCTCCTCTGTTTTGGGAACAACTTCTAAGGTACATTATTATGTTTGTAATGTTTCCTCTTTTGAATGATTAAAGTTTTACCTAAAAAAATTGGTGACTAACAAAAATTATCATAAAATAGTTTTGTACTATGCCACCTCTAATAAACTTATGACCAGAAACAATGATAATCGAATGATCACAACTCTATTTAACTTAGACCTGGTAGCAATGATAATGGGGAAATAAACAAGGGGAATAACGCACCTTTAGAAAAAAAAGGCTCATAGCCATGTTCGTTAAACTCAAATTTCCATCCTTACAATGGTTGGCCAAACCAAGTATCTATAGGCCAAAGATCTATCTAGTTCTAACTCACATAAACCACTTAATGGGATAATTAAAAACCAAATTTTAAACTCCTAATGAAAGTAAAACTTTTAAATAAGTTATCATAACAATCTATAATTAAGGAGTTTTGTTAACATTATACTTCTAATATTTAAATATAAAATTCATTTAAATAATAAAGATCCTAAACTAAGTTAAACATAAAGAGTCCTACTTAAACTCATATAAGAGGTAATCCCAATACTGATGCCCTCTAAGGTAATGTAAGATTCTAGGGGTAATCACAATTTTGTGACATTTTTTCCCTTTTTTTTTTTTATCATTTTGATCAATTTTATTTCTTCACTTTATGACATTTTTATATATTAAGTAATTATATTATGTATATATTTAATATTATTATAATATAATATTTTAAATTAATAAAGTAGTAAAAAATATAAGTTTATTAGTTATCATATTAAATATAAAATTATATATTAACTAAATTTAAAATAATTTTTAATAAAAATGAAATAATACATAATAATAAAATAAAATAAATTGGGATTTGTGTTTTCAAATAATAAGATAAGGTTTGTAAAACTTAATATATTAATTATATATTACTATGTTAAATGTAAGAATTAGGTTTTTGTAACAAAAATGGGAATACAGAGTTTTGGATTCCAATGGAAGAGTTATATGAAATTTCATACAAATATCTTCTAATTAATGTTGAAGGAACTAAACTATTTAAGGAAAAAGAAATTCTATAACAAGGATAATTTAGTAAAATGTACTTTTAGATAATCTTATATTTCATCAACCAAACAACAAAATGATACATTCTAGCAAAATAAACCAAATAGGTAATATAACATACCCAGTAATATGCTTATTGAAATAGGAAAAAAAACTAATTGCTTAGAAAACAAAGTGCTTGAATAGAAGCGGTGGTTGCAGTGGTCACTGAAGATGGCACTGTAATGAACATAACAAAAACAAGGCACACAAAATTGTTTATGCAGTTCAGTTTCCCTATATCTACGAAGCTTGACTCATTGAGTAAATCCACTATCTTTAATCTTAATACAACAAGTTATTCAAGTTCTATCATACCCTGATATAAGAACTTCACTTTTGTACCAAAAGATCTAGATCACCTACCTCTAAATTCCCTCAAGAACTTAGGTAGTAAACAAAACTTGTTTACTCTCACAAATGCACTCTCAAAATATGTTCCGCTATGAATGGATAAGTGTTCTCAATACTTAGTACAAAACCTATACAAGTCTCTCAAATATATAAGAGTTTTGAGACTTGCTAACATATTAGAGATCAAGTATAATCCAATCCATATTAAATAGTAACTAAATTAGAAACATATAATATAATAATAAAGACAAATATAAAGTGTTCTATTGGATATGCCTTCAATGCTACCCGATCCAATCTCCACAATCCAAGGGGTTCAATTGGCTTACATACTTCCATAATATCAACATCATTCAAAGCCTAAATATTTTGTTTCAAAAATTGCCAACCTCAAATATGACAATTAACTAGTCTATTGCAGTATTAGTCATAACGACCATTACCGTTGGCATTTTGGCAACCACTACAAAAATCTTGCTGAAACAATCTTCCCCTTTAGCAATCTTTTGAACACAACCAATCAAGTGAGGAAACTTAACGCATAACCCCCGTAATCCACCAAACTTATCTTAACACATAATCTAGAAATTTAACTATCAATGCCTTATGACTAATTGCATCGACAATTAAAATACTATAATTATATCTATGTAAGATGAGGATAAAAGTATGCGTAACAAAGTAAACCTTTCAATCACCAATAAAATTCTCAAGGTTCAATTATTACAAAACTTGTAAAAGAGAACAACTAAAAAGTCTGTAACAAAAAAGTAAAAATCAAAATAAAACTCCCTTTAGCAAAGTAAAAAGAAATAAATTAGAATCAAGCAATATCATCGTCACAACATCAACACCTTTAGTTTCCTTCTAGGTTCTCCAACTTCCTACTACTCCCCCTTTTTGTTTGAAAGAGTTGCCAATATATCATTGTTCGAGGTGAGTGAGCAAATTATTGTACAAGGCAATCACTGCCAATGTACCAACTTGCTTTATCCTCTTGTTCCTTTGTTGAACAGCCATGGGAACATTTTAAAGCTTGGTTCTTGATTTACCTCTAAATACCTCATTCAAGGGTACATCTTCATAAAATATTTGATTAGTTTCAATCTTTGATTTATTAGAAAAATTAGATGAAATTTCTATATCTTCCATCCTTTGCCTTATAAAGGCTCTAGGTTTGATAGAAGCCTTCCCATTTTTAGTCTTCTTGGTTGAGGTAGGAGCCTCAATTTCCTTAGCAATAATAGAGCGTGTTCTTCTTCTCTCTTCCTAATAGTACTTGTGGTAGTGGGAATTGCAAGTGTAACTGAGGTGTCTTAAACCTCTTCTTCAAATGCATCAGGTTCAACATCATTCAAAAAGATATTGGGATAAGGTTTTCTAAGGAATCTATATCTTGCATGGTATCATTTTCAACTTTCTTAAATATAATTTGAAGCTCAGCAATATTAGTAGTAAAGGAAAATGTATCAACATGACTTTCATATGTAATAGAATATATATTGGTGGCAACACCAACCAAGGTTTCACCAATAGTTGGAAAAAATTGCCTTACATGGTGACGACTTGGACTAGGGCATCAATCTTCTCCTTAGGCATATAAATGTGCTTAAACATAAGTGGATTGCTTAGTAAGTATAAGTTTCAACAACTATTTGCTAAATTTATTTAGAAGGTTGAACCTCTGTAATCCAAATATCCATGGCCTTTGACGAAATTTCTCCCATTGCTTCTGTAGCCATTACAAGAACAAACTTCTCTGAGGAGGTGTAAGGGACGAGAGTAGGAAATAACCTCCTCAATTGTGCTTATAATAGTTGCCATTACAACTGCCACTATATGTATCACCTATTCTTCAATTTGAGAACCAAAGGATTTACTTTACATTGTTTGCCTCTCTTGTTGAGATTTATCATATTATTCTTGGGAAATGATCTTAACATGAGCCATTGTGAGAATAAAAAAAATTTCTTAAGGAAGTCTAAAGCTTTTTAAGAAAGAAATGAATAAAGAAACTATTCTACAAGGGTTTTCTATTTTAGGGTTACTTGAAGTAATTGTACGAAGTGTTAATAGAACATGGGTATTTATACCTAAAGGAGTAACCAACCCTTTTAATAAATTTCCCTCTAAGATATAGAGAGAAAAACTGTTGAAAATTTAACCTAAAAAATAAAAAAATTTTGTCCCCAAATTTTCAAATATTAAAGTTAATTAAAACGACATTAAGCGTGGGTATTTGGATGCCATCATTCAACTATCGAGTCTTCAAGCTTGACACACTCCAACTGAATTCCTTGATATTTCAAACCTAGCTGAGTCCAATGCCTTTATAAATAAGTTAGTCAGTTGAGTTTATGTAGGCATAAACTTTAGCTCAACTGTAGCATTCTCAATCAATTCTTGAATTAAATGATACCTACTGCCAATGTGCATAGTTCTCAAGTGCATCATCAAATTCTTAGTAATGTTGATAGAACTAATGTTGTCACTATATAAGGTATCCATTGATAATGTCAATCTGAAATCCTCCATCATTTACTTCATGAAACAAAATGAACATAATAACTCTTAGTAATTATGTACTCTACCTTTGCTATTGAAAGTGAAATGGACACAAGATTTGATTGCAAGTAGAAACATCCACATAATGTACTCTTACGATTATCAATGTTTCTAGCCCAATCAACATCATAGATCCTATGAGCTCAAAGCACTATATTTAGAAACCTAAATTCCCAAATTAACTATTCCATGCACATACCTGATGATCCTTTTGATTACTTTTACAAGTGATTTTTTGAGATTTTATTGGTATTTGATATAAACACCGATATTGAAGCCCAAATCTGGTCGACTTGTAGTGAGATATATAATAGACTTCCAATCATGCTTCTGTAAGTGGTATCTACGATGGGCACTCTCACTATATCTACGCTTATCTTCTTACTTATTGACATGGGTGTTTTGGCTAGTTTAGCATTTTTCAGACAAAACTTCTTCACTAAAGTATTAACATACTTTTCTTGTAAGACATGTAGCATCCTCCAATTGCTTAATCTAGAATACAAGAAAGTGTAACAATTCCACAACCATACTCATCTCAAATTCACTCTATATCATCTTTACAAAGCTGCCTTTTTCTCAGACTAAAGTAGCATAAAAGATTATGTTATAAACATGAATTTGAGTTGGAGTTGTTGTATGTTTGTGTCTTTTAATTAAAAATGTCTTGTCAAAAAACCCTCTTTAAGACCCATAACCAATTTGAACTAAACATAACCTCTTATACCAAGCTTGAGGGGCTTGTTTAATACCATACAAAGTTTTTCTTAGTTTGGATAATTGGGGTCTTCAAATTCTTTTGGTTGAGTCATAAATAGTTCATTCAGAAAACCATTGAGAAAGACACTCTTAACATCCATATTGTACAACTTGATGTTAAGAAAAATGGTCACAACAAGTAGCATACTAATGTTTTTAAGTCTTGTAACATGTGTAAAAGACTGTTCAGAATCTAGCCCTTCAACTTGAGAATGTCTCTAAGTTTCATTTTGATGTCTTATTGTGTTTCTAACAATATGCCTATGCTTATCAATTTTATTCTTGAAAACCTACATTGTGCCAATTATGTTGCAATAAATAAGCCTTGGCACAACTTCACAATCTTCATTTGTTTCAAGTTGCATCTTTCAAGGCATCTTCAACACATTTAGACTTAATGAGAAGTATAGTAGAAAAGTTTAACTATATCTCGATAGTTTTGCAATAGTTTTCCTCTAGTTCAAACCCCATTATTGATATGTCCAATGATGTCAATAATTGAATGATTCATTCTGAACTTGGAAGAGTGTTGAGGTAGTTCAACATCTTTATTTTGATCATCTACAAGATCAACAATTTTAGCTTCATGTGTTATAGTAACATGTTTATTAGGAACACTCTCAATGCCAAAAGTAGTAGTCATTTTAGTAGCCATTATGAGTGGCTCTTCAACATCTTTATCTTTTCTGTATTCTTGTCCTCCATCATCAGTCACCACTACATTGAAGGAATTTTAACCTTTTGAGTTCTTCAATTGTACACTTAAAAGGCTATTTTATTACGTGGCTATCCTAGAAATACAACTTCATTAGTCTTTGAATCAAACTTGCCATGATATTTTGGATCCTTCAAGATGTAGCAGATATTTTCAAACACATGGAAATACTTGACATTTGACTTCCTCCCTTTCCAAATCTCGTATGGTATCTGATGAGTATTTGGTTTGATAAGAACCATGTTGATCACATAGGTTGTATTTTTCACTACCTCAACTCAAAAACTATTAACAACTCATTTTCTTTTGAACATCACTTGTGTCATCTCTTGTATAGTGTGGTTCTTGCATTCCACAACTCCATTATGTTATGGTGTCTTGGTAGTAGATAACTCATGTTTGATCCTTTCCTCAATATAGAAATTGATGAAGTCATTTTTCTCGAATTCACGTCCATGATCACTTTTAATTCTTTTGATCATCTCAATAATCTGCCCTTTTCATTCATAAGTATCTTGTGTAGTTTTCTAAGTTCTTCAAATGTGTCAAACTTTTATTTAAGAAACCTCACCTATGTGTACCTTGAGAAGTCATTTACACACACCAAGACATAGTGTTTTCCTCCAATGCTCTCGATTTGCATAGGTCTAATGAAACATATGTGTAACAATTTGAGAGGTGTAGTAGTTTGCATATGTGACAAATTTTGATGATTCTCCTTTTTTTGCATCCCTTTCAAGCACCCACTAAAAAATTTAGATATGAGATCACTTAACTTGGATCAACACTAGGAAACACCACTATTATGTTAAGTTGGAGGTTTTGATACTAATTGTTTAAACTAATAATTTTTAATTACTTATAAAGAAAAGTGCTTGAATCAAAGTGATGGTTACAGTGGCCCCTAAAGATGGCATTGTGATGAACACAACAAAAATAAGACACATAGACTCGTTTACGCATTTAAATTTTTCCCTATGTCTATAAAGTGTAGCTCAATGAGTAAATGCACCATCCTTAATCTTAATACAACAAATGATTCAAGTTCTATTATACCTTGGTATAACAACCTCAGTTTGGTACCAAAAGATATAGAAACTCACCTCTAAATTCTCCCCTTAAAAACTTAAGCAATAAACAAAACTTGTCAATGAACTTTCAAAATATGTTCCACTATGAAAAGATAAGTGCTCTTATTACTCACTACAAAACCAAAACAAGTCTCTCAAATATATAAGAGTTTCGTAACTTGCTAACATAGTGATCAATTACAATCAAATACCTTATTAAACAACAACTAAAATATCAAGATATAATCTAATAATAAAGACTAGTGTAAAGTAGACTGTTGGAGATATGTCTTCAATGCTATCCCAATCCAGTCTCCATAATGCAATGATATGATTGCTTGATCTGATCCAATCCAATCTTTAAGATAAGTTGCTTCAAATGGATTGATCTTTATAGACAAGCTTTCATACTGCCACAACATCAACACCATTCAAAGGCCAAATATTTTGTTACAAAAATTGCCAACTTCAAATATGGCAAGTAACAAGATCTATCATAGTGTTAGTCGTAGTGTAATACCTCTCACCTAGTCTGGTCACTGGACCCAAGCTATTAGATGCTACAGTATTTAACGAAACACTTACATGTAAAACTAGATTCAATAATACCAACTAACATGTAATTGTTACATATATCATGCATAACAAACAAAAATGAGTTTAAGTCAAGCTTATGAAATCTCTAAAATTGACTTGGAAACAAACAAGGATGAAATTGTAACATTTTCAAAAGATAAAGATAATCATGTAAAACAGGGGTTACAAGGCTATGTGTCCAAGCCTTGTAACTCTTTGAAGCTGTGTGGATCAAATTGCAAAATTTCATCAAAATTCACATGAACCTGTGGTTGGGCCATGTAATAAACTGAGGCCGTGTGAAAATTAAATAACCAAATCTACAGTGGTCATACAGGTGTGTAGCCAACCCGTGTGACAAACGAGAATCGTGTGCTCCTAATTCTTCCTATTATCTAGTAGACACACAGCCGTGTGGTACAAAATATACCATTAAGTGCCCATTTTGTGTCAAGACAAACCAAAGGCTCAAATGGCGCATTTAAGGCCGTTTAAACCTATACAAAAACATTCCAAAACATGTCTAAATATTCATCCAACCAATATTCCACAATTGGCACCACAAACATAAAGATTGCATAAAGCTTTAGAAGTTATCGACATTATTCAAACAAAACATTCCAACTGCCCACATGCTAATATGCCAATTCCTTATTATCTTTCATGTTACCATAATTCAACACACCATAATCAACATTTGCCAGTATGTAGACTTATGTACCTTTAATTACAAGGCATGAGGCATACAAGATGCTAACCACAAGCTATGTAACACCCCAAAATTGGGTTAGGAGTTTTGGGGGTATTTTAAGGACTTTAGTTTTAGAGCGCTGTGGAATTTCATAAGCATGGTAATCAGAATTATTTTCATTTATGGCTTTTAGAAAATTAAAATAATTTTTGAAAATAAAGTTAAAAATATCTTTAATTTTAAAATAAGGGCTGATTTATAAAAGAGTCTAAATTATGAGTTTTTAAAAGGCAATTAAACCAAATTTTAATTTTACCCTATTTTCCTCTTTTATATTCACAAAACCCACGTTAGTCTTTCTACCTTTTTGTTTTGCTGTCTGTTGCATCTCCCAAGCTCTTCTTATTCAATTTTGATCCCCAAACTTAATTTCTTAGATTTGTATCATTCCCTTAGCCATAAATCTCCATAGAATTCTAAAAAAAACACCAACAAACACCATAGATTTCTCCTTTGTCAAGTTTGTGGGTTTTACAGATTTGTGACTAAATCTCTATTTTTCTTCCATCGAAGGTAACCATTCGTCTTCCTATTAGTTTTTAATGTTATCTAATCTTTAAAATATTGAATAGCATGTTTTAAATAAAAGCTGAAAATTGGGTCCTTAATGGTGAATTTCAAGAATTTAGATAAAAACATGGTTTGAAAGTGTTTTTCAATTATTTTTGACTTGATTATAAGGTTTATAAACTTACTTTATAATTTTGTTAAAGATTTCTAACATTTTAATGAATTTTCGTGAAAATTGTCATAAACATGTCAAAAATTTTGATACCATGAATTAGGTAGTTTTGAGTAGTTTAAAGGTTAAAAATCAATCATAGGTGAATAATTAGATGAACGAAATTAGTTTTAGGAAAAAAAATTAAGTATAGACCGAAATAATTGAAATTCAAGTTTACTATGTCAAAGGTTTCGATTATAAGAGAATTTAGCTTTGGCTTGTGTTTTGATTGTTTAAAGTGAGTCTTTGGCTGATTTTTGATTGTGTATATTGTGTGGTTATTATGTGTGAAGCATCAGAACCGTTGGAGTCTTCTATAAGCAAGGAAAAAAGTAAGGAAAGCTAGTTTAAGCTTTCAGCTTTTCGATGAAAGCGTAATCGGTGAGTGTTTGGAATTGTTACTTGTAGATACGATTCATAGTGTTAATTGGGAGCTTCGGAATAGCCTAAACCCCTATCCCAATTTTTGAGTATAAGCTTTCCATTGCCCTTGTTTTATTGTGACAAATTATGTGATTATTTGAATAATTGTGAATTGATTATTATGATGCAATATTGTGATATAAGACATGTGTGTTGAGTATTATGAATTGTGTTTTGGGCATGATATACATGTCAAATGAAAATGAAAATGATATGCTAATAGTGCAAATATGTAGCAAAAGTGAACGAAATTTCGGTAAGTATATATGTGTTGAATTGTGGAATGTGATATTATTATGACAAGTAATATGTGAGAATACTTGAATGTAATATATGATGTACTGATTTTAATGCACACATATGTGATGGCTCAATGCGCATTATTGTGGCACTTAAAGTGCAATTAAATGTGAAATCGATAAGCATGCATTGTGTACAAGTTGAGACGTAAATTGATCAATATGAACAGAGATGATGTGCATTAAATCAATAATTAAAAATGTGTAATTGTGGATATTTTGGCCTTGTGATCTCTTGAAACCATTGAATATAGTTGGCATGCCATAGTATTGTGAGTACTCACTTATATGTATATGTGATTTGGGCATTGAGGCCCTGGGACATGTTTGGAGAGATAAGAGAATGTAAGCTAAGCTCCATTGAATGGAACATGTTTGGGGTGTTGGAGAGTGTTAGCTTTATGCTTCACTTTTTTGGGATATGTTCGACTTTATGAGTCAATTGTTGTGTTGGAGATCCATGTATCCAATGTGTGGTAATAGAGCCAACTTTTATGTTTCATTGCTTCATGTGTTAAATTATAGTTTAAATGTAATTTTTTTATTGTGATAATACAATGTGAGATGGTTGCATAAACATGTAAATAATATGTTAAATGAGTTGATTTAAGTTTCATGAAAATGTTAGTATGTTATCATGGTAAATTGTGTATGTAATTGTAGGTTGGGTCGTTATCATTTAACTTATGAATGCATGTGAATATATAAGCTAGACTTGTGAGTTATTAAAACATGTATATAATGTTTAGTCTTAATGAATTAGGGTCCGTTTGTTTACTAGGAAAACATTTTTCAGAAACTGTTTTCCTATTTTCCAGTGTTTGTTTGCTTGAAAATAACTTACATTGGTAAAACGTTTTTAGAAACACGGGAAAATGAGAAGGGATTTTAGGGAAAATGTCTTACAAATTTTTAATCGGTAAGACATTTTCCGGAAAATCTTCCTCCACTCTCACTATATTCTGTTAATACATACTTCATCCGGCTAAATTATGTATTTGAGTGAAAACTGTATAATTTAGCCGGATGAAGTATGTATTAATAGATATACTTAAAATCTAGTTGGCACTTAAAATCATTGCAATATATGTAAAAACAATTTAAAATATAAATTTATTAATATATATATATATATAATAAACTCAAATAAACAATGAAAAGATAATAAATTCTTAAATATATATATATTTGTTTAATTTAAAACAACTTTTATAAAATATTTTCAGGAAATCTACCAAACAACGGAAAATATTTTACATAGATTCATCTAAACACCAGAAAAGTAAATCATTTCCAGAAAAGTAAATCATTTTCCAGGAATTATTTTTTAGAAAATATTTTACTGGCAAACAAACGGAGCCTTATTGTAAAATGAGTTATTTGAATATGAGTTGAGTGTAGCAGTACATGAGAGCATTTGCTAGTTTTATGGTTTAATGAAGTGTGAATGTGGTTGTGAATGTGTTGTATTATGCTCTTGTTTGACCTTTGATATTGTGTATACTTTGTGGTTACTTCGACATTCACTGAGCATGTTTAAGCTCACCCACTCTTTCTAACCATTGTAGATATTTAGAGTTTGCGGTGTAAGCGGTGTGGGAATACCAAGGAAGTGATCCAAGTTAGGCTTTAGTATTTACGTAGGTAGTGTTAATATTATTCTTTGAATTGTGGGGATAAGGCAATGTGGTTAGACTTTGATTGATTATAATTGTGGTCCTCATGATATTTATAGGTTTAGTTTTCTAGCACTTTTGACGGATGTCATAATTATTTCATTGATATTGTTTTGGTTTGATTATTTGCGATATTGAAGTGCCATGAAATGTATGTATGGCCAATGGACGTTGAATAATGTGGTAGAACTATTGCATGATATTGCCATGACGTTTTGGATATTTTGTAGCTTAGTTATTCCTAGGAACTCTAGGCTTGGACCTTGGTATGTTGATTCTTGCTAGGACATGTTTTTGATGTTTTGAACTGTTATTTTGGTCGTTTTGACATTGATTTAAAAAGGTAAATGATGCATGTTGATTAGATATTTGTTGGAATAGATTAAATGCTTAGATGTGTTGTATTTTTGTGGTTTGGAGTAGAGATATCGATATTCGGGTTTTAGATATGATACCTCCATGATTTTTCGATGTGTAGGAAATCATTATTGTAATTTGGTATCGATACCTTATCACGAGTATCGGTATTCGGGATAAAATAATTGATACGTTAGTAGAGGTACCGATAATTTTCAAGACTTTGATTTTTAAACGAGAAACATAATGCTATTTTGGTACTGATTATCCAATCAGTATCGATACCATTCAAGGGGAATATCGATACCTTTGTTACAGTATCGATACTTACGTGACTTGCTTTGGTATTTTGCTAAATGGATCTAATGCATTTTTAGTTATACTAATAAGGTTATATGGTGTACGTTAAGCATGTATTAATGATGAGTAAAATAGACTTGAAACTCGTGTAAATGTTAAAATGGAAGACATTTCTTTAATAATGAGCTCATTTGTACTGTGCATGTTTTGAGACGGTGGTGTGGCATTGTAATATTCGAGCTCGGCAACTGTGCCGGGTATAGGGTGTTAGAAGCTAAATCCAAACATCACATTTCAAATGAGTATAAACATTTAAGAAAACTTATACACATATCATATAGCCATCAAGAACAAGTAGTATATTCATATCATAACCATTAACATCCAAGATGTCACTTATACATATCAAGCCTATATACATGCCACAAAACTAAGTTTTGAACAATTAAAATGTCTACCAAGATTGAAGCTGGATAGTGTGAGCTCTGGAGTGACTTGATCCTTTGAGTTTCTCAAAATGTAAATTACAGAAACAAAAAATGAAACAGAGTAAGCATTACAAATGCTTAGTAAGCTCATAGGTATTAAAATCAGTAAACTTTCCTAATTTTATATTTAAATGAACCGAACAACTAATTTAACTAAATTCCTGTCACAACATTCCACATTCACAAGGTGAGCATTTCGTATACAATCGTATAACTATCAATACTTTCAGTACAATTCAATTTAGTATTATTTCATTAGAATAGTAGAACATATACTTCATTTACTCAGTCCAGTAATATAACACAACAATATTCATACAATCACATCAATTTCCATTTATCACATAAAATCAGTCAATACATTTCCTTTTAAACTGTTAGCCTGATGTGCTAGATAAATAGATATGGATACGTGAGTAACTACATCACACCAATAGGCATCGAAGTCGTTAAATAATAAGCATCGAAGTGCGGAAGGGTAGGCATCGTAGTGCAGATACTGTACAAGCATGCAACTAACCCTATTGGAATGCCAATTTTATCCTATCCTATATTCATCTAGGCTCGATAAACATATCAAAATAGTCCTTTACAATTTAGACCTTTCTTCACCTTTTTGTACCAATTTGTAAACAATTCAAAGTTCATATAGTATTATGCATTCACAATCCAACCACAAGAATTATAAATATGTATATAACTAAACCATATGAACTTACCAGGTACAAACAACAATAATAGAAGTGTCAGGGACTAATCCACCATTTCCCCTTTTCCTCGATTATCTACTGGTTGATTTAATTCTTAATTTATAAGGTAATTCATTTCAAAATATCAGTGCCAATTACCTTATAACATTTTATTTAATGCATATTATTCTATTATCACTTTGCACGATTCCCTAAAGTTTCATATTTTTAGTCCCTAAAATTGAAACCATCATATCTTTCACATTTAAGCCCCATTTTACAATCTGATTTAAAATACATCTCTATACAGCTCTCAAGTACCTATATTTATGGAAATTTCATTCTAATTTCAAAATAATTTTACTTTAGTCCCTGTACTCAAAACTAACAAATTTCTCTTTACGAAATAGTCTTATTCCAAATATAAACATTCAAATCTACCGTTTAACATTCAAAAAGCTTCAAAAGCATCGATGACAAATTTTAAAATTTTTGACAGTTTTACATTTTAACACTCAGGTTAGCTAGATTAAGCTACAACGATCTCAATAACATAAAATTTACGAAAAACAGACTTAGATTGGACTTACATGCAAAGAGAAAAGCTTGAACTAACTTAAGTCTCCCTAAAAATGGTGGAATCGATTGGAAGGAGAAATGGAGAAGATGACACCTTATTTCAATTGTTTAAACATTTTATTAACCTTATTTCACATACTTTTCAATAAAAATATACCTTAACCATCCATAATATTTCACTATGGTCTATTTTCCACATAAAACCTCATACAATTACATTTTAAACCTATTTAATTACTAAAAATCAATAATAACTTTTACAATTTAGTCCTTATACCTTATTTACTAACCAATCAATAACATTATCAGACAAAAAAAAAAAAAACTATAACACTATAAATGACTAGTAAATATTAATAAATAATATCTACTAATTCAATCATTGAAAAATGGGTTTCAAAACTATCGTTTCCAGTACCATTGAAAAACGGGCTGTTACACGTAGTAACCACTACTGTTGGCAATTCGAAACCATTTCAAAACATTTGCCTTAACAATGTTAAGTAATCTTTCTTTCCTGTAAATTTTTTTATTAATAGCATCTTATTTTCTGTGAACCAAAGGCCATAGTATTCTTAGATTAAATGAACCACACAACCTCTTAGGATAAATTTTATAAACCTTCTAAGGTTTCAAAAAACACCGTTACCTCCTATAATTTGAAAAATATCTACTTACGCCGTAATATTTAATGAAAATTGAAAGAAACCTCTCTAAAATTTATTTACAAAGTAGTTTTTAAATAAAAAGACTAATAACTTTATTTATATTAACCACATGTATTATATTTATATTTATTAAATTTCTCTATTTCAATTACAAAATAAAATTTTACAATAAAATTAAATTTTAGTTAAATTATATTTTACTTCAACAAAATTTAAAAATATAAAATTATTTAATATAATTATATATTAACTTTAAGGTAATTTCTTTAAACTATTTTTATTTACAATAATAAACAATATTTAAAAATCTTAACTATTACAAAATTGATTAATATAAAAGAAAATAAATAAATGGAAAAAAATTAAAATATAGCTATTAATTATGAGAGTTTATTTATTGAAAGTAAATTCAACTCAAATAAATCATTTTCAAAATTTATTTGCATTATTAAAATATAATTTATTTTTCTTTCGTATTTTTAGTTATATTTATCACTAAAATTCTAAAAAGATTTAATTATTTTATTTTAAATTAAATAATTTAATGAATTTATCTTGAAGTCAATATATAATTAAATAAAATAAGTTTAAATTTTTTTGAATGTATTTACATAAAATTTAATTAAAAACTAAAAATAGAAGATCCAATTATCAAAATTCATTAAAAATAAACTTATATATTAACTTGAAAAGTATAGTAATTAAATAATTTAAATTTTTTATAATTACGTCTTGAATAAAACATTAAAATAACAAAAGTAAATTGAATACTTGTACTTAATGAAAGATAAATTTATCTTCTAATTTAAAATTCACTTTGTAAATAATGTTTTGTTGGGGTAAATCTGAATTAAGCAACGAATAAGAACGAAAAATGAGAAAAATCAGATACAAACATTTACGTGGAAAAACCCCTCCGAAGATGATAAAAAAACCACGGGCAAAGAAAACTTCACTAAAAATGGCAAAAACCAAAAAAGGAGTACAAGATGGAGAAATAAAACAAACTAGAACTCGAAATAATACAAAATTTTCCCAAAATTCCCACAATCTCTCTCTTAATTATGTTGTTGAATCGATTTCTCTAGGATTGCAAAAAGCCCTATTTATAGGCTAAAATTTGTGACTAATCTGATTAGAAATATCCTAGAGTTATTTGAGTTCGATTGGGAAAATATGGCAGAGTTTAACTAGGAGAAAAACCCGGTTGAGTGGGGAACACATCGCCACGCGTGATGCCGCTATTAGCTTATTGGGACGTCACTTATAATGTCATCGAGACGATGGGTTCTTCACGTCGGGACGTTGTATTTCGTGTGGTTTGTACATCGACTCTTCTTCGTGACAACGTTGACTCTGTTTCGGATAAAATGCAAGGTACACTCTACAAATTTCTACCTTGACTCGTATTTTTGAAAAGTCTTCTTTGTCGAGCCCTGTTACGGGCCTAACTTGATCTTTTTCAGATACTTACCAAGTCTAAGCAGTGCTTAAAGCTTGGAAATTGGAACACTTTTTGCTATCATATCGGATGGATTGTTTTCTATGTCGATTTTGTGAATTTGAACATCTCCTTGAGCGATCACCTCTCGAACAAAGTGGTTCCGAATATCTATGTGCCTTATTCTTTCGTGATGCATATGATCTTTAGTGAGATGTATGACACTTTGACTATCAAAATATACAATATTCTTGTCATTTTTATCAACCAGCTCCCCAAATAAACCTCTCAACCAAATGACCTTTTTCACAACCTCAGTGATAGCTAGATATTCTACCTCTGTAGTTGATAATGCCACAGTGGCCTAAAGGGTGGCTTTCCAGCTAATTGTACAATTGCCAAAAGTGAATACATAACCTGTGAGAGGTCTCCTTTTGTTTAAATCTCCTACATAATTCAAGTCCACATAGTCGACTAGACCTTTTGAACATCTTCCAAATTCCAAACCAATATTGGGTGTCGCTCTCAAATATCTAAGAATCCACTTAATAGCCTGGCAGTGTAATTTTTTGGGTTTGGCCATGTATTTACTTACTACACTAACAACATGTGAAATATCGGGATGAGTGCAAACAATTGCATGCATTAAACTTCCAACTTCACTGGAATAAGGAACCAACAACATGTAACGTTCTTTGTCTTCGGTTTTTGGTGATGCTGAAGTTAAAAGTCTGAAGCTAAGGGAGTACTATTTGGTTTAGAATATTGCAGTCCAAACCGTTCGAGAGTCCTTTCGATTTTTTTTCTTTTGTGACGGGTATAGTGTCATGTGTGAATATGATATGTGAATTGTGGGTCGGATCAAGTAATAAAGTAAAGAGTGAGTATCATTCCGATGAGGACCGGATTGAGGCACAAAAGTGGTCAAGTTATTATAATAAAATGCGATTAATGCCATGGTAAAGCTATGACAAGTGTACAGTGGCAATTAAAAGGAATAATGATATATGCAATATGTGGAATTAATGAATACTTGGAAATGCTATGGCAAAACGAGAATAGAAATGTAATGGCAATTATGAAAATGATTGTATGAATAATATGTAACTGTCAAATAAAAAACTAAGGATGTGATGCAAAGATACTACGGCAAGGGATAAGGGATATACAATGTTGATATGGAAGGTTGGAATTACGAAGAATCTACCCTAACTGTTAGAAATGCCTCGGCAAAATAGTAATCAATCTACAGCTTAGAAGAGTTCCAAAGTAGTTTGATTCTTTTGAGAGCAAAAGCCTTAAGTTACCTTGCTCGTGTTTGTAGGCCTTAATATGGTACTCTGCATTGTTTCCTTCTGTATGAACACTGCTCTATGTCTAGAGTCTACTACAAGTATCTGTTGAGTACTTACTCATATCATTGAATTTCGGTCTAATGAATCCAACCTTTTTGGAATTAAATTAGTTTATGAGCATGCTACACAGTCGTCTATGTCTAGGGATTGCACGTACACAATTTAGAAATAAAACAATTGAATGAAACAATAAATTAATTCAGATCTATGCTTCAACCATTAAAGAAAATAAAAGTTTCATCTGTAATCCCAACCCTATGAGATTTAGCTTATGCGTTGGAAAATAAAATTCAAAATCAAAATATCATTCAACATCATTTCAATCAAATCAATGTACGGAGAAATAGTTAAGAAATAATAGAAGAAATATGAGAAGACAACTTTCGCCTTCCAGTTCACATTTTAGCGGTACAATGTCCTGTGGTGGCTGAAAGAGACTGCCTTCGTCTTCTTCTTTCTATCTCTACTCAATCGCTAACATCTAGTTTTGCCTATCGATCACCACCCTTGTTTACTATTCTTTCTTGTTCTCCCCTTTTTGGGTTTCCTCCTTTGGCTTTTTATAGTTTTTTCCCTAGGGTAAATCCAACAACCCATGTTTATCTGTTCCTCTTTTTAAATTCCTTTTTCAGCAACCCAAGATTATCTTCTCCTTTTTTTAAATTCTTTTTTTTTCTAGGATAAAAACCAACATCCCAGGATATATTCTATTCTTTTTTAGGCAGATTGTTCTAGTACAAGTATAGTTGGGATGAAACTGGTATGCGTTGAGTGTTGACTCGATCTTCCTGAAATTGCCATGGCATTCGTGTTGGAAAACTGTCCAACCTTTTGCCATGACAAACCTTTATTCCTTTATTTCTTTCTCCGCATCCTGCACCTGTCAAACCACCAAACATAACCCTTCCGCATGCAAGTAAAAGTAACAAATAATAATATTTAAGCAAAGTCCAAGCTTCTTATGCAATGTTCTAAAAATGCTAAAATAATATCCTAAAATGCAACTAAGTTCACTTAAGTACAGATAATTGACCCAGTCTAAATGCATGAATTATAACTCTTTTCAAGAGTTATTACAGCCCCAAACTTGAGTTATTGCTTGTCCTCAAGCAAGATATGCATGAATGCATGAATGTAGGAATTGCCATAGCAACATAATCACCTTTGCATTATGAGACCCTTAAGAGAGCATTTTGTACTTCAGTTCTTAGAAATCTTCTATGTCTAAAAATTTGACCAGGCTTCATAAGCTTATTTAGCAAAGGCAATGTAGAAAATATTGCCCTAAAAGAAAGAAAAATCCTAAGTATTCATGCAATTTTAACTATAGTAAGTACCTCTTAATTTACTTAGTTCATCTTTTAACTAACTCTGTTTTCCTTCTTTTTTTTTTGGCCTTATACATACTCAAATACTTACACATCCATTTATTATGCCTATTTTTTTACTAGGGGATTTAGCTTGTTACATGATTCTTTGACTTGACAATTACAACGGAGCATACTCTAAATTGCCGAATACTCAATCATGTCATGATTTGAATACTCACTCATGAAGCTAAGGCTTTTGACTAAAAAGATGGATGGGGAAAAAAACTACCTCCTTAGCTACTTAGCCCATTACTACAGTGAAGTGCCCATAATTTTCTTTATTACACACTCTCACTCAAACTCACATTTCTAGTTAACAACACGATGGTCAAACAAAGTGGTGCTGGCTTACTCGATAATTCTAAGCATTTGAGTATTTGATGGCATTTTTTTTATTTTTTAAATAATTTTCTTAAACATTTCCACTTTATTCATTATTGAGTATTTCCATGTTAACGAATATAGCTTCAAGAGTTATCCTCAATGGTCAACACACCGCCAAACCTATGGGATGCGTTATCTTCAATTCATGTACATATATGAATCATGATGCAAGAACATATATATGTACAAAATGAGATGTAATAAAGGGAGAAACACTTCCCGAGCTTGGAACTCCCTGGATCCTTCAGCTTCGGAGGTAGTTTATTCACCAACATTCATGTGCACCCTTCAGTGAGAGCAACAGTCTCAAACTCTCCCAATCTGCACTTCTTTGACAGTATGTCTTTCATAAATTTCACATAATTGGGCATCTATTCAAAAGCTTCTACTAGCGATATGTTAATGTG
This sequence comes from Gossypium anomalum, assembly GCA_025698475.1. Lineage (NCBI taxonomy): Eukaryota > Viridiplantae > Streptophyta > Magnoliopsida > Malvales > Malvaceae > Gossypium > Gossypium anomalum. The sequence continues at coordinate 56,990,033 of CM046956.1, forward strand.
AAGTTGGTTCAAAACATCCAAAAATCTTTTGAACTAGGCCTTTTGTTTACAATTGTGGAATTAATGAGGAAATGGTAGAGGTGGTAGTCTTTGAGGTTGCTGATATTGTTTTGTTGTGGCATTTCCACTAGAAAAATGATCTAATTTATCAGTGATAGGTTGTTGTTTTACCTTTTCAATTGTAGTGTGCTTTTCAGACACATTTTGATTTCTTTTCCTGGTCGAGTCTGGAATTGTCTTCTTCTACCGTGGCATCTTGAACAACTTCATCTAACTGACTCCCACTTCTAAGGATGATTGTTTTGTAATGCTCTTTTCCTTATGATCTCGTATTCTCAGTATCATTTGGCAATGTTCCTTGTGGTCTTGAATTTAGAACGTTCACTATTTGCCCCACTTAATTTTTAAGAGCTCGGAGAGACGCAGCTTGACTTTGGATCATAACATCATTTTTGGACATATACTCCTTCAACAAAGATTCAATAGAATTAGACGATGATACCTGACCTTGTTGAGCATTTTTCCTTGGCATATGATGGTTATAACCAAGCGGTGCACTGTCGGCATTCTGTCTTGTAGCATTGTTAAAATTTCACACACCTTGATTATTCCAAGTAAAGTTTGGGTGTTGCTTCCACCCTGGATTATAGGTGTTGGACTAGGGATTATTATTCCAATTGAAATTAGCCATGTAACATACAGATGTTGGATTTGATGGGCATTCATCAAACACATGGTTTTCACCGCAATAAACACACGATTCCTGAACTGCAGTTGGTCTCTTCATTGTTTTAATTATATTAGTTAAAGATGATACCTGGGTAGTTAATGAAGTGATTGCATCAAGTTGCATGGTGCTAGCCGCTCTCTTGCTAGTTCCAACTCACATGGTAGGATATTGGTAATCATTGTTGGCAATCCATTCCAAAATCTTATACGCTTCATTGTAAGATTTATCCAACAAGGTAGCACTAGTAGAAGCATGAACTACCATCCTCGTTTGTGCATTCAACCCATTATAAAACATCTGTATCTGAGTCCAGTGCTAAAATCCATGCATCAGACATTTCTGAATTAACTCTTTAAATTATTCTCAAGCTTTATATAATGTCTAATCCTCTAATTGTCGAAAAGATGTGATGTCATTACTTAACTTGATATTCATATTCGGAGGATTATACCATAGAAAAAATGTAACACCCCTTACTTGTATCCTATGTCGAGACGGGGTACTAGGCGTTACTAGACTTAAACATATGCATACAAACATTTTCGGGTCATAGAATTTCGCTCAAATTTAAAACTTTCAAACTTCCTCTTAAGATCCCTAATATGGACCTACGAGGCCCAAAACACGCTTTAGAAACGGTTTGGGAATAAATCGAACACTTTTGAAAACTTTGAAAAATTTCAATGCAAAAAGAGGCACACACTCGGGTGGAAGGGCGACACGCCCGTGTGTCCTTTTAACAAGGCCATGTTGAAGGCCCGTGTAGCTCACACGGCCTAAAACTATCAGGACACACCCGTGTCCCTATCATCTATGGATTTATTTCTCAATTCGAACCTACAGGGGTTTTCATACGGCCTGGCACACACTCGTGTCCCTTACACGGCCATGACACGCCCAAGTCTCAGCCCGTGTACTAAAACATTGACATTATGTTTCTGATGTCATCAACCATTTAGGGGCACATGGACAAGGCAGACGCCCGTGTGCTAGGCCGTGTGGCGAATTTAATTTCACATTTAAGGTGCAGACTTCACACGACTAGGCACATGCCCATGTACTATGGCCATGTCCTCCACACAGTTGAGACACATGGCCGTGTCTTTGCCCATGTGGTCACTACTGGGCATTTTGTTCTGCAAAATTTAGGTACAGAGGACACACGACTTGACTAAATGTCCATGGGGCAGGCCGAGTGTCACACACAGCCTAGACACACGCCCGTGTGTCTGCCTGTGTGGACCAAAAACAAGGCTATCTACCAAGCTTTTTTGCCACCCTTACTTGCACCTACCTACACAACATGAAACATCTCCAAAACAAACATAAACACATAACCAAAACAAGCACAACCAAACATCTACACATCGATTCTAAGCTATTTTCTATCACGTACAACATCTCCTACTTATCAATACAAACCATGCGATAGCCACATCCATGAAAATCCTCATTAAATGCATTTAGCAGTGATAAATATTAGCCATCACCCATGGCCTTATACAAAATGAATCAACCTTCATGGCAAGCCAACATATTTGGCTAAAACAATATGACACTTAGCAAAAAGACCAAGTCCCTATACATGCCATACTCAAAATGATAAATCTAACTATACCAAATATTCTGATTAATAGTGTGATCGAGCCTCTGAGTCCTTTAATCCTCGAGTGCGCTTGTCGATGCTATAAGAAAATGGAAATGAAAGGGAGTAAGCATAAAGCTTAGTAAGTTGCATGTAAATAAGTAACAACATCAACTATGCATCTTTAAGCGCATAGCATATTATAAACCAGCACAAAATTTTTGATTTAACAATTGGTAGATTTACTACATTTTTACACACCACAAGTATAAGCCAAAGATTTTAAGATCGTCCCAAAATCATTTTCATAGATTGAAGTTACTTAATTTCATCCTTACCATTAGGGCATCATAACTAAGCTCATATCCCATGAGTTTCAAGTAAGAACCTGTACCACTCACAATATGATTATATCCTTTCATATCTTTATCATAAGATTAAAATAACCCATGAAACCATTTGGAATACTAAAGGATATCTGATAAGCCTCACACAATACGTTAAATTGCTGACGCCATGTCCCAGACATGGTCTTACACTAGCACACATATCAACGCCGATGCCATGTCCCAGACATGGTTTTACACTAGCCCTCATAGTGTGGCCGATGCTATGTCCCAGATTTGGTCTTACACTAGCACACATATCAACGCCGATGCCATGTCCCAGAATTGGTCTTACACTAGCACACACATCAACGTTGATGCCGTGTCCCAGACATGGTCTTACACTAGCACACATATCACCCAAATGTCATGGCATGGATATCCAATCTATTCCTAAGGTTCAACCGGGAGTTTTTACTACATCAAGTCTCATCATGCATATTCACAACAATAATCAAACATTTTATGCCATATTAATTGTTCAATACATAATAACAATAAAGGTTTGTTATTTACATAGAACTTACCTCGGTATACAAAAAGTGGGCGACTAGATTAAATTAGTCTACTAGCTTGGTCTTCCCTCGGTCTTGGTCCGGACTCTGTTTTTCTTGATCTATATTGAAAAATTTACTTATTTAATCACTACATTAATCAAGAGAATCTATAACTCATACCTGGGCAGAATTACCATTTTGCCCCTAGACTTTTACATAATTATAATTTTACCCCTAGGCTCGCAAAATGATTTTAATTAAATTTCGTCCTTTAACAAGCCTAGTCGAACCTTTATTACTCTTATAACAACTCACAATATTCAATTATTTCACACATTTACAGCCTATTTTATAAACTTCACAAAATGGTCCTTTTAGGTGTTTTCTGAAAACCCCTTTCACAAAAATTGTTTATTTAACAACCATGATTCATTTTCTTCTATAAAAATTTAGCAAACAACATGAATACTCTCATAGAAAAACCCTAAACTTTCAACCATTTTGTAAAATAGTCCCCTCATTTGCTAGATTAAGCTATAAGGGCTACAAAAACGAAAAAATCAACAAAAAAGACCATCAAAATCACTTACTTGCAAAGGATAGAAGTTGCTGAAAATTTTAAGCTCTCAAAACCCCCTCTTTCATGAAATTTTTAGTGGAGAAGAAAGGAAAATTAAAAAGATGATAGCTAGCCTTTTAGGTTAATATTTTATTATCAATTAAGTCACCTAACATTTGACCATTCGATGAATTAAGGCTCCATGTCCAGCCACTAATAAATTTGTGGTCTATTTACACACTAAGGACCTCTAATTTAATGCTTCATAGCCATTTAACACTTTCAGCTAGTAAAACAAATCTTTCGCACTTTATGCGATTTAGTCTTTTTTCAAAATTAAGCAAGCAATCGTTAAAATTATTTCACCAAAATTTTCATGCACTCATATAATCATGCTATAACACATAAAATAATATTAAAAATAATTTCTCTGGCCTCGGATTAGTGGTTCCAAAACCACTGTTTTAGCTCGACCTAAAATCGGGCTGTTACAATTCTCCCCTTTAGGGATTTTCATCCCCAAAAATCTTACCGGTAAAAAGAGTTGGGTATTAGCTTCTCATTGTTTCCTCGAGTTCCCATGTGGCCTCTTCAACCCCATGTCGTTTCCATAACACTTTTATAAAGGAAATGCTTTTATTTCTTAATTTCTTGACTTCTCGATCCAAAATCTTAACCGGTTCTTCACCATAAGTCATATCCGGTCGTATTTCAACCTCTGTCGATGTAATCACATGTGAAGGGTCTGATCGGTATCGATGCAACATAGACACATGGAACACATCGTGAATCTTTTCCAACTCAGGTGGTAAGGCTAACCGATAAGCTACCGGTCCTATTCTCTCAGTCACCCTATATGGTTTGATAAAACGCGGACTCAATTTGCCTTTTCGACCAAACTTGAGAACTTTCTTCCACGGGGACACCTGTAGAAACACCTTATCACCGACTTGAAACTCAATTTCTTTTCGTTTCAAATCCGCGTAGGATTTTTGTCTATCTGAAGCGGCCTTCAAACAGTCACGAATTACCTTTACTCTCTCTTTAGTCTCTTTGACTAAGTCAACCCTGTGAATCTGATTTTTGTCTGAGTTCGGTCCAAAATAAGGGCGTTCGACACTTACGCCCATACAAAGCCTCATAAGGTGCCATTTTCAGACTCGACTGATAGCTATTGTTGTAGGCGAACTCTACCAGAGGTAAATACTTTTCCCAACTACCTTGGAATTCAAGGACACAACACCGCAACATGTCTTCAAGAATCTTAATTAATCTCTCCGACTGACGGTCGATTTGTGGATGGAAAGCTGTGCTAAAATTGAACTTTGTCCCCAAATCTTCTTGTAACTTTTCCCAAAACCGCGAAGTAAACCTCGGATCTCTATTCAAAATAATCGACAAGGGCACTACGTGAAGCCTCACAATTTTGGAAACATACAAATTAACCAATTTTTCAAGCGGATAATCCATATGCATAGGTATAAAACGAGCTGACTTTGTTAGCCAATCAACTACAACCCATACGACACCTTTCTTCTTTGGCGTCCAAAGCAACCCAGACACGAAATCCATGGTAATACGGTCCCATTTCCATTCGTGAACCATCACAGGCTGAAGTGAACTTGAAGGTTCTTGTTGTTCGACTTTCACTTGCTGACAAATTAGGCACTTAGAGACAAACTCTGAAACATCTCTATTCATTCCCGACCACCAATACATTTCCTTCAAGTCATTGTACATTTTCATACGACCCGGATGGATAGACATACAACTACTATAGACATACAACTACTATGTGCCTCATGCAAAATTTTCTGAATAAGCTCATCGTCTTTGGGTACACAAATTCTATCTCGAAACATTAAACAACCATCTGAACCAATCTGAAAATCTGATTCTATACCCATCTTACAATGAGTTATCTTAGCTTGCAACTCTTTATCACCTTTCTGAGCTTAGCAGATCTCGGGCAAAAATATTGGTTTCACTCTCAACTCGACTAAAATTGAACCATCGTTGGTTACTAACAACTGAGTGTTCATACCCTCAAGGCAAACAATGAGTTCCTGCTCAAAGCATCGGTGACCACATTCGCCTTCCCTGGGTGATAGTCGATCACTAGTTTATAGTCTTTTATAAGCTCTAACCATGTCCGTTGGCGAAGGTTCAATTCCTTTTGAGTCATCAAATACTTTAGACTTTTAAGGTCAGTAAATACTCGACATCTCTCGCCATACAAATGGTGTCTCCAAATCTTCAGTGCGAACACTATGGCGGCTAACTCTAAGTCGTGAGTTAGATAAATTTTCTCATGCAGCTTCAGTTGTCTCAAAGAATATGCTATTACCTTACCTTCTTCCATGAGCATGCATCCCATTCCATTCGAGGATGCATCGCTATACACTACGAATTTTTTTCCCGGTTCTGGCTGCACTAAAATTGGAGCTTCAATCAACAATGCCTTCAGTTTCTCGAAACTCTATTGGCATTTTTTCGTCCATTCGAACTTGACATCTTTCTGTAGCAACCTCGTCATTGGGGTAGCAATCATGGAGAATCCTTTCACGAATCGTCTGTAGTAACCCGTTAAGCCTAGAAAGCTTCTAATATCTAATACATTCCTTGGCGGTTTCCACTCAACAATAGTTGAGATCTTACTCGGGTCAACTCTAATTCCATCACCTGACACAATGTGTCCTAAGAATCCGACCTCTCGGAGCCAAAACTCACTTTTACTAAACTTGGCATACAACTGCTTATCTCTTAAAGACTGCAAAATAGTTATCAAATGCTCCGCGTGTTCACTCTCATCACGTGAATAAGTTAATATATCATCGATAAAAAAAATGAACTTATACAAGTATGGTCAAAAAATACGATTCATTAAATCCATAAGCACAGCGGGAGCATTTTTTAAGCCAAAGGGCATGACAAGGAACTCATAGTGCCTGTACCTCGTCTGAAACTCGGTTTTCGGTACATCTTGCTCCTTAACTCTTAGCTGGTAATAACCAGACCTTAAGTTTATCTTAGAAAACATCGTGGCTCCTTTCAATCGTCAAATAGATCATCAATCCTTGGCAAAGGATACTTGTCCTTCACAGTCACCTTATTGAGCTGTCTGTAGTCTATACATAACCTCATCGACCCATCTTTCTTTTTCACAAAAAGTACCAAAGCACCTTATTGAGAATAGCTCGGTCTCACAAAACCCTTATCCTTTAACTCTTGTAGCTGAACCTTCAACTCTTTTAACTCCTACGGTGCCATCCTATATGGGGCAACCGAAATAGGTGCCGTACCAGGGACCAACTCAATACCAAACTCGACTTCCCTAGTTAGAGGCAATCTGGGAAACTTTTTCAGAAACACATCCAGGTACTCAGATACCACAGACACTGACTCAATCTTTACTTCCGACTCTTGGGTATTCAACATAAATGCAAGACAGGACTCATACCCTTTTCTCATGTATTTCTCAGCAATTATAGAAGAAATTAGTACATGTAAGCTATTTGGTTCACCTGATTCAACCCAAATAATATCCCTACTTTCACATTTCAGTTCAATAAACTTACTACCACAGTTTACTAACACGTTATGAACAGTTAACCAATCCATGCCAAGAATTAGGTCAAATTCATCAAACGGTAGTAGCATGAGGTTTGCCAGAAAACAATGACCTCTAATCATCAATGGATAGTTTCTACACACTTTGTCAACTATCACATGCTTGCCTAATGGGTTTGACACTTTTATCACAAATTCTGTAGACTCAACAGGCATATTCATGCTAGACACCAATTTCAAACCAGCATACGAATAGGTAGACCTCGGATCAATCAAAGCAACAATAGAAATATCGTGAAGAGAAAAGTACCAGTAATCACATTTGGTGACGATGCCTCTTTCCGAGCGCGAATGGCATAAGTCTTTGCAGGTGCTAGGCTATCGGACCTCACAGTGGAAGCTCTAGGTGCACCTCTGCTGCTAACCCCACTTCTCGGGTTCTTTTGTGATCTACTCCTAGAAGAAGCGTTACCCGATCTCACACCTTGATCTCTATCTTTCTCAACCATCTCAGGACAACTACGAATAAAATGGTCTAGCGACCCACATTTGAAACAACCTCTTTTATTTCCTTGGCACTCACCGAAATGACGTCTACCGCACTATGAACATTCTGGTCTGTTAGGTCGACCATTACCAACACTCGCGATAGAAGTGGTTTGAGCTTTAGACACTGTATACTGCTTATTTTTATTTCTGCTTGGAATCCTTCTGACGAATTTGATCGAGTAAGAAACTCTCTTGATCTCTTGGATGATGTCTGAAATGATCTTTCCATTTGTCTTTTCTTTGAGTCACGAGACTCGTTATTAAATTTTCTCTTCTCCTTGACCAACTCTTCTACCTTGACTCCATTAACTTTAAGATGCCAACTAATAATCGAATGTCTTCGTTCAATCCGTACAAAAATCTCTTGCACATGATGGATTCGGTAGATACGCGCTCCCTAGCGTATTTGTTGAGCCTCACGAACTCACGCTTATACTCTGTTACTGTCATTCGGCCTTGCTTCAATTCTAGAAATTATTTTCTCTTCTGATCTATAAACCTCTGACTAATATACATCTTTCAGAATTCCTCTTGGAAAAACTCCCATGTAATCCTTTCCCCTGGTACAACTGACACAAGGGTGTTCCACCATTGGTAGGCCGAGTCTCGTAGGAGTGACACAACACACTTCATGCACTCCTCAGGTGTGAAAGACAATTCATCGAATACCTTAATGGTATTTTCTAGCCAGAACTCTGCCCTCTCTAGGTCATCATCTATATTCGTTCTAAATTACTCGGCCCCTTGCTTCCGAATTCTGTCAACTAGAGATTTTTCCCTTCTTAACATCTCCACCACTTGGGGAGCTATAGGGGCAAATTAGGGGATTGAAGGGGGTGGAGGAGGTGAAGTGCTCGGATTTACACGAACAAACTCTAAATACCAAGCATCCATCATATGGAGGTAGGCTTCTCTAGTCCCTCTGCCCTGACTCAATGTCACGGGCCCACTTTTGACTGGTGCGGTCCTATCAGTGGGAGCCAGTGCATTACTCTCTACATCATCCGCGACTGCTCCGTCGAGATCCATTTACTATATGGAAACACAATTTAAATTCATCAAGAGTCATCACACTATCATATAACATATATGGCATGTATAGCTAGACTTGTACACTCGATACGTTAGTCTAAGAATCGACTAAATTGTAGCTCTGATACCACTAAATGTAACACCCCTTACCCATATCCTACGCCGGGGCAGGGTACTATGCGTTACTAGACTTAAACACATACATACAAACATTTTCGGGTCATAGAATTTCGCTCAAATTTAAAACTTTCAAACTTCCTCTTAACGTCCCTAATATGGACCTACGAGGCCCAAAACACGCTTTGAAAATGGTTTGGGAATAAACCGAACACTTTTGGAAACTTTAAAAAATTTTAATGTAAAAAGGGGCACACGCCCGTGTGGAAGGGCGACACGCCCATTTGTCCTCTTAACATGGCCATGTTGAAGGCCTGTGTAGCTCACACGGCCTGAACCTATCGGGACACGCCCATGTCCCTATCCCATGTGGATTTATTTCTCAATTTGAACCAATAGAGGTTTCACACGGCCTGGCACACGCCCGTGTCCCTCACACAGATATGACACGCCCGTGTCTCAGCCCGTGTACTAAAACCTTGACATTCTGTTTCTGACGTCATCAACCATTTAGAGGCACATGGCCAAGGCACACACCCGTGTGCTAGGCCGTGTGGCAAATTTAATTTCGCATTTAAGGTGCAGACTTCACAGGGCCTGGACACATGCCCATGTACTATGGCCGTGTCCTCCACATGATTGAGACACACGACCGTGTCTCCACCCATGTGGTCACTACTGGGCATTCTGTTTTGTAAAATTTAGGTGCAAGGGACACACGGCCTAACTACATGCCCATTGGGCAGGTCGTGTGTGACACCTAGCCTAGACACACGGCCGTGTAGACAAAAACAAGGCTATCTACCAAGCCTTTTTGCCACCCTTACTTTCACCAACCTACACAACATCAATCATCTCCAAAACAAACATAAACACATAACCAAAACAGCCACAACCAAACATCCACACATCGATTCTAAGCTATTTTCTATCACATACAACATCTCCTACTTATCAATACAAACCATGCAATAACCACATCCATGAAAATCCTCATTAAATGCATTTAACAATGATAAATATTAGGCATCATCCATGGCCTTATACAAAATGAATCAATCTTAATGGCAAGCCAACATATTTGGCTAAAATAATATGACACTTAGCAAAAAGACCAAGTCCCTATACATGCCATACTCAAAATGATAAATCTAACTATACCAAATATTTTGATTAATAGTGTGATCGAGTCTCCGACGTCTTTTGATCCCTGAGTTAGCTTGGTGATGCTATAAGAAAATAGAAAGGAAAGGGAGTAAGCATAAAGCTTAGTAAGTTGCATGTAAATAAGTAACAACATCAACCATGCATCTTTAAGCGCATAGCATATTATAAACTAGCACAAAATTTTTGATTTAACAATGGTAGGTTTACTACATTTTTACACATCACAAGTATAAGCCAAAGATTTTAAGATCGTCCCGGAATCATTCTCATAAATAGAAGTTACTTAATTTCATCCTTACCATTAAGGCATCATAACTAAGAACATATCTCATGAGTTTCGAGTAAGAACCTGTACAACTCACAACATGATTATATCTTTTCATATTTTTATCATAAGCTTAAAATAACCCGTGAAACCATTTGGAATGCTAAAGGATATCCGATAAGCCTCATAAAAGAGGTTAAATTGATGATGCCATGTCCCAAACATGGCCTTACACAAGGATACATATCAACGCTGATGCCATGTCCTAGACATGGTCTTACATTGGCTCTCATAGTATGGCCGATGCCATATCTCAGACTTTGTGTTACACTAGCACACATATCAACGCCGATGCCATTTCTCAGACTTGGTCTTATACTAGCACACATATCAACGCTAATGCCATGTCCCAGACATGGTCTTACACTGGCTCTCATAATGTGGCCGATGCCATGTCCCAGACATGGTCTTACACTAGCACATATATCAACGCCGATGCCATGTCCCAGGCATGGTCTTACATTGGCTGTTATAATGTGGCCGATGCCCTATTCCAGACATGGTCTTACACTAGTACACATATCACCCAAATGTCATGGCATGGATATCCAATCTATTCCTAAGGTTCAACCGACAGTTTTTACTACATCAATTCTCATCATGCATATTCACAACAATAATCAAACATTTTATGCCATATTAATTGTTCAGTACATAATAACAATAAAGTTGTATTATTTACGTACAACTTACCTCGGTATACAAAAAGTGGGCGACTAGATTGAATTAGTCTACTAGCTTGGTCTTCCTCTGGTCTGTGTTCGGACTTTATTTTTCTTGATCCATTATGACAAATTTACTTATTTAATCACTACATTAATCAAAACAATCTATAATTCATACCTGGGCAAAATTACCATTTTGCCCCTAGATTTTCACATAATTACGATATTGCCCCTAGGCTCGTAAAATGATTTTAATCAAATTTTCTCCTTTAACAAGCCTAGCCGAGCCTTTATTACTCTTATAGCAGCTCACAATATTCAATTATTTCACACATTTACAACCTATTTTATAAACTTCACAAAATGGTCCTTTTAGGTGTTTTCATGAAAACCCTTTCACAAAAGTTATTTATTTAACAACCATGATTAATTTTTTTCTATAAAAATTCAGCAAACAACATGAATACTCTCATGAAAAAACCCTAGAGTTTCAATCATTTTGAAAAATAGTCCCCTCATTTGCTAGATTAAGCTATAAGGGTTCCACAAACACAAAAATCAACAAAAATGACCATCAAAATCACTTACTTGCAAGGGATAGAAGTTGCTGAAATTTTTGAGCTCTCAAAACCCCCGTCTTTGTTGAAATTTTTGGTGGAGAAGAAAGGAAAATGATCAAGATGATAGCCAGCCTTTTAGGTTAATATTTTATTATCAATTAAGTCACCTAACATTTGACCATTCCATGAATTAAGGCTCAATGTTCAGCCACTAATAAATTTGTGGTCTATTTACTCACTAAGGACCTCTAATTTAATGCTTCATAGCCATTTAACACTTTCAACTAGTACAGCAAATCTTTTGCACTTTTTGTGATTTAGTCCTTTTTCGAAATTAAGCAAGCAATCGCTAAAATTATTTCACCAAAATTTTCATGCACCCATATAATCGTGCTATAACACATAAAATAATATTAAAAATAATTTCACTGGCCTCGAATTAGTGGTTCCAAAACCACCATTCTGACTAGGCCCAAAATTGGGCTGCTAAAAAATACTTCTGGCAATGATTATTCCAAAATGTCACTGTCCTCGATGGCAAAGCATTCAACCATGCTCTCGCACGATATTTTAAAGAATTTGGAAACAGTTTAAGTCGCAGGGCATCTTTAGGAACACCCTGTTGCCTGAACAAGTCACAAACATCTAGAAAAAGTCTTAAATGCAGTCTTGGATTTTCAGTAGGTAATCCACTAAACGGTCCTACTATTCGTAACATCTGAAACATCAGCGGCTTCAAATTGAATTCTGAGCTTGTATTTATGGCCTAACTATCCCTGATTCAAATAATCCAAAATTGAAACAACATGCTCTTGAATGGGTCTGTCTCGGTCATCTTTCGTCTGATGAATAGGAGTATTAACATCCCTACCATTTGGATTATCATTGAGACCAGGATCATTCCCGTTTCTATCCATTTTTCTCAGTTCTTTTCGCCTTCTTAGCAAAATTCTCTCGATCTCTGGGCTAAAAGTCTACTCTTTGTTAGTAGAAATGCCTCTTCTCATGCACTGTCGACAAACCTGTAAAAATAAAAAACAACTACGTTAAATAAAACTCATAGAACTAAGTAAAATAACAAAACCAAATTTCACCAAATTGCCGATCCCCGGCAATGGTACCAAGAACTTTTCACGTGTGAATATGATATAGGAATTATGCAAGTATACACGTCAACTAAAGTAATTAAGTGATGAGTGAGTATCTTTCCCACGAGGATCGAATTGAGGCACAAAAGTGGTCAAGTTATTATAATAAAATGAGGTTAATGCTATGGCAAAGCTATGTCAAGTATGCAGTGGCAATTAAAAGGAATAATGATGTATGCAATATGTGGAATTCATGAATACTTGGAAATGCTATGGCAAAACAAGAATAGAAATGTAAATGTAATGGCAATTATGAAGATGATTGTATGAATAATATGTAACTAACAAATAAAAAACTAAGAATGTAATGGAAAAGATGCTACGGTAATTGATAAGGGATATACGATGTCGATATGGAAGGTTGGAATTATGAAGAATCTACCTTTACTATCAGAAATGCCTCGACAAAATTGTAATCAATCTACTACTCAGCAGAGTTCTAAAGTGGCCTGCTTCATTTGAGAGCAAAAACCTCAAGTTACTTTGCTCGTATTTATAGGCCTTAATACAACATTCAAGTTGACAAACTGTCCAACCTTTTGCCACGTTAAACCTTTATTCATTTATTTCTTTCTCTGCATCCTGCACCTGCCAAACCACCAAACACAACCCTTTGACATGCAATTAAAAGTAACAAATAATAATATTTAAGCACCATCCAAGCTTCTTATAAAATGTTCTAAAAATGCTAAAATAATATCCTAAAATGCAACTAAGTTCACTTAAGTACAGAAAATTGACCCAGTCTAAAGGCATTAATTATAACTCTTTTCAAAAGTTATCATATAACTTCCTAGAGTGTCCATCTCTCAAAATTTCCATCCCTAAATGTTTTTCCCTGCACCAAGATTCTTCATTTCAAATTTAGAGTTAAGCATGGTTTTAAGTTGGTTTATTTCTAATGAATCCTTAACCTCAATTAACATATCATCAACATACAATAGTAAATAAATAAATGACCCATTATCTAAATGTTGTAGATACACACAAATGTCGTACTTAATCTGAATGAAATCAATACTTAACATGAAAGAATCAAATTTCTTATACAACTACCGAGGAGACTACTTCAGGCCATACAAAGATTTTTGTAGAAGGCATACTTAATCTTCATTGCCTTCAATCCTGAAGCCTTAAGGTTGTTGTGTAACACGCCAAACCATATCCCTTAGAAGGATCCAAGTATAACGTGTCACTACTTAGAAATCATCCATCTTTAAATTTTTTTTGGCGAAAACTTTGTATAATTTGTAGTGTTTGAATTAAACCTTTAAAAAATATTAAGATAAAGTATAAGCCAATTGGCGTATAAACTTAAATAAGATAATTTCATTAAAGCATTGTTTAACAATCATAAGTTTCAATTACAAATCCATCTCAAAATACAACTAGACATCATCCCATATGTTATGCATAATACAAATTAACAGATGTCTCACAGTAGTAGATATCCTCTGGTGTAGTCCTTCAGGAAGTCTTCCTTCAACAATAAGCCCTAGAAGGAAAAGGGTAACAGGGTAAGTTCAAAACAACTTAGTGAGTTCCATAGAAATCTTAAACGTAATACTAATAGCACAATCTAATTTTTCAAAGGAATCACTCAACATTACAGAGTACGCCTAATGGCATGTACAGAACTTAGACAGACTTAGTATGCAAATGAAGTGTCACATAGGCTAATACTATATGCCAACACAGCATAACTCAAAAATTCTATTTTTATGCCAACCACGTACCCAGATTTCTGAGTCAAATTCATGTCAGATGTTTTTGTTTCATTCATATACATTCTCTCCTTATATCTTCCATTTCAAAATCATTCAATAACATGTTTAATTGTGTTATGCCAATCCAGTTTGCAATATATATTTGCCCTACTGGAGGCTACACAACATATTTCCTTTAACACCATTTTCGTAGATTAGCTCATATCATATCATTCATTTCAGAATAAGATGATAGTGGCTTAACATGAAAATGGTCCATACTTTTTATCCTAGACATACAAACCATTATTCACTCTCACATAAATTGATCATCCTTTATAGAGTAAGAATACTTACCTTACAGTATTATAAAGTAAAGATAATCACAACACATGGAAGTAAGAAGGAACTCACCAGAAAAATAAAAAAGTCTAAATAGCAGGTCCTTCGCCTTTGTCACTCGGACCTTCAGTAGTGTTTGGAGCTAAAACAAGGTTATTTAAACATATTAGATTACTACTTCATCAAATCTAAACATGCATGCATGAAACATTAGCACTTAACCTAAACCAAGAAGTTTCCTTCCTTACACACCAGTCTGACACTTATGCATGTAGAATCAGAAACACACAAATAACCTTAAAAATAACCTAGGGTTCATCAGTAATTACCAGAGAGCTATGGAAAATGTATAAGTTAGCTAATTACAATGAACCCAACTTCAGATAGGTTTTTTGGATGCTGATTTTTTAGAAAAAGCAAGGAAGATTAAGGAGGAAGAAGAATACAAAGAAGACATAAAGTTTTTCTGTGAAGGCACTACTATCCTAATATACTTAAGCATGAAAACAAGGTCTAGTGGAAAAATCAGATAATTCCACTAACACTTTTGATTCCCAAGATTAAGTGCACTTACCAAAAGTTAAGTCTTTTCACCTACAATAGCTTAGTTCTATTCTAAATAAGTCTCAATTTAACTAACTAATTTTCCTTATCTAATAATAAACAAATCCATTCAATGGTAAACCAAGCAAGTTCGCCAATGCATCTGGGTGGCGTACACTTAGAAAAAGAGTCCACCAAACCACAAATCTTCGCCAAGTTAAGAGTTCACCAAATTGCACATACAGAAAATTCTATACTTAACTAAAACAAACAATTTACTTACTTATCTCTACACTT
Organism: Gossypium anomalum; assembly: GCA_025698475.1. NCBI lineage: Eukaryota > Viridiplantae > Streptophyta > Magnoliopsida > Malvales > Malvaceae > Gossypium > Gossypium anomalum. The sequence continues at coordinate 57,005,811 of CM046956.1, forward strand.
AATCCACCAAAACACTCTAAACAATAATTAGATACCGAGACTTCGTCGGGTGGGCTACTACATGTTTCATGTAAATGTTCTCTTCTAAGTTTCTATGAAAGAATGCAATTTTTACATCTAGGTGCTCTAATTCGAGACTGTGTAATGCAACAAGAGCTAACAGTGCCCAAATGGACATATACTTTACAATAGGAGAGAAAAACTATAACACCCCTCACCAGTATTCTACGCCGGAATAGGGTTACTGAGCGTTACCTAACTTATAAAACATTTAAACAATCATTTAGCAAACATTTTCTGAATTCAACCATTCATCATTCAATCTCAATCAATTTGTCCCTAGTACGAGCCTACGAGGCCCTAAACATGATTTGGGAGTGGTTTGGGAGTAAACTGATAACTTATGAAATTTTACGAAACTTAGAAAATTTTCCTCAAAACAGGGGACACACGCCCGTGTGGCCAGGCAGTGTGTCTCACACAGCCACCAAACACGCCCGTGTCAAAAGCCGTGTGGACATTCAAAATGGGAGCACATGGCCGTGTCCCAGCCCGTTTCCAACCCCGTGTAACTCTCTGACTTGGGTCACACAGCCAACACACACGCCTGTGTGCCCTAAGAATGGCCACACACGCCCGTGTGCCAGGCCGTGTGCTAAGCCGTGCCAAACCTGTAGGGTATACTGACTTATGCCGCACGGCTAAGTCACACGCCCTTGTGTGAGGCTGTGTGTGGCATACTGACTTAATGTTAAAATCAACATCAGAGGACACATGGCCGTGTAATTGACTGTGTGTCACACACGGTTGAGACACACACTCGTGTCTCTGCCCGTGTGGACAAAAATAGGCTATTTACCAAGCCATTTCACCACCCTATCTTATGCTCACCTACACCAAACTCAATAATACCAAAACATAGCATTTATGAGCATCTAGATAAATTCCAAACAAACATATTTCATACCATTTGATCCAAGATATAAAATCTCACTATGTGCCATTCAATTTCATGTCAAAATCCACTACCATAAACATCAATATAACCTATCTCAAATATGCAAAATTTGTCTAATCTCACAAGTATGACATATTCATCAAATAACACATAATCAAGCAATATAAACATACAACCAAACCAACTAAATTAAGCCAACTTCCATGGCTATATATACAACCAAATCACAAACTACACTTCAAAGGCCATTTGCATATATATATATATACATCCAAAACAACCCAAAATAAGCCAACTCTCATGGCTATGCACAAAACCAAATATTTAACATTTACAAGACATTTGAAATGACCAAATCCATTACTAAAACATAACCAAAATGACCAAAGTCCCAATACATGCCATATACTTAAAATACCAAGTTCATAGGTACCGAGAGATAGGTAGATAGTGTAACAATGTCTTTGACGATCCCTAACTTTGAGCTAACTTTGAATTCACTATAAAACATAGAGAAATAAACAAAGTAAGCTATTAAGCTTAGTAAGCTCGAATGACATAAATTTGATATAATCATAACATATAATTCAACCATTGATCATAAGTATAAGAATTCATATCAACTAACAAACCTTTCAATAACTCTTTCACTAAACTATATACTTTCTTCACCATTTCTTCGATTCAAAGCTAATATGGTTTACGCACATACCTATACCATCTCGTACTAATCTCATACACATTCTCATCTTTCATTTACCCGTTGAACAATTCAGAATAGAAGTTAGATACTCAAGGGTCTCACACGATAAGTACCTGTACCATGGCCCGTAGCCAGATCAAGGTAACTTATCTTCGAAATGCTGATATCATGGCCTGAAGCCAAATCAGTCTATATGCATGGCCCAAAGCCAAATCGGTTTATCTCACACCCAAAGTGCTATATCATGGCCCGAAGCCAACTCAAAGTATCCTTAATGACATGTCACCAGCATCCTAAACTATTCCTAAGGTTCAACCGGGATTCCAATTGTTGAATCATCGTTGAATCATTCCCAAATTTGTTCAAAGTCACATAATCACAATTTATGCTATATCAAAGCATATAGAATACATTTGAAATGAAATTAGAACATACGAACTTACCTCGATGCTAAAATGGCGATTCGAGTCTACTATTCCGTAACTTTATTCTTTCCCCAATCTAAGTCTGTATTTTTCCTTTCATGATTTAAATATATTCAAAATTGACTTATTCAATCATCTATTCATTCGATTTAGTCCAAAACACACTTTAAAACACATTTACACTTTTACCCCTAATATTTCATATTTTTTACAATTTAGTCCTCATTTCATAAAATAAAAAATTAATGAAATTTCAATTAAACCCATGCTAGCCGTATTACTATTATGCCCCTAGAAGCCCATATTTTTCATTTACTTCGCATTTTAACCACTAACTTTACACATTTCACAAATTAATCCCTATTTTGCATTTTCACTAAAAATCACTTAACAAAACTTGTATATCTATCAACAAGCATTCATAATCTATCAAGAAACTTCAAAATACACATGTATTCATCAATGGCATCAATCAAAATCTTTAACAGTTTTGCAAAATAGTCCCTGGGCTAGTTAGTACTAGCTGTAACAATCATAAAAACATAGAAATCATTAAAAACCGAGCAAAAATGGACTTACAATTGAGCTAGGAGTTGGACAAATGCTTTAAGATCTAAGAATAGTTTTCTTCCTTCTTCAATTTTGTTAAAGAAGAACATAAAAGATGATAGCCATTTGTGTTTAATTATTTTATCATTTATTAACCATTTTACCATTTTAACCTTTAATAATAACCTTTAAACATTACAAAACCTTGCCAAGAATGTCCACTCAAGTTTCAAATGGTTTAATTACCGTTTAAGGCTACCATATTTAAAAACCAAAGCTATTTGACACCTTTACTAATAGAACAACACTTTTGGACTTTAAGCGATTTAGTCCTTTTTATCAAATTGAGCAACCAAATGCTAAAATTTCTTAACGAAAGTTTCACACCATCATACACTCATGCTGTAAACATTAAAATAATAATAAAATAAATATTTTGACCTCAGATTTGTGGTCCTGAAACCACTGTTTCGATTTGACTAAAAATGGGTTGTTACAAAAACAATCATAAAAATCAACTCCCTTCACTTGATGTAGCCTTTTGTGGCCAACCTCGCCTTATATATCGTGTTAGCTCGACCCGATCGTTTATTCTTTTTGAACACTCACTTGCAACCAACTATTTTCTTTTTAGTGGGTGGTTTAACAAGTTGTCTAGTCTCGTTCTTATTGAGGGACTCCATCTCTTATTCCACAATAACAAGCCATTTGCTAGAATTAGAGGCTCGAACTGCCTTTGAATAACTTGAAGAATCAGCTGAATTGATGCTCTTTGCAGCATTTAGAGCATATGCCACTAGATTTCCTTCACAGTAATGTTGCAATGGTTTGATCTCTCACCTTTTTCTATCTCGGGCTAGCTTATAATCTTTAAGTTGAGATATAGGGGTATTTGATTGGGATGGAGTGGCTTCAAAACCTTTTTTTGCATTGAAAAAAATATCGATTTCAAGATTTCTACGTGATATCGCGACATGGCGATTCTCCTATTAGGATGTTGCCCTTGTTCGCCGTGACATCACCACTTGTTTTTATTTTTGGGTCCACCTTGCTCGAAATAGTCGACCTTTTTGTGTTGTTTTGACTCGATGACCCTCTTTTTGATAGAATTATTAATGTTTCATCAAACGTAACTTTTCTACTGATGATGATCTTACTTGTTTCTGGGCACCATAACTTATAGCCTTTTATCCCAACTGTAATACCCAAAAAAAGTATACTTTATAAACCTTGGTTCAAGCTTTCTTATATTGGATCGAGCATAAGCAGGACAACCAAATACTCTTAGGTTAGAGGAATTAGAAGGATTATCCAAAAAAAATCCTTTTAGGAACCTTTCCATCCAATGCTCGATATGGAGATCGATTCACCAAATAGCTTGCGAGATTAACTGCTTCGACCCAAAACTCCTTCTCTAAACCTGCATTTGAAAGCATACATCAAACTTTCTTAAGTATCGTTCTATTTGTCCATTTGGCAACATTATTCTACTGCGGGGTACTAACAACTGGGTGATTTCTTTCAATTCCTTCCTGCTTATAGAAATCATTAAACTCATTTGAATAGAAATCGAGACCATTATCCATTATGAACTACTTTATAGACTTCCCAGTTTGTTTCTCTATTAAGGTTTTTCACTGTTTAAAGATCCTGATGACTTCATTCTTGTGCTTCAGGAAATAAACCCAAACTTTCCTAGAGTGGTCATCAATAAAAGTTAGAATATATTTGCTACCTCCTTTGGACACTACTAGAGCTGGACCTCATAAATCAAAATGAATGTAGTTGAGGGTCCTTTTTGTCTTGTGCACTACTGAATTGGAGCTAACTCGAGTCTGCTTCCCATAAATGCAATGCTCACAGAAATCTAAGTTTCCAACTTTGGTGCGCGTTGGAAAACCTCTTTTCCTTAAAATGATGATACCTTTTTCGCTCATATGACCAAGTCGCATGTGTCACAACAGATTTGATTTAGATTTCATAAAAAGGGAATTTTTTCATGTCGTCACGATGTTAGGAGAGTCCTCGTTGTGACACGGTGACTATTTTGCCTCTACTTCCATCATTACTACTGAACTGGACACCGTTGAACCTTGAAGAATATATAGGCTACCGACTTTCTATCCTCTAATCTAAACAAGGGCTCCATGAGATACTTTTAATCCATTTTGACTCGGTGAAGATCTTACACCCATTTGAGTCTAGAATACCCAAATAGAAGATTCTTATGTAAATTAGGCACATGCTTGACATCTGATAATGTTCTAACTATCCCATCATGCATCTTAATTTGAATGGTACCAATGCCAGTTATTTTACAGGGTGAATTATTTCCCATAAGCACAAACTGTATGTAGAGAACTAGTCCTTGTTGAGACACATTTGGTAGGAACATCCTAAATCCAAGATCCATTCAGATGTGAACTTAGACTTGTCGATCGTTGAAAAATCAAGTTTAGAAAATGCAATGGGAAATAAGTATAAGGAAAAACCAGAGTATTAATTTTTTTCCAAAAACAAGAATTTGGTTGTGATATCTAAACTAATAAACACTTAATTAAAATTATGTATTTTTTATTCATCTAGGATGAACACTTGTCCACTATTCTCAAGCTCCCATCTGCAGAATGTGGGCTCACAAATTTTCCACAAAATTACTAATGGGGTAATTTCATAATTTCTCTAAACTTTGAGGTCATGTTATAAATACGAAAAATATCTCTAGAAATCTTTTGAAATAATTTCTTTGGAGAATTTTCTCTCTACAACTTTCTTTTGAATTCAAGTGTGTGAAAAATAATAACCTATGACTTTCTTTATATAAGGAGAGTTTAGAGAGTTCAATTACGATTAAACTTAATCACTTTAATATTAAACTAATCTAATAATTATGAAGATAAATATTAGATTAAATTTAATATTAAATCTTATTAAATTAATAGAATAGTTATAACACCTCGCCCGACGTTATCCTAGTTGTTGACTTTTGTGGGTGGATAGTTGACTAAGTTTAAGCCAAGGTAAGGCTGATTTACACCCTATCCGCCAATATTGTATTAATGATGATTTTTGTGCCATGGCTAGCTGACTGTTTGTTTAGTTTGGTAAAATTGTAATGTTTTGGTTGAAGGATTCACCTTTTGGCGAAGTTTAGATTACTAATTTTTATGTATTGGTGTAGTAGTTATGAGAACTCACCAATCAATGGTTTTTCTTGTTAAGTTTTGTGTGACTAACCCTTTTGTTAGTATCCGTCAGTGATAAATTGTTGAGTTGTGGACCTGATAGTTTTCTGTTTGATCACATGTGTATATTGTTCAGTTTTAGTTGAATTCTTGTTTAGATATAGTTAGAACTTAACTGAAGTGAAATGAAAATTTATGGTAGAATTTTTTTAGAAATGATTATGTTGGCCACATGAAGGTGGTGAGTTAGCTTTACTTGTTAGCCATATGTAAGTTATTCTGAGAACTGTGAGCTATAAATATGGGTGAGTTGTTTGTAATGGGGGTTCTTCCCTCATTTTCTTTCTTTTTTGTTACTCTGGTAACCTATTGAAGGAAGAGTTCTTCGTTGGAGAGGAACCAACCAGGGTTTGCAGTATAAGAAGAGGGTTGTAGAGTGTAGGTCTTATGTAGCCAACTTTGTTGAAGTTATTTTGTAACACCCCTAACTCGAATCCGATCGCCAGATTAAGGCTAAGAGGTATTACTGAACTAAACATTTAATAATCTCATTAGCATTGTAAATAACATAAACAGAGATCAAGATGGAATACATACTAATATTTAAGTTATACGCCATTTTCGTATGGCCAGAGTAATTACAAATCCAAAATATCATTATTAACAGTCTAACCTATACATGCCATATCGAGTGCAAAATATAATTGTACCTAAAAAGATTGATAGTGTGATTAACTGCTGACGATCCCTGAGTCGGTGGGTAGAATCGACAATCTATAAAACAAGGAAATAAAGAACAGAGTAAGCTTTCAGGGCTTAGTAAGTTTTAAGCAATACAAACAATTAAAACTTGTCATTTAAATCGAGCATTTAGTATCACAAAACTAATATTCTAATTAGTTATCACTTGGCCGAATATATATTTGTGTAAATACGTGAATACACAAAGAAATTTCAGCACGTAACTTTACTTTACTTCATAGCTCATACAATTGATTTAAGTCACAGACTTTAATATAATGTCAGACATCGACCGAATAAGTCATGCTTTTAGTCATAGATATAGCAATCATTCACACGCATATATCGTTCTTTGATACTAATAATTCACCTTAAAAATCAATTCACATACGAGTACATAATACGTACCTAACTATCATAATGTCATACATAATCACTAGTAGTTTAACTCGAACCTTCAAATTCATAATCTTACTTGAATCACTGGCATTAAGCCTGCTAGGTTTAAAACCCGGATCCAGTCACCAGTACAAAACCTGCGGGGCTTTAAGCTTAAATATAATACCAACACTAAGCCTTTGGGACTTAGCCTAGATATAAATCTCACACAAGGCCTGCGGGTCTTAGCCCGGTTATAATCCCCATTTATCATGCACATATATATATCATAACACATCAGCATTTCATTTACATTACTAGAACACAAGCACAACATGCTTATCAACCATTCCACTTCCGGCTCAATAGCCCGAACATCACAAACATATAATCATTCCACAACATTTCACATTTATCAAATCGTAATATTCCATGCAACACATACACATTTTCTAAAGCCTTGATATCATTCAAATACAACTTAATCACATTAATTCATTAACATATCTCATTCGACCATCAAACTAATACATTATAAAATTCGAATCAACATAGTAAATCATTCTATGTTCAAAATAAACCATGCTTAATTACTTAAAGACTTAACTCGGATATACTTGAACAGTTGCGAAATGGCTACTCGGTTACTTTCTTTTTTCCCTTATTCGAAATTGCCCCCTGTGCTCTTGAGCTTTAATTCAACAAATTTTAAACTAGTCATTATTCGACTATTCAAATATTACTTTCAGAATATAATACATATATATTCAACTTTCACACATATAGATTATAGTAAGCTTATAAAAATCAATAAGCAATTCATTAGCAAATTTTTATCAATGTTTACAATATAATCACAATTTCACTATAAGCTGACTTCCTGAGCAACAGTCACTAAATTATTTATAACTGGAGCTACGAAACTCCAAATCAATTGCTGTAAATTTTCCCTGAACATAGACTCATTTATCTTTTTTCCATAAAATTTTCATAATTTTTAGTTTAGCCAATCAATACCAGATTTTTTTCTAAAATTTCCCTTGTTTCACTGTTTGACTAATCTGACCATTCTTCACTACGAAATAAATTTCTCATTGTATAGAATTCAAAATATGTTCTCGTTTATTTCATTTGAAAAGTCTAAGCATATAAATTTTATCATATGACCATTTTTATACATTTTATAATGATTTTATAAAAATAGAACAGGGGATCCAGAAGTCATTTTGACTCTGTCCCACAATACTTCAAATATCTCAATATCGGTAATTCTTTTGCTTTTACAATTTCTTTTATAAGAAACTAGACTCATCAAGCTTTAATTGCATAGTTTATTCAGCTTCTAACTCAACTCCCACAATTTATGGTGATTTTCCAAAATCACTTTACTGCTGCTGTCCCAAGCAGATTATTACCAATTCACTCTTTCACACATACTTTGCATACATATTATTTAAACATGTATATCACCAATCAATTTCATCATATATATCTATAAATTCACTTAAGCATAATCTCAATACAACACATTGTGCTCAAATCATTATTCAAGTTCAAATTCGGCTAACACACATATAATCACTAGCAACTAAATATTAACATTTGCATTTCACCATAATAGCTAATTTAGCAAACCTTAATTTAACATATAATTGTTCATAACACATTTAAAGCATCCACTCCATTCCATCAATTCAAAGCACATACATTACTCAATAATATCCAAGTTCATATTCGGCCATAGTACATAACATGTTAGCCGATTTTTCCCACTTAGCAACTAATGCACATATATGCTCATTTGTTAGACTCTACTTCACCTATCTACCATTATTTAATCAAAATAACATGAAACAACAACCATTTCTTACCTTCCATATCATGGCCGAATGCCCAAATCTCCATAGAATTCAAAATTTCAAAATGGGCTAAGTTAAATACTTAGCTATCAACCACACTTAAAAAAAATTCAAAGGAAATAACATGAAATTTTTACCTTAATCAAGCAAAAATCAAAGAGTGACCGAAAGCCTAGCTTCCCTCCTATATTCGGCAAATGAAGAACAAAAGATGAACTAAGCTTTGTTCTTTTCACCTTTCACTATTTTATTTATTTTATTATAAAACCAATAACATATATAATTATAATTATATGATAATACAAATATATGTATAAAATACATACATTTCAATGATTATTCCACATGGCCGGCCACTATAAAAAAAAATGTCAATTTGACATGCAAGTCCTTATGTTTTAAAGTCACATAATACAAGGCCATTTCAAAATTTACCTAACACATTCTCAAAATTTTCACACAAGTCCATTTTCAATTAATTTCACATCAATTTGCAACAATTAAAGCATTTAAAAATTCACACAGGCATAAACACATATTTGAGACATAAAATATTATATTCAAATATTTCGGTGACTCGGTTTAGCAGTCCCAAAACCACTTCACGACTAGGGTCAAAATAGGGCTGTCACATATTTAGTGAGTATCCAGTCTATATAATCTTCTCTGAGTTTCCTTCTATTTTGAATATATCGTTAAATTTTGGTTATTATAGTTTAGAGTTCAGGTCTGACCATTTTTCATGGAACTTGAGAAATTTGTTGCATGTAATCATCTGTACGTGCACGTATGTGTCAGGATATAGATGTGACTTCCTTGGGGTTTAAGTTCGGTATCTAGATATGATGGACCACTAGTAGGGCATGTTAGTTTCTAACAAAAATGGCAGATGTGTTGGACCACTGGTAAGGCCTGCAAGTTGCTAACTAGTTGGGAGAATAAGATGGACCACTGGTTGGGCATGTTAGTTGCTAACCAGATTGGCGTGAATGATGGGTCATTGGTAGGGTATGATAGTTACTAACCAGATTGACATGAGTGCTACGTTTCTGGTAGGGTATGATAGTTGCTAACTAGCCTAGTGATATGGGTGTTGCAATTGGTAGGACATGTTAGTTGTTAACGAAGGCAAAGAGCCCTGAACTCTTAGGAACATGCATGTGCTCGGAATAATAAGAATTGTGATATCTGTTCTAATATATGATGATGGGATCTGAGGTTTAGCTAAAGTAAGGATGAGAAAGAGAGTAAAAAAATATGATTCTGGAGGTGTTGCATGTTATGTATAATTGCATACAGGAAAGAGACGTTGAATAAGAACTTTTGATTGTATTGAATGTTAAGTGGGAAATCATGTTTTTACCCCTTTTTGTTGTGTTGAGCACGTAGCGTGTTTGTTAAGTGTTTGTGTTGGCATATTAAATCTGCCCTAGTGGAGGTGAGTTCAGAAAGCAAGTAAGAATCAATTTGATGGTATGTCTGTGATGTAAATAGTAGTATTGGTAGAGATTGTGTTCTATGGGAAAAATGTTAGTTTTATTAAGATAAATGTTTGTTATGGATGTTAGGAAGAAAGTATATGTGGATACTAGAGTCCGCTAGGAAGCTATCTGCCATGGTTAGATATTTGGCTATAGTATGAAAGAATTCGCCCAAATGTTCTGCGTATAGAATATTTATGTATTAGTTTATGTGTATTGTATGGTGCAGTTGAGTATTTCACCCGCTTTTGTATCATCTTGAAAGGACCAAACTTTTCTAATCCTGAACTCACTAAGTTCTTTTGACCTTACTCCTTTCTTTTTTCCCCCCTTTTTAGATGGCACTTCGTCATAGAGCTTGTTGAAGGGACTCATCCAGAAAGAGCAACCTCTATTGTGAGCTTCGTCTGTGTTCATTTTGTACATGCATATGTTCCTTTGGGAGTGGCGTGTAGTTTTGTTTTGTAATTAGATCTGTATAATAATACTTCTTTATTAAAATACTTTTTAAAACAATATTATCCTTGAGGGATTAGTTAAACTTTTACAAATTTTGGTCTTTGAAGTAATTTCTACTTATGTACACCAAACTTTTTTATACGTTATTTTATTGCCAGTGTGGTATATTAAAAGAAAGACTTCCACCGAAAAATGTAAACTCAAAAATTTTATATTATGGCGTATACCTATTTGATTACTTATTCTTTTAAAATTTTTTTTAGTTAATGCCCCAATTCAATTTATTGTACATTGAAACTAAAATAAAGATCGAACTAAGCGTACATTTGCTTTGGGTGTAATGCCTTAGTCCGCTGATGGGGATTAGGGTCTTACATATTTATCTACAAGATAATTATTAAATTTATTTTAATATTAAGATAATCACTTTAATATTAAATTAATAAAATACTATTAAGATAAGTATTAAAGTAAATTTAATAATAAATTTATGAAAATAATATTATTTTTGGAATAGCTAATTTGAAATCAAATTCTCTGGTAGAGCCCCAGTAGGAGTGTAATTCTTCCATTGCTCAATCAACAAAGAACCACCGTCGTCGACCGTCCGTCGGCCATCGGAATGTCACCGTCGAGTCTAGTGGTGCCATTGCAAGTGCAACACCCACATAGCACCCCAAGCAGGTTTGACTATTGTTGGTTTGGTCCAAGCTAGTAACTGCTAGAATGGCTCGGTTCAACTAGTTTTGGCTCTCAGTCTCGATTTTTGATTTATGGGCCCACTTTTCAATCTCAGGTCCAATTTTCAAGTTCAATTACCATTGGACCAATTGTCTGGCTTGAAGATTAATTTCCAAAAAAATCATATTAATTTGATTAATTTAATTTTAATTGATCAAAATTAATTTTCCCAAAAATCACTTAGATTTTCCAAATTAATTTTTAAAGAAAGTTCTTTAATCAAATTCTCTAGTTGAGCAATTCTTATGACTGCCTAATTTAATTCCATATCGAATGAATTGACTAAATTAAATTATATCCAGAGTCGTAGAATTTTCTTTTGATTAAAAATGTAGTTCGATCGATCTTTTTTTGAGCTAGCGGAGGGACCAATCGGACATATACAATTAGTCTCTAGTAATAGCAATTATGTCTAGAAGCACCATTTTGATAACTCACAATTACTTAATCATGGAGTCAGTCAACAATAAGTACCATTATTGAAAACTCCTTATTATTTACTCTTTACGAAAGCAATTCATCCAACTACTTTGTCAAATGACCTCGTCATGTGTGTGTTACCCTCATATGATATCCTTGAGTCCATTGAGTTAAATTCGTTCACTCAATACAATCTTCTTTTATCTCATTGTTACCATTGTGTCTTCTAAATGATTAGTATGATCACTGTCAATAAATGACTGTTATAAATTACTCGTTTGAGAACAAGCAACTCGTGGCCACGTTCCATATTTATCAATTCACACAATGCCAATAAGAGGATATCGTTAATTTTTCAATCTAGCTGTGAATTCCATTGTTGCTAGAAAATCCATGTCATACACAACGCATGTAGCCAACGTACCAGTTAAGAGCTCGATCATCTTTAGAGAAGCCTTCACTTATATCAAAGCACATGAGTTACTTACACATGGTCAATGTGTAACACCCCTAACCCGTACCCATCGTCGAAACAAGGTTTCAGAGTATTACCAAAACATTCAGAACATTTTACAGATAATTCTTATAAATTTCTATTCATTTATCGATATCATTTAAAACGTCCCTTAATTGGACCCTCGAGGTCTAATACGAGCATTAAAATCAAGTCGGGACTTAATCGAAAACTCATAAAATTTTTCACGACATTTCAAAATTTTTCCAAGGTACAAGGCTCACACGCCCGTGTGGTCCAGGGACATGCCCGTGTGGTTAGACCATGTAATACACAAGCCCATGTCCCTAACCCGTGTAACTTTTTGACTTTTAAAGCATAATGAAATTGAAGTCACACGGCCAAGTCACACGCCCATGTGCTAGGCCGTGTGGCAAATTTTATTTTCGAAATTTAGGTGCAGTTTTCACATGGCCACGTTACACGCCCGTGCCCAAGGCCGTGTCAACCACACGGCTGAGACGCACGCCTGCGTCTCTGCCCGTGTGCCCAATTCTGAGCATTTTGTTTCTCATTTTTAAGATGCAGGAGACACACGGCCGGACCACATGCCCATGGGACAAGCTGGGTGTCACACATGACCAAGACAGACGCTCGTGTGTTTGCTTGTGTGGACAAAATAAGGCCATTTTCTAGCCTCATTTGTCACCTAAGGCTTACCATTTTCTTGCACCAATACTCACAAGCGTATATCCACCAATCCAACATCTTATATAGATAAAATTTGCCATCAATCATGTGGTATTATCTCATGCATCAAAGGATATAAAGTCACTTTTAACATAAACTTATATGCTAACATAACTCCAACAAACTAACACATAATAAGAACCTATGTGATTACCAAAATATTACTTCAAAAATAGCCAAACTTAAACCATCACTAGCCACTCCAATGGCTAGATTACAAAACCACAATTACTAGCCATCATTGGCCAAATAAGCTTATACATGCCATTATATCAAAATGAGATTTCTATTTATACCAAAATGAGATAGTGGATAGTGTGATGACTGCTCTGACCAACTTCCAACCTTTGTGAGCTTTGAGCACTATAAAATAGGGAAAAATTAAATGAAGTAAGCATTTTATGCTTAGTAAGTTCGTATAACAGAAAATAAACTTACCGATCATATTTAATAATACAAGTATACATAAATTTACATTCCATCGATTTTGGGTAAGTTACCTAAACACATGCACTTATGCAACAAGTTAGTCACATAATCTCATATGAATATTAAGTAAACATAGATGAGCTCATCACAATACAAGCTTCCACTAATTTAACCTTTCCACACTTCAAGAGTCATTTCCATTGAACTATTTAAATCTCGATGGATGTTTGGGTAATATACACATGTGCAAAAGTACCCGTTAGGGTACACAAGAGAAAGGCACACTCTTGAGCCGTACATTTTACAATAGAATTGCCAGTCCAGGCTAAATCATATCCATAGCATATGCTCTAGAGAGCTTAATATGGATTACCCGTCCGGGCTAAATTCTATTTGCAACATGTGTACTATTATTCTTAACCCATTGAAAATTCAACATTCAACCGGGACATGATAATTTGTCCATATTACACAACTTAAGACTATGTCATTATGTATATATATCATCTCACACATATCAACACAATCATACAATTCAATTCAAGCATATTAACATACATTTTTAAGTTACATGAACTTACCTTGAAAATGGTTCGTATTTGAATTTTGACTAATCTGAAACCTTTGGTTTTCCTCGATCTAGTTCCATAGTTGGTCTTTCCAGATCTATATGGATAAATTTAACTATTAATCTATCACAATTCATTTACATTTGCATTCTATTACATCATAGGCAAAATTACCATTTTCCCCTATCTTTTTCAAAAATTTCGATTTCGTCCCTAGGCTTTGAAAATGAAATTCATGCAATTTACTTCTTATTCCAAGCCTAACCGAAATTTCAACTTAAAATTTACAGCACTTACTTTCTATACTTGAATTCAATATACCCAAAAGATTAGTTTGATAGTGTGAATCGAGCTCCAACGCCCTTCGATCCCTAGGCTAGCTTGGCGATACTATAAGAAAATGGAAAAAAAAGGGGGAGTAAGCATAAAGCTTAGTAAGTTTGCATGTAAATAATTAACAACATTAACCATGCATTATTATACACATAACACAATAATATTTATCACAATGTCATCAAGTATCATAGGTACATCTGAAGTCATGCTCTTTACATAATGTATAATAAAACTCATGATCATAATTCATTCATTCACTTCTTCCGAGATCTCATCGATTCATAATCTCAATGTTTATGGGCTTTGTGTATGTACCTGCACCCTTTCAACATTATCATACCTTGTCATCTCTTTGGCATAATCGTTGGATTACCCGTTGAACCATTTGGAATACTAAAGGATACTCGGGAACTCTCATACAGATGGTAGGATGCCAATGCCATATCCCAGATATGGTCTTACATGGGATCACATATCGATGCCAATGCTATGTCCCAGACATGGTCTTACATGGGATCGTAGATCGATGCCAATGCTATGTCCCAGACATGGTCTTACATGGCATCACATATCGAGCTGATAGCCCAGCTACGGTCTTATACGAAATTACATTTCAATGCCAAAGCCATGTCCCATACATGGTCTTACATGGGATCGCACATAACCCTAATGTCATGACATTTGTATCTTAACTATTCCTAAGGTTCAACAGGGGTTTCGAGATATCAAACTTCATCGAATCGTCATCGAGTCATCATTAATTAAATCCACAAAGACAATTACACAATTCATGCAATTCTAAAGCATTAAAAATAAAATAATGTAATGTTGCATTATTTACACAAAAACTTACCTCGGTACCAAAATATGGCTAACTATTTGATTTAGTCCACAACCTTGTTCTTTCTCTGGTTTAGGTCCGAACTCTGTTTTTCTTGATCAATTTAGTCCATAAATTATACTTTGGCAAAATTACAATTTTGCCTCCAAACTTTCACATATTTACAAATTAGCCCCTAGGCTCGTAAAATGTAATGTGTTCACTTTCTTTGTTACCCAAGCCTAGCCGAACTTATAACATGCTTATAGCAGCCCACATTTCTCATTAAATCATACATCTTACTACTCATTTTGCAAACTTTACAAATAAGTCCTTTTTAGCCATTTTCACTTGAAATCACTTGGTAAAAGATGTTAAACACACATCAAACTTCCATAATATACCATGAAACATCAAAATACATGCATTTCATACATGGGTCAAATTTCAAACATGAACCCTACTTCAAAATAGGGCTAGAAATAGGTAAATCGGGTTACGAGGGTTTTAAAAATGTAAAGAGCATTAAAAACGAGGCTAGGATGCAGTTACTATTGAGCTTGAAAGTTGAAGAAACCCTAGCTATGGAACCCTTAGAATTTTCGGCACACATGAAGAAGATGGACATCAATTTTGACTTATTTTTCCCTTTTTATTCTTTTATTAACCAAATGACAAAAATGCCCTTAAGGTATTTCTTTCAAATTTTTCCTATCCATGCCCATTTTTGTCCATAAATATATAAACTGGGAAAATTGCTATTTAAGGACCTCTAATTAATAATCCATGGAAATTTCATGCTTAAAGCTTTTAGAACTCACATTTTGCAACGTTTGCAATATAGTCCTAAATGTCAAATTGGACACTTTATTAATAGAATTTCTTCATGAAATTTTCACACAAGCGTGCAATCATATCATAGACCTCATAAGAATCATAAAATAATTATTTCTACTTTGGATTTGTGGTTTCAAAACCACTATTCTAACTAGGCCCTAATTCGGGATGTTATAGGATGAGTATGAGATTGATACGAGATGTTATGGGTATGTACATGAATCGTACTAGCTTTGAATTGAAGAAATTATGAAAATTCATATCTAACATTATGAATGAATTATGTGATAGGTTTGTGTATCAATATGAATTATATCATGATATATTAAATTGCTTAAATTGTGTATGTATGGTAAGATGAGTTTATTATTATACGAAGTTACTAAGCTTTATAGCTTACTTTGTTTACTTTTCTATGTTTTATAGTGAATATCGAAGCTAGCTCAGATTTGGGAATCGTCGGAAGCCTTATCACACTATCAAGCTATTACTTTGGTACTTTTGAATCTATGTATTTTGGTATATGGCATGTATAGGAGCTTTGGTCATTTTAGTATATAGTTTGGTAATGAATTTAGCCATTTTTATTGGCTTGTAAATGTTTAGTGTTTGGTTTTGTATACAGCCATGAGAGTTGGCTTATTTTGGTTGATTTGGTTGTGTATATATATGCAAATGGCCTTTGTCTTGTGTTGATAATTACTATGCAAATGCTTGTGGTGAATGGTTGATATTTGAGAATTTGTGAAAGTGAGGTTTGGTACGAAGTTGAATGGCATATTGTGGTATTTGTGTGCCTTCTATATGTTGGTATTGAAATGGTATGATTTATGCTTGGTTGAGGTTGGATGAATGCTTATTTATGCCATATTATATGTTATTTGGTTTGGTATAAGTTTATGCAAACTTGGGTGGCAAGATGCTTGCTAAATAACCTATTTTTGTCCACACGGGCAGAGACATGGGCATATGTCTCAGCCGTGTGTGACACACGATTCAGTTATATGGCAATGTGTCCCTCGGTGTTGAATTAAAAATCAAGTCTGTATGCTCCACACGGCCAAGTACATGGGCGTCTGACTTGGCCGTGTGGCATAAGTCAGTATACCCTATAGGTTTGACACGACCTAGCATACGGCCTGGCACACGGGCGTCTGAGGCCATTTTGAAGGGCACACGGGTTGGTTACACGGGCGTGTGGTTGGTCGTGTGACCCAATTCAGAGAGTTACATAGGGTCAGACATGGGCTGGGACACGTCCATGTGATCCCATTTCAAATGTCCACACGGCTTGTGACACGAGCGTTTCTTTGGCTGTGTGAGACACACGGCTGGGCCACACGGGTGTATGTCCCCTGTATTTTGTAAAATTTTCTAAGTTTTCCAGAAATTTCTTAAGTTATCAGTTTAGTCTTGAACCACTCCTAAAGCATGTTTTGGGCATTGTAGGCTCTTATTAGGGACAATGTGAATGATTTTGAATGATGTTTATTTGGAATTTGAAAATGTATGGTTATTTGTGTAATAAGTCTGGTAATGCTCCGTAACCCTATTTTGGCATTGAATACGGGTGAGGGGTGTTACAATAACATTCTATTAAAGGCATATGACAACTTTATTTTACACAATGTCCTTAAAGTTTTGGATTTTATTCAATTTAGTCCCTAAAATTGAAACTATAATAGTTTTCACATTTAAGCCTCTTTTTTATTTCGATTTCAATCTTACCCTTGTAAAGCCCTCTAAATTCAATAATTACAAAATTATCATTTCAATTGTGAGATATTTACATTTTAGTCCCTAAACTCAAAATTAACAACATTCACTTTACAAATTAATCCTATTTCATTTGTAAGCTTCAAAGTCTACCATTTAACATTTAAAAAGCTTAAAAATCATGAATGGAAACTTTTAAAACCTTTAACATTTTAACAAAATAATCCCTAAGTTAGCTAGATTAAGCTACAATGATCTCAAAAACATAAAATTTATCAAAAACGGACTTAGGAGGACTTACATACAAGAGGGCCGAAAGTTTCAATTGAAAACAATGGCTTATTGTTTTATTTTTTTTTTAGTATTCAGTGAAGACAAAACAAATTGGGAAAGAATATGACTATGTTTATGTTTATTTTAACATAAAAAATAACATATAAAATATAACAAAATGTGCATCCACTATCCCACTATAATAGAATATGGCTTTATTGCCATATTACACCTTAACCATTTACTAAATTAAACAATTTAGCCATTAAAATTAATAGTGATTAATTTTTAGGATTTTTAGGATTTAGTCCTTGTACTCTAATTAATCATCTAACCATTAAAATTTTTGGACCAAAATTCAATTAACCTATATAACAACCTTTTAAATATTTAGTAAAAATATTTACAAGCTCGATTTATAGAAATAAGGTCCCGATACCTCAATTTCCATAACCATTGACTTTTGAACCGGTACACTAGTACCTTGACGAACTTTCCACGTAACTAAAATTATTAAACAAAAAACAATATAATGCTGTAATAACCTCGTAAATATTAATAAATAATATTTACTAATTTGATCATCGAAAAATGGAGTTCCTCAACTACTGTTTTCGATACTACCAAAAATCTGGTTTTTGCAACTCTCCCCTTTAGAAAATTTCGTCCTAAAAAATTCTTACCTAAAATAGGTTCAGGTACTATGAACTCAGGGATTTTTAGGTTTTCCACATAACTTCATCTGTACCATAGGGATTCTTACCTAAAATCTTTATTGATTCTTATAAGTATGATAAGTCAGCCTATAATTCTATTTCATACAGTCATATGAATCCTAGTCTGAGCTTTCCTTTTATTTTAGATCGATATATGATTTCTGAAGGTTTGAGGCGGCTTCTAAATAGTTTCAAGTAATGCAGACTTTATCTTTTATTTCTCTAATCAAATCAATCCCAACTAGTTTTCTTTCACTCGATTCTGACCAATGTAACAAAGTTATGCAATTACAACTTTCAAGTGATTAATTTGTTATAAGCAAAATGAAATGTGTGGATTTGGTAAGTCTATCAACAATAACCCAGATTGAGCGTTTCTTTTTCAGTGATAATGATAAACTTGATATGAAGCCCACATTGATTTGGTCCTTTTTTTACTCTAGAATTATCATAGGTTGTAACAAACCTGACAAAAATCAATGCTCGACTTTAACTTGCTAACGTAACAAGCTTACTGTCACATATTCTGAAGCCTCTCTTTTTATACTATACTACCAATACAATTGTTTTATAAAATTGTACACTCTAATACTAGCCTGATGAAACATGTAACGCCCCCACGCCCGAAACCGTCACCGGAGTCAAGCTTGAGGTGTTACTAAACTTATCTTACCTTTTAAACAACTCTAAACCACTTATTTTAATTTTCGGAATAAACTATTTTTCTGCGTCATAACTGCTTAAAAATTCATTTCTCGAGTTTCAAAACTCGAAATTAAGATCCGTAAATTTTTCCTGAAACTAGACTCATATATCTATCCACAAATTGTTTTCTAGGACTTTTGACTTAGCCAATTAGTACAGTTTATTAGTTAAAGTTACCCCTGTTTCAGAATTTGACTGCACTGACCTCTACTTACTTCGAACCACTTTTCTCCCTATACAAATTTAATATAACTATACCGTTTGTTTATATTAAAACTATATTTAATAAGGATTCTAACCATATAAATTACACCACCTAATTATTTTTTTACAATTTATGGTGAATTTCCAAAGTTGAAACAGGGGATCTAGAATTTTCTCTGACCCTGTTTCACTAAAACTCAGATATCTCATAAAATATAAAACCTTTACCTGTTTCGCTTATTCCATAAGAAAATAGACATAATAAGCTTTAATTTCATATATTATTCACCATCAAACCATGTCTCTACGATTTTTAGTGATTTTTCAAAATCACATTATTTCTGATACTTGAATCTGTTTTTAAGTTACTTTCACATTTTTCTTAGTTTTCATGTGATAGTTACTACTTATTCATACATACAATTAAACATGTATATCATCAGCCATTCTATTAGCTAATCACTAGCAAGTATTTACACATCATTCATTGATCATATCATATCAAAAGAAACCAAGTTCCTATACATGCCATACACAAAACTAAACGTCTAACTACACCAATGTGATTCCTTCGATAGTGTGATCGGGTCTCCGAAGTTTCCTTCGATCCCCGAGTGGCTAGATAAAAACTATAAGAAAAATAAAATAAAGAGAGTAAGCACTAGGCTTAGTAAGCTTACAAGCAAATAAATTACAACATTCAGCATAATGAATAATTATACATAATTTCACCTAGCCTCATAAACTTTATTTACTTCTCATTTTCTACCTTCTTCTTTACTTAGTTACCTTCTTTCTTACCTGACCTTTCACTATTCATAAATATAATCTACCTTCCCTTTTGCTGATAATTCACTGTAATTTAACGTGTACAATGACCCATTGAACCACTCGGAATACTAAGGATACCGGGTCGTTCTGCTCTATCAATATCTCGCCAATGCCATGTCTTCGACATGGACTTACATGAATTATTCCTGTCTCCAATGCCATATATATATAATATGGGCTTACATGGCTCATTCCTGTCTCCAAAGCCATATAACTGATATGGACTTACATGGCTCATTTCTGTCCTGTCCTGTCCTGTCAACCCCAATATCCTAACATTCCTAAGGCTCAAACGGGGCTTCCTAATGCTTTTTCTCTCACTACTTTGCCTTTAATTTGACTTTAAATATTCTCATAAAATAAGTATATAAATTCTGAAATTAACAATAATAATGTAAAATAAAAGAACATTGCATTTATTTATCAGAAACTTACCTCGTATGCAAAAATAGCTACTTTTACCATTTCGTCCACAACTTGGTATTTTCTCCATTTTAGCTTGAATTTCAGTTTTCCTTGCTCTATCATTTAAAATATAGTCTAATTAGGACTCAAATTATTCAAATTGACCTAAAATCATATTTTGGCAAAATTACAATTTTGCCCCTAAACTTTTGCATATTTACACTTTTACCCCAAAGCTCAGTAAATTAAACTTCAGCCTATTTTCTTATGTTTCATGACATGCTGGTCATTTTTCCCTTCTATGGCAGCATCAAATTCATACTCTAACAAGCACTTATGACTATTAGGTATTTTTACCGATTAAGTCCTTTTACTCGTTTTTGCTTAAAACCGAGTAGTACAAGTTGTCTAACATAATTTAAAACCTCATATTCTATCATAAAACACCAAAATACACAAATTTCACCTATGGGTATTTTTCCAAATATGAACCCTAACTTAAATTATTGCTAGCATAAGCTTTATCGAGCTACAATGACTCAAAACGTAAAGAACATTAAAAACGGGGCTTGGAATCACTTACCATGGAGCTTGAAAGCTTGAAACAAACCCTAGCTATGGAGAACCCCTGAAATTTCGTCCTAATGAAGAAGATGGACAAAAATTGGCTTTTAATTTTGTTTTTAATTCATTTTAATAACTAAATGACCAAAATGCCCTTACTACTAAACTTTCAAAAATTCCTTCCATGTCCTAATTTTTGTCCATAGACTTAGAAATTGGTAAAATTACTCTTTAAGGACCTCTAATTAATAATCTAATTCAATTTTATGCAAAATACTTCTAGAACACAAGTTTTGCAATTTATTCAATTTAGTCCCTAATTTCAAATTAAGTACTTTATGCATAGAATTTCTTCACGAAATTTTCACACAATCATGCAAACATATCATAGACCTCAAAATAATAATAAAATAAATTTTTCTACCTCGGATTTGTGGTTTCGCAACCACTGTTTCGTTTAGGCCCTATTTCGGGATGTTACATTTCTCCCCTTTTAGGGATTTTCGTCCCCAAAAATCTTACTGTGAAAGAGATTTGGGTATTGTTTTCGCATAGCCTCTTCGAGTTCCCATGTAGCCTCGTCTACCCCATGTAGTCCGACTATCTCTCAAATATACAACTCGCCAACTTGTCAAGTGAAAAATCCATACGAACCGGGATAAAATGAGCCGACTTCGTTAACTTATCAATCACAACCAAGTCCATTCATGGACGCATCACTAAATCACAAACTCCTTACAGTTCTCGTTGTACTAAAACAGAGCTTTAGTCAATAATGCTTTTAACTTGTCAAAACTCTGTTCACACTTCTCACCCATTCAAACTTGATATCCTTTCGCAAAGATTTTATCGATTGGGGTAGCTATCATGGAAAATCCTCTACAAATCGCCTATAATATCCGGCAAGACCAAGAAAACTTCTAACTTCTGATACATTTCTAGGAGGCTTCCAATTAACAATGGCTGAAATCTTGCTCGAATCAACCTTAATACCTTCACCTGAGACAATATGTCCTAGAAAACCAACTTCTCGTAACTAGAATTCACTTTTACTGAACTTGGCATACAACTGATTATCTCTCAGAATATGTAAAATCGTTTCTCAAATGCTCGCATGCTCGGTCTCATCATGAGAATAAATCAAGATATCATCAATGAACACAACTACAAACTTATCCAAGTACGGTCCAAAAATTTGGTTCATTAAGTCCATGAAAATGGCAGGAGCATTAGTCAAGTCAAATGGCATCACAAGGAACTCATAATGACCATACCTAGTCCGGAAAGCGATCTTGAGACATCTAATCTGCTTAACTCATGAATCGATAGTATCCGGATCTCAAATCTATCTTGGAGAACACAAAGTAGCTCCTTTGTTTCAATTCCAGAATTCCTTTCTCTTACGGTCAATAAACCCCGATCGATGTACTTTTTACGAAATTCCTCCCGAAAGAAATCCCAAGTGATCCTCTCCTTTGGTACAACTGATACAAGTGTCTTCCACCAGTAGTAAGTCGTGAGTCTCTAAGAAGTGATATTACACATTTCATACATTCCTCGGGTGTACAAGATAATTCATCAAAGACTCGATAGTATTTTCTAACCAAAATTTTGCTCTTTCTGCATCATCATGTTTTTGTTGCTCGGAACTCTTCTACCCCTTGTTTCCATTCTATCAGCTGTGGCTTTTCTCTTATCATTGTACTGTGGATGGGAAGCTTGAGCTACATGGGTAGCTCCGAGAGTCATGAGGGTGGGAGGTCTAACTACTAGGATTCGTGCACGAACGAACTCGGCAAACCAATTATTCAAAGCTTGGAAGAGAGCTTCTCGAGTCACTCCTCCCGATTAATCATTCATCGCCTATTCTCGGATGGCGCTACCCCTTCCGCGGAGCAGCGCATTACTTTCTACATCATCATCACCAGCTCGCTCGGGATCCATTACAATAAAACAAAATATTTAAAAATCGTCGAGTCGTCACACTATCAAAATACAGTATGGCATGTACAGCTAGACATTTACTCACACTAAGCTGCTCCGAGAACCGACTAAACCTGCTCTCGATACCAATAAATGTAACGCCCCACGCCCGAAACCGTCACCGGAGTCAAGCTTGAGGTGTTACTAAACTTATCTTACCTTTTAAACAACTCTAAACCACTTATTTTAATTTTCGGAATAAACTATTTTTCTACGTCATAACTGCTTAAAAATTCATTTCTCGAGTTTCAAAACTCGAAATTAAGATCCGTAAATTTTTCCTGAAACTAGACTCATATATCTATCCAAAAATTGTTTTCTAGAATTTTTGACTTAGCCAATTAGTACAGTTTATTAGTTAAAGTTACCCCTGTTTCAGAATTCGACTGCACTGACCTCTACTTACTTCGAACCACTTTTCTCCCTATACAAATTTAATATAACTATACTGTTTGTTTCTATTAAAACTATATTCAATAAGGATTCTAACCATATAAATTACACCACCTAATTATTTTTTTACAATTTATGGTGAATTTCCAAAGTTGAAACAGGGGATCTAGAATTTTCTCTGACCCTGTCTCACTAAAACTCAGATATCTCATAAAATATAGTACCTTTACCTGTTTTGCTTATTCCATAAGAAAATAGACATAATAAGATTTAGTTTCATATATTATTCACCATCAAACCATGTCTCTACGATTTTTAGTGATTTTTCAAAATCACATTATTTCTGATACTTGAATCTGTTTTTAAGTTACTTTCACATTTTTCTTAGTTTTCATGTGATAGTTACTACTTATTCATACATACAATTAAACATGTATATCATCAGCCATTCTATTAGCTAATCACTAGCAAGTATTTACACATCATTCATTGATCATATCATATCAAAAGAAACCAAGTTCCTATACATGCCATACACAAAACTAAACGTCTAACTACACCAATGTGATTCCTTCGATAGTGTGATCGGGTCTCCGACGCTTTCCTTCGATCCCCGAGTGGCTAGATAAAAACTATAAGAAAAAGAAAATAAAGAGAGTAAGCACTAGGCTTAGTAAACTTACAAGCAAATAAATTACAACATTCAAAGATAATGAATAATTATACATAATTTCACCTAGCCTCATAAACTTTATTTACTTCTCATTTTCTACCTTCTTCTTTACTTAGTTACCTTCTTTCTTACCCGACCTTTCACTATTCATAAATATAATCTACCTTCCTTTTGCTGATAATTCGCTGTAATTTAACGTGTACAATGACCCATTGAACCACTCGGAATACTAAGGATACTGGGTCGTTCTCGCCTATCAATATCTCGCCAATGCCATGTCTTCGACATGGACTTACATGAATTATTCCTGTCTCCAATGCCATATATATATAATATGGGCTTACATGGCTCATTCCTGTCTCCAAAGCCATATAACTGATATGGACTTACATGGCTCATTTCTCTCTGTCTGTCCCACAACCCTAATATCCTAACATTCCTAAGGCTCAAACGGGGCTTCCTAATGCTTTTTCTCTGTCACTTTGCCTTTAATTTGACTTTAAATATTCTCATAAAATAAGTATATAAATTCTGGAAATTAACAATAATAATGTAAAATAAAAGAACATTGCATTTATTTCTCAGAACTTACCTCGTATGCAAAAATAGCTACTTTTACCATTTCATTCCACAACTTGGTATTTTCTCCATTTTAGCTTGAATTTCAGTTTTCCTTGCTCTATCATTTAAAATATAGTCTAATTAGGACTCAAATTATTCAAATTGACCCAAAATCATATTTTGGCAAAATTACAATTTTGCCCCTAAACTTTTGCATATTTACACTTTTACCCCAAAGCTCGTAAATTAAACTTCAGCCTATTTTCTTATGTTTCATGACATGCTGGTCATTTTTCCCTTCTATGGCAGCATCAAATTCATACTCTAACAAGCACTTATGACTATTAGGTATTTTTACCGATTAAGTCCTTTTACTCGTTTTTGCTTAAAACCGAGTAGTACAAGTTGTCTAACATAATTTAAAACCTCATATTCTATCATAAAACACCAAAATACACAAATTTCACCTATGGGTATTTTTCCAAATATGAACCCTAACTTAAATTATTGCTAGCATAAGCTTTATCGAGCTACTGGGACTCCGAAAACGTAAAGAACATTAAAAACGGGGCTTGGAATCACTTACCATGGAGCTTGAAAGCTTGAAACAAACCCTAGCTATGGAGAACCCCTGAAATTTCGTCCTAATGAAGAAGATGGACAAAAATTGGCTTTTAATTTTGTTTTTAATTCATTTTAATAACTAAATGACCAAAATGCCCTTACTACTAAACTTTCAAAAATTCCTTCCATGTCCTAATTTTTGTCCATAGACTTAGAAATTGGTAAAATTACTCTTTAAGGACCTCTAATTAATAATCTAATTCAATTTTATGCAAAATACTTCTAGAACACAAGTTTTGCAATTTATTCAATTTAGTCCCTAATTTCAAATTAAGTACTTTATGCATAGAATTTCTTCACGAAATTTTCACACAATCATGCAAACATATCATAGACCTCAAAATAATAATAAAATAAATTTTTTTACCTCGGATTTGTGGTTTTGCAACCACTGTTTCGTTTAGGCCCTATTTCTGGATGTTACAAAACAAATAGGTACTGCTGTGAGCTTCACCTAGGTTATCTCAGTTTAGTTCTAAATCTTTTAGCGTACTCAAATAGTTACGAAAATATAGATTTCTGTTACCATCAATAATGAACCAGAAAGTACAAGTCTTCATTTGGCTAGAAAACTTCAAATTGTCTTTCTAAACTTCTTAAATTCTCTGGAGATATATTGTTTTAGTTCTCAAGTTTGCTAAGAATAGATTCGTCATAATTCTGAGTCAAATGGGCATTCCCAATAAGTTATGTCAACCATTTACTAACATGATAAAACTAGAAATTTTCTGTAATAGTTTTGTTAACGATAATGCGATCACTGCGAAGCCTCAATTAATGATAAGTGATAAAAGTAAGATATTTTAATTCCATTTTTAATATGTTTTTGAATGATTATTTATGCGTTAGTGAATTTTAGGCTCCTAATCCTTTAAATTCATGTTTCTATACTTAGAAGAGCATTTGGGAGCCAAAGGAGTGAAAAACAAGCGAAAATTGAATAAATAGAGAAGATTTTAGGAGCCACACAGGCTGGACAATAGCCATGTGCCAGACCGTGTCGATTTCACGATTCGCATCCCAAACATGCGAAAAAAGGCAACTTTTAGGCTTTTCGAGCATTTTTAAGCCTATAAATACCAAATAGAAGAAGAGAATTGGAAACCATTAGAGAAGATTGAAGAAAACAACTCGAAGAACACCATTGAAGCCAACTTTGAAGCAAATTTCCATCAATATTGAGACCTCCTTTTAATTTCTTTGAATTTTTTATGAGTTTCTTTATTTCTTGTGGTTATACTAACTTTGATATGTTTTTATTTACAATTATGAACTAATTCTCTAGATACCTACGGAAGATGAGCCCTATGACGAATTCTATTATTTGATTTATTTTTTATGCGATAAATACTTGATTCTTGTTCTCAGTTATGTGTGCTTATCTCTTGTTTTCTCTTGTTTTAATATTTTCTAAATATTAATGCACGTTTAATGTGCTTAAATTAGGGGAGAAAAAGTGTCTATTTAGAGTAGATCTAGCATAATTGAGTGAGTTGCATGCAATCCTAAAAATAGGATGACATAAATATTCTAGATTAGAGTCAAATATAATAGGGGAGTCCATAGATCAAGTTAATGCGATAATAGGGGTTTTAATTAGAAAGAAGTTTCAATTAATCAACCTAGATTCAGTTGCTCTTACTCTCAAAAGAGATATTAGCATAATTTAGGGATTTCTACAGATTAAGATACCATGTGAATTAATTGTTTAATTCATATTAATAATAATAGATGAAGTCTAGGTTGATTTTTTCCTAGGTATTGTTTAGCTTCTTGGTTTTTATTCAATTATTTTCCTGATTTGTTCTCTGCTGAGTTCTCTTGTTAATTAGTTTAGTAGATTTTAGCTTAAAACAATCACTCCAATTCATCAGTTAACTAATACGAAAACAATAATTACTAGTACTTTTAGTCTTTGTAGATACGATATCTTTACTCACCATAGCTATACGATTTATTGATAGGTGCACTTGCCTTTTTCGTATTTTTAGTTAGTTCAATGAGACATCAAGTTTTTTGGCGCTGTTGCTGGGGACTGAAATATTAGGAAAGCTTTATTTCTATTAATTTAGGCATTTTTATTTTATTTTTAGATTTTTGTTTTAGTTTAATTTTTACATTTTAATTTTTTTTGTTGCTTCTAGCAAGTTCTTTTGGTTTATGACTAGAAGAAACCTGTCAGGACTATTGCTTTTTTACAGTGAGATTGAAAGTACTGCTTGCAGAAATCGTAAAGAGGCTAGAGAAGTAAGGTAAAGTCAACAGAATATAGTAGACGAATAATAGGATAACAACACTGCTAAGGAGATGGGTGATAATCAAAATATTCAACTACCTCTTGTAGATCATGGTTCTCGTGTTATGTATGACTATGCTAAGCCCACTCTGATTGGGGCTGAATCGAGTATTGTGAGACCTACCATTACTGCAAACAATTTAGAGTTGAAGCCGAACACAATTCAGATGGTGCAACAGTATGTTCAGTTCGATTGTTTGCAAGATGAAGATCCACATACTCACTTGGCTAACTTTTTGGAGATTTATGACACTTTCAAGATTAATGGCGCCACTGATGACACCATTCACTTATGCTTGTTCCTATTCTTGTTAAGGAACAAGGCAAAATAGTGGTTAAATTCCTTACGACTTACCACGGGGTTCTATCACTACTTAGACGCAAATGACTAAAAAGCTTTTGTTAAAATATTTTGCACAAGCTAAAACAGCGAAGTTGAGGAATGACATTTCTTCATTTGTTCAGTTTGATACTGTGAGAGATTCAATGATTTGTTGAGAAGGTGTCCCCATTATGGGTTACCATTATAGTTGCAAGTTCAAACCCTGTACAATGGTTTGAATCATTCAATTAGACAGTTAATTGATACAGCAGCTGGTGGCACATTGAATAATAAAACACCTGAGGCAGCTTATGAGTTTATTAAAAAGATAACATTGAGTAATTATCAGTGGCAATTGATGAGAACAAAACCGATAAAAGCAACCGGTGTTTTAAATATTGCTGTGGTTACTATGTTTACAATCCAAATGGAAGCAATGAAAAAGAAAATTGGTGGTTTATATTTTTCTACTTAGATGAATCCAGTGATGTAATGTGATGTAAATAGAGGTGGAATGAATAATTTAGAATGTTAACCCATCGGTTCTAGCACGGAGAATGAACACGTCAACTATATAGATAATTATTCTAAACCTTAAAATAACCCTTATAGTAATAGCTATAATGCAGGTTGGAGGAACCATCCCAATTTTTCTTGGGGTGGTCAAGGAAATCAAATAATAGAACCTCCTCCAAGTTTTCAACAACCTTACCAGTAAGACAAGAAATCAAACCTTGAGGAGATGTTGGCGAAAATTTATATCGGTGTCAGAAACTCATTTTCAAAACGTTGAGGTAGCACTGAAAAATCAGCAAGCATCAATTCAAGGACTGGAAAATCAAATAGGACAGCTTGCTAAATTAGTTTCAAAAAGACAGCAGGGTAGCTTACCTAGTAACACTGAACCCAACCTACAAGAGTATGTTAAG
The DNA here is from genome assembly GCA_025698475.1 of Gossypium anomalum. Classification (NCBI taxonomy): domain Eukaryota; kingdom Viridiplantae; phylum Streptophyta; class Magnoliopsida; order Malvales; family Malvaceae; genus Gossypium; species Gossypium anomalum. Next base: position 57,035,100 of record CM046956.1, read on the forward strand.
GTAGTTACATTGAGGAAAGGGAAGGAGTTATCTAAACCCAAAAGAAATTGAAACCAAAAATTGATAAGAAAGATTATGGGTGGTAGAAACCAAAAAAATTCAAACATTGGTACTTAAAGAATACAAACCACCAATACCATACCCAGCAAAGTTGAAGAAAGACTGCATGGATGAACAATTTGGTAAATTTCTTGAATGTTTTAAACAATTACATATTAACTTGCCTTTTATTGAACCTATTTCATAGATGCTAACATATGCAAAATTTTTAAAAGAGGTATTAACAAATAAAAAGAATTTTGAAGAGCTATCCACTGTAGAACTCAACGAGGAGTGTTCAACAATTCTCCAAATTAAATTACCAACTAAGAATTAGCTGTTAAGGCAATTACATTGAGGAATGAGAAGAAGTTGTGTGAACCTGAAAGGAAGCCGAAACCAGAAACTGATAAGAAAAATGATGGGGTGGTAGAAACCAAAAAAATCAAACACTGGTGCTTAAAGAAAACAAACCACTGATACCATACCCAGCAAAGTTGAAGAAAGACCGCATGGATGAACAAATTGGTAAATTTCTTAAACATTTTAAACAATTACATATTAACTTGCCTTTTGTTGAAGCTATTATGTAGGTGCCGACATATGCAAAATTTTTAAACGAGCTATTAACAAATAAAAAGGGAGTTTGAAGAGTTATCCACTGTGGAACTCAACGAGGAGTGTTCTGTCATTCTCCAAAATAAACTGTCAAGCATTAGCTATACAGGAAGTTTTTCTATTCGTTGTTTTATTGGTATTTTAAACATTGAGAAAACATTAGTTGATTTGGGTGCTAGCATTAATTTGATTCCTTATAAAATATTCAAGCAACTAGGTCGTGGTGAATCAAAACCCACTAGGATGAGTTTTCAATTAGTTGATAGATCTGTTAAATATCCTAGGGGTATTATTGAAGATGTAATTGTAAAGGTAGATAAATTCATATTCTTCGTTGATATTTTTGTACCTGATATGGATGAGGACGTTGAGGTACCTTTAATTCTAGGTCGCCCCTTTTTAGCCACTGCTAGGGCTATTATTGATGTGAGTAATGGTAAACTTGTGCTTAGGGTAGATGATGAGGAGATAATTTTTCAAATTTATAATGCCATGTGACTCTCTAGAGAACAAGATGATTCTTGTTATTTTATTGATTCTATTAATCATACTATTCAAGATTCATTGTAGGAAATTATTCATAAGGGCACATTGGAACTGTATCTTGTTCAAGAAGACAAAATAGATGGCGATAATGCTGTGATAAGTGAGATGAAAATTGATTTAGATACTAATGAGTCTTCATTGAGATGAAAAAATTATGAGGACATTAAGGTAAATAAGGAATTGAAATTGAAACCCTTTATTGAAGAACCTCTTAAGTTAGAACTGAAGTAATTACCAAATCATTTGGAGTATGCATTTATTGGGAACAACTCTACGTTACCAGTGATTATTACTTTAGATTTAAAGCCAAATGAGAAAGATGAGTTATTGCAAGTGCTGAAAGAACACAAAAGAGCTATAGCCTAAAAGATTTCTAACATTAGAGGGATCAGTCCTTCTTTTTGCACCCATAAAATTTTAATGGAAGATAAGTACAAACCTTGTGTGCATACTCAAAGGAGGTTAAATCCCAATATGAAGGAAGTTGTCAAGGTTGAGGTAATTAAACTTCTAGATGCTAGAGTTATCCTATTTCTGATAGTACTTGGGTGATTCCTGTGCATGTTGTTCCTAAGAAAGGAGGCATGACTGTTGTGGCCAATGAGAAGAACAAGTTGATTCCAACAAGAGCAGTCATGGGATAGAGAGTTTGTATTGACTATATGAAGTTGAATGACGCTACAAGGAAAGACCATTTTCCTCTACCATTTGTAGATCAAATGTTGGAGAGATTACCTAGCCACATGTATTATTGCTTCTTAGATGGACTTTTTAGCTACTTTCAAATCCCGATAGCTCCTGAGGATCAAGAAAAAAATGAAATTTACATGTCCATATGGTACATTTGCTTATAGAAGAATGCCTTTTGGATTATGTAATGTTCTTGCTACTTTTCAGAGTTGTGTGTTAGCCATCTTTGATGAACTTGTAGAAAACATTATGGAGGTATTTATGGACAAATTCTCTTTATTCGGTAATTTTTTCCATCTTTGCCTTAAAATTTTAAAATGAGCTTTAATGAGATATGAGGAAACAAACCTAGTGCTTAATTGGAAAAAATGTCACTTCATGGTTTAAGAAGGGATTGTGTTAGGCCATAAAATTTCTAGTAAAGGGATTGATGTTGACAGAGCAAAAATTGAAACCATCAAAAAATTACCTCCCCCTAATTCAGTTAAGGCTATTCAAAGTTTTGTAGGACATGCTGGGTTCTATAGAAAGTTTGCCAAAATTTTTTCTAAAATAGCTAAGCCTTTAACTAATTTGTTAGAAAAAGACGTGCTATTTAATTTTAGTCAGGAATGTTTAGAGGCGTTTAATGTTCTCAAAGAAAAATTAATGAATGCCCTGATTATGATTGCATTTGATTGGAGCTAATCTTTTGAACTAATGTGTGATGCGAGTGATTTTGCAGTAGGTGCAGTTCTTAGACAGTGAAGAGGCAAGCATTTTTAGCTGGTCTATTATGCTATCAAGACTCTGACAGATGCACAGGAGAGTTACACCAGTACAGAAGAAGAATTGCTAACTGTGGTTTTTATATTTGATAAATTTAGACTCTATTTAATATTATCTAAAGTTATTGTATACACTGACCATTCTGCTCTTCGCTATCTTTTAACTAAATTGGATGCAAAACCTCGACTTATAAGGTGGATTTGGAAATCCAAATAAGAAAGGAGCTGAAAATCTTGCAACAGATCATCTTTCAAGACTCGAGAATCCCCATCTTGAGGAGCTTAACGAGAACGAGATAAATGACTCGTTTCCTAAAGAACGACTCTTTGTGGTAACAGATTTTGAAGTCCCTTGGTTTGCGGATATCGCGAATTACTTGGTTGTTAACATCCTACCAAAAGGGTGGACACATCATCAAAATAAGAGATTCTTTACCGATGTGAAAAATTATTTTTGAAAGGATCCTTTTCTTTTTCGTGTAAGTGCAAATCAAGTAATTTGAAGGTGTGTTACAAAATCAAAAGCGAATAAGATTTTGGAACATTACCACTCGGGACCGACAAGAGGACATTACAATGGGATTAGGATAACACATAGAACACTTGAATAAGGTTTTTATTGGCCCACACTGTTTAAGGACACTAACAATTATGTTGCTTCTTGTGATAAATGCCAGAGAACAAGTAATATTTCTAAACGTGATGAAATGCCTCAAAATTATATGCTTACGTGTGAAATTTTGTTCAGTTGAGGCATTGATTTCATGGGACCGTTTCCTAGCTCTTATGGTAATAAATACATACTAGTAACAGTTGATTATATATCAAAATGGGTAGAAGCTCAAGCTTTTCCTAATAATGATGCTAAGGTGGTAGTTCGATTTCTTAAGAAGCTCTTCTCTTTATTTGGAATGCCTAGAGAAATTATTAGTGATAGAGGTACACGTTTTTGTAACGTTCAATTTGATAAGATCCTTAAGAAATATGGAGTACACCATAGAACAGCTACTTCTAGTCACCCTCAAACTAGTGGTCAAGTTGAAGTTTCGAATCGAGAACTGAAACGCATCGTAGAAAAGCCTGTAGAGTCGAATAGAAAGGACTGGGCTTTAAAAGTAGGTTATGCTTTATGGGCTTATAGGACTGCGTATAAAACACCTATAGGAACATCTCCTTATAGGATTGTGTATAGGAAGAGTTGTCACTTACCACTTGACTCGAACACAAAGTATTATAGGCAATAAAATTTCTAAACTATGACCCTAAACGTGTAATTGAGAAGAGATTGTTGTAGCTAAATGAGTTAGATGAGTGGCGAGCATTATGAAAACTCAAGACTGTACATAGAAGCAACAAAGCGATGCCACAATGCTCGTTTGAAGTAGCCCAAACAATTCACAGTTGGGGATTATGTCCTTTTAAACAACTCAAAGCTAAAACTGTTTCCCAAAAAGCTAAAATCAAGATGGTCAGGTCTATTCATGGTACAAACTATTTTTTTTGTACGGAACAATAGAGGTAACACATCCAATATATGGCACATTCAAGGTAAATGGACATCTGCTCAAATTTTATAGTGATGACAATTTTAAAAATGATAGAGAGGAGTTTCGACTCCAAGATCCAAACTAACCGTGCGTATACAAGGTAAAGTCAAGCTTAGACTCTAAATAAGCGCTTCTCGGGAGGCAACCAGAGTGTTTAAATTTTATTAATTCTTTTAATTTTATTGCAAGTTAATTTTATTTTTTTAAAATTAAAAAAAATATTTAAACCACACAGTCGAGACACACAGGCGTCTCCCACACCGATACACAATAGAGCAAATAAAAAAGAGTCACACGGTTTGAGGATATGGCTGTGTAAGTCTTGGGATTTAATTTTTCCAATTTCTATTATTACATGGCCTAAGGTGATTCACACAGCCTAGCGATAAGGCCGTGTGGGACACACGGGCATGTCCAAGGCTGTGTTTGTACTGGAGTGAATTTTTCAATTTAATTGCAAAATTGTGAGTTACACGGGCTAGAGACACAGCCATGTGTTAGACACGGCCTGTCACACGGACAGGTGTGAGACTGTGTGCCCTGCACGGCCTCGCACATAGGTGTGGGAGAAGCAAAGGAAGATGACAGACAACCTGGTGCACGGCCATGTATGACACACGACTTGGACACACGGGTTTGTCCGAGGCCATGTGACCACTGGGTTTAATTTTTAAACGACACACAAGCTAAGGAATGCCCATGTAACACCTCGTTTTTGGGTCAAATCGAAACAGTGGTTTCGGGACCACAAACCCAAAGTAGAAAGATTTATTTTATTATTTCTTTAAGGTCTATAGTATGATTGAATGATTGTGTGAAGATTTCGTTAAGAAATTTCATCGATTGAGTGTCCAATTTAGTTAGAAGGACTAAATTGCAATAGGTGCAAAACTTGGCTTCTCTATGTTAAAAGTGCCTAATTGCTATGAATTCTTAAATTAGAGGTCCTTAAATGGAAATTAGTCCATTATATTTTAGTATGGACAAAGATGAACATGGTTAGGCAAAATTTTAAAGTTTTTCATTAAGGGCATTTTAGTCATTTGGTAAATAAAGACAAAAATTAACAAATAAAAAGTGTTCATCTTTTCTAATTTCATCCCCCATGGCCGAAAATTACAAAGGAAGACATAACTAGGGTTTGGCCAACTTTCAAGCTTGATTGTAAGTCCGTTCTTGTCCCGTTTTTGATGATTTTTATATTTTTGAGATCGTTGTAACTTGATTTAGCTATTTCAAGTACTAATTTGAAAGAAAATGAAAGTCTAAAATTTTACCCATGTTGAACAGATGTGTATTTTGATGTTTAATGGTAGAATATGCATGTTTACTGATAGTTAAACAACATCTACAAAGTGATTTTTGATAAAAACGTCAAATAGGGACTTATTTGTAAAAGTCTATAAAAAATGTATAAAACTGTAAACAAATGGATAATTTGGGCTGTCATGAGCATGAAAAGGGTTCAGCTAGGATTGGGTAAAGAAGAAATTAAATGAAACTCATTTTACGAGCCTAGGGACTAAAATGTTAAAAAGTTAGGGGCAAAAATATAAATTTTGCCATAGTGTGTTTTTGGGCTGAATTGAACAATGTGATAACTAAATAAGTTAAATTTGGTATTATAGGTCAAGAAAAATGAAGTTTGGACCAAGATCGGGGGAAAAACAAAGTAATTGACGAATAGCTTCCTTTGGTCTTTTTGTAGCCGAGGTAAGTTCGTATGTTAAATAAGCTTTAATATAGTTGTATTTAAATTCTTTAATATTGCATGAATTGTATGATTGATTATGTGGACGAGTTTAACTCTGCGGATGCGTTCGACGACGATTCGATAAGCAAGAAATCCCGTTTAAACCTTAGGAATAGATTAGGATACAAGTGACATGTCACTAGGGTTACCATATGTTATGTGATTAAGTGATCTGGGTGCTGGTCTAGTACATCCTACCGGTGGCTAAGTATACCGACATATGTTGCGGTTACTTGACAGCTTGTGTGAGCAGCACCGAGTAGCCACGTCTTGACTGGCAGCTTGTGTGAGCAGGCCCGTTGATTAGCTCGAAAATGAGCAATTATGTGATATGAGATTGAGGTAGCATTGCCTACATATGTGGCATTTAGTGTGCAAGATTCCCAAGTATTAGACTGTAATAACCCGTTTTTAGGTCAAATTAGAAAAGTGGTTTCGGGACTACAAATCAGAAGTCAAAATATTTATTTTATTATTTTAATAAGGTTTACAGCATGATAGATTTATTATGTGAAAGTTTCGTAAAGAAATTTTACTATTTAAATGGTTAATTCGGTAAAAAAGACTAAATCGCGTAAAGCGTAAAATATGAGTTCTATAAGTAAAAGGAACCAAGTAGCTATAGAATTGAATTGAATTAGCCTTGCATGGTAATTATACCATTATTAGAATGAATGGACATATTTGGACATTGTTTAAATGATTTTTATATGTTTTATTTAAGGTAGTTTTTGTAATTTAGTAAATTATGATATATTAATTAAAACAAAACCATAATTTTGGGTTATCATCTTCCCAAACCGATTTGAGAAAAGAAAAATCAGCCATTGTTGTGTTCTTTATTCGGCCAAGCTTGAGTGAGCAATTAAGGTATGATTTTGACTCGGTTTTTAATGATTTTTACGTTTTTGAGCTCGTTGCAGCTTAATCTAGCTAGCCCGTACTTTCGTTTTTAAAACTGTTATAGATTTTAAGAGATGCCATTATTGAATACTTAGGTATTTTGAAGTCTCTTGTTAGATTATTGATGGTTGTTAATAGTTATACAAGTTTTATAAAGTGATTTTTGACAAAAAATGAGAATTAGGGATTAAATTGTAAAAGATAGAAATGTTGTGGTTGAAAATGTGAATAAAATGCAAATATGGGCTGCTATGTCATTAAGTGAAATTCGGCTATATATGGGTTAAGGGTAAATTGCATAAATTTACCATTTTGTGTATAAAGGACTAAATTGCAAAGTAGTTAAAAGTCTAGGGGTAAATTTGTAATTTAGCCAAAATAAGTGTTTTAGGCTAGATTGAATTGGATGAAAAATTTAAATGAGTTAATTTGATATCATATAGATCAAGATAAGCAAATACCGGAATTAGATTGGGGGAAACGAGAGGTAGATGAGTAGACGATAGTTTTCATCCGAGCAACTCAAGCTAAGTTTGTATAATTAGAATCGAACTTTACTATACTTGTAATGGTTGAATTGAATGTATTTAGTTGAATTATTTGAAATATGAATGCCTCCATGATATATCAAATTTGTTATCGAGCCTTGTTTGAACTATGTGAATTCATTGGATACGAGTGACGTGTTACTGGAATTACCGTAATGGTCGAGGTCCTGCATTTGTTGCGGGCTCACCATAGCTCGTAAGAGGTTACTATTTCAGCTCATTGGATCTTACCGATTCATCTCGAAAGAGCTTATTGTTCAGCTCAATAGAGCTTACCGTTTTCAGCTCAATAGAGCTTATCGTTTATTAGCTCAGTAAGAGCTTACCGACCATGACTTGAAAGAGCATGTATGATGATGAATTGACGGATTATTGAAATTGTTCACTCGATTATCCTTTAAATTTCTAATAGATTCAACTGGCCTAAATATTGTTATATGGACAACTTATGGTTTATGTATTAGGTAAATGACTAACATGTAATGATTATGTATGATTAGGTGATGGTTATATTGAATGGTTGGCATTTTATTACTGCTTTGATTACTTTAAATGGTAAGTTTAATTTTGAAATATACGGGCTTACTAAGCTTAGAAGCTTACTCTGTTTCTGTTTCTATGTTTTATAGAGGTTCGTTAGCTCGCTCTTCCGAACAGGTCAGAGTTGCATGTCACACTATCCAAATTTTCGTTTGGTATTTTGAACTTATGAACTTATGTAAATATGGCATGTATAGGCTAGTTTGATAGTAAAAGTTATGTTTTGGTATCATGTTTTAAGAATGAATTTGTATATAAGTTAAGCCATGTCATTTGCCTTATTTTGGTATCATTTGGATTGTATATATGTGCTTAATGATGATATGTTTTCGTATGGTAATGTTTGAATGAAAATATGCAAAATAAGTCTTAATATATAGATGTTAGATGAATGAACTGCATATGTAGTTATATAGGTATATGAAAATGTAAATGGTAAGTTTGATTATGGCTTATAATGTGTATTGAAATGGTTGATTTGGTTGCAAATTAAGTTGCTTAAATGTGGTCAAATATGAATGTATATGCTCATGTTTTAGGGTGGCAAATTTGGCTTTTCAAATGGCCTATTTTTGTCCACACGGCGCGAGACACGCGCGCGTGTCTCTCAGCGTGTCAGCGCACACTGGTCATGTTGCACGACCGTGTGTCCCCTGGGGTACCCTACAATTGTAAATCAGGCTTGAGCATGGCCAAGACATATGGGCGTGTGGCTAGCCATGTGACCCAAGTCAGTTTTGACCATTGCCAAGGCACACGGGCGTGCCTTGTGGCCTTTTGAGCAAGTCAATATGTATGCCTTGTTTGGCCATGGCTTAGACATACGAGCGTGTGACACTTTAAAAGTTGAAAATTTCCTAAGTTTTTGAAACTTTTATATGTTATCAAACTAGTCCCAAATGCATGATTAAAGCTTTGTATGATTGTTTTAAATACATTTGAATGTGATTGATTAATAGTTACTGAAATGAGATGGAACTTTGTCAAATGGATGTTTTGAATTGAGTTACAGGTCAGGTAATGCCTCTTAACCTATTCCGACGATGGTTACGAGTTAGGGGTGTTACACCGACATTATTATTTCGAGTGGTTCACGGGTATGTTAAAGAATGAGAGTAAGTGTAAATTTGTTACGAGATGGTATAAGAATGTACTCAAAGCTTATGAATTATTAATTCATGAAATGACGATTTCAAGGTAAGTTGTGATGGAAGTGAAATATGATCTTGGGATTATGGTAAATTATGTCACCTTATGTTATATTACTTGCTTGATTAATGTATGGTAAGGTTGCTTATTTCTTCATACGAGCTTACTAAGCTATATAACTTACTCCATTTTATTTTTAATGTTTTACAGTGTCACCAAGCTAGCTCGAGATTGGAGATCGTCAGAAGTCGTATCACACTATCAAACTGTCTTTTGGTTACCGATGAATTTAAAAAATTTTGAGAGTATGGCATGTATAAAGACTTGGTCATTTGTTAGATGTGTCATTTGATTTGGCCAAATGTATTGGCTCATATTTGTTTAAGGTGATTTGGTATGTAGCCATGTAATTGGCTTATTTTGGCTAAAATGATTGTAAGCCCATTTATATAAGTATATGTGTTAACGCCTTCTTGTTTTTGTGTTTTGTAATGGGTTGCTGTATGTTTATTATGGTTAAATGGCTTGTTGTGAAACGGATGAGATGGGTCCTTTGGTGTGCTAGGAAATCTAAGTAAAATTATGCATGATGAAAGTATTCATGTTGATACTTGTGAATGTGAGTTTGGTACGAATTGATTTGGTAAATTATGCTATAGTAAATACGTTAAGTGTTGGTAATGAATGATATGATTTAGCCTTGATTTTGGATGTTTTGATTACTTAAACATGCCATGGAATATGCCATTGATCTTGTGCGTGTGTAGGAGTAAATAAAGGTGACAAATGGCTTGGTAAATAGCCTTTAGTTTGACCACATAGGTAGACACACGGGCGTGTGTCTAGGCTGTGTGTGACACACGGTCTACCCCATGGGCGTGTGTTCTAGCCGTGTGTCCCTTGTACCTTAATTTTGAGAAATAGAATGCCCAGAATTGAGCAAATGGGCAGAGACACGAGCGTATGTCTCAGCCATGTGAGGGACACGGCCTTAGGCATGGGGGTGTGTCTCGACCGTGTAACGTCTGTACCTATTTTATGAAAATATAATTTACCATACAGCCTGACACACAGGCGTGTGACATCAATTTGTTCATGTATTGCAAAACAGTGAGCTACACGAGTTAGGGACACGAGCGTGTGTGACCACACAACCTGCTTACACGGGCGTGTGACCCTTGTTCATAGCAAAAAATTTCCTACGTGCTCGATTTAATCCCGAACCACTTTCAAAGCATGTTTTGGGCCTCGTAGGCTCGTATTAGGGACTTTATGATTGAATATGAATGACTTTAATTTGGATGCAAATTTATGACTCAATTTGTATAATTGTTTGTGATGAAAGTCTGGTAATGCCTCGAGTCCTCTTTCGGCGTTGAATATGGGTAAGGGGTGTTACATTTAATGGTATCAGAGCTATGCTTTAGTCGATTCTTGGACAAACATAGCATGTGTGAGAGTCTAGCTGTACATGCCATATTTAATTTGTGATAGTGTGACAACTCCTGACAATTTAAATTATGTTTTCCTCTAGTAAATGGATCCCAACCGAGAGGTAGCTGACGATGTTGAAAGTAATGCGCCAGCTTACGCCGAAGGGACGGTGCCATCTGAAAGTAGACTAGTAATAGTTAGTCAGGGAGGAGAGGCTAGAGAAGCCTTCTTCCAAAGGATGAATGAGTGGTTTGTTGAGTTTGTTCGAACAAATCTGGCTGCCCAATGTCTTCCACCCCCACCTAACCCCCAATCGGTTCTTGTAGCTCCCCAAGGTGTGAAATTGGTAAGATTGAACAGCCTCCAGTTGATAATATTTCGAAAGAAAGGGGCCGAAGAATTTAGAGCTAATATTGACGATGATTCAGAGAGAGTAAAGTTTTGGCTTGAGAACTCTATCAAGGTATTTGATGAGCTCTCTTGCACTCCAGATGAGTGCTTGAAATGTACTATATCGATTTTGAGAGACATAGCATATCAGTGGTGGAATACTCTTGTATCCATGGTACAGAGGGAAAGAGTTACATGGGAATTCTTCCAAGATGAGTTCAGAAAGAAATATATCAGTCAGTGGTTTATTGATCAGAAACGCAAAGAGTTCCTAGAGCTGAAACAGGGTCGTATGTCTGCGACTGAATATGAGCGAGAGTTTGTTAGGCTTAGTAAGTATGCTCGGAAATGTGTTTCTACCGAGCTATCATGTGCAAGAGATTTGAAGATGGGTTAAATGAGGATATTAGACTGTTAGTTGTGATTTTAGAGTTGAAGGAATTTGTCGTGCTGGTCGGTCGAGCTTGCAAAGCCATTTCAACCTCCGTCAAAGAAGTCAAAGGATTTGTATACTCATTCTACTGCTTCAACTGGGTATCCCAACAGAGATTATGGGACGCAGTATTCCAGTTCTAAGGCCCAAACCACGTGAATAGCGAGTGTTGGTAATGCTAGGTCTACTAGACCTGAATGTCAACACTGTGGTTGACGATATCCCGGTGACTGTAGGATGAATAACCTAGCTTGCGTTGAATGTGGCTCCCCAGATCACTTCATTCGAGATTGCCCTCAAATGGTTGAGAAAATAAATTTTCAGAATACAAGGCCAAGTAACACTGCCATTAGAGGAAGGCCATAGAAAAATACTGGGAGTGGGAACAGTAGCAAAGGTGTGACGAAAGAGTTAACTATGATATTAGAGGTCAGAGCACCTGCTAGAACTTACGCTATTCACGCTCGCGAAGATGCGCCATCCCCTGATGTTATCACTGGTACATTTTCTCTATATGGTACTAATGTAGTTGCATTGATTGATCCTGGATCGACTCATTCTTATATTTGCATGAATTTGATATCTAGTAAGAATTTGCCTGTTGAGTCTACTGAGTATGTGATTAAAGTGTCGAACCCCTTAGGCAAATTTGTTCTAGTTGATAAAGTTTGCAAGAATTGTCCTTTAATGATTCGGGGTCACTGTTTTCCGGCTGACTTGATGCTTTTACCGTTTGATGAGTTTGATGTAATTCTTGGAATGGATTGGTTGACTCTACATTACGTCATTGTGAATTTTAAACGAAAGATTATTAAATTGAAATGTCAAAATAATGAAATTCTTCAGATTGAACCGGATGAGTCGGGTGAGTTGCCTATTGTGATTTCGTCGTTGTCGGTTTAGGGGTATGTAAGAAAAGGTTGTGAAGCTTATCTTGCGTATGTACTGAATATGAAGGTGTCTGAATTGAACATTGAATCTATGCCGGTAGTTTTTGAATATCCGGATGTGTTCCCAAAGGAGTTGCCTGGATTACCACCGATTAGATTGATTGAGTTTACTATTGATTTAGTACCGGGGACTTCACTGATATCGATACTCCGTATAGAATGGCTCTGATTGAATTAAAAGAATTGAAAACACAATTGCAAGAGTTGACAGATAAGGGTTTTGTGAGACCGAGTTTTTCTCCCTCGGGTGGACCAGTGTTGTTCATCAAGAAGAAAGACGAATCCATGAGACTTTGTATCGACTATCGTCAACTCAACAAGGTTATGATAAAGAACAAGTATCCTTTACCAAGGATCGATGATTTGTTTGACTAGTTGAAAGGGACAACAGTGTTCTCGAAGATAGATTTGAGGTCCGTCTATTATCAACTGAGAGTTAAAGACTCGGATGTGCCGAAAGCTATGTTCAGAATGAGGTATGGGCATTATGAATTTCTTGTTATGCCTTTCGGGTTAACTAATGCTCCTACTGTTTCTATGGATTTGATGAATCAAATTTTCAGACTGTATTTGGACAAGTTTATAGTTGTGTTCATTGATGACATTTTGATTTATTCTCGAGATGAGGCTGAGCATGCTGAACATTTAAGAATTGTATTGCAGACTTTGAGAGATAAGAAATTGTTTGCTAAGTTCAGCGAAAATGAGTTTTGGCTCCGAGTAGTTAGATTTTTGGGGCACATTGTTTCAGTGGAAGGTATATGGGTTGATCCGAGTAAGATTTCGACAGTTGTGGATTGGAAACCGCCGAGGAATGTATCTGAGGTTAGAAGCTTTTTGGGCTTAATCAGGTATTATCAATGTTTTGTTAAAGGATTCTCAATGATTGCTACACCTATGACTAGATTGTTATGAAAAGATATAAAATTCGAGTGGTCTGAGAAATGCCAAATGAGTTTTGAACAGTTAAAAGGTTGTTGACTGAGGCACCGATATAAGTGCAACCTGAATCAAAAATAGAGTTTGTGATTTATAGCGACGCGTCACTGAACGGTCTTGGCTGTGTGTTAATTCAAGGGGGTAAAGTGATAGTTTATGCCTCGAGACAGTTGAAACCACATGAAAAGAACTGTTTGACACACGACTTGGAATTGGCTGCCATTGTGTTTGCTTTAAAAATTTGGCAAAACCATTTATTCAGTGAGAAATGTCACATCTTTACTGATCACAAGAGTTTAAAGTATTTGATAACTCAGAAAGATTTGCATTTGCGACAACAGAGGTGGCTCGAGTTGTTGAAAGACTATGAGTTGGTGATCGATTATCATCCTAGGAAGGCGAATATAGTCGCAGATGCTTTGAGTAGGAAATCTTTGTTTGCTTTGAGAGCAATGAATACGTGACTGAATTTGTCTGATGATGGATCGATTCTAGACGAGTTAAAGGCTAGATCGGTATTTCTTTAGAAAATTTGTGAAGCTCAGAAATGTGACAGTGAATTACAAGCTAAGAGAGTTCAGTGCGAACTGAAAGGTGATTCAGGCTTTCAGATTGGGGCCGATGATTGTTTGATGTTCCGAGGTAGGATTTGTGCACCGAAAGATACTGAGTTGATTCAGTAAATTCTTCATGAGGCACACAGTGGTTGTCTGTCTGTTCATCCAGGAAGTACCAAGATGTATAATGATTTGAAGAAATTGTATTGGTGGTTGGGTATGAAACAAGATATTTCTAAATTCATATTGAGATGTTTGATTTGTCAACAAGTAAAGGCAGAGCATCAAGTACCTTCGGGTTTACTTTAGCTTGTGACTATACTTGAATGGAAATGCGATAGAGTTATGATCGATTTCGTATCAGGGTTACCTTTGACTCCGAAGAAAAAGGATATCGTATGGGTTGTTGGTGATAGATTGACGAAATGGGCTCATTTTATTCCGGTACGTACTGATTATTCACTTGATAAGCTAGTTGAATTGTACATTGCTAAGATTGTTAGATTGCACAGGTGCCTACTTTTATTATTTCTGATAGAGATTCGAGGTTTAAGTCGCGATTTTGGAAGAAATTGCAAGAAGCGTTGGTTACAAAGTTGAATTTTGGTATTACGTTCCATCGTAAATCAACAATCAATCGGAGAGAGTGATTCAAATTCTCGAAGATATGCTTCGCTGTTGTGTTTTAGGGTTCGAAGGTAGTTAGGAGAAATACCTACCGTTGGTCAAATTTTCTTATAACAATAGTTATCAGTCAAGTATAAAGATGGAACCATATGAAGCATTCTATGGCTGCAAGTGTCAAACTCCATTGTATTGGGCCGAGCTCAATAAGAAATAGATTCACGGGGTTGATTTGGTTAGAGAAACCGAAGAAAAGTCAAAAGTAATTCGTGATTGTTTGAAAGTAGCTTCGGACCAACAAAAATCATACGCGGATTTGAAACGAAAGGATATTGAATTTCAGGTTTGTGATAAAGTGTTTCTGAAAGTATCACCATAAAAGAAAATTCTTAGATTTGGTCGCAAAGGCAAGTTGAATCCACGGTTCATTGGGCCGTATGAGATTATTGAAAGAATAGGGCCAGTGGCATATCGATTGGTTTTACCATTGGAATTAGAAAGGATTCACAATGTGTTTCATGTGAAGATGTTGCGCAGTTATCGATCAGACCCTTTGCATGTAATTTCATCGGTAGAGATTGAGATTCGACTCGATATGACTTATGGTGAAGAACCGATCAAGATTTTAGCTCGGTAAGTTAAACAGTTGAGAAATAAAAGTATAGCCCTAGTGAAAGTCTTCTAGAAAAGATATGGGGTCGAATAAGCTGCGTGGGAAACCAAGGAAGCTATGAGAAAACAGTACCCTAACCTCTTTTCTGATAAGATTTTCGAGGACAAAAATCTCTAAAGGGAGGAGAGTTGTAACAACCCGTTTTTGGGTCAAATCGAAACAGTGGTTTCGGGACCACAAATTCAAAGTAGAAAGATTTATTTATTTATTTCTTTAATGTCTACAGTATGATTGAATGATTGTGTGAAAATTTCATTCAGAAATTTCATCGATTAAGTGTCCAACTTGGCTCGAAGGACTAAATTGCAATAGGTGCAAAACTTGACTTTTCTATGTTAAAAGTGCCTAATTGCTATGATTTCTTAAATTAAAGGTCCTTAAATGGTAATTAGACCATTATATTGTTATGGACAAAAATGGACATGGTTAGGCAAAATTTTGAAGTTTTTCATTAAGCGTATTTTAGTCATTTGGTAAATAAAGACAAAAATTAACAAATAAAAAGTGTTCATCTTTTCTAATTTCATCCCCCATGGCCGAAAATCACAAAGGAAGACATATCTAGGGTTTTGCCAACTTTCAAGCTTGATTGTAAGTCCGTTCTTGTACCGTTTTTGATGATTTTTATATTTTTGAGATCGTTGTAACTTGATTTAGCTATTTCAAGGACTAATTTGAAAGAAAATCAAAGTTTAAAATTTTACCCATGTTGAATAGATGTGTATTTTGATGTTTAATGGTATAATATGCATGTTTGTTGATAGTTAAACAACATTTACAAAGTGATTTTCGATAAAAAGGTCAAATAGGGGCTTATTTGTTAAAGTTTATAAAAAATGTATAAAACTATGAATAAATGGAAAATGTGGGCTATCATGAGCATGAAAAGGGTTCATCTAGGATTGGGTAAAGAAGAAATTGAATGAAACTCATTTTATGAGCCTAGGAACTAAAATGTAAAATGTTGAAAAGCTAGGGGCAAAAATGTAAATTTTGACATAGTGTGTTTTTGGGCTAAATTGAGCAATATGATAATTAAATAAGTTGAATTTGGTATTATAGGTCAAGAAAAATGAAGTTTGGGTCAAGATCGAGGGAAAAACAAAGTAATTGATAAATAGCTCCTTTTGGTTGTTTTTGTAACCGATGTAAGTTCGTCTGTTAAATAAGCTTTAATATAGTTATATGTAAATTCTTTAATATTGCATGAACTATATGATTGATTGTGTGGACGAGTTTAACTCTATTGACGAGTTCGACGATGATTCGATAAGCAAGAAATCCCATTAGAACCTTAGGAATAGATTAGGATACAGTGACATGTCTCTAGGGTTACCATGTGTTATGTGATTATGTGATTCGGGTGCTGGTCTAGTACATCCTACCAGTGGTTGAGTATACCGGCATATGTTGCAGTTACTTGACAGCTTGTGTGAGCAGCACCAAGTAGCCACGTCTTGACTGACAGCTTGTGTGAGCAGGCCCGTTGATCAGCTAAAAAATGAGCAATTATGCGATATGAGATTGAGGTAGCATTGGCTACATATGTGAAACTTAGTGTGCAAGATTCCCAAGTATCCGGCATTATTATTCCGAATGGTTCACGGGTATGTCAAAGAATGAGAATAAGTGTAAATTCTTTACGATATGGTACAAGTATGTACTCGAAGCTTATGAATTATTAATTCGTGAAATGACGATTTTAAGGTGAGTTGTAATAGAAGTGAAATATGATCTTGAGATTATGGTAAATTATGTCACCTTATGTTATATTACTTGCATGATTAATGTATGGTAAGGTTGCTTATTTCTTCATACGAGCATACTAAGCTATATAGCTTACTCTATTTTATTTTCAATGTTTTATAGTGTCACAAGCTAGCTAGGGATTGGAGATCGCTGGAAGTCGCATCACACTATCAAATTGTCTTTTGGGTGCCGATGATTTTAAAACATTTTGAGAGTATGACATGTATAGGGACTTGGTCATTTTGTTATATGTGTCATTTGATTTGGCCAAATGTATTGGCTCATATTTGTTTAAGGTGATTTGGTATTTAGCCATGTAATTGGCTTATTTTGGCTAAAATGATTGTAAGCCCATTTATATAAGTATATGTGTTAATGCCTTCTTGTTTTTGTGTTTTGTAATGGGTTGCTAGATGTTTATTATGGTTAAATGACTTGTTGTGAAATGGATGAGATGGGTCTTTTGGTGTGCTAGGAAATCTAAGTAGAATTATATATGATGAAAGTATTCATGTTGATACTTGTGAATGTGAGTTTGGTATGAATTGATTTGGTAAATTATGCTATAGTAAATATGTTAAGTGTTGGTAATGAATGATATGATTTAGCCTTGATTTTGGATGTTTTGATTGCTTAAACATGCCATGGATTATGCCATTGATCTTTTGTGTGTGTAGGTGTAACTCAGGTGACAAATGGCTTGGTAGATAGCCATTATTTTGCCCACACGGGCGTGTGTCTAGGCCGTGTATGAAACATGGTTTTCCCCATGGGCGTGTGTTCTAGCCATGTGTCCCTTGCACCTTAATTTTGAGAAACAGAATGCTCAGAATTGAGCACTCAGGCAGAGACACAGGCATGTGTCTCAGTCGTGTGAGGGATACGGCCTCAGGCACTGGCGTGTGTCTTGGCCGTGTGAAGTCTGCACCTATTTTATAAAAATATAATTTACCACATGGCCTGGCACACGGGCGTGTGACTTGGCCGTGTGACATCAATTTGTTCATGCATTGCAAAACAGAGAGTGATACGGGTTAGGGACACGGGCGTGTGTGACCACACAGCCTGCCCACACGGGCATGTCCCAAGCCACATGGGCGTGTGGCCCCTATTCATAGTAAAAAATTTCCTAAGTGCTTGTTTTAGTCCTGAACCACTTCTAAAGCATGTTTTGGGCCTCGTAGGCTCGTATTAGGGACTTTATGAGTTAATATGAATGGTTTTAATTTGGATGCAAATTTATGACACGATTTGTAAAATTGTTTGTGATGAAAGTCCGGTAATACCTCGAGCCTATTCCGGCGTTGAATAGGGTAAGGGGTGTTATAGCCCACACGGGTGTGTGACACGGCTGTATGGCCCAACACGGGCCTTTACATGACTGTGTCTTCCTTTTTGACCTGAAAACCCTAATTTTTTTACTTTTTCTTCTTCTTTCCAACCCCGTCCTACAACCCTACCCATTGCTCAACCAAGCCTTTCGTCATCGTCCCCTCTAACATGTTCTTTTCCCCTCTTTTCACTCATCGAGAAAACCCCTCCCCACTTCGTTGCTACACCATTCCCCTCTTTCTTTCTTTCTAGTCGACAACCCGCTACCCTTGTCCACCCTTTCCTCTTTTCCTTTTCCCTTTCCCTTTTCTTCCTTCTACCAAACCCCTTCGTCCGCGCCACACCACTGCACACAGTCTTTCCCCTTTTTCCCCTTTCCCCCTCCTTTTTTCTTCCCATGCGAACACCTTTTTCCCCTTCTTCCTCCACCGTCTTCATCACAGCCCTATTTCCCTATTTACCTATCCTTCACTCCTTCGTTGTAACTTTGGTCACCGCCAGAGACAATCTTCTAGCCACTGTCGACCGGTGCCATGCCCCACTGCTTGCCCTTTTTGTCTTTATTGTTTTTACTTTATTTATTCTTATTATTTTTATTATTATTGTTATCATTATTTTTTTCTTATTGTTTATTACTATTCATTTTATTTTCTTATTATTCTTCTTAATTTTATTCAGTTCTTGTTTTTGTAAGTTTTGTTTTTAGTTCTATTCTTATTCTTTTTATTTATTACGATTAGTTGTTCTTATTATATATTTTTCTTATTTGTTTTTTTTTTGCATATTAAATTTATTTTTCATTTTTATTGTTATGTTCTTTTTTTTAATTGTCATTAGCATTGTCTCATTCTATTACTCATTATATTTTTATCATCTCATTGAAATTCATTGTTTGTTTAGGTTCGGTCATCATTGTGTTTTTTATTGGATTGTGTTATTGTGTTTATTATGATTGTTATGCTACGTCCATCTTATTTCCTGCTGATTTTGGGGGTTATATTTTATTGCAGATACACCTGTAAAAACACATGTAATAAATCCAAGGTCACTGTCCTCGCTTTGAAAAAGCAGAAGACGCTGGGCGTGACCTCTTACTCGGGTCCCACCAGCAATTCACACCATCCGTGTCTACGATTTTCACATGGTTCTCAAGAGGACCTATGTCAACATCTCAGACAGCGACTATTGGGATTGGGCCGTTGTATTTTTTGGGCAACCCTAAAGTAGATCCACTTGGTCAATAACGTACGAGCACTGATTGCCACAGATCCATGAGATCGTTTCTTCTCTATCGTCAAGCCCACCTACTCAAAGCTGACACTAGAGGTTTACTCAACATTCATTTTGCAGCACGTGATGTTGAACCACAATGAGTCATGCACTATTTCTTTTAGACTCAGTGGTACGAAGCGTTATCTAGGCATTCCAAAATTCAGGGCTACCTTAGGACTCTATTCGGAGGCGTTCATGAGTGCCGAGGGGGTCCTTACTTTATACTGGCACATCCATTACTCGCCATCTTTATGCTGGACAGAGCTGACTGCTAGTACGACAAACTATGGCCCAAGTCAGTCCAAGACGACTTCACTACCTCTGGCTTTGCGATGGATCCTTGCCATATTGGCCTACACGTTGACTAGTTAGAGGGATAGAACTGTAATGCCCTGAATTTTGGGCCTAGAGGAATTGGGCTTTGGGAATTAGCTTCCATAAAAGTTTTAAGTGAGCAAGAAAATGACAAATGATATGTTGGCTTTAAGGGTTTAATGAATTTGAAGTGTCTAGGTGTGTTGGATAAGTTCTGGGTTTGAGTTTTGTCGTGGAGGAATTTTAATTTAATTATTAAAAGAACTAGGGTTGTGAGTAGTTGGGCTTTTAAATAAAAATAGAGGAAAAATGGCATAAAAAAGCCTTGTGGTGGAGTGGCTAAGTAACGCCACTTAGGGTGTGGGGAGGTGGCGTTAGTGGCTAGCAAGGAGATCCTAGGTTTGAATCCTAGCTTAGTATTTTTAGGAGTTTAATTTTGGCCTTCTAAAAGGTTGGAAGTGGCATGAAGATGGACTCTAAGGGGAGTGTTCAGGAGAGAAAATTAAGGAAAGGATCAATGGGTTATCAGGGAGAAAAACGAGGAGATGAGAAGGGGGAAGTGATGGAGTTGAATTGGGAATTGAGGGTCAGGAAACTGGGCTATAGGCTATAAATATGTGCTGAGTTTGAGATCCTAGGCTAATGCCAAATTCTTCATGTTTTTTAAGTGCCGATTGGCTTTTCCATCTTTGCTAGCTGATTTTTTTTCCATTCTTTCTCTCTTCAATTCTCTTTTGATTTACCCTTTAGGTTGGTCGATTCCTTCTTCTACTCTTCTTCTTTAATTTGTGCTTAATAAACCTTATTCACCATATTAGTTTAGAAGCCGAAAAGCCGAATCTCTCTTGGGCCAATTGCTCTATTGGTGTAAGTACCTTATCACTTTTTTGGCTAGTATTGTTGATACCGATTACTCCTCTCCTTCACTCTTTCTAATTGAATTTGGTAGGGAATTAGTATCGGATCTCAGATCTTAGCTCTCTGCCGAAATTGCTCTTTAGGTGTTTGCGGTTTTGGTAAGTATTCCTCTCCCATTGGCTAAGGTGGACGAATGTTCATAGTTAGGGAAAGGGGACTTGTGTTGGATACGAGTCACCTACTATTCTGGTTTTAATAAATAAGTTTAATGCAGATCTAAGGAGTATGTGATCAGGAAAAAACTATTAGGGATTGGTGTTCAAGGTAAGGTTAAGGTAAGGCTTCGGTTTTTGGAAAAGTTATGTATTAAGCATGCGATTAATCAAAGGGTGACATCGATTGTAGGTTTGGGGCTAAGGAGATCGCATCATGCTTGCTTACCAGGTGTGTACATACACTGCACACACAAGTAGATCGGTAAAAGCTGAAATGTTGAAAAGCCGAAATGCCAAAAAGTCGAAATGTCGAAAAGTCAAAAGTTTAGCTACGGTAGTCTTGCAAGTGTGCGAACACTCATAAGGAGGAAACTGATAGGTTTTCTGAGGCCCCATGGGCGATTCCATGGACTTGGGCTGTGTATTGGCCAACCGGTCCAGAATAGGCTAAATGGGCCCGATGGGCTATTGGGCCCATAATAAGCAAAAATTGATAATTGATGCTATGTGATGGAAAATTGTATGTGAACATGACTGTAATTGTGAATTGGGCCTAATGGCCATAGGAATATGATTTAGGCCTAATGGGCCACATAAATGTGATTGGGTCTAATGCGCCATATGAAAGAGATGGGGCCTAGTGGGCCATATACAGGTATCTGGATTTGTCAGGGCTTCGTAAGAGGTTTTAGGCCTAATATATGATGACTGCATAAAACTTAATTAATATACTGCGACCGTGGACAAGTCATAGAGTTATGGTGTGGCAACGGGTATATGCATGTCTAGGATTGGACCTAGGGAGAGCTTGGTACTTAAGCGGTCTTAATGACCCACCTCCTCTTCTCTGGAATCCTACCTGGTGCATAGTATTCGTTCATCTTAGCTAACGGGACTTGTTAACGGGCCAAGGTAAGTGGAAACCATACTTAAAGGGAAATTATCGAAATGCCCTTAAGGGAAAAAATGACCAAAATACCCCTAGGTGTTGAATGTAAGTTTTATGGATGTGGCATGCATGCATATGATGTTCTGCTTAGGTTGCATATAGGGTGGGAACGATGGAACAGATGAAGTATATAAGGATCGCATAGTTGCCTGACAATCGTGGATCCACCGACGGCTTTTAAAGCCCAATATGTAAATGAAGGTAGTTTCGCAACTGGGCTACCATTAGTGTGTGGGTTGGGTGGGTCGATATTCATATCCCCACATGGTGTAACGTGGGACGGAGCTGGTGTGTAGCAGATGGATAATTTGGAGAGGATTGCATTGCATGTGTAATGATTCTTCTTTGAATGCTTGTTTTCCATCGAGGGTTGTACACACTGAGTTTGTGAAAACTCACCCCCTCTTTTATTTTATTTTCAGGTGATGCTCAGTAGAAGGTTCGATGTTTGGAGGGACTCTGGGTGGCCATCTAGCAAGATAATTCAGACTTGGTTTTTTTAAGCATTCAAGTTTTTATTTCTTTTTGAGTATGTTCAGACCAGATTGTAATAAGGTTTCTATTATGTTATTATTACTTGAATTAATATCATTATTTTCATTGTAATTATAAGAAGTTGAACATGGTTTCTTAAACTATAGTATGACTTTTCTATGTTTCCGCAACTACATTTTAAAATGACATGTTTCCATAAAATCATATATTTTAAACAAGTGATTGAAAGGAGTTTTTTTTAAGGATAGTTAAAGTTTCTTTTATTTTAAGAAGGGTTTTCAATGGAAACACGATTTTCGCTAAAACACTTCAATGTGATGCGCCAGATTTGGCCATAATGTCCAGGTCGAGTTTAGGGTGTTACATTTAGTGGTATCAGAGCCCAGGTTGTAAAACTCGGGCAGTGAATTGGTCCTTAATACCTGGTTTCTTTTGTGTTTTTTTTTAAAAAATTTCACAATGTTTTGGGAAAAGGGAAGTATTGCTGAGTGACACACCGAGTCTCCGACGTCGAACCAAGTAAGTATTCTTATTCTTAAGTTTGTTTCAATTGTTATACAGTAGTTTGTTAGAGGGCTACTTTAGGTGATCTTGTTAGAATGGAACCAAAGCCTGCAGGAACTTGAAACTATAGAGGATTTTCAAAAATAATCTTCTCTTTAAATATTTTCATAAAATATCGGTTTAACTATTAAACTAACTAAAACTTCATAAAAATTTCTAATCCATGTAATATGCGAATCGATGATGAGTGCTAAAAGAGGTTCAAGAGGCCGTGGCCGAGGCTGAGGCTGCGGAAGTGTTAGGGCTGAATCGTCGACATCAGGCCATATACTCGATGTTAGAGTAGAAGAGGCTCTGGCCTCACTTGTGGCTGGGAATAGACCGTATGATCGGGCCGTGAGAGAAGATGCATTGCCGCAGGCAATGCTGAGAATTTTAGAAACGGTCGTTGGGCCCAACAATAGCACTGGAAATCAGGGGTCCATTACGGAGTGACTTCAATCGAATGGGGCTGAGATCTTTAAGGGCATGGTTGGCATGGCTCCTAACGTGGCGAAATATTGGTGGGAGGCCACTGAAAGGATAATGGAGGACCTGGACTGCTCACCTGAGCAAAAGTTGAAAGGAGCAGTGTCACTGCTTAGGAAAGAAGCCTACCAGTGGTGGCTGACAATGAAAGAGGGCACCCAACAGGAGCGGGTCACTTGGGAGTTTTTCAAAGCTGCATTCCAAGGGAAATATGTGGGTGCAAGCTATGTGGATGCTAGAAGGAAGGAGTTCCTGAATTTGACCCAAGGGAACAAATCGGTGGCGGAGTGTGAGGCAGAGTTTTTACGCCTTAGTAGATATGCAAGGGTGATGGTGGCAATGGACTATGAGCATTGCGTAAGGTTCGGAGATGGCCTCAGGGATAGTGCATACCCTACCATAGTGTACTGGGTGTTTATTTTAGCTTTAGAATTAGAGTGCGTAGCGAAAGCCTAGTGGTGAGACTTGGGTAGTACAATTAATGGTTAGTTGGAAATTTCAAGGATGAAATTTCTTTAAGGGGGTAGAGTTGTAACGCCCCAAATTTTGGGCCTAGAGGAATTGGGCTTTGGGCATTAGGTCTCATAAAATTTTTAAGTGAATAAGAAAATGACAAATGATATGTTGCCTTTAGGGGTTTAATGAATTTGGAGTGTCTAGGTGTGTTGGAAAAGTTTTTGGGTTTGAGTTTTGTGGTGGAGGAATTTTAATTTAATTATTAAAAGAACCAGGGTTGTGAGTAGTTGGGCTTTTAAATAAAAATATGGGATAAATGGCATCAAAAAGCCTTGTGGTAGAGTGGCTAAGTGACGCCGCTTAGGGTATGGGGAGGTGGCATTAGTGGCTAACAAGGAGATCCTTGGTTCGAATCCTAGCTTAGTATTTTTAAGAGTTTAATTTTTGCCTTCTAGAAGGTTGGAAGTGGCGTGAAGATGGACTCTAAGGGGAGTGTTCAAGAGAGAAAATTAAAGAAAGGATCAAGGGGTTATCAGGGAGAAAAACGAGGAGATGAGAAGGGGAAAGTGATGGAGCTGAATTGGAAGTTGAGGGTTAGGCAACTGGGCTATAGGCTATAAATATGTGCTGAGTTTGAGATCCTAGGCTAATGCCAAATTCTTCATTTTTTTTAAAGTGCCGATTGGCTTTTCCATCTTTGCTAGCTAATTCTTTTCCATTCTTTCTCTCCTCAATTCTCTTTTGATTTACCCTTTAGGTTGGCTGATCCCTTCTTCTACTCTTCTTCTTTAATTTGTGCCTAATAAACCTTATTTACCATATTAGTTTAAAAGCCGAAAAGTCGAATCTCCCTTGGGCTGATTACTCTATTGGTGTAAGTACCTTATCTCTTTTTCGGCTAGTATTGTTGATACTGATTACTCCTCTCCCTCACTCTTTCTAATCGACTTTGGTAGGGAATTAGTATCGGATCTCAGATCTTAGCTTTCTGCCGGAATTGCTCTTTAGGTGTTTGCGGTTTTGGTAAGTATTCCTCTCCCATTGGCTAAGGTGGCCGAATGTTCATAGTTAGGGTAAAGGGACTTGTGTTGGATACGAGTCACCTACTATTCTGGTTTTAATAAATAAGTTTAATGCAGATCTAAGGAGTACGTGATCAGGGAAAAACTATTAGGGATTGGTGTTCAAGGTAAGGTTAAGGTGAGGCTTTGATTTTCGGAAAAGTCGTGTATTAAACATGCGATTAATCGAAGGGTGATATCGATTGTAGGTTTGGGGCTAAGGAGATCGCATCACGCTTACTTACCAGGTGTGTACATGCACTACACATACAAGTAGATTGGCAAAAGCCGAAATGCCGAAATGCCAAAATGCAGAAATGCCGAAATGTCGAAAAGTGGAAATGTCAAAAAGCTAAAAGTTTGGCTACGGTAGTCTTGCGAGTGCGCAAACACTTGTAAGAAGGAAATCGATAGGTTGTCTGAGGCCCCATGGGGGGATTCCATGGACTTGGGCTGTGTATTGGCCAACAAGGCCAGAATGGGCTAAATGGGCCCGATGTGCTGTTGGGCCCATAATAGGCAAAAATTGATAATTGATGCTATGTCATGGAAAATTGTATGTGAACATGACTGTAAATGTGAATTGGGCCTAATGGCCATAGGGATGTGATTTGGGCTTAATGGGCCACATAAATGTGATTGGGCCTAATGGGCAATATGAAAGATATTGGGCCTAGTGGGCCATATACAGTTATGTGGATTTGTCGGGGCTTCATAAGAGGTTTTAGGCCTAGTATATGATGACTGCATAAAACTTAATTAATATATTGCGAACGTGGAAAAGTCATAGAGTTAAGGTGTGGCAACGGGTATATGCATGTCTAGGATTGGACCTAGGGAGAGCTTGGTACTTAAGCGGTCTTAATGACCCACCTCCTCTTCTCTGGAATCCTACCTGGTGCATAGTATTCGTTCATCTTAGCTCACGGGACTTGTTAACGGGCCAAGGTCAGTGGAAACCATACTTAAGGGGAAATTATCGAAATACCCTTAAGGGCAAAAATGACCAAAATACCCCTAAGTGTTGAATGTAAGTTTTATGGATGTGGCATGCATGCATATAATGTTCTGCTTAGGTTGCATATGGGTTGGGAACTATGGACTGAAGGAAGTATATGAGGATCGCATGGTTGTCTGACAATCGTGGATCCACCGACGGCTTTTAAAGCCCAATATGTAAATGTAGGTAGTTCCGCAACCGGGGTACCATTAGTGTGTGGGCTGGGTGGGTCGATATTCATATCCCCACATGGTGTGACGGGGGACGAAGCTGGGGTGTAGCGGATGGATAATTTGGATGGGATTGCATTGCATGTGTAATGATTCTTCTTTGAATGCTTATTTTCCATCGAGGGTTATACACACTGAGTTTGCGAAAACTCACCCCCTCTTTTATTTTATTTTCAGGTGATGCTTAGTAGAAGGTTCGATGATTGGAGGGACTCCGGGTGGCCAGCTAGCAAGATAATTTGAACTTGGTTTTTTTTAAGCATTCAAGTTTTTATTTCTTTTTGAGTATGTTCAGACCAGATCGTAATAAGGTTTCCATTATGTTATTATTACTTGAATTATTATCATTATTTTCATTGTAATTATAAGAAGTTGAACATGGTTTCTTAAACTATAGTGTGACTTTTCTACGTTTCCGCAATTACATTTTAAAATGACATGTTTTCATAAAATCATATAATTTAAACAAGTGATTGAAAGGAGTTTTTTTTAAGGATAGTTAAGGTTTCTTTTATTTTAAGAAGGGGTTTCAATGGAAACACGATTTTCGCTAAAACACTTCAATGTGATGTTCCAAATTCGGCCATAACATCCAGGTCGGGTTTGGGGTGTTACAAGAACCAAGATCGTCGGTACATTTTTTATGGAACATGGTGACGGGGCGCACCTTCAACCTTGCTTATTTCATCGCCCTTGCTTGCTGCCATCAGATAGAGCGTAGTAGGAAGCGTCCTATCTGCTTAGGCCCTTATGTGACTCTTCTAGCATGACATTTCAGTCTCCTCGACACTCCGGAGTAGTCCTCCTTCTTTATACTGGTTGGACAGATGACCTTACAGGGATTATTGAGTATGAGTCATATGAGGATAATCGAGCTACAGTGCGGAGTGGATCCTCCTTAATACAAAATATCTCATTCTGACCCTCGGGATGAGCATGAGGACTTCCCTGATGATGTCCCCTTTCACCATGAGGATCTACCTCGTTCTCCACCTCCAAGTCATCCTACCATTGCTGCTATCTTAGGGGACCTCTCGAGTGGTTCACCAGTTTCGAGCAGCACTATTTTGAGTGGTTCGACAATATTTATGCTACTTTGTAGTAGATCTGTTAGAATATACACATTTCGTCTGCTGAACCTGTGCCTCATGATCCCAATTCCTCTCATGATGAAGGTCACTTATTTTGGTTTTTTTATTTTTATTTATTAGACTTCTTTCGTTTATATTCTTTTGAACTATGTTTTTATTTTGATGGTTGTTTTTAATTGAGTTGTAACCTCTTAATATTCTTCTTTATTTCTAATAAGATGCTCATAACGATGCACTACATTTAGCTTTTGCCTACAATTCCATTTTTCACTATTCTGGCGATTTCATCCATATTTAGGGCATTTTCAGTTTTCTCCCTCTCTTTTGATTTTCTGTTTATTCTGTGCTTATATTTGTTTGTACATTAAGGACAATGTACATCTTAAGTGTGGGGAGGTTGTTTATATAATTATTAGAAAATCCCCGAATTATTTGTTGTGTTTAAATAATTTACTCATACCTCTATTAGAGTGAATTTTTTTCAATTTAGGGTTTTTATTAATTTTTTTGGATTAATTTGTGGATATTTGTGCATTGGTTGATTTAAACTTTAAAACATGAGAGAGTCAAGCATGATAAGTTGTTTTTCAGAAATAAATATTTTAGGTTGTTTCCTTGAATGAAGGTATTATCTTGAAGTTTTAAATTTGCAAGTTTGACATCAAAACTATGACTTTTTGTGAGACTTTGAGCCTATAGAGCATACGTTTTTCATGCTCATTTTATTATTGGTTACGAGTGTGTAACTTGATTTGCTATTCTAGAACTTGCTTCGATTATGAATGTCAAGACCACACATTTGATTTGATATACTAAGATGATAGAGGCTTAGGTTTTAACCCACTTAGTGAACCCTGTTGAGCCTAACACATTTTCTTTCTTGATTAACCCGTTAATGTTAACCTATAACTCTTTTTTTCATTATGGCTCATTCCTGTTTTATTGAATCTCTTTTTGTTGAGATTTGACTTGGTTAGTTGCCTAACTATGCTCCTTTGTTCGAATTGTTGAATTTTTGTATTCTTGTTCTAAAAAAAATCAAATTTAAAAATTATATTTTTAACCAATTTTTTGTTGATTAAGCTTGAATAATTAGTTGCATATTTTGATTGACAAGCTTGTTTCTATTATTGAATAATCTTGATTGATGCACTTTCTTCTAATTCAGCATTTGATTATTTTTCTAGTTTGGTAATTTATTAACTTGATCTCGATTATAACTAACTTTCCTATCCTTTTTTCACACCCTTAACCTAAGCCCCATCACAACCTCTTAAAAACCTCTTGATTGGTGTGTCATATCATTTTATAGTGGTGAAATTTTGATTTGGAACCAAGCCTATGGTAATGACATTTCTTGTTCAACTGTTGAGTGCATATTTCTTGAACTTTAAACAATTTGAGTGCTTTGAGTGAATATTTAGTGAGGATGTCAATTATTGTCGATTTTTGAACTAAAGGTATACTTAAATAAGGGGAGACACGTATGTTTTTGTACTATAAAAATTTTGGCTTAGATTTCTTGAATCTTTAGTGCCCTTTTAGTTGAATTTCCAATGCATGATTGCTTGTGAATTATTTTGAGACATTGTTGACGGAAATAATAAATTGAGAAAGGTTAACTTTAATATGGGTTTAGGATTTTGCATGAGGACAAGCAGATGCTTAAGTATGGGCATATTTGATAAGTGATAAAAGTAACATATTTTAATCTTATTCTTAATGCGTTTGTAGATGATTATTTATGCAAATTGGTGAATTTTATGCTCATAACCGTTTAAATTCATGTTTCTATACTTAGGAAAGCATTTGGGAGCCAAATGAGCGAAAAACAAGCAAAAATTGAACAAATAAAGCAGATTTTAGGAGCCACGTGGGCTGGGTCTTCCCACACGGGTTGGACACACGGCCGTGTGAGCCACACAGGCTGGACCCATGGCCATGTGCCAGACCGTGTCTATTTCACGATTTGCATCCCAAACACACAGAAAAATGCAACTTTTAGGCTTTTTGGGCATTTTAAAGCCTATAAATACCAAATAGAAGAAGAGAATAGGGAGCCATTAGAGAGGATTGAAGAAAACAACTCGAAGAACACTATTGAAGCCAACTCTGAAGCAGATTTCCATTAGGATTGAAGACCTTCTTTTAATTTCTTTAAAGTTTTTATGAGTTTCTTTATTTCTTGTGGTTATACTAACTTTGAGATGTTTTTATTTACAATTATGAACTAATTCTCTAGATACCTAGGGAAGATGAACCGTATGACGAATTCTATTATTTGATTTCTTTTTTACGCGATAAATACGTGATTCTTGTTCTCAGTTATGTGTGATTATCTCTTGTTTTAATATTTCCTAAATATTAATGCATGTTTAATGTGCTTAAATCAGAGGAGGAAAAGTTTCTGTTTAAGAGTAGATCGAGCATAATCGAGTAGAGTTGCATGCAATCCTAGAAATAGGACAACATAAATCTTCTGGATTAGAGTCAAATATAATAGAGGAATCCATAGATCGATTTAATGCGATAATAGGGGTTTTAATTAGAAAGAAATTTCAATTAATCAACCTAGAGTCAGTTGCTCTTACTTTCGAAAGAGATATTAGCATGATTTAGGGATTTTTACGGATCAAGATACCATGTGAATAAATCGTTTAATTTAGATTCATAATAATAGATGAAGTCTAGGTAGATTTTTTTCCTAGGTATTGTTTAGCTTATTGGTTATTATTCAATTATTCTCCTAATTTATTTTCTGCTGAGTTCTTTAGTTAATTAGTTTAGTAGATTTTAGCTTAAAACAATCACTTCAACTTGTCGGTTAAATAATAGAAAAATAGTAATTACTAGTACTTTTAGTTCTTCTGGATACGATATCTTTACTCACCATAGCTATACTATTTACCGATAAGTGTCTTTGCCTTTGTTGTATTTCTAGTTAGTTCCGTGAGACATCAATTAACCATCCGTAACACTTACCAAATATAAAAAATTATCCTCTTCTGTACAGTCTTCGGATGTTTCCAACTCACATCTGTTGAGCTTTTGTTTAGATTAACATGAATACCTTTAGCCAACATTTCATGTTTCAAGGATATGACCTCTGGAAGTCAGATTTCACACATCATAAATATTTTTGCGTACTATACTCTAATTGTAAAGTCTGTAGTACAAATCTCAATTGTTGATCATATTAATTTTTATTCTTTGAGTAAATCAGGATGTCATCAATACGAAACAAAAAATATTGAAGTAGTTTTTAGTACTAATTCAATAACAAATTCAACTTTCTATTAGGCAAAAACTCTGGCAAATCTTTTGAGAACACATTAAAGAATACATTAACCATTAGACTTATTTTTATCTTCAATCTATATATTTTGTATCTAAAATGCAAGACTTTCTCTAATTAGTATTTGAGCAGATAACACTACCATGATATTGGTGGAATATTCAGATCTTTCATCTCTATCATTAATTGATTTACTCTTCTGATATGACAATATAATTCACTTATGTCTACAGTTTCTACCAGTTCGTAACAAGTTAGCCAATCTATATCAGGAATAATATCAATTTTTAAGGAAATATACCAATAATGACATCAGGAACAACAACCTCTCCATGAACTCGAATAACATAAGTCTTGATAACAGCCTGAGCTTTAGATCTAATAGCCATATCTTTAATCTCTGTTTTATAGTCCCTTATGCTACCATTATATTCCTGATCGTATTTTTTTTTTAAGACTGGTCATAGATTTCATACTCTGTTTCTTGTTTCCAATGTTCTTAAGAATTGCATAAATACAAGCCTTGTCATTTACTCAACACTCATTTCGATGAGTTTTCCACTATGAATACAAACAGATCTGTCTGTTCTGTGAACACTGTTGAAACTGGTTACTGGTGTAGTCAAGATCTTAAGTTACTTGATGTTGGCTTATTTTTTCCCAAAAACCCTGATGGAGAAGTGGAACAAATATAAACATATTTTGATTTCTTGAATGGAGGAGTCAAAAATGATCAAATCGTACTCTAATTATCGAAATCTAGGAGTCTCAACTTGGTATGTTCCCTTTCATTGCATACATCTTCCAGTTTCTTGATCGTTCAGTTAAAATTAAAAACCCTTTCAATTTTAGATCTCTCACTAACATTTGTTTGTCTTCATTTAAACCCCATTTCAAAATGGGTACACATTTCAGCTTCTATCGATGCAATATCTCTTGTATATTTATTGAGTCCGATAAATTCTCATTCATTCTTTGTTATAGACATAATTCTCTATTTCAGCCCTATAAATTCTCTGTGCTTCTTATCTAGGTACAATTTGCTAGTGTATGTCTTTTTGAACTCCAATTGGAAGAAATTACAATTTACTCAATCTTTAAGGACAATTGTTGTCAAAATTATTCATCTCCAATAAGCTTCATCTTTGAAAGTGATATAACGTTTCAAACTATCTTCAAAAGAACATACTATTTCATCAAAATTTACTGAGTACTTTCCAGCAATATTTAGTTTTAATTGGATCATCATCAATTTTATCCCTGAATCATTCAATTCCACATTTTTGAATCTTATGAATTGGAAGTTTATGAACACATACCAAATTTTGAGGACAAGGGAGTACCGTGAAAGGCACAATCGGGGGTAGAGGTTATGGAGCGCCAAGATTAAGTTGCAAAGACTCTAACAACCATTGGCTCATAATTTAATAGAAAATAGTTTGCATATCACTTTTTGGCTCTTGTGGAATGGCCGCACTATGACTAGCTCCCTAATCAAAATCAAAATTAGTACCATTTACCTCATCAGATATGACACGATTAGACTCGACCGACATAGTATATCTATAAGAAAGCAGAGTCAAATCGGATCAAAAGCATCACACTATCATAGGTTAATGTGGCATGTATTTCTAGGTTGAACACACACAACATCCAGCCCTAGAATCAACTAAATTATAGCTCTGACACCACTAAATGTAACACCCCTCATCCAGTCTGATCGTTGGACCCGAGCTATGAAGTGCTACAATCAATTTCAAAATAGAACGCATTCAATTCACATTATTTGTTTCAAACAAACATGAAATTAATTTATAAATACACAATTAACATCCAAATAAAACATGAGTTACACAATGATAGTCAAATCAATACATAATCATTAAGTATAACTTTTCTCGAGTCTTAAAAGAACTTACCTATGCTCTTTTAACTACTCGTTTTCAATGGTGTCGAAAAATAGTGGTTTCTGGACCACAAATCTGTCTAGTGAGTCTTTAATTATTATTTAATTCATACGAGTCAAATATAGTATTAGATTAAATTTTGTTCTGTTGATTTTTGCTAATTGAACAAATAGTTAAGTTCAAGTGGTTTGTCCCTGACATCAAGTGGTTGTGAAAAATGAGGTACTGGGATCTCGTTTTTGTAAATCGAGCCCGTAGATATTTTTATTAAATATTTATAGAGCTATTGTATAAAATAGAAATTATAATCCATCATAGACTTATTTGTGGGACATGACTTTTATAGGGTCTTAGTTGAAAAGAGTGAGAAGACAAGTGATGCTAATTGGAGTTGAGGTTTCAACATCATTGATGGATGTCACGACATTGGGCACCTCTCAACAACTAAAGAGCCAACCTTTAACAATTGAATCTCGAGTAGCTTGGTGTCGAGGTTGCGACATTGATTCTTAATATTGCAACACTACTTATTTCCAAAGGAACAACTTCATCGATCTTTAAAGTTGTAATTTGAGGGCCACTGAATTTGAGGTCATGTCTTAGGCATATAAATGTCACAACATCAGCTCCAAACCTGAAGGAGAGTCAATCGAGCTACTCAAGGTCACGACCATCAAAGTTGATGTCACAGAAATGAAATGAATTGAAGTGACCTATGGACCTAACTACCGAGGAGGTCATGGCATCAAGCATTGATGTTTTGACATTGGTGTCTGATGAGGTCAATTCAATAAGGGCAATTTGAAGACAAAGTGGGGTTAAAGCCTTTATAAATTAGTTTTCTAAGTAGGGTTCTTTTAACCCTTTAAACCTATAAATACTAATTTTGCGAGCCTTTTTTAGATAGAGACTTGAGGTTAGTTATTTTCATCAAAATTTATTTTGAAGCTTTTTAATATTTTTCAATAGAATAGTACAAGAACCATTTGTGGGTTAGCCAATTTACTTGCAATTTGGTGTTCTTATTATTAAATTGAAGAATTCTAGCAATTAGGCTTGCTTTATTTGATGGAATGCAATTTAGATTCATATGAATCAAAGATTTTGACCAAAATATTTACCATTTCTAAACTTTTCTATTTCATCCTTTTGCTTAATTGTTGATTGTGTGAAATTGGGGGTTGTTTATTTAATTTCATAACAGGCATGAACTGAAATCTTTTAGTGATTGGTTGATTGAAGTGTTAGTTAATGAATTATAGGTCTAGAGACGAAATTGTAGAATTCAGACTAAATTGAATAAAAAACCTTAGAATTGATGCCTTTAAATGAAAATCTAGATAGGTAAGACCAAGAGAAAACCCTATCAAGCAAATATTCATTTAGTTCGATTTAATTGAATAAGGCCGTGAGGATAATTTGATTAGATATCTTGTTTGGATTAAATTGAGACCAAGAGGTGAGGTTTAATAGATGAGGAAACCCTTCCAATCATTGTTGCTTGTAAATTGTTAAATTCCTAAATTAGATATTTCTATGTTTAGGCCTTTTGTTAAGAAATTGTTAGACACTCATCCTTTTTCTGTTACTATACTAATTAGTCACTTTAGTAGCCTAATAGACTTTCTCGTGCATGTAATTTGTTCGTAGACTTTTAGTTACACATTCTTCTCTAGGTTCAATCCTTGGAATACTTTGTTTTCTATTGTAACATATTTATTACAACTTGACTTGTCACACTTGTAGTCACCATACTTCACTTTTATATATGTATTTTGCATTGCTCGGTGCACGTATGTCGAGATGCGATTAACTGTCGAAGAGCACCATTAGAGATTCAGTTTACCTAAAATATAGGAAGTTGCATGAGAAAAAAATTCAGGAGTGGAATGTAAGACACAAGAATAAGATAGAGATGCCACCACCTCTATCGTCTAAGAAATCTAAGAGGAAGCAACAAACTATGAAAGTTGACTAGCAGATTACTCCATCCTTGGAGTATATCATGTAATGGATGGCTACGACTCAACCATTGCTTTCTCACTATGCTGGTCAACGTGGCTTAGGAACCTTAAAGTGGACTTACGCTCCTCTTCAGATGTTCCATCCCAAGATCAAGAGCCTACACCCAAGCCTTCTCCATAACTATCAGATGAACAGGAAGATGAGACACCTTTGCTCTCTTAAAAAAACTACAATGATATATTTATTCTACTGGAATTGTTCTACGTAAGCCCTTTGACTCACCTTATAGGGGCCACCTAGTGTTTCTACTAAAGAAGTTGTTTTTCTTATGCAAGGATAAGGTCAAGAAAGTAATTGAGTTGGAGCCCCAAACTGACTCTTAGAGCAATTGATGCTATCATTCTTTCTGATATTGTCATAATAATGGATGATTTGTTACTCTAAACTTGGATTTGTTTTCAATTTTTATTTATTTATATTGCATATTTTCTTTTCTTTTTATTTTGTTTGTCTTTCTTATGTAGGTCCTACCATTATGAGTTGCATTACATTTAGAGCTTTAATAGAGTTTGAGGAATTCTTCAACAATTTTGTTGCTCTTACCATATATTAGGGGAGTATTTCTTAAACTTTATTTTCATTTGGGACAATGTGTAACTTAAGTATGCGTGGGGGGTTCTTGTTTTGCTTGTTTATTTGTTGTGTTTAGCATATTTTAATTTTTTTTTCAAAGTTCTTAATGTTTTTTATTGTTTTCCATTATGCTTGTGTTTTACTAACATTGGTTTATTTTTTTTGCTTTTGAAATTGTATTTGACTGTTGAGCATGTAAAATTTGATTGATGTTAGTTGTTGAGTTATTTGAAGTATTTTGAAGAATCCAATACTTCACTCGAGGACTAAGGATATTGATATAAGGAATTGCTTTTTTAGGAAGTTGGTGGTGAATGAAACCATGGAATTGAAATATGTTTCAATTGAAAATGAAATGACAAACCTATCTACAAAAGCCTTGGAAGTTGCTAGCTCAAAACTTTAAGAAATTCAGTTGGTCTCTGCAAAGTGTAGCTTGGTAGTTAAGGCAACACATTGAAACATAGCTTGAGGGTGATGTTTTTCCTTATTTCAATTATAGAAAGTTTTTTTTGGTTCCAAAATTTATTTTGGAGAGAAAATAGTTGGTATAAAATTTAGAAATTTATTCACTTGATTGAGTCGCAATTTACTTTAAAATTTTATACCCAATTTGCTAACCTTAAAGCTTTGAAGTTCTCCCTATTTCTTGTCTTATTCCTTTGATCCTCCAAAAAGTTTACATTTGAAGAAAACCTAGCTTCCTTTGAAAGAAAATAATGGCTTGTGTCAAGATTACCAATATTCCACGCTAAGAACTCCCAAAGACAATCTTGTTCTCTTTCTCTTTCTCTTTTGAGGAGACATAAAAAAAATAATTAGAGAGAGTACATCAACAAAATTTCTAAAGGTTGATCCTTAAAAGGTACAAGAACAAGTCCTAGATATTCTGTAAGTGGCATTTAGGCCATGCACTAAAGGAGTGGAAGCTATGTCCATTATGAAGGAACCAAAGGCTAGGGGTGAGCAAAACTCGATTCGACTAAAAAAAATTGAATTTTCTTTTTCAAATTCTGAGTTAAACCAATCAAGTTATTCAAGTCAACTCAATTTTTTTTCGAATTTCAAGTTCGAATCCAGTTGAGTTTTTGAATTCGAATAACTCGAATAAAAAGAATACTAAACTATAATATTTTACATTTTTACCCCAAACCTCTAAACCTTTTTACTTTCCTCCCAAAACTTTTACTCCTTCCCACTTTCTCCCTAAAACTTTTACTGTAACACTCCAAACCCGGTCTAGACATTATGACCAAATTCGGAGATGTCACAAAGAACGAGTTTTGATATCGAACTCTACACGTTTAAAACCATTTCAGTTTTAAAACTCCTAGGTGCCTCTACCCATTGAAAAAATGTTTATTCAATTAATTAATCAGCCTTAAAACATGTTAAATAGCATAAGCTTACAAAACCACTGTATTTCAAGAAATTAGTTCATATTTTTAGTAAAACCTTTGTTTCAGCATAAATCATAGTTTTTAGATATCAGTCATAAATTAAATACCAAAACGCAAATCCAAACCCAAAAGAAAATCAGCCAAAAAGTCCGGAGAGTCCAGTTGTTACAAAAATCCAGAAATAATGTTTAAAATAACAATCATAAATGTAACTAGTTTAGGAACTCGTGGTCATCGAGAGGCTCTGTCGCAACGACCCGCCTAAGCTTGTGGATTACTTGACAAAATAGACAAGAAATGTGAGTTTATGAAAACTTAGTGTGTAACCCAGTAGAATTAAGCATGCAAATATATAGAATTATAAGCACAATCAGAAACATATATAGTTTTAGATTTAGAATCAGATCCAGAAGCAAATATGTATAAATCCTACCCCCATCCTCTACATATCATCTCGGACCATCCCATCTATAATACCCCTAACCCGTGCCCGCCACTAGAATAGGGTTTCAGAGTATTACCAAAACATTCAGAACATTTTTCCATTAATCTATGTAAATTACTATTCATTTACCGAGATCATCCATAACATCTCTTGATCGGGCCCTCAAGGCCCAATACGAGCATTATAATTGAATCGGGACTTAATCGGGACCTCGAAGAATGTTTCGCAAAATTACAAAATTTTTCCAAGGTGTAGGGCTCACACGTCCGTGTGGTCCAAGGGACACGCTCGTGTGACTCAGGGACACGACCGTGTTGGAAGCCA
Organism: Gossypium anomalum; assembly: GCA_025698475.1. Classification (NCBI taxonomy): domain Eukaryota; kingdom Viridiplantae; phylum Streptophyta; class Magnoliopsida; order Malvales; family Malvaceae; genus Gossypium; species Gossypium anomalum. The sequence continues at coordinate 57,072,224 of CM046956.1, forward strand.
TGTTCAACCCCGTGTAACTCTTTGACTTGTACACATGGTCATGCCACACGCCCGTGTGCTAGGCCTTGTGGTTAATTAATTCAATTCGAAATTAGGTGCAGGTTTCACACGGCTAGGACACACGCCCGTGTTCTAGGCCGTATGACACACATGGTTGAGACACACGCCCATGTCTCTGCTCGTGTGATCAATTCTGAGCATTCTGTTTCTCAAAATTAAGTTGTAGGGGACACACAGCCTAACCACATGCCCATGTTACCAGGCCGTGTGTCACACACGGTTTAGACACACGCCATGTGTCTGCCTGTGTGGAAAAAATGAAGCCATTTCTAGCTTCATTTCTCACCCAAAATTTCACCCAAGACCTGCACTTGAAACACGCAACCAATACCAACCATTCCAAGCAATTTAAAAATAGACAAATTCATCATCTAACAAGGCATATCACTACAAGCATACATGACCACAACCTTACCTTAGTTTAACTTAGGCATCCACAACATTGATCACATATTCATAACATAACACATGTGTATATGTATATCATAATAATCTACTTAGTCATACCAAAATGAACCATTACTAGCCATTCCAATGGCTAGGTTACAAAATAACATTTCAAGCCACTATTGGCCAAGTTGTCCTATACATGCCATTATACCAAAGTGATTTCACTAAGTATACCTAAAATGAACCATTACTAGCTATTCCAATGGCTAGGTTACAAAAAAACATTTCAAGCCACTATTGGCCAAGTTGTCCTATACATGCCATTATACCGAAATGATTTCACTAAGTATACCTAAAATGACTAGTTGATAGTGTGACGATGCTCCAACGATCTCAAACCCTCACGAGCTTCCGAGCACTATAAAACAGGGGAAAAATAAATAGAGTAAGCATTACATGCTTAGTAAGTTCGTATAACGAAAACTAAACTTACCAATCTTGCTTATTAAATCTAGGCATATAATGTTATGTTTCCATCCATTTGGCTAAATTGCCTAATCACATACATTCAATCAAACATGTTAGTCACCAAAATGTTCATATCAATCAAGTAACATAGATGAACTCATCAAGCAATATTCTTTCAAGTCATTATCATATCATCTTAAGATTTTCATGCCATGTCAAGAGTTTCATGTCCGTTGAATCATTGAATTTCGATGGATGCTCAAGTAGTACACTCGAAGTGTACGATCCAATAATCCGTCAATTCCTTATTCAAGGATACCCCTTAGGTCACTTAACCAAGAAACACTCTCTTGAGCCACATATCATATGACAGGATTACCAGTCCAGGCTAAATCCTTTATATAACGTATGCCTAGAGAGCTCGATTAGGATTACCAGTCCAGGCTAAATCCAGATCATAACATATGCTCATGAGATATTATATCGGGATTACTTGTAACAGCCCTAATTTGACCCTAGTCAGGAAGTGGTTTCGGGACCACTAAACCGAGTCGTGAAAATAATTGAATGACAAATTTTGTGCTTAATTTGTGTGAAAATGCATATGTGAATTTGTGGTGCTTTGATTTTTGCCAATTAAGGTGAATTTTATTGAAAGGGACTTGTGTGAAAAATTTAATAAATGTGCTATGTATTTATGTGATGGCTTATTACTATGGTTTAAAAATTATGAGGATGTGCATGTCAAATTGTCATTTTTTTTATAGTGGCCGGCCATGTGGTTGAGTAATTGAAAAAGTATAAATTTTATATGTATTTATATATATAAATGTATTATAATATGTAATAACAATTTTATATTATAATGAAATAAGTAAGTGGGTGAAAAGAAAAAGGTTGATAACTTTTGTTCTTCATTGCCGAAAGAGGGGATATGAGAGACCAAACTTTCGGCTATGTTAGCATCAAAATTAAGGTATGTTTCATGTGCTATCTTCAAAGTCTTGTGAACATTTAGTTAATCACATAGTTTCCTACATAGCCCATGTTAAAAACTTTAGTTTTGGTTGAGGATATAGCATTCGGCCATTTACCTAAGTTTTTGCTAAATTATTGATAGTTGAATGTTAGTTTTAAAGAATGAATAATTGTGATTGTAATGGAGTTTCATGTTACTTAGGTGGTGAATTAAGCATATATGTGCATTAGATGCTAAGTACGAAATCGGCTAATATGTTGGGTGTACTATGGCCGATTGTGACTTGGATAAAATTTAGTAATGTATGTGCTTTAAATGTGTTATGAACTATTATAAGTTAAATTAAGTTGAAGCTTGGTAAAATTGAATAATTGTGGCTTAATTTCTTAATGGCAATTGGCTATTATGGTGAAATGCAAATGTTAATATTTAGTTACTAGTGTTTATAGGTGTGTTAGCCAGATTTGAACTTGAATGATGATTTGAGCACAATGTGTTGTATTGATATTATGCTTAAGTGAAATTATAGATATATATGATGAAATTGATTGGTGATATACATGTTTAAATAATATGTATGCAAAGAATGTGTGAAAGAGTGAATTGGTAATAATCTGTTTGGGACAGCAGCAGTAAAGTGAATTTGGAAAATCACCATCAATTGTGGGAGTTGAGTTAGAAGCTGAATAAATTATTTAATTAAAGCTTGATGAGTCTAGTTTCTTATAAAAAAAACTGTAAAAGCAAAAGAATTGCCGATAATGAGATATTTGAAGTAATGTGGGACAGAGTCAAAATGACTTCTAGATTCCCTGTTCTGTTTTTTATAAAATAATTATAAAATGTATAAAAATAGTCATATGATAAAATTTATATGATTAGACTCCTTAATGAGTCTAGTTTCAAATGAAATAAACGAGAACATATTTTGGATTCTGTACAATGAGAAATTTAGTTCGTAGTGAAGAGTGGTCAGATTAGTCAAACAGTGAAAAAGGGGAAACTTTAGGAAAAATCTGGTATTGACTAGCTAAACTAAAAATTTTTAAAATTTTATGGATAAAAGATAAATGAGTCTATTTTCAAGGAAAATTTACGGCAATTGATTTGGAGTTTCGTAGCTCCAGTTATAAATAATTTAGTGACTGTTGCTCAGGAAGTCAGCTTATAGTGAAATTGTGATTATATTGTAAACATTGATAAAAATTTGCTAATTAATTGCTTATTGATTTCTTATAAGCTTACTATAATCTGTATGTGTGAAAGTCGAATATATCTGTATTATATTCTGAAAGTAATACTTGAATAGTCGAATAATGACTAGTTTAAAATTTGTTGAATTAAAGCTCAAGAGCATAGAGGGTCAACCTCGGATAAGGGAAAAGCTAAAGTCACGGAATAGCCAAGCCAAAATTTGTTCAGAAAGATACAAGGTAAGTTTTGAGTAGTCGCCTTTAGTATAAAATTTATGATGCCTTGATATGTGTATATTAGATGAATTGTGACCTTTTGATTCTACTTGAACTAAGTTGCGTGATAAATAATCTAAGAATATGTCCTATAGTCAAATGGTCAATACGGGTTAAGCTTGATTAATGAAATGTATGTGTGATATTTATGTATAACTTTTAAACCGAAATGTAAATGATGCTGTTCATATGGAGCTTATATCCAAATGTAGCAAAAGACTACTAATGTGACATGTTCAATGAGATGTGTTAATATATGATTTAATATGCATGATATTTGATGTGAGTATCCGGGCTTAAAGACCCGCAGGCTATATGCTGGAATTGTATCCGGGTTTAAAGACCCGCAGCCTTCGTACTGGAATGATATCCGGGCTAAAGACCCACAGGCTACGAGCTGGTATTATACCGAGTTTAAATTCCCGCGGGCTTGTGCTAGAAATTTGTTTCAAGTTCTAAGACTTGACAATATTGATGCCAGTAAGTTAAGTAAGATTACAACATTGAATATCCGCGGAAAACCGTCGTTGAGTAAGTACTATATATTTAAGATGTTAAGGTACGTATCATGTACTCATATGTGAATTGATTTTAAAGTGAATTATTAAAATCAAAGAACGATATATATATGTGTGGATGGTTACGGTATCTACGAATAAGAGAATGATCTATTCGATCGATGTTTGTCATTCTATGAAAGTATGTGACTTAAAGTAATTGTATGAGCCATATAGTATAGTGGAATATGTGCTGAAAATTTCTTTGTGTATTCATATATACATATATAGATATTCGGCCAATAGGCTTTATAATTAGTGTGCTTGTGTATATTCGGCCAAGTGATTTATAATTAGAATACGAGTTTTGTGATACTTAATGTTCGAATTAAATGACAAGTTTTAATTGTTTGAAATGCTTAAAACTTACTAAGCCTTGAAAGCTTACTCTGTTCCTTATTTCTTTGTTTTATAGATTGTTGATTTTGGCCACCGACTCGGGATCATCAAGTGATTCATCATACTATCGATCTTTTTTAAATGCTATTATATTTTGGCCTTGATATGGCATGTATAGGTTAGGCTGGTGATAGTTATGTTTTTTATTGTAAATATTTTGGCCATATGAAAATGGCATTTATAACTTATAAATCAATATGTATTCAGCTCGATTTCTGTTTATGTTGATTGGTAATGTGAATGAAAAATTTAATGTTTAGCTCGGTAATACCTTTTAGCCTAAAACTGGTGATCGGATTCGGGCTAGGGGTGTTACATTACTCGTCCGGGCTAAATCCTTTCTATAACAAGGTTAATGGGATTACTCATCCGAGCTAAATCTCGTTCGCAACAAATGCAAGACCTTATTAGTTTCGGGAAAGTGCATATAATCATCGGATTTCACATTCAATCGGGACTCAACCTTTTATCACCATTTCAAGCATGTATCAATTTTCCATCATAGCATACAAGTAAAGTGCATCAACATAAATCACATTACATAGAAACACAACATTCAATTAACATAATTACATGCCGGATTAAGTTACACGAACTTACCTGGACACTTGTTCGCGTAAATAGTCTACTAATCTAAAACATTTTATTTTCCTTGATCTAACCTTGAATTAGTGTTTTCCAGATCTATATAAATGAATTTAAATATTAATTTCACACATTTCATATTTAAATGGACTCAATTTACGTCTTAGGAAAAATTACCATTTTACCCCTAACTTTTCCATAAATTTTGATTTTTTCCCTAGGCCCGAAAAATGAAACTTGTGCAAATTACTCCCTATTCAAAGCCTAACCAAAGCCCCGTTACAAAATTTTCAGCACATGTATTCATAAAATTTCAGAATTTTTCATCAAATTTTATAACTTTTCATTTTAGTCCCTAAATTATGTTTTCATCAAAATTTGTTTTGTAAAAGTTGTTTATCTATGAACAAACTTTCATTTCCTACCATAAATTTCTAATTTTCAGCATATTCATCCATGACCCAAATTTCATACCTTGATAACTTTTCAAATTAATCCCCTAAATAGAGAGATTACACTACCTGGTTTCAAAAATATAAAAATCATTAAAAACAGGACTTGATTTCATACCTTTTTAAGCTTGGTAATTTGTCTTCCTCTCTTCAAAGGTTTCCAAGGAAATTTTTGGGAAGATGATATGAAATTAGATGATTATTTCTTTTTATTTAATTATCATCTTTAATTTTAGTGATTTCCAATTTAGTCCCTTACCTTTTCTAATTTTGTCATGGATGAGTCATTAAAATATCTACTCACTACTCTTTAATGGTCTAATTAACATATAAGGATCTTAAATTTTGAATTCCATAGCTATTTGATACCTATAGCTACTAGAATCCAATTTTCGCATTTTATGCGATTTAGTCCTTGTAATTAAGCACTTAATCGATAAAATTTTCGTGTCAAAGTTTTTACACAACATGTCCATTATAATACGGACCATATAATGAAATAAAAATAAATCATATTTTTGGGTCGAATTTGTTGTCCCGAAACCACTGTTATGATTCCACTGAAAACGGGCTGTTACACATCACACCATGTGGGGTTAAAAACACCCACCCATCCCTACACACCACATTGTGCCATTAAGACACATAACAGGATATATATAACCAAGCTGTCAGAACATAGGCGATTAAAGCTGATCAGAATACTTCCTCCTCATATACAAAACCCACCCTAAATCAGACACAGAAAATCAGATACAGATTTATCAGATTAAACATGCTCGATAAGCTTTTATACAAATAACAGATATACACATGGCAGTGCAGTCAGGCATACATTTAGTATCCTATTTAGATCAGTCTATCAGAATATCATAGCATTCAAAATAGGGTTTAAATAGCCTTTACCGACGCTATAGTAGGCCCACAGTCGATCGAAGTGACCCGTGCGACCCTAGGGAAAATTTCAGAGTTATGGGCCTGCATGCCCATGTGGGCCAACATGCCCGTGTGGTCCATACGACCAGATTCGGCCTTACCCATGTGGCATGCCCGTGTGGCCCACACGGCCACACTCACAACACCACACGGTCCTGTGCTGCACACTGCCATGCCTTCGTCGACCGCACGACCATCCACACGAGCAACCACATGCTCATGTGGCGTCGCTAGTGCAATTTTTTGGCTTTTTTTGAAACCTCATTCTTTGCGTTCCAGGTACTCACCTAGTACAGTATCGATGCAAAAGCACTCCCGAGTCTCATAGCACCTAAAATTGACCAATAAACTACCAAATTAGTCGCTTGATTCGACCCTAAACCGAGCTTCATCAAAATAACAACCTTTTAATCCATCAAATTCTTACCTTCAAAGGAGTAACAGAGATTTCGCACACTTAAAGCGTCGTTTGGAAACTTTCAACCCTTTGATTAGCTCTTAAACACCAATGAATCCCATTAAACAAAGATTTACAAACCATAACAATAATCACATCTACCAAACTTACCAGAGACGCACACTGAGTACCAAAATAGCGATATATGGAAGTTCAACAACATATAGGAAAATGGAACAAACTACCGGCGAGGAAAAAAGGGAAAAAAGGACAGACAGCAAAAAGATGAACAAAAACCGTTAGATTCTTGGTTTGGGAATTTTTGAAGAGAAAGGGATTTTTTAAAAAAAAGAAAAGAAAAAAATGGATAATAAAATCCCTAAAATTCCTCCCCACTATCAACAACCTTCTCAGAAACCCAGCTCCACCAAATCACTATCAGTCAACAAAGCAAAAATAAACACTCATGCTAATGCAGAGATTCGAACACAGGACCTCCATCACATTAGTTCCCTTACCACTCGAACTAATAAGCTCATTCTGATATGTATTAACAAACAATTTAATATAAGGCCCCTGAACAAGGGTAAGGCTTGATTCCAAAAATAACAAAATTTAGCAATGGTGAGACTTGAACCCAAGACCTCACACACAAACCCAGAACACTTAACCACTGAAGCAGATACTTATTTACGTCAAATATATACCGAAACAAAAACAAATTATTTGGGGCTTTACAACTCTACCCCCTTAAAAGAAATTTTGACCTCAAAATTTACCTAACTAGAAGAGATGAGGATACTGCTGACGCATTGAGTCTTCAAGTTCCCACATGGCTTCCTCAGTGCCATGATTCTGCCATAGAACCTTTATTAAATGGATGGACTTCCTCCTCAGGGCCCTAACGTCTCGATCCAGAATCTGAACCGGCTCATCATCAAAAGTCAAGTCCAGTCTAACCTTGATCTCCTCAAAAAGGACTACATGAGATGGATCAAACCAATACCACCTCAACATCAAGACGTGAAACACATCGTAGATACGGTTTAACTCTGGATGTAGCTCTAACTGATAAGCGACCGGTCCCACACGCTTCAGAATCTGATACGACCCAATAAACCTAAGGCTCAACTTGCCCTTACGACTGAATCTCAAAACTTTCTTCCACGGAGAAACCTTAAGAAACATGAAGTCCCCCACAGTGACTAAATATCTCTCCTCTTCAAGTCTACATAAGACTTCTGCCTATCAGAAGCCGCCTTCAGACGATCCCGAATCAATCTAACCTTATCTTCGGTTTCAAAAACCAACTCAGGACCCAAAACCCGACGCTCATCCAACTCAGTTAACATAGCAGAGTACGACACTTACGACTATACAAACCCTCGTAAGATGCCATCTAAATGCTAGCCTGGAAACTGTTATTGTAGGCGAATTCAGCTAATGGCAGATAATCCTCCCAACTACCTCAAAAATCAATGACACAACTCCGAAGCATATCCTCAAGTATCTGAATCACTCTCTCAGATTGACCATCGATCTGAGGATAGAACGCAATACTAAAATCCAATCTTAAACCGAGAGCCTCATGCAATTTCTTCCAAAATCGAGAAGCGAAGCGAGGATCTCTATCTGAAATAATCAAAATAGGAACCCAATGAAGTCTTACAATTTCAGAGATATAGCGCTTCACCAACTTCTGTAGAGAAAAGTCCATCCAAACCGAAATGAAGTGAGCAGACTTGGTCAATCGATCCATGATGACCCAAAAATAATCCTTCTTTATGGGTGTTAAGGGCAACCCACTAACGAAGTCCATTGTTACTCGTTCCCATTTCCATAAGGGAATCTTAACTGGCTGCAACAACCCCAAAGGCAACTGATGCTCAGCTTAACCTGTTGAAATGTAAAACAATGACCAACAAAATCAGTAACCTCATGCTTTAAACCCGACCCTAGCATAGCTTACAGAGATCACGATACATCTTATTACCACCGAGGTGCATAGCATAAGGGCTACTATGCGCCACCCTCAGAATCAGCTACCTTAAATCATAATCCTTCGACACATAGATCCTACCTCGAAAACACAGAACTCCATCATTATTCATCCCAAACTCAGAAGTATTACCACTCTCAAGCTGACAGAACCGCAAACCTAGAGACTCATCCCCTATCTGCTTATCTCGAATCTGATCAATCCAAGTTGGCTTAACTTGCAACTCGACTAACAGACTCCCATCATCAAACAGACTAGACGAGCAAACATCGTCCTCAAATCAGTCATTACCCTACGACTTAGAGCATCGGCCACCATATTGGCCTTACCAAGATGATACTCTATCGTGCAGTCATAATCCTTGAGCAACTCAATCCACCGACGCTGTCTAAGGTTCAATTCCTTCTGAGTGAGGAGGTACTTGAGGTTCTTGTGATCAGTGTAGATGATACACCTCTCACCATACGGATAGTTCCTCCAGATTTTCAATACAAAGACCACAGTAGCCAACTCGAGATCATGCGTCGGATAGTTCCCTTCGTGTGTCTTAAGCTGACGGGATGCATAAGCCACAACTTTTTCATCTTGCATCAATACACATCCCAATCTGGTGTGTGATGCGTAGCTGTACACCACAAACTCCTTACTAGATTCAGGCTATATCAGAAGAAGAGCCTGAGTCAAAACAGTCTTGAGCTTCTCGAAGCTCGATTGCTGTGCATCAATCCAGACAAAGGAATTCCCTTACGCAGAAGCTTTGCCAAAGGAGCTGCAATCAAAGAGAACCCCTTGACAAACCGCCGATAATATCCTGCAAAACCCAGAAAACGATAGATCTCCGATACATTCTTAGGTTGTTTCCAATCCAGCACAGCCTCAATCTTCCTAGGATCCACTCGAATCCCCTCAGCAGACACCACATGCCCCAGAAAAGTTACTTTACACAACCAGAACTCACACTTGCTCAACTTAGCATAGAGTTGTTTCTCACGTAGAATCTGAAGAACCACCCTAAGATGCTCATCATGTTCATCCTCAATCTTAGAGCACACCAAAATATCATTGATGAAGACCAGGACAAACTGATTTAGATACGGCTGAAAGACTCGATTAATCAGATCCATGAATGTAGCCAGAGCATTCGTCAGACCAAAAGGCATAACTAGGAACTCATAATGTCCATAACGAGTCCTAAATACAATCTTATGGATATCAGCTTCCTTAACCCTCAACTGATGATACCCAGAATGAAAATCTATCTTAGAGAAAACTGAAGCCCCTCAAAACTGATCAAACAGGTCATCGATCCTTGGAAATGGATACTTATTCTTCACCGTCAACTTGTTCAACTACCGATAATCGATGCACATCCTTATGGTCCCATCCTTCTTCTTAACAAACAGAACTAGCGCTCTGCACGGAGACACACTAGACAGATGAAACCACGATCCAGAAGTTCTTGCAGTTGAGCCGTAAGCTCTGTAAGCTCCTTTGGTGCCATACAGTATAGAGCGATAGACATTGGAGCTGTACCCGGTAGAAGCTCAATTCTAAACTCTACTTCCTAATTCAGAGGTAACCCCGGTAACTCCTCAAGAAAGACATCCAAAAAGTCCCTCATTGTTCTGATATTCCCAATAGAGGAATCCTTAGAAATAGAATCATTGATGAAAGTCAGATATGCCTCATATCCTTTTCGAACCAATTTCTCGGCCACAAGCGCGAATATCACATTGGACAAATAATCTCAGTGCTCACCGATCATAACCACCTCATTATCATCCTTAGTTCTTAGAATGACCCTCTTAGTCACGCAATCCAAACTAACTTGATGCTTAACCAACCAATCCATACCCAAGATCAAGTCAATTTCCCCAAAGGGAAGCTTCATCAAATTTTCCAGAGAAATAGCCCCTTGCACTACTAACGGAACATTCCTATAGAGTTTACTAACCTGAACAGACTGCCCCAACGGACTCAATACAGTAACCTCACTAGTAGTGCTATCAACAGAAATCCCTAGGGTTTCAGATACAATACTAGCTACATAGGAGTGTGTAGAACCTACGTCTATCAGAGCAATATAAGGTACATCAAATGCAAAGAACATACCAGTGATGACATCTAAAGAATCTCCATCCTCTCAGCATCGCACTGCATAAACCAAAGCAGGCTGCCTCGCCTCAGTCTGACCAGCACCTCTGCCCGGTACCCTCTTCCCACGACCCATATCAGTACCACCCTTAGCTTGACCACAGGCCCTAGGTGGCTGCTGAACTGTCCTTTGAGGCTGTGCAAAACCTAGTCCTGAAGCTTACGTCTGATCAGCCCTCTGTGGACACTCTCGGATACGGTGCTCCAATGACCCACACCTTAGACAAGCCCCTATCCTCCTCTAACACTCACCCGGATGATGCCTACCATAATCACTGCACAACTGAATCCTAGTTGGAGCAACAGGAGTCCCTATTCTAACTGGCCCATCAGATCTGAACTTTTTCTTATGTCTCTGAACAGAACTAGAGGGCTCCAGATCCCTCTTGTTCTTACCCCTCTCACGATCCCTATTCTGGTGCTCCACGCGCTTAACATTCTCGGCGATCTTCGCCTTCTCAACCAGAACCGCAAACTCTCACACCCTTTGTGCAGCAATCAGCACCCTCAAATTATCCCTTAAGCTATCCTCAAATCAGATGCATCTCTCATACTCAGTCGCCACCATGCCTCGAGCGTAGCTGCTCAGCCTCAGAAACTCGGCCTCACACTCGGCCACAGATCTATCGCCTTGTATGAGATTCACGAACTCACGCCTACGAGCATCCACATAGCTCACTCCCACATATTTGCTCTGAAAGGTGGTCTTAAAGAAATCACAGTTCTGATGCTCAGGCTGAGTACCCTCCTCAACCGTCAGCCACCACTGATATGCCTTGTCGCGAATTAAGGAAACTGCACCCTTAAATTTCTACTCAGGAGTACAGTCTAGATCATTCATGACCCTCTCGGTGGCCTCCAACCAATACTCAGCCACATTAGGGATGACTCTAGTGACACTCCTAAACAACTTAGCGCCATTAGACCGAATTTAGTTACCAACCCTCAGCCTCCAGCTCCAGAATGGGGTCCAGCAACCCTCTCTAAGATCCTCAGCATGGCTTGGGACAATGCGTCATCCCCAGCCGAGCGACTTTGAGACCTAGCCTCAGTAGTAGGTGAAACTGGTGTCTCACTCGTATCCAAGTTTGACATACTACCTAGAGAGGAAGACTCAGCTTGAGCCCCTTACGGCCTCTACCACGATCACGAGTACCATGTCTGCGTATACCATGAGTGCTCATCGTAAATTCGAGTTTTAGTCTACATTAAAAGTTTTATGCATCAGTTTCAATATTTATTAGCAGAAGTTTTATGCATAAATTATCAGAAGTTCAGAATTGTTTTCAGAGGTTTCAGACTCTAACTATCTTAGTATAGTTTTAGAAGATACCATCTACAGTGTTTCAAAGTAGTTCAAACTAAGTTTTAAAAATACTTACAAGATCGGCGCCGGAGACTCGATGTACCACACACTTTCTCAATTATTCAAAATATTTAAAAACCAATTCTCTTTAAAATAAAATTTTAGAACACAAAATTCACAACTTGAGTTTTGCAACCTGACTCTGATACCACTAAATGTAACACCCCAAACCCAGCCTAAACATTATGGCTGAATCTAGAGATGTCACAAAGAACGGGTTTTGATATCGAACTCTACACGTTAAAACTATTTTATTTTTAAAACTCCTATTTGCCTTTACCGATTGTAAAAATGTTTATTCAATTAATTAATCAACCTTAAAACGTGGTAAATAGCGTAAACTAGCATAAACTTACAAAAATGTTGTATTTCAAGAAATCAGTTCGTATTTTTAGTAAAACCTTTGTTTCAGCATAAATCATAGTTTTTAGATATTAGTCACAAATTAAATACAAAAACGTAAATCCAAACCCAAAGAAAAATCAGCCAAAAAGTCCGGAGAGTCTAGTTGTTACAAAAATCCATAAATAATGTTTAAAATAACAATCATAAACATAACCAGTTTATGAACTTGTGGTCACCGAGAGGCTTCGTCGCAACAATCCACCTAAGCTTGTGGATTACCTAACAAAACAGACAACAGATGTGAGTTTACGAAAACTCAGTGTGTAACCCAGCAGAATTAAGCATGCAAACATATAGAATTATAAGCACAGTCAGAAACAGATACAGTTGCAGATTTAGAGTCAGATCCAGAAGCAGATATGTATAAATCCTACCCCCATCCTCTACACACTATCTCCGACCATCCCATCACACCATGTGAGGTTAAAAACACCCACCCATCCCTACACACCACGTTGTGCCATTAAGATACATAACAGAATTTATACAGCCAAGCTACCAGAATATAGGCTATTAACGCCGATCAGAATACTTCCTCCTTATATACAAAACCCACCCTAAATTAGACACAGAAAATCAGATACAGATTTATTAGATTGAACATGCACGACATGCTTTTATACAAATAACAGATATACATATAGCAGTACAGTCAAACATACATTTAGTACCCTATTCAAATCAGTCTATCAGAATATCATAGCATTCAAAATAAGGTTTAAATAGCCCTTACCGACCCTACAGTAGGCCCACAGTCAATCGGAACGACCCGTGTGACCCTAGGAAAAATTTTAGAGTTATGGGCCCACACATTCGGCCTGGACCTAAACCCACACAACCGTGTGCTACACACGGCCATGCCTTCTTCGACCACATGACCATCCACACGGACGACCACATGCCCCGTGTGGCGTCGACAGTGCAATTTTTTAGCTTTTGTCGAAACCTTATTTTCTGTGTTTTGGGTACACACTTGGTACAGTATCGATGCAAAAGCACTCCCGAGTCACATAGCACCTAAAATTGACCGATAAACCACCAAATTAGTCACTTGATTCGACCTTAGACTGAGCTTCATCAAAATAACAACCTTTTAATCCATTAAAGTTCTTACCTTCAAATGAGTAACAGAGATTTCGCACACTTAAAGCGTCGTTTGGAAACCTTTAGCCCCTTGATTAGCTCCTAAACACCAACGAATCCCATTAAATAAAGATTTACAATTAGAACAGTAATCGTATCTACCGAACTTACCAGAGACGCACACTAAGCACCAAAATAGCGATATACGAAAGTTCAACAACAGATAGGAAAATGGAACAAACCACCGGTGAGGAAAAACAGGAGAAAACGACAGAGAGCAAGAACATGAACAAAAAAGTCAAATTCTTGGTTTGGGAATTTTGGAAGAGAAAGGGATTTTTTTTTTGAAAAAAAAAGAAAAATAATAAAATGGATAATAAAATCCCTAAAATTCCTCCCCACTATCCCACTATCAACAACCTTCTCAGAAAGCCAACTCCACCGAAACACCATCAGTCAACAAAGAAAAAGTAAACCTCAGGCTAACGCAATGATTCGAACACAAGACCTCCAACACACCAGTTCCCTTACCACTCGAACTAGCAAGCTCATTCTGATATGACTTAATAGACAATTTAATATAAGCCCACTGAATAAGGGTAAGGCTTGATTCCAAAAATAACAAGATTTAGCAACGGTGAGACTTGAACCCAAGACCTCACACACACACCCGAAACACTTAACCCCTAAAGCAGATACTTATTTATATAAAATATTTACCGAAACAAAAAAAATTATTTGGGGCGTTACATTTACACCCTTCCTATCCCATCCCCAGTCTACCCCAAACCCATTTTGCCCCCCAATTTCTTTTGAATATTCCCTCCCCCCAAATTTTACTCCATCCCATTTACTTTCCCCCCAAAATTGTACTCCCCCAAACCCCCAGAACTTTTTATTTTGGCTCTAAACTTTTACTTCTTACCCTTTACCCCAAATTAAAAATCAAAATCATCCACAGAAAATCCCTAAACCTAAATAGTAATAATTTTATTTATATCTACTATGTATATTATTAAATTAAATTTCACGTTTTTTTATTATTTATATTAATAAATTATTTAATCGTATTGAATCTTTTTAAATTTCTATTAAAAATAAATTATTGATGATGCCATAAAATATTCGTGTTAAAATTTTATGTTGGTATCAATTTCACATTTTATCTTCACGATAACTTTTATTAAAAATCATATGTGTTAGATTTCATATATTTTTTAATTGCAAACTACATAGTGACAAGAATCTTTAGAAGATAATTAAAGCAACTAAGTAAAGAAGCTAACCTGTATATAAAAGATTAATAAATAAATTATGAGGGAGGAAAGTTAATAACAAATTTGATTACGGTAGACAAATTTGATTATGGTGGGTGACAGTGGTTACAAGGACCCAAAGTTAATTTTTTTAATTTAACTCAAACAACTATATTCGGTTCAATTCAAATTCCATCTCACTCGACACGATTCGAGAATATTTCAAATAAAGTTAGGATGATAAAATATGATTCATCAACTCGATTAACTCAAAATTATTTCATTCGATTATATCAAACGCTCACCCCTACCAAAGGCAATAGAGGAAATTTGTTTCTTACTATTATAACCACCTCACCCTAATTAAGATACACAATTTAATCAACTAATTTATGCTTTTACCCAACAAGACTCTATTGAAAAAAACCCAAAATAACAAAAATTGTTGAAGAAGTCGCAGCCATTGATGAAAGAGAAAAGGCTATTGAAGGTGACAATGATGAAGCAAAGCCTGAGTTAGTGGTTACCTCAATTGTAGCTATCCCTATATCTCATAAAAAAATAAATGCATTCACGAATCAAGAGATTGAGTTTGAATATGTGGCCAAGAAAGTTGCTGGTAAGAGAATCAGACCTTTATTCCAAAGGTTCCTAAGATGAAAAAAGGTTGAATGTAACACCCCATACCCGTAACCCACGCTGGGGCAGAGTACAAGGCATTTCCTAACTTGATCTCATGCACAAAAACAATCTCGAGTCACCAAGACTCGATCCAAATTAAAAAATTTTCAACTTCTACTTTAAACTTCTTATTATGGGCCTACGAGCCCCAAATCAAACATTGGAAACTATTCGGGACCATTCTGGGTCCTTAAACCAACTATGAAAATTTTACCTTTAAAATAGGGCACACGCCCATGTGGAAGGTCAACATGCCCGTGTGACCATCTTGACATGGTCGTGCTAATGGCCCGTGTGGCTCACATTGCCTATGCACATAGGGACACGCCCGTGTCCTTCACCCGTGTAGAAATAATTCTAATTGCACACCTACAGGGGTTTTCACACCACTTGGCACACACTCGTGTTCTTGGCCCGTGTCCTTCACACGGCCATGACATGCCCGTGTCCTAACCCATGTGCAAAAACCTAGACATTCTGTTTCTAACGTCAGCATGCTCAAAATGTCACACAGCCAAGGCACATGTAACAGCCCAATTTTGACCCTAATTGGAACGGTGGTTTCGGGACACGAATCTGAGTCAGAATAATATTTAAATATTATTTTCTATGTTTAAAATGTGTGAAGTTACTTTTGTGAAAGTTTCGTTTAAAAATTTTAGTGTTTGGAGGTCGATTGATGAAAAAGGGTTTAATCGCGTAAAATGGAAAATTTAAGGGTTAATGTATAAAGGTCAAATTATGATTGTTTTTATATTATGGAATATTAAGGTTGCAATTTGGCCATAAATAGGAATTAGTGGCTGACCAATATGCATGAATTAATGACTTGAATTATTTATTATATTTTATGGCATTATGGTATATTTTAATACATGTTAATATATTATATTTGATAAAAGATGAAAGTGTTCATCTTTCTTATTATTTTTGGCCGAAACTAAGAGAAAGAAAATTAAGTTTAAGCTTTGATATTTTTAGTCCTTGCAAATTCAATTAGGTAAGTGATTTGAGTTTGATTTTTATTATTTTTTACATTTTTGAGATCGTTGCTTTGAATACTATAAAGCCCATGCTTGAAATTTTGAAATTGATTATATATTCATGAAGTTGTTAATAGTTTGATGAAATTTATGTTTGATGTTAGAAAATAAAATTAATGTGTTAGATTAACATTTTTGGTATTGGGATTTTTGGTAATTTTGAGCATTTAGGGTTAAATTGCGAAAATACTAAATTGAAGGACTAGATTGTGAAATTAGTGAAATGGGAGGACTTATATAAGCCTACTGAACATTCGGCCCTAGCATTGTATATACAAATTCTTCATATTTTGTGTTTTGAGAAAATTGGATTAAATTGTAAAAGTGCATAATGTTAGGGGTAAATTGGTAAATTGCTCAATTATCTGTATTTGGACCTATATGAATAAAATTCTATTTGAATGATATTAATTTGGAACTTTTTAGATCAAGAACCAAAAAGATCAGACGTGGATCGGGGAAAATAAAAAATCGTTGAGTAGTCGAATTCAACTGTCTGTCGATATCTGAGGTAAGTTATTAAGAAAATTTTTATTTTTTTATTAATTAAATTTAAATCAATTTAAGTATATAAGCCGAATTGAATTACATGAAAGATTGATGTTGCCGAATTCAAAGGGAATTGATGAAATTAAATTGATGTGTATTAAGTAATGGAATTTAGCCACTAAGTGTGCGAGTATAAATGATTACGGATGTGAATCTTGCACTAAGTGTGCGAATGCGGTTATTGAGCACTAAGTGTGCGAGTTTAAATATCAAGCACTAAGTGTGCAAACTCAATATATATTTCCGAGTAAACATTAGCACTAGGTGTGCGATTTATTTGAGTAGATTGGGTATGGTTGAATGAATTAAAGCTTCAAATTTCTTGAAGAACAACTATGATGTATAGCTCAAGTTTGTATAGGTGAGTATTGATTCTATGTGATGGATATTAAATTGAAAGTATGAATAAAGATAGATGGGTTTTAATGGCTTTATGTTTGAATATATATTAATGTCATACGATGATGGAATGCTAAATGTATTCGGTTTTATGTTTGAGAGTAATGTAGTATATTGTGGTTGAACAGATGCATATTGGACTTAGTTGAAATTGAGTATATGATTGATAAATTACCTTGAATGTGGTAAGATATTGACTAAATGATCTAGTAGCATGACTTAGTTAGATGATACTAGACTATTAAATTGAATTTGGAGTTTTAGTGCTTATAACTTACTAAGCTATGGTAGCTTAGTTTGGATGTGTTTTTCTTGTCTTTATTTTATAGATTTTGGACATCGTTACGCGCTTGGGGATCGTTAGTAAAGTCATCCACACTATCTTCAATATTTTGGTACTTTTAAAAATCGGTTTGGTACTTATGGCATGTATAAGCTAATAACTCTTTTGGAGATGTTTAAATTTCATATATGTATAATGGTTAAGTCATGCGAAAATGACTTAATCTACATGTTAAAGTTTGGTTATGTTTGGTTGTGGTTTGAGTTTGCCTTTATTTGTGATACCTAAACTATGCGTATTTGATTATAGTAATGATCAATATGGGTTATAATATTAGTTTGGTAAAATTTGAATATGATGGAATAATGAGCACTAATCGAGTCTAAGTATTATATGCTATGGTGATGTAAGTTTAATCATGATACGCATATGTTGTGATAAACGAGTTGTTTTATATGTTCTTGGTTGATGATCGAATATTTATACTTATAATTTGATCAATTGGGGGTTGGATATTGATATTCGGTGGTAATGGCAAGCATGAGTATGATTTAAGCTTATTAATTGGTATTTATATTCGGTTTATTATATATATTTATGATTTTGGTATGCGCATTGATCATATATGGTTTTATATAGATGTTCAAAATGGTTGAAATGGACATGGTCATTTTGCTTAAACATTGATGAGAAATGATGCACATTTGGTCTTGTTATAACGATACTTCATACGCATCATTTTTGTTAAGTATATATATATCTTATTTTGTTGAGTAAATATCAAGCATTGATGGCATTCGATTTAACCTATTAATTGTTTTTAAATGAATTCGAAAAATGGTCAATTGACTTTGTAAGTAAGTATAAGCAAATGAGTTGGTAACTAACCAGGTTCAAAAGAGACCGAAGGAATCGTGACACTAATTTATGTTAGTTTTATTAATGAATTCTTTTCATATTTTCTTGTTATGTGCATACATTATAATATGTTTGCATATACATGTTGAATTTATTGTGTAATTTTATATTCGCATGTGGGTTCAAATGTTGTTGTGATCGTTAGATAATACCTCATAACCCTCTAGCAACAGAATTAGGTTAGGGGGTGTTACAACACACGCCCGTGTGCTAGGCTGTGTCTTTCACACGGTTTAGACACACGGCCGTGTTTCTGCCCGTGTGTTTATTACCATGCATACTGGCTTGAATTTTTTACGTACAGGGGACACATAGCTGGGTTACACGCCCATGGGGCAGATCGTGTGTCACACATGGCCTAGACACACGCCCGTGTATCTACCTGTGTGGACAATATAAGGCTATTTACCAAGCCTCCTTGCCACCCTTACATACCTAGTTTCATACAAATACCAACCAATACTAAAACAAGCACAATTCATATGACCAAATCAGCCATATTAGACATTCATTCAACCATGAAAATGTATCTTTTATAAACTCAAAATTAATGTTAGCCATCATTCAAGGCTTAATACAAAATGAAGGGTTTCCAGCCCAAGCCAACACATTTGGCCAATTCTCGAAGTCACAAAATAATAAAGTCTAAGCCATATACATGTCATATTCAAAAATATAAATCCAGCTATACCGAATGCTTCGGTCGATAGTGTGATCGATATCTTTGACTTCCAATGATCCTTGAGCTAGTTAGGCGGCACTATAAGAAAAATGGAAAGAAGAGAGAGTAAGCATAAAAGCTTAGTAAGTTGCATATAAATAGATATACAACAACAATTTATCAATAATCAACATGCTAATAACATAAAGGTGGGCATAAGCACAACTTACTCATTACCATCCATACAAGTCACATATTATATATCGAGCTCATATCTCATACATACCAAATAGGTACCTGTACCACTCACCACAAAGTTATACTTTTCTTCATTAACTTAAAATCATGACTCTCACATTGAACCATTCGGAACGCTATCGGATACTCCATAAGCCTCCAACATGGGGTAAGTTGCTGATGCCATGTCCCAGACATGGTCTTACACTAGCTATCATCATCAAGGTCGATGCCATGTCTCAGACATGGTCTTACACTAGCTTCCACATATCCGTGTCGATGCCATGTCCCAGGCATGGTCTTACACTGACACATCTCATAGTGGATGCATGTCCCAGACATGTCTTACACTAGCTTACGTCTCGAGGCCAATGCATGTCCCAGACATGTCTTACACTAGCACTCGTCTTGATGCCAATGCCATGTCTTGGACATGGTCTTACACTAGCTCTCATAATGTGGCCAATGCATGTCCCAGACATGTCTTACACTAGCTCATGCAAGTGACCCAACTGTCATGGCATGAATATCCGATTTACTTCTTAAGGTTCCAACGGGAATTTTACTATCTCAATTTCAATATACATTCTCAATTCCACAATCAAGCAATTTATGCTATATCGATTAGTTAATAATTCAAACACATATGGTAATAATGTATTTGTATTATTTACATACAACTTACCTCGGATTACAAAACGTACACGACTAGTCGGTTTAGTCGATTTGCTTGGCTTTCCCCCGGTCTAAGTTCAGATTTGGAAATTCTTGATATATATTAGCAAAATACACTCATTTAGTCACTAAATACAATTAGGCAATCAAAAATTCACATCTTCGATAAAATGACCATTTTGCCCCTAGACTTTCGCAAAATGACCATTTTACCCCTATGCTCAAAAATTGATTTTTATTGAATTTATTTGTATCTTAAACCTAACTGAACCCTTTTTACTCTTATAGCAGCTCCAAATTCTCACTATTTCACACATTTATCACTTATTTCACAAACTTTGCAAAATGGTCTTATAAGGGTTTTCTGTGGAAACTCTTTCACAAAAGTTGTTCATTCAACAACCAAGATGCATTTTCCTCCATAAAAACTCAAAAAAAATTACAAATTCATTCATGTAAAAACCCTAAACTCTTAATCATTTTGCAAAATAGACCCCTTATTTGAAAGCTCACGCTTCAAGGGTCTCAAAAATGCAAAGATCATCAACAAAGGGTAGGGAAATCACTTACTTGTGAGTGCTTCAAGTTGCTGAAAATTTTCAAGCTTTCAAACCCTAATATTTTCTTATATTTTTGATGGTGAAGAAGGTGGAAATGGGATGATATCATCCTTTCTTTATTTATTTCTATTTAGTCAAAAATAAGCCACCTAACTCACCAAATTTGAAAATTTTATCCCCTCTTTGACTCTATGGACGGCTATACTCCTTTAAAAGGGTCTTATTTCCCTTTAAAATCCCCCAATTTTGATTCTCTAACAAAATAACACCTTTAGATATCAAATTAGGATTTTTGCACTTTATGCGATTTAGTCCTTTTTCGCAATCGGGCTCACAAACGTCAAAACTAACCCACCAAATTTTTTATGCACTCTTATAATCATGATATAAAATCAAAATAATAATAAAATAATTTATTCGACTCTGGATTTGTGGTCCTGAGACCACGATTCTAACTAGGACCTAAATGGGGCTGTTACATTGAAAAACTCTAAATCAATTTAGGTTAATTCAGATCTTGAAGGCTATGTGTCAAAAGCATAATTTCAAGTTCAAGAAGGAAGAAACCTAAGTCCAAAAGACCAAGTGCACCATCCTTTTCCAAGAAAAGAAACGAAAAGATGAAGAAAGCTAGAGTACTTGAAATTTTGTAAGATGCTGCAATAAAAGCACAACCATAATTACTCCAACCTAAGGAGAGGTTTATCAACCCTTCTTGCACAAAGAGAATGAAGTTTGTTGTTAAAAAAGGATTCGTTTGTGAATGAAACATTGAGGAGAATGTATTTTACAATAATGGAATTGAAAATTTCTTGGAGTAGAACCAAGTTCTCACCTTAGTGGCTTATGCCAAGCCTTTTGTGAATAATGTTGTTCTAGAGTTTTATGCGAACCTAAATAAGTCTGTCTAGGATCCAAATAATCAACATTATACAGAGGACTATGTAAGAGGTTTTTATTTTCATTTCAATCTAGGCATGGTAATTTTTTTTTTCGTCATCAGGTTAGATATAATGTCAATTTTATAGTAGAGGGTGATTTACTTGCTTTTAAGTTGACTAGCAAACATAACCTAAGGGACAAGACTTTAGAGCATCAGAACTTGAACCTACCTATGCTACTCTTTAGGCTATAACAAAAATAAAATATCTCCTTAACAATTAGAGTAATGTGGTAACAAAGAAAATGGTTGTCTTACTGTATAAGGTAGTATCATTTATTCCCTTTAATCTTGGTGAATTATTTTTTTAACTAAATAACCAAGCATGCAAAAACTAAGGACATAAAGCTTACTTTACCCTTTATATCCTTATATTTTAAATTCTCATTATTGAAAAGGAAGAGGTTTATGAGGCTATGTTAGCTGAGTTAAAGTATTCCCAAAGTGGAAGAAAAGAAAGCATGATGTAACTACATAAGTGAATAACTCTACTAATGATACTAATGAAGGTGGTAAGTCTGCACTAGTTATTCCCTAGTTGTAGATGACTCAACATCTGCCAAAGTTTAGAGTGTAACACATGCTAGGCTTATTGAGCACTTGGATGAGGAAAACAGTTTCTTTGGAATAAATATCTAGTACCATGAGCAACAATGGAAGCTTCTCTAATGTCAACAAGCTTGAGCTCTCCATTACAAAATATGCTTGCTTAGGGTCATTAAAGCCTTTGCATTTTTTAAGTAACAAAAGGGGAGAGTGAGTTTAGGGAAAGAGAGAGGGGGGAATATAGTTGGTTGCTAGTTGTTGTTTCTACTAAAGTTTTTTGTTGTATCGATATTGATGGCATTTTTTAAATTTCTTTTTTATATGGATAATGATGCTTTGTGGATTTTTTATTCTATTCAGGGCATGAAATTGTTAAAATGTCTTGTTACTTGACATATCCTTACCTTTATTTTGATATTTTAGTTCTATGAGTTTTGGTTGTTAGTTGTGTTATCTTGCATTAATAGTTAATTCCATGGTTAAAATTCATAGTTGAATGGATGGATTAAGGGGGGGTGTAAAGTTGATTTCTCCCTACTTGATGTGATGCAATGTTTTTATTCAAAAATGCTAAAGGGGATTGTTGGTGGTAGTTACAACTATTAAATGCAACACTAGTTGCAATTGGAGGAACATTTGACAAGCCATTATAACTTGCCTTATCTAATTGATGTGTTTTAGTAAAAAATGTTCGAGATTTTAATTACTTATCTTTGAGTATTTTTAGAAGTCTATTACTAAAGGCATATTGTGCAATAAACATATTAGGAGTTCGGTGACAAGATAAATTTATTAATGCAATCAAGACTGTTAATGTTATTGAAGTTCCCATAAATAAGAGGTTAGATCTTCAAGGAGTTTGAGACAAGTTCTCTACAAATATATTCATTATTGAAGATTTATTTGATGATTGCTTTTGATGAATTATATTTTCACATTGATTGTAATTTAATAAGATATATTGTACTTATTTATAGATGGCATATTTTAGGTTATTATGTATGTGAAATACCACTTAACTTTTTCAATGATGAATTGATTTTCAGTGCATATTTATGTTAGTAATCGAATTGTTCATTAGTTTACAACTCAACTTTCAAGGGGAAAGACTTCATGAGAAAATTATCTAAATTGAACTATACGAGTGATATCGCAACTTAGTGAGGAAGTTGAACTTAAATTACAACTTTTACTTGTCGATTTATAGTGGATTACTATCTAAGCAAGGTCTCATAGATGTAGAAAGTTTCCAAACTATGTAACCAAACTTTTCTGAGCTTTTTTACCAAACTAACCCAAAAAAAATCTATTTACAAGAATGACTCAACTTAAAAAATAATGATAAGAATTACCTAGAATGGACAGTGGAGGGTGGTGCTAGCACCCCCATGGCTAGCATCCAAGTCAAACATTCCCCTATCATTGGCTACTAGTTGCTTGGGGATTTTAAAAAAAATTAGTGTCGACACTACAATGGCCGACACCCATATGTATTTTTTTTTGAAATCCCTTTAAAAAAATATATGGGATTTCCATTATTTTTTAAAAGAAAAATATTTTAATAGGTGTCAGTGTTGAAGTGGTCGGTCGGCACCGATTCAAAATTTTAAAAAAATTGATTTTTTTGTGCTAGCGTTGAAGTGGCCGACATTAGTTTAAAATTTTTAATAAAATTAAGGAGGAAGAGAGTTGCACTCTGGTGGTGTCAGTTGGGTTGAGGGATGTCGGTCATGGCTAACTTTATAGTGGAGTGAAGGTAGAGGCTAGGGAAGGAAGAAGAAGAGTAAAGAATGAAAAATAAAAAATAAAAATGGTTTACCTGCTTGAAATTAGAAAAGAGATATTTGGAAAGATGTAAAATTAAAATATCATTGATTTGGCTTGACTAAATATACAACTAGATAAAACGATCCAATTGATCAAGCTGCATAATGAGGATTGTATCCATACAATTTTACACTTCTTGACCAATCTAATTTGTTTCGTTATTCTAAGTGGTTATTCTATTTTGGGGAATGAAGAATTTCTTATTCTTAACTCTTAGGTTCAAGAATTCTTATATAATTTAAGTAACACAATAAAAGCTATTTCTATTCTTTTATTAATAGATTTATGTATAGGATTTCATTTACCCCACGGTTGGGTACTAATGATTGGCTTTATCTACAAAGATTTTCGATTTCCTCATAATGATCAAATTATATATGGTCTTGTTTCAACCTTTCCAGTCATTCTATATACAATTTTTAAATTTTGGATCTTTCGTTATTTGAATTCGAAGCAATGGATACTTTGTAATCTAACAATTATTGTCAGTTTGTTGAATTGCAATTAAACTCGGCCCAATCTTTTAGTAAAAGGATTGAGCTGATTCTATTGTCTATATTTTTTATAGATATGTTTTTATCTAGATATACAAGATGTTAAATACAAAAACAAAATACTAAACACAACTCAAATTGTAACACCCCCTAACCCCAAACCGTTACCGAAACATGGTTATGAAGCATTATCGAACCCATCAGACAATTTACAATTAATATACAAATAATTATCAAACATAATATAAAATAATCTTAAAGTCCCTTAGATGGACACTCTAGGCCTAAAATACGAGTTAGGAGTGATTCGGGACTAATTTGGGTGCTCGGGGATTTTTTTTTGTGCAAACTCAATATAACCCCTTTATAAATATCTAACCTTCCCTGCAAATTCAAATCGAGACCAATCCAAACAAAAATCACAACCAATACAATTCACATTTAAATACACCTAAATTATATCTAAAACATTAACTTAATATTTTATTTAAACAAACATTCATAATATCATTCAAAATTTATTGATAATTTCACTCATTTCTATTTAACTTAGTATCAAAAGTACCAAAGTGTCATATAACTTTTCTTACCATTTCATTTAACCATCCAAACATTATAAGTAATCCTTTACAACCAAAACATAAGACATGTTCAAGTGACCTATACAACTCCTAAATACATGTCACTTTTATCCAAAAGAAAGATTATATCACCAAATTTTCTCTAAATTCGGGATTACTATGGATGCTAAACCGAGACTCTTGACTTCTACTGACCTGCGCACGGAAACAACCGTACGTTGGGTATGGGTATACTCAGTGGTATTACCATAATTCAAATTATATTAACAATAATAAAATATAGATATTAAACATGTAACAATTTAATTTCTTATATACTAATTCATTATTTATCTTTCATTATTTCACAATAACAATTCAATTTAACTATTCATCATTCAATACACATATCATAAACTTGAATTTAAGTCACTTTATGAACATTTAGTTCATGTCTTTCATTCTCTACCTCAATTTCAATCTTAATTCATAATTCAATTGTCTCGTCTCATTTCAATGGCTCAATCAATCAATTTCATTTGATTTATCATTTCATTTATTTATCCCTATTGTAACAGCCTAATTTAGGGCCTAGTTGGAACAGTGGTCTCGGGACCACAAATCTGAAGTTAGAAAATTATTTTATTATTTTTAATGAGGTTATACTATGATTTTATTGGTGCATGAAAAATTTGGTGAGGTAATTTTAATGTTTTCAAGCCCGATTGCGAAAAAGGACTAAATCGCATAAAAGGCAAAAGTTGTATTTTAGTGCCCAAATATGTTAAGTAGCTAGATAACTTAAATTAGAGGTCTTTAATGGGAAATTATG
The DNA here is from genome assembly GCA_025698475.1 of Gossypium anomalum. Lineage (NCBI taxonomy): Eukaryota > Viridiplantae > Streptophyta > Magnoliopsida > Malvales > Malvaceae > Gossypium > Gossypium anomalum. The sequence continues at coordinate 57,098,384 of CM046956.1, forward strand.
CCCTTAGTTGATAGCATATCCAGCCATGAGACATAGAGGAGACAAAATTTTAAGAGTAGGTATAATTTGGTGACTATTTTGACCAAAAAGAAATAAAATAGAAAAAGGTTTGCAATTTCTTTTCTTCTCATCTATTTCCACCAAAAATATTAGCCATGAAAAGGGGTTTGAAAGCTTAAATTTGCAGCAACTTGTTCCTCTCACAAGTAGGTGATTCTCACACCCTTTGTTGATGATTTTTGCATTTTTGAGACCCTTGAAGCATGGGTTTTCAAATGAGAGTAATATCTTACAAAACGGTTAAGAGTTTAGAGTTTTTACATGGATGCATTGGTGATTTTTATTGAGTTTTTATGGAAGAATATGAGTCCTAGATGGGTTATGAACAACTTTTGTGAAAGGTGTTGGCATGAAAACACCTAAAGGGACTATTTTGCATAAGTTGCAAAATAGATGATAAGTGTGTGAAATGTTGAGAATTTGGGACTGCTATAGCATTAAAAAGAGTTTATCTAGGCTTTAAATACTAATAAATTTCATAAAAATCAATTTTTTAGCATAGGGGCAAAATGGTCATTTTGTCAAAGTTTAAGGGTAAAATGGTCATTTTATCAAAGGTGTGAATTTATGATTGTTTAATCCTAATTAGTGACTAAATGAGTGCATATTGTCCTTATAGATCAATATTTACCAAATCTAAACCTAGACCGGGGGAAGGCCAAGCAAACTGACTAAACCGAGTAGTCGAGTACTTTTTGTAAATCGAGGTAAGTTGTATATAAATAATACAACTACACTGTTAATACTCGTATTCATATTGCCATTGTACTGATATTGTATGAATTGTTGAGTTATGAATTGAGAATGCATAATAATATTTGAGATAATAGAAGTATCCCGTTGAAACATTAGGATACGAACTGGATATTCGTGCCAAGGCATTGGGTGGTTTGTGCGCCAGTGTAAGACATGTTTTGTAACACCCCAAACTCGGCCTAGACGTTATGACCGGATCCGATAAGCCACATCGAAGCGTTCAAAACATTCCGTATTACTTAGTTTGGAAAACTTAGTTGGTGTTGTAAAAGATACTTTTAAAAGTAGGTTAAAATGAATGGAAGCTGTGCACCAGGTAGGAAACAGAAAAAGAGGAGGTGAGTCCGTCGAACTGCTTAAGTACCAAGCTCCCTTTGGATCTAATCCTAGACATGCACACCGCCATTGCCACACTCTAACATCTCGTATAATTTTCAGAAAACCATTTGGTTAAGTCCATCTTAAGAAAAATGTTTAAGTTTGAAAACGTTTGCTTAGCGGAAGCCTTACTTGTAATCGTGTTATTTTGAAATCACTTAATGTTTTTGAAAATGCGTCCTAGAGCTAATCCATTTCAATAGTTGTCTTAGTTCATTTTTATCATAATAAAATAAAATAATAAAAATAAAACAAAACCATAAAATAATTAAGTGGCCTTATTACATTTAAAAACCCAAAACCATAAACGAAAATAAAAGGACATCCAGTTCACCAGAAAGAAACCAAGTTAGCAGAATCATGTGGCCACTCCGAATCCCTCACAGCTCCAAGCCCACTATGGTTGGGGATCACCTGCGTGGATGAAAATAAAGGGGTGAGTTTTGGGAAACTCAGTGTGTAATTTAACCCAACCAAAGCCTAAACCAGTTCAAACTGCAGAAACAGAACAAGTTGGCCTTATCCCAGAACAGATATCAGAATAAAGCCCATAGGCCCATAACAAATCAGAATAGATTTTACATGCTTATGCAAAACCCAACCCATATCCAACCATATGCACCCCCATACCAACATTTCGCCATGTAGGGAGACTACTCGACCCACCCAACCGCTACACGCCATAGAAATATGCGACGCATGGTTTGCGGATCGAATATTGTGACAGAGTCACGAGAACAGAATAATTGTGGCGAGCCACGAGCATCAGAATATATGTGGCGAGCCACGGAATCAGAGATAATTTGTGGCATAGCCACCAGGACGCTTCCTCCATAATATAACCCATGTCCCCATGCACAGATATTTATTCATGGTATACATCATACAGATTTAAATCATCATGCTTTTTAGACAAAATTAACCCTAGGGGTATAAAGGTTATTTTACACCTAGGGGTATCATGGTAATTTTTCATACAAAGGGGTATTCTAGTAATTTAGCTATCTTAGGGTTTTCATGCATATTTCTACAATTTACGTGCAATCAGAAACACTTACTGCGCATACTTACCGAATTAGGCCCGTTGGCCCATGAACCCGATTGTTGGCCCATTAAGCCCAAATTATCGAAATGCACGAAATCGCGCGTACCGTAGTTTCATTACTTTAATTTGCCAAATATGTTAACCCATTTACCTTATGAGCATTCGCACACCCGTAAGTTTACCAAAATACCAGTTTTTCGACATTTCAGCTTTTTGGCTTTTGCCGATCTAGTCTATGAGAGGGTGTCAATTACACACCTGTTTTGCGATATTCCTCGACGAGATCTCCTACACGATTTCTCCTATAATCAACCACTTATATATCAGCCCACAATAATTAAACCAAAATGAAAACCATCTACTGTCCACACTTACTCATTCGGCCACCACCCATAATGGCCTTAGAATCCATACCTTTGCCGAAGTTGATGACTAAATCCAAAGATCCGATCCCTCCACTTGTCCAAGCCCTTGATCAGCTGTCTCTAAATCACACCATTATCAAAACAGAACGATTATCACAACCCCTTATGGCTACAAGTCTAAATCGACCGCCTCTCTAACATTTAGGGATTTCGACTTTTCCTAAAATACGAAAAAAGACTAAGTTTTGAAACTACTTACCATCGATTCCTTCGATCAATGTTTCCAATTGATGCCTACTTAAATCTGATGCTTCTCTACCCTCAAACGATCACCAAAGTCAAGCCTTCAATGTTCTCAATATTTGGCTAAGTCCCTATGAAAGTGGGGTTTTTGGTTTTTTTGCAACTGTGTAGAAAAAGATGAATTAATAGGGTTTTACTGTGGTCTTGTCGACAAAAACTTGAGGTTTAGAGGAGGAAAGAATCGGCCAAAGATGATAAGCAAAATAAGAGAATTTTGCTAGCAGAAATAGGCACAGAAGAAGGTGTAGCTTTCGGGATTTGGGCTTTTCATGGCCAAAGGCTATAAAGGTTTTGAAATGTCTGAAGGGAAGGATGGAGATGAACAAGAGGTTAGAAGGGTTCGGCTATAAAGGAAAAAGGAGAATAAGAAAAAAGGTTGATGAAGAGAGGGGAGAAGAATGAAGAGGGGAATGGTCAGCAAACGGCACAACTTCCCCTTAATGCCAAATTTATACTGACCTTAACCTTAGCCGAATTTTTCCTCCCTAAAGCTCCTCTTGGCCGGCCAACTCTTGCTCCTCAAGAGTCCATTATTCGACCAACACAGCTCTCCCTAATCAGCTCCTAAATTCTCTACCTTATCCCCTCCTTACTCAATCTCCTGAGCAACTCCAACTCTTCCTAATGATCTTTTCACTTGGTTCCATTACTTACCTTTTCCGTTCATAAAAATTAATCCCTTATTTTGCTGTCATTGTGACTTGAACCTGGGTCCTCCCTAGCATCCACACGCCACTTTTAAAGCCTTCTCAGTGGCGTCACGTGCACTTTACCACTTGCTTCCTTGTGATCCATTTTACACAAATAATACTTAAAAGCCCAGTTAACCAGAACCCCTTTTTCTTATAGAATTAAAATTAACTAAAACCACCGAGTTTTAACTTAAGCTTTGGCCTTCTAGAGGCCCACTAACATAATTAATCCTACGCCAAGCAGAAAAAACACAGAATATTAAAATTTGCCAACATTTTTAAAATTCTCAAAAATTGGGGCATTATAACTCTACCCTCCTTAAAGGAATTTCGTCCTCGAAATTTACCTGGTCCGAACAGATAGGGGTATTGTTGCTGCATCGCCTCCTCTGGCTCCCAAGTAGCTTCCTCTCTACCATGATTACGCCAAAGCACCTTTACTAATGGAACAGATTTCCTTCTCAGAATCTTAACATCTCGATCCAAAATTTGCACAGGCTCCTCCTTAAAGGTCAAATCAGTTTACATCACAATTTCTGCAACTGGCACGACATGAGTAGGGTCAGAACGATAACGCCTTAACATGGAGACGTTAAAAACATCGTGAATCCTGTCTAACTCTGGAGGCAATTCCAACTGATAAGCTACTGGGCCTACTCGCTTCAAAACCCGATAAGGCCCAATGAACCGCGGACTCAACTTGCCCTTCTTACCAAACCTTAATATCTTCTTCCAAGGAGAGACCTTCGAGAAGACCATATCCCCCACTGAGTATTCAATCTCTTTAAGCTTCAAATCTGCATACGATTTTTGCCTATCAGACGCTTCTCTTAACCGATCTCTAATTATTCTGACCTTTTCCTCAGTATCAGCTATCAACTCTGGTGTTCGACAACTAGGTGTTCGACACCTTCGCCCATACAATGCTTCATATGGTGCCATTTGAATACTTGCCTGATAACTATTATTATACGGAAATTCTGCCAATGGCAAGTAATCCTTCCAACTACCTCGGAAGTTGATAACACATCCCCTCAACATGTCCTCCAGAATTTGGATAACTCTTTCCGACTGACCATCAGTTTGGGGATGGAAGGCCGTACTAAAGTTCAGTCGCGTTCCCAACGCCTCATGCAGCTTTTTCCAAAATCGAGATGTGAATCTAGGATCTCGATCAGAGATAATCGAAACTGGAACTCCATGAAGTTGCACAATCTCCGCCACATACAACTTAGCTAACTTCTGAAGTGAAAAGTCAGTGCGAACTGGTATGAAATGAGCCGATTTGGTCAACCTATCCACAATCACCCATATCGAGTCTTTCTTCGATGGTGTTAAGGGTAGCCCACTCACAAAGTCCATGGTTACCCTCTCCCACTTCCAAAGTGGTATTTTCACTGGCTGCAATAATCCAGAAGGTAATTGATGCTCAGCTTTCACTTGCTGGCATGTCAGACATTTCCCCACATTCATTGTTGCCGTGTTTGCAGCCCGCCACCAATACAGTTCTTGCAAGTCGTGATACAACTTATTCCCTCTAGGATGCATGGCACAAAGTCCCCCATGAGCTTCCTTAAGTATTGACTGTCTCAAGTCAAAGTCTTTTGAAACACAAATTCTTCCTCGGAAGCATAGAACTCCTTCGTTATTTAACCCAAACTCAGAAGTTCCTCCTTCTTTAACTTGTTGAAAACGAGCGACCAAGGACTCATCTTTCAACCGCTTTTCCTTAATCTGATCCACCCAGGTTGGCCTTACTTGCAATTCAGCCAACAGACTTCCATCATTATACAGACTTAGACGAGCAAACATTGCTCTCAGATCAGATACAGCTCTACGACTTAAAGCATCGGCTACCACATTAGCCTTGCCTGGGTGATATTCGATCGAACAATCATAATCCTTAAGTAACTCGATCCACCTCCTTTGCCTAAGGTTTAGTTCCTTCTGAGTCAGCAAATACTTCAGACTCTTATGGTCTGTGTATATAATACACCTTTCTCCGTACAAGTAATGTCGTCAAATCTTAAGTGCGAAAATCACTGCTGCTAACTCCAAATCATGAGTAGGATAGTTCCCTTCATGAGGCTTAAGCTGTCGTGATGCATAAGCAACCACCTTACCCTCTTGCATCAACACACAACCCAAACCTACATGTGATGCATCACTGTACACAGTAAAATCCTTCCTAGATTCTGGTTGAATTAATACAGGTGCTTCCGTCAGAACTTTCTTCAACTTCTCAAAGGCTTCCCGTTGCTTCTCAAACCATACAAAACGGTACTCCTTTCCTTATAAGTTTCATCAAAGGTGCTGCCATCACAGAAAAACCGTCCACAAACCTCCTATAGTATCCTGCCAAGCCTAGGAAACTTCGAATTTCTGACACCGACCTAGGCGGCTTCCATTCTAGAATTGCTTCAATCTTACGAGGGTCCACCTTAATCCCCTCAGCATAGACCACATGTCCTAAAAAGGTTACCTCCCTCAACTAGAATTCACACTTGCTGAACTTCGCATAGAGTTCCTTCTCCCTTAACACTTGCAACACAGTGCGAAGATGCTCATCATGTTTTGCTTCAGTCTCAGAGTATACCAGAATATCATCAATAAAGACGACCACGAATCGATCTAGAAATGGTTGGAATACACAGTTCATCAGATCCATAAATGCTGCAGGAGCGTTCGTTAGTCCAAAAGGCATAACCAGAAACTCGTAATGACCGTACCGAGTCCTGAATGCCGTCTGATGGATATCTACCTCCTTGACCCGTAACTGATGATATCCAGATCGAAGATCGATCTTGGAAAATACAAAAGCTCCTCTAATCTGGTCGAACAGATCGTCAATCCTCGGTAGTGGATACTTATTCTTAATCGTCAGTTTGTTCAACTGGCGATAATCAATACACATTCGCATCGTCCCATCCTTCTTCTTCACGAATAGCACTAGTGCTCCCCATGGAGAAACACTTCGCCTAGTGAAGCCCCTATCCATCAACTCTTGAATTTGAGCTTTCAGCTCTACTAACTCCTTCGGTGCCATCCTATACGGTGCAATGGACACTGGCACTGTTCCAGGAAACAAATTGATTCCAAACTCGACTTCTCGGTTTGGAGGTAATCCCGGAAGCTCTTCTAAAAAAACATCTTGGAACTCTTTTATAGTCCTAACCTCATCCACTGTCAGCCCCTCCTCTTCCGACTGACTTAGAATGCCAAATAGGCCTCACAACCTTTTCGAATCCATTTTTCAGCCCTCAATGCTGACACCACATTAGACAAATAGTCCCTTCGTTCACCTATCATCATAACCTCATCACCTTCCGTGGTCCTTAGCACCATTCACTTAGCAGCACAATCCAAAGTCGACTTATGCTTAACAAGCCAGTCCATTCCTAGAATGAGATCAAACTCTCTGAACGGCAACTTCATTAGATATCCAGGAAAGATCCTACCTTGAGTTTCTAAGGGTACATCCCTATACAGTTTGTCTACCCTAACCGAGTGACCCAAAGGACTTAACATAGATACCCCACTCACTATCTTCTCAGAATGCACTCCCAATAACCCAGATATCGCACATGCAACATAGGAATGAGTAGATCTAATATCCACCAAAGTAGTATACAGCATGCTAGAAACCATAAACATACCAGTTATGACGTCAGGTGCACCAACGCTAGCTGTCGAGCCTCAACATTTCCAGCACCTCTGCCAGGCGCCCCTCGTCCTCGACCATTTCCATTTCCTCCCCTACCTTGTCCACGTCCACGTGGTGGTTGTGGTCCACCTCTCACGGGTTGAGCAACCCTCTATTCGGCAACTTGAACCTGATCAGCTCTCTGAGGACAGTCTTTAACTCTATGCTCCATAGATCCGCATTGGAAATAAGCACTAGAACATTTCCTACATTTGCCCAAGTGTACTTTACCACAGTCTCCACAGATTGGTGGTCTAACAATATTCACAGGAACCGCTGGAACTGGCTCCTCCACTTTCACCCTTTTGGCATTCCTATTCGCTCCACCCGAAGGTCTGAAATCCCTCCGAAAATAGTTTCGATCCTTCTCACGGTTCTGCCTCTCAGTATGCTTTACCTCCTCAGCTATCTTAGCTTTTTCCACTAGAACAGCGAAGTCACGCTCCCTCTATGGAGCAATCAGCACCTTAAGGTCATCTCTGAGTCCATCCTCAAAGCGAACGCTACGCTCATACTCCGTAGCGACTATTCCCACAAATATACCGCTCACCTCGAAACTCGACCTCATACTCAAGCTATGCGCTTTTGCCTCCTTGGGCGGTCGGAATTCCTTCCTGTAGGCGTCCACATAACTCGCCCCAACATACTTCCCCTTGAAAGCCGTCTTAAACAACTCCCAAGTGACCCTATCAGCTGGGGTTCCATCCCTCACGGTGAGCCACCACTGATAAGCCTCATCTCACAGCAGCGATACGGCCCCCTTCAGCTTCTACTCCACAGAGCAGTCCAAGTCATCCATAATCCGCTCGTGGCCCCAACCAAATTTTCGCCACATTCGGGCTACACCAGAGCGCCCTAAAGATCTCTCGCTCCAGTTAGCGGGCGTTGTAAATCGATCCTCAAATTTCGTTGCCCGAACTTGCCCCGGTAACCCTTTCCAGAACTTGAAGAATAGCCTGCGACAGGGCGTCATCCCCGGCACAACGATCATGTGATTCCACTTCCATTGTCGGTGGTACCGGTGCTTCTGTCACCGGCATATGTCCCAAAGACGAAGATCCCACTTGAGCACTTCCTCGGCCTCGTCCACGGCCTCTTCCACGAGCTGCTCGCGTACTCATATCGTATTATCTGATTACGAATTTTATGCATAATTTTAGCATTCCAGTGATTATTACAGATGTTTTATGATTCAGACAGTAATTCAGAGTTGGTTTTCGTAGAATCTAGGTCTAGTTATAGTTTCAGTCTCTTATCAATTCTTCCTATGGTTTCAGTAGCATCCTATCTAGAGTATCCTAGTAGGGTTTCAGTACAGATAGATAATTCAGAATATATATTTAGAAAAGTTCAGAATTACTCACAGACTTGGGCCGGAGATTCGGAATGCCACTCAAAGATCCAGATTTTGAAAACAAAGTTTTACAGTCTTCATAAAACTTTCATTTGTGAAAAATCTTTGTTTTTGTAAACCCATTCCACAGTTGAGTTGTTGCAACCTAAGCTCTGATACCACTAAATGTAACACCCCAAACCCGGCCTAGACGTTATGACCGGATCCGATGCGCCACATCGAAGCGTTCAAAACATTTCGTATTACTTAGTTTGGAAAACTTAGTTGGTGTTGTAAAAGATACTTTTAAAAGTAGGTTAAAGTGAATGGAAGCCGTGCTCCAGGTAGGAAACCGAAAAAGATGAGGTGAGTCCGTCGGACTGCTTAAGTACCAAGCTCCCTTTGGATCCAATCCTAGACATGCACACCGCCATTGCTACACTCTAACATCTCGTATAATTTTCAGAAAACCATTTGGTTAAGTCTATCTTAAGAAAAATGTTTAAGTTTGAAAACGTTTGCTTAGCGGAAGCCTTACTTGTAATCGTGTTATTTTGAAATCACTTAATGTTTTTGAAAACGCGTCCTAGAGCTAATCCATTTCAATAGTTGTCTTAGTTCATTTTTATCATAATAAAATAAAATAATAAAAATAAAACAAAACCATAAAATAATTAAGCGGCCTTATTACATTTAAAAACCCAAAACCATAAACAAAAATAAAAGGATGTCCAGTTCACCAGAAAGAAACCAAGTTAGCAGAATCGTGTGGCCACTCCGAATCCCTCACAGCTCCAAGCCCACTATGGTTGGGGATCACCTGCGTAGATGAAAATAAAGGGGTGAGTTTTGGGACACTCAGTGTGTAATTTAACCCAACCAAAGCCTAAACCAGTTTAAACCGCAGAAACAGAATAAGTTGGCCTTAGCCCAGAACAGATATCAGAATAAAGCCCATAGGCCCATAACAGATCAGAACAGATTTTACATGCTAATGCAAAACCCAACCCATATCCAACCATATGCACCCCCATACCAACCTTTCACCATGTGGGGAGACTACTCGACCCACCTAAATGCTACACGCCACAGAAATATGCAGCATGGCTGCAAGATCAGATATTGTGACAGAGTCACCAGAAACAGATATATGTGGCAGAGCCACCAGAACAGATAATTTGTGGCATAGCCACCAGGACGCTTCCTCCATAATATAACCCATGTCCCCATGCATAGATATTTATTCATGCTATACATCATACAGATTTAAATCATCTTGCTTTTCAGACAAAATTAACCTTAGGGGTATAAAGCTCATTTTACACCTAGGGGTATCATGGTAATTTTTCATACAAAGGGGTATTCTAGTAATTTAGCTATCTTAGGGTTTTTATGCATATTTCTACAATTTACGTGCAATCAGAAACACTTACCGCGCATACTTACCGAATTGGGCCCGTTGGCCCATGAACCCGATTGTTGGCCCATTAAGCCCAAATTATCGAAATGCATGAAATCGCATGTACCGCAGTTTAATTACTTTAATTTACCAAATATGTTAACCCATTTACCTTACGAGCATTCGCACACCCGCAAGTTTACCAAAATACCAGTTTTTTGACATTTCGGCTTTTTAGCTTTTGCCGATCTAGTCTATGAGAGGGTGTCAATTACACACCTGTTTTGCGATATTCCTCGACGAGATCTCCTACACGATTTCTCCTATAATCAACCACTTATATATCAGCCCACAATAATTAAACCAAAATGAAAACCATCTACTGTCCACACTTACTCATTCGACCACCACCCATAATGGCCTTAGAATCCATACCTTTGCCGAAGTTGATGACTAAATCCAAAGATCCGATCATTCCTCTTGTCCAAGCCCTTGATTAGCTGTCTCTAAATCACACCATTATCAAAACAGAACGGTTATCACAACCCCTTACGGCGACAAGTTTAAATCGACCGCCTCCCTAACATTTAGGGATTTCGGCTTTTCCTAAAATACAAAAGAAGACTAAGTTTTGAAACTACTTACCACCGATTCCTTCGATCAATGTTTCCAATTGATGCCTTAAATCTGATGCTGCTCTACCCTCAAACGATCACCAAATTCAAGCCTTCAATGTTCTCAATATTCGGCTAAGTCCCTATAAAAGTGGGGTTTTCGATTTTTTTGCAACTGTGTAGAAAAAGATGAATTAATAGGGTTTTACTGTGGTCTTGTTGACAAAAACTTAAGGTTTAGAGGAGGAAAGAATCGGCCAAATATGATAAGCAAAATAAGAGAATTTTGGTAGGAGAAATCGGCACAGAAGAAAGTGTAGCTTTTTGGATTTCGGCTTTTTATGGCCAAAGGCTATGAAGGTTTTGAAACGTCTGAAGGGAAGGATAGAGATGAACAAGAGGTTAGAAGGGTTCGGCTATGAAGGAAAAAGGAGAATAAGAAAAAAGGTTGATGAAGAGAGGGGAGAAGAATGAAGAGGGGAATGGTCAGCAAACGGCACAACTTCCCCTTAATTTATACTGACCTTAACCCTAGCCGAATTTTGCCTCCCTAAATCTCCCCTTGGTCGGCCAACTCTTGCTCCTCAAGAGTCCATTATTCAGCCACCCTAATAAGCTCCTAAATTCTCTCCCTTATCCCCTCCTTACTCAATCTCCTGAGCAACTCCAACTCTTCCTAACAGTCTTTCACTTCAGTTCCATTACTTACCTTTTCCGTTCATAAAAATTAATCCCTTATTTTGCTGTCATTGTGACTTGAACCTGGGTCTTCCCTAGCATCCACACACCACTTTTAAAGCCTTCTCAGTGGTGTCACATGCCATTTTACCACTTGCTTCCTTGTGATCTATTTTACACAAATAATACTTAAAAGCCCAGTTAACTAAAACCCCTTGTTCTTATGGAATTAAAATTAACTAAAACTACCGAGTTTTAACTTAAGCTTGGGCCTTCTAGAGGCCCACTAACATAATTAATCCCACGCCAAGCAGACAAAACACAGAATATTAAATTTTGCCAACATTTTTAAAATTCCCAAAAATTGGGGCGTTACATGTCTGGGACATGCTTCAGCCACATACTAAGAGCCAGTGTAAGACCATGTCTGGGACATGGCATCGGCATCCAGGCGAGGGCTAGTGTAAGACATGTTTGGGACATGCATCAGCCATACTATGAGAGCCAGTGTAAGACCATGTCTGGGACATGACATTGGCACAGAGATAGTGTAACACCCCTAACCCGTACCCGTCGCCGGAGGGATTAAGAAGTATTACAAAACAACCACGAAACTTCATTTAACACTATAGAATAATTTCTAAGTTCAATTCATATCAAAAACATTTAAAAACACTAATCGAATATCAACCACACATACATATTAACTATATGAAATACGTATAATAACTTAACAAGCCATTTTCGCATGGCTATACGAATATACATTACCCAAAAGAAACTTAATTAACAACAAAGGTCAGTCCTATACATGCCATTATCAAAGTTCAACTAAAACAGTACCAAAAGGCTTAGATAGTGTGGAGGATTTCGACTTTGACACTTCCGAGTCCGATAGCTGGCGAACAAAATCTATAAAACAGAGAATTAAAGCAACAGAGTAAGCGTTACCATGCTTAGTAAGTTTATAAGTAAGGAAATCATTTGAAACAAAAACACAAAGGAAATAGCGTTCATAAGATTAAATAAATGCCTATACACAAGATCACTATTCATTTTATTTTACACTTCTATCACTATGTTTACACGCTCGAAGTCAAACTTAACTAAATTTTATTTGAATTAATTTCATGTAACTCGAGTGAGCTATAGATTTCACATAACCCTAAGAAATGGCCGGGAGAGCATTATTAGATTACATAATCACAACTTATACTGTACCAAATTTTCCAATGTATATACGATTCATACCTGGTCATATTAGGAATTATGAGCACATTAATCGGAATTATTACAACAGAATCGCACCTTTCCAAACATAAATACTTTCGAAATTTGGCTCGGATGTAACAACCAACACAAATGCCTTCGGGACTTAACCCGGTTATAATAACCCGTACGAATGCCTTCGAGACTTAACCCGGGTATAATAACCTACACGAATGCCTTTGGGACTTAACCCGGTTATAATAACCCGCACGAATGCCTTCGGGACTTAACCCGGTTATAATAACCCGCACGAATGCTATGCACATATATATATATATATATATATCATAACCCATTAACAATTCCATTACATTTCTAGAAAACAAGTTCAACTTGCTTATCAACCCTTACTCTTTCGGCTCAATAGCTACATACATGTAATACAATTTCATTTCGCTATTCCACATGAATTCTTTAATCATTCGGATCCAAGTCATATAAAATAAAAATCATTTGTTTCACTATGTAATTTATATAGAACCATAAGATCACAATTTAACTACTATGCTTTTATTTCATAACTTTATAAAGTCATAAGCTAAGTTCCGTTACTCAAAGACTTACCTCGGATATTTTGAACAGTTGCGGATAGGCTACTCAACTGCTTTCTCTTTTCCTCTATCTGATTTAGACCCTCTTTGCTCTTGAGCTTAATTAAAACAAATAGATTTATTTAATTACTTATCCAACTTTACTATATACGAATATCAATTTATTAAGATTCATTTCAAACTAAATAATAGGCAACAGATCATATATTTTCCCCAAAGTGATATTCAAACATTATAGCCAATGAACCACAACTATCGAATGTTTAACTTATAATCGGACATGTAATATTACCCGTATGTCTTAAGCTAATTACCGAACCTATTACCTCAATTCATGTACATATCGAGTAGAGTAATCCTTACTTGAACTATTAGTCAACCTTATCAAATGGACAAATATACTTAAAATACCATATATATATCTACATAAGTGCATAGATACCATGTTACCAACAATTATTTTCTAGCTTAGTAGCCGAACCAATATACAAACCCATATGCTAAGCAGTTTGTCAATATTACCTATATATATCCAATTCATTTCTTATCCATTCGACTAGTTAAGTTAATGTCACGACATATTATCAAATAACCTTACCGCTACCAAGCATGCTTATTATTTACTATATCCAAACCAATTTACAAGCTAATTCATACAGTCAAAACAAATCAATAATAAACTACAACCTAATCATATCTACCCGTCACATTTACTTTACTTAAACCAAAATAAGCATGCACATAAAGTCCTTGGCCGAACTTCACTAAACACAAGTCAACAATAATCTTGATATTTATCACTTTATATATATATATATATTATTTGCGAAATAAAGGAAAAAAATGGATTAATCATACTTATAAACTACAAAAGTCGAATATAAAAATTTATCTTATGCATAATCTTATTTACCTTCCAATAATCATAAAAAAAAATCAAACTCTTAATAATCATGCACAAAGCCGAACCTTAATATGATCAAACCTCAAATTCATTCATTTCAAACACCCATACGGCATTTGTTCAAATCATTAAATAAATCTATGTTTGGCTATTGTACTCATGAGTATTAAAATTTATAACTTGACTAACTTAAACCCTTCTCTTCAACAATTCTTCATAAAACATAAAGACCATAAACCAATCTCATCCATTAATAACCAAAACCGAATGCTCAAATCATCACCAAAATTTCAAAATTTTGACATGGGCTATGTAAGAAATTAGCTAATTAACTTGAAACAAGCTTGAAATTTCAAAAACTAATACAATTAACTAACCTTCCTCAAGCTTAAAGTGACCGAAAATCTTCCCCTCTTTCTTTCTTCAATTCGGCCAAGAAGAACCAAAAAAAAATGAAGCTTTGTTTTTATCACTTTTTTTTTATTCTTTAATAAAATACAATTATACAACCATTAAGTAATTATTTACATCTATTTTAATATAAATTCCTCATCATGGCCGGCCACTATAAACAAAAAGGGTTATTTGACATGCAAGTACAAACATTTTATAACATGCATTAATAGGCCACTTTACATTTGTCTAGCATATTTCTAAATTTTTTTCACACAAGTCCTATTCAATAAATTTCACATACTATTAACAAAATTTAAGCATGACATTTTCACACATGCATATTCATATATAATAAGCATCAAATATGATAGTGAATTATTTTTATGACTCGGTTTTGTGGTCCCGAAACCACTTTCCGACTAGGGTTAAAATAGGGCTGTCACAGATAGCCAGTGTAAGATGTGTCTGGGACATGCATCGGCTGAGAGTTGTGCTAGTGTAAGACATGTCTAGGACATGCATCGTACGCACATACGAGTGCCAGTGTAAGACATGTCTAGGCCTTGCATCGGCCTCGACAGAGATAGCCAGTGTAAGACATGTCTGGGACACGCATCGGCAATAGATCCCATGTTAAAGGTTCAGAGAATATCCAGTAGTATTCCAAATGTTTCAATGGTGAGAGTTATAGATTAATCTTGATAAAGAAGGAATAATTATCTTGTGAGTGTTACAGGTACCTATATGGTAAGCATGAGTAATGAGCTTAATTAAGAAAATGTGACTCGAGTAGATGACAAAGGGTAAGTTGAATTATGTTTACATTTGAGCGCTGTCGAAACCTCCTTAAAAACGGGTTTTAAAAAAAGGAAAACGGGAGTCGCCACTAATCTTTTAATGTGTGATTGGATCACTTTATAAAATGTTTTGGTCTACGAAATTACGAGAAAATAGGTTCGGGAGTCAGTTACGTACGAGGAAGGATTAGCACCCTCGTAACGCCCAAAATTCGTACCAAATTGAATAATTTTGTCTTAACGTTAGAAATTTGAAAGAATTTAGAAATGAGATTTCCTTTAAACCGTAATATTTTAAGTTAAAGAAGAATCAAGATTCCTTCGTTTTAAAAGAGTACAAACATCATATCCAGAATAATTGGACACGATATCTTTAAACTTCAATAATTGAAATCATCTTGTGATTTATAAAACTCGTTTAGAAGGATATTCTAGATATTTAGACAAACGGGAAATTGCAACCCAGCATGTTAAGGCACTACTTCCCGAATTCCTAAATGTCAAAACATTGCCTCATTTTTAAAATTCCTTTTGAATTAAAAGAGATATGATTTTTTTTGAAAATAATAATATGTTTAACACATTACTAAGAATCAATATACATTAACCTACATAATACTTACTTTAACATTCTATACATATATAATATAAAGGATGATAAATGATGGTATAAATTTCACAATATACATTATAATTTTATGTATGGTCATAGATAACATATATATACATCCATTATCATTACATGCAAAATACAACGTAGAGCATAATGAATTCAATGATATAAATTGTATAATACATATATATAACCACATCTCATGCAAATGTACTTTAAATCAACATAAATGATTAATTTTAATACAAATATGTAAAAATAATAACAAATATTATATGAAAATTTAACCTACTTAACAATAACAAAATAAAAAGAAAAGAAAAGTAAATAAGCAAATTATAAACATATAAAATATAAAATAAATAAAGATATTCATAAATTTTAGAACAATATGGAAATAATAAAGGAAAACTCTTTTTTTTAAAAAAATGATTAATATATATACAAACCATAGTATAGGGTATAATAACTTAATATTTTAACAAAATAATATTCTAAATATTGATATTACACATATTTCTAAAAAAATTAAAAATGTATGTAATTAATGAGTAATAAAATAATGTATATTTTATAATAAAATAAAGATAATGTAAGGAAATACGTAAAATATATAATGTATGATATAATTTATAACCAAGATGTATAATAACATAAATAATATAAAATATATATATATAATAAAATGTATATAATATAATATATATATAAGAAAGATAGATATTATAAGGAATAATATATAATAAAATATAGTATGTAATAGAAATACATAAATAAAAATATAATGAAATATAATATAATAAAGAATATATATAATAAGTATTTTTCATATAAAATATAGTAAAATAAATAACATATAATAAAAATATATAACATACAGTAAAATATAAATATAACAGAATGAATAATATATATATATAATAAAAATATATGATAAAAATTTTAAAAAATGGATAATAAAAAATAATATGTACTATTTTATATAACTAATATTAAAAAATAGATATAAAATATTTAAAATAAAATATAAAAAAGGATTAAAATTGAATTTAATTGAAGAATCTGGGGTTAATTGCAAAATAATAAAAACATTTGGACCTGATTAAAACGCGAACTGAAAGTCGAGGGACTCATTGGGTAATTCGACCCTAATCCTAAAACGATGTCGTTCTCTAGAACTAATTTTAATGACCTTCAGGACTAAATTGAATTAAATATGAGAGGTTAAGGCTAATTTAAAAATAAAATAAAATGAATTTGAAAATATAAAAAAACACGGAAGGACCAATTGGGAAATTATCCCAATTTACAAAAATGCGCGGATCCTCCCCGGGTAATCGGGTCAACACGCGAATCTAAGCCCTGAAACAACGTCGTTTTGTGCTTATTGAGTTAAATCAAAACGACACCGTTTCGTCAGGCTTATATAAACCAAATTTTAAACTTTGTCATCATTTTACACTCTGTTTTAAAAAAAAAAAAAAAACGAGGAAAAATCCTCTGAACGAGGGCCTGGGGTAAGTTCTCGAAGTGCCATCGTGCTTCCGTCTAGTTGTCTTCACACGCTCACGCGCCACTGTCAACGTCGCCACATACGGCGGCCGGAGACCGGAAAAACTTCACCGTTTACCCCGTATAAAAAAGGTAATCCGTTTTTCATCTATTTTAAATGTTTTTCATATATAAAATGCAGATATTTAAAAGAGAAAAATAAAAAAACAAATCACCTTTGCTTTCTGGTAAAAAATATATATAATCTGTGAATCGGTAATCTATTTTTTCTGTGTATTATTTAAAAAAGAACCCCCTTTTATACATTGCTTTCCTTCGACTTTTATAGCCTTATACAGTATATTTACAAATTTCCATTTTATTCCTTGCTATGTTTGTTTCGTTTCTGCTATTTTTCTTTCTCTTTTTGCAGGCAATTGAGGATCTCACGGCAAGGAATGGGCTGGTGTTGATCTATGCGTTGATCACGGAACCTGGAATCACGACGTTGCTGGAAGTGACGATGAAGGTCACTAAAACGGCACAAAAGGGTGTGACGATTGGCATGCCTATGGCGCAAATTCTGGAACCTTCCTCTAGCGTTTGCGGTGCCTAGGGTTTTCAAAAACCTTAAGTCTTCCGTCCTCTGTTAACAGTTTGGGCCTCTTGGGCTGTACTTGTTGGTGGGTCGGGTGTAAACGGGCTAGTGGGTAGTTTAGGTTAATTGGGTTCTAACTAGTTCAAACCAGTTGGGCTGCTAATGTAACCGGGCTCTTTTGTTTGGGTTATCAGGCTTTTTAAGCCTGTTTATTGTAAATGGACATTACGAACATTCTATTATTTTTATTGTTTATTTTAATTCACATGCCCGGGTAAATTTGGGCTATTACAGCTGCCCCTCTTTGCTCATTGTTGTGTAATAGAAATCGAGCAAAGACTTATAGACAGATCAAATTTGCCCAGTCTTATTAAATTCCTGTCTTCAATCTTCTCTTTGGAAACTTAAGATTGTTATGTTGGTATTTCGATCTGCTCTCCGTCGAACACAGAGATGCAAAATTTTCTTTTTATTTGTACCTTGTCAATACAGAGATACCAAATCTGTCATCTTCGATATGCTCTCTGACAATACAAAGACGCCAAATCTGTCATCTTCGATTTGCTCTCTGACAATACAGAGACGCCAAATCTGTTATCTTCGATTTGCTCTCTGACAATACAGAGATGCCAAATCATCTTGGATCTGCTTCAGCGTAAACAAGTGAAAGCCAAATCTGCTATGCCTTCAATTTGCTCTCTGACAATACAGAGATGCCAAATCTGCTATCTTCAATCTGCTCCCTGACAATACAGAGATGCCAAATCTGTTATCTTTGATCTGCTCCCTGACAATACAGAGATGCCAAATCTGTTACCTTCGATCGGCTTTCTGACAATACAGAGATGCAAAATCATCTTGGATCTGCTTCAGCGTAAACATGTAAAAGCCAAATCTGCTATGCCTTCAATTTTCTCTCTGACAATACAGAGATGCCAAATCTTCTATCTTCGATCTGCTCCCTGACAATACAGAGATGCCAAATCTGTTATCTTCGATCTGCTCTCTGACAATACAGAGACACCAAGTCTACTATCTTCGATATTCTCTCTGACACTACAGAGATGCCAAATTTGCTATCTTCGATCTACTCTCTGACAATACAGAGACGCCAAATCTGCTATCTTTGATCTGCTCTCTGACAATACAGAGATGCCAAATCTGTTATCTTCGATTTGCTCTTTGACAATACAGAGATGGCAAATCATCTTGGATCTGCTTCAGCATAAACACGTGAAAGCCAAACTGCTATGCCTTAGCCTATTACCCTACTGCTTAGGGGTTAAGGTGCATCAATCTTCATTGTCCCTTAAAGGACATAACCTGTATAATGTATATGAGTTCATGCCTAATGATTAAACTTATTATAATGCAAAATGTTTATGAATATGACCCCTATTCCAGACGTCACTACTCATTCCTTCGTCAAAGCTCATCCTTATTTCTCTCGAAATATCATTCTTACTCAGCCTATGGGTTTGAACCATTCTTCAAACACTATGACCCATAAAAAATGTTTGTAAGATGATCCTCTCTTAGGATCGGATCGTTTGATTTGTCCAATCATCATTTTAGACTAAAGAATAAATTTCCTTGAGTTCTTTCGAACCTCACTTACATGAATTCCTCGAACAAATGTTCTGTTTTAGTTTCTTGTATTATCTAGAAACTTCCAAAGTAATGAGCAAAACTTCATTTGTGAAAATTATTTAGTTCATCTATCATTATTTTAATGCGACATACTTTAAGAATAATGGAAGATGGATTTAATTATATTTGAATGAACTTATCAAAAATACAAAGGAAATTAATCTGGTAGCCTATCTTTGAGAAGAAAAAGAATATAAAGATAGTAAACAGGACAAAAGTTAGATGTCCTAGATACCACCGCTTGAGCGTCCATACACCAACTCCATGCAGACTTTCTTGAGTTGAACATGTGTTTAAAAGATCCAAAGTACTTCGTTGATGCCCCGATATGCAACGCACTTCGTTCTTTGTTGAATCAGATATAGCCAGATTACCGTGTGCTCTTCAAATTTGAGTTGCCCTTTCGGGTTTTCAACTCAAAACCCCTTTGGTCAAAAGGTGCCTTTTGCAGGTTTTCACCTTGGCCTCTCCATTTTCCATTTTTTTTTAATCTGAAAACTCAAGGCTCCCTTTGCGGGTTTTCACCCTGGATTCTCTTCTCCTTTAGACAAAGTACTTTTTAACTGAGTCTGAATTCACTGGATTAGGTAAATTCTTCCCATCCATTTCCGTTAAGATCAATGCACCCTCAGAGAAGGCCTTCTTCACGACATATGGCCCTTCCCAATTCGGCATACATTTTCCTCTAAAGTCCTTCTGAATGGGAAGGATCTTTTTTAGCACAAGATCCCCCTCATGGAATTCTCTTGGTCGCACTTTCTTGTCATAAGCTCGCATCATTCGCTTCTGATACATCTTCCCATGGCGAATAGCTTTTAGCCTCTTTTCTTCGATCAAGTTCAACTGGTCATACCGCGATTGAATCCATTCTGCCTCATCCAGCTTTATCTCTGACAAAATTTAGAAGAGAAGGTATTTCAACTTCAATAGGTAATAATGCCTCCATCCCATAAATCAGCGAGAAAGGAGTTGCCCCAGTAGAGGTTCTGACGGATGTTCTATAGGCTAAGAGTGTAAACGGTAACTTCTCATGCCAATCTCTGTAAGTTTCAGTCATTTTCCCCACTATCTTCTTGATGTTTTTGTTAGCAGCTTCCACTGCCCCATTCATCTTTGGGCGATATGGAGATGAATTATGATGCTTAATCTTGAACTGACTACAAACTTCTGCTATCATTTTGTTATTCAAGTTCAGTGCATTGTTTGATATGATCCTCTCAGGCATCCCATACCGATAAATAATCTCTTTCTTCAAGAATCGACTTACAGCCGATTTAGTAACACTTGCATAAGAAGTAGCCTCTACCCATTTCGTAAAGTAATCAATGACCACAAAAATAAAGCGATGCCCATTTGAAGCCTTTAGTGATATTGGCCCAATGACATCTATGCCCCACATGGAAAAAGGCCATGGAGAAGTCATAACATGTAGAGGAGAAGGTGGTACATGAATTTTGTCTCCATAAATCTGACATTTATGGTATTTCTTGGCGTATTTGATACAATCCCCTTCCATAGTAAACCAATAATATCCAAACCTCATGATTTGTCTAGCTATCGTGAAACCATTAGCGTGCGTCCCACAAACACCCTCGTGAACTTCTTCCAAGATTAACTTAGCCTCCACGGCGTCAACACATCTCAACAGTACTTGGTCCTTTCTTCTTTTGTACAAGATGTCCCTATCCAAAACGTAATCACAGGCTAATCTCCTTAAAGTTCGCTTATCATTTTTAGTTGCCTGTTCTGGGTATTTACGATCTCTCACATATCGCAATAGATCCTGATACCAAGGGTTATCATCCTTTTCTTCTTCCTCAATGTTACAACAGCAAGCTAGAGCCTCAAAAATACTCATCTGAATTGGTCTCATCTCCTCCTCTTTATTCGCTCTAATCATCGAAGCCAAGGTCGCTAGAGCATCTGCCATCTGGTTTTTATCTCGCGGGATATAATTGAAAGTATCGTCATCGAACTCCTCAGGTAACCCCAAATCTACCTTACGATAATTGATCAATTTAGGATCCCTTGTCTCCTATTCACCTCTAAGCTGGTAAATCACCAATGCAGAGTCTCCATATACTTCCATGGTTATTATTCCTCGCTCTATAGCCCCTCAGAGTCCCATGATGCATGCTTCATACTTGGCCATATTGCTTGTGCAATCAAAATCCAACTTGCATGTGAATGGATAATAATCACCATTTAGGGATACCAAGACTGCCCCAATTCTATTTCCCACTGCATTGGTTGCCCCATCAAAACTCAACTTCCAAGGATAATCCTCTGTAGTTGCTACACACATAAATTCCTCATTTGGGAAATCAAAATTCAATGGCTCATAGTCTTCTAGAGCTCTACTGGCCAGAAATTCTGCTATCGCGCTTCCTTTTATATCCTTCTAGCTCACATAGACTATGTCAAACTCTAAAAGTAGAATTTTCCACCTCGCCATTCTCTCATTCAAAGCTGTTGACTCCATCATATACTTCAAAGGATTAAGTTTTGAAATAAGCCAAGTAGTATGATATAGCATGTACTGTCTTAACCTTCGAGTCATCCAGATTAAAGCACAACACAATTTCTCAATTGGCGAATATCTCATCTCACGCTCTGTAAATTTCTTACTGAGGTAGTATATCGCCTTCTCCTTTCTTCTCGACTCGTCATGTTGACCAAGCACACATCCCATGGAATTACTAAACACCGACAAGTACAGAATTAATAGTTTATCTGGACTAGGTGGAGATAGTACTGGAGCATTTAATAAGTATTGCTTGACTTTATCAAAGGCGTTTTGGCATTCCTCATTCCAAGTACCTTGGTTGTGTTTTCTAAGGAGGCAAAATATAAGGTCACATTTCTCAGTTAATTGTGAAATAAACCGAGTAATATAATTCAACCTTTCAAGAAACTCTGAACTTCCTTCTGAGTATGTGGTGGAGGTAATTCTCGTATGGCTCTAACTTTGTCTGAGTCAACTACTATTCCCTTTTCGCTAACCACAAAGCCTAACAATTTCCCTGACCTAGCTCCGAAAGTACACTTGGCCGGATTAAGTTTTAACTGAAACTTTCTTAATCTCAAGAATAATTTCCTTAAAACTTTAATATGTTCCTCCTCCGTTCGAGATTTGGCAATCATCTCATCAACATACACCTCAATTTCCTTGTGCATTATATCATGAAATAAGGTCACCATAGCTCTTTGGTATGTTGCTCCTGCATTCTTCAAACCAAAGGGCATTACTTTGTAACAGAAGGTACCCCACAATGTTATGAAGGTGGTTTTATCCATGTCTTCAGGATGCATCTTTATCTGATTGTACCCCAAGAAACCATCCATGAAGGAGAACAACGAATATCCCGCTGTATTGTCTTCCAAAGTATCTATGTGTGGCAAAGGGAAATTATCTTTTGGGCTAGCTTTGTTTAGATATCTGTAATCAACGCACATTTGTACTTTCCCATCCTTCTTAGGGACTGGTACAATGTTAGCTATACATTTAGAGTACTTCACCTCTTGTAAGAATCCTGCATCGAACTACTTCTTGACTTTGTCCTTTATTTTCAATATGATATCTGGCCTCATTCTTCGCAGCTTTTGTTGGACTGGCTTACAATCCTGTCTTATTGGAAGACGATGCACCACAATGTCAGTATTTAACCCTGGCATATCTTGATAGGAGCATGTAAAGATATCCTTGAACTCACGTAGCAACTTAATCAGTCCTTGCCTCGTGTCTTCGGCAATATGCGTGCCAATTTTCACCTCCTTCCCTTCCTCTAGGGCTACATTCTCTATTGCCTCTTTCTTATGTGGCATGATTTATTTTTCCTTCTGTTTTACCATCCTCAAAAGATCCAAAGACACATCACAGTCCTAGATATCTTCAAAATCCTGAGATTCCTTTAAACACATGTCTTACTCACGAGAGAAATCAGGATTTGTAATATCAGTACTCATGTCATTGATATCTAGGGATCTGTGAAGTATAAAGAACATACAAAGAATGAATAAATTTAAGAATGATTATGAATGAAAGAATAAGAATTGCAAAAAAGGTTTAACAGAATATTGGTTGATAAAAGTGAAACAATACTCGTTCAAATTGATAAAAGTTATGTTTTATTAAAAAAATAACAGATGTTCGTAAGCCTATTTCACAAATGTAACCCTATCACTCCTAGGCCCTAGAGTAACAAGAATGTTTCAGAAATTACTCTGAAAAATTCCTAAAGACTACAGGAAGTTCCTCCACAGTCCAATTGTTCAAAGAGCTTCCCGGTTCGTAAGGGCGAATGCCCTCAAGGTTTCCTTGTTTTGATTCTTCGTCTTGTATAGTATTGATCTAATGACTTTCTTCTATGAGTAACCCTATTGATATGAAGGTTTGGGATATTGGAGGGAATGTCCTTGGCTCCCACTCCACTTCTCTTCTATTAAGGCGCGCCCTTCTTCCCTCTTTGCGCTTCTCAACTTCTTTCCTCCTTTGCTTATAGTCTGGCTTGAAGCCCAGACCAAAGCGATCTCTCTTCTCTTTCAATTCTGGGATTTGAGCCCCTCCTTGTAGGTATTTTCCTAACCCTCTTCTTGGTAAGGCTTATTTTCCCACCATCATTTGTAGAGCCATCCTCGTAGCTCTTGCTATTTTTGGCACTGGTAGCTCACTCCCTTCTGAAATGAAGGTTGCATTCACAAATTCTAAAGAGCGAAAGGAACACTCAATAGACTCCTCGTTTGTCTCAACATAAGGGGCTTTGCTAGTGACTGCGGCTATGATGTCCTCCTCCGCATTAATGGTTACTAATCGCCCATCAGTCACTAACTTCAATTTCTGGTGCAACGACGAGGGCACCACTCCCGCTGAGTGTATCCATGGCCTGCCTACCAAGCAATTATAGGAAGGCTTGATGTCCATCACCAAGAAATCTACTTCGTATATATTCAACCAAATTTCCAAAGGGATGTCAATCCTTCCCATCACCTTTCTTTCTGTACCGTTGAAGGCTCTTACCACATTTTGACATGCATTCATATGAGAATCATCAATGGGTAATTTGTTCAATGTAGATAATGGTAGAACATTCAAGGCCGATCCATTATCAACGAGCACACTTGGGAGTGTGTACCCCTTGCATTGAGTGGTGATGTGCAAGGCTTTGGTTAACCCCCTGCCCCCCGGTGGAATTTCATAATCATTAAAGTAGATGAAATTATTCGCGCTTATGTTATTCACCAACCGGTCCAGCTTGTTAACGGATATGTCATGGGTGACATATGTTTCGTTGAGAACCTTTATCAATGCATTTCGATGCACCTCAGAACTTAGAAGTAGAGCTAATACTGATATGCGAGCCAGCTACTTACGCAACTGTTCGACCACGCTATACTCGCTATGCTTAAGGAACTTTAGAAATTTCTTAGCCTCCTCCTCTTTTACTAGCTCCTTGGCAGGTACTTCAGCCTCTTTCTCCTTCTCTGCACTTGCATCCTTTGTTTTTGTAGACTCCTCTCTGACACCCACCGTATCATACCGCTTCCCACTCCGTGTATGGGAACCCTCAACTTGTATATCTTTAGACGTACTGGCTATATCCTCCTTCTCTGGTATTGACACCTGGCAATTGTAACTCCAAGGTACCCTTTTATTATCCTTGTAGGGAAAGGAAACAGGTTTATGAATGATGACTTTGGGCACCGTTGGTGTTTCAACTTGATTACTTCTTGGTAGAGAAATAATAATCCTCGGCTGGTTTTGATTCTTCTGTTCATTCTCTAGCACACATACTTATTTTTCACGAGAGCTACCTTTAAAAATTTGTAGCTCTTTATTGTCTATAAAGCCTTGCACCAAGGCCTTGAATTCTTCACAATCTTGAACTTCATGTCCTTGGAACTCATGAAACTCACCATAGCTCCTTATTTCTCCTCTCTCATTTTTAGAGGTTAACATACCTCTCTTCATCATCTCCTTCCAAATTACCTTCATAGGCATCCTTACCTCAGCAACATCTTCCTTGATTCTTCTCTCACTGGCTTCACCAATGGCATTCACTCCTTGATCGCCATGATTTGGCAATGGGTTTTCAGTACCAAGGGTATTGTCAAACTTCACTACCCCCATCTTAATAAGCCTCTCTATAGCTTTTTTAAAACAGGTACAATTTTTGATCGAATGCCCTGGTATTCTAGCATGGTATTCACGTCTGGCATTTGCATCATACCATTTAGGATATGGTGGCTGCAATGGTTTCAAGTGAAAAGGAGAAATAGCATGTGCATCGTATAAACTTTGATAGAGCTCACGATACGTCACGGGGATAGGTGTGAATTGCATCCTTTCAGAATTCTGCCTTGTACCCAACTCTTTCTTTTGAGAACTTTGTTGCTCAATCGCAGCTGTTTTAGGTTGACCAACTGTGATTGCCCTCGTATTGTAAGTGCTTGTGTTATTCACTTCACCATCCTTTCTCCTTGGGGCTGATCTTTTGGTTGCTTCCCCCTCGATTTTGCCATCCCTTATGGCATTCTCTGTAACACCCTGAATCTGGGCCTAGAAGTTTTGGGCCTTGAGTATGGGAGCGGTTGAAGGCAGCTTTTAATATTTTGTTGTGCATGTAAATTTCGTTAATGAAGGCTTGTTTTAGTGGTTAAGTGTGCTGAGAAGTGTTGGAGAAGTCTTGGGTTCAAACCTGGACTCTAGTAAAAAAATTTAAGGTAGATCAAACCCTGGGTGTAGTAGGTAGGCCTTAAGAATATTGTTGGAGAAATTGTGACACAAAAAGGAGTGTGGTGTAGTGGCAAGGTAGCGCCACTTAGGGTACAAGGAAGTGACGCCATAGAGGAAGCAAGGGGTCCAAGGTTCAAGTCTTGGCTCTTGCAATATATTTTGGTTTTTCTTTTCAATAAATCTAGAAGCAAGTAGGTGTGCTTTAAAGTTTAATGTGTTGGATTTATGACACAAATGAGTTGGTGGCCTAGTGGTGGTGGCGTGAGTTGGCATATGGGAGGACTTTGGTTCTGAATCCTTGGCATGCAAAGTTTGATTATTTTGCTATGTTGGGATGGCAAGAGTTGGTGTTGAATTTAAACTCGATGATGGAGGGATCCCACATCGGTAAGCTAACATAAGAGTGGATGCTGTCGGCTTTAAATAGAGAGAACCATGAGGAAAGCAAAGGTACCTTTCTTGGCCGATCCCTTTCGCGTTATGGCGTGCTCGTTTGGGTTGGGCATCGGCTAGAAGTGCTCGAGCGCGGATTAACTCCAGCTCCTATCGTGTGTGTATTTCTCACTACTCTAGTCAGTAGGATGGCTACTTCGGTCGCGATGGGCCGAAAGGGGCCATGTGAGCCCAATGGGCCTACGAGCTCAATTGGATAAGTTGTTTGATTGTGTAGTAAATATTGGACTAGGCTAGGTGAATCTCAGATCTCGTGGGTAGGATTTGGGCTAAAAGGGCCACACGAGCGCAGTGGGCCCATTTGGGCCGAGAAAGGGCTTTAGGCCCATTCGTATTGTTATCCATGTTTAGAATACTTTAGTTTACCAATTCTTCAAAATGCCCTCGATTTATAGAATTATCGCTTTACCCTCAATTTATAGAATTCTTCGCTTTTATCCTCGATTTACAGAATTACTGCTTTACCCTTGATTTACAAAATTACCAAAATACCCTCTGCTTTGTAAAATTACTTAAATACCCTGTAGGGTAGAATTATCAAAATACCCCATAGGGTAGAATTACCAAATACCCCCTGTAGGGTAGAATTACCATTTTGCCCTAGGGTGTTAAATGACTGTTTTGCCCTTGTGGGCAAGTGACTGACTTGGACATGTGATATAGACAACTTTGGAGGAGCAGCAAGGCTTGGAGTATCGACTTGGATAAGCTTGAATCATATTATTGGACCCTGTGAAGGTAAGCAACTTACGGTCAATAAGGGTTCTTTGGCCAATAAGGTAAGGTGGATTTTGAGTTTGTTAAGCATAACTTGTACGCTAAAAATAGGTGATGAATAATTGTAGGACATCGTAAGGGATCTCAGTAGCGGTCATCGCGAAATAGGTGTGTAATCTATACCCTTCTATAGACTAGATCGGCAAAAGCCGAAAAGTCGAAATACCAAAAGCCGGATTTTGGGAACTTACGAGTGTGCGAACGCGTAAGTAGAGGAAAGGGGTTATTAATTCCGTATTCCGTGATGGTAAGTCCGCAAAGTGCACCGATCCGTGCGCTTTTGAAATTTTTGGGCTTAATGGGCCTAAAGCTCGGTTAATGGGTCAATGGGCCCAACTTGGTAAGAATGTGCGGTAAGTAGTTCCGAATATATGTAGATAGTGAAAATATGCATGAAAACCCCGAGTATTGATAAATGACTAGACTACCCTCATGTATGAAAATTGTTTATTATACCCTAGGTGTAAATGACCTAAATACCCCTAGGGTAAATTATGTTTGAAAAGCATGTTGATGATATTCTTTATGATGTATGACATGAATATATATCCGCTGCATGGGGACATGGGTGATATTATGGAGGAAGCGTCCCGGTGGCTATGCCACATATATCTGCTTCCGTGGCTTTGCCACATATATCTGCTCGCGTGGCTTTGCCACATATATCTCAGATCCGTGACTCACACATTTTTTTTACAGATCCGCGACCTTGCTGCATATTTCGTGGCGTGTAGCGGTTGGGTGGGTCGAGTAGTCTCCCCACATGGTGAAAGGATGGTATGGGGGGAGTATGTGGTTGGATATGGGTTGGGCTTTTGCATAAGCATGATATGAATCAGATTGATTTGTTCTGGGCCCTATGGGCTTTAATCAAAATCTGCTCCGGGTGAGAGGCCAATTTATTCTGCTCTCGTGGTTTGAACCGATTTAGGCTATGGTTGGGATAATTACACACTGAGTTTTCCCAAACTCACCCTCCATTTTCATCTTTGCAGTAATCCCCAACCATAGTGGGCTTGGAGCCGTGAGGGATTCGGAGTGGCCACTTGTTTCGCAAAATTCGCTTCTTCCGATGAACTGGACGTCTTTTATTTTTGTTTAGGGTTTTGGATTTTTTTTAAAATGTAATAAGGCCGCTTAAATATTTTATGGTTTTGATTTATTTTGATAAAAATGAACTGAGATAACTATTGAAGTGGATTAGCTCTAGGACGCGTTTTCAAAAACATTAAGAGATTTCAAACAACACGTTTACAAATAAGGCTTCCGCTAAGCAAAAGTTTTCAAACTTAAACATTTTTCTTAAGATGGACTTAACCAAAATAGTTTTCTCAAAATCATACGAGATGTTAGAGTGTGGCAATGGCGGTGTGCATGTCTAGGATTGGATCCGAAGGGAGCTTGGTACTTAAGCAGTCCGACAGACTCACCTCCTCTTTTCCGGTTTCCTACCTACCTAGTGCACAGCTTCTATTCACTTTAACCTACTTTCAAAAGTGTCTTTTACAAACACCAACTAAGGTTTCTAAACTAAGTAATACGGAATGTTTTGAACGCATCGATGTGGCGCACTAGATCCGATCATAACGTCTAGGCCGAGTTTGGGGTGTTACATTTAGTGGTATCAGAGCCAAGTTGCAACAACTTAGCCGTGGATCGGGTCCAAAAATCTTTTCGAAAACTTAGGCCTAAGAAGGGTATTTTGGATATGGTAAGTTTTTTTTTTTAGATGTTCAAGTTTTTCTGGTTTTAAACGGGGTTAAATCAATAGTTTCAAAATAAAAGCGGTTTTTTCAAATCAAATTTTTTATTTTCGATGAATAAGAACATGGTTTTTGAAATGGACTGATAAAGAGGTGGCACATTG
Source organism: Gossypium anomalum (assembly GCA_025698475.1). Taxonomy (NCBI): domain Eukaryota; kingdom Viridiplantae; phylum Streptophyta; class Magnoliopsida; order Malvales; family Malvaceae; genus Gossypium; species Gossypium anomalum. The sequence goes on from CM046956.1 coordinate 57,127,809, forward strand.
AATCCCCGGCACCAAGTCTGTAAGTATTAATTCTTTTTCGCTTAAATATTTATATGGAATCCGAATCTGAAAATAATAATCAGATAGTACTTGAGCCTTTGAGATAGTACTATAGATAATGTAGTATTGAGGCTACAAAGCGAGACCGTAGCTAAATTACGATTGCGCGAAAATAACTCAAACTCTATCTGCTCATAAGACATTCTCAGTAATAAAAAAGTGGAAACAATAAACTAATGTCATAAAATTTGTAATCGAGATAATTCGATATGAGTACAAGAGGAACTCGTGGACAAGGCCGCGCGGACGTGGTCGCAGGAAGGTGCAAGCTGAATCTTCATCCTCGGGGCATAGGCAAATGAGGAGGCATTTGTGCCACAGCATAACTAAGACTAGGTCACATGATCGGGCTACGGGGACGACGCTTTGTCTCAAGCGATGTTAAGGATTTTGGAAAGGGTTGTTAGAGCTAGCACCGGATAGTGATAGTAGGATCCGAAAAGCGCAATGATAGCGTAGTGGGGTAGATGTTACATGACTACCTCAGTAGATGGAAATTTCGAGGACGAAATTTCTGTAAGGGAGGTAGAGTTGTAACACCACAATTTGGGCCTAGAAGTTTTGGGCCTTGAGTATGGAAGCGGTTGAAGGCACTTTTAATATTTTGTTGTGCATGTAAATTTCAAGTTAATGAAGGCTTGTTTTAGTGGTTAAGTGTGTCTTTGAGAAGTGTTGGAGAAGTCTTGGGTTCAAACCTGGCTCTAGTAAAAAAATTTAAGGTAGATCAAACCCTTGGTGTAGTAGGTAGGCCTTAAGAATATTGTTGGAGAAATTGTGACACAAAAAGGAGTGTGGTGTAGTGGGCAAGGTAGCGCCACTTAGGGGACAAGGAAGTGACGCCATAGAGGAAGCAAGGGGTCCAAGGTTCAAGTCTTGGCTCTTGCAATATATTTTGGTTTTTCTTTTCAATAAATCTAGAAGCAAGTAGGTGTGCTTTAAAGTTTAATGTGTTGGATTTATGACACAAATGAGTTGGTGGCCTAGTGGTGGTGGCGTGAGTTGGCATATGGGAGGACTTTGGTTCGAATCCCTTGGCATGCAAAGTTTGATTATTTTGCTATGTTGGGATGGCAAGAGTTGGTGTTGAATTTAAACTCTGATGATGGAGGGATCCCACATCGGTAAGCTAACATAAGAGTGGATGCAGTCGGCTTTAAATAGAGAGAACCATGAGGAAAGCAAAGGTACCTTTCTTGGCTGATCCCTTTCGCGTTATGGCGTGCTCGTTTGGGTTGGGCATCGGCTAGAAGTGCTCGGAGCGCGGATTAACTCCAGTCTCCTATCATGTGTGTATTTCTCACTACTCTAGCTGTAGGATGGCTACTTCGGGCGCGATGGGGCCGAAAGGGGCCATGTGAGCCCAATGGGCCTACTGGCTCAATTGGATAAGTTGTTTGATTGTGTAGTAAATATTGGACTAGGCTAGGTGAATCTCAGATTCTCTGGGGTAGGATTTGGGCTAAAAGGGCCACGAGCTTGTGGGCCCATTTGGGCCGAGAAAGGGCTTTAGGCCCATTCGTATTGTTATCCATGTTTAGAATACTTTAGTTTACCAATTCTTGAAATGCCCTCGATTTACTGAATTATCGTTTTACCCTCAATTTATAAATTACTGCTTTATCCTCGATTTACTGAAATTCATCGCTTTACCCTTGATTTACAAAATTACCAAAATACCCTGCTTTGTAAAATTACTTAAATACCCTCAGAGGGTAGAATTATCGAAATACCCCATAGGGTAGAATTACCAAATACCCCTATAGGGTAGAATTACCATTTTGCCCTAGGGTGTTAAATGACTGCTTTTGCCCTTGTGGGCAAGTGACCGACTTGGACGTGTGATATAGACAACTTTGGAGGAGCAAAGAGGCTTGGAGTATCGACTTGGATAAGCTTGAATCGTATTATTGGACCTGTGAAGGTAAGCAACTTACGGTCAATAAGGGTTCTTTGGCCGAATAAGGTAAGGTGGATTTTGAGTTTGTTAAGCATAACTTGCGCGCTAAAAATAGGTGATGAATAATTGTAGGACATCGTAAGGGATCTCGATGGCGGTCATCGCGAAATAGTGTGTAATCTATACCCTTCTATAGACTAGATCGGCAAAGCGAAAAGCCAAAATCTACCAAAAGCGGTATTTTGGGAACTTCTGAGTGTCTGAACGCTGCGTAAGAGGAAAAGGGTTATTAATTCTGGTATTCCGTGATGGTAAGTTCGCAAAGTGCACCGATCCGTGCGTTTTGGAAATTTTGGGCTTAATGGGCCTAAAGTGTTAATGGGTCAACGGGCCCAACTTGGTAAGAATGTGCGTAAGTAGTTCCAATATATGTAGATAGTGAAAATATGCATGAAAACCCCGAGTATTGATAAATGACTAGACTACCCTCATGTATGAAAATTGTTTGTTATATACCCTAGGTGTAAAATGACCTAAATACCCCTAGGGTAAATTATGTTTGAAAAGCATGTTGATGATATTCTTTATGATGTATGACATGAATATATATCTGCGTTGCATGGGGACATGGGTGATATTATGGAGGAAGCGTCCCGTGGCTATGCCACATATATCTCTGCTTCAGTGGCTTTGCCACATATATCTGCTCGTGGCTTTGCCACATATATTCAGATCCGTGACTCTGTCACATTTTACAGATCTGGCGCCTTTGCCGCATATTTCTATGGCGTGTAGCGGTTGGGTGGGTCGAGTAGTCTCCCACATGGTGAAAGGATGGTATGGGGAGTATGTGGTTGGATATGGGTTGGGCTTTTGCATAAGCATGATATGAATCAGTCTTGATTTGTTCTGGGCCTATGGGCTTTAATCAAATCGCTGTCCAGGCCGAGGCCAATTTATTATGTCTCTGTGGTTTGAACTGATTTAGGCTATGGTTGGGATAATTACACACTGAGTTTTCCCAAACTCACCCCTCCATTTTCATCTTTGCAGGTAATCCCCAACCATAGTGGGCTTGGAGCTGTGAGGGATTCGGAGTGGCCACTTGTTTTTGCAAATTCAGTTTCCTTCTGATGAACTGGACGTCTTTTATTTTCGTTTAGGGTTTTGGATTTTTTTTAAAATGTAATAAGGCCGCTTAAATATTTTATGGTTTTGATTTATTTTGATAAAATGAACCGAGATAACTATTGAAGTGGATTAGCTCTAGGACGTTTTCAAAACATTAAGAGATTTCAAACAACACGTTTACAAATAAGGCTTCCGCTAAGCAAAAGTTTTCAAACTTAAACATTTTTCTTAAGATGGACTTAACCAAAATAGTTTTCTCAAAATCATACGAGATGTTAGAGTGTGGCAATGGCGGTGTGCATGTCTAGGATTGGATCCGAAGGGAGCTTGGTACTTAAGCAGTCCGACAGACTCACCTCCTCTTTTCCGGTTTCCTACCTAGTGCACAGCTTCTATTCACTTTAACCTACTTTCAAAAGTGTCTTTTACAAACACCAACTAAGGTTTCTAAACTAAGTAATACGGAATGTTTTGAACGCATCGATGTGGCGCACTAGATCCGATCATAACGTCTAGGCCGAGTTTGGGGTGTTACATTTAGTGGTATCAGAGCCAAGTTGCAACAACTCGGCCGTGGATCGGGTCCAAAAATCTTTTCGAAAACTTAGGCCTAAGAAGGGTATTTTGGATATGGAAAGTTTTTTTTTTTTAGATGTTCAAGTTTTTCTGGTTTTAAACGGGGTTAAATCAATAGTTTCAAAATAAAAGCGATTTTTTCAAATCAAATTTTTTAGTTTCGATGAATAAGAACATGGTTTTTGAAATGAACTGATAAAGAGGTGGCACATTGAATCCCCGGCACCAAGTCTGTAAGTATTAATTCTTTTTTCTGCTTTAAATATTTATATGGAACTGAACTGAAAATAATACTGTAGATAGTACTGAGCCTTTGAGATAGTACTATAGATAATGTAGTATTGAGGCTACAAAACTGAGACCGTAGCTAAATTACGATTGCGCGAAAATAACTCTGAAACTCTATCTGTTCATAAGACATTCTGTAATAAAAAGTGGAAACAGTAAACTAATGTCATAAAATTCGTAATCAGATAATTCGATATGAGTACAAGAGGAACTCGTGGACAAGGCCGCGGACGTGGTCGCAGAAGGGTGCAAGCTGAATCTTCATCCTCAGGGTATAGGCCAGCTGAGGAGGCATTTGTGCCACAGACAACTAAGACTAGGTCACATGATCGGGCTGCGGGGGACGACGCTTTGTCTCAAGCGATGTTAAGGATTTTGGAAAGGGTTGTTAGAGCTAGCACCGGGATAGTGATAGTAGGATCAGAGTGCGCAGCGATAGCGTAGTGGGGTAGATGTTACATGACTACCCTGTTAGATGGAAATTTCGAGGATGAAATTTCTGTAAGGGAGGTAGAGTTGTAACACCCTGAATTTGGGCCTAGAAGTTTTGGGCCTTGAGTATGGAAGCGGTTGAAGGCAGCTTTTAATATTTTGTTGTGCATGTAAATTTCGTTAATGAAGGCTTGTTTTAGTGGTTAAGTGTGCTGAGAAGTGTTGGAGAAGTCTTGGGTTCAAACCTGGACTCTAGTAAAAAAATTTAAGGTAGATCAAACCCTGGGTGTAGTAGGTAGGCCTTAAGAATATTGTTGGAGAAATTGTGACACAAAAAGGAGTGTGGTGTAGTGGCAAGGTAGCGCCACTTAGGGGACAAGGAAGTGACGCCATAGAGGAAGCAAGGGGTCCAAGGTTCAAGTCTTGGCTCTTGCAATATATTTTGGTTTTTCTTTTCAATAAATCTAGAAGCAAGTAGGTGTGCTTTAAAGTTTAATGTGTTGGATTTATGACACAAATGAGTTGGTGGCCTAGTGGTGGTGGCGTGAGTTGGCATATGGGAGGACTTTGGTTCGAATCCCTTGGCATGCAAAGTTTGATTATTTTGCTATGTTGGGATGGCAAGAGTTGGTGTTGAATTTAAACTCGATGATGGAGGATCCCACACATCAGTAAGCTAACATAAGAGTGGATGCGGTCGGCTTTAAATAGAGAGAACCATGAGGAAAGCAAAGGTACCTTTCTTGGTGATCCCTTTACGCGTTATGGCGTGCTCGTTTGGGTTGGGCATCGGCTAGAAGTGCTCGGAGCGCTGATTAACTCCAGTCTCCTATCATGTGTGTATTTCTCACTACTCTAGTGTGAGGATGGCTACTTCGGGCGCGATGGGCCGAAAGGGGCCATGTGAGCCCAATGGGCCTACGGGCTCAATTGGATAAGTTGTTTGATTGTGTAGTAAATATTGGACTAGGCTAGGTGAATCTCGTATCTCATGGGTAGGATTTGGGCTAAAAGGGCCACACGAGCTTGTGGGCCCATTTGGGGCGAGAGAAGGCTTTAGGCCCATTCGTATTGTTATCCATGTTTAGAATACTTTAGTTTACCAATTATCAAAATGCCCTCGATTTACTGAATTATCGCTTTACCCTCGATTTATAAATTCACTGCTTTATCCTCGATTTACGAATTACTGCTTTTACCCTTGATTTATAAAATTACCAAAATACCCCTGTTTTGTAAAATTACTTAAATACCCCTGTAGGGTAGAATTATCGAAATACCCCTATAGGGTAGAATTACCGAAATACCCCTGTAGGGTAGAATTACCATTTTTGCCCTAGGGTGTTAAATGACTGTTTTGCCCTTGTGGGCAAGTGACTGACTTGGACGTGTGATATAGACAACTTTGGAGGAGCAGCAAGGCTTGGAGTATCGACTTGGATAAGCTTGAATCGTATTATTGGACCTGTGAAGGTAGGTAAGCAACTTACGGTCAATAAGGGTTCTTTGGCCGAATAAGGTAAGGTGGATTTTGAGTTTGTTAAGCATAACTTGTACGCTAAAAATAGGTGATGAATAATTGTAGGACATCGTAAGGGATCTCAGTAGCGGTCATCGCGAAACAGGTGTGTAATCTATACCCTTCTATAGACTAGATCGGCAAAAGCCGAAAAGCCGAAATACCGAAAAGCCAGTATTTTGGGAACTTACGAGTGTGCGAACGCTCGTAAGAGGAAAGGGGTTATTAATTCTGGTATTCCGTGATGGTAAGTCTGCAAAGTGCACCGATCCGTGCGTTTTGGAAATTTTGGGCTTAATGGGCCTAAAGTCGGTTAATGGGTCAACGGGCCCAACTTGGTAAGAATGTGCGGTAAATAGTTATGAATATATGTAGATAGTGAAAATATGCATGAAAACCCTGAGTATTGATAAATGACTAGACTACCCTCATGTATGAAAATTACTATTATACCCCTAGGTGTAAAATGACCTAAATACCCCTAGGGTAAATTATGTTTGAAAAGCATGTTGATGATATTCTTTATGATGTATGACATGAATATATATCTGTTGCATGGGGACATGGGTGATATTATGGAGGAAGCGTCCTGGTGGCTATGCCACATATATCTGTTCTGGTGGCTTTGCCACATATATCTGCTACAGTGGCTTTGCCACATATATATTCAGATCTGGTGACTCTGTCACATTTTCAGATCCGCGCCTTGCTGCATATTTCTGTGGCGTGTAGCGGTTGGGTGGGTCGAGTAGTCTCCCCACATGGTGAAAGGATGGTATGGGGGAGTATGTGGTTGGATATGGGTTGGGCTTTTGTATAAGCATGATATGAATCTGTACTGATTTGTTCTGGGCCTATGGGCTTTAATCTGAAATCTGTTCTGGGCTGAGGCCAATTTATTCTGTCTTTATGGTTTGAACTGATTTAGGCTATGGTTGGGATAATTACACACTGAGTTTTCCCAAACTCACCCCTTCATTTTCATCTTTGCAGGTAATCCCCAACCATAGTGGGCTTGGAGCTGTGAGGGATTCGGAGTGGCCACTTGTTTCCGCAAATTCAGTTTCCTTCTGATGAACTGGACGTCTTTTATTTTCGTTTAGGGTTTTGGATTTTTTTTAAAATGTAATAAGGCCGCTTAATTATTTTATGGTTTTGATTTATTTTGATAAAAATGAACTGAGATAACTATTGAAGTGGATTAGCTCTAGGACGCGTTTTCAAAAACATTAAGAGATTTCAAACAACACGATTACAAATAAGGCTTCCGCTAAGGAAAAGTTTTCAAACTTAAACATTTTTCTTAAGATGGACTTAACCAAAATAGTTTTCTCAAAATCATACGAGATGTTAGAGTGTGGCAATGGCGGTGTGCTTGTCTAGGATTGGATCCGAAGGGAGCTTGGTACTTAAGCAGTCCGACAGACTCACCTCCTCTTTTCCGGTTTCCTACCTAGTGCATAGCTTCTATTCACTTTAACCTACTTTCAAAAGTGTCTTTTACAAACACCAACTAAGGTTTCTAAACTAAGTAATACGGAATGTTTTGAACGCATCGATGTGGCGCACTAGATCCGGTCATAACGTCTAGGCTGGGTTTGGGGTGTTACATTCTCGATCATCTCTCCCACCATGACTATATCCGTAAAACTTTTAGTAGTACTCCCAATCATGTGAGTGATGAATGGAGCCTTCAGAGTGTTGATGAACAACATGGTGGTCTCCTTCTCCAACAACGATGGTTGAACTTGCATTGCCACCTCTCTCCATCTCTGTGCATATTGCCTAAAGTTTTCATTATGCTTTTTCTCCATGTTTTGCAGTGTGATCCTATCTGGAGTCATGTCAGTCACATGATTGTACTGCTGCATGAAGGCTTGTGCAAGATCCCTCCATGAACTTATTCTGGCCCGGCTCAATTGATTGTACCACTTGGCTGCTGCTCCAATTAAACTTTCTTGGAAACAATAGATCAACAATTGATCATTATTCACATACCCGGTCATTCTCCTACAGAACATCGTAATATGGGCTTCTGGGCAAGTAGTCCCGTTGTATTTCTCAAATTCTGGCATCTGGAATTTGTGAGGAAGCACTAAGTCTGGGACCAAGCTTAGATCTTTGGCATCAATTCTATGACTCTCATCAGCATTCTCTAAAGCTTTGAATTTTTCCTCCAACCATTTGCAGCGTTCTTCCAACTGTTTTGTAGCCTCATTTCTTAAATCCTCTTTTTTATCCATGTCTAAATCAGGAATGAAAGGATTTGTAGGATTGTCGCCCAAGTTGAATCCTGAACCAGTTGGGAAATTTATGGGGATCCCAACATCGACTTGACCCTGTTGAGGCCTTATTGTGACAGACGGCCCTCGGGGATATGCCTTAGATTGGGTTTGTACGTGAGGTGGAGTGAAACTAGGAGGATGGCCCTCGTTATCCTCTTCAGTGATTGTCATGGGAGCCTTTCCCTTATCAGTTGCTCTCAGTAGTTGAGCCATCTCAGCCATCATGTTCCTTTGAGCCTCCAACATTTGCTCCCTCATATCATTTTGCATTTTTGTCAATTGCTCCTGCAATTGATCCTATATGTCCTTCTGTAGCTGTTCAAATCTTTGGTCCATATTCTTCGATTTAGTGCGTGTACCGTAAGGATGTGTTGCTTCCAGATTTTCTTTCTCTTACTCTTTTTCTCCTTAATAATTTTAACTAATTAGGGTCTTTCTATAATCTTGAATGCATATGATGTGATGAGATGTAAATGCATGAATGCAAAAAGGATATCGATTGATTCAGTTTCATTTTAGAAAACATTATTTAAGGAACAAAAATCTTTTCATAAAACGGATTACAAATACACTTTCGCCCGTAGGCTTAGAGTTTTAACCCTATCCAATAACAATGCTAACTCTCGTCCTCTGTCTGACGATGACTCATACATTATACTCCGCGTTCTAGCTTGTATTGCCAAATCCTGCAAGTATTCAGCAACCTCTCGAATCTGTACTAAAGCCTCTTCCATGACATGATCTCTCTCTCTCACCTAATCCCGAAGATGGTGAAGTTCTCCCTTCCACTATTATTCTCTTGCCTCGAGCTGCTCAATCCGTAGCTCATAGCCTTGTAGTGCTACTTCCAATCCTCCAATATTGTGCTTCATTTCCTCGATCTTGTTTAGACTTGATTTTAGCTCGGCCGCAGAATTACGACTTCAATGATGATGAAGAGATCATCCAAGCTCTGTCACCTTAACTTTTAATCCTTGATTTTCCTTTTCTAGGGTCTTATTACGCGACTGCATCTCTTGGAACTTCTTCTCCCAATACTCGGCTTTGGCTCTTTCCTCTTGAATCTCTTATTGACACCGTTCTGAAGATCTCCCTAATCTGACCCTTTTCAATGTTACCTGGGCTTTCTTGTTATGCGTTTTTAAATTATCTCGATCTTCCTCGATCTTTTTCTTTTCCTTTTTCACCTTCTCGACTTCCATCTTCTTAACATCGACATCAAGACTCAAACACATTTTTTTCTCTTCGAGCTTCTCCATCATCTTTTCAAGCTCTGAATTCTTTCTCTCGAACTCTTGCTTCATAACCTCCAACTCTGATGGAATCACTCGTAAGCTCTCCTCTAATGATCGAGCCACCCCTAAAATTGGCCTAGGGACATTATCATTGACTCTCCTAGTAAACCACCCTTTATACTCAAGGGTTGACATCGAGCCTTCAGTTAAGATCTTCATACAAAAAGGCTTTTTCCAAGCCTCAGCAATCTCTCGCATCCTCTTCTTGTAGTGATCTCCTTTATAAGAGAAATCACTCTAAGCTAAACCCTATGTAACCGGTATGAACTGTCTCGCTCGATATTGCCTTAGAATAGGCAATGATGTGTATCCAACAACTCCCCAAATTCCTGGCAGAGAGACCCAATAAAAACTGCCACATCGGTAAAGGACTTCACTAGGAACCAACCAAGGAGCCTTCCACATAACATCTTCCTCTCGAAGATTCTGAAGAATGTCTATCCACCTCTCCTCTGAAATGTCATCTCTTCTAGGCATGTCCACTACTTCCTTTAAGGGAGAATATGTGACAGCCCTAATTTTACCTTAGTCAGAAAGTGGTTTCGGGACCACAAAACTGAGTCGTAAAAATAATTAACCGTCATATTCGATGCTTATTATATGTGAACGTGCATGTGTGAAAGAATCATATTATAATTTTGTCAATTGTATGTGAAATTATTAAATAGGACTTATGTGAGAAAATTTTGAAATGTGATAGGTAAATTTATAAGTGGTTTAAAAATGCATGTTTTAAAGAGGTAGGACTTGCATGTCAAATGTTCCTTTTTGTTCAAAGTGGCTGGCCATATTGTTGTTTATGACAATATATATGTATTATTTATTAGTTTTGAAGGCAACTAAATGACTTTATAATTTTTATAATACTAATGAATAAAGAGTAATAAAATATTGGGTGAGTGGGAGGAGAAACCAAAGTTGGTTCATCCTTGCTCCTCCATTACCGAAACTTGAAGTGAGGAAGAAAAAAAAAAATTTTGTTTGATATTCGGCTTGGATGATGGTTAGAAAGAGGTAAGTACTTTGAGATTCTTGAAAATTTATGTATAATTAAGATGTTTAGTTCAAATTCTACCCATTCCATGGATTAAATTTTGGTTGTTTGGAGATTTGATATTCGTCCAAGTAGCTTGAAACTCTTAGTAGATTCCTTTTATGTCATTAAAATGGATGGTAATGTAATGTATGAGGAGTTGTTAATTGTTTTTAACTTGAAAGTTGAGATTAATGTGTTTATAGGGAGGTGCCGAATGTGGTCATTGAAGGTGTTTTAATGAACAATATGTATGGCTTAGGTTAATAACATTTGGTTAAGGAATTTTGTGTGCTAGCAAGTTTGGTTTAATGTATAGATGTAAATCACCTTGTATTCGATGTTTTGAAGTATAGGAAAGGGCAAATTAAAATGATGTTAGGTAAATTTCTAGTTAGTTATGTTTAAGCATTCGGCATTAATTATAATATTGGCTATGAGAGTGTGAAAGATTAGAGATTATTTTAAGTGAATTATGACCTTAATATGAGCAAGATAAAAAAAAATTGGCTATAAATGTGATTTAGTGGTTTGGTCATTGTTGGGAAATATTTAACCTAAGTGTATTTTGCCACTTTTAATCATGAGATGGAATTTGTATATGAAAGCTAAGTTGAGTGGTTAGGGCCGAATGGGGATTATAAGATATTAAAGCATGCTATAATTCGGTTAGGTATAGTCATGGTAAGAGCACAGTAGGGATAATACCTTATAAGTGAATGTAGCTTTAGTTAACTTTATGTGTTATGTGTGTGATTAAATAATTAGGTATATGGTTTGGTTTAATTATTGAGTATAAGGGTTAAGTACCTTACATTTGCCTTGATGTTCAAAATGATTAAATCAATTCATTTGTTTAAATTAAGCTCAAGAGCAAAGAGGACCTAAATCAAATAAAGGGAAGGAGAAAGCAATCGAGTAGCCTATCTATAACTATTCAAATATACCTGAGGTAAGTTTTAAGTATCTTCCTTTAGTATATAATTGATGATGCCATTATAAGAGTGTAGTATGTAAATTGCGATCTTTGGCTTGCATTTGAATTAAGATGTATAATAGATAATGCATGTATATGACTTTTAATTGGATAGTCACATTGAGTTTAAGATTTAATGGTAAAGAGAATAAGTAATATGAGATATAACCATTGAGCTGGATGTGAATGATGAAGTGTGTATCGAGTTTGTATTCGAATGTAATATACAACTATTAAATGATATGAAGACTAAGATGTGTTAAAATATGATCAAAAATGTATGAGACTGAAAATATATCCGGACATGAGGTCCGAAGGCTATATACTGGAAAAATATCCGGATATGAGATCTGCAGGCTATATGCTAGAAATATATCCGAACTTGAGGTCCGCAGGCTATATGCTGGAAAAAATATCCGGGCTAAGGACCCGCAGGCTTATGCTAGTAATGTAGTCCAAGCTCTAAGATTTGACAAAACCGATGCCAGTAATGTAACTAAGATTTCAACTTCGAACGTCAATGGTAAACATCGTTGCGTCAGTATTATATATTTTACATGTTAATGTTCGTGTTACGTATTCATATTTGAATTAATTTCTATGTGAATTACTGGTATCAAAGTACGGTATATATATGTATGTGTGTGAATGAATTCGGTATTTGAGGATAAGACAATGATATAATTGGTTAATGTGATTCATCATATGAAAGAATGTAATTAAAGGTATTAGTATAATCTTCGTAAATAGTGAAGTATGTGCAAGAAGTTTTCTTGTGTATACATACATACATATTCGACCAATGGGTTTTGTAACTAATGTACGGGTGTATATTTTGTCAGGTGAATTACAATTAGAATACAAGTTTGGTGATACTCAATATTCAATTTTAATTACAAGTTTTAATAGTATAAATTGCTTAAAACTTACTAAGCCTCGAAAGCTTACTCGTTTCTTATTTCTCTTTTTTATAGATTGTTGACTTTGGCACACTTCTAGGGATCGTCAGTAGTTCTTCATACTATCGATCTTTTTGGTACAGTTATATTTTGGACTCGATATGGCATGTATAGATTAGGCTGTTGACAAGTATGTTTTGTAATCATAAATGTTTTGGCCATTTGAAAATTGCATTTATAACTCAAGGTTCAGTATGTATTCAGCTAAATTTCTGTTTTTATTTCTAAATTTTGTGAATGGAAAATTAAATGTTTAGCTCAATAATACCTTATGGCCTAAACCGGTGATCGGATTTAGGCTTGGGGTGTTACATTTTATTGGTATCAGAGCTACGGTTTAGTCGATTCTAGGACTAACATAGAGTGTTTGAGTCTAGTTATACATGCCATGTAGTATTCATACGATAGTATGATGAACTCTGATAGTTAAAAATGTGTTTTTCTTATAGTAATGGATCCCGATCCTAATCGAGCGGTAGCTAATGATGTTGAGAGTGTAGCGCCTGCTCCCGTGCATGGAACAGCGCCGTTGGACTCTCAAATTGCAAGTAATCAGAACGATGAGGCTTGACAGGCTTTCTATAGTGTAATGAATGATTGGTTCAACCAATACATTCGAACCAATATGGCTGTTCCACAGCCCCCACTCCCGAATAATACACCCCCTGCACCTACGATACCTCTGGTAACTGATCAGATGAGATTAAATAAGCCCCCGGTTGACAGAATCTGGAAGCATGGGGCTACTGAATTTAAGGCTACAGATAGCGATGATGCTGAGCAAGCTGAATTTTGGTTGGACAACACTATTCAAGTGTTTGATGAACTGTCCTGCACACCTGATGAATGCTTAAAATGTGCTATATCTTTACTACGTGATTCTGCCTATTATTGGTGGAATACGTTGATTTCTGTTGTGCCCAGAGAGTGAGTGACTTGGGAGTTCTTCCAAACCGAGTTTCGAAAAAAGTATATCAGCCAGAGATTCATTGATCAGAAACGGAAAGAATTCCTTGAACTTAAACAAGGTTTCATGTCGGTTACTGACTATGAACGAAAATTTGTGCGGCTTAGCCGGTATGCCCGAGAATGTGTTTCTTCAGAAGCTATAATGTGTAAACGTTTCGAAGATGGATTGAACGAAGATATAAAATTGTATGTTGGCATTCTTGAAATCAGAGAATTTGTCTTACTTGTAGAGCGAGCTTGCAAGGCCGAAGAGCTTAGTAAAGAGAAAAGAAAAGCTGAGGTGGGAGCCAGAGAGTTCCGAAAGAGATCTTCGGGAAAGCCCTTTCAGCAGTCACAGAAGAAATTTAGAGAGCATTCAGGTTGATCTAAAGACACTTTGGGCTTTTCCAGACAAGACCATAATCGACCCCCAGTGAGTACGCGAGCCATTTCAGTTGCCAGTGTTGGAAACGATCGTCGGGACAGAACAGAATGTAAGTATTATGGTAAATGGCATTCGGGGAGTTGTAGATTTCATGATCGCTCCTGTTATAAATACGGGTCAGCCGACCACTTTATCAAAGATTGCCCGAGATTATTCGAACAAAATATGAATCAAAGTGGGAAACCGAGTAATATTACAGCACGGGGTAGACCACCTAGGAATACGGGGAATTCTAAGATAAAAAAAACTGGCTATAAATATGATTGAGTGGTTCGGTTATTGTTGGGAAATATTGTAACCTAAGTGTATTTTGCTACTTTTAATCATGAGATGGAATTTGTATATGAAAGCTAAGTTGAATGGTTAGGGCCGAATGGGGATTATAAGATATTAAAGCATGCTATAATTATATATTAGTGTATATGTGGTTGTATTAAATTCTCTACTTGAATTCGGTTAGGTATAGTCATGGTAAGAGCACAGTAGGGATAATACCTTATAAGTGAATGTAGCTTTATTTAACTTTATGTGTTATGTGTGTGATTAAATAATTAGGTATATAGTTTGGTTTCATTATTGAGTATAAGGGTTAAGTACCTTACATTTGCCTTGATGTTCAAAATGATTAAATCAATTCATTTGTTTAAATTAAGCTCAAGAGAAAAGAGGACCTAAATCAGATAAAGGGAAGGAGAAAGCAATCGAGTAGCCTATCCGTAACTATTCAAATATACCCGAGGTAAGTTTTAAGTATCTTCCTTTAGTATATAATTGATGATGCCATTATAAGAGTATAGTATGTAAATTGCGATCTTTGGCTTGCATTTGAATTAAGATGTATAATAGATAATGCATGTATATGACTTTTAGTTGGATAGTCACATTGAGTTTAAGATTTAATGGTAAAGAGAATGAGTAATATGAGATATAACCATTGAGCTGAATGTGAATGATGAAGTGTGTATCGAGTTTGTATTCGAATGTAATAAACGACTATTAAATGATATGAAGACTGAGATGTGTTAAAATATGATCAAAAATGTATGAGACTGAAAATATATCCGGACATGAGGTCCGCAGGCTATATGCTGGAAAAATATCCGGATATGAGATTCGCAGGCTATATGCTAGAAATATATTCGGACTTGAGGTCCGCAGGCTATATGCTGGAAAAAATATCCGGGCTAAGGACCCGCAGGCTTATGCTAGTAATTAGTCCAGGCTCTAAGATTTGACAAAACCGATGCCAGTAATGTAAGTAAGATTTCAACTTGGAACGTCAATGGTAAACATCGTTGCGTTAGTATTATATATTTTACATGTTAATGTTCACGTTACGTACTCATATTTGAATTGATTTCTATGTGAATTACTAGTATCAAAGTACAGTATATATATGTATGTGTGTGAATGAATTCGGTATTTGAGGATAAGACAACGATATAATTGGTTAATGTGGTTCATCATATGAAAGAATGTAATTAAAGGTATTAGTATAATCTTCGTAAATAGTGAAGTATGTGCAAGAAGTTTTCTTGTGTATACATACATACATATTCGACCAATGGGTTTTGTAACTAATGTACGGGTGTATATTTTGTCAGGTGAATTACAATTAGAATACAAGTTTGGTGATACTCAATGTTCAATTTTAATTACAAGTTTTAATAGTATAAATTGCTTAAAACTTACTAAGCCTCAAAAGCTTACTCCGTTTCTTATTTCTCTGTTTTATAGATTGTTGACTTTGGTCGCCGACTCAGGGATCGTCAGTAGTTCTTCATACTATCGATCTTTTTGGTACAGTTATATTTTGGACTCGATATGGCATGTATAGATTAGGCTGTTGACAAGTATGTTTTGTAATCATAAATGTTTCTGCCATATGAAAATGGCATTTATAACTCAAGGTTCAGTATGTATTCAGCTAAATTTCTGTTTTTATTTCTAAATTTTGTGAATGGAAAATTAAATGTTTAGCTCAATAATACCTTATAGCCTAAACCGGTGATCGGATTCAGGCTTGGGTGTTACAGAATAACCCTCAAAGAATACTCAGCAAGGAACCTTATCAAGCTTCCAGAAGTGGCTATGAAACCAAACCAACAGTAACTATGCACATCCAATGAACCTTCCTTCACCAGCTCTTCGACATGCGCTCAAGGATCTTATCGTCTCAGCGAAGATAGCGGGCATAGGTGTATTCTATTTGCCAAGTTGATCGAATAAATCTACAACCGCCTCATCTATATGTCCCAACGCCTTTGGGAAAATCACTATGCCATAAATACTCAAAGCTAGGACGTCGACCCTTTTCTTCACATCTGTATGCGTCGATATCAAATCCCTCAAAACGGCCCATGGAATGCACTTACTACACCCTTTTACTGCACACGAGCTACAGCCCATTGCTCACTCATCCCAGTAATCATGACCAACTTCTTCATAAAATTTGGAAGGCTAGTAGGCCTAACATAAGCCTTGTAACCCTGAATCCTTGGGCAACGCAGTAAAGTCGTATACTCCTCCAAAGTAGGTACAAGATCAACATCACCAAATGTAAAGCAACTATAAGCAGGGTTCCAGAACTGTACCATAGCTCGCAACAAATGCTTATCTACTTTGACGTCTAGCAAATAGGGAAGGTCTCTGTAATTTTGATAAAAAAGTTGCTTAGCCTCGTCATCCCATTGGGCCCAAATGTCTCTCAACTCTTGAAAATCGTTCTGTGTCGAATTAATATGAGTGAAGTCCCATAACTCTGATGTATATCCCTCAGTGACACTATCTCCCTTCTCTAACTGGGTTTTCTCTGACCAGGTACAGACAAAGGCGTTGTCCTCCACTTTATTAAGATATTCGTTCCTCATTACAAAACTTTCTAACTCAGAAATCGAACCGTGAATCGATACCTTTAAATGCCCAATGACATGCAATGACAGCAAAATAAAAATAGGTTAGTATCATATATATATATATAAAAAAAAATGATAAACAAGTACTTATAAAGGTAGCTTACTAAAGGCTATCATTATCTTTCCTAGGGTAAGCTCTTAAAGTTCACTATATGAGTTTTAGTTCTAAAGTAAGAGTACCTGAACCAGCAGATTCCTCGGTCCTCACCCATTATAGGCTCATATAGACCAAGTTCAATTTAGGGGGACACATTTCCCTATGGCCATATGGAGATGAAAATCTCACGAAGGCATAGGTACAGTATCTCAGAAGCAATCCACTAGCTCATACGAAGGTGAAAACCTCACGAAAGTGTAGTTTCTCACTCCCACTTAAGGGTGTGACCACAACGGTCATGCAAATGCAATGTACAGCAATAAGGTAACAAACATATGCAGCAAACAATGTAAAAAGGATCAAATTTTAAATTTTCCAAACTTCTAACATTAAGACAGAAAATTCTCAATTTCTTGACTTGACTCCCTTAAGTCCCCAGTGGAGTCGTCAAGCTATCGAAACCTCCTTAAAAACAGGTTTTAAAAAAAAAAAGGAAAACTGGAGTCGCCACCAATCTTTTAAAGTGTGATTGGATCACTTTATAAAACGTTTTGGTCTACGAAATTACGAGAAAACAGGTTCAGGAGTCGGTTACGTATGAGGAAGGATTAGCACCCTCGTAACACCCAAAATTGGAACCAAATTGAATAATTTTGTCTTAACGTCAGAAATTTGAAAGAATTTAGAAATGAGATTTCCTTTAAACCGTAATATTTTAAGTTAAAGAAGAATCAAGATTCCTTTGTTTTAAAAGAGTACAAACATCATATCCAGCATGATTGGACACGATATCTTTAAACTTCCATAACTAAAATCATCTTGTGATTTATAAAACTCGTTTAGAAGGATATTTTAGATATTTAGACAAACAGGAAATTGCAACCCAGCATGTTAGGGCACTACTTCCCGAATTCCTAAATGTCAAAACATTGCCTCATTTTTAAAATTCCTTTTGAATTAAAAGAGATATGATTTTTTTGAAAATAATAATATGTTTAACACATTACTAAGAATCAATATACATTAACCTACATAATACTTACTTTAACATTCTATACATATATAATATAAAGGATGATAAATGATGGTATAAATTTCACAATATACATTATCATTTTATGTATGGTCATAGATAACATATATATACATGCATTATCATTACATGCAAAATACAACGTAGAGCCTAATGAATTCAATGATATAAATTGTATAATACATATATATAACCACATCTCATGCAAATGTACTTTAAATCAACATAAATGATTAATTTTCATGCAAATATGTAAAAATAATAACAAATATTATATGAAAATTTAACCTACTTAACAATAACAAAATAAAAAGAAAAGAAAAGTAAATAAGCAAATTATAAACATATAAAATATAAAATAAATAAAGATATTCATAAATTTTAGAATAATATGAAAATAATAAAGGAAAACTCTTTTTTTTTTAAATGATTAATATATATACAAACCATATTATAGGGTATAATAACTTAATATATTAACAAAATAATGTTCTAAATATTGATATTACACATATTTATAAAAAATTTAAAAATGTATGTAATTAATAAGTAATAAAATAATGTATATTTTATAATAAAATAAAGGTGATGTAAGGAAATATGGTAAAATATATAATGTATGATATAATTTATAAACAAGATGTATAATAACATAAAAAATATAAAAATATATATAATAAAATGTATATAATAATATATATATATATATATATATATATATATATATATAAGAAAGATAGATATTATAAGGAATAAAATATAATAAAATATAGTATGTAATAGAAATACATAAATAAAAATATAATGAAATATATTATAATAAAAATATATATAATAAGTATTTTTCATATAAAATATAGTAAAATATATAACATATAATAAAAATATATAACATATAGTAAAATATAAGTATAACAGAATGAATAATATATATATAATAAAAATATATGATAAAAATTAAGAAATGGATAATAAAAAATAATATGTACTATTTTATATATCTAATATTAAAAAAATATTTAAATTATTTAAAATAAAAAATAAAAAAAGGATTAAAATTGAATTTAATTGAAGAATCTAGGGTTAATTGCAAAATAATAAAAATATTTGGACCTGATTAAAATGCGCACTGAAAGTCGAGGGACTCATTGGGTAATTCGACCCTAATCCCAAACGACATCGTTCTCTAGAACTAATTTTAATGACCTTCAGAACTAAATTGAATTAAATATGAGAGGTTAAGGCTAATTTAAAAATAAAATAAAATGAATTTGAAAATATAAAAAAAAAAACGCAGAAGGACCAATTGGGAAATTATCCCAATTTACAAAAACGCGCGGATCCTCCCTGGGTAATCGGGTTAACACGCGGTTCTAAGCCCTGAAACGACTTCGTTTTGTGCTTATTGAGTTAAACCAAAGCGGCACCGTTTCGTCAAGCTTATATAAACCAAATTTTAAACTTTGACATCATTTTACACTCTGTTTTTAAAAAAAACGAGGAAAAATCCTCTGAACGAGGGCCTAGGGTGAGTTCTCGGAGTGCCATCGTGCCTCCGTCTAGTGGTCTTCACGCGCTCAGACGCCACTATCAATGTCGCCACATACGGTGGCCGGAGACAGGAAAAACTTCACCGTTTACCCCGCATCAAAAAGGTAATCCGTTTTTCATCTATTTTTAATTTTTTCATATATAAATGCAGATATTTAAAAGAGAAAATTAAAAAAACAAATCACCTTTGCTTTCTAGTAAAAAAATATATATAATCTGTGAATCGGTAATCTGTTTTTTCTGTGTATTATTTAAAAAAGAACCCCCTTTTATACATTGCTTTCCTTCGACTTTTATAGCCTTATACAGTATATTTACAGATTTCCATTTTATTCCTTGCTATGTTTGTTTCGTTTCTGCTGTTTTTCTTTCTCTTTTTGCAGGCAATTGAGGATCTCATAGCAAGGAATGCGCTGGTGTTGATCTATGCGTTGATCACGGAACCTGGAATCACGACGTTGCTGGAAGTGACGATGAAGGTCACTGAAACGGCGCAAAAGGGTGTGACGATTGGCATGCCTACGGCGCAAATTCTGGAACCTTCCTCTAGCATTTGCGGTGCCTAGGGTTTTCAGAAACCCTAAGTCTTCCGTCCTCTGTTAACAGTTTGGGCCTCTTGGGCCGTACTTGTTGGTGGGTCGGGTGTAAACGGGCTAGTGGGTAGTTTAGGTTAATTAGGTTCTAACTAGTTCAAACCAGTTAGGCTGCTAATGTAACCAGGCTCTTTTGTTTTGGTTATCAGGCTTTTTAAGCCTATTTATTGTAAATGGGCATTACGAACATTCTATTATTTTTATTGTTTATTCTAATTCACATGCCCGGGTAAATTTGGGCTATTACAAGCATGATATCTAATGGTGAGATAGTTGTTGTATATTTACTTATATGCAACTTACTAAGCTTTGTGCTTACTCTCTTTCTTTTCCCTCTTCTTTCAGCGTTATCTAGCTAGCTCGAGGATCCCTTAAAGTCAGAGATATCGATCACACTATCACCCGCAGCATCCGGTATAGTTTGATTCATATTTTTGAAGGTGGCATGTATAGGGCTAGACTAGGATATTCATTATGAGAATTGTTTATGTATTTTGGCCTAAGTCAAAAGCCCTTTATTTTGTATCAAGCCTAGAATAATGACTATTATTCCTTTTGATGAATACATGCGATGTTTTTTCCTATGGTTGAATTAATGTTCATTGTGATGAGATGAGTATATTGAAATGATCTTGTGTAGGTTGTGCAAGATGGGTGACAAAGGGCTTGGAAAATAGCCTAATTTGTCCACACGGGTAAGACACACGGGCATGTGTCTAGGCTGTGTATGACACATGGTTCACGCCCACGGGTGTGTGTTATGGTCGTGTGTCCCCTGCACCTAAAACTTTAAAGTCATTCTAGCACACGGGCAGGCCACACGGGCGTGTGTCCATACCGTGCCATCAAGTCAGTATGTAAGCTAGTAGCACACGGACAAGAGACACGGCCATGTGTCTCGGTCGTGTGAAGGACACAGTTGTAGGGCACAGGCGTGTGCTTGGGCCATGTTGTTTCGACAGAATGCCTAGGTTTTCAGACACGGGCTCGGGACATGGGCGTGTCCCTAGCGCACGGGTGTGTGCTCTATACCACACGGGCCTGTGGAGCTTTGATGCAAGAGAATTTTCTAAGTCTTTCATGAGTTCTCGGTTAGGTCTCAAACTACCCCGAATGTATGTTTTGGGCTTCGTAAGCCCGCATAAGGGGCAAGTTGCATGTGAAGAGAAAAGTTTTAAATTGTTTGAGATTTCATGGCCCGGTTTTATAAAGTTGATTAAGTTTTAGTCAAGTAATACCTCGAACCCTATTCCGACATCGGATACGGGTGAGGGGTGTTACACCTATTAACAAGACTTGGACCTTGGCGAATACACAGATCCAACCAAACACACCAGAATGGCACCCAGTGCCTCATCGGATAGTTCGAAGCAATAGTTGACACCCAGTGTCTCATCGGCAAAGCCGAAGAAAGTTGGTGCCCATTACCTCATCGAATCTCTCCGAAGAAATATAGTGACACCCAGTGTCTTATCAACTCGAGGTCAAAGAATCCCTAAACTCTTCCAATCCCATGGCATGCCAACTATATCCGACTTAGCCCGAGTAGTTAATAGGGATTTTCAATTCACAATTCATATCACTTTCAATTTCAATTTCACTTTCACTTTCAAATTTTGATCACAAATCATTCAAATTCAACTCAAATATACTATTAATTCAATATCAATTTTCATTCATCTCAGTATTAACACTTACCTCATATTCACTTATCAAATATAAATCTCGAAATAAACATTAAATAATGAAAACTCGAATTATAGTAATACAAACCCGAATTTCGTAATTACTCCTCGATAACTTTCTCCTTTCCTTTTTGTGCCGATGCCTTGTGTACTTTGCTAGCTACGAAAATAATAATAATAATTTACACTATTAATTACAAAACTAATTAATAATAATAATTGAATTTCTATCCAATTTATACCCTAATTCCAATTTAATCCTAATTAATTCATTTACTTTTCTAATTCAATTCATACTTTATTTCTATTCAGTTTCCTTCCATATTCTACTTAATTATCTAACGTTCATAATAAAACCATAATTTAAAACTTCTTTCAATTTAATCTATACAACACAAAACTTATAGCCTAGTTTACAATTTCATCTTTTAATCAATTCTAACTTGAAATTCATTCAATTAAATCCCCAATTCATTATTTTGTTCAACATGAATTATGTTCAAAAACCTAAGAACTTTCAAACTTCAACTTAATTTCAACAAAACTTTGTTCTAAAGCTTCCAGAACATCAAAATTAAGAGAAAATGACTTAATTGACTTGCCTTTTAAAGCATCAAACCTTAAAACCCTAGTTTTTCATTTTTCTTTTCTTTTTCTTTTTTTCCTTCCCCCGTTTGAATGTTTTCTTTTCTTTTTTTTTTTTTTGCTTTGTTTCTTTTGGTTTATGCTTTTGTTTCTTTTATTTCATTTACTTTATATTATAATTAATTTAATTAATAATTATAATAAATATCTATTTAATAACAAATACATATTTTACAAATATACATATAAATATTTTTACATTTGTATACTATCATGACCATCCATTTTTCTTTATTTTATTTATTTGTTATACAAAAATATTATAATATAATTATTTAATTAATAAATATCTTTTTAACTTAATTTTTAAGTAAATCAATTATAATCTTACATTTGTACTTTTTTTTCTATATTATTAAACATGTATTAATTTGTACCTTACATTTTTCATTATCATATTTATTTTCATAATATAATATCATAATTTTAATAATTTAATATAAAATATAATAATAATTAATTAATAATAATTATATAACATATAAAAATCTAAGAAAAATCTTAGATTTTATCTAAGTTTGCAGCCTCAAATTAGAAGGATTGGCTTAATTGCCATTTTGGTCCTTTATATTTTCTTTTAATCTATAATTCAACTTTTTTCCTTTATTCAATTTAATCTTTTTTTTCCTAATTATTTTTAATTAAGCTAAGTTCACTTAATTAAAGCCTAATTCAACACACATCTAGATTCACAAATATTCCTAATAAATGTTTATGAACTCGGTTTACTAAGACGAAGGCCCTATAACTCTCTTTTTCGGTGCCTGTGAATTTGGGTCATTACATTTCTTCCCCCTTAATAAATTTCGTCCTAAAAATTTACTTGAGAAAAGATGAGGATTATAACAGCCCAATTTTAGCTAAATCAAAACAGTGGTTTCAGAACCACAAATCTGAGGTCGTAAAATTATTTTAATATTATTTTTTTATGTTTACGTCATGTGAATATATATGTGTGAAAATTTCGTGAGTTAATTTAATCGTTTAATAGCTCAATTTGAGAAAAAGGACTAAATCACGTCAAATGCAAAAGTTGCATTCTATTTGATAAAGGTATTAAATTGTTTTGGCTTTTCAATATGATGGCCTTAAATGGTAATTAGACCATTTTAAGTGATAATGGACTTTTATGGACAACATTTATGTGTTATTAAATGAATTATGATAAGGTTAGTTTTGTAATTTGATAATAATGTTAATTAAAACATAATAAAACAAACTTTTGTCCATCTTTTCTTTTGGGTGGCCGAATATTGAGGAAGAAGAAAGAATTAATGGAGTTTTAGGGTTCGACTAGTGCATGGTTAAATTGGTAAGTGTTTTGAGCTCGGTTTTTGATGATTTTTATATTTTTGTGATCGTTGTATCGAGTACTAGCTAGCCCATGCCTCAATTTCTGAAAGTGTTGATGATTTTGAAAGTTTCCATTGATGAATTCATGTGTTTTATGATGTTTGATGATGAATTATGGGAGCTTAGTGCTTGATATACATGTTTTGTAAAGTGATTTTGAGCAAAAATACATATTAGGGATTAAATTGAGAAAAGTGTAAATTGAGGAGTTAAATTGTGAAATAAATGAAAGTTTTGGGCTGCTAGGGGTCCATAGGAAATTCAGCTAGCATATAATTGAATTTAATTTTGTGAATTTTGTGTATTTATGAAATATGGACTAAATTGAATAAATGTGTAACTTTAGGGGTTAAAGTGTAAAAATTCCTAAATATGTGTTTGTGGATTAAATTGAATGAATTGGTGATTAAATGGGTTAATTTTGAATACATATAGATCAAGAAAGAAAGAATTCAGATTTAGATCGGGGAAAGTCGAAGATTATCGAGTAATCGATTCAATTCGTCAATTCCGAGTACGAGGTATGTTCGTACATGATATACATTGTTACAATTATATTTTTAATGCTTTGATATTGTATAAATTGTATATATGCGATTATGAATGCGTACGACGACAAATCGGCTATGTTTGGAACTTAGTGTGCGTTTTGAGATAGCTTCGACTATATACAACACTTAGTGTGCGAATTGAAGTAGTTTCGGCTTTATGTGGCACTAAGTGTACGATACCAAGATAGCTTTGGTTTAATGTGATAGCACTAAGTGTGGGAGTTCTTAAAGCATTGAAAGATTTTCGAATAATTTAATGTATCGAACAAAGAAGTGAGAATGATATAAATAAATACGGGAAAGTACAGGTACGTACGATACCTATGTGGTAGTTGATACTATGTGTATGAAGTTTGATGAATTTGTATATACATGAGAAATAGTCATGAATTAGAATTGAATAATGATATGAGAATTACTAAGTGTTTATTAATTAATGATTCGTATATTATGAACTGTTGAGTATTGTTGGTACGAACTTACTAAGCTATGAAGCTTACTGTGTGTTATTTGTCTTTGTTTTATAGAGAATTAAAGCTAACTCGAACTCGAGGATCGTCAAGAAGCGTCATCACAGTATCATCAAGAAGCCTTGTATATATGGTATATGGCATGTATAGGCTAATGAGTTGATGATATATTTTGAATTATGATTTAAGCCATGAGATTTGGCTTACTTTTGGCTTGTAAATGTTGGTATGTATTTGGTCATTTTAGTTGGCCTAAATGATGTGTTTGATAAGTAAGTCATATGATGTATAAAATGCTTATGTGATGGCTTGATTATGGGATGTTAAAATGGTAAGTCTTGTGGTTTGAAATAGGTGATAAGATGATGATGATGAAATGCATTTAAAAGTTATGCAAGATTGATTGTTTTGGTATGATTGTGGTTGAGAATTTAAGTAGTGAAATGGTTGATTATGATATGACATGAATTATATGTGATTTTGTATGTTTTGGCTGCCCATATATGTGATGAATTGATATTATTTTGATGGCTAGGTGAAAATGAGAAATAGGGTGGCAAATTGGCTTTGCAGATGGCCTATTTTTGTCCACACGGGTAGAGACATAGGTGTGTGTCTTAGCCGTGAGCAACACACGATCATGCTACACAGTCGTGTGTCCCCTGGGGTACCCTTCAAATTAAAGTTAGTATACCCTACATTTTTTACATGGCCTAGACACACGGGCATCTCTACTGGTCGTGTGTGGCACACCGGCTAGTACATGGACCTGTGGTCGGCCATGTGACCTAAGTTAGTACCCCCCTTAGATTTCACATGTCCTGACACAAGGGCGTGTCCTCGGTCGCGTGGTACAAGTTAATATGCATGCCTTATTTTCAAACGATTTGTGACACGAGCGTGTCTGGTGGCCGTCTGAGGCACACGGCCTGTTCACATGGGCGTGTGACCCTGAAAGCAAAAATTTTTTTGTAAGTTTCTTAAAGTTTGCAAATGTTATTGGTCTAGTCCTGAACCTCTTCTAAGCATGTTTTTAGGCCTCGTAGGCCCTCTTAAGGGACGGTATGGTTATGTATGATTGATGTTTGTATGGAAATACTTAATGTATGTTGAATGTACATTTTTGTGTTGTGATTATTCGGTAATATCTCATAGCCATATTTCGGCGACGGATACGAGTTAGGGGTGTTACATTTAATTGGTATTAAAGCTACGGTTTAGTCGATTCTAGGACAACGTAGCGTGTGAGTGTCTAGCTATACATGCCATATACATAAATTGTGATAGTGTGATGATTCCTGATAGTTAAAATGTATTTTTATATAGCAAATGGATCTTGAACAAGTCATAGCTGACGATGTGGAAAGTAATGCGCCTGCTCCCACTTAAGGGGCAGCACTGGCCGATTCTAGGCCAATTTCTAGTAGCCAATAGGGAGTGGTTCATGGAATTTGTATGAACAAATCTTGTTGCTCAACAACCTCCACCCCCACCTGTTCCTCAACAAGTCCCAGTTGTACCACAAGTGATAAATCTGATTCAGTTGGGTAAGCCACCTGTTGATAAGATTCATAAACATAGGGCTGAAGAGTTTAAGGCTACAGTTGATGATGATGCTGAGAGAGCTGAGTTCTGGCTCGAGAATACAATTAGAGTATTTGATGAATTATCCTATACTCCTGATGAATGTATCAAATGTGTGGTATCTTTACTTAGAGACAATGCATATCATTGATGGAAAACGTTGACATTGGTGGTTCCTAGAGAACAGGTTACATGGGAATTCTTTCAGACCGAGTTTCTAAAAAAGTACATAAGTCAAAGATTCCTCGATTAGAAACATAAAGAGTTTCTGGAGTTGAAACAAGGTCAGATGACAGTGACATAATATGAAAGAGAATTTGTACGTTTAAGCAAATATGCCCGAGAGTATGTATCTACTGAAGAGATCATGTGTAAAAGATTTGTTGGTGGACTGAATGAAGATATAAAACTTCTGGTTGGGATTTTGGAAATAAAAAAATTTGTTGTGCTAGTTGAAAGGGCTTGTAAAGCCGAAGATCTCAGCAAAGAAAAGAGAAAGGCGGATTCAGAGGCAATAGATTTGAGGAAGAGATCGATAAGTAAATCTTATCATTCCTCATCAAAGAAATCTAGAGACTATTTTAACCGATCAATAGCTTCAGCGAGATATCAGAATAGAGGTCGCGGGAAGCAATACACCAACCCTAAAGCTCAAGCCACATCAGTATCGAGTGTTGGCAATGTAAAAGATGTTAAACCTGAGTGTCAAAAGTATGGAAGACGGCATTTTGGAGACTGCTGGGTGAAAAATAATAATAGAACTTGTTACAGTTGTGGCTCACGAGATCATTTTATCAAGATTACCTAGAGTTAGCTGAAAAAGATAATGCTCAGAGTACGAGGCCAAATAACACTACAGTTAGAGGTAGACCACCCAGAAACACGGGAAATGTAAGTGGTGGTAGTGGTGTCACGCGAGACACTGCTGCGAGATATGATGCTAGAGCACCTGCACGAGCCTACGTTATTCACGCTCGCGAAGAAGCGTCATCTTCAAATGTCATTACCGGTACTTTTACTCTTTATGATACTAAAGTTATTGCACTGATAGATCCAGGATCAACTCATTCATATATATATGTGAATTTAGTATCAGTAAGACTTTGCCTGTAAAGTCTATTGAATTTGTAATTAGAGTATTGAACCCCTTAGGCAAGTGTGTGTTAGTTGATAAAGTGTGCAAGAACTGTCCGTTGATGATTCAAGATAATTGCTTTCCAGCTGATTTGATGTTGTTACCATTTGACGAATTTGATATAATTCTGGGTATGGATTGGCTAACGTTGCATGATGTTGTTGTGAATTGCAAACGAAAGACGATTGATCTGAGATGTCAGAATAATGAGATTATCCGAATTGAGTCAGATGATTTAAATGGCTTGCTAGCGGTGATTTCATCGATGTTAGCTCAGAAATATGTGAGAAAGGGCTGTGAAGCTTATTTTGCTTATGTGCTTGATATGAAAGTGAATGAAAAGAAGATTGAATCAGTGCCAGTTATGTGTGAGTATCCAAATGTGTTTCCTGATGAGTTACTGGGTTTACCACTGATCCGAGAGGTTGAATTTGGTTGAGTTAACGCCGGGTACAATACCGATATCGATAGCTCTGTATAGAATGGCTCCGATAGAGTTAAAATAATTGAAAGCTCAATTGCAAGAACTGACCAATAGAGGATTTGCACAACTGAGTTTCTCACCTTGGGGTGCTCCTGTGCTGTTTGTGAAAAAGAAAGATGGCAAAATGAGAATGTGTATAGACTACCGACATCTTAACAAAGTAACAATCAAGAACAGATATCCTCTGCCATGAATAGATGATTTGTTTGATCAATTAAAAGGGATTATAGTGTTTTCAAAGATAGATTTGAGATAGGGTTATTACCAGCTGCAAGTTAAAGACTCTGATGTACCAAAGACTGCTTTTAGATCAAGGTACAGACATTATGATTTTTTAGTTATGCCTTTTGGACTAACTAATGTAGTTACTGTTTTCATGGATTTAATGAACTAAATTTTTAGTCTGTATCTAGATTGATTTGTTGTTGTATTCATTGATGACATTTTGATTTATTCACGTGATGAAACTGAGGATACCGAACATTTGAGAATTGTATTACAGACCTTGCTTGATAAACAGTTATATGCAAAGTTCAGTAAATGTGAATTCTGGTTGCGTGAGGTTTGTTTTTTGGGGCATATTGTGTCAGCATCGAGTATTCGAGTAAATTCGAGCAAGATTTCTGCAATAATGGATTGGAAGCCTTCAAGAAATGTATTCGAAGTCTGCAGTTTTTTGGGACTAGCGGGATATTATAGACGATTTGTAAAAGGCTTCTCAATGATTGCAACTCTGATGACAAGATTGCTTCAAAAAGATGTTAAGTTCGAGTGGTCAGATAAATGTCAGAAAAGTTTTGATCAGCTGAAAGCTATTTTGACTGAAGCTCTTTTGACTGAAGCTCCAGTGTTAGTACAACCAGAATCGGGTAAAGAATTTGTAATCTATAGTGATGTATCATTGAATAGTCTGGGTTGCGTTTTGATGCAGGAAAGCAAAGTAATAGGTTATGCCTCGAGATAGTTGAAGTCGCATGAAAAGAATTACCTGACGCACGATTTAGAGTTAGCAGCCATTATTTTTGCATTGAAGATTTGGTGTCATTATTTATTTGGTGAGAAATGTCATGTTTACTCAGATCACAAGAGTTTGAAATATCTGACGTCTTAGAAAGATTTAAATTTGCGATAGTAGAGATGGCTAAAATTGCTAAAAGATTATGAGCTAGTGATTGACTATCATCCGGGAAAAGCAAATGTTGTTGCTGATGCTTTAAGTCAGAAATCATTGTTTACTCTACGTACAATGAATACCCAGTTAACTCTATCTGATGATGGCTCGATTTTAGCTGAGTTGAAAGCAAGATATTTGTTTTTACAGTAGATTTGTGAAGCTCAGAAAGTCGATAATAAAATGTTAGCAAAACGAACTCAATGTGATTTGAACCCTGATTCAGAATTTCAAGTTGATATAGATGATTGTTTAAGATTTAAAGGTCAAATATGTGCTCTGAGAAATTCAGAGTTGATTCAGATGATTTTGAATGAAGTACATAATAGTCGTTTAACTGTTCATTCGGAAAGTACAGAAATGTATAACGATTTAAAACAGCTCTATTGGTGGTATGATATGAAACGTGATATTTTAGAATTTGTTTCAAAATGTTTAGTTTATTAGCAAGTAAAAGTTGAACATCAAGTGTCGTCTGGTTTATTGTAGCCGATTAAGATTTCTGAGTGGAAGTGGGATAGAGTGACTATGGATTTTGTTTCGGGTTTACCCTATCTCAGTGTAAGAAAGATGCAATCTAGGTTGTTGTTGACCAATTGACAAAATCAGCTCATTTCATTCCTGTGCATATAGATTATTCGCTTAACAAGCTTGCTGAGTTGTACATTTTAGAAATTGTTCGATTACACAGAATACATGTTTCTATTATTTTGGATAGAAATCTGAGGTTCACATCAAGGTTTTGGAAGAAATTGTAAGATGCAATGGGTACAAAGTTACATTTTAGTACCGTATTTCACCCTCAGACGGATGGTCAATTCGAACGAGTTATACAGATACTCAATGATATGTTGAGATGTTGCACTCTTGAGTTCAAAGGTACGTGGGAAAAGTAATTGCCATTGATTTAATTTGAGTATAATAATAATTTTCAATCGAGCATTAAAATGACACTGTACAAAGCTCTATACAGTCGTAAATGTCGAACACATTTGTATTGGATTGAGCTAAGTGAGAATAAGATTCACGGGGTTGATCTAATTAGAGAAACATAAGAGAAAGTGAAAGTGATCGGCGATAAGCAGCGTCAGATCATCAAAAATCATATACAGACTTGAAACAGAAAGATATTGAGTTCAGATCAGGGATAAGGTGTTTCTAAAAGTGTCACCGTGGAAGAAAATACTTCGATTTGGTCGTAAAGGCAAATCAAGTCTGAGATTCATTGGGTCATATGAAATTATCGAGCGAATTGGACCAGTAACTTATCAGCTAGCATTGTCGTCTGAGTTAGAAAAGATTCATAATGTTTTTCATGTATCAATGCTACGAAGGTACAAACCCGATCCTTCGCATGTTATTTCCCCAGCCGAAGTTGAGATTCACTCAGATTTATTGTACAGTGAAGAACCGATCAGAATTCAAGCTCCTGAGATCAAAGAGCTGAGAAATAAAAGAATAGAGTTAGTAAAAGTCTTATCGCATTGACACGGGCTAGCAGAAGCTACGTGGGAACCCGAGGATGCTATGAGAAAGCAATATCCAAACCTATTTACTGGTAAAATTTTCGGGGACGAAAATCCCTAAGGATGGGAGAGTTGTAACAGCCCGATTTTAGCTAAATCAAAACAGTGGTTTTGGAACCACAAATCCGAGGTTGTAAAATTATTTTAATATTATTTCTGATGTTTACAGCATGTGAATATATATGTGTGAAAATTTTGTGAGTTAATTTTATCGTTTAATAGCTCAATTTGAGAAAAAAGACTAAATTGCGTAAAATGTAAAAGTTGCATTCTATTTGATAAAGGTATCAAATTGCTTTGGCTTTTTAATATGATGGCCTTAAATGGTAATTAGATCATTTTAAGTATAACGGACTTTTATGGACAACATTTGTGTGTTATTAAATGAATTATGATAAGGTTAGTTTTGTAATTTGATAATAATGTTAATTAAAACATAATAAAACAAAATTTTGTCCATCTTTTCTTTTGGGTGGCCTAATATTGAGGAAGAAGAAAGAATTAATGGAGTTTTAGGGTTCGGCTAGTGCATGGTTAAATTGGTAAGTGTTTTGAGCTCAATTTTTGATGATTTCTATGTTTTTATGATTGTTGTATCGAGTACTAGCTAGCCCATGCCTCAATTTCTGAAAGTGTTGATGATTTTGAATGTTGCCATTGATGAATTCATGTGTTTTATGATGTTTGATGATGAATTATGAGAGTTTAGTGCTTGATATACATGTTTTGTAAAGTGATTTTGAGCAAAAATGCATATTAGGGATTAAATTGAGAAAAGTTTAAATTGAGGGGTTAAATTGTAAAATAAATGAAAGTTTTGGGCTACTAGGGGTCCCTAGGAAATTCGGCTAGCATATAATTGAATTTAATTTTGTGAATTTTGTATATTTATGAAATAGGGACTAAATTGAATAAATGTGTAACTTTAGGGGATAAAGTGTAAAAATGTCTAAATATTTGTTTGTGGATTAAATTGAATGAATTGGTGATTAAATGGGTTGATTTTGAATACATATAGATCAAGAAAGAATGAATTCAGATTTAGATAGGGGAAAATTGAAGATTATCGAGTAATCGATTTGATTCGTCAATTCCAAGTACGAGGTAAGTTTGTACGTGATAGACATTGTTACAATTATATTTTTAATGCTTTGATATTGTATAAATTGTATATATGCAATGATGAATGCGTACGATGACAAATCGGCTATGTTTGGCACTTAGTGTGTGTTTCGAGATAGCTTCAGCTATATACAGCACTTAATGTGCGAATTGAAGTAGTTTCGACTTTATGTGGCACTAAGTGTGCGATACCAAATAGCTTTGGTTTAATGTGATGGCACTAAGTGTGCGATATCACTATAGCTTCGGTTAAACATTTGTGCACTAAATGTGTGAGTTCTTAAAGCATTGAAAACGGTTTAATGTATTGAACAAAGAGGTGAGAATGAGATAAATAAATACGGGAATGTACAAGTACATACGATACCTATGTGGTAGTTGATACTATGTGTATGAAGTTTGATTAATTTGTATATACATGAGAAATAGTCATGAATTAGAATTGAATAAGGATATGAGAATTACTAAGTGTTTATTAATTAATGATTTGTATATTATGAACTATTGAGTATTGTTGGTACGAACTTACTAAGCTATGAAGCTTACTGTGTGTTATTTTTCTTTGTTTTATAGAGAATTAAAGCTAACTTAGACTCAGGGATCGTCAGGAAGCATCATCACAGTATCGATCATTTTGTTGGTACTTTTGGAGCCTTGTATATATGGTATATGGCATGCTAGTGAGTTGATGATATATTTTGAATTATGATTTAAGCCATGAGATTTGGCTTACTTTTGGCTTGTAAATGTTGGTATGTATTTGGTCATTTTAGTTGGCCTAAATGATGTGTTTGATAAGTAAGTCATATGATGTATAAAATTCTTATGTGATGGCTTGATTATGGGATGTTAAAATGGTAAGTCTTGTGGTTTGAAATAGGTGATAAGATGATGATTATGATGAAATGCATTTAGTAGTTATGCAAGATTCATTGTTTTGGTATGATTGTGGTTGAGAATTTAAGTAGTGAAATGGTTCATTATGATATGACATGAATTATATGTGATTTGGTATGTTTTGGCTGTCCATATATGTGATGAATTGATATTATTTTGATGGCTAGGTGAAAATGAGAAATAGGGTGGAAAATTGGCTTTGCAGATGGCCTATTTTTGTCCACACGGGTAGAGACACAGGTGTGTGTCTTAGCCGTGTGCAACACACGATCATGCTACACGGTAGTGTGTCCCCTGGGGTACCTTTCGAATTAAAGTTAGTATACCTTACATTTTTGACACGGCCTAGACAGACAGGCGTGTCTACTGGTCGTGTGTGGCACACAGGCTGGCATATGGGTATGTGGTCGGCCATGTGATCCAATTTAGTAACCCCCTTAGATTTGACACGGCCTGGCACACGGGCGTGTCTTCGGCTGTGTGGTACAAGTCAGTATGTATGCCCTGTTTTCACACGGATTATGACACGGGTGTGTCTGGTGGCGGTGTGAGGCACATAGCCTGTTCATACGGGCGTGTGACCCTGAAAGCAAAGAAAATTTTATAAGTTTCCTAAGGTTTGCAAATGTTATCAGTTTAGTCCCAAATCTCTTCTAAGCATGTTTTTAGGCCTCGTAGGCCCACTTAAGGGACGATGTGATTATGTATGATTGATGTTTATATGGAAATACTTAATGTATGTTGAATGTAGGCTTTTGTGTTGTGATTATTAGGTAATATCTCGTAGCTCTATTCCGGCGATGGATATGGGTTAGGGGTGTTGCAAGGATACTTTGCTCTCATTGTTTCTTCTAGTTCCCAAGTCGCTTCTTCTACACTATGATTCCTCCATAAAACTTTTACTAAGGGAACTTGTTTATTTCTTAATTCCTTTACCTCCCATGCTAAAATCTGAACCGACTCTTCTTCATAGGACAAATCAGGTCGAACTTCAATATCTTCAGTAGAAATAGTATAAGAAGGATCCGATCTATATCTTCAAAGCATAGAAACATGAAAAACATCATGAATTTTCTGTAGTTCCGGAGGTAAAGCTAACCGATAAGCGGTCGGCCTGATTTTCTCCACAATCTCATATGGCCCGATATAACGAGGACTTAACTTTTCTTTTCGGCCAAATCTTAATACTTTCTTCCAAGGAGAGACTTTGAGAAATACTTTTGTCCCTGACTGAATACTCAATATTTAGATGTTTCAAATTAGCATAAGATTTCTGTCTATCGAAGGCTACTTTTAATCTATCTTTGATCTTCTTAACTGTCTCTTCTGTCTCTTAAATTAATTTTGGCCCAATCACCTTTCTTTCCCTCAATTCTACCCAACACATTGGTGATCGACATTTTCGACCATATAATGCTTCATACGGAGCCATTTGAATACTAGATTGAAAAATATTATTGTAGTCAAATTCAGCTAATGGCAAATAACATTCCCAACCTAATTCAAAATCAATGATACAAGCCCGAAGCATATCTTCTAATATTTGAATTACCCATTCGGACTATCCATCTGTTTGCGAGTGAAAGGCCGTACTGAAGTTAAGTCGAGTACCCAATGATTCATGTAGCTGCCTCTAAAATCTCGGTGTGAACTCAATCTGAGATTATCGATACCAGAATACTGTGTAATCTAACAATTTCCTGGATATATACTTCTGCAAGCTTCTATAATGACCAATTTGTTCTGACTGCTAAAAAGTGAGTGGACTTGGTAAGTCGATTAACTATCACCCAAATAGCATTCTTTTTGCTCGCCGGCAGTGGCAATCCCGTAACAAAATCCATTGTGATGCGATCCCATTTCCATTCGGGAATATTAATAGGCTAAAGCAGTCCAGTAGGAACCTGATGTTCTGCCTTTACTAGCTGACAAGTCAAACATTTACTCACAAATTCTACTATGTCTCTTTTCATCCTTGGCCACCAATATAGTTCTCATAAATTCTGGTACATCTTCATGCCTTTGGGTGCAAAGCGAATGGATTGTCGTGAGCTTCTCGAAGAATCAATTTTTTCAACTCAGAATTAGTTGGAACACAAATCCGATTTTGATATCTCAAACATCCACAGTTATCAATACTAAAACTCACTACTGTACCATCCTGTACCATCTCTCTTTTCTTCAATGATTTGTCTTCTTGCAACTATGCTGATCTGGTCTGATCAAACATTACCGGCTTTACTCTCAACTCGACCAAAAGACTCCCATCATCACTGATACTGAGCCGTGCAAATATCGCTCTCAATTCAATTGCAACTTTTCTACTTAGTACATCAGCTACAACATTAGCTTTTCCCGGATGGTAGTCTATAACACAGTCATAATCTTTTAGGAGCTCTATCCACTGTCTTTGTCTCAAGTTCAATTCTTTTTGAGAAAGAAGATATTTCAAACTTTTATGATCAATATAGATGTAGCATTTCTCACCGTACAAATAATGTCTCCAAATCTTTAGCGCAAAAATCACAGCTGTTAGTTCCAAATCATGAGTCAGATAGTTACGTTTGTGTGGCTTCAATTAACGAGATGCATAGGCTATTACTTTTCTGTCTTACGTTACTACACAAACCAGGCCACTCAAAGAAGCATTACTGTACACAATGAAGTCCTTACCCGATTTTGGTAAAGTCAGAACAGGTGTCTCAGTTAATATTTGTTTCAATGTCTCAAAACTTCGTTGACACTGATCATCCCAAATGAATGAAACATTCTTCTGTAGCAATTTGGTCATCGGCAAAGCTATCTTCGAAAATCCATTTACAAATCTTCTATAATACCTAGCTAAACCAAGAAAACTATGTACCTCAGATACATTCATCGGTGCTTTCCACTGAACAATTGCTTCAATCTTTTTCGGATCTACTCTGATTCCATCTGCCGATACCACATGTCCCAGAAATACAACTTCTGATAACCAAATCTCACGTTTGCTGAGCTTTCCATACAACTGCTTCTCCCATAATATCTGTAATACAATTCTGAGATGTTGATCATGCTCTGACTCTTACTTCGAGTAGACCAATATATCATCCATAAAAACCACTACAAACTAGTCTAAATACGGATGAAAGATACAATTCATGAGATCCATAAAAGCAGCTGGGGCATTTGTTAACCCAAATGGCATTACTAGGAACTCATAATGGCCATACCTCGTATGGAAAGCTATCTTCGATACATCACTTTCTTTTCCCTTCAACTGATAGTAACCTGACCTTAAGTTAATCTTCGAGAATACAGAAGCTCCTCTCAACTGATCAAACAAATCGTCAATGTGAGGTAGTGGATATTTATTTTTAATTGTCACCTTATTCAACTATCGGTAATCAATACAAAGTTGCATCGAACCATCTTTCTTTTTAACAAATAATACCATAGCTCCCCACGGTGATATGCTTGGTCAGATAAAACCACGATCTAATAAGTCTTGCAATTGTATCTTCAGTTCTTTTAACTCAATAAGTGACATTCGATATGGAGGTATAAATATTGGAACCGTACTCGGATAAACCTCTATAGCAAACTCAACCTCCCTGTCTGGTGGCAAACCCGGTAGTTCTTCGGGAAATACGTCAAAAAACTCACAAACTATCTGAATTTTACCGCATTGGCTTCCAAATGAATCTGAATTAATAACATATGTCAAATATGTTGAACAACCCTGTTAAAGTAATTTATTAGCCTTTTTTGCTTAAATAATACGTACCGGTCCACTAGTACGGATATCATTTACTTTAATTCGATCTCTACCTTCTGTCTGAATACTGAATTTCTTTTTATAACGATCCAAAATCACCCCATATTTGGATAGCCAATCCATCCCCAATATTATATTGAAATCCCCAAATTGCATGATCAACAAGTCAACAGGGAAAGTTTTATTCTGTATGACCAATGGGCATCTCGGACATATTTGATTCACTAACACTGTTTGCCCTAACGGACTGGACACCTCTATAGACACTCTAGACATCTCAGATTTAAATTTTCCCAATTCAACTAATTTTGAATTTATATATGAGTGTGAAGATCCGGGATTAATCAAAGCATAAACAGGCTCAGAATACAGTAAAAATATACCGTTACTACATCGTTGGCATCGCCTTCTTCCCGAGTTCTGACCACATAAGCTCTAGCAGGTACTTTAGCTTCAGACTGCTGGGTAACAATATCACTGCTCCTCCTAACACCTCCTCTTCTGGAAACCAAACTACCTCTACCTGACCCTCTGCCTCTGGCAGTAGATATTGATCTCTATGATGTCACGGGTACAGCACTATCAATTTTCGGGCAATCTCTGATGAAATAGTCTGTAGAACCACATAAAAAATAGCCTCTAGTTAATTTCTAGCATTCCCCTTTGTGTTTCTTTCTACAGTGCTGACAATCTGGAATTTCTATTTCCCTAGAGGGACCTTTCACACTGCCAGTAGATACCATCGTCTATTTCCTCCTGCTTCTACTATATCTATCTGATCTAAAACTGGATCTCCAAGCACCTTGACATTTCTTTGACCTTTTCGGCTAAGGATTCGAGCTGGTAATTCCCGTACGCTTCCCAGTTGGTCCAACACTTTCAATCTTTTCGTTGAGGCCTAGAACTTGCTCCACCATTTTTTCCCTTTCAATCAAATCTACAAACTCAGTAATACGGTGAGGTACCAACTGTACCTTGATCTCGTCTCGCAAACCTTGTAAAAATCTTTTGCAACTATCAGCTTCTGTTGGTATAAATTCTGAGGCGTATCTG
Organism: Gossypium anomalum; assembly: GCA_025698475.1. Lineage (NCBI taxonomy): Eukaryota > Viridiplantae > Streptophyta > Magnoliopsida > Malvales > Malvaceae > Gossypium > Gossypium anomalum. The sequence continues at coordinate 57,165,275 of CM046956.1, forward strand.
CTAAGTCTCGAGAATTCCCTCTCATAATCTATTACTGACATGTCACCTTGTTGCAGCATTAAAAACTCTTGCTTCTTGTCTTCGATATACATTTCTCCAAAATATTTCTTTTGAAATTCTTTTTGAAATAGGTCCCATGTTATCTGATCCTCCGGTAGATGTTGAACCACTAATTCCCACCATAAATAAGCTTCCTCTTGTAGCAACGATACAACACAAATCAAACACTCCCAGGGGGTACAGTCCAATTGCTGTAAAATTCTTTTAGTCGACTCCATCCAATTTTCAGTTGCAGATGGATCGACTCCTTTCAGACCCATAAATTTAGTAGCACCATATTTTCTGAGTTCTTTTGTCGAGGCCCATCTCTAAGTTTATATTGAAGTCGTAACAGGAACAGTTCCCGCTACTCTTTGTAATGCATCGACAAATACTCGTAATATATTAGAATCATCTTTATCGTTTCTTCTATCAACCCTAAAGGGTGGATTTCTTACTGGATTTATTCTAGGTGTAATTAACTCCGTTTCATCTAATCCATACGACTCTTCGTCTCCAGTGTACATTTCTTCATCAGTATCATTTATTCTTTCATCAGACATCTTTAATCTATAAAACGAAAACAAACAAATAGGTCAGCATCCAAATCTTGACTCAGTTTCGACTCGAGAGTGGTATGTACATCTAAACTCAATTTTCGAGCTCGATTTAGTTTGAGAATCGGCTAAACCTGATAGCTCTGATACCAATAAAATGTAACACCCCCTAACCCCAAACTGTCGCCGAAATAAGGTTATGGTGCATTACCGGACCTACTGGCAAATTTACAATTAATATACAAATAATTATCAAACATAATATAAAATAATCTTAAAGTCCCTTAGATGGACCCTTCGAGGCCCAAAATATGAGTTAGGAGTGATTCGAGACTAATTCGGGTGCTTGGGGATTTTTTTTTGTGCGAACTCAATATAACCCCTTTATAAGTATCTAACCTTCCCTGCAAATTCGAATCGAGACCAATCCAAACAAAAATCACAACCAATCCAATTCACATTTAAATACACCTAAATTATATCTAAAACATTAACTTAATATTTTATTTAAATAAACATTCATAATATCATTCAAAATTTATTGATAATTTCATTCATTTCTATTTAACTTAGTATCAAAAGTACCAAAATGTCATATAACTTTTCTTACAATTTCATTTAACCATCCAAACATTAAAATTCATCATTTACAACCAAAACATAAGACATTTCAAATGACCTATACAACTCCACATGCCACTTTTACCCAAAAGAAAGATTATATCACCAAATTTTCTCTCAAGTTGGGATTACTCTAGATGCTAAACCGAGACTCTTGAATTCTACTGACCTGGGCATGGAAACAACCGTACGCTGAGTATGGGTATACTCAGTGGTATTACCATAATTCAAATTATATTAACAATAATAAAATATAGATATTAAACATGTAACAATTTAATTTCTTATGTACTAATTCATTCTTTATCTTTCATTATTTCACAATAACAATTCAATTTAACTATCCATCATTCAATACACATATCATAAACTTGAATTTAAGTCACTTTATGAACATTTAGTTCATGCCTTTCATTCTCTATCTCAATTTCAATCTTAATTTATAATTCAATTTTCTCTTCTCATTTTAATGGCTCAATCAATCAATTTCATTTGATTTATTATTTCATTTATTTACCCCTATTAGCAAGACTCGGACCTTGGCGGATACATGGATCCAACCAAACACGCCAGAATGGCACCCAATGTCTCATCGGATAGTTCGAAGCAATAGTTGACACCTAATGTCTTATCGGCAAAGCCGAAGAAAGTTGGTACCCAGTACCTCATCAAATCTATCCGAAGAAATATAGTGACACCCAGTGTCTCATCGACTCGAGGTCGAAGAATCCCTGAACTCTTCCAATCCTATGGCATGCCAACTATATCCGACTTAACCTGACTAGTTAGTAGGAATTTTCAATTCACAATTCATATCACTTTCAATTTCAATTTCACTTTCACTTTCAATTTTGATCACAAATCATTCAAATTCAATTCAAATATACTATTAATTCAATATCAATTTTCATTCATCTCAATATTAACACTTACCTCATATTCACTTATTAAATATAAATCTCGAAATAAACATTAAATAATGAATAACTCGAATTATAGTAATACAAACACGGGTTTCGTAATTACTCCTCGATAACTTTCTCCTTTCATTTTTGTGCCAATGCTTCAGGTTCTTTGCTAGCTACGAAAATACTAATAATAATTTACACTATTAATTACAACACTAATTAATAATAATAATTAAATTTCTATCCAATTTATACCCTAATTCCAATTTAATCCTAATCAATTCATTTACTTTTCTAACTCAATTCATACTTTATTTCTATTCAATTTACTTCCATATTCTACTTAACTATCTAATGTTCATAATAAAACCCTAATTTAAAACTTCTTTCAATTTAATCCCTACAACACAAAACTTATAACCTCGTTTACAATTTAATCCTTTAATCAATTCTAACTTGAAATTCATTGAATTAAACCCCTAATTCATTATTTTGTTCAACATGAATTATGTTCAAAAACCTAAGAACTTTCAAAACTTCAACTTAATTTCAACAAAACTTTGTTCTAAAGCTTCTAAAACATCAAGATTAAGAGAAAATGACTTAATTGACTTATCTTTTAAAGCTTCAAACCTTAAAACCCTAATTTTTCCTTTTTCTTTTCTTTTTCTTTCTTTCCTTCCCCTGTTCAAATGTTTTTTTTTTTTCTTTGTTTCTTTTGTTTCTTTTATTTCATTTACTTTAATTATAATTAATTTAATTAAAAATTATAATAAATATCCATTTAATAACAAATACATATATTACAAATGTACATATAAATATTTTTACACTTGTATATTATCATGACCATCCATTTGTCTTTCTTTTATTTATTTATTATACAAAAATTTTATAATATAATTATTTAATTAATAAATATCTTTTAACTTAATTTTTAAGTAAATCAATTATAATCTTGCATTTGTACATTTTTTTATATTATTACAAATGTATTAATTTGTACCTTACATTTGTCATTATCATATTTATTTTCATAATATAATATCATAATTTTAATAATTTAATATAAACTATAATAATAATTAATTAATAATAATTATATAATATATAAAAATCTAAGAAAAATCTTAGATTTTATCTAAGTTTGCCGCCTCAAATTAAAAGGATTGGCCTAATTGTCATTTTGGTCCTTTATATTTTCTTTTAATCTATAATTCAACTTTTCCCCTTTATTCAATTTAATCTTTTTTTCCTAATTATTCTTAATTAAGCTAAATTCACTTAATTAAAGCCTAATTAAACACAAAACTGGACTCACAAATATTCCTAATAAATATTTATGAACTCGATTTACTAAGACAGAGACCCTATAACTCGCCTTTCCGGTGCCTGTGAATTTGAGTCATTACACAAATGTTCTCCTAGGTCCATAATTAAATCTAGTTGTATATTTAGTCAAACCAAATCAATTAGATTTTAATTTTACATCTTTCCAAATATCTCCTTTGTAATTTCAAGTAGGTAAACCATTTCTATTTTTTTATTTTTCACTCTTTTCTCCTCTTCTTCCTTCTTCATTTGCCCTAGCCACTTTACTCCTCTTCTTCCTTCTCCATTTGCCCTAGCCACCACCTTCACTCCACTATGACGTTAGCCATCGCTGACGTCCCTCAAGCCAACTGACACCACTGGAGTGCAGTTCTTTTCCTCCTCAATCTATTTTTTTAAAATTTTGAACTGGTGTCGGCCACTTCAATGCCGCACCTATTAAAATAATATTTTTTCTTTTTCTAAATCATGGAATACCTATATTGTTTTAAAGGAATTTCAAAAAAAAAAATACATATGTGTGTCAGCCATTACAATGTTGGCACAAAAAAAATATATTTTTTAAATCCCCCAGCAATCAACAGCCAATGATGGGTGAACGGTTGACTTGGGTGCCAACCATGGGGGTGTCGGCACCACCCTCCACTATTCATTTCAAGTCATGCCTGTCATTGTTTTTGAAGTTGGGTGATTTTTCTAAATATTTATTTTCTAGATTAATTTGGTAAAAAAGCCAACTTTTGTGTCAATCTATGTTTTATAACTGGTAGTATGTTCATCTAGATACAACTGAATAAAAATATTTAAAACAAAATCGAGTTCACAAAATGTATGAAATATACAAGTTTTATTAAATTTAAAAATAAATGTGTATGTTCACGTGTAACACATCGAAAGAAAACTAATACATAAATTTTTGTTCAATGTGTAATGTTATATATGAACTTTGGTTTTGTGTAATTTTATGCAATTAATTTTGACTTAATTCAATTTTCACAAACTACTAAAACAAGTATCGATATAATGTCATTTTAAGTTTACATATTGTATACACCAATAATCATATTTATTGTATACAAAAATAAATCGATGCAATTATTTCTTTAAATGTGTTTAGTTGAATTAAAAATAAGTTTCATACAGTGGCAGAGCCAATGTGCTAGCAAGTGCCCCAACCCCCTAAAATAAAAAAAAATTCTATTTAGGTCCTTTTATAATTTATAAAATTTTAAATTAGTATTGGTAAAAATGTATTTTCGCTCTCCAAAAATAAAAAAAATTTGATTTAATCTTTTAAAAATTATAAAAATATATATTATTAAAATTGTGAAATTATATTTTTACTATTGTAAAAACATACAATTTAATTCTGTCCCAATAAAATTTTATTACTTTACCCCTAGTTTCACATATATACTTGTATCATAATAAAATTATATATATATAATTGTATCAAATCAAAGTTTATATATTAAATTATATATTTAATAATAAATTTAAATTTATTATTATTCTAAAATATCAAAGTAAATAACATATTTTAATGAGAATCCCAAAATATGTTTCCGTAAATTTAAAAGCAACTTCAGAATGTTGCTTTCAAAGATATGAACGCAAAATTCAAGATCCCCCCCATAATTATCCGTGCACTAAACTTTTTATTTTTAATAATTGCAAAGTTATTTTTTAAAGAAAACATTGGTGTTAATTAAATATCAATAATTAAATTTGAAAATTAAAAAATAAAAACAAACATGCCTATTTACTTTTAAAATTACTCAATTTTCATTATATTTAAATTTTTTTCTTATATTCTGATATTTTATTCTGTTAATTTAAATACAGATAAAATAAAAGGCGGTTCTAGAAAAGGTGGATTCTCCCTAGTGATGAGCATGTGTGTGTGTTAGAGAGGGGGTGGGGGGTGTTAAGAGTTAATCACAAGGCAGCCCATATGCTACTTATTTATTTATTCATTTTCTCACTTTCTTTGGCAGTTCATTGTGCTCTTTTGGATAATTAAAACAAATTAATTTGGTTTTCCAATACAAACCCCTTGATAAAAGAAAAAACAAATAGTAATTGTGGGTTATAGTCTCTATATTTTATAGAAATTGTGGGTTTAATCTTCATATTTTAATTCTATTAATTTTTAGTCCATAATTTTTTTAATTTTTAAAATTTCAGTCCTCATCAAATGATAATTATTAAGCCCATTAAGTTATGTTATGTTATTTTTAAAATCTAATACGTCAAACAAATTATCATATGTATAATGCCATTTCAGCTTATTATGTTCACATATTACTCACTAAAAATTAAGTTAAAGGATTAACAATTGTGGTTTGCATCAAGACTAAAATTTCAAAATTTAAAAAGTATAGACTTAGAATGATCCAATTGGAGAATATGTGTCAAATCTACAGCTACATGCATAGTACAAGACTAGTAATTGAATTTAACAAGTAGATTTAATTGATATTGTTTAGATTAGGAATAAATTTCAAAATTCGAAAGGTGTAAAGACTAAAATTAATCAAATTAAAGTATAAGTACTACATCCACGACTTTCACAAAATATAGATGGTAATAACAAAAATTGTAAAAAAATTCAAAACAATTATAGTCCAAAAAAGAGATTGATATACCTCTTAAGATTTAAGAGACCCAAAATAAATTTTCTTTTCAGAGTTTGTTATGATGTGAAGAATAGAAAAATGAAAGTAAATAGGGAACGAAGGAAGGGGGACCATTGATCTTTAATATATACTTTTGAATTCTCATTTGACACAATAATGATAAATATAATAAAAAAGAATGAATAAGCATGAAGTGATGAAACAAAGTTGAAATAGTAATTAAAGTTAAGTGCAAAGAACCAAAAGTTCCATGCTGCATTCCATGCGTATTGCATAGCCTTATTCTTTTAATTAATTTACATCAACCTACCCTCAGAGAGCTATCATTTTCATTTCTTTTCTTTTTCTTTCATCAATTATTTAATTATTTTCGTGTTTTATAATTGTTTTTTTTTTCCTTATTTTATCTGACAAAGACAGGATCGCCAATTTTTTTATTTTACTCTTCTTTACTTTAATCACAAAATTATATTTTGAAGAATAAATTTTAGGATAATTATTTAATTATTAGTAATATTTTATCTAATTATAAAAATTACAGAATCATTATAAATGATTAATAGAAATATAATGTAACATCTTTTAAAATTAGCATGATAATAAAGTTATCACTCAATGTTTACATATTATGTCAATCTGATCCTATTTTTAAAAGAATTAGAAAAATATAGAAAACCAATTTTTTTAGTATTTTAATATTTTATTTCTTTTTCTCATTTTTTTTATTTTATAACAAAAGCTGAGATTATATTAATTTAACTATTTCTTCTGACTTTTTTTTTTTTACAAAAATGGTATAGAATGAATAAAAGTAATGGGTCAATTAGATAAAAAGGCCAATTTAGAAAAAAAAATTAAGGAAATGGGTCGGTTTTTGGCATTTTTAGGGAAATAGGGTGATTTTGGAGAGAGAAAGAGAAAACGCATCTAGCAAGATGCACTTTCCTGCCACTTCAAATGAAAACGTGTCCTGATGGACGCGCTTTAGGTTTCTATCTCCTCAGTTTTTTTTTTTTTTTAAAAAAGGTTTAGGGTGCAATTATGACAGCAAAGACTATTAATGTGAGGAAAATTATCCTGAAAGATATTAGGGACTATACTGTAAGACGTTCTGGTTCAATTTATTTTCCTTCTTTGATAACAATATCGTGTTTGCAAGCTCGTATCCATTCAGATGTAAAAATGACAAGGTATAATCAAGGAACGATCACTGACTTGGATATTGTCAGAGTAGTAGGTGATGTTATTTTACAAAAGCAACCTGAACCGATTAATGATACTGAGAAAGAGGAACCTCAAGGCCCAGATCTTGCAGAACCAATGGAACTAGAACCAGTGGAGCTAGTTAAATCTCCTAACTTGGTAGAATAGATTGAATTGATTCCTGATCTAGAGATGGTAGCTCTGATGCCTAGAGTCCCTTCGTCTAGCACCATTCCACGAAGTGAACAGTCTGCTATAATGGATATGCTGCAGCACATGCATTGGCAGCAACAGGCTTATTAGAGATATGCAAAAATACAAGATGATTTGATCAGAGATGCATTTAAGAAAATATTTAATAATCCATTTGTTTTTGTGCCTAAATTTTCCAACTTTATATTTGAGCCATGGACTCCACTTTCGAGGAAAGAACAAGATGACTTAAGCAAGGACGAGAACGATGAAGCAAAAACTAGGTCATATACTAAGGGGTCTACAAATAAATAAAAGTAGGGGTCTTTACTTTACTTTTCATTTAGGTTACTTTAAATTTTAGTTTCTCTTTATAAGTTATTTTTATTTTTATTTCTCACATAATAAACATTAAGTTGGAATCATTAATAAAATTAAAAATTATAGAAAAAATAAGAAGTGTGGTAACGGATATGCACATGTCTAGATTGGATCTGTTGAGGAAAGGTTTGGTATTTAAGTAGTCAAATTTGGCTCACCTCCCTTTCCTAGGTTCCTACCTGGTGCACAGTATCCATTCAGTTCTTTATTTTTGTTCCTTCTATCTTACATCTTAAACAATAAGGACATTGTTCCTCTTAAGTGGGGGGGAGGGAGGACCAGAAATTAAAATTTTTATTTTTCTGGTATCTCTAAAATTGTAACTTTTTATGAGATTTTTGACGAAAATTAAAAAATTTCATCAAGTTATGATAAAGTACATTTTGCTCAAAAATTTAAATTTTTGTCTAATTATGTTAGCTTTCGTATATAGAAATTATTATTTCAATTATTTTTATGTTAGCTTAACTTTGAAAAAAATGTTTATCTTAATAAATGTGTATAAATCAACCTGGAAAATTTCTTCCCTTGATAGAACTCGGTAGGCATAAAGGTTTAAGATTTTGGAATTAATTCAATAACTTTCTTGAAGCGAAATCCTAGAAGGCATAGCAATTTAAAAATGATTTAGCCAAATTTTTGTTTGGATCGTTTGAGCCTTTCGAGCCTATCTTATTAAAATTTGTCCCTTAAAACCCACTTTTTAGCCAAATGACCTATTCTTTTTAGTCTTTACATTAAAATGAACCATCTCTTATTTGAAAATTACTCATCTTGATTTTTTCTCACCAAACCCTAGACTCAACTTATGTTAAGATGTTCTCTATGTTTAAGTTTGGAGGAGTTCAAGAAAGAGTAGTGGGTACATAAAATGTAAAAAGTGATTTTTTGCTAAAAAAAGGTGCCCTTATCATTGGGGTTAAAAAAACCTTAATTGTTATGAACTGAGGTGAAATGAGGATATGGTTCCAAAAATTGAGAAAAGAAAAATTGGGCAGTCACGGGGATGATTATATTTTTAGAGACCTAAGGTAAGCTGAGTCAGGGGTACTTAAGCTTTAAATGACTATCTCTTTTTTCCCTACTCTAAAATCTAGCCCCATTACAACCTTTCAAAAGACCTATTGATTTAAATTGCTATGTCTGCTACATTAGTGGAGAGAAATTATTGAATTCAACATATGAAAAGGCATAATTTAAACCTTAGGATTGCTACTTAGCCTAGTTAAGGGAAATAAAATTGATTGGAAGAGACTAAGTACACATTAATTAGGAGAAGGCATTTAGTTCATATTTTTGTTAGCATGTTAATAATTGAAGATAACTGAATGATATATATACTTAAGTTGCATAGTAACAAAATTTTCATTTTTTTAGCATAACTTCACTAAATGCATAACTATGGGATAGATTGATTTTCTGAAGAGAATATCTAAAAATTTGAATTCTTTTGTAAGTTAGCATTCCTAGGGATAAGCAATGAAAGCAATGAATTAAGTTTGAGGTGTAGAAACTTAAAAATATATAGACTTTTTTAGCACTTTCTGACTGACAATTCTTGCAAATTCCAAGTTCTTTTTAGCATATTCTTGTAATTTTATTACAAAATATCTAAGTTGGTAAAAATAAAAGACAAATTTCTATTTTTAACTATTTCTATGCTAAACTTACAAATTTTTTCCAATTTAAAGCAATTTTATGCAACGAAAGAAAAATCAATCTTAGAGTCACCTTGGGAAGAACAAATTGCTGAAGCATCTTCGAAGCATTGGTCATAAAAGAGAAAGTTGAATATTATAAAGTCATGGATGCCCCAAATTAACATTCTTGGAGTCTCTAAAAATTCATTTGATCCAATTAAAAATTGGGTTGATAAAATTGTATAGCTTGATGCAAAAGAAGAGACCCAAAGTGTCCAATTGAGGAGGAAAGGATCACAAGCCCAAGAGTAGCCCAAATCATCCATTCTCTTACCTCAAATCAACATTCAAAGCTGATTAAAAATATTTATAAAATAACCCCTAGACTTCTCCACAAAATATTTCCAACCACTCCACTTTGAAGCTTCCCCTTTCCAAGCACCAAGCTAAATTTAGCTAACCATTCAACCTCTTCTTCCTTCAATCAAGGCTAAACATTTGAGGGAGAAAATTAGGGCTCCTAAATGCTATTTTTAGCCTTCCCCATCTAGTATAAATAGGGCCTCGCCTTGCCTTTCATTTCATCATCCAATTCACCCATTATTCATCCATTATTCATTTATTTGTTTTTTTTTTCCTTTCCATTTCCTATATTTCTTCCTCTTGAAAAAGAGTTTTGCAAGGTTTGAGATCAAAATCATTTGGCCATTTTGAGAGTATCGTGGCTTATTTGTGACGAAAAGAAAGAAGAATGAAAGAAAGAGTAAGCAGTCTATACATCAGAGATCTTCCAAAATCAGCTAGAGTTTATTCTTCCCTTTTTATCTTTTGTTTTTGCTCTATTCATAAACATGATTGCAACTGAGTATTTTATTTTCAATATAATCATGATTGCTTAAATACGTGTTAGAATGATCTAATTTTAGTAGTTTGTTTTATTCAATTTTGTTAAAAAGTGTCTGTGATTTTGATCTATTTATTCATGGAAGTAAAATCATAATTAAGTTTCTTATGCATATCTAATGTGAAGAAATGAATTAATTAATTAATTAATCTGAACAAGGTTTTAATTAATTGACAAGATTCTTGTGTGGTGTATGTTTAATCATGTAGGGATTAAATTTGTAATAATACCAAAACTATTATTACTTTACATAACCTTGTAATATGTTTTGCTTATGAAATTTTAAGTCTATTAAACATTGAAATATGTGAGATAGGTTTAGTAATTATATAAGTTTAATATTTTTACTCAAATTATATAAGGTTAGTTAATGATCAATTTTTTCATGGAATCTCCATAACAGATTTTAATAGTGTGGATAACTCTGAGCTAGGAAGAATGATTATTCTAACACAAGCATGTTATTGTGATAACTCTTAATAATTGCATAATTTTATGTGTTTGTTTTAATTTACATTTTTAGGTAACTATTAGTTAATTAAATTAGTTAATCCACTCTTATTTGTTTACATCCCATTTTAAGCAACATTATTTTTTATCACCAAGTTGTTTTAAGTTTTATTTTTTCACAAAGAATTGCTTATACAGTCCCTCTGGAGATGATACTCTATATTTATCACTTTATTACCTGTCAACGATTGTGTACACTTGTACACTTTCGTCGTTCCGCTCATTCTTCTCATTGGAGACTACAGTTATCCCCCCTTTCTTTAGAGCACAGTGCGTTGGACTAACCTATTCACTATCTGAAATGGCATAAACAATTCCAACATCTAACTGTTAATTTCTTCTTCATAACCTCTTTCATAGCAGGATTTAACCTCCATTGAGCATCAACCACAGGTTTCGTTCCCTCCTCCAAAAAGATCTTATGTTGACAAAGAGATGAACTTATGCCCTTTTTGTTAGCTATAGTCCACCCAATGGTTTTCATATCAGCCTTTAACACTTGAAGCAAAGCCAATTCTCTTTCTGAAGTTAAGCATGTTGAGATGATAATCGGTAATGTATTATTCTCCCCTAAATATCCGTATTTTAAACCTCAAAAAGGGGTTTCAATTTTAACTCTGGCGATTTAATTATAGATGGTATCATATTTTTGGACCCATCCTTGAGAGTCCCAACAGTTCTTTACAATGCCTCCACCAATCCAACTGATTTACCCACTCACTTTTGAGTTGGACCTTAGTGTCTTCTTGGGATTCCAAACCATCATCATCAATAGACAGCACCTTTCCACTTGAAAATGAGATTTCCCTACGCTCCTTGGGTAATTTAGTTTTCACAGATTCCATTTTTTCAACATTGAAAAATTGTTCAATGTCATTCTCTTTTGGTTCTTTTGACAGTTCCTTTTCTATGGGTGTAGCTCCCATTGATGTTGACAACTCCTTTACTTTCCCTATTCCTAAACTTAGTGCTTATTTGAAGGTTGGAACAATCTCTTCATACTTCCTTACTTAAACTCAAACAATTTTTCATATGCAGTGAGCGTGTTCATTGAAATTTTCCACCTCAAAAAATAATTGAAGAAATTCTTCCTATGAGGTAATGCTATCTGGAGGCAACATATCCAATCATTCCCTTGCTTTTCCTCCGAGTGCAAATAGAAATAACAGTTATCAGATTGTCTTATTCATAACCCCTTTGTAACTAACAGTGCTACAAATATGTTCGAACCTACGAAGAAATCCCATTGCATCTTCCTTTTCACCTTCACTAATTTGGAGATTGGATACAACCTAAGATATCAGAGACGGATTAAGCTCGAAGTGTGTGACGCCAACATATGGTGTAGTTATACTGGGCCATAACCAACTCCAATCATACCACATTGTGTCAAGTAAAGATGTCATTCTTGGCCTAATCGAAGGTTTCTTCCTCCACAAGGAAGCTTAATTCCCTACAACAAATAAAAAATCAAATCAAATAAAAAAATCATACAAATTCTCTAATAAAGACAATGAATATTCAATTATGAGAAAGAAAGAAAAATGTTGTATCTATAAGCTTACCTTTTATCAATTATCTCCCTAGAAAGCATGTACATAAACAAAAACCACTTAATCAAGCACTGACTCCCCGGCAACAGCGCCAACAACTTGACCAATTGCACAAAAAAAAACAATTTTTATAAAATAATTTAAAAGTGCAATTTTAATTGCAAGCATATAGTGTCAGTTGTAATATTCATAATGTCTAATGAACACCGAAGTATTCCAAGGGTCGAATCTAAATGAGTTAGTGATTAAGCGATTTCTAAACTATGGACATGCAATTAAAAGAGTCTAGATAACTAATCACTAAGCAATTATATTACGACAAGTCATACAAGAGGTTAATTACACAAATTAATTATCTAGGAGCAAAATATGACTAAATTGTAACTCGAGCAAAGAATGAAACTAACAAATACGATAACAAACAACTGGTGGTTGATTTTCATGTGGTTGATTAACCCTTGAATTAGGGATCTAAATCACTAATACTCCTAAATTGGTTTAATTTTACCTCATGGCCTCAAATTTATCGATCTAGATAAATTAATCTAGTTTATCTTTCGACCTCACCAAACTAATTTGAGACTATCAAATTGGTTCTCAACAAGATCTCCTCTCGGTCTCACTTATCTTAAGTTTCCCTTAGAAGCGTCAATCCTAAGTTTTGAAGTCTATTCGATTTAGTCCCTAAACCAAAAAATTAACTTCCCCCATTTCCATTAACCAACCACCTAGGATATAGATACTCATTCTTATATCTAAACACATTAATAATAGATAATCAACCACAAATTGCATTAACTTAATAACAAAGCAAAACAATAAAAACCCACGCATTCTTTCAAAAGCTTGGAGAAAACAATAATGGCAGCAACATAGATGAATAAAAACACTAAAGAAACGATTTTTAATAGGTGAAAAGAAACAAAGCTAGATAAGATTAAATCAAAGGATTAAAGTACAAGGAAAGTTGAAGTATTAAAAGATAATTAATATTTATATACAGTAAACTTAACTAACTAATGTATCATTAAACCAGAAAAGAAAGAGGTTGAATCCTAAAAAGATAAGAAAAACAACTAAATATTATGCTAAAAAGATGAAAAAGATGAATATTCTAAAAGTCTCTCTTTTCTCTAAGCCAAAAGAAGGCTTTTTTATTTGATTACAACCCAAAAAAGTGACCAAATTACCCCTGATCATCTAATTTTGGTTGTGGGACATGTTGGACAAGGACTACCCCTATGGTCATTTTTTGTCTCCCTCGATAGTGATACCACGATACCTATGGCTTGATATCGCAATATCCTCGTCAATCTTGAAATGAGGGTCCCTTGGATGTTTGGGAATCACGATACCTAGGGTTGATATCACGATACCACTATTGATGGCTCTATCTTCCTTATTTTCAACATTGTCAAGGGTCTCACAACTTCCATGCTTCGATATAGTGATACCCCCTTATAGGTGATGTTCTTGTGCCGTTCGAGCCACCACAAGCTCCTTGCATCACTGACCAATCTCGTTAGATTCCTCGAGTACCAATTGGCCATCTCAGGTCTTAAAATAGCACAAAAATATCATAATCACTTATTAATGCAAATAACTAAAATTAATTAAAAACACAACAAAGACCTCTAAATTGCTTGAAAGCAAGCTCGTTAAGTGTAATGGGGAGCTTAATTTGACATATCAAATTACAACATATCAAACTCCCCTACACTAAATTATTTGTTTGTCCTTAAGCAAACATACAAACATGCATAAAAGACGACCCTTGAACAATAAACAAATTGAACAATCAATGAATAGATTTGTATGGTACAATAAGCTCTTCTACTATACAACTTAAGAACAATACATTACAAATTCACAAGTTTGAGAGTAAATCATTTTCGTTCACAAAGTTATAGGGTAAATAGAAATATAGGAAATCTATTAAAATACATTTTCCATATTATTTCGTCAAAATGAGATATGCAGATATAATGTTTGTATTCATGAAATGATCTAACTTATTCATTTCTTATTAAGTTTCACAAGTTTTGGTTTCATAAATGTTGATGCTAAGGTCACGTAAGGCTTTTTGGCTTGTGTGTTTAGAGGCTTAGGTTGGTATGATTGCAAAGAAAAGATCAGCTCAAAATAGTTCAAGCACTATGAATAGTATAACACATGGCATTGCTCTCAATTCCCCCATATATTATCGTTAAGCTCACCACCTTATTTCTCCTCTCTCTTGCATCCATTTTCTCTCCAACAATGTGGAAGAAATGATTCAGTATTGGCTAGTATAAACTTCTTAGCGAGTACTTAAGCACTATGATAGTAAAAAGCTAATTATACACTCCTTAATTGATTTCTCATTTTGAGCATATTTTTCAAATTTTGCTTTTTTCACTCACAATGCTTTTGGCCCTAACCATGTTTTTTATTTGCTTACTTTGCTTTTAACCCTCACAATGCTTTTGTTCACTCATATTTTTCAATTTACGCACATTTTTGTAAGAGTCTATGCATGCCATATTGAACCATCTCTTTGCTATTTACTCAAGTTCATTTTAAAGACCTCCGAAATGTATCTAACTAACCCTCAATATCCTTGGCCTAACATTCATTTATAGTGCATTTCAAGATTAGGGATTATAAAGGGTTGAATTTTGAACTTAATCTCGATGATTATCGTGACATCGTTGGATTCCATCATTTAATTACATGAAAAATAATACATGAACATATAAATCAATATAACATTAAAATGTTATTTAATCATACGAACTTACCTCGACGATTAAGGCGTAGAAACGGAGTTGACTAATCTGAAGCTTTAGCTTTATCTCGATCTAAATCCGTACGAGGTCTATCTTAATCTAAATAAGTAAATTCAACTTGTCTAATACACATACTATTCAATTTAATCCAAAATTCATACTTTTGTAAATATATAATTTCCCCTAATGTTATAACTTCTTTACAATTTAGTCCTTAAGCTCGTAAATGAAAATGTATGCAATTTCATCCCTAACCCATGCTAGCCGAATTTATTATGAACACATATCAACTCATACAAATCATTATTTCGCAATTTCACCATGTACTTTTACTATTTTTACAAATAAATCCCTAATTGACATTTTCATCAAAAATCACTTTACAAAACTTGTTTATTTATCAACAAAGACTCATAGTCTTTCATCGAACTTTATAAATCATACAAACATGTTCATGGAAAAACCCTAATACTTTAACAATTTTGGATATTAGTCTCTGGGCTAGCTAGATTAAGCTACAACGATTTCAAAAACATAAAAATAATTAAAAATGGGATCAAAAATCATACCATACAAGTGAAGCCTAGCCGAATGTTTAACCTCCAAAAAATGGTGTTTTTCTACCCTATTTTCGGTGGTTTTATTCAACAAGGAAGATGATACCATCTTTTGTATTATTTTTACTTTTAATTTATTTATTAAATTACCAACTTAACCTTTAACATTAACCTTTAAATTACTTAATAATGTGTCCATATTTGTCCACTCAAAAGAATAATAGTCTAATTACCATTTAAATCCCTTAACAAATTAATTTCATAGTCAATAGATACTTTTAACTACTAGCACTCCACTTTTGTACCTTTTTCAATTTAGTCCTTTTCATGAAATTAAGCATGAAAATGTTAAAATTTCTTAACGAAATTTTTATACGAAACCACTAACATACCGTAGACATAAAAATAATAATAAAATAATTATTTACTCGTCAGATTTGTGGTCGCGAAACCACTATTTCAATTTCACTGAAAACGAGTTGTTACAACTTGCCTACCTAAAGGAATTTTTGTCCCCGAAAATCTTACCAGAAAGGAGGTTCGAGTATTGCACTTTCATAGCTTCTTCTGATTCCCAGGTAGCTTCTTCTATACCATGTTGTTGCCAAAGGACTTTCACTAAAGCTATGTTTTATTTCTCAATTCTTTAACCTCCTAGGCATTGGTTCCGCACTATACGTCATATGAAGCTGAATCTCAACATCAATAGGTGAAATCACATGTGAGGGATCTAATCAATGCCGTCATAACATCGACACATGAAAAAAATTATGAATCTTTTCTAACTCTGATGAAAAAGCTAATCTGTAAGCTACCAGCCCAATTCTTTCAATAATCTCATACAGCCCAATAAATCGCGGACTTAGCTTTCCTTTACGATTGAATCGAAGAACTTTCTTCCAAGGCGAGACTTTAAAGAACACTTTGCCGCTGACTTGAAATTCAATGTCTTTTGCTTTCAAATTCGTATTGGATTTTCTCTCGATCTGAAGCTACTCTCAAAATGTCACGTATCATTTTAACCTTTTTTTCTGTTTTTCGAATTAAATCATTACCGAAAAGCTTTTTCTCACTGAGCTTAGTCTAGTAAAATGGACTCCGACACTTTTGACCATACAAAGCTTCGTGTGATGCCACCTTAATGCTCAATTGATAACTATTGTTATATGCAAATTCAATTACCAGAAGAAATCTCTACCAGTTACCTTCGAACTCTAAAACACTACATCAAAGCACATCCTCGAGTATTTGAATCACTCGCTCAGATTGACTGTAACACCCTAAAAATCCCAAACTTTCTTTCTTTTTCGGTTTTGATAAAAGTTGTGCTTAATATTCCTAGTTGAGTGTTATTTATGTGATAATAGGCCTGGTTAAGTTTTGAGTTTGAACTTTGGGGTGAAGAAAATTATAGTTTAATAATTAAAAGAACCTTGATGGCAAGTAGTTCGGTTTTTAAAAAAATGAAGGAGGAATTAGACACAACGAGCCTTGTGTTGGAGTGGCAAGTAGCGTCACATGTGGGGCTTAGAGGTGGCGTCACATGGATGGCAATGAGGTTTTGGTTTGAATCCCTCCTTGCTCAAAAGAAGGATTTATTTTCACTCAATAAATGGCCAGTAGTGGCATTAGATGTGAACTCTGAAGGGAGTGATCAGAGGAGAAATTTAAGGAAGATATTAAAGAGTTATCAGGGAGAAAAGTGATGTGTAACACCCTGATTTTGGGCCTAGTCGGAACAGTGGTTTCGGGACCACAAATTCGACGATGAAAATTTTATTTTTATTATATTTTTATGGTCTACGAGTTTGCAGAATAATTTCGTGAAAATTTTGTTTCAAAATTTTGACGTTTGGGCACTTAATTTAGTCAAAAGGACTAAATCGTAAAAAGTGCAAAAGTTGAGTTCTACATGTTAGAAGTGTCAAATTGTTATGAGTTTTTAAATTAAAGGTCCTTAAATGGTAATTAGACCATTGGTTAATTGTTGGACAAAAATGGACATGAAATGGGTGTAATAAAATATTTTTAAGTTAAGGGTATTTTGGTAAACTAATAATTAAAAGAATTAAAAAGGGAAATAAGCCAAATTAGCTATCATCTTCTTCATTCAACCGTTTCTACCAGTAGCAGCCATGGTTAGGGTTTGTTCAAACTCCCAAGCTCGATTGTAAGTGCTCCCTAGCCCCGTTTTTAAAGTTCTTTACATTTTTGAAATCCCGGTAACTTGTTCTACTTATTTCTACCATTAATTTGAGCTAAGGTTCATGTCTAAAAAAATTACCCATGAATAATATGCATATATTTTGATGTCTAATGATAGAAAATGAAGGTTGGGTGTTAGATAAATGACTTTTGCTAAGCGATTTTAGGTGAAAACGAGTAATATGACATAATTGGTAAAAATACCTAATGTTCATAAGTACATGTTAGAGTGAGAATTGGATATTGCTATAGAAGGAAAAAATGATCAGCATGTCATAAAACATAAGAAAATAGGATGAAGTTTAATTTACGAGATTTGGGGCAAGAGTGTAAATATGTGAAAGTTTAAGGGAAAAATTGTATGTTTGCCAAAATATGATTTTGGGTTGATTTGAATAATATAAGTCCTAATTAGGCTATATTTGAAATGATAGAGCAAGGAAAATTGAAATTCGGGCTAAAATCGGCAAAATACCAAGTTGTGGACAAAATGGTAAAAATGACCATTTTCGCATACGAGGTAAGTTCATATGATTTTAATAATGCAATGTCTATTTTAATGTTAATGTTATGATATTATATGAATTGTAAGTATACATATATGTGAATAATTTGATATTATGTAAATGATGTAACATTACTATATGTTGTTAATGTCTTTATAATGGTATGATGATTACTGTTGAATTATTATACAAATTATGTGGAATACTTGAAAAATATGAGTTGCTACCAGAGTATGGATATTAATATCATGAGAAAGATGGAAAAGGCGTATGATTGAGGAAAGAGCCTGTTTGAACCTTAGGAATAGGTTAGGATACAAGTGACATGTCACTAGGAAATTGAGATCCGATCTCATTGAGTTGTGGTCCGAGTTCGTGAGAATTATGAGGCATTCGAACTTGTTGAGTTACGTTCTGAGTTCACCTATGGATGCAAGCATCCGAGCTCGTTGAGTTGTGTTTCGAATTCATTATGGATGCGAACACCCGAGCTCGTTGAGTTGCGTTCCGAGTTCATTATGGGTGAGATTATGGTAGCTTTGCTACATAAACCGCAGGCTATTGAGTTTGTCTAACTGCGGGCTTCCATGTATCCGATTATATTCCAAGTGTTCAACGGGTAATTTGACGGAGTATTCGATAATGGTCCCAATGAGACAAGCCATTGGTGAGTATGTTCTTAAGTTAAATTACAAGTTGTTCAGGTATGTACACTAAGCTTATGTGTGATGCTTTGATATATGATGTATACAGTATTGGTGAATACTATGAAAATGACATGATAAAGAATAAGTCTTGATACTTGATGACATTTAGATTATGGATATATGCCTATGAAGCATAATTATGTGTTCTTTCCATGGTGGATGAAATGATATTGTATGGATTTAGTGAATAATAGTTGTGATTGAGTAAATTTAGCCTTGGCAGTTTTGGGTTACTGCAGTGATGCAACTTTAGAAATTCACCATAAATTGTGAAAATTGAGTTAGGACTGAATAAAATATGAGATTAAAGATCAATGAGTCTAGTTTCACATAGAGGAAACGGTACATGCAATTGAATTTTATATTATGAGACATTTAAATTGTTGTGAGACAGAGTCTGAATGACTTCGAGATCCCCTGTTCCTATTTTGGGAATTCACTAAAAATTGTGAAAAAATAATTATGAGTTATAATTTATATGTATAGATTCCTTATTGAGTCTATTTTTAAGATAAATAAACGCATAGCCCTTTGAATTCTGTACAGAGAGAAAATTGATCCGTAGTGAACAGAGGTCAGAGTAGCCGAACACTAAAATAGGGGAAACTTTAATAAATAAACTGTAATAATTGGCTGAGTTAAAAATTCTAAAAATTTTATGAGAGAAAGGTATATGAGTTTATTTCAAGGAAAATTAACGAAACTTAATTTGGAGTTTCGTAGATCCAAATATAAATGATTTAGTAACTGTAAGTCGATAAAACAACTTAACCTGAACATGTGTAATTGTACAATTATAGTGTTTTATCTTGAAAAGCATGTTAGTAATTGCTTATTAATTTCATATGGACTTACTAAGCGTAAAGCTTACCCCTCCTCTCCATTTCTTTAGTATTGGCAGGTCGGCTCGAGGTTGGAGATCGTCGGAGGCAGAATCACACTATCAAGCTATCACTTTTGGGAAAATTAATTCAAATATTAGAAATATCAAGTGAGTGGCATGTATAGGAAGCTAGTTTTATAACATGTATTATTATTATGATTTGGCCTAACCTATTGATCTACGTTGAGTTATCGTATATGGCCATGGGATGTGGCCCATATTCACTATGGTTTGTAAGCTTAATTAATCATGGCATGTTCTATGTTTCTGGTGTGATGAGGTTGATAGTCATGGATGTTGGTTAAAGTGAAATATGTTTAAAATGAAAGACTTGTTGTTGCGTAAAATTTTTGAGGTTTTCGTAAGTTCTCAGTTTAGTCCTAAAACCGTTCCAAAGTATGTTTTGGGCTTCGTAGACCCAAATAAGGAAAGTTATGCATGTGTCTGAACAATTTTGAATTAAATGAAATTTTATGGCTGATTTTCGTCTGTGTGCATGTTTAAGTCCGATAATGCCTTGTATCCGGTCCCAGCGTCAGACACGGGTAAGGGGTGTTACATTTGGTGATATCAGAGCTATGGTTTAGTCGATTCTCGAACTAACCTTGCATGTGTAAAAGTCTAGTTATACATGCCACGGATTCGTGATAGTGTGATGTCTCCCGACGCATAAGAGCACTGTCTTATTTAGACAAAGGTACTCTCCAACCGAGCTGCATTGACCATGTTCAAGGTGATTGAAGGTATTAGAGTAAAATTATGATTATGATAAGTCTCGGTTCAGAAAAGTATGAATAAAAGTTTATGATATATATGTGATAACTCGTGATATAAAAGTTTATGTTGTGATAAATATCCATATTTGCTTAATGCTCATATGATGTAGTGCACTTGGCTTACTTGATAAGTTGAATAGGATAAATAGAAATTTGTAGAGGTATGAGTAAGGGTCATAATATCATGATACGAATGAAAATGTCATTGTCTTGATTGGACATTGAATATTGATGAGTGTTAATGATATTTTTATGAGATAAAGAATTATAACGAAATGAACTTATCTATGTTAAATTGTTTGGACTGAATTATATGATTGTAATGATATGTATATGATGATACACAAAGTGAAAGTTGCGATTGTGATGCAAATATTCATGTTTGTTTGGCCCTTATGTGATGTCATGAGCATGACTTATTTGATTAAATGAATGGATAAGTAAAGCTATTCAAAAAAAAAAAAAAAAGATGCATGCATAAGTATACTTGTCTAAATGGGACAATCGGAAAATTGGTGTAAACCAACATGAATGTTGCTTTGCCTGAACTGAATGACATGATTTTGACGATGTTGCTATGATGATGAAAATTATGTCATATGTATATGTATAAGAAAGTCGAGCCAGAGGCCCTACAACCCCTCCCCCTTATCGAAGTGGTGCTTATAATGGAATTTCATGAGATTTGTACTGAATAAGTTCCCGGTTGAAAAACCAAAGAGTTCAATGATAGAATAATTATAAGTATGATTAGAGATTGAGAATGAGTTGGTAAGTAAACTCAGAGCTAGAAAAGTATCAGGTTGACATAAAGATTATTGGAGCTATGCACTATCCTAGTTAGAGAATGAATTTACTTTGGTAAATTGAATTACTCAGGTATAAGGTCGAGAAAAGTGTAAATCAAAATTTATTTAGAACTGGTCTTCTTTAGTGAAAGGTAATATGAAATTTGTGATGGCGGAAGTAGTTGGGGAAATGATATCTGAAATGTGTAATATTTGAGTGTGACAGTTACGGTTGGATAGATTTTAGCAGTCTCTTCTAAGATGTTCTATGTGTTTATCCGTTCCCAGAAATATTTCTATGGTTGTTGATCTTTTGAAGAAATTCTTGTTATATGGGGATGTTTTCTAATCCTGATGTTAGACGAAAGCATTGGTAGCCTAACTGGTTTATAATTTGTATTGCTCTATTCTTTCGGGCATTCTATTATATTCTGCCTGATAAAAAATGATGAGAGAATATGTATGATACTATGATTCTGTTTCTTCTACTTGATGCTCCATTCGATATATATATGGGAAGATACATTGTTCTTGTTGCATTTGATTCCAGTGAGATTAAATAATGTTTTCTTTTGGATTTCTTTTCTCTGAGGAATTATCAAGATCTTCCGTATTTTCTTATGAATTTGATTTTCGATTTTCTGGTATAGTATCGTATCTTGGGTTTCTTTATTCTGTATTTCTTTATTATGGGTTCTCTATCTTGGATTTTTTTATTCGGTTTTCTTGTTATCTTTATTCCATAATTTGTCAATTATGACTCATGTTCGAAGTGCGTTCTTCAACTCGTGATAATTATGGCAAGCATGACTATACTTCCGATTAGATCTTGGTAATGTGGTGATTTTAGTATTGGGATTTCTCAAATTTCCGTGTAAGGATTTGACAACAGTAAAGGCGTAAGTGATAAAAGCGCAAGTTTCAATCGGTATGGTGGATTACTTCTCTAAAAAAAATTTGAGTTGTTGATGGGGTTAAAGCCGAGCATCAGGATCTACTAGAATTATCTCTGCCAGTATTGATATTAGGATGAGAATGAGAAGGATTATTTTCGAAGCTGTATCAGAATTATTTCCGTAGCGGAAAGAGGAAAATGTGATAGTGAGTAGTAAACTAAAAGAGTACAGTAAGGATCGACTTCTGATGTTGAATTTTAGATTGGATCTGATTCATGGTATTATTATTCCGAGGCTTATACAGAAAGAATTGTACGAAGCTCACAGTGAAAATTTGCCTATTCATTCAGAGAGTAATGACGTGTACTGTAATTTGATTCAGATGTTATTGGATTGTGATTTATCGATGATGAAAATCTGTATGATTATTTCAGAACAGCATAGGTCCCTTTGATTGTTGGATTTCTTGGAATTCTAGTCTCCATAAACCAAATTGAGATCCGAGTTTTATGTCATGATATCATGGGAAACTGAGAAGCCTTTGAAAATTTAAGAACAATTGGGAGTTGAGTCTATAAGCTTTCAGATCATATGAGAAATTAAGGAGATGTATTGGAGGCACCACCTGAGCGAAGGTACGTTGGTATCGAGTATGAGATTGAGGAATCTAAGGGAAGACCACTTTTCCGGTAAGATTTTCGGGGATGAAACTCCCTAAAGGGGGGAGAGTTGTAACACCCTGATTTTGGGCCTAATCGGAGCAGTGGTTTCGGGAACACAAATTTGACGATGAAAATTTTATTTTTATTATATTTTTATGGTCTACGAGTTCACGGAATAATTTCGTGAAAATTTCGTTCGAAAATTTTGACATTCGGGCACTTAATTTAGTCAAAAGGACTAAATCGTAAAAAGTGAAAAAGTTGAGTTCTACATGTTAGAAGTGTCAAATTGTTATGAGTTTTTAAATTAAAGATCCTTAAAGGGTAATTAGACCATTGGTTAATCGTTGGACAAAAATGGACATGAAATGGGTGTAATAAAATATTTTTAAGTTAAGGGTATTTTGGTAAACTAATAATTAAAAGAACTAAAAAGGGAAATAAGCCAAATTAGCTATCATCTTCCTCATTCAACCGTTTCTACCAGCAGCAGCTATGGTTAGAGTTTGTTCAAACTCCCAAGCTCGATTGTAAGTGCTCCCTAGCCCCGTTTTTAAAGTTCTTTACATTTTTGAAATCCCGGTAACTTGTTCTACTTATTTCTACCATTAATTTCAGCTAAGGTTCATGTATAAAAAAATTACCCATGAATAATATGCATGTATTTTGATGTCTAATGTTAGAAAATGAAGGTTGGGTGTTAGATAAACGACTTTTGCTAAGCGATTTTATGTGAAAACGAGTAAAATGACATAATTGGTAAAAAAACCTAATGTTCATAAGTACATGTTAGAGTGAGAATTGGATGTTGCTATAGAAGGGAAAAATGATCAACATGTCATAAAACATAAGAAAATAGGATGAAGTTTAATTTACGAGATTTGGGGCAAAAGTGTAAATATGTGAAAGTTTAGGGGCAAAATTATAATTTTGCCAGAATATGAGTTTGGGCTAATTTGAATAATATGAGTCCTAATTAGGCTATATTTGAAATGATAGAGCAAGGAAAATTGAAATTCGGGCTAAAATCGGCAAAATACCAAGTTGTGGATGAAATGGTAAAAATGACCATTTTCGCATACGAGGTAAGTTCATATGATTTTAATAATGCAATGTCTATTTTAATGTTAATGTTATGATATTATATGAATTGTAAGTATACATATATGTGAATAATTTGATATTATGTAAATGATGTAACATTACTATATGTTGTTAATGTCTTTATAATGGTATGACGATTATTGTTGAATTATTATACAAATTATGTGGAATACTTGAAAAATATGGGTTGCCACCGGAGTATCGATATTGACATCACAAGAAAGATGGGAAAGGCGTATGATCGAGGAAAGAGCCCGTTTGAACCTTAGGAATAGATTAGGATACAAGTGACATGTCACTAGGAAATTGAGATCCGAACTCGTTGATTTGTGGTCCGAGTTCGTGAGAATTATGAGGCATCCAAACTCGTTGAGTTGCATTTCGAGTTCACCTACGGATGCAAGCATCCGGGATCATTGAGTTGTGTTTTAAGTTAATTATGGAGACAAACACCTGAGCTCGTTGAGTTGCGTTCCGAGTTCATTATGGGTGAGATTATGGTAGTTTTGCTACATAAACCGCAGGCTATTGAGTTTGTCTAGCTGCGGGCTTCCGTGTATCCGATTATATTCCAAGTGTTCAACGGTTAATTTGACAGAGTATTCGATAATGGTCCCAATGAGACAAGCCATTGGTGAGTATGTTCTTAAGTTAAATTACAAGTTGTACAGTTATGTACACTAAGCTTATGTGTAATGCTTTGATATATGATGTATATAGTATTGGTGAATACTATGAAAATGACATGATGAAGAATAAGTCTTGATACTTGATGACATTGAGATTATGGATCTATGCCTATAAAGCATAATTATTTGTTCTTTCCATGGTGGATGAAATGATATTGTATGGATTTAGTGAATAATAGTTGTGATTGAGTAAATTTAGCCTTGGCAGTTTTGGGTTACTGCAGTGATGCAACTTTAGAAATTCACCACAAATTGTGGAAATTGAGTTAGGGGCTGAATAAAATATGAGATTAAATCTCAATGAGTCTAGTTTTACATAGAGGAAACAGTACATGCAATTTAATTTTATGTTATGAGATATTTAAATTGTTGTGAGACAGAGTCTGAATAACTTCAAGATCCCCTGTTCCTATTTGAGAAATTCAGTAAAACTTGTGAAAAAATAATTATGAGTTATAATTTACATGTATAGATTCCTTATTGAGTCTAATTTTAATAGAAATAAACAGAATAGCCCTTTGAATTCTGTACAAAGATAAAATGATTCGTAGTGTACAGAGGTCAGAGTAGCCGAACACTAAAATAGGGGAGAATTTAATGAATAAATTGTACTAATTGTATAAGTAAAAAATTCTAAAAATTTTATGGGAGAAAGGTATATGAGTCTAATTTCATGGAAAATTAACAGAACTTAATTTGGAGTTTTGTAGATCCAAATATAAATGATTTAGTAACTATAAGTCGATAAAACAACTTAACCTGAACATGTGTAATTGTACAATTGTAGTGTTTTATCTTGAAAAGCATGTTAGTAATTGCTAATTAATTTCATATGGACTTACTAAGCGTAAAGCTTACCCCTCCTCTCCATTTCTTTAGTATTGGCAGGTTGGCTCGGGGTTAGAGATCGTCGGAGGCAGAATCACACTATCAAGCTATCACTTTTGGGAGAATTAATTCAAATATTAGAAATATCAAGTGAGTGGCATGTATAGGAAGCTAGTTTTATGACATGTATTATTATTATGATTTGGCCTAACCTATTGATCTATGTTGAGTTATCGTATATGGCCATCGGATGTGGCCCATATTCATTATGGTTGGTAAGCTTAATTAATCATGTCATGGTCTATGTTTCTGGTGTGATAAGGTTGATAGTCATGGCTGTTTGTTAAAGTGAAATATATTTAAAATGAAAGACTTATTACTGCGTGAAATTTTTCAGGTTTTCGTAAGTTCTCGGTTTAGTCTTGAAACCGTTCCAAAGTATGTTTTGGGCTTCGTAGACCCAAATAAGGAATGTTATGCATGTGTTTGAACAGTTTTGAATTAAATGAAATTTTATGGCCGATTTTCGTCTGTGTGCATGTTTAAGTCCGATAATGCCTCGTATCTGGTCCCAGCATCAGACACGGGTAGGGGGTGTTTCAAGATAAGGGGTGTAGAAAATTGGAGCCGAATAGGGGATTTGGGGATAGGTAAATTCGGCTATAGTATATATAGGTGCCGATTTTGGGGATTCTAGGTAATGCCAAAATTGCTTCTCTTCCTTTAGCTGAATTTCTCATTTTTTTTGTGTTGCCGAAACACTTTTCTTTCTAAGTGCTCAAAAGCTGAATTACTTGTTCCTTGCTTGCCGATTTCCATTCTTTCTTTTCTCAAATTCTCTTTTGATTCACCTTTGGTTTTAGCCGAATCCTTCTTCTCTTCTTCTTATTTGTGCCGAATAACCCTTTCACCATACAAATCTCAAAAGCTGAATACCTCTTTGGCTGAAGACCCTCTGTGTTGCCACTACTCCCTCTACTTCGGCTAATTCTTGTGGGATTAGTATCGAATCTTAGATCCCAGATCTCTGCTGAATTGCTACTAGGCATTTTGAGGTTTTGGGTAAGTATTCCTCTTTTATTGGTTAAGGTTGGCCGAATGGCCATGGAGGATTTGAGAGTGACTTAAGATGATTGTGAGTCACTTTTTGTTTAGTTTTAATGATTAACATTGATGCAAATTTAAGAAATAATCGTGATTAGTGATCAAGGAAGGGCTGTTAAGGCTTGTCGTTCAAGGTAAGACAAATGTGAGATTTTCGGCTTTTGGTGATCGTATTTGATAAGTGTGCGATTAATCGCTGAGTGACATCATTTGCAGGTTCGTGGCTAAGGAGATTGTAGCACGTTTTAGTACCAGGTGTGTACATACACTACACACACACAGTAGATCGGCAAATCCCGAAATGCCGAAAAGCCAGAAGTTTGGCTACAATAGACTTGCGAGTGTGCAAACACTCGTAAAGGGAAACTGATAGGTTATCAGAGGCCCAATGTGCGATTCTATGGACTTGGGCCGTGTATTGGCCAACCGAGCCAGAATGGGCTAAATGAGCCCGATAGGCTGTAGGGCCCATAATAGGAAAAATTGCAATTTGTTACTAAGTGATGAAAAATCATATGATTGCATGACTATAAATGTGATTGGACCTGACGGGCCATATGAATGTGATTTGGGCCTAATGGGCCATACAAATGTGATTTGGGCCTAGTAGGCCATATGAATGAGATTGGACCTAGTGGGCCATATGCATGTATGTAGACTTGTTTGGGCTTTGTAAGGGGTTTTGGGCCTACTATCTGATAACTGCTTAAATAGAAATAAAACGTAAATAATTAATTAATTGTGACCGTGGACAAGTCATAAGGTTAAGGTGTGGCAGTATATGCATGTCTAGGATTGGATCTAGGGAGAGCTTGGTACTTAAGTGGTCTTATTGACCCATCTCCTCTTCTCTGGATTCCTACCTGGTGTATAGTATCTGTTCGCTTTAGCCAACGAGGACTTGTTAATGGGCCAGGGTATGTAATAACCCATAATAAAGAGAAATTACTGAAAAGCCCCTAAGGGCGAAAATAACTAAAATACCCTTATGTGTTGAATGTAAGGTTTATGAATGTTACATGTATACCTACTGTATTCATATGATATTCTGTTTAGGTTGCATATGGGTTGGGAATTATAGAATGGAGGAAGTATATGAGGATCGCATGGTTGCTTGACAATCGTCGATCCACCGATGGCTTTTTAAGCCCAATATATGATTAACAACTTTGCTGCAATGTTAGGTAGTACCATAACCGGGCTACCATTGGAGTGTATTGAATGGGTGAGTCAATATTTATATCCCCACATAGTGTGTATCGGGGGATGGAGATGGTGTGTAGTGGTTGGATGGGTGGGATTCGTGCATATTTGATTGCCTTACATCTGTTCTGATATTGAATTAGGCTCAGGCTCAAAAAGACTTGCTATTGCATGCTTTTCTATTTACCGAGGGTTGTACACACTGAGTTTTCGAAAACTCACCCCCTCTTTTATTTTTCTCAGGTGATCCTCAGTAGGTGGTTCGACGGTTGGAGGGACTCCGAGGTGGCCAGCTAGCAAGACGGCTTGGACTGGTTTTCTTAAGCCTATAATTTCTAGTATTGTAATAAGGTCTTTCCTCTGGTTATTATTTCAAATTAGGATTATTATTATTTTCATGCTTTATATTTATTAGAAGTAGAACATGGTTTTCCTAATCCGTAACTGTTTTTAAATGCTACGTTTCTCAACTCATTTTTTTTAATGACAAGTTTTCATAAATCATCTGTTTTAAATAAAGCTTCCAGAACTGAAAAGAGATTTTACAAAGTAATTATTATCATACAAGTAAGAATAGTTTTCTTTAAATACACCTCGCTTTGAAAGTAACAAATACAAACTGAATGTTACTTAATTTTCTCCTTTGAAGGGTTTCCAATGAAAATAAGGTTTTTGTTAAAACACTTCAATGTGACATGCTGGATCTGGCCATAACGTCCGGGCCGGCTTTGGGGTGTTACATTGACCATTGGCTTGAGGATGAAATACGATACTAAAATGCAGTTGAGTACCTAAAGTCTCATGTAACTTGCTCCAGAATTGAGACGTAAACTACAGATCTCTGTTAGAATAATAGAAACTGGTACATCGTGCAATCTATCGATCTCTGCAATACACAACTCTGCCAATCTCGTGAGTGTAAAATTCATGCGAACTGGAATGAAATGCATGGACTTCGTCAAACAATCAACAATGACCCATACAACGTCTTTCTTTCTCAGTGATAGAGGCAATCTTGATACAAAATCCACCGTGACACATTCCTATTTCCACTCTAGAATCATTACCAGTTGTAATAAACCAGAAGGTACCTGATGCTTGGCTTTAACTTGCTGACAAACTAAATATCTCGATATGAAATCAGAAATCTCTCGTTTCATACCTGGCCACCAGTACATCTATTTCAAATCACCATACATTTTATTCCTACCCGGATGAATAGACAAGCTACTACTGTGAGCTTCTTGTAAAATCTTTTGAATAAGATTAGAATTTCTCGACATACAAATTTTGCCTTTGAAATACAAACTATAATCAAAACCAACATGAAAATCTAAATCAAGTATCGTCTCAATCTATTTTCATTTAGCTATCAAAACATCATCACATTTTTAAGCTTCGCAAATCTATTGCAAAAATGTTGGTCTAACTTTTAATTCAGCTAAAATTGACCCATCACCAATCAACATCAATCGCTTATTCGATGCTCGTAAAGCAAACAGACACTTTATACTCAAAGAATCAACAACAACATTAGCTTTTCCCAGATGATAGTTAATAATCAAGTTGTAATCTTTCAATAACTCGAGCCATCTGTGTTGTCTCAAATTCAAATCTTTCTATGACATCAAATACTTTGGACTTTTGTGATTTGTGAAAATATGACATTTTTCCCCAAACAAATGGTGTCGCCAAATCTTCAAGGAAAAAATAATCGCTATAAGCTTTAAGTCATGAGTCGGATAATCCTTTTCGTGTGGTTTCAACTGTTTAGAAGCATATGCTATCACTTTGCCCTCTTGCATCAAAACACAGCCTCAACCATTAAACGAAGCATCACTATAAACCACAAATTCTTTACCAGACTCTGGCTGAACTAACACAGTTGCCTTGGTTAATAATGCTTTCAATTGATTAAAGCTATGCTGACATTTCTCAGACCATTCGAACTTAACATCTTTTTGCAACAATGTCGTCAACGGTGTAGCAATCATTGAGAATCCCTTGACGAATCTTCTATAATATCATGCTAAACCCAGAATTTTTTTTACCTCTGACACGTTTCTCGAATGTTTCCAATCTACCACAACTGAAATTTTGCTTGGATCAACTTTAATACCATCGGTCAATACAACATGTCCTAAAAATTTGACTTTCCGAAGCCAGAATTCACATTTGCTAAACTTAGTGAATAATTTCTTTTCACGAAAAGTTTACAAAACAATTCTCAAATGCTTGGCATGTTCTGTCTCATCTCTTGAATAAATCAAAATATCATCAATGAATACAACCATGAATCTCTCTAAATACGGTCTAAAAGTTTTGTTCATCAAATCCATAAATATTGTAGGTGCATTAGTCAAACCAAATGGCATAACAAGAAATTTATAATGTCCGTACCTGGTCCTGAATGCGATTTCTGGCACATCTGAATCTTTAACTCGCAACTGATAATGTAACAGTACAGTTTAGGCCCTAGTCGAAATAGTGGTTTCGGGACCACAAATCTGAGTTAAAAAATATTTAAATGTTATTTTTCGTGCTTTTGATATATCAATTAGTATGTGTGAAAGTTTCGTATGAAAATTTAATTATTTGTGTGCTTAATTTGATAAAAGGACCTAATCGCGTAAAATGTAAAAGTTTCCTGCTACCTATTAAAACTGCCTATTTGACTTGGCTTTAAAATTATGAGGTCTTTATGTGGTTATTTGACCATAATTATGATTAAATGACATTAATGAACATTAGTTAGTGAAATATTAATGTTTTAATACAAGGGTAATATGGTAATTGATGCATAATGATGAATAAAATAAAACAAAAAACATTTTGTTCATCTTTTTACTTCACTCATCCACCAAAAATTACAAGAAAAAGAAAAGAAATAAGCTCTTTAGGGTTCGGCCAAGCAAATTGTTGATTTAGTATGGTTTTGACTCAGTTTTTGATAATTTTGCATTTTTGTAATCGTTACTTTGAATACTATCAAGCCCATGTCTCAATTTCTAATTTGGATGATGATTTTGAAATGTGCCATGGATGAATTCATGATCTTTATGTTGTTATATGATGAAATATGAAAGTTTGATGTTGGGTTTATATGTTTTGTCTTTGGATTTTTGATGATTTTGAGTACAATCGGCTAAATTGGGAAATTTTTAAATCAAGGGACTAAAATGTGAAATAAATGAACTACATGGACTTATATGAACCTTATGGAAATTCGGCTAAGCTTGTGTACAAGCAAATTATATTTAATTTTTGATTTTGTGAATTAGGGACTAGAGTGTCAAAATGTGAAAATGTGAGGGCTAGTTTGCAAAATGCCCTAAATATGTGTTTGTGGATGGATTTGAATGATTATGAAAGTGAATGAATTAATTTGAATTTATATAGATCAATAATTAAAGAATATAAAATTAGATCAGGGAAAGTCGAAAGTCGTCGAGTAGCCAATTCAGTCTATCTGAATCCGTACGAGGTTAGTCAATATACAAATAAACATGTTTAAATTGAATTCTTATGATTCATATGATATTAAATTGTGATGAATGGATATTCAAGCTCAATATGTATTATCTGAGAAAGTATTGACAAAGTTCTGACGTCTGAAAAGTCCCGTACGAACCCAAGGATTAGTTAGGATACAGATGTCATGACATAGGATTTTTGATATGTGTTATCATGTAAGACCACGTCTGGGATGTTGGCATCGACTTCTGATTTATGTGTAAAACCATGTCTGGGACATCGGCATTATATTTGATTCGTGTAAGACCCTGTCTGGGACAGTGGCATTGATGTTTGATTACATGTAAGATCACATCTGAGACGTTGGCATTGTATATGCTTTCTGTGCTATTTGAGTATCCTTACATTTTCGAATGGTTCAAACGGGCATTTCGAAAAAGTAAATGATTTTATGAAATTGTATATGGTTCAGGTATGTTTGTATTGTATATAATGTTTGAGAATGAAAGGTAAGAATGTGAATAATTGTTGATCTATGATCTAAGTATACGAATATGAGATTTGTGTTGGCATTTGGCTATAAAATATAAATGATATGATGATGTTTATATGCTTAAAATGACATGTTTATTTGTATATGGCTTACTAAGCTTTTGAAAGCTTACTTTTTCTGTGTTTGCATTGTTTTATAGATATCGAAGCTACTGTGAGCTCGGGGATTGTCAAGAATCGTCACCACACTATCGAACCTTATTTTGGTACTTTTGAAATGTATATATTGAAATATGGCATGTATAGGCTAGAAGTGTTTTTGATTATGTTTTGTGATGTATATATTTAGCCATGTGATATGGCTTGGTATGATTGTGATTATGATATGATTTTATTATATGAAATGTGAGACAATATGATATATTTGATGTGTTTATGTATGGTTAAAAGAAATGGTAAGTTTGGTAAGTTTTGGCATGTGTTAGTCATGGAATTGGTAAGTTTTGATCATGAGATTGAATGATGAGTATTAAGGTTTATAAACCATATGTTTTGATATGCTTTTGTCTTATGTTTTGACATAAATTATTAAAGTTTATGAGCATGTAAATGATTGAAAATGTTATGGCATGAATAATGTATGGTTTGGTATAGAAATTGGCTGAAATTGTTGTGCATTTGTGCTTGGTTTGGGGCTTGTAGGTTTGACCCAATTGGGGTGGCAAATTGGTTATTCAAATGGCATATTTTTGTCCACACGGGCAGAGACACGGGCGTGTATCTCGATCGTGTGTGCGACACACTACCGTGTTGTTGCTGCAGTCCGTCCCCGGGTACTCTACAATTGTAAGTCAGGCTCGAGCACGGCCAAGGCACACGGGCCTGTGGCTAGTCGTACGGCCCAAGTCAGGCTCGACCACGGCCAAGACACACGGGCGTGTCTTGTGGCAGTGTGAGCAAGTCAGTAGGTATGCTTTGTTTTGACACGGCCTAGACACACGGGCATGTCTAAAGCCTTGTAAGGCACACGGCCTGTTCACATGGGCGTGTGACCTGTACTTATTTGAAAAATGTTTAAGTTTTGAAAAAAAAATTTGTATGTGTTTGGTTTAGTCTCGACCCCTTTCTAATGCAAGGTCTCAATGACCTATATAAGGGACTCTATATTGATGTTTGATCTTTGATGCTATGATGTTTATGAAATGAATGTTAAATGTTTTGATTTTTCTGGTAATGCCTTTAACCCTAGTCCGGCGACGGATACGAGTTAGGGGTGTTACATTTTATTTATATCAGAGCTGTGGTTTAGTCGGTTCTAGGACTACCATGGCGTATGTGAGTCTAGCTATACATGCCATATTTATAAACTGCGATAGTATGTTGAATCCTGACATTAAAATCATGTTTTATATAGAAAATGGATCCCGAACGAGCTGTAGCAGACGATGTCGAAAGTAATGCGCCTGCTCCCGTACAAGGGACGGTGCCATCCGATTCTAGATCGGGTACGAGTAGCCATGATGGTGAGGCTAGACAAGCCTTCTATCAAATGATGAACGATTGGTTTAGCCAATACATTAGAACCATTCCGGCTGTACAACAACCTCCACCCCCGGTAAATTCTCCGTAAGCTCCTGTTATGCCATCAGTGAATCTGATTCAGTTAATTAAGCCACCAGTCGATAAAATTACAAAATATAGGGTTGAAGAGTTTCGAGCTACAACTAATGATGATGTTGAAAGAGCAGAGTTCTGGTTAGAGAACACGATACGAGTGTTCGATGAATTGTCTTTAAATCCTGAAGAATGCATAAAATGTGCCATTTCACTTTTGAAAGATATGACGTACCACTGGTGGAAGACTTTGATATCAGTGGTTCCAAGTGAGATAGTCACCTGGGATTTCTTCGAAGCGGAATTCCGAAAGAAATACATCAGTCAGAGATTCATAGATCAGAAATGTAAAGAGTTTCTTGAGCTTAAACAAGGCCGTATGTCTGTTACAGAATACAAGCGGGAATTTGTAAGATTGAGCCAGTACACTCGAGAATGTGTATCTTCTGAGGCAATAATATGCAAAAGATTCGAGGATGGCTTAAATGAGGATATCCGTTTGCTAGTTGGGATTCTTGAAATCAAAGAATTTGTTGTGCTTGTTGGACGAGCATGAAAAGCTGAAGATCTCAGGAAAGAGAAAAGAAAAGCTAATTTTGAAGCTAGAGAAGTGCGAAAAGATCATCGGCCAAATCATTTCAGCCTGTATCAAAGAAGCTCAAAGATGATAATAGCCGTTCAAAGGCTAATATGGGACATTCGAATAGAGATCGTGCTAGATCGTATTCGAGCTTCAAAGCTCCAGCCGCATCTGTTACCAGTGTTGAAAATGTTAAATCTGATTGCCCTGAGTACAAGCATTGTGGTAAAAGACATCCCAATAATTGTAGACTGCATGATCTGGCTTGTTTCATATATGGATCGTTAGATCATTTTATCCGCGATTGCCCTAAATTTGTCAAGCAAAAAATTATGTAAAATTTGAGGCCAAATGGCAATGCTTCTAGTGGTAGACCTCCCAAAAATACGAGTAATGTAAGTGGCAGTCAGAGAGGGACAAAAGCCACAATTGTTAGATCCGAGGGTCGTGCACCTGCTAGAGCCTATGCTATCCGAGCTCGTGAGGAAGCTTCTTCGCCAGATGTGATTACGGGTACATTTACTCTTTATGATACTTCTGTGATTGCTTTGATATATCCTGGATCAACACATTTGTATATATGTATGAACTTAGTGAACAGTAAGACTTTGCCTGTAGAGTTTACTAAATTTGTAATTAGAGTTTCAAACCCCCTAAGCAGATGTGTTTTGGTTGATAAAGTCTGCAAGAATTGTCCGTTCATGTTTCAAGGCATTTGTTTTTTGACTGATCTAATGTTGTTACCTTTTGATAAGTTTAATATAATTCTGGGTATGGATTGGTTAATTTTGCATGATGCTATTGTGAAATGAAAATGGAAAACTATTGATTTGAGATGTAAAAACGACGAAATAGTCAGAATTGAATCTAGTGATTTGAATGGATTGCCTGCTGTAATATCTTTGATGAAAGCTTTGAGTATTGTGAGAAAGGGTTGTGAAGCCTATTTTGCTTATGTGATTGATTTAAGAGTGTCAGAAAAGAAAGTTGAATCTGTGCCTGTTGTATGTGAATTCCCTAATATGTTTCTTGAAGAACTTTTGAGTTTACTTCTGGTTACAGAAGTTCAATTTGGCATTGAATTGGTACCTGGTACTACTCCAATTTCGATAGCTCCATATAGAATAGCTCCGACCGGATTAAAATAATTAAATTCTTAGTTGCAAGAATTTATTGATAGAGGATTAGCTAGACCGAGTTTTTCACCTTGGGGTGCTCTAGTTTTATTTGTGAAAAAGAAAGACGGAACGATAAAAATGTGTATAAATTATCATCAGTTGAATAAAGTGACTATCAAGAATAAGTATCCTCTACCTCTAATTGATGATTTGTTTGATCAGTTGAAAGGAGTTACTATGTTTTTGAAAATATATTTGAGATCGGGCTATTATCAGTTGCAAATAAAAGACTCAGACATCTCGAAAACTACTTTTTCAACGAGGTACGGACACTATGAATTCTTAGTTATGCCTTTCGGATTGACTAATGCGCTTGCTATCTTTATGGATTTGATGAATAGAGTTTTTAGACCGTATTTAGATCGATTTTTTGTCGTATTCATTGATGACATATTGATTTATTCACGAGATAAAACTGAACATGCCGAGCATCTGAGAATAGTATTACAGACTCTGTGAGATAAACAGTTGTATGCGAAGTTTAGCAAATGTGAATTTTGGTTACGAGAGGTCAATTTTTTGGGTCATATTGTATCAACATCTGGTATCCAAGTTGATCTGAGCAAAATTTAAGCTATTCTGGATTGGAAACCTTCGAGGAATGTCTTTGAAGTCTGCAGTTTTCTGAGACTTGCTGGTTATTATAGAAGATTTGTAAAAGGCTTTTCTATGATTGCGATTCAGTTGACAAAGTTTCTTCAAAAAGATGTTAAATTTGAGTGGTCAGAAAAGTGTCAGAATAGTTTTGATCAGTTGAAAACTTTGTTGACTAAAGCTCTGGTATTGGTACAACCCAAATCGGGTAAAGAATTCATGATCTACAGTGATGCTTCATTGATCGGTTTGGGATGTGTTTTGATGTAAGAAGGTAAAGTCATTGCTTATGCTTCAAGAAAGTTGAAGCCGCATGAAAAGAACTATCCGACGCATGACCTTGAGTTAGCCGCGATTGTGTTTGCTTTGAAAATTTGGCGCCACTATCTGTTCGGTGAGAAATTTCATGTATATTCTGATCATAAAAGTTTGAAATATTTGATGACTCAGAAAGATTTGAATCTGTGACAGAGAAGATGGCTTGAATTGCTAAAAGACTATGAACTTGTGATAGATTATCATCCGGGTAAGGCAAATGTAGTTGCTGATGCTTTGAGTCAAAAATCATTATATGCTCTGCGTGCGATGAATGTTCATTTGGTTCTGTCTGATGATAGTTCAGTTTTAGCTGAATTAAAAGTGAGACATTTGTTTTTACAACAGATTATCGAAGCTTAGAAGATTGATAATGAGATTTTAGCTAAACGAGCTCAATGTGATTTAGAGTCTAATTCAGAATTCAGAGTTGATAAAGATGATTGTTTGAGATTCGGAGAAAGAATTTCTGTCCCGAGAAATCCAGAGTTAATTCAGATGATTTGATGTGAGCAAATCCATGCCAATCAAGGAAACTGATCTGGAGGTCTTACCATTGGGACCTATTGCCCATTCTAAGGCAAAGAAATTCAAGGAAGTTCTGTTCCTTACTTGTGCTACAATTCCAGGTTCATTCGATCATATTTATGCCTTACAACATAGGCTTTATAATGTGTTGCATGATGATATGTGACATATTTAGGTTATACTATTCATTCTGTGTGTTTAACTATGTATATATTATGCTACGTATGCTTTGGGAATGGTTTGATAGAGTTTTTATTGTTTCTAAGTTGTTTGGGTGTTAATAAATAAGTGTGCACTTGTTTACAACTTATTCAGACTATGTTACATTAAGTCTACATAAACTTTGATAAGTGTTTATGCCTTTTGGATTAGGTACTCGAAGGGACACTAGCTCAAGAGTGTATATGCAGCTCATCTTCAGCTTAAGTTAGCTCAGAGTACTCTACACTAGCTTATCTTTAGCTCAAGATAGCTCAGAGTACTCTACCCCAGCTCATGTCAGCTCACTCCACTGGTGGCTAGCTCATTCTAGCTCGATTCGATTTCACACTCAATTTCAGCTCCACTAGCTCAACTTCAGCTGGCAAGTCCAGACGTAGCTGAATAATGATTTACAAATCGGGGAGTGTACCAGTGCACATGTGGCAGCCCAAGTGGCATCCGGTCATTCACACATCCGCGTGGCAGCTTGGATGAGTGAGTACATTATTGGCCGAATTGGAGTAGCCCTTCCTTTTTTCTTACTTGGCGTCAACTTCAAGGATAAGATCAAGTAGTTTGTGTTTGAATTTCAAATTTCAAATACAAGGCTGCCATACAATGTCGCCCATTTTAAGGAGTTATTAGGAGTTTAAAATTTGAATTTTAAATCCTCTATTTTCAGCCACACAAGGAAATTCGACCGTACACCTCTTGTCATCCATATATATGTGTAAAAACAAATGTAAGAAGGTTGACACTTTGAATGAAATATAATCTTTGTGAGATTTTCTCTCAAACTTCAGTTTTTCACTGAACTTTCTTAGCATATCAGACTGTGTTTGTTGTGTTAATTTTACTTGATACTTCGGGTTCCTGTATTGCTATCTCGTGGGTCTAAGTCCGTTGACGAAGAGCAGATTCGATTCGGGTCGTTCAGCATATTGTACGAGTTCTTTCGAATTCCTCGTTTTTTTAAATTTCCAGCTATATTCTACATCAATTCTGCATCTTTGAATGTTCAAGGCTGTCGTGAATAAAGCTTCAAGAATTCATCTTCAACCTTGATTCAAATCTGCCAGAAATTTCAGCCCTTTCTCTTTTCATTTTTTTTTCTTCTTTGTTTCTTTTCTTGTTCCTAAGATCGTTCTAAGCCTAGAATGTCCATTGGGTCTTGTTTTTGATTGCAGGGAAGTGTTTGCTTCAATCCGAGCAACACCTTTATCATATGGTAATTAGAGCAAAGGTTGGATTTTAGCACGTTCTACACTACAATACCAAGAAAACAAAAAAGAATTCAAAAAAAAAGACAAGTTAAAAAAAAACAAAACACAAACAATCAGTTTCGAAAATTCAAAAGAAAAAAGAAAAGAAACTTGTGCTGGTGCATGGAAATGAAGAAGGATGCTCAGTTATGCCATGAAATGCTTGGAAATCAACTGAAACAACTTATTCTTGTTTGTTCGGTGATAGGATCATTGTAAGCATTTCTTTGCAGTAAGTTGTGAATTTTCTGTTGCATTATCATCCTAATCCCTTCATTTCACTAGTTTTTTTTTCTTTCAGCCCTATTTTTGTTTTAACCCTTTGTTTTCTTTATCCTTGTTGTTTATCTTATAAGTTTGACATAGTTAACAAGTCTGAACGATCGGGTTAGTTCCTTAAAGAAATGAATTGCGAGAGATCGAGTGGAAAAGGAAAACTAAGCGTGTGAGAATAGAAGAGGAGACAAAAAAAGCCATTCAAGCATTCTCCCGAGT
This sequence comes from Gossypium anomalum, assembly GCA_025698475.1. Lineage (NCBI taxonomy): Eukaryota > Viridiplantae > Streptophyta > Magnoliopsida > Malvales > Malvaceae > Gossypium > Gossypium anomalum. The sequence goes on from CM046956.1 coordinate 57,204,163, forward strand.
GAAACACAAGTGTTGAGTGCAATTAATGAATGATCTTTCCTTGGAGTGATCTATGAGGAATTTTGTTAAGTGTGTTGTTGTAAGGTCCTTTTCATTATTTTACTAACATATATTATTACTTTCTGTTTGTTTCTAGTGTTTATAATGGCAGGTTAGAATGAAAGCAATCCGAATGACCAGCCACCAAACTTGCAAATGCAAGCCATTACACGTGAACTTCAGCGTCTTTTAAGACGAGAATTGGAGCCTTTACAGTCTCGAATGGATAGATTAGATGGAGGTGGTTCCCAATCTGTCCATGAAGAGGACCGTGATGAAAATGAAGTTGATCAGCCTCCGAGACAAAATCTGAGGGGTCGTGCACAACTTGATGATAATTTGTCTAACGTTAAAGTTACCATTCCATCTTTTCAGGGATGAACAGATCTTGATGCTTATCTGGCTTGGGAAAGCAAAGTTGAGCATGTTTTCGAGTGTTACAATTACTTGGAACAGAAGAAGGTTCATTTGGCTGCGATGGAATTCACTGATTATGCTTTGATCTGGTGGGATCAATTGTTAATCAGTTAGAGACGCACTGGTGAAGGTCTAGTGAGAACATGGAATAAAATGAAGCAAATCACGCGAACGAGATTTGTTCCTTCTCATTATCACCATGAGTTATTTTAGAAGTTGCAGACGTTGAAATAGGGGAGTAGGAGTGTTGAAAACTACTACAAGAAAATGGAAATGTCCATGATACGAGCCAACATTGTTGAGGATCGAGAGGCTACTATGGCACGTTTTCTTGCAGGGTTGAATTCTGAGATTGCTAACATTGTTGAATTGCAGCATTATGTAGAATTGGATGACATGGTGCATATGGCGATCAAAATTGAGCGACAACAACGTGGAAAAAATTCTATTCAAGGTAATACTCTATTTAAATCTTTTTCAAATCCATTTATACTCCTAACAGTGCCAGGAAACAAGCACCACAACCGCCACTACGGATTCGAGATCCAAGCGAATCTAGCAAACCAAAGCCTTCTGTTGCTGATAATGGGTGTGGCAAACTACCAGTGCTGGCACAAGAATGATCGAGAGAAATTCTGTGCTTTAAGTACCTTGGTCGAGGACATGTTGCTAGCCAATTTCCTAATCGAAGGACCATGATAATGTTAGAGAGTGGTAAGATTGAGTTTGAATCTGAAGAAGACGAGCATGACACCCCTCCAGTGGACGTTGAAGAAGATGATGACAATTTGCAGATGTTCGCCATCAGTGAAGCACTTGTTGTCAAAAGGAGTCTGAATACTCAACCGATTCAAGAAGAACAGCAACGAGAAAACATCTTTCACACGAGATGCCTTGTCAATGATAAGGTATGTGTTGTAATTATCGATGATGGTAGTTGCACTAATATTGCTAGTTCTGTGATGGTTGAAAAGTTAGGTTTGAAGATTACAAAACATCCCAATCTTTACAAATTACAGTGGTTGAATGACGGTGGAGAAATTAAAGTGACTAAGCAAGTTTTAGTGCCGTTTGCCATTGGAAAATACAAGGATAAAGTACTCTGTGATGTCGTCTCGATGGTTGCAAACCATTTTCTATTGGGTCGTCCATGGTAATTTGACAAGAAGATGGCGCATGATGGCTTTACGAACAGATATTCTTTTATGCATGCAGGAAAGCAGATCACCTTAGCACCTTTGACCCCAAGTCAAGTGCAAGAAGACCAAGTAAGGTTGCGAAAGAATATCGAGGAAGCTCGTGGGAAAAAGAAGATGAATGTGTACGCAAGCAGCAAGGAAATCAGGAAATGTCTTTCCTCTCAGCAATCTATGCTTATTTTTTTGTTTAAAGATTATTGTTTATTGTCTGAGATTCCTAGTGATTTGCCTGCTTCTATTTCATCTCTTTTGTAGGAATTTGAAGATGTGTTTCCGGATGAAACAACTAAAGGCTTACCCCCTCTTCGTGGCATTGAGCACCAGATTGACTTTATTCTAGGTGCCACGATTCCGAATAGACCAGCATATAGAAGTAACCCCGAAGAGATGAAGGAACTTCAATGACAAATTTCTGAGTTGTTGGAAAAGGGTTACATTCGAGAGAGTTTGAGTCCATGTGCTGTGCTAGTGTTGTTGTTACCGAAGAAAGATGGAACGTGGAGGATGTGTGTTGATTGTCGAGCCGTGAATCAGATTACAATTAAGTATCGACACCCCATCCCTCGACTCGATGACATGCTGGATGAGTTATGCGGAGCGACTATCTTCTCCAAAATTGATCTGAAGAGTGGATATCATCAAATTCGCATGAGAGAAGGCGGCGAGTGGAAGACTGCCTTCAAGATAAATCTAGGTTGGTACGAATGGTTGGTGATGCCTTTTGGTTTAACTAATGCACCTAGTACTTTTATGCGTTTGATGAATCATGTTCTACGATCTTTTATTGGAAAGTTTTGTGTTGTATACTTTGATGACATTTTGATTTATAGCAAGACTTTGCAGGGTCATGTAAAACATGTGAGAGCTATTCTGTATACTTTACGAGAAGAAAAGTTGTTTGGAAACATGGAGAAATGTGTGTTTTGGACTAACAAACTTACATTTCTTGGTTATATTGTTAGTTCATAGGGTGTTGAAGTTGACCATGAGAAGGTTAAGGCGATCCAAGAATGGCCACAACCGACATCAATTAGTCAGGTTAGATCGTTTCATGGTTTAGCTAGTTTCTACTGTCGGTTTGTTCCCCATTTTAGTTCTATTACCGCCCCCTTAACTGGGATTATAAAGAAGAATTCAATCTTCTCATGGGGTAAAGAACAAGAGGACGCATTTCTAAAAATTAAGGACTGTTTAACCAAAGCGCCTATTTTAGCATTACTTGATTTTGATAAATTGTTTGAAATTGAATGTGATGCTTCTGGGGTTGGTATAGGTGCTGTTTTGTCAGAGGAAAAGAGGCCCGTTGCATATTTCAGTGAGAAACTTAGCAAAGCAATGTTGAATTATCCTGTCTATGACAGGGAAATGTATGCACTGATCCGGGCTTTGAAGACTTGGCAGCATTATTTGTTGCCTAAGGAGTTTACGATCCACACTGACCACGAGGCTTTACGATATATCACAGGTCAGTATAAATTGAACAAACGACATGCTAAATGGTTTGAATTCTTAGAATCTTTTCCTTATGTCATTCGATACAAAAAGGGAAAAGAAAATGTTGTTGCTGATGCATTATCACGCAGATATGCACTTTTGAGTTATCTTGATTCACATTTGATTGGATTTGCATATATTCGTGAGTTATTCTCTGATGATCCTGATTTTAGAGATAAGTATAATACTTGTGAGAAAGGTGTAGATAGAAATTTCTATAGGCATGATGGTTATCTTTTCAAAAAAAGCAGGTTATGCATTCCATAAGGTTCAATGCGTGATAAACTAATCCGTGAAGCACATGAAGGTGGATTGATGGGTCATTTTCGAGTCACCAAAACGTTGCAGACATTGAAGGAGCATCTATTCTGGCCTAAGATGCGCAGAGACGTTGAACAGTACTGTGAACATTGTGTGACATGTAAGAAAGCCGAATCGAAGGTTTCACCACATGGTATGTATTCACCTTTACCTATTCTTGATTCCCTTTGGACTGATATTTCGATGGACTTCGTATTGGGATTGCCTCGAACTAGGACAGGTAGAGACATTATATTTGTTGTGGTTGACAGGTTCTCGAAGATGCCATATTTTATTGCCTGCCATAATACTGACGATGCTGTTAATGTGGCTAACTTTTTCTTTAGAGATATTGTGCGTTTGCATGGTATATGTAACACCCCTAACCCGTATTTCGTCGCAGGAATGGGGTTACGAGGCATTACTAAATAAGTATACAGTTCTGAATATTTCATCGCAATTTATGTCATAAGCACATATATAGCATGCAAAAGTTTAACCTTCATATTAACCAAAGTGTATGTACCTTATACACAAGTAAGCTATAAGTAAAATTCAATTAAAAACATTATGGTCGAACATCACATGTACACACGTTCTAGCATTAGTTTTGATAGTCAACCATTTACTGCAAACATAAGCCATAATTTTTACATGACAAGCTCATGTTAACTCTAGCATGAATAATATCAATTATATACAAACGGCCGAGCCACAAATACCTTACCATTTACATAAATACTTAAATACACTTCCAAAACTATTACAATGATTTTATACTATCATATCATAGGGCGTATTTATCAAAAGATTTAAGCGATAATTCACTCAAAACTGAATTCAGACCTAAATAATATAGTCATCTCCATTACACAAATTTCTTACCTCAACACCAATCATCATCAAACATAATCACATATATCAAACCAAGAATAAAAACGTCATAATAAAACACACATAAAACTGAGTCTAAATATATATATCAAGCCATTTTCGCATGGCTTTTAATACATAACCAAAACCAACACTTCAAAACATATGTTCCAGCCTATACATGCCATAATGTTCTCCTAAGATCAACTAAGAAAAAGGTACCAAAACGTTGCAGGCTGATGTGATGACTTCGACGATGGTCCCGAACACAAGAATTGGATCAAAGAAATCTAAATAAGAGACAAGTAAACACACCAAATGAGTATTCAACTCGATGAAGTAATAAGCAATATAATAGAGACCATTAACACGTAATAATATGCAAAATAATGAAAGAGTAACTATTTCATCCATACCGATCTATGCCACAATTATTTAAATTATCAATTGAACCCCAAGCCAAATCTAGATATCCAATTAAATACCTAAACAACTGAACAATTTAAATACTTTCTTCGAAGTATAAAACAATGATAAACTAGATGGTTCTATACATATATGTTTCATATCTCAAAATTCAATTTTTCCTATAATAGTCCTTGCGCTCCATTCTTTCCCGGCATGCTATATATATATCCTCAACCGTTTTCGCCCACATAATACTAATCAAAAGTGCACACATAGTGCTATGATAAACTGCACACATAGTGCCTTGAAAATTCACTCAAGTATTGATATTCAAGCTAGCACACATAGTGCCATTCAAATTCGCACGCATAGTGCCATTCAAATCCGCACACTTAGTGCCAGTATCGACTCATATGATAAGGGAATTTACTTAAATCAAATAGCATATACAACCACACCTATAAATACGTGTACCACTCCAAAAGAATACCAACATAGAAATCCTTTCATGATACATTAGTATTATTTATTTCTAAATTAATCAACCTATGAATGCTTATGGACTTACCTTATGTCGGATGAAATGATTCCCAATCGACTACTCAATATTCTTTGCTTTGCCTTTGCTTGATTCCCCTCCTTTGGATTCTTGAGCTAGAATAAATAAATTTAATAGTTTAATTTACCTTGCAAGAAATTCATAAATATATAAATTTAATGATTCCACTTCTTTTTACAACCCTCCTTGCTCCAAATATCAAAATCTTAACTAATGTTTATATTATATCTCAAAGCCGAATGTATTATCACTATCAAAATAACATTTGATCATCATTTTGTCATTTAACACATAGTTTCACTTCATAAACATTTTGACCGTATACTTCTAAACTAGCAAAAGCTCCCCATTTATTCGTACTATCATTTAAATACTATCAATCTAAATTTAAAACCGGCAACACACACATTCCAACTATCTTAGCCGAATTCTCCATAACACTTAGACTAAAGTATGCACATTAAACTTAATACAATTTTCATTATACCTTTCATTCCTAAAACATAATTTATAAATCTTAACCTTCCTTCCATGTTTCGGTCAATTACTCAAATTATCTCATAACATGAATTTTTGCATTTCAACTAATCTAACATGACTCATTCGGCCTTAACAATGAACCACTTCTCATACAAGGACAAAATAAATCAAATGAACCTTCCATTTAAACCCCATATAGCCGAATACATAAGTATTATCCAATTACTAATTCAACAAATTCAACCCCATTCTATCGTCTATTTATTCAATAATACATGAAAACAACTACTAATTCTAGTACTTTGATACACGGCTTAGTGCCCAACCACCATAAAAGTTTGAATTTTTCTTAATATTGCCAAAATACATTTACAAATTAACTTAAACATATAAGAAGATTTAACTAACACTTCAAAACTTACCTCCTACTAGCAAGAAGAAGTGCCGAATTGCCCTAATGAGAATTTTCCTTTTTCTTTTCTTTTGTTTCGGTTCTTAGAGGAAGAAGAAGAAGATGAACACACTCTCTCTCCTTGAATTTCTTCTTTATTCATCTATTTCTTATTAAATCATTTTATTTTGAATATTTTAATCATTTTCTAACCAAATATTATAATTAATTAAACTTAGTGGAGGGTCATCATCACTTGGCCGGCCACTTATTGAATTTTTGGGTATTTTGACATGCAAACCCAAGCTTTCACACTTTGTAGTTATTTGGCCCTTACAATTTATCTTTCATATTTTCTAAGTTTCTCAACTAAGTCCTTTCAAGAAAAATTCACATTCATAAGTCTAAATTAAAACATCAAATTTTCACACATGCACTAATACACATAGAAGATATGCAACTAAATTTTAAGTAAATTTTATGACTCAATTTTGTGGTCCCGAAACCACATTCTGACTAGGGTCGAATTAGGGCTGTCACAGTATACCGAGGTCAATTGTTTCTGACAGGGATGTAAAGTTTTTTCAGTCATTTCTAGAGGACTCTTTGGAGTAAACTAGGTACGAAACTTATGTTTTCTACTACTTGTCATCCCCAGATTGATGGACAAACTGAGGTTGTTAACAGAGTTTTATCTACTTTACTTTATTCCATCATTAAAAAGAACATAAAAACTTGGGAAGATTGTTTGCCACATGTTGAATTTGCTTGTAACCATGCTGTACATTCTGCTACAAAGATGTCACCTTTTGAGATTGTTTATGGTTTTAATCCTACTACTCCTCTAGATAAGTTGCCTTTGCCACAGAAACAGGTGGTGAATAGAGACGGTAAAGTGAAAGTAGAATATGTGAAGAAGTTGCATCAACAAGTTAAGAAGAACCTAGAAAGAAAGACTCAGCAATACGAAAAGCAAGCAAACAAGGGCAGAAAGTGAGTCACCTTCAATGTTGGAAATTGGGTTTGGGTTCATTTCCAAAAGGAACGATTTCCAGCGCAAAGGCGGTCCAAGCTATTACCGCGGGGAGATGGTCCTTTTCAAGTGTTGGAGAAAGTGAATGACAACGCCTACAAGTTAGACTTGCCGAGAGAATATAATGTGAGTGTCACATTTAATGTTTCTGATTTAACCCCTTATGAAGATTCTGCAGATTTGAGGACAAATCTTTTTCAAGAAGGGGGCGATGATGTCAGTACATCTATCCCAATCAAGGAAACTGATTCGGAGGTCTTACCATTGGGACCTGTTACCCGTTCTAAGGAAAAGAAATTCAGGGAAGTTCTTTTCCTTACTTGTGCTACAATTCCAGGTTCATTCGATCATGTTTATGCCTTACAACATAGGCTTTATAATGTGTTGCATGCTGATATGTGACATATTTAGGTTATACTATTCATTCTGTGTGTTTAGGTATGTATATATTATGCTACGTATGCTTTGGGATTGGTTTGATAGTGTTTTTATTGTTTCTAAGTTGTTTGGGTGTTAATAAATAAGTGTGCACTTGTTTACAACTTATTCAGACTATGTTACATTAAGTATACATAAACTTTGATAAGTGTTTATGCCTTTTGGATTAGGTACTCAAAGGGACACTAGCTCAAGAGTGTATATATAGCTCATCTTCGGCTTAAGTTAGCTCAGAGTACTCTACACTAGCTTATCTTTAGCTCAAGATAGCTCAGAGTACTCTACACTGGCTGATGTCAGCTCACTCCACTTGTGGCTAGCTCATTCTAGCTCGCCCCGATTCACACCAATTTCAGCTCCACTAGCTCAACTTCAACTGCAAGTCCAGACGTAGGGCGAATAATGATTTACAAATCGGGAGTGTACCAAAGGCACATGTGGCACCCAAGTGGCATCCGGTCATTCACACATCCGCGTGGCAGCTTGGATGAGTGAGTACATTATTGGCCGAATTGGAGTAGCCCTTCCTTTTTCTTACTTGGCGTCAACTTCAAGGATAAGATCAAGTAGTTTGTGTTTGAATTTCAAATTTCAAATACAAGGCTGCCATACAATGCGACCCATTTTAAAGAGTTATTAGGAGTTTAAAATTTGAATTTTAAATCCTCTATTTTCAGCCACACAAGGAAATTCGACCATACACCTCTTATCATCCATATATATGTGTAAAAACAAATGTAAAAAGGTTGACACTTTGAATGAAATATAATCTTTGTGAGATTTTCTCTCGAACTTCAGCTTTTTCACCGAACTTTCTTGGCATATCAGACTGTGTTTGTTGTGTTAATTTTACTTGATACTTCGGGTTCCTAGATTGCTATCTAGTAGGTCTAAGTCCGTTGACGAAGAACAAATTCGATTCGGGTTAGTTTAGCATATTGTACGAGTTCTTTCAAATTCCTCGTTTTTCTAAATTTCCAGTAATATTCTACATCAATTCTGCCATCTTTGAATGTTCAAGGCTACCGTGAATGAAGCTTCAAGAATTCATCTTCAACCTTGATTCAAATTTGCCAAAAATTTCAGCCCTCTCTCTTTTCGTTTTTTTTCCTTCTTTGTTTCTTTTCTTGTTCCTAAGATCGTTCTAAGCCTAGAACGTCCATTTTGTCTTGTTTTTTATTGCAGGGAAGTGTTTGCTTCAATCCTAGACCCGCAACTTACAAGGAACGTTGTTTCACCGAGCAACGCCTTTATCACGATTTTGAGTGAAGCTCACAATAGTCAGTTATATGTACATCCGGGTAGCACGAAAATGTATAATGATCTGAAATAGCATTACTGGTGGTCTGGAATGAAGAGAGATATCTCTGACTTTGTTTCTAAATGTTTCATCTACATCAAGTGCCATCTGGTTTGTTACAACCGATTATGGTTCAGGAGTGGAAATGGGATTGAGTGACAATGGATTTTGTTTCAGATTTGCCCCTGTCTCCAAGAAAGAAAGATACAATCTGGGTTGTAGTTGATCGATTGATGAAATCAGCTCATTTTATTCCAGTTCAATCCAAATACTCGCTTGGTAAATTAACTGAGTTATACATTTTCGATATTATGAGATTGCATGGTGTGGCATTATCTATTGTATCAGACAGGGATTTGAGATTCACATCACGATTCTAGAAGAAATTGCAAGATGCTCTGGGTACGAAATTGTATTTCAATACTGCTTTTCATCCACAAACAGAGGTCACCCCGAGCGGATTATTCAGATGCTCGAGGATATGTTGAGATGTTGCATTCTTGAGTTTGAAGGTACGTAAAAACAATATTTGCCTTTGATTGAATTCACTTATAATAACAGTTTTCAGTCAAGCATTAAAATGGCACCATACAAAGTTTTATATGGTCACAAATGCCTTACACCTTTGTATTGGACAGAGCTCAGTGAAAATAAGAGTCACGGGATTGATTTGATAAAAGAAACTGAACAGAAAGTAAAAGTGATCTGAGATAGTTTGAACCCAGCTTCTGATCGTCAGAAATCTTATGCAGATTTGAAAAGAAAAGACATTGAGTTTGAGATCGGAGACAAAGTGTTTTTGAAGGTGTCTCCATGGAAGAAAGTACTTTGGTTCGGTAGAAAAGGCAAATTGAGTCCGAGGTTCATTGGGCCGTATGAGATTACTGAGTGTATTGGGCCAGTATAGATTGTTGTTGTCATCAGGGTTAGAAAAGATTCATGATGTATTTCACATATCGTTGCTTCGGTAATACAAGTCCGATCCTTCGCATATGATTCCTCCGTCTAAGATTGAGATTCAGTCTGGTATGACCTACAAAGAATAACCGATTCGTATCTTAGCTCGCGAGGTTAAAGAACTACTAAATAAGAGAATTCCGTTAGTGAAAGTGATGTGGCATCAGCACGGTATTGAAGAGGCCACGTGGGAGCCTGAAGATGCTATGAGGCAGCAATAACCAAATCTGTTCAACGGTAAGATTTTTGGGGACGAAAATCCCTAAGGGGGAGAATTGTAACAGTCCGGTTTAGACCCTAGTTGGAATAGTGGTTTCAGGACCACAAATTCGAGTTAGAAAAATATTTAAATTTTATTTTCCATGCTTTAGATATATGAATTAGTATGTGTGAAAGTTTCATATGAAAATTTAATTATTTGTGTGCTTAATTTGATAAAAGGACCTAATCGCGTAAAATGTAAAAGTTTCCTGCTACTTGGTAAAAGTGCCTATTTGACTTGGCTTTATAATTGTGAGGTCCTTATGTGGTTATTTGACCATGGTTATGATTAAATGACATTAATGGACATTATTTAGTGAAATATTAATGTTTTAATGCAAGGGTAATATGGTAATTGATGCATAATGATGAAAAAAATAAAACAAAAACATTTTGTTCATCTTTTTGCTTTACTCATCCACCAAAAATCAAAAGAAAAAGAAAGGAAATAAGATCTTTAGGGTTCGGCCAAGCAAATTATTGATTTAGGTATGGTTTTGACTCGATTTTTGATAATTTCTACGTTTTTGTAATCGTTGCTTTGAATACTATCAAGCCCATGTCTCAATTTCTGATTTTGGTGATGATTTTGAAATGTTCCATGGATGAATTCGTTAGCTTTATGTTGTTATATGATGAAATATGAAAGTTTGATGTTGGGTTTATATGTTTTGTCTTTGGATTTTTGATGATTTTGAGTAAAATAGGCTAAATTGGGAAATTTTTAAATCAAGGGACTAAAATGTGAAATAAATGAACTACATGGACTTATATGAGCCTTATGGAAATTCGGCTAAGCTTGTGTACAAGCAAATTATATGTATTTTTTGATTTTGTGAATTAGGGACTAAAATGTCAAAATGTGAAAATGTGAGGGCTAGTTTGCAAAATGCCCTAAATATGTGTTTGTGGATGGATTTGAATGATTATGAAAGTGAATGAATTAATTTGAATTTATATAGATCAAGAATTAAATAATACAGAATTAGATCGGGGAAAGTCGAAAGTCGTCGAGTAGCCGGTTCAGTCTATCCGAATCCGTATGAGGTAAGTCGATATACAAATAAACATGTTTAAATTGAATTCTTATGATTCATATGATATTAAATTGTGATGAATGAATATTCAAGCTCAATATGTATTATCTGAGAAAGTATCGACAAAGTTTTGACGTCTGAAAAGTCACGTACGAAACCTAGGATTAGTTAGGATACATATGTCATGACATAGGATTTTCGATATGTGTTATCATGTAAGACCACGTCTGGGACGTTGGCATCGACTTCTGATTTATGTGTAAAACCATGTCTACGACATCGACATCGTATTTGATTCGTGTAAGACCCTGTCTGGGATAGTGGCATCGATGTTTGATTACATGTAAGACCACATCTGGGACGTTGGCATTGTATACGCTTTTTAGGCTATTTGAGTATCCTTACATTTTCGAATGGTTCAAACGGGCATTCCGAGAAAGTAAATGATTTTATGAAATTGTATCTGATTCAGATATGTTTGTATTGTATATAATGTTTGAGAATGAAAGGTAAGTATGTGAACAATTGTTGATCTATGATCTAAGTATATAAATATGAGATTTGTGTTGGCATTTGGCTACAAAATATAAATCATTTGATGATGTTTATATGCTTAAAATGATATGTTTATTTGTATATGGCTTACTAAGATTCTGAAAGCTTACTTTTTGTGTGTTTGCATTATTTTATAGATATCGAAGCTACTGTGAGCTTGGGGATCATCGAGAATCATCACCACACTATCGAACCTTATTTTGGTACTTTTGAAATGTATATATTGAAGTATGGCATGTATAGGCTAGAAGTGTTTTGATTATGTTTTGTGATTTATATATTTAGCCATGTGATATGGCTTGGTATGATTGTGATTATGATATGATTTTATTATATGAAATGTGAGACAATATGATATATTTGATGTGTTTATGTATGGTTAAAAGAAATGGTAAGTTTGGTAAGTTTTGGCATGTGTTAGTCATGGAATTGGTAAGTTTTGATCATGAGATTGAATGATGAGTATTAAGGTTTATAAACCATATGTTTTGATATGCTTTTGTCTTATGTTTTGACATAAATTAGTAAAGTTTATGAGCATGTAAATGATTGAAAATGTTATGGCATGAATAATGTATGGTTTGGTATATAAATTTGCTAAAATTGTTGTGCATTTATGCTTGGTTTGGGGCTTGTAGGTTTGACCCGATTGGGGTGGCAAATTGGTTATTCAAATGGCATATTTTTGTCCACACGGGTAGAGGCACGGGTGTGTGTCTCAGTCGTGTGTGACACACGGCTATGTTGCACGGCCGTGTGTCCCCTGGGGTACTCTACAATTGTAAGTCAGGCTCGAGCATGGCCAAGGCACACAAGCGTGTGGCTAGCCGTGCAGCCCAAGTCAAGCTCGACACGGCCAAGATACACAAGCGTGTCTTGTGGCCGTATGAGCAAGTCAGTATGTATGCTCCATTTTGACACGGCCTAGACACACGGGCGTGTCTAAAGCCTTGTAAGGCAGACGGCCTGTTCACATGAGCATGTGACTAGTACTTGTTTAAGAAATGTTTAAGTTTTGAAAAAAAATTTTGTATGTGTTTGGTTTAGTCCCAACCCCTTTCTAATGCATGTTTAAGGTCTCGATGACCTATATAAGGGACTCAATATTGATGTTTGATCTCTAATGCTATGATGTTTATGAAATGAATGTTAAATGTCCTGATTTGTCCCGTAATGCCTTTAACCCTAGTCCGATGACGGATACGGGTTAGGGGTGTTATAGATAGTAACCAAAACCAAGACCAATATTTGAGAATACTGTCGTACCTTTCAACTAATCAAATAGATTGTCAATACACGACAACTGATACTTATTCTTAATCGTAACTTTGTTGAGCTGACTGTAACAGCCTGATTTTGGGCCTAGTCGGAACAGTGGTTTTGAAACCACTAACCCAAGGTTAGAGAAATTATTTTTAATATGATTTTGTGTTGTGGCATGATTTTATTAGTGCATGAAAATTTTGGTGAAATAATTTTAACGTTTGTGAGCTTAATTACGAAAAAGGACTAAATCGCATAAAGGGCAAAAGTTTTGTTTTCTTGCAAAAGGGTGTCAAATAGCTAGAGAACCATAATTTGAGGTCTTTAAAATGAAATTAGACCCTTGTAGTGAGGTGGCCGGCCATAGGGGGACAAAAAAGAGTCATGTTGACTAGGTTAGGTGGACATTTGGTGACTATTTGACTAGAATAAAAATAAAATAAAAAGGAAAAGATATCATCTTTTTTCCTATCTTCTTCTCTACCGAAAATTTCAGCAAAATAGGGGTTTGAAAGCTTGAAAATTTTCAGCCACTCTTCACCCTCACAAGTAAGTGATTTAGATGCCTATTTTTGATAATTTTGGTACTTTTGGAACCCTTGTAGCATGAGCTAGCTAATGGGGGGACTATTTTGTGAAATGGTTGATAGTCTAGGGATTTTCCATGAAAGGATTTGTAATATTTTTTGAGTTTTATGGAAGAATATGAGTTATGGTTGTGAAATAAACGACTTTTGAAAAGTGATTTTCATAGAAAACCCCAAAAATGACCATTTTGTAAAAGTCATAAAATAGTTTGTAATTGTGTGAAATAGTGGAAATTTGGGGTTGTCATAAGAGTATTAAATGGTCGGTTAGGCTTGGATAATAAGAAATTCGATAAAAATCAATTTTCGAGCCTAGGGGTAAAATGGTTATTTTGTGAAAACCTAAGGGCAAAATGGTCATTTTGCCTTATTAAAAATTGTTGAGTACCTAGATTTATATGCTGATTAAATAAGTGAATTTTTATCATTTTAGATAAAGAAATACAAAATTCGAACCTAGATCGGGGGAAAGCCAAGCAAATAGACTAAATCAACTAGTCGTCTACATTTTGTAATTCGAGGTAAGTTGTGTGTTAATAATGCAACTATATTGTTATGATGTGTAATTGAATTGATATTACATAAATTGTTTTGATTGTGAATATAAGTATGCATGTTGAGAAATTAATGTAACAAGGACTCCCGGTTGAACATTGGGAACAGATTTGGATATTCATGCCATGACATTGGGTGATATGTGTGCTAGTGTAAGACATGTCTGGGACATGCATCAGCCTCAAGATATACAAGCTAGTGTAAGACCTGTCTGGGACATGGCGTCAGCTTGTTGTGCGTCAATGTAAGACCTGTCTGGGACATGCCATCGACACCGATGATGAGAGCCAGTGTAAGACCTGTTTGGGACATGGCATCGGCCTCGATATATGAAAGTCAGTGTAAGACCTGTCTGGGACATGGCATCGACTTTGACGTGCTAGCCAGTGTAAGAACATGTCTGGGACATGGCGTCGGCATCTATTCCCATGTTTGGGGCTATTGAATATCCTATAGTATTCCAAATAGTTCAACGAGAAATTTATGGTATATATCGAACTGAGAGAACTCATGACCATGTGATGAATGATACAGCTACCTAAATGAGAATTTCGAAATATGAGCTTCAATTACACTGTATGTTTAATGAGGAAGGAAAGTGAGTAAGTTATGCTCATGACCACTTATGTATTTTATCTGAAATATGAGATGTGAGCTCGATACATGCTATGTGAATTGTATATGATAGTGATGAGTAAGTTCTGTTTATGTTCATTTGTGTACTATGAACAAATTATGAAATGTTGTGAGCATGTGGTAGCATGGTAAATCATTGTTGTATATTTACATGCAACTTACTAAGCCTTATGCTTACTCCCTCTCTTTTTCCATTTTCTTACAGTGCCGCTTGACTAGCTCGTGGATCACTGAACGTCAGAGATATCGATCACACTATCAGTTGAAGCACTTGGTATAGTTAGCCCTTTTCTATTTTTGAGTATGGCATGTATAAGAACTTAGACCACTGGGTATTGTGTCATTGTTGTTTTGGCCAAATGTGTTGGCTTGGGATGAAACCCTACATTTTGTATAAGGCCTTGGATAATGGCTAATGCTTATTATGATATATGCAAATGATGATATTTTCATGGATGAGTAAATTGCATGATTGAACTAATGCCCATTGTGGTTGATTAGACTTTGTACTGCTATGTGGATTGGTCATGTTAGATAAAGGTGTAGGTTGGTGCATGTAAGGGTGGCATAAAGGCTTGGAAAATAGCCTTGTTTTACCCCCACAGCTAGACACACGGGCGTGCATCTAGGCTGTGTGTGACACACGGACAGCCTCATGGGCATATTACCTGGTAGTGTGTCCCTTGCATGTTCAATTTATAAGTCAGTATGCATGGTAGTAAACACACAGGTAGAGACACGACCGTGTGTCTCAGCCGTGTGAAGGGCACGGCCTAGCTTACGGGGTGTGTGCCTAGGCCGTGTGACCCTTAAGGGTTGCTGACATCAGAAACAGAGTGTCCAAGTTTTTGGGCATGGGCTGACACACGGGCGTGTCGAGGCCATGTGAGGGACACGGGCCATGGACATGAGCGTGTGCCAGGCCGTGTGAAAACTCCTGTAGGTTCGAATTAAAAAATAAATTCACACGAGTAAGCGGCACGGGCAAGTCCCTATATACTTAGGCCGTGTGAGCCGCACGAGCCTTCAACACGACCATGTCAAGTCGACCGCACCGGCGTGTGCCCCTGTTTCAGGTGTCATTTCTAAGAATCCCCTAACGGACCCGAGTTGGTCCCAAGCGGTTTTCGATGTGTGTTTTGGGCCTCGTAGGCCCATGTTAAGGAATTTTAGACAAAGTTTGAAAAGTTAAAATTTGATCAAGCCTTCATGACTCAGGAATGTATGTGTGCACGTGTTTAAGTTTAGTAACGCCTCGTATTCCATCTAGCGTATGGCACGGGTGTGGGGTGTTACACTGACAATAGTCGATACATAATCACATAGATCCGTCTTTTTCTTAACAAATAGAATAGGTGCGCCCCAAGGAGAAAACCTGGGTCGACCAAAACCCCTATTTTTCAATTCTTGCAGTTGTGCTTTCCACTCTTTCAATTCTGTAGGTGTCATTCTATAAGGAGCACTCGATATCAAAGATGTTCCCTGCACTAACACTGATACCAAAGATGTTCCCTGCACTAACTCAATAACAAGACCTCTGTAATCAGTTGTAATCCGGGTAACTCCTCTGGAAACACATCTAAATAATCACATACCACTGAGACCGATTCTAACTTTAACTCAAAAACTCTAGAATTAAATATATAAGCGAGATATGCTTCATAGCTTTTTCTAACATATTTTGGTGCTGACGTAGCTGATATCACATTAGATACACTATCCAATCTATCTGATTTAATCTAAAGCTTTTCACCATTCTGACATTTTAACTGTAACACCCCTAACCCGAATCTGTCACTAGAACAGGGTTACAGAGCATTACCGGAGATTACAAATCAAACGGACATAAATTTCAAAAATTTCATAACATGTCAATAGTCATATCAAAACCAATTCAAAACATACATATTTTCCCTTATAAGAGCCTTCGAAGCCCTAAATATGCATTAGAAACAAGTCGGGACTAAATCAGGAGCTCAGAAAACTTTTTGAAAAATAGAGAAAATTTTCAAAGCTAAAAGGGTCACACAGCCGTGTGGCCCAGTCATGTGACTCACACGGTTAGGAGAAACGCCCGTGTCTCAGGCAGTATGGGCATTCAAAATAGGGATACACGGCCGTGTCCCAGCCCCTGTCTGTGCCCGTGTCTCTAAGATAGTGGTCTAAGGAACCATACCTGAAACATGCTCCCCTATTCACTAGACACTTGCCATAATGTGGTCTGTTACAGTGCTTACACTCGGGTCTAGCATTTCTAGCACTTCCCACACTCGCTACAGGTGTAGCCTAAGGTTTAGGACTAGAGCGTCGGGTACCTTTGTCTCTACTAGGATATCCCACAGAAGCAGTAGAACGGTTGTCATGTTCTTTTGATTTCTTTGATGTTGATTGATAGGACTTCCCACTCAATCTCTTTCTCGAGTCTCTAGCTTCAAAATCAACACATCTTTTCTCTTTACTCATTTCTTCAGTCCTATGTGCCCGGTCAGTCAGTACAACGAACTCTTTCAGTTCAAGAATTCCAACTAGAAGCTTAATCTCCTCGTTTAACCCTTTTTCGTATCTTTTACACATAGCGGTATCGATTAAAATATACTCCCATGCATATTTTCTCAATCTGACAAATTCTCGCTCGTATTATGATACAGTCATACGGCATTGTTTAAGCTCTTGAAATTCTTTACATTTTTGATCCAAAAACCTCTAACTGATGTATTTCTTTTGGAATTTTGTTTAAAAGAATTCCCAAGTGATTCACTCTCTCGGCACAACTAAAATCATCGTATTCCACCACTTGTAAGCTGAATATTTAAGTAATGATATCGCACATTTAACATATTCAACCAGTGTACAGGATAACTCATTAAAAACCCTGATCGTATTCTCTAACCAGAATTTAGCTCTCTCAGGATCATCCTCAGTAGTAGCTCAGAATTCTTTAGCCCTATACTTACGAATCTTATCAACAGATGGCTTACTAACTCGGATTGGTTCAATACCTTGAGGAATAACGAGAACCAGTTGGGGAACATGAGGGGTCGGAGGTTGTTGAGCAGCTAGGTTCGTCTATACGAACTGGGTGAACCATTTATTCATCATTAAGAAGGCTTCCTTAGCCTCTCCTCCCCAACCCTCAAATACGGAAAATACATCGAGTAAGCATTTAAGCTTAGTAAGTTCGTATAACATAGAATTCAACTTGCCATTTAGTCACAATTTAGATAAGTAAACATAGCATACCCCAACTCAATTTGGCCAAATGCCTAAGTACATATTCACCAACATATTAGCCACATAAAACACATATAATAGCCAATAAACATGGATGAACATAACCACTAATCAAGTTTCATATACATGTAACACCCCTAACCCGTATCTGTCACCAGAGTAGGGTTACGAGGTATTACCGATCAATTCACAACATATAGCATACATTTATCAAACATAAAGCATTCGTTCTCATAAATCATTCAACACAATCATATTGTCCCTTATAAGGGCCTACGAGGCCTTAAACATGATTTAGAAGTGGTTCGGGACTAAACCGATAACATATGAAAATTTTGAAAACTTAGAAAAATTTCAACCATACAGGGGTCACGCGCCCGTGTGAATAGGTCGTGTGCCTCACAGGGCTCTTGACACACCTGTGTGGAAACAAGGCATGCATACTGACTTGTATCAGACGGCCAAGGACACGCTCGTGTGCCAGGCCGTGTGAAAACTGAAGGGTATACTGACTTATGTAACACGGCCAAGTCACATGCCTATGTGCTAGGCCGTGTGCCAATTAGGGGGAATACTGACTTGTACCACACGCCCGTGTGTCTAGGCCGTATAAATCACTGACTTGATTTCTAAGCATCATTAGGGGACACATGGCTGTAAACCATGACTGTGTGTTGCACACGGCTGAGACACACGCCGGTGTCTCTGCCCGTGTGGACAAAAATAGGTCATTTGCAAGGAAAATTTGCCACCCCAACTTCCATGTACTTATACAAGAAAAAATGGTACCATTTCATCATACAATTAGGCAGTCAAAATCATCAACCAAATGTACAATTCATACCATTATAATTTCATCTATTCCAATTCTCAAATTACTACCATTTACTTAGCCAAAACAATATCAAAATAAGACGGTTCATTTACTATAATTCACACATACATCACTTACCCTATAAATAACGAGCACAACATCTAAAATCTTACCTCATCAAGGCATTTCTCAAGCATTTATACTCCACAAATAAATTAACCATTTGAGCAACTATAAAACCATAACCACATTCATACCACAACATACCAAAATAAGCCATCACTTATGTTTATATATACAAACCAAAACATATACAATTTACAAGCCAAATCTCATGGTTATAATCACAACCAAAATACCACATCTAGCCTATGCATGCCATATACCAAAAATGTATAATCCAAAAGTACCAACTTAGATGTTTGATAGTGTGATGATGTTCCTGGTGACTCCCAGATCCGAGCTAGCCTTGATTCACTATAAAACATAGGAAAATAACACGAAGCTCGTATGTAAACAATAAACAACTATCATCATTCATTCATCATTCAAATAATAGAAAACGATAGAGAAAAATTCTATTAAATCTCAAAGCTATCAAATGGTCATTCACATAACTTACCAAGAAACTCATCAATTCCATAGTTTTAATACTCAATTCATTACCATACGTACCTGTACCATCTCGTACCAATCTCATACTCAACCACATCTTTCGTTTACCTGTTGAACCATTCGAAATAGAAACTAGATACTCAAGGATCTCAATTGATAAGTACCTATACCATGGCCCGAGCCCAAATCAAGGTAACTTATCCCCAAAGTACCTATACCATGGCCCGTAGCCAAATCAAGGTAACTCAACTCGAAAATACCTATACCATGGCTCGAAGCCAAATCAAGGTATAATTCACACTCGAAGTGTCGATGTCGTGGCCCTAAGCCAACACAATAACCTAATGACATGTCACTAGCATCCTAAACTATTCTTAAGGTTCAACTGGGATTTCACGCTTGTCGAATCATCGTCGAATCATTCCCGAACTTGTCCATAATCACATAATAATAATTCATACTATATCAAAGCATATAAAATACTATTATAAGTAAGCTCATTGCATACGAACTTACCTCGTATTAGGAATTGACGGATCAGGTCGACTACTCGATAACCTTGCTTTTCCCCCAATCTAAATCCAAATTCTTTCTTTCCTGATCTAAATGAATTGAAAATTAACTTATTTATTCAACCATTTATTCAATTTATTCCAAAACATACATTTAGGCCTATTTACACATTAGCCCCTAAACTTTTGCATTTAATCAATTTAGTCCCTATTTCACAAATACACAAAATTCACACATTCAACAAAACCCATGCTTAGCCAAATTATATATAGGTCCCTAGCAGTGCAAAACTTTCATTTATTTCACATTTCACAAATTAATCCCTATTATGCATTTTCATCAAAAATCACTTTATAAAACATGAAAATCTATCATCAAGCTTTCATATTTCATCTTCAAACACCAAAGAACACATAGATTCTATAACGCCCCGTACCCGAGACCGTCGCCGGAGTCGAACACAAGGTGTTAACAGACTTAATTCATTACTTTAAACAGCTCAAACAATTTATTTTTAAAATTTTCAGTCAAGCTAGCAATCTGCGTCACATTCGCTTAAAAATTCATATCTCGAGTTTCAAAACTCAAAATCCAATTCTGTAAATTTTCCCTGAAACTAGACTCATATATCTATTTACTAATTTTTTTTATAGAATTTTTGGTCAAGCAAATTAGTACAATTTATTAGTTAAAGTCTCCCCTATTTTAGGGTTCAACTGCTCTGACCTCTATGTATTACGAATCAGATACCTCCTTGTACAAAGTTTCAATGACTATGCCGTTTATTTCTAATAAAACTAGACTAAATAAGGAATCTGTAAATATAAATAATGACTTCTAATTATCTTTGAAAAATTTATGGTGAATTTCCAAAGTCAAAACAGGGGATCCAGAAATTACTCTGGCCCTGTTTCACAAAAATTTAAACATATCATAAAATATAAATCATATACCTATTTTGTTCCATCCATATGAAAATAGACTCATCAAGCTTCAATTCCATAACTTATTCATTATTTAATTCCATTTCTACTATTTTTAGTGATTTTTCAAATTCACGTCACTACTACTGTCTGAATCTATTTTATGGTAAATTTTACCCATTTCATGGTTCCCATGGATTAGCTAGAAATTTAGCATACATAACACCAAATATGATCATGATTAGCCATTCCAATGGCTAATCATTACCAAGCATTTCCATACCACTCAATAACCATATCATAAGACCATATATACAAAATGATTATAATGCTATACATGCCATACCCAAAATATACAAGCCATTATGCCAAGATGGTATACGGATAGTGTGAGCGTGCCTCTCCGACCGCTTCGATTTCCGAGTTGGCTTGTCAACACTACAAGGAATGAAAAGGAGGGAGTAAGCACAAATGCTTAGTAAGTTCACATGCAAATAGCAAGTAACACAACTATATAAGCAAACATAAACATCATTTGCATGATCATCACTGAGACATTCATATCACATTTTCATTTATCATCTTACCATATTGTTGTTATATCGAGTTTTCAACCCGAGGTTAAGTACATACTGCTCAAAGTATCCATTTCACAACACTTACCAATACGTCCCTTTCATCTCGAGTATTCCTCCATTTGAGTAGAATTTTACCCATTGAACACATCAGAATATAATTCGGATACATGGAAAGTTTGCACATAAGTGCCACATATGTAGCCAAGCTATCATGTAACCCACCCATAAGTGAACTCGGACTCAACTCAACGAGCTCGGGCGTTCGCATCCATAAGTGAACTCGGACTCAACTCAACGAGCTCGGATGCCTAGTTACATCTCTCGAACTCATACTCAACTCAACGAGTTCGGACATTCGCATCCATAAGTGAACTTGGACTCAACTCAATGAGCTCGGATGCCTAGTTACATCTCTCGAACTCAGACTCAACTCAACGAGTTTGGACATTCGCATCCATTAGTGAACTCGGACTCAACTCAACGAGTTCGGATGCCCAAATATCCCAGTGACATGTGACTTGTATCCTAATCCATTCCTAAGGTTCAACGGGACCTTTTTCCCAATCATGTGTCTCAACCATCTTCTAGGAATGCCGATACCGATACTCGATAGTATTTCACATTTTCCAAGTATATCACATAATTTGACATATTATCAAACAATTATCACGAGTATAATATTTCATAATAATTATCATATCATTTAAATAACATAAAAACATTTAAAATGATAACTATGTTACCAACATTTACATATGAACTTACCTCGTATGTGAAAATGGCTACTTTTACCATTTCGTCCACAACTTGGTATTTTCCCCATTTTAGCCCGAATTTTAGTTTTCCTTGCTCTATCATTTAAACTATAGTCTAATTAGGGCTCACATTATTCAAATTAACCCAAAATCATATTTTGGCAAAATTATAGTTTTGCCCCTAAACTTTTGCATATTTACACTTTTGCCCCAAAGCTCGTAAATTAAACTTCAGCATATTTTCTTATGTTTTATGACATGGTGAACATTTTTCCCTTCTATGACAACATCAAATTCTCACTCTAACACATAGTTATGAACAATAACAATTTTTACCGAATTAAGTTGTTTTACTCATTTTTGCTTAAAATCGCTTAGCAAAAATTGTTTAACATAATTTCAGCCTTCATATTCTACCATAAAAATCAAAATAAACACATTTCACCTATGGGTATTTTTCCAAATATGAACCCTAGCTTAAATTATTGCTAGAATAAGCTTAATCAAGTTACTGGATTCCAAAAACGTAAAGAACTTGAAAAACGGGGCTAGAACGGACTTACAATCGAGCTTGGAAGCTTGAAAACCCTAGCCATGGTTTCTCCTTGCTATATTCGGCCATGGGGTTGAAGATGAGCAAAATTGGCTTTTAATTTTGTATTTTAATTCATTTTACCCCTAAATGACCAAAATGCCCTTACTACTAAACTTTCCAAAAATTCCATCCATGTCCAATTTTTGTCCATAGACTTAGAAATTGGTAAAATTCTATTTTAGACCTCCTAATTAATATTTCAAAACAATTTCATACTAGAAACTTCTAGAATGCAAGTTTTGCAAATTATTCGATTTAGTCCCTAATTTCAATTTAAGCACTTTATGCATAAAATTTCTTTACGAAATTTTCACACAATCATGCAATCATATCATAGACCTCAAAATAATCATAAAATAATTATTTCTATCTTGGATTTTGTGGTCAAGAAACCACTATTTCGACTAGGCCCAAAATCAGGATTTAACAGATTCAACAATGGAAATTCTCAAAATCTTTAACAGTTTTGAAATTAAAGGTACGGGCTAGCTAGATTGAGCTGCAACGATTACAAAAACATAGAAATCATTAAAAACCAAGCTAAAACCGTACTTTAATCAAGCTAGGAGTGTGCCGAACCCTAAAACACAACAAGATACTTTCTTCTTCTTCAATATTCGGCAAAAAAGATGAATGGAGAAATAAATTTGGTTTTCTTTATTTAATATTAAAATTATTTATCAAATACCAAAATTAACCTTTAAATTATAACATTTAAAATCACTTAATGATGTCCATAAAAGTCCACTAGCATTTAAAATAGTCTAATTACCATTTAAGGCCATCATATTTAAAATTCAAAGCTATTTGACACCTTTAACTAATAGAACATACATTTTACATTTTACGCGATTTAGTCCTTTTTATCAAATTAACCAACCAATCGATAAAATTAGCTCATGAAATTTTCACACATATCACATAACATGCTGTAAATACCGAAAATAATATTAAAATAATTTTTTGACATCGAATTCGTAGTTTCAAAAATACTATTCCGATTTAGCTAAAAACGGGCTGTTACAATACATGTAGCATCCATTTCATGTTTCAATATAACATGTAATATCATTTCCATGCATGTCATGCATATACCTGTAATAGTTCGTATCGAACTCATATCATCTCATAGTAGAATATTGCCCATTGAACCATTTAGAATATCATTGGATACACGGGATAGCTCACACAATGTGTGCTAAACTGTAATCCGTTAATTTTTGTACATGTATGCTTATACGAGCTATGAATCGATATGCTTTCACGAGCTATAAATCGGTAAGCTCATACGAGTTGAGAATTGGTAAGCTCTCACGAGCTACAAATTGGTAAGCTCATACGAGTTGTGGTGTGTCCGCAACACATGTAGGACCTCAACCAAATCTGCAAACCTAATGACAAGTCATTTGTATCCTATGAATTCCTAAGGTTCAAAAGGGACTCAGTAATTGACATACGTCATGGGATATGCGATCAGTATTTATACATGGCAAGTATACAAATCACACACATATATTTCAATTAAATCATATAAATACTTAATTTAATTACACGGATTTACCTCGACGAGTATACGTAGATACGAAGGCGATTAATCTGAGATTTTCTTTTTGCCTCGATCTAACTCCGTACGAGGTCTGACTGGATCTATACGGATAAATTTAACCCAATTCAATATATTTCACATTCAATTTAGTCTAGCACATTTTTTAAAATTACCATTTTACCCCTATACTTTTAACTTATTGCTATTTAGTCA